>CM042686.1:508014347-509275556 GCA_023614405.1 Avena insularis | reverse complement strand
GCACACAAGAATGCTATCCGGGATGATGGCTACGGCAATGCGTTTTCACCATTACGCGCACTGCAGTATACGGGCCAGCGCAAGACGAGACCGACTGACGCATACGGCACCCATAGACGGCGGCCCGGCTCTAGTTCTCTAACACCAATGTGATGGTCGTGGACGATCAAACAGTAGTCGCCCCTCTCGAAAATGCGAGCAAAGCGGCATGCCGAGTCAAAAGAACGACACCCGTTTCTGGAGAATTGGGCTTGCCCATACGAGATCCTAATCACTTTCGGGATCAAGTGCCCATCCGCAAGGTGGACGACGAGCTCACGGGCCGGACCGGACTGAAGGCAAAATTGCGGCCTGCTCGCAGGCACGCGAGCCTCTTGAGCGCTCGCAGAGAGTACCCGCGTAAAGCATCCCTCGGTGGGAGCACACGAAAGGGAACGCCGCTGCAAGTTGCACGCGAGGACTTCCGGATTCTTGGGCTCCTACATTCCGCCAAGCAAATCAAGTTCACGAGAAATCGTAGAAAGATCAGCGCTAGATTGGCTTAATAAAGCAGGAAATGTGTAGGATAAAGTTCAAAAGCTTGGTAAAATGATTTCTTACCATGCGAAGGTAGCGACCGGAGAATTGGTGGATGCTGCCGTCAGCTATGGGCTACTTCGCAGATGATGGAAGGTGATGGGGAAAGTGGCTTCGAGGGGAAGGGAGCCGGTTGCAAGCACGGGAGGAAGAGAAGTAACGGGACGTGACACTCGATATGGCCCACTCGAACTGCGTGGAGAGTCGAATGAACACTGATATATGCCAGCTTGTCCAGCAGGCAAGCGCGGCCAATCATGCCGCTATATCAGCCTACTACTTCGAGGATCGCCTCTCGCAAAGACCACTCCCCAATCATCCAAGCACCCCAATCTAACGGTATGTGTAACAATCATCAAGCGTAAACAACTATGTTATATGCGTGCCTTCTCTAGAAGACCGGTCGGTCTAACGGTGGATCCATTAAAAGGCTAGTTAGTTTTAGTATAAGAATGCCATGAAATGACTCAAATGATCCATGTGGTTTGTGAACTAACACATGCATGCAATGACTCTCGGTTGATCCATGTGTGGTTTGTGGAAATAACACACATGCAACTCCTACTGGTTGATCCGTCCGTTTGTGGAAATAACACACATGCAATGACTTCCCAGTGGCTGATTTCCAGGGAAATAACACATAAATATGGAAGTTGATCCATGTGGTTTGTGTAGAAAGAACACACATGCAATGACCACATCGTGATCCATGTGGTTTTGTGGAAAAGAAACACACATGCAATGACTCTAGTGGTTGATCCATGTTTGTTTGTAGCAACACACATGCAATGACTTCTTAGTAAGGTTGATCCATGTGTGGTTTGTGGAAAGAACACACATGCAATGATTCTTAGTGGTTGATCCATGTGGTTTGTGGAAAGAACACACATGCAATGACCATCGGTGGATCCATGTGTGGTTTGTGGAAAGAACACACATGCAATGACTCTAGTGGTTGATCCATGTTTGTTTGTGGAAATAACATACACATGCAATGACTCTAGTGGTTGATCCATGTGTGGTTTGTGGTAAAAGGAACACACATGCAATGACTCTAGTGTTGGTTTTAGATAAGAACACACATGCAATGACTCTAGTGGTTGGATCCATGTGTGCTTTGTGGAAATAACACATATGCAATGACTTCATAGTGGTTGATCCATGTGTGGTTTGTGGAAATAACACAAATGCAATGACTGTAATGGTCCACATGTGGTTTCACAGTTTGTGGAAAGAACACACATGCAATGACCACATTGGTTGATCCATAAGTTGTTTCAGTGAAAAGAAACATGATATACTGAGTCTAGTGGATCCATGTGTGGTTTGTGGGGAAAAGAACACACATGGCAATGACTCCTAGTGGTCAGATCCATGTGTGGTTTGTGGAAATAACACATATGCCATGGCTCTAGTGGTTGATCCATGTGTGGTTTGTGGGAAAGAAGACACATGCAATGACTATAATACGGGTCCACATGTGGTTTGGTGGAAAGAACACACATGCAATGACCAATCGGTTAATCCATAAGTTGTCAGTGAAAAGCAAAAAGAACACACATGCAATGGAAGTCTAGTGATCCATGTGTGGTTTGTGGAAAAGAACACACATGCAATGACTCCCTAGTGCTGGTTTGTGGTTTTAGTATAAGAACACAACATGCAATGATCGTGGTGGTTGATCCATGTGGTTTGTGGAAAGAAACACACACACATGCAATGATTTTGGCTGATCCATATGTGGTCTGTGGAAAGTTACACACATGCAAAATGACCATCGGGTGGATCCAGTGGTTTGTGAAAAGAACACACATGCAATGACTCTAGTGGTGGTTTGTGTGAAGTTTTAGAAGATAAGAACAAACATGCAATGACTTAGTGGTTGATCCATGTGTGGTTTGTAGGGAAAGAACACATGCAATGACTGTTGATCCATATGTGGTTTGTGGAAAGAACACACATGCAATGACCACTGTGGATCCATGTGTGGTTTGTGTGTGTGAAAAGAACACACATGCAATGACTCTAGTACTAATAATGTTGTTAGTTTGTAGGTTTTAGTATATAAGAACACATATGCAATGCCTCTAGTACTATAGTTTGTGGTTTTAGTATAAGAACACGCATGCAATGACTCTAGTGGGTTGGATCCATGTGGCTTCCAGGAAATAACACACATGCTGCAATGGTTTGTGGAAAGAACACACATGCATTGGCCACTGGTGGATCCATGCTGTTGGTTTTAGTATAAGAACACACATGCAATGACTTAGTGGTTGATCCATGTTTGTTTGTGGGAAATACACACACGCAATGACTCTAGTACTGGTTTGTGGTTTTAGTATAAGAACACACATGCAATGACTTCTAGTGGTTGATCCATGTGTGGTTTTGTGGAAAGAACACATGCAATGACTCTAGTGGTTGATCCATGTGTGGTTTCTAGAAAGAACACATGCAATGACCACTGGTGGGTCCATGTGGTTTTATGGAAAGAACACACATGCAATGACTCTAGTGGTTGGGATCCATGTTTGTTTGTGAAATGACATTTACACACACACATGCAATGACTCTATAGTGGTTGATCCATGTGGTTTTGTGAAAATAACACACATGCAATGACTCTAGTGTGTTGGTTTTAGTATAAGAACACACATGCAATGACTTAGTGGTTGACCCATATGTGGTTTGTAGGAAAGAACACACATGCAATGGACTCTAGTGGGCTTGATCCATGTGGTTTGTGGAAATAAACACACATGCAATAATCCCAGGGGTAATGGGTCCACATGTGGTTTGTTTGTGGGAAAGAGAACACATGCAATGACCACTTTTCTGTTGATCCATGTTGTTTGTGGAAGTGGAACAATAATACACACATGCAATGATCAGAGTGGTTGATCCATGTGGTTTGTGGAAATAACATATGCAATTGAAGGGCCAAGGCCGAAATATGCCCCCGAGAGGCAATAATAAAGTTGTTATTATATATTCCTTTATACATGATAGATGTTTATTTTACATGCTAGAAATGTATTGATTCTAAACATCTATACATGTGTGTTTAATAAACAAAAAGGGTTCCTAGTCACAGCTCTCTTATAGACTAGCTTGTTGATTAACAGGATGATCAAGGTTTCCTGTTCGATCATGGACATTGGATGTTGTTAATACCAAGGTCACACCATTGGTGGAATGATGTGATGAAATATTCATCCAAAGTATAGATTATGATCAAGTCATTATGTTTATATTGAAGCTAACATCATAATGGGCAATTTTATCCTGTATCTGACCATGAGATTTCGGCATGTTAATTGCTAACACCGAAGAGTATCTTGATAATATCAAACGTCACACCGTAATCAGGTGACTATAAAGATGGGTTCAGTATTACGAAGGTTGTGTTATATGTTGAGGCTCATGGATCAAGAGTGGAATTTGTCAATCCAGATGACTTGATGGATATACTGGCTCCCTCTTCGGTGATATCAACATTAGGATAGCTTGTGCAAAGTGATAGTGAAAACTATAATGGTTATATCACGGAACGAGAAAAGAGTGCATGTTGGTAACGAGATCAAATTCAGGTATGGTATGGATACCAAGGATCGAACTTCTATATGTAATATATCGAGACAAAGGTATTTAGTTACAAGCGCTAAAGGTTCTCGCGATCATGTGAGTCATCGTTAGAATGTGGTAGGGAGCCACAAGACGATCTCTAGGTCTCCGTCATGCTGATTATTGATCGGAGAAGGGTCTCACTATGTCTCGTGCTTATTTGCAAACCGTGAGGGTGGCACACTTAAGAGTTACCCCTTTACACCATTTTGGGATCAAGAAGTATGTTTCAAGAAAGAATTGCAAAGCGCAGGATTGTTTCAATAGAAACCTAAAATTGTTTCTCGTAGTGAAAATTGCGTAAGGTGGTTCGCATGTGATGTTGAAATATAAGGGGCTGATATAAGAATGTTTGTTAATTAAAGTAATTAACAAAATTATGAATAAATTTAATAAAAAGAGTTTCATTAAATGAGAGAGCATTAATTTGGAGCATTTAAAGTGGAGACTTTAAAGGGAATGTGAAGAGGCATTTTAATGTGGAGGCTACTACTCACATGAATGGGGAGGTGAGGGGTCACCCCCTCTGCGCCAGCTTCACATGGAGAGAGAGGGGCACCCTCCTCCTATAAAAGGCCACTCCATTCTCCTTCATCCTCACACCTCCTTGTGAAGGATCTCTCCTCTAGAATTGGCTCCCCATGGTCTCGGATTAGAGAGATACATGTTCCTCGTGCAGCATTTCGTCATTCGAAGGAGTTATCGCTCTCACCGATTCGCTGGAGAGAGGAGGTGGAGGTTGTCCGTGGTTTGAACGCAGTGCGCAAAAAGTATATGCCGCTGAGTTGCGTCATTGAGTTATATACGTACTTCCTCACGCATCTTGAGATCGGCAAGGTACGACTACATCAAACCAGAGTTCACTTGTTAACAAAGTTTCGTTGTCTATGAGGGTAAGTTCTGTTGGATGTATGTACACCCATTGCTTTGAAAATGTACCTATATTAGATAGATCTTACGGTAGTTCACATCGTAGGGAAATTTTTTGTTTTCTATGTTGGTGACCCAATTCAAAGGGTATCAGAGTCTGATCTATGCGTAGGGTGCTTAGCACGGGTAGTACACATATATGGTTGATATGTGGCAAAATGATGATCATGTTATTGTATCTTTCTATGTATTTTGGATATTGGTAAGTATAGTGGGATGCGTAGAAGCGGCCCGACCAACTCATATGTCATCGCATATGAGACCGGGTTCCACGACTCGATATGCAACTCTGTTTTGCATAAGTGGGTCGAAGTGGTGCCCGCTTCTCCTACCACTATAGTCAATATCTCGATGCATACAACGAAGTCGCTAATAACTTAGTTATCCTTGTTTTGGTCTCATGTTCGTAGGTAAGAACGGTTCTATCTCCGAAAAGCCCTAAGTCAATGTAAAACTTGTAAATTGATAAATTAGAGGTGTCTAGTTTAGATCGTTGTCGGGCTAGTGTGTTGATATGGTATTATTAAAGTAGACAAAGGGTGGATACTCTGTCACAACACACTCAACGTGTAAGTTCCATAGACCTTGGCCTTATCACAAAGGAATGATAGAGATCATACCATGATGCAAGTGATAGAGATCAAATGTATGGACCATATCATCTTCACTTTACATTATTAGATGTTAGCATCTTTATATCGCTAGTTTGGCGCTATTGATAGCATTATAAGATGATCCTCTTTAGATATCAAGATAAAATGTGTTCTTCCTGAGTATGCACTGCTCTAATCATGGATCGCGGTTTTGAGACATCATGCGTGGATGATCGGGTGTACCGAATTCACGCTTTTCATAGGAACGGGGTGTAAGATGTTTTTACACACGCCGTAATACTAAGGTTCTTACTTGGCGCAGCCTAGCATGTATAGACATGGCCTCTAACACCCGGGACCGAAAAGGTTGCCATGAGTCATATGGTTGATATGATGCCCATATAGATGCTCGCCTTTTGAAGCTATATCAACCACATGATGATCGGATTCTGGTATAGTGGATTTGGTCTATGTAATCACCAAAAGGACACGAGGGATGTCGTTTTTGGAGTGGGAGTTCATTAGTAATTTGGATTAGTTGAATCAATCTATCATAAACTCTAGCTCAAATAAACTTTACAAATTCTTGCTGTAGATGGCACCAACCGCTTTTAATTTCAATGTGCTCATGGAGAAAGAGAAACTTGCTTGCATGAATGGTAGCAACTTCACCAATCACTATAAATTTGAGGATTTCCCCATCACGCACAAAATCAATATAAAGTGCTAGATGCGCCTCGCTAGGGTCTCCCCCACCAGCTCCCCGGTATTATGCCCCTAACGAGGAAAAGAATGTCCATGTGGACTCATCAGAGGACCACAACTTAGTTCATATTGCGGCATACCTGTAGATGGCTTCAGAGCTAGAACTTCAAAGTTTTAAATGGCAATGCCTTTTGATACCATACGGGGAGAATTTTCTGAAAATGATTTTCGTATACCCATGCCGTTGTAGAGAGTTATAATGCTACAGTAAAAAGTTCTTTAGCTGCATGATGAGGAAAAATAGTCTGTGTTAGTGAGCACGCATCAAAATGTCCTGATAAGTTGTGTTCCTGGGAAATAACGATTCTATTGGACTTAGGCATACATCGTGGTTCTCCAATCGCCACCCAGCTACAAGAGCTTGGATGAACTATAATTATGCAGTGGCATGAAGAAGTTCTTCCCAGCTTCACAATGCTTAAGACTATGGAAGTGGAGATTAGGAAAGAAGAACATCAAGTGTTGATGATCAATAGGACCACCGGGTTCAAGAAGGACAAGAAAGGCAAGCACAAGGGAAAGAATGGTAGCAAGTCTATTGCCACGCTCGCCTACCAAAAGAAACCTCAGGTCTGGCCCTAAGGTCGAGCATCGAGTGCTACTATTGCAAGGATCGCCATTGAAGCTTAATCGTCCCAAGTATTTCAGCTGGACAAGAACTCCAGCAAGGCAAACAAAGGTATATGTGATATACATGTTATTGATGTGTACTCTGACTAGTACTCGCCGAGTAGCACCTAGGTATTTGATAACGGATCGAAGTTGCTAATATATGTAACTCTGCTCAGGCTACGGAACCGGCTTACATAAATCTAGCAAGGGATGAGGTCGGATGCTGGGGCTCTGCAATGGATCAAGAGTTGATGATCGCTGGCCGGACGCTTACCTCTCCATTTGCCATCGGGATTAGTTAGCGAAACCTAAATAATTGTTATTTGCGCCTCGTGCACCGAGCATGAACATTGTATCTCGATCGTGTTTGATGTAAAGTGGTCATTCCCTTTAAATCTGGAAAACAATGATTGTTCGACGAGTAAGAATGATATCTTTTATGGTCATGCACCTATGTTGAATGGTTTATTTCACATCGGATCTCGATAGTAATATTACGCACATTCATAATGTTAATGCTAAAAAGATTAAACTTGATGATGATATGTCTACATATATGTGGCAATCGCCGCCCAGGTCAGTATCATGGCTGTTTATGCCAAGATGGAAGAAACTCCATTCCGATGGACTTTGGAATCACTCTGATTTTGAATCATTTGATACATGTGAGCCATGCCTTATGGGCAAGAGATGACTAGGAACTAAGCTCGCTGCTTTTTCGATTCAATGGAACGGGCTGCATAAACTGGTTGAGATCATACATATTGATGTGTGTGTGGACCAATGAGTGTGTCTACGAGGAAAGGATATCGTTATTTGTTACTTACTGGATGATTTGAGTAGATACAGTATATCTATTTGATGAAACACAAGTCTAAAACTTTTGAAAAGTTCAAGGAATTTCAAGAATGAAGTGGAAAATCATCATAATAGAAAGATCAAATTTCTGGTGGTCCCGACCGCGGAGGAGAGTATCTAAGTTACGAAGCTTTAGAAACACAGGAAAGAGTGTGGAATAGTTTCACAACTCACGCCTTACAGAACACCACAACGTGAATGGTGTATCGAACGTCAGAATCGCACTTTGGCTGATGGTTCGGATCTATGATGTCTCCGATCGACTGTACTCTCTCACATTTTGGGGTTATGTAACCGGAAACAGTCAGATTCACTTCTTTAGAATCGGGCACCATCTGGGAATCCGCTGGAAACGACACCGTGCATGAATTATGGTTATTTGAAACAAACCTAAGTCAGCCATTTCTTAAGGTTTGGGGATGCGGCGTTTATGTGAATAAACTTCAACCGAGCAGACTCAACCCAAAGCGGAAAATGCGCCTTCATAGGATACCCTAAGGAAACAATTGGGTATACCTTCTATCATGTATCCGGGGCAAGGTTTTTGTTGTTAAGAATGGATCCTTTCTTGAGAAGGAGTTTCAAGCTAAAAGGTGTGGAGAAGTCGGAAGGTAGAACTCAAGAGGTTATTGAACCTTCTCTTCATGGAATGGCGAGTGGCGCAGCATCGAAGTTGTTTCGGAGTTGACTTCACCGATGAAGAGAGAGCTAATGATAATGATCGCGAAACTCCAAAGAGGACACTACTAACCTCGCAGTCAAGCAGACACGAGAATTTCCCGAACTGTACGGCAATCCTGCTATGAATTTCATGGTTGATGAAATGGATGACCCTACAACGATAAAGAAGCGATGATGAGCCCGGATCCAACAAATGGCAAGAAGCCATGAAATCCAAGATGGAATCCATGTACAGAACCAAGTTTGAACTTGGTGGATTTCACCTCACGCACCAAAGGCCAGAATAAATGGATTTTCAAAAGGAAAACTGATGATGATGGTAATGTGACCATCTATAAGGCTCGACTTTTCTAAAGCGTTTTGATAAATTCAAGGAGTCGACTACGATGAGACATTTCTCCTACCGCTTTAAATCGTTAGGATTATGTTAGCAATTGCTGCTATTTCGATTATGAAATATGGCGTATGGATGTCAAACCGCATTCCTCAATGGTATATGATACAACCTAAGGGTTTTGTCGATCCTAAGGATGCTAATAAGGTGTGCAAACTTCAGCGATCCATCTATGGATCAAGAAAGCATCACGGTTGGAATTCCGCTTGATGAGGTGATCAAAGAGTTTGATTTGTCCAAACTTATGGAGAGGCTTGTATTTACAAGAAAGTGAGTGGGAGAAATGTGGCATTTCTAATATTATATGTGGATGACATATTATTGATTGAAATGATATAGATCTTTTAAATGTTGTTAAAAGTTATCTAAACAAAGAAATTTTTGATGAAAGACCTTGGTGAAGGCCATATATATTAGGCATTAAAATCTATAGAGATAGATCAAGGCGCCTAATTGGGCTATCGCAGAGTGCATACCTTGATAAGATATTAAAGAAGTTTAATATGGACGAAAGTAAGAAGGGGTTCTACGTATGTTGCAAGGCAAGACATTGAGTAAGACTCAAAGTCCGGCCACGCGGAAGAAAGAGAGATGATGGATAAGATCCCCTATGCCTCACCATAGGCTCTATTATGTATGCCATGCTATGTACAAGACCGGATGTGGCACATGCTATTAGTTTGACTAGTAGGTACCAACTCATCCAGTGTTCTAACACCGGATAGCGGTAAAGAACATCCTCAAGTACTTGAAAATAACTATGATATGTTTCATATACGGAGGTGAAGAAGAGCTAGTCGCTAAGTGTTATGTCGATGTTAGCTTTTGACACCAACCGGATGACTCTAAGTCTCAATCCGGATAACGATTTATCTTTGAACGGAGCAAAGAAGTTAGTTGAGGAGTTCCAAGCAACCCGTGGTGGCTGGATCAACAAGGAGGCGGAATATGTTGTCGCTTAGAAGCTGCGCAGAGGCGCTTTGATGAAAGATTTCATTATTTAACTGGGTGTGGTTCCCATGCTGGACCCGATGGTGATCTATTGTGACAACAATGGAGCCATAGCCAACGCAAAGGAACCAAGGTCTCACAAGAATTCCAAACATATTACGCCGTTTTCACTCCATCCAAAGCATGTCAAGGATGGAGATATAAAGATTTAAAGTACACGGACCTGAATGTAGCAGATCCGCTGACTAAAGTTCTCCCTAGGGCAAAAACATGATCAACACCAGAACTCCATGGGTGTTAGATTTATCACTATGTGAACTAGATTATTGTCTCTATTGCAAGTGGGAGATCAAGGAAATATGCCCCGAGAGGCAATAATAAAGTTGTTATTATATATTCTTATATATGATAGATGTTTATTTTACATGCTAGAAATGTATTGATTCGAAACATCAATACATGTGTGTTTAATAAACAAAAGGGTTCCTAGTCATGCCTCTCTTATAGACTAGCTTGTTGATTAACAGATGATCCGTGTTTCTGATCATGGACATTGGATGTTGTTAATAACAAGGTCACACCATTGGTGGAATGATGTGATGAACATTCACCAAGTATAGCATTACATCAAGTCATTATGTTTATATTGCTATAACATCATAATGGTAATCTTTATCCTTAGACCATGAGATCATGTTAATTGCTAACACCGGTGAGTATCTTGATAACATCAAACATCACACCGTAACACGGTGACTATAAAGATGGGTTCAAAGATTAATGAAGGTGTTATGTTGAGGCTCATGGATCAAGAGTGGAATTTGTCAATCCAGATGATGGATAGATATACTCTAGGCCCTCTCGGTGATATCACATTAGATAGCTTGCAAGCAAGTGATGTGATCACTAGAATGTTATATCACGGGAACAAGAAAAGAGTGCATGTTGGTAACTAGATCAAACTAGGTATGGAGATACCCATGATCAATCTCTGACATGTAATATATCGAGACAAAGGGATTTAGTTACAAGCGTTAAAGGTTCTCACGATCACAGGAGTCATCGTTGAATGTGTAGGAGTCAAGATGCATCTCCGTGTCCCGTCATTGATTATTGATCGAGAAGGGTCTCGACATGTCCGCATTATTCGCGAACCATAGGGTGGGCACACTTAAGAGTTAATGACACCATTTTGGGAGCACATATGTTTCAGATGAAAGAATTGCAAAGCGAGGAATTGTTTCAATAGAAACCGAAATTGTTTCGTGGAATTGCGTATGTGGTTTCCGCATGTGATATTGAAATATTGGCAATATATAGAATGTTTGTTAATTAAAGTAATTAATAAATTCTGAATAAATTTAATAAAAAGAGTTTTATTAAATGAGAGAGCATTAAATTTGGAGAAATTTAATCCATTTAAAGTGGAGACTTTAAAAGGGAATGTGACGAGGCATTTGAAAGTGGAGGGGTTACCACCACATGAATGGGGGAGGTGAGGGGTCACCCCAATGCGCCTGGCCATGGAGAGAGAGGGGCAATTTCATCCTCTTATAAAAGGCCACCCATTCCTCCTTCATCCTCACACCTCCTTGTGAAGGATCTCTCTCCCTCTAGAATTATTCCCCATGGTCTCAGATTAGCTTAGATACATGCTCCTGTGGCATTTCAGATAGAAGGAGTCATTGCCGCTTGCAGATCGCTAGAGCGAGGAGGTGGAGGTCTGTCCGTGGTTTGAACATGTAAAAGAAAAGTGATGCGCCATTGAGTTGGCGCCGGATTTCCTCACGATCTTGAGATCGGCAAGTGTACGACTACATCAACTACACAGTTCCTACTTGTTAACAAAGCTCGCTGTTCACGCAGGGTAAAGTTCTCGCTGTATGTATGTCCACCCGCTGCTTTTGTACCTAGTAGATAGATCTTGGCATGGTAGTTCACATCGTAGGAAAATTTTTGTTTTTCTATGTCATGGACCCAACAAAGAATGATCTAATGGGTCCACATGTGGTTTGTGGAAAGAACACACATGCAATGACCACTGGTTTATCAATATGTTTTTTGTGTAAAACAACACACATGCAATGAGTATAGTGGATCCATGTGTTGTTTGTGGAAAAGAACACACATGCAATGACTCTAGTGCTGGTTTGTGGTTTTAGTATAAGAACAAACATGCAATGACTCTAGTGGTTGATCCATGTGTGGTTTGTGGAAAGAACACACATGCAATGACTCTAGTTGATCCATATGTGGTCTGTGGAAAGAACACACATGCAATGACTCTAGTTGATCCATATGTGGTCTGTGGAAAGAACACACATGCAATGACCACTGGTGTATCCATGTGTGGTTTGTGAAAAAGAACACACATGCAATGACTCTAGTGCTGGTTTGTGGTTTTAGTATAAGAACAAACATGCAATGACTCTAGTGGTTGATCCATGTGTGGTTTGTGGAAAGAACACACATGCAATGACTCGTGGGATATCCATATGTGGTGTGTGGAAAGAACACACATGCAATGACCACAGGTGGATCCATGTGTGGTTTGGAAAAGAACACACGTGCAATGACTATAGTATTGGTTTGTGGTTTTAGTATAAGAACACACATGCAATGACTCTAGTACTGGTTTGTGGTTTTAGTATAAGAACACACATGCAATGACTCTAGTGGTTCATCCATGTGTGGTTTGTGGAAAGAACACACATGCAATGACCACTGGTGGATCCATGTTGGTTTTAGTATAAGAACACACATGCAATGACTCTAGTGGTTGATCCATGTTTGTTTGTGGAAATAACACACATGCAATGACTCTAGTGGTTGATCCATGTGTGGTTTGTGAAAAGAACACACATGCAATGACTCTAGTGTTGGTTTTAGTATAAGAACACACATACAATGACTCTAGTGGTTGATCCGTATGTGGTTTGTGGAAATAACATATGCAATGACTCTAGTGGTTGATTCATGTGGTTTGTGGAAATAACATACATGCAATGACCATCGTGGATCCATATGTGGTCTGTGGAAAAGAACACACATGCAATGACTCTAGTGTTTGTTTGTAGTTTTAGTATAAGAACAAACATCCTCTCTCTCTCTCTCTCTCTTTCGTAGAAGCCCAAACCTGTGCCCACTCTGTCTGCTACGCCCTGATTGGTTGGCACAGCTGTCACGCGGATCGTGCGCACCAACCGTTGATCCTGTGTGATCCAACGAGGCCTCTTTGCACACGCCGTGTCTTCACAGACAGCGAGACAGCACAGACGCTCCCTCTACTTGACTTCTACAAGAAGGAACACGATGCCGTCCATGGTAAAAGTGGTCGAATGGTCATGTCATGTTTAATCTAGTCTGCAAAGGCTACAAGTCTACTACACGGAAACTGGTCATCCACGGACCACCGGCTATACCATTTTTACTACGCAGCTCAAGACTCTAACTTCCGCCGTGCCCCACCACACGAACCTTCCACGTATGCCGCAGCCGAAGAGCTGCCAACCGGGCCTCGAGAGGCCTAAACGCCCCGCATTAAAAACCCAGCCTATCGGGTCCTTCATTCGCACTTCATCCACTACTCTCTTCCCTATCCAGCAAAACACCACAATCTTGAACGCATTTGCACGAACCTTCCATGAAACCAGTGTGGGGTGAGTGTCCGCATCGCCACGGGTGGTGCTTCACGTGGCAGATCTCGAGGAGCATCACGCAACACAAAGCCGAGGAGGACGGGCAGTTCAACCCCTTGGGAGACCATGTGCACGCTGGTGCCGACGATTTTGAGGCGCCATGAGGGCGTGAGTTCACTAACACGCTTCCACTGTGTACCCGAGGTACATCTATTTCTACATGTTTCATATTTTCTGCTGAGCTTAATCTATCTGTGCATCATAAAAAAAAATCTAGTCCTAATGATTAGATGCAACGATTTAACCGGAACATGGAGAGATCTAGTCTGTTCTGAATGAATCCACATTATTTATTTATTAATAAGTTACCAAGAACACAAACCACATTAATTTAGGAGCGAAATGGGGAGACGGGCCGTAATGAACTCACGAACTTGTATAGACATGTTATTGCATAGTAACTTGGAATGGTGGAAGGAATATATATTTATTATTTGCTCATTTCGTTTGTATTCCATACATTATGTGTATTCAAGTGAGATGGACTCGACAAGGAGACTAGGGAGAACAAGAGCCGCTATGTCATGAAGAAGCTCAAGAGCTGGATAATCCCTTTCCGCACTCGACTTGGGAGCTTAGGTGCCTTCAGAAGAAAGGAGTCAACCCGAGGATTGCCAAATTGATTCCGCATGGTTGGTATCGGTAAAAGCCCGCTAGTAAACACAAGTCAGCTTACCAAGGCTAAGCACGCTGCTTATGGAAAGTTCCCGAGGGAGTATGTCAAGAACTACCTAGTGTCCCCTTACTTAGGAATCAGAACTCCTAGCCGACCAACCCGCACACCGTGTTAGCCCGCCACTAATAATATTTAGTTCTCTTACCGATCTAGACCCTCAAACTATGTGGATTTCTATTGCATCTTCAAAATATATTCAAGTTCTTATGTTTATGTTGTTAAAGTTCCGTGGCATACTCGTTATTTTGCATGGATAGAGGGTGCCCCTTGACAGATATAAGGGTTATCCTGTCCGCTAGATCACAGAGGATCAACGTTGGTGGGCAAAACTGAGTACAACTAAATCGCCATGGTTAGACACGAGGAAAAACGTGACTCACTTGACGCTGCGGTGCAAGGTACACGGCCAGAAGCTGACACGCAGTGGCTGCACGTGCATTAGCTTCACGTGGTGCACGGTAGTGCAAACGTAAACGCCACTTCCCTTCTCCTTTAATAGAGGCCTCCCCACTCCCACTACTCATCACGCAGACTCGCTTCACTCAACCGCTTCCACTATCCCATCACCTTCCGCAACGCCCAACAAAACCCCAACCATGCCGGTGATGGAGAAGATCGGCTGGTGGCTATCCCTCGTCTCGCCCTCAAGATCCGCCAGAAGCCTCCGCGTAGGAGGCCCCGCCGGTCTCTTGGACAGATCCCGCCAACTAGGACCCTATGAGGAGGTTGTCTACATAAGGCCGGAGAACCCCTATGACACCAAAGATCGCCGACCCGTGGTCCGAGGTAACCAGGGTTTTCTCCCTTCCTTGTTCTTCCCCTGCTCCCATCATTGGATGCTAGATCGTATGTTATTAGGGCTCGCCATTCGTATTTTTACAAAGAGATAATCCTATTGTGTTAGATCTCGATTTTCGATGAACTCTATTCAGAAGTTGGGATCGGTATTCGATTTGGTTTGAGATTTGGGAATAATCGAGATCTCATTCGTTAATTTATGCAAAAATCAATCCCGATAATCAAAGTATCTCAATCATGTCCTTATTTCACTCTTCCTGCTTTTTTCCAACAGAGGATAGAAGCGACCTCCAGAACAACGAGTCGCAGGACACCAAGACTCGCCATGTGGCCGAGGAGGCTGAAGTCCGTCAAGACAACAACTTCTTCATCGACGACGTACAGTGCCCTTCTACCCCACCAGAGGCTCCACGGCACGGACTTCAACTCCCCGTGAAGCATGCCAAGGACGTGAGGACTGCAAGCGAGTCCGCGGAATGTCCACGGCTTCAGGCCTAGCACCAGCGCCGGTCTTCACCTCCACAACCTCCGTAAGGTGGCTATCAAGGAGGGTCGTGATGCCCCGATCGCACTCCAAGGTGCCCAAGGTCAAGGGGCTAGCAGCAAGAAGTGGAGGAGGCGCCAGAGGAGGAGGCGGATGCCTTCCGGCAGAGGCCACGAGGCCATCGATCACCAAGGTCACTGTAAAGCAGCTTCTTTTGTCTTGTCTATGTTGAAGCAAAGACGTTGTTGCCGCCACGAGCAGCCTAATTGTCGAACCTCGCTAAGTATCGTACTATATAACCTATATTAGCTGCTTTATCTATATCTCTCTATTTACTGAATTTATTTATGGTGCTGGTTTGTTTTGTTGCTCTAGATTTGCTACCGATTGATGTAAAACGATCGCAAAAGGAACAACTAATGAAGAGAGAAGCTGCTCTAGATTCCCTACCTTTTGGGCAAAAAACACAATTTTAGAGAGAGAGGGAAAAGGCGCTTTAAAAGGCCACTTTAGGCATCATGGCGCACGAACGGCCAAGCCTTTGACCAGACGCAGACCCTCCGAGCGCATGTGAGGGCCTCTAATATCGGGAGGACAAAAGTGAGGACAAACGAGACACAATGTTGCTATAGCTAACTGACAAAAGCTGAATTTGGCTTTTACCATGCAATTGGGCTAGAGCTCCACAATGTAGCTATTCTAAATCCCTAAACTATGTGGTGCGTTGAAACCTAATGCTTTTCCACCGACACGCAGGATGCAAAGTTGCTTGATCGCATGCTTACACAAGTGGCCTACAGAGAAACTTATAGAAGCATGGGAAAACGAGCTTCATTTTGGCAAATTCGGGACAAGCTTTATGCAATCGGCAGCTGATCGGCTGGACGCCGCCGGTGGTGGATGCTAGGTCTATGTCTATGCTTACACTTCTTAAACTTGTACACTTCTTCAGATTGTCAATGCTACGTCACTGCGGATCGGCAATGGCAATGGATGGTGGTCGTGACGGGTCTCGCCACGCCAAAGCCACGTCAAGACACCCGGCCCCATCGCTTACCGTGACGGACGCCGAATTTAATCGCCAGATTGGAAACCATCAGTGCTCGCTCGTCAAACTTGCTTCCGCATGGGTATGACCGAATATTGGTAAACGGAATTTAAGCATCGCTTTCGTTCTCAAAGACATCATCGCGCAAAAATCTCAACTCATTCTTCCGCCGGCGCCGCCACCGCGAAGAACCATCGACGCTGCCGCAGCACCACCTCCGCCGCCATACCACCGCAACAGATCACCCACCTCCACGCCCCCAGCCACCGCTATCAAACTAGGCCACCGCCGCATTAGCTGCCGCCATAGACGCAGAGTACGGCGTGTTCGGGCGACGGAGCGATTACACCGACGAAAGTACACTATCACCACCCACGGCACCACCAAGCCGACGGTCGCCCACACAAATGCGCCATCGGAGGTGGCCAAGGTCATCGCAATGTACGAAGTGGCTACAAGATCCGATGGATAGGTACAAGATCGCCGCCTTGACCTCGAGTATACCGTAGATAGGAAGAGGACGGGCGCTTTTGCATGTCCATGCAACCACCGCCACTATATCACGTATGTAGGGCCAAATATGTATGCCCGAGCTTCGTGAGTTCCTACACAGTGAGGGAGATCTACTTCGCCAAGTCAATGACATCAAGAACGACACTCAAGCCAGAACAGGATCTCCTTGTTCATGTCGCCAATCACGCCGATCTCCAACGCTTAGGAGGTACCCGCATGGCGGTACGGGAAAGCCGGCATGGCTAGACTCGCTCGACATCATCGCATCGCGAGTACGCCGGCATGAAAATCGAGTTCAAGCACTCGCATCGAGCGATGGGAGTGGAGGCACCGGATTACGATGTGACTGGCACGCAACTAGGGCCGTGTATGTCTGCTACGAGATGCTCAATAGGATCTGGCTGGGTGGGTGAGTGTGTTGTTTACCACTACTAGTTTCGCATTTCGCCCTAGTTTTATCTCACCGTATTTTCTAAGCATTCTGTGTAAGAACCAAGATCGATGATCCTCGTGCTATTAGCTACTTAACCTGTATGAATTACATTCCCCTTTGTATGCTCAACATTCATTCTACAAATTGCTCAGCCATTTGCATGCGGTAATCCAGGACTGACATGCATAAGGTGTGATACACCATAAGTCATAACCAAACCCAGATTATAGAGGAGGATACATAAACCAGATTATAGTTTGACAAAGGTAATACACAGTAGTTCGTAATTGCTCACATAGTGTACTTATGAAATAATATGTTTTCATAAACACAACAATCATGCACTAATAGTCTACATCCTAGCCTGTTGGAGAAGGCAACCGATCCCAGGATGCCTTCGGTCGCTTCTGGTTTGTAGATTCATTTATGATCCGCAGATCCGGGACAAACAACCTGCCTTGGTGGTGGTTCAATGATGCGATGCTCGAACGAGATTTTACAACCGTGGTACAGCTCGTGGCTAACATACCCGCCAATTGCGCAGTACTTTAGATTAGGTTCAGAAAGTGGCTTATCCTCCCAAAGATCGCGGCTCTAAACGCCCACGAACATCTCGCAATCTGTCCTTCATGTCACACATCACGGGTCTATGAGTTCGGAGGCAAGAGCGCCATCCCGGTCTTGCCCTTCGTCCCTAGGATCCAAAGAAATTTCCTAGATGTCCACTCTACACTCCTTTGGGATTCTAATGTTGATACCGGGCTTTCAAGTAGTTTATCGTCATTCGTGATGTCAACACCGGTAAATGTTATGTGCTGTTCACGAAAGTCATGAAACAGATCCCTAATGCTTTCGCCCACCGCATGAAAAATAATATAGCAATAACTTCGCAAATGTATCTTTAGGAACAAAAGATAGCAAAGTCTACCAGATAACCGCCAGCCCTTTCTCGCAAAAGGCTGGTATACGAGGATGTGCCCTTCATGGAGAGTTGCACCACGGTGATCCTACGCAATCGCGGCTGTACTGAGGTCGAGACCTCACGTAACCTGTTTTCTTCGAATCGCAGCCAACTCAGAAATTATTCAGAGTGTTCTCACCGCTAGAGGGTCGGTGGTGTAGATTTACATCAATCTTCTTCCCACCATGTACTTTGATGTCGGCGCGCAGCTTTCTTGCCCGTCGCTTTGACGTCCGAGCATCCATGACTACAGGCAAGAGGGAAAGGATACGGAGGACGAGGGTGATGCGGTGGTGGAGGAAATGGATGAGGCCGTGGAGGAGAAAGACGATGAGGCCGTGGAGGAGGAAATGAGATGGAGAAGCGAAAGATTGGAACCGCCCTTACCAATATCTCGAATGGTGCACGCACTGCTCATAGTAGGGTGAAGGTGGCGAAAAAACGCGGTTTTACACGCCGACGCCAGCACTTCCTAAAATTTGTTCTCGCGCCACTTGCATGCAAGGAATCAATTCAAACGTAGGCACGCCACGCTGCGTCACCTTCACCACCGACAGCGGGCCGCATTACTCGCTTTTACGATTTATTTTTTCACTTCCTTACGGTTCCGTTCGCCTCAATAATTACGCCCCGCTTCTTTTCTTCCACGTGGACAAGAACCGCGGGCGGGCGTTCCTTGCAGATTCGCCCCACTCGAGCAATCGCCCCATCCCCGATTCCACCCTCTCAATCCATCCGCCTCATCACAACGCCCATTAATCCACCGGATTCCGACTCCATTTGCCGCTATGGGTAGAGCTTGGGTAGCAGCAGTCAAGCAAAAGGCATGCGACGACGCGGATGGTTAGGTGATTGCCATCGCGAGGATTGGGGATGGCCGAACCTCGCCGCCAACATGCACAGATCGCCGAGTTGGACATCATCTCAGCCGTCATTTCGCCGCTGCATCCCTAGCTATCGCATGACGATGCGGAATATGGACTAACAACCGTCGCACGCCAGCCTTCTTTACCCGATAATAGCAAATGGCCGCACTACCACGATGGCCACGTAAGTTCTAGTATTCAGCTTATTCGCTCAGTCATATCGTTGATTCATATGTGCTGAACTCTCATCGAATCCTATGTTCCTTTCGTCGAACATGTTGTGTGCACGCCGGTTTGAACAAATCGAACCATTTAAGACTATTCTCAGACAATGGAAGCTCATTGCACTGATATTCTGGTATTTTGTAGTGTCACGCCTTACTTTAGGTGATAGACGAGTTGTCAATTTCGATTTTGCAATGGAATGCCTACTAGGTGATATTCTGTTTCCTAAAATAAAAACAAAAAGATTAGACGATTTAAGGCTGTTATGCCCCGAGATGTTTAATTATGATCATCGTCAGGAGTTTGTTCTGGGGCTCGCCTCTACTCCATATATTGAGTATCTTTGTAGTGACACAGCACAATTTAGGCGATATCGATGAGACACTCGATTTAGGGCGATATTTTGTGTACTTTAATATAAAGGTCCAGTTGTCAAATTGTATCGCAATGGAATCCATGCTAGGTGATTGTACCAACTGACAACAAACCCTGCAGAATATTCATGCAAAACTGATGTTGCTGGATAAGTGGTCAGAATCAGTAGTGGTGAATATCAAGGAAGAAGAAGAGACGGAAATGAGAGATGACCATAACTCGGGTGGGTGGCAACGGCGAGTGGCTGGTCCTTTTATCCCGTGATGGGAGTACTTAGACTCTAAAAATTGCTACAGATCAAGAGACTTCCAATGCCATCTTTGAAGGGTGTCAGACATCAAGATTCAACAGCCGGGTGGCCGCCGCCCATTTCCTCAATTCACTTATAGGTTCAACATGGCGTAACTTGAGCTCGTGAAGGTACAACTCCCACATAGACCATGGAGGGGCGGAAGAACCGAGTACGACCTCTTAGCTGTGTTCGACAAGGCAATCACATTCATTAGATGCCCGTAAGACAAGGAATGGATAGTCTGCGACGACTTCCTCTCGCCGAGAAGTATGTCGACGGTGTCTTCACCCACGGCCACTCTTCGCAGACATCGCAACGATTTATGCGGTCATCGAACTTAGCGGCGACGCATGTGTTTGGGAGCCGCCCATTTGGGGTGAGTCATGGTGTCATATAGCATGTAAAATCCCATTCAAAATTCTGCTTACTAACTTTAGTAACACGCAGGTACCCACGCAGCCCCGTGCATAATTCCAGCTCCGGTCATCGAAGATGTAGTAGCAGATGTGGAACTTGGGACACGGCGCTGGTTCCTTGCACCTCTCGGAGACAACACAGAACAACATGATGAACTCTTGTGGATTCATATCAGGGGAGCACTAAACAAATACAGGATACAATAGAACATATGGGGACACAACTTTCTTCATACCCATCGCCATGTGTCACGCTTCGAGGTCCGTGATGCCCATTTGAAGACCCAGAGAGCAAGTCCGGAGCAGAGTCAACAATCAAGGGACAATCAGGTTTCTTGGGATCAACTACCTTTTCTTTGGGAGCCCCGGAGTCGTTGAACTCAGAATTGCTCGTGCAGCTCGCCCTTGATGCTCGCTTCACGCTGGTGGTGGTGGTGTTGGTGGTGGTGGAGCCGACAAAGAACTAGTTGCTGCTGCTCCCGTGAAGTCGATAAATACTTGGTGATGCTGCTTGTGAAGTCGACGAAATACTTGCTAATGCTGCTGGTGAAGTCGACGAATACCGCCGAGGCCGCCGAGTCCAGAAGAACATGTTGGTGTTGTTGCTGAGGTGCTAGCACTTCCAAAGGTTGATAGCATCCGTATTTGCTGCACACTCACGCCTATCATGTTGACACTCTAGATCCGACCGAGCCGAATCCACGCCGGGGAGGGGCCTAGAATTGGCTCATCGGGGTCGCATTTATTTGAAGGAGAATGAAAGACGGCCAAACGCAGCATTCGTTCGTTCGACGATACCACCAGCTCTAGGGACCTAGTGCTCATACTGGCAGATCCGATGAACCATTTGTCTTTATCTTTATCATTAGTTACGCTTATGTGTGTAAAGACTAAGCTGTGCTTATTTGTGTAAGACTAAGTTAGGCCTAACTGCAGAATATTCAAGAAGCCCAGCTTTTCTTTCCACGCCCATAACAATGTAATTGCACCATAGAACATACAAATGTAATGTGCATACCACGATTTTTTGCTCAGATAACAACCACTTCAAGCAAATGATACATCGTGGTAATGATTTGAACACATCACTAGAATGTGCCACCTATTGATGATTGATGACATGGATCTAGCTTTTCGCGCTTTATTTGCATTGAATCTCTCATTGATTTGTTCACATATTTTTGGCAATGGTCGATGAACTCCACTTCTTGGTAACTTGCTTCACCAGCACTTGTTGATGCAATGCAAAGTACAGAACATGGTCGACATCGTCATTCCATTTAGGTTCTCTATGTTTCATCATCACGGAGCTACTAATTTCAAATGAAAATCTAGTAAACAATATATGTGTACATTGTTAGAGTATGCTACGGCCACGGTACATACATGTTTTTCTACAATCACAAGAAGAAAACTTGATGCATTTTCACCTTATTGGCGCCAGCCAACTGGGTGGATGTGACTTTGGGGTTCGGAGAGGAAGGCGCCGTGGCTGGTGCAGCGTACCACGGCGACGGCAAGCTCGGATTCGAGGAGACCAACAGACCGAGCATGGTCGGCATGGGTACAAATCTCACCCGAGAATGAATTTCGCCCCCGCTACCGTGCCAATGGTGCGGCCATGGTGAGGGCGAGTCTGATTCGATGGGGAGGAGAAAGGGCCGAGCAGGTTTGTCAAGTCCTAGCTCCGCCATGGCCGCTACTACGATTGTCACCGGAGGAAGAAGCAAAGCGCCAGAACGATGCATGCGCCAACGCTGCAAGCCTACATGGGAGCCTACATGGCAGCGACGACGGCAGCGACAAAACGGCGAAAGCTGACAGGGGGGACCCAACTTGACGGCCGTTAGCCCGATTTTTTGTATTGAAACATAAAGTTGAATTCGTGCCGAAAAGGACCCTCTGAGTATTTGGCACGCCAACTATAGTCATCGCAGATGATATCGTGGAACTTTGCATCATGTTCGCCACCCCAACTTTCGGCCGCAAAATGATATTCTCCAAGATGCCATAGTGCCAATCGCTCTGCTTTCATTGTTTTGGTTCCAGAAGTCAGAAATGAATATTCTTGGAATTGGAAGGACAAAAGCCAAAGTTAGTTTTTCACCGAGGGACACAAGGAGCTGAATCACGAGACGGAGAGGGGCTGGAGGCCACACCACTGGCCGCTGCATGCCTAGCCTGCCCGGCCAGGTGGTCTGCCGCCTGCACTCGGCCTCCCTTCCACTATAAGATGCCTCCGATAAAAACCCTAAGTACCCGATCAAAATTCGATAAAGAGTCTATAGCCACCGCCATCTCCATCCCTAGATTGGGAGGGATCAAGCTCTTCCTAGCACCCACGGAGAGGGAATTCACCGAGGCCTTCTTCATCATCATGCAAGCCTCCGTGATGCGTGAGTAGTTCATCTCTAGACTACGGGTCCATGTAGTAGCTTATATGGCTGGTTCTCCTCCTTTCTCGCTATCATGTTTAGATCTTGTGAGCTCTGCTCATGATCAAGATCATCTATTTGTAATCCTACATGTTGTGTTTATGATCCGATGGATATTGAGATGCTATTTCAGATTGATTATTGATTCTATCATGTCTTTGTTATTTGTGATCTTGCATGCTTTCCGCTGTTAATAGTTATCTTGGCCAAGTAGATGCTAGCAACTCCAAGAGTTAGTATTTATGCTCGATAGTGGGTTCATGCCTCGTAACTGGGAAGTGATGTAAATTCTAAGGTACTAGATGTGTCATACTAGGAGAAAACAGCAATCCTTTATTCATAGAACAATCGTATTGTTTACTTTACATGCAATTCGTAATGCAATTATCTGTTAGTTGCAACTTAATACTGGAGGGGGTTCGGATAATAACCTGAAGGTGGATTATTAGTCATAGATGCAGTTGGATGGCGGTCTATGTATAATGTTGTAATGCCTAATCGAATCTCAAAGGAGTCAAGATGATTAGTATATGCTTGTATGCTTTCTCGATGTTTGTCAATTGCCCCGCTGTAATTTGTTCACCCAACATGTTATCTATCTTAACGAGAGCCACCACTAGTGAACTATGGACCCCGGTCCTTTCTTTTACAATCAATCTACAATCAATTGTTTACTGCTTTGTGTTTACTTTCTGCAAACTATTACTTTCTTCCACTCGATACGTTTAATCCTTTGTTTTCAGCAAAACCGGTGAGATCAACAACCTCATCGCAAGTTGGGGGCAAATTTCTGTGGTTGTGGTGCAGGTCTCCATGTTGCTGCTGAGGCCGATAGTGCGCCCTGCCAAATTCCAGCCAGCAACACCTTTGGGGTGTTTCCTTGCTCCACCGGATTGATAACATTGGTTTCATAACCGAGGGAAAACTTGTTGTCGTGCTCATCATACCTTCCTCTTGGGGTTCCCAACGGCTCGATATATTTTGGGCTAAGCGAAAGCAATCGCTAAAAGGTAATAAAAAGGACACGCCTACAAGATTTTGTTTGTTCGCTTTTACCTTAGTTGACCAATCTAGTTTACTTTATAACGGGTTTGAATCAATGGATGGAGATAGTCCAGGTTGAAGATCCACCTAGCCCACATCAAATGGGATGAAAGATAATAATAAGCATAGTAATGTATAGTGTTTGTATTTAGATAATATTGTATGGGCAACACATCCTAATATTCTAGAGCCCCCGTGATGCAGCGGGCATAGCAATAGACTTTTAGTCCAACCGAGAGTACACCGAAGCCACGGGTTACAAACAATTATTAAGTGTAAACACAGATTAAAGCTTTAAGTGGTGATGTTGTTGTTGATCCCAAATGGGGCGCTAAGTTTAAGACTGATTTCCTTTCTATCACAAGTTCCTATGAGATTGCCGCTAGCCAAGTATCTCACCTCAAGCCTTTATCAATCTATGGGATCTTGGGTACCTACAAGTCCACAGATCGAGACGAGATACTAAGAAACAAAATATACAAATCACTTAATCCAAACAAAATACAATTTTCACATGATCTAGATGCACATAATTGCTGTGAGGTTTCTCCCCATCCCGGAGCCCGTGAGAACTACTCACTCATAAAAAATAGATTAGAGATATAAAACATCATGCAAATACTTATATTGAAATCAAATATTCTTACAATGGTCGCCAAATCATAAGGAGATCTAAAAGTACAAAGCAATGGCTATGGCTAGTGGAGGGATGGATGGTGGAAGTGATGAACAATGCATGGATTATGGATGAACAATGGTGTGGATCTCCTTTAGGGGTGTTGTGATGAAATCTGAGAATGGCGACCTCCGGGTCATTTACCGAGCTTCAAAATATATAGGCGCTTTCACAAAAGTTGTAGGGTTTAACGAGACGAAGTCAGAACCACCTGCACGGCAGCGGTATGGGCGGTCCGTGCCCGTACGAGTGGTCGTTAAGCGGAGATCCCCGTTTAGCGTGCTGACGCCCTGGAAAGCTTCTCCAATTACTTGGCTGTGTGTACTTCTTCAATATCCTTCATTATGACTCCTTATTTCACCTTAAAAAACAGTGATTTCCTGCACAACATAAATCAAAGAAGGGATTTGCATATCTTTGCAATTATTAGTCATTAGTGACAAAAGTTGATAGTTTCTTTGGCAATTGCTTGACCAAAAACAACGTTTAAACGTGAGTGAAAGATGGCAAAAATTGAGCCATTAGCTCACGTCCGCCTTTTCTCTCCTAAAACCATTCCATTAATCAAACTCTTCCTATTTTCTCTTATGAATTCTCCGATGATCTCGAACCATTCGAGCATCTTTCACATACACATATGCTCTACATACTCGCAGAATAATATTTCTGCTGCAGGACCAGAGGCTCGTTATCATGTGGACATGACCGTGGAAATCTTCCCGGACAATAATCAATAGCGGATATCGACACCCATATTGATTCCCACATAACCACAAAGTAATCAAGAACTAATTGATGTCATGTACTTCCTTTTGCATCATAATACATGACAATCCCGAGTCACAAAATTTGGTATCCTTGTAATGCAACTCCTTGATTACTATACCAAGTCGATTTCATTACCGGTTTGTCTTTCTTATCTCCCGTTCGTATATTTCGGTATCCAGTGATTCGCATTACCCTATGTCTATTCAAAAGATTAGTGATACTATAATATCGAGAAGGGCCCAAAAGTATCTATCCATTGTCGGAGGTGCAAATCCCACTCTTGGACTATCTTGTTCCCCCATTATAAGTGTCCATCGTATCCGAAAGAAAACCATTATGATCACTCGGTATGAGGTGTGGTTGGTAAGCTATCAGGGCGTGCCTTCCACTTTGAAAGACAACTAATACCATCATGGTCAAAGGATAAAGTAATACAACAACGATAACGATATCCCAACAACTAAATGATGATGTTTATGTTTTAGTAGATAGTATGACTTGGGTCGGTTCAACATACTTGTTCAGCCATCAATATGACATCATTGTTAAATGGTATACTCATTACAATAACTATACCATAAACTTCATCATCTTTGACAATGAGCTAGTCTTGCCCATAAGACCAGGAACACTTGGTGTTTATAACTTTACACGTGCTTCTGAGTTTTCATTTGATTCTCACAATCAAGACACAAAGCAATTATTATATCATAAAGAATAAACTAAAATTATGAATAAAGGGAATATTAAATAAACACTTATTTGTCTGTAGGGCATATTCACAACATTATGCCACTTGCACTAGAGTCAAATTAGTTACATTAACTCATTCTCTTTTACATGAATGGCACCATAATGTTCTTCATGCTTAGCTTGTGGTAGAGGCTTTGATATCAGATTAGTCACATTCAGATCTATGTGTATTTTGATAACCTCGAAGTGCCCCTTCTCAACACAGTCACTAATGAGATGGTACTTGCGTTCGATGTGCTTGGAATTATAGCGAGACCATGGTTCCTTAGCCTGAGCAATGGCTCCACTATTGTAACCATAGATCTTGATAGGATCCAGCACTGAGGGAACCACACCTAGTTTGGTGATGAACATCTTAATCCAACAACCCTCCTTTGCACCTTCTGAAGAAGCGATATACCCGGATTTCATTATAGAACCTGCAACAGCCTTGCTTGGTACTTTTACATCTTACTACTACCCTATTCAAAGGTGAAGACAAACCCATATTGAGAATTAAAGTCATATGTATTTTTGCTAAAGCTATCGTTAGTGTGACCTCTTACAATAAGCTCACCATCCACCAAATACTGATAACAAATCTTTTTTCCTTCTCAGATACTTCAATATGTTTTTAATTGCTGCCTAGTGATCCTTTCTAGAGTCACCCTTACCTTGCGCTAAGGCTTAGTGAAAGTGCCACATCGGGTCTTGTACATATCATGGCATAGATGACAGATCTAATGGTTGACACATATGGAATCTTACTCATGTCCATTGTCTTAGCAACTGTTATTCGATACTAATTCTTGCTGAGTTTTATGCCATGTGACATCATGATAAGTCCTCTCTTGGAGTTTTCCATGTTGAACCTTTTAAACACCTTGTCAACGTATATGCTCTGGATTAGTCCTATTAGGCGCTTGGATCTATCTCTATAGATCTTAATACCTAATATGTAAGTGGCTTCACCTAAGTCTTTCATTGAAAACTCTTCTTCAATGACTCCTTTATCGTGTTACGAAATTGTATATCATTTCCAATCGGTAATATGCCATCCACATATAAGATCAAAAATGCCATTGCGCTCCCACTTGCCTTCTAATATACGCAAGTTTTCTCACAGTTCTAAGTGAAGTAAAGTCCTTTAAATACCTCATAAAGCCATTTGTTCCAACTTTGTAACACTTGCTTCAGGACATAGATTGACCTCTGAAGCTTGCACACCTTTCCAATATCGCTAGGATTAACAAAACCATCGATTTGGGCCATGTACGCATCCTCAGTTAGGTTTTTGTTTAGGAAAGTTGTTTTGACATCCATCTACCATATTTCATAATCGTAATAGGCAGAAATAGCTAGGAAAATCTGCAATTTTCAAAGATTGCTACTAGCGAGAATGTCTCGTCATAGTAAACTCCTTGCACTTGTAGGAACCCTTTTGCGATAAGCCTATATTTATGGATGGTCACATTAACATCTGTGGTGTCTTTATTTCGAACATCCATTTATATTTTATAGGCTTCACCCCTTCTAGTGGATCTACCAAGTTCCAAACATGGTTCTTGTACATCAATTCCATTTTGGATTTCATGTCTTCATGCGATTCTTTGGAATTGGCGCTCATCATTGCTTCTTTGTAGTTTGCAGTATCATCATCTTCCAGGTTGAAGATATCTTTCTCAAACCACTAAGGGTTTTGGAGGATTCTTCCCGACCTACTTGGTTCAGTGACAGGCTCGACTAAACCTGATGTGTCTAATACAAAGAGATTTTGGTTTAGTCAGTAGTGATGGTTTGTGGAACCTCTTCCACTTCTTCAACATTATCAACTATTTCTAAAGATCCTATTATCTCACAAAGTTGCAATGTCCTTCCACTCACCTCCTTTTCGAGAAACTCTTTCTCAAGGAATATACCTATTTTCGTGACAAACGCCTTGGCTTCGATTCGATGATAGAAGGAATACCCAATAGTGTTTTGGGGATAACCAACAAAGTATCACTTCTCTACTTTGGGCTCTAGCTTGTTTCACTATAAATGTTTTACATAAGGATCACACCCCCAAATTTTAAGATACAACATGTTCGGTTTATTTATGTACCATATCTCATATGGTGTCATTTCAATAGACTTTGATGGCATCCTATTTAATGAGCGCTGCTATTTCTAATGCATGACCCCAAAACGATAAAGTTAGTTCTTTAATGATATCATTCCTCTTACCATGTCTAATGGTTGGGTTTCGCCTCTTGAACACCCTGCTCCTCTTGAGTTCTGGTGGTGTGATTTGTGAAACTATTTCACAATCACTTGATTTTAAGAAACCCATGAATCAGATATTCACCTCCATGATCGTACCATAAACTTAATATTTCTATTATGATAATTCTATACCTCATTTTGAAATTTCTTTAACTTTTCAAAGGTATCAAACTTGTGCTTCATCAAATATTTATATCCATATCTAAGTCATTAGTGAAAGTCATGAAGTATAGATATCCACCATGCGCAGATACACTCATTGGTCCACATACATAAGAATGTACGATCTCTAACAAGTCACCCACGTGTTCAACATATCTAATGAACGCGGCATGGTCATTTTCCCATTAGAAAAGATTCACATCTCACAAATGATTCAAAATCAAATGACTCTAAGACTCCATCTTTATTAAGCTTTTGCATGCATTTGCTTCCAATGTGTTCAAGGCGTAGTAATAAATATGTGGTGTTTGATCCAGCCCTCTTGAGGCTATTAGCATTAACATTTTAAACATCATTACCACCATTAAGATTCATAATGAATAAGCCGTCTACAAAGGGTGCAAATCCATAAAACACATTCTTAAAAGAAATAGAACAACCATCATTCTCAGACTTGAAAGAATGTCCATCGCGCATCAAACATTATCCTAAGATAATGTTCTTGCTTAACACCGTAACAAAATTATAATTTTTGAGTTCCATTATGAACTCGATGGTAGACATAAGGGCATGATGTCGATGGCTTGAGCGGTGATTCTTACTGTTCTCGACATGCATCTCCACATCAATCTTTCCTAGCTTCCTTGTACCAAATTGCAAATGTGAGCAATGATATTGTATCAACTACCCATGACTTAGAATGAGGGTTAGTCAAGAATATATCAATAACATTCACAACTATTGTACCTTTGATGTACTCTACATGCTTTTCCTTTTCTATTGTCATCACATGCATCCTTTTGCATTTTTCCTTAGCAACCTTTAACATAGCGAACAATTCGCTTGTTGTTTTGTTCATCCCAAACATGTTGTAATGCATGACAAAACCGTCGTAAGACGGAGGGAGTGAAGCACGTACAAGATCAGTGTCGAGCGTCATAGAGGTCAGAAGTCCTAAAGCTTCAAGTTTCTTTGCATAACCTATCATTTTGGTCTAGTGCTCCCTTAGTGATCTTCCTTCAAGCATCTTGCATTCTAGTAGAGCCTTGGTTATCTCATAACCTTCGGTTCGCAGATACATAGCGTTCATACCTATGATCATATCATAAGAACTAGCATTTCCAAAATGTATTTGCAGTTGTGTAGCCATGGAAGCAAGCATAAAGGTTCAACTATGGTGTAGTCCAACCTTTGATGGCATAGTCACCATCTCATAAGCTGCGTGAGTTGTGTATAGGGGTGCATCTAGAATGTATTCTTTCTTAACATGTCTGATGACAATCCTCAGTGTCAATCCACATAGTTGTTTCCTTTCATAGTTAATTTCTCAATCTTAAACACAGGGGTAAAGAGGGCCATTATTTCTACAATGAAAAAACAAAATTCACTTAGATATTGTTCATAGTTAAGAGTACTAGTTGATTAAACTCAAGTATGCTCCCAAGAAATCAATATCTTTCATAATTGATTCTTAGTGATTCAAGGTCCATGAAGAAAATTGCCATTGATGGGAACATCACTAATGACAACAATCTCAACCTGTAGGCCACCTTGCCTATTACATGTCCATGTAATTCTTGTTCATCTTTCGATGGGTATGTTCCGAGCTCATGACTTCAAGCTTGAACATCAAGACAACCAAATGTAGTTGTTTCACAAATTATATCTGCTCATATGCTATAAATCTATCTTACCTGGGATCCCGTGCACCTCGAATTGACACATATGAGAGAACGATGCTACACTTGGTAGAACACTAACTATTTGATATTTTTAGTGAAGGATCACCCTATTAAATGACTATCGCAAAATAGAGTGCATGAAAAAAAGGATTAGATCATCACAAGCAATTCATAATATTATCTGATATGGTATAGCCCTTCTGCCTCGTGTCGAACTCCTTCAATGTCTTCTCCACTAAGGCATAACATCAAGGTCCATGACGCTCGATCATCATCTTCACATATATGTAAGAATAAAACTATTGCTATCTCTATAGCTAAAGAATTAAATTACATTACAGAAACATGGACTCCTGGGTCCTGAATGACAATCACATGGCTCTAGCCATCATGCCTAAATTACGAATATATAACATCTCTTACAAAACTTTGAATGCCAACACTATACCACATCACATGCATTTCTGCAAAATGAGTTATACACCTCATTCATTCTTTGCATGTTTTACGGCCTTATGGGTTTCGAGATAAAATGAGAGACTACCTATGCAAAACATAAGTATGATCCACCATATGCTATATTAACTTATAGGGTGATAGAGAAGCAGGTCACGGAGAAATCTCCGACCCTATCTAAACTTCACATTACACATGACCCTGTGTAGATTAGATCTACATTACGCCATCTTATTAACACTTACCATATCCTTCTTCACCATAGATAGACCCATTATACTGAACCGTATCATTGATCAAACGAATTAGATATGCTCACGAGCAACCGTATGGATCACGGATAGCGTAACTCAGAGAAAATCTCTATGCCAATGAAGATCAATGCATGCAAACTCAAGGGAAGCATATGATCATCGGGTGGGTAGATTTAATCTAACACTCACACAACACATTGTGCAATACTCATATATCTAATGTACTCTAGATCAAATGTTATCTACACATAAACCGTCAATACCATTGTTGGGATTCGATAGGAATTACAAAATTTCATATATATCAAACACACAAAGATCAAACTATGCAAGACCACGAGATACATTAGATCTAGTACTCACCAATGTTGCATGGGAGATTCCTTTGTCAACAAAGATGTTGGTTAACCCTCAAATTAGGATCAAAGAGATGATCCTCTCAAGATATCCACCGTCCGTGATCTTGTTCCAAAGAGAGCTTCGTCTGTGGGTTAGCAATGCCAGAGTAGTGGAGCAGCCTTGTGGCTTGTTCAAAATATATAGAGGGAGTTATGGAGGAAGGGAGGCAGACCACGACCAAAGAATTTTTCTGTGGAGGGGATGCCTCTCTGTCCCTTTATATAGGAGGATGGGACAGGGCGCTTGGCACCTAGGGTTTCCCCTAGGTTGCCAGATCCGGTGGCCCTAGGGTGGACCCTCTCCTTCCCACAAGGTAGGCAATGATCTCAGATAAAATGTATCATCTCTTCAGAAATACAAGATATGATATTTTCCATAATACCAAGATCAAACCAAATCATAATAAAGGATACGATCCGTAACCTTCCTAAACCGACATACCTCAAAATAGAAAAGTATCGCACCCATGACAGGATATATTTCCCAACATGCGCCCCATGCGCCATCCCTCTTTGGGGCCCGCACTTCTGGCTTTTTCTCTCCCGGAACCATTCCGTCAATCCGAAACTCTTCTGGTTTTCTCCTGTGAATTCTCCCGATGATCTAGAACCATTCCGGAGCATCTCTCATATACACATATGTTCTATATACTCTAAAGAACAATATACATTAAGCATGTAACTCCACAGGTTCTATAATATGTGGACATGACCACGGAAATATTTCCAGACAATAATCAATAGCAGGATCTGGACATCTATATTGATTCCCACATTACCACAAAGTAATCAAGTGAACCAATCGATGTCGTGCACTTCCTTTTGCATCACTATACATGGAAATCCCGATGTAAGACAATTATGTATGCTCGTAATGCAACTCCTTTATTACTATACCAAGTTGACCTCATTACCGTTTTGTCTTTCTTTTCTCTCATTTGTATATTCCGGTGTCCAATGATTCTCATTATCTTGTGCCTGGTGAGACGATTAGTTATACTTTAATATCGAGAAGGGCCCAAGAGTTTTTCTCCATTGTTGGAGGTGCAAATCCCACTCTTGGATTATCTTGTGCCCCGTCATAAGTTTCCAACATATCAAAATGACAACCGATGTGATAACCCGATGAAAGGTGATGTTGGGAAGGTATGAGGACATGCCTCCCACTATGAAGGACAACTGATATCCTCATGGTAAAAGGATAACGTAATATTACAACAATAACGATATACTAACAACTAAATGGCGACGTTTATCTTTTAGTAGACCGTATCAACATCACCAGCCAACAATATGCCCTCATAGTTAAATGGTATCCTCATTGCAGTAACTATACCATGATGTACGGAACTTGATCATCTTTGACAATGAGTTAGTCTTTCCCATGAGATCAGGAACACTTGGTGTTTATAACTTCACATGTGCTTCTAAGTTTTTCTTTGATTCTCACAATCAAGATAAAGAGCAGTTATAGCATAAAGAATAAAATATAATTATCTATACCACTATATAGTGTATGAATAATTTTGAACATTTACCATTCGATGAAGATTGACAAATCACAAACATTGTCGACCATTGATCTTCTTTACATAGGTTAAATTAAGTAATGTCAAGCATCTAGAAGATTCTATTATTAGCCTTTAGCAAAATGGACACTATGCACAAATCTCAAAACATACTTCTTCATCATTCTATAATCTTATATGCTTGTAATATCCTAATTTATTTTTCTTAATAGAACTGCCTTTTTTACTTTGTATTTTATATTGGTTCAAGACTATACCTTTACTAAAATTCATTTATGTTTTTCATATGGAGCACTAGATATTTCTGTTATCGCAATCGTCAATACAAGATACTTAATTATAACAGATCCCTCCCGGACAAAATGTGTTTAACATATTTTGGCTAAGTTTTCTCTGTCATGCAGTTTTCGAGTTTTAGCTAGCTAACAAAGGTTGATTTCTAAATGCTATAAAGTAAAAGAACTAAATATAAACTTGATACTTCATGGATGTGGCTCAAAATTATAATTATTTTTTTAAGATTTACTAATTATAATTTGATAAAGTGATGATATGTCATTATCTAAACACTTATGTGCAAGACACATGCAACTTACTAGTATGAATTAAGGAAATAACGAATAAATATTTTTTTTACCTCCAGTGCATATTTCAAATAGTATCCCACTTGCACTAGAGTCAAACTAGTTACATCATCTCAAGGAGGCTCTGCCATCAGATAAGACACATATCCACAGAATTTTGATAACCTACAAGTACCTTCTCAGCATAGTCATGAGTGAGATGGTACTTAGGTTCGATTTTCTTGAAATTATGATGAGACCTTGGCTCCTTAGCTTGAGCTACGGCTCCACTGTTGTCATAGTAGTTATCGATAAGATCCAGCGCTGAGGGAACAATACCTAGTTCGATGAACTTTATAATCCAATAGCCCTCCTTTGCACCTTCCGAAGCGGAAACATACTCTACTTTCATTGTAGAATCCACAATAGCGCCTTACTTGGAACTCTTCCAGCTATCGCTTCCGCTCAGGTGAAGACAAAACCAGATTGAGATTTAATGTCATCTGTATTTTTGTTGAAGCTGACGTCAATGTAACCTCTTACAATGATCTCATCATCTCCACCAAATACTAAGAACAAATCCTTCTTCACATTTCATACTAGGACCAACCATATTGAAGTTAACTAACATTTTGTTTGGGAAAGAGTGGCAAACAAACTTCTCAATATCATATTTATACCAACAGATAGATGGATTTACCGAACTACTTTCTGCTAGACAGCTTAAAACTTTTTGACACAATCTCAACTTAGATTAGTGGTGATTGAGAGGGATGTTAAAATATCTCTTGTCACTATGTATCATGTAACGTTAGTTCTGACATTTATATTAGATAACGCATATCAAGTTCAGGTTGTTGTAGTAACCTTCATGATGTAAATCCATCAACCAGGTTGAACTCCTATATTAACACGCAAAGCATCCAGGTTAAAGGGTAAGCTTCGGCAGATACTTTCATACAAGCAACAAAGGAGCTATTAAACCTGTATATACCGAAGCTTTCTACAGTACATAGATTATTACATCCAACTTTGCATGACGAACTATGATAATGATGATTTGTAACTTTGTAAGATGTACGCAAGCCAACCACAATATATATGCGGCACCACACCAACGATTTGAGTTCACACTAATTAACCAGCTAGACCCATGGTCTTACAAGCAGTTGACCTGGGTGTCCTGCTTGGCATCCCCGACGAACCTCCTCCAGTACCAGTGCTTGGTCCACACCGACCGCATGGCCTCCAGCGGCACGCCTTTGGTCTCCGGCAGGAGCACCGCCATGAAGATGGTCATCACCAGGACCCAGCCGGCATAGAAGAAGAATATGGCATACTTCAAGGAGCACAGCAGGGTGGTGAATACCTGCGTCTGCGCGAAGGAGAGGGTGAGCGCGATGGCGATGGTCATGGCCTGCCCCGCCGACCTGATCTCCATGGGGTAGATCTCGCTGGGCACCACCCACTTGAGCGGCCCCCACGACAGGCCGAAGCTGAACGTGTACACGCACGTCAGCGCCAGCACCCCATACGCGTAGTTCCTCGCCATTGTCGTCACGTGGTGCCGACCCAGATGCTCCGCCAGTATCCACGCCGCCGCCACCTTAACAAGTCCGACGAATGGGAAAAATTGTCAGGTCGCGCGTGCTTTCACGTGACAGCTAGTGTGGGTGTCCCTGCCTTATGTTCTATGTTATACATACCTGGCAGAGCATCATGGCGATACCGCCGACGAGGAACAAGAACCTGCGGCCGGCACGATCCACGATGAAGGTGGACACGGCGACGGAGCTCAAGTTCACGAGGCTGAGTATGACGGAGCCCAAGATGACCTTCTGGCTATTGAACCCGATAGTCCGGAACAACACCGGCGAGAAGACGGAGACGACGATCATGCCGGTGAGCTCAAAGAAGGTGGGGATGGCCACCATCATCACCAGGTAGTGGCGGTACCCCTTACCGCGCAGCCGCTCGAATGCGCCCTCATCGTTCCGGCGGGCCTCCTGGACGGCGATGACGATGTCCTTGAACTCGTCGCTCACGTCGGTGTCGGCGCCTCGGATGCGCTGGAGAGAGGCGCGTGCCCTGTCGGGCTCTCCGCGCATGACAAGGCTGCTTGGGGTGTCCGTGACGAAGATGGCGCCCAGCACGACGATGGTGGCTGGCACGCCGGCGAGGCCGAGGGATAGGCGCCAGCCCCAGCCCGGGATGCGGTTGGTGAAGTAGTTTGTGACGGTCGCAGCCAGCGTGCCGAGGACGAGGAAGAAGTTGTAGGCGGTGGTGAAGGCGCCGCGCCACTTCGCCGGCGCTGTCTCGGCGAGATACAACGGAGCCGCCTGTGGTCAACCATGTGTCAGTGCGACTTCGCGAGAGAATGGAAGGGTGTACCAAAATATTTGAACTGAATTGAAATGGGCCATGTTGTAGAAGTACTCGAATGCTCTAACAGCGACTGAAGAATTCTCAAAAGAGTACTACTGAAGGTGTGGAAGACGACATTCGTGGTGGACAATACAGACCTGCGCGGTGAACCCAACGCCGAAGCCGAGCAGCATCCGGCCGAGGATGAGCATGGTGATGTTGAGCGCGGCGGCGTTGACGACGGAGCCGGCGAGGAACAGGACGCCGCCAGTGAGCATGACAGCCTGGCGGCCCACCCTCCTGGTCACGCGGCTGGCCACCAGCGACGACAGCATGCTGGCGATGTACAGCGACGACGTGAACGCCGTGAGCATCTGGTTGTCGTACTTGCAGTAGGCATCGCGCTTGGCGCCCTTCATCTCCTCAGCACCTCCGGAAGAACTTCCAGGAACGACTGCATTTGCGTCACGCCCCTGTAAATTTTCATCATCATTCGTCAGACATCAGTATTCAGTACACTGCAATCTGTTGAAGCTATCGGTCACGCTGCACGAGCGAAGACAAATCCATTTTACAAAATGTGGGTGATGCCCAACGACGCACAACTTCTCACTAGTCCAGGATACCTTTCTATTGGTGCTGAATACACAATATCTGCAAAATTATATGAAAAAAGCAATACACCCGGGGTCACGTGTGCCGGGCTTATCCTAATCGTTGGAAGAGCGTGTTCCAGATTCGCACCTGGTCAGTGTGTCCCGTCCCGGTCTTCCATGCTAGTTGCAAAAAGCCCCCTTCACTAAATTCAGTCCATGATAGGAGCCCCCTCCCATTTTTAACACATACTTTTCACTTTCTGTATCTAGGTGTTTATGACTATTTTAAACAAGATTATTTTGTAGCATTATTATTATTCCTGGAACAATTTATTCTAGAGGTTTTTTTTGCCTACAACAAGTAGCAGTCTCCAAAAATATTTCGACACTGTAGATGAGATCTAGAAAATGCATCAATTAGCAACACATTTTTTTATCTGTTTTCAAGAAATATTCATACATAAAAATTCATATAATTAACATAGTTGTAGTAGGCCAATTTTTTTTAGCATAGTTACAGTACCAAGCGTAACAAGGTTTGAAAGTGTTCCATTCCAGATTCATTTCATATTTGAGCCGCAAACCATACAATAAAAAGAAGAAAATATCATTTATAAATAGAATAAAACTCATTCATAAATTTTGAGTTTCAGCCTAGACTCATTTCATATTTTGAGTCACAAACCATAAATTTCAGATTTTCAAAAATAAGAAAAATTCACAGCAGATTTGAAAATTTATCAAGATTCACGTAAGATACATACAATTTCACAGAATAATATACATCAGATTTATACATTTTTTCTCAAAGATTCATAAATAATTCATATAATATATTGAAAGATTTACTCAGTCTGCTATGTATATTTGAATCTTGGCAGACTCATGCAAGATTATTTAGGTAGAAATATTTGGATAGCAATATTTGGCAGATTCATAGGAGATTTATATTAAGATTATTGACATAGACGGATCCATGATGATTCAACAACAAGACTCGATTCATGGAAGATTCACAAACAATTTTTACAAGATACACAATAATTCATAAGAGCTCCATAAAAGTTCCAAGGAAGATGTATCTAATTAACACTTCGAGTATTCTATGCACCATGAAGGTATCTAATTTTAATACTAATCAAGTGCAACATCCAAGATTCATACAAGGATCAAGTAAATCCATACCGAAAAAATGGAAGGAAAGGTTCATGAGAAAAAGATGCAGATCAGATCTAAACTTGTATGAACCACACAAGATTTGGAAGATCCACAGAGATAAATATGAAAGAAAAATATCATCAACAAAGGGGGCTTGTGCCGCGTGGTCGCCGTGAAGCCGCCGCCGGCCTGGCCGGGATGGGTGGCCAGCATGAAGGTGAACCGCTCGCGTCCATGGGCATGCTGCTCTTGAGGACGTCGCGAACATGGAAGACGGGGATAGGAGGGGGCTTGGAGACCTCGATGGTACGGCAGGGACCAGGAGGTGGAGGCGGCGGCGCTGGGAAGGGGCAGGGAGATGAGTTCAAGGGATATTAGGAGAGACGGTGCCGCTGGGGTTTAGGTAGGAAGGCGTTGTCGTGAGAGTCCTCTCCTGGTGTGGACTGCAGACTTATTCTAGACTTTTCTATAGACTAAAGTGTAAACTTGCTAGCATTTTTGACTATAGGACTTCTGCCCGAATCTAGAAGTAGCCAATGGATGTGATAAGCCTGGCACGCGACCGCTGCAGTGGGATCGCTGCACTCAAAATTATACTAGCGATAGCGACATCCCCACTATGCAAAATCAAGAATATTGGCATATGTGCATATTCTGATTCCTTTCAACGTCCTGCGGTTCTACTTAATCGGCTTGTTAGTCACGGCAATGACATAAGGGTGGACCTAAGAGTACCTTAAATATTCCGCACCAGCGTCTTTATTTTAGCCACTTGTCATTTCCAGTTAGTATTACAAAATGTAGGAGTAATTGTCAGCATATATTTCTCCATGACAAATTGAATGGATGTGTATACTCATGTCTCGATGGTGACCGATCAAAAAACAGTGTCTCTAGTGCGATGACAATCTGACAGCACCAAACATGTTCACTGAACTTGTCCGGTGTCCTCGGAGAGGGCCGTACAATACATACATAAAGTTGACAAACCCATGTGTCCTTTCCTGGACACGTTATGAGGCAATTTAAGTAGCTCACTCGTTGTCAGTGGGGGTTTACTTTTGCTTTCGGCCGGAACCTTCATGCGTGTTAGCACTGTGTAGTTGCGACATTTGCCTACACACTTGCTGATTAGACCCTAACTGTCTCTGTACATAATGCTTAGCTAGTGGAGACGGTTTGTATGGACTAGGTTCCAAAGAATCCAAACCATATGATAATGATGGATAGGCCGTTATCTCACTGTCTTGTCTCCCATTGCTAGCTAATTATGTTGGATTCTCACCTAGCTAGTGAAAATGCTTTAGTTAACTTTAAGAGGCCGTACGTGCAGAGGGCGATCGGAACACACACTTGTTTTGGTTCCTGCCTTGGCGTCTTTGCAGTTGGCTAATCTTGCTGGATGTAATGTCCTCTCAGCTTTCCTGTGAAGCAACGCACACTACTCCAAGGCTAGTCTAAAATTCTGCAGATACGTCTCATGGTGAAATAACAAGTTGCTTTTCGCGTCTAAACTATCTGTAGAAGAAAATTATGTGATTTCTGTCTTGGCAACAAAAATTCAGAGTGGATATTTATCCTGATCCCAGTTTATTTTATTTTTTCTCGTGATAACAACGGCTCTACGGCCTTTGCTTGAACAGACGTATGTGTCAGTTCTAACGTATTGGGTCAAACTGAATACACGCATTCACGCTTATGTATACTCTAAAAAAAAATATTGGGCCATAGTTGATTTTTTGGGGTCGTATGTTACATCATATATGGAGCGGTACACGCAAGAAAAAGAATTGCAGTTATATATGATGAGCGTTTTTTTTTTGGAAGCATTGGGTGAAAGTTGAATTTTTGTGGATGAATGTTTCCGCCCAACGCCTTTATTAATATGGTTGCTTGGTCTGTAGCTAGGGGAGATTGCTAGACAACTAATAAGGACAAACGCCTTTCGAAACTGATGGATTATTAAATCAATCCAGATGCATGCGCATATCACATGGGGTTAGTCGGCGATGATATCTTACTATTTTCTTTGGATTAGCAAACATAGAAGTGGGTGCCCATCTGATTTTTCTGTACTATAATCCTTGCGCCTTTAAGCATACAGAGAAGCTCTAGTATTATCCAAGTCGGTCTTAATTTATTTTTATCACAGGCACAAAATGATGAAACTGTTTGGAAATTAGAACCTGATAAGGTTAGCCTAATATACTCTAATTACCCAGAAAAGTTAGCATCAGTTCTTCTGTTGTTGCATCGGTTAGACTGAAATTCCCACAGAGAAAATATACATGGCTTGATGTGCACTCATGCCTTGTGCTAACTGAGCATCGAAGGTGTTGGTGATGAACAAACGCAAGAATATCTGGTTCAGAGGACGTGCGCACCTGAGACGCCAATGTCGTAGCCGAAGATGAGGCCGCAGGAGGCGGCCATGAGGCAGGTGACTACGACGGAGATAGTCACCCGGCCGCTGCCGTAGCCCTGGACGCTGTCGCGGTCGCGGTCGCGCTCGCCGCCGTCCGCCGCTGCGAACCCTTCTCTGTCCATGGCGGCTGCGCGCGAGCTCTTGGCCGTCAATGAGTAAGTTGGGTTTGGAAGGCACAGTATCAGCAGCAAGACGGTTGCGGCTATATATACAGTGCGTGGGGAAAGCGACATCTTAGGGAATAAAATATAGGGTCGGATGAGTTCAGTCGGAGAATTAAAATAGGAATAGGTCGTACCTGCTTGTGAAATACTACTAGATTAAGAAGTCAATTATTACCGAATATATGGTGATATAATAGAAGATAATAAATATTCATTTATTTAACAGGCTAGGGAGAGAGGGTCGTCTCCCAAATGCGAGGAAGCACCATTGCCCGATAGGGCGACAAGGCTTTGCGAGCCGATGGAGAGCCCGCCGACGGCAAAACGGAAGGCATTGTGGAGCGTCGACTGGGAAACATCCGTGTGCTCCTCGCACTCTAGAACCGCCATTTGTTGTTGAGTCGGAGCACCGGAATTGCCACCGACGGATCGCCTTCCCGATTATTGGACGACCATCCTCCCTCGCACACCGATGGCGCGGCCAAAGGCGACCACCGCCATCTCACCTAGGGATACTAGATCCGCCGAACTACAGGAACAATAGAGCACAACCTCTCACAAATACCTCATCCTCACTGACATGGTTCCACCAAGGTAGAGCTGGGATCGGGGAACACTTATGCCAACCATCGGTGTTGCTGCCATCTTGGCGTCGTTGAAGATAACACAAATCCTAACCCTAAATTTATAGCTCGAGAAGAGGACTAGAGTCCGCTCTCCCAACCGTTGTCGGAGAAACGGAAAAAGGGCGGAAGAGCATGCCGCCTCGCTTGCATACAATGTTGGGAATGACGCCGCCTTATAAAGGAAGAAGGAATGGAACGAAAACTGCTTTTAGCGACTTCTGCGGATGTTTTTATCCGAGAACGAAAAAGAAAACGTAGGCCTACTTATTAATTGGATTCAAAGATTAATTAATTAAATACCCAATATATGTTTATAGAAGTTAATAAATGCTCATTTTTATGCAAGGGGGATAGGGTTTATCCATGTGATTCACCTATAAGGCAAGTTAATTTTGCGGTACTCTTTGTTGAATAATGTGTGGTCTTGGATACATGTTGTTAATCATACATGCATGCCACTGACATATTCTCTCTGATCAATAATAAGTATGCTCATTTTGTACAGATATCTCCGTGGTAGAAAGCACTTTAGCTTTTGATTTGATTTCTCAAAAAGAAACATTCTTCAGAAGTCGATGGTTGAGATCCATTTCCACAAGGTCACATTGAACGAACCTATAGTTCTCGGATAAACAATTATATACACGAACCTGGTTCTAAGATAAGCATTTGTTTGGGAATATTAAAACGAACTAGCGTGGTATCTTCGCAAATGCGAGGGCATCATTATTAATACTTGCATGAATATTCGTATTATGCTATAGGAAATAATATGATCATCGGAAATGTATGCTTTTAAATGTTATTTAGGCACACTTGACAATCTACTTTAAAAAAATACAATAAAAATAGGTACACAAAATAGTAGTCATATATTTTACCTTTTTAAACATTTCGGGTTTAGCCCCTTTTATCACATTATGATTTTATTAAGTAATTTATAGACCAAACATTTATCTTTGATAGATTCACACAGATAATATTAAATATTTTTATAAGAATAAGAAAAACTAATGTGGAAAGGGTGCAACTGTATGGCTAGAGGCTTGATCTAAGAAAATTAGATAATCGGATATATATTTTGAAATTATCTTTGATGGACTTTCAAACCCTCTTCCCTCATCTTCAAAGAATCAGGATCAAACCTCTAACTATTTAGATATCTAATGTGTGTTGAATTTGTATTTTCATATTACAACCTACACCCTAGTGGTTGAGATGGTATTGAACACAATATGGTTCCCTAACTCCATCCATGCCAAGCAGGTTGCCAAGTTTTTTCTTATGGGACCTGGTGATACTCACTACCCCACTCGTTGTGCTTTTAGTTTCTTCTATAATTCAGCGATAGAGTATCGCGTGGTAGCCAATGGTGTGTCCCTACCAAGTACATTTCACGATATTAGGTTCCAATCTGTGTGAAACTACCTTTTCCCAAATTAAGGAGGTTAGTTTAGATCTTACTGGTTTTGGCAAAAAAAATATTGAAATTTGGTTTTGGCATTTATTGTTGTCATGCATATGTTTTTTTTATATTTGTTGGACCTTGCGGCTTTTATTTCATTATTGCTATCCCTGTTAGTTGTTTCTTTCAAAAAAAATTGCCCACTCTGTTCTCCAATATGCATATTGATCATGACTCTTAATATATCTAAAATAGAAATAAAAAAATATAGTATTTGAATTTGAATAATTTGTAGCAAAATAGTTGTATATACTATTTTCATTTACCAATGGGGATACTATTATAAATTATTTAAAGGCCAACGTAACCGAAGTCCGATTATTGGGTTTTGGGGATGATGTATATTGACAAACAAAGAAAAGTATTATATTAGCTGTAAAGCCAGAGTATGAAAAGGAGCGCAGAGCATATTTATATAGAGGGGAATACTTAAAAAAAGAGTGAATTAGATATCCATGCAAATTGAGGTGAATATTTCACGAAATAGCATCTCAAAACTTTTTTTGGACTTGGCACGATCTTTTTTTCCTTGTCAAACCTGTCTTGGCACGTCTTAGTGCAGTTTCCTGTACGCATGCCGGTTCGCACATCGTACCATCAGCTGTTACCTTCAAATATAGTCTCCGGTAGCAATCCATCTTTTTCCCGGTTATGAGATGGACGAATTTTCTACTAAGGGAGCACATAGTAACGGATCAGTTTCCTGTTCGTATTAGTCCCGAACTTTACGGCCAATATATCTTGACTTTACGTGGTTCTAGACTAAATGTTTATATATAGTATATAGAAGCTCATACGATGGTGCTCGGGCATCATACCTGTATTTTATACATACCCAGGATGTACGTACCTAAATTTTACATATCTAAGATTTACACGTCTAAAATATACCTATCCAAGTTATATATACCTAAGGTATCACATACCTAAAGTGTATATACCTAAGTTGTATATATATACACGTACACTGTGTACGTACACCTAGGTATGTAATATGTTAGATATATCTAAGTTAGGTATACATATCTTAGGTATATGATACTAGATATGTATATCCTCAGGTATGCGTGGTTCAAAACAAAATTACGTGTATCACGTATGGTGTCTGGGCATCATGGTGTCCCAGTTATTTTATCTATCTATATATATATATATATATATATATATATATATATATATATATATATATATATATATATATATATATTTATACTACACCGTGTAGTTTCCATACGTGTTTCACACCATATAGGCAGTATCTACCATACCGGAAAGTATGTACGTGTAGTATGAAGTATATAAGAATATTTGGGCATTTTATATATATTACTTTTTTGATAGTATGTAATTTTTATTCACATACTTCTTTTATACGTACAAATATGACGGTATTTTATATATATATAGTGCAAACTATGGGTGTGCTTACAATTTTTTCACCTAACTTGCTTGTAAATATCTTAGATATATTATATGAACATACTCAAATAGATAAAGTATTACAAATACTTTCGTAAGATAGTATATGAGACGTGGGTGTAGTTACACTCGGGAGTAAAAAGTATTATATATATATATATATATATATATATATATATATAAACCCTATTCAACATCTAGGGTGCAGAATAGTTTGCACCCCACATATTTTTATGTTCTCACATTTAGAAATTATATTTTGCATATTAATAATTATGTTCATATTTATTAGAAACATAAAAAGTTGACATAAAAATACATTTTATGAGTCATTATAGTGCAAAATACATAGAAATACGCATTTTACGTCGTATTTTTTTACGACACATAAACAAAAAAGTTTACGATATATCTAATTTTTCTTATGTTTCTTTTGACTTCCAGAATAAAAGAAAATTTACGTGACGTAAAAATCATATACGATTTAAAAGATAGGGGGTGGATGAAGAATAACTATTCTACATCCTGGATGTCAAATAGCGCCACTATATATATCGTGTCAAACAGGTTACGTGATTAATATTTTTTAATTAAATTCTAACCGTAAACTTTAGATGTAACCACTACGGTAATTTGGATGATGTGGATTAACGTAGTGTCTCGAAACACATCCTTATATTGCTTTTAATATATATAATAATAGATAGATTCCATTTCACGAGGTTGTCATTCAACCACAAAACCTGAACAGCTCTTTCTCCAATTCTGACGGGAAATTAAAAGTCCATTTTTCCCTGTTTATTTTTACAATCAATAGCACATATATTTATAGTAACAAATAATATATGGTAGAGATGTATAAACTGTCTTCAATGTAAAATAAAGTCTAAAAAAAGGCAAATCTTGAAGGTCTTAAAATTTTTTTTCTTTCATGACACAATCTTGCATTTGTATGAAGGCAACCCAATAAACATGACATAAATGTCAACCATAGACTTGTAAATACCAAAGAGAGTTCTCCCATAATTTTAATTTTAGCCGCAATGCCAAGGCTACGTGCACGCGTGCGGTTATTAGAGTAATCCATCAACATCAGCAAGAGTATCACCACCAGTATTTTAGAAAAAAAGAGATCAAACAGTCTGATCGATATCGCAGGGGAGTCGAGAATACGAATCTTTATTATCGAGAACGTAGTAGTTGTGACAAATATTGTGAGGATAATTCTCCTCGTGGTAACCATGAGAAAAAATCCAAAATTGATCCGATTTAATCAAGATCTAAAGATCGTACCTATAGAACTTTAATCTTACAACACCACCATTATGGCCAGAAAGATCACTTGTTGCGAACGATACCAACTCCATTGACGTAGATGCCAATAAAAAGATGTCTAAAAAACTCTAACCTAATCTTGTAAAAACACTATTTTTATTAGAAACTCTACCTATAGATCGGGTTCCTCACCCCTCCCGACACCGACGAGACCGGCCGGAGGAGGCGAAACCGACGTCTACAGGAGGCGGAGGCGTTGGCGGTGGCTTAGTCTAGGTCACGAACTACGTGTTCCTCTATAACTGAAAATCTATCTTACATCTTTTCATGTTTTAATTCACCTAATAAAGTACAAAGTGTCTCTTACAAATTCTATTTTTTATGGACGGTTTTAACCCTGAAATTGACGGAATTTACCCACCAATGCCATTGGCAAGTTGAAATAACGGTTTGAATTGAAATTCCCTAGTAGTAACAAAAAAATCCCCTTGTCTCGCCTAGCAGGTCAATAGCTTCAAGAGATTGGTCTTCGAATCGTCACGTACGAGTTTTTGGCCCAGCCTATCAAATCTAAACGTAAATCTGTTTTTGTTACTCGTAGAAACTAGCACTGGCAACATACACAATCGTGCATATAATTCAGAGGCAGTTGATACATGTTAGGAATAATATCCTAGAGGCTCATATTCTGCCTTGTATTTGTAGCCCAGTATCCGGTTTAGATCTAATTGTATGTGTCACTGTAATTGTTGCAGATGTAGACACATACTTGTATCTAGCTATAGCCAGTTTGTTCTTAGTCGTTTGAGGTTGGGAGGAAAACCCATTGCTGCGATTAATTTATATGTCGGAAGATGATAATGTTTCACGTGTCATGAGCATGGAGATGCTATCCGCCTATCATTGGCTAGTCGGAAGAGGTATGATAGCCGGATCGATCTAAAGGTTAGTAGGATATGAGCACACTGTCATATGCTCCGACTAACACAATGAAATCCTTACACCTGAGGGGATCGCACGATCTGAGTTGTGGAAAAGCCGGCTTTGACTCCATCTAATGTTCATCGTAACTAGGAGTCATAAGGATGGTCTTGCGCCAACTTAGCAAGTTGCGTGACGTGGATCAGCCAAGACGGAATTTGCCCCTCCATCTCGGAGAGATATTCTCTAGGCCCTCTTGTGTGATATGATTCACAAGCATAGCCATGCGCTACTCGATCAAGTGTTGATCGAGATAGTCTGACTTAGTGAAGCCGGAGGGAATCAGTTATCACTCCAACGAGAAGAGAGTTAAACCGGCACTAGAATGATGAAATCTCCCATGTGGTTTATCACCAATATCGTGAGGCAAAGAGACTCGGAGAGATCATCACATTAAGGGCACTTGCACAAACCGGGAGTCGGCAAGTCCTGCTAGAGGCCGCTACCGATTATCAGCTCTAGTCTGAAAGTCACTGAGCTAATGCTTTGACTAAAAGATTACTTGATTGTGTCCAGCTTACCGTAAGCCTGAGGGATCGCACACTTAAGAGAGTTGGACTAGGCAGATGTTGATCCGACTATCACAAGCCAGCAAGTTGGACTTGTACGGACAGGGACATGTGTCAATGGGTTGGACCCACTTTGACTATGGCTAGGGTTTAGGACCGAGGGACACAAGTGTTGTGTTACCTTACCTACTCGCCTATATAAAGGAAGGTGGGTGGAGGCGGACAAAGGAATTCGATCTAGTGCTTCTTCCTAGGGTTTCACTAGACTTGGAAACCACCTTCCTGTCCCACGGTGGCAAGACTGAGACTAGCATCTCACTTGTTGCTATTCCACCTTGTACATGTATGAGACAGCAGAAGCACCGCATTTGCGATGCTCGCTGCGTGTTAGGTGGCGAAGTTGGAGGCCGAAGGAGGAGGAGCAAGCTGGCGCCGAGGTGGTCCCAGGATTGAGAAGTTTGCCGGAGCCGGATGAGACGAGGCAAACATACGGCACCACCTCAACGCGCTTCCTCAGCTTCCACACCTACGTGTTGAGAGGTACGAACGGTTGTCTTTGACCTTGGCCAGATCTTGGGGTGGCTCGTCGGAGTTCTAGCTAGAGCAGAAAAGTTTTTTCTTTTGGCCTGGCTCTGCACATTGTCCAACAGTGGTATCAAAGCATCGGCTCTAGGTTTTTGGCCTAGTTCTTGCGCATGAGATGCGCTAGTGTGAAAGATTGGATCTTTTTTGCTGTTTTCATTTTGCCTTTTGATTTGTTTTGATCTAGGGTAGTGGCCAAATCTAGTTTGTCTTGGCCAAGAAGTTGGTCAAAACTGGTCCAGATCTGAGTGGGAGATCACGTGGCTGACATCCATGATCAACCACTAAAGTTTCTTTTCTTGTTGCACAAGAATAGGGTAGCTGTATCCCATCAAAAGTTACAGATAAAGGTTAGCTGGTGCGAGACAAAAAGGTTCGACTTGCGCTTCATTTGCTTCTTTTTCCATCAAAGAAGGTTTATTCGGATTACCCCTCCATTTGCTGCAACACTACAAGTCGGACATATTGTTGGGGCACTGCCAATTCTCTTCGATAAAGTGTGAGAGATTTAGACTCTCTTTGCAGGGAACCTAGTATCTAGTGGCGTGTTTGGTTTCTTGTGGCTTTTAGTTGCACGTGGAGATCATGGCTCCACGGAAGCTGCGCGCGGCAATGCAACCTCTCGTGCCAAAATGGCCATTCGTTTGGTTCCATGTATTCTCATTTCCCTAGGGGTTTGGAAGCCAAGGCCCAGTTGTTTGGTTCCATGCATTCTTGGTTTTCAGCAAATTGGTACTTGTTTGGCTAGTTGCATTGTCCCTGATTGATGGGGATATGCCGAATGGGGTATGCCCAGCAGGACGTTCCAATCGGGCCAAAAGCCTAGCGAGTGGGCCTGCAGGACGGCGACTGGAATGCGATTGAAGAGAAGGCCTAGCGATTGGAGACTGGAGGCCCAGAAGCGTACTCGAAGCCCAGTCGGATTAGGTCAAAGCCTCTGAATCCATATCTTGTTCGGTTGTAAACTGTAAACCCTAGCGAGGTGCCTCCTATATAAACCTCCTTAGGGTACTCTGAGGACTTACGTTCCATCATACACCCCTTCAAGCGACTCGCTGCTTAGACGCCGAGCTCGCCACCCCTGTAACTCGCTCTCCATCAATCTAATCTACCAGGAGTAGGTCTTTATCCTCCGGGGGGCCGAACCTGGATAAATCCATGTGCATCCGGCCCCATCTCGCACCGCAGATGGCCGCCAGCTCTCGCCCCTTATTCTATCAATCGCTGCCTATGGCAGCGACTGCCGTGGCCATTTCCACGACAGTGGCACCCACCATGGGGCCTAGCCGGACTGGCCTGAGTTCTGCGGTGAGACCCTACTTGCCGATCGATCGGCCGATTGCCACTGGTCGCATGATTGCCACCGGCGGGATCTTACAGATCCTGCCCAGCAGCTACACCCTGGCGTCGCGCCCGATCACCCACAGCACAAGAATGCCGGTTGGCACCATCAACCTGTTCATCGGCTTCACCGACGCAGTTGACCCGGCGGCAACGGTGATCGTCGGCGGATCGCCGCCACGTCGTGATCTGCTCTCAGAGGAGCAGGTCCGCTCCATCAGCCGCCTCGCCACCGAATACGACTCGGCCGCCAGCAACGCGGTCGAGACCAACGCTGCTGTGAACAACGCGGCCCTCCACGACGACGCCGACTCCGCAACCCCTGCCTCGGTCGACGGATCCATCACCGCGACATGACGGGAGGACTCCATCATGCGGGTCTCCAACCCTGAGGACTTCAAGGATTCCTCCATCCTTGGGATCTTTGATTCTGACTCCGGCTCGGAGTCTTCTGAGGACTTCCCCGCTAGATCCAATCGCTTCAACGTGATCTACATGGTGGGCAGCACGGTTGCCCCGCCAGATCCATTCTCCACACCGATCACCGCAACTGCCACGACCACAGAGGTGGAGGAAGCTCGCCTGCGACTGGAGGAGGCACAACGCAAGGAGCTAGCCGAGCGCGAGAAATTCCACCTCGAGCGGGCAACGGCACAGGAGCTGTCGCTCTACCGCCAGTGCCACATCAGGACCCGCCTGAACTCCAACGTCCAGGGCCGTGTCCTAAACTTCAATGACGAAAGTGACCCTGCACGCGCGGCTGAGCGCGAGTACTGCGAGAACACGCCACCAGGTGGCAGTAACTGACCACCACTCGGCGCACCGGCGACTGGGGCCCCACCGCCACCCATTGGCCGCACGCCTCCCACCGGACCAGCCGCGGATCATAATCTCGCCACAGGCCCGCGACGCTAACGGGCTCCCACTATACTCCACTCAAATGGACAACATCGTCACGGCCGACGCCATAGTCGCCCACCTCAACGTCCAAGGAGAAGGCGCGCTACAGATCCAGTACGCCAAGGCCCTACTCGCCAGGGCTGTCGAGCAGCAAGCCACGGGAGTCGACCCGTGGGGGCGGATTTATTCCCGCTCATCGGCAGGCAGGGCGGCCTCAAGCGGCCACCCAACGATCGCCAACACCGTGACCTGCCCACCGCCCCAGCCCCTGGCACACCAGCCACGGGCCGCCAACCCCGCGCTCTCCACCAACGAGCCATGACCGGTGAACAACACGGTCGCCGCCAACGGGTAACCCATCGACGCCCGAACACACATCGTCAACAACCAGGCTTGGTGAGCGCGTCAGCCCAACGACTTGAGGCACACCCTCACCAACCGCGGCGACCCCGAACCTAGGGGCTCGCTCAGCCGAGTCGGTCCCCAGTGCTTCGGACCTATGATCGAGGCGAGAAGTACCCCGCCAACTTCAAGGCGCCCAAGGAGATCGAAAATTACGACCCAATGTACGACCCAGCGGTGTGGCTGGACACATACCTCATGGCGATGGGAATCGCCGGCCACACCGACCTGCTACCTGCTCGCTAACTCCCCCTGATGATGGAGGGTGCGACCCGGCAATGGATCAACACCCTCCCCGTCGACAACATCGACTTGTGGGAGGAGATGCGGGATGCTTTGTCAAGCACTTTGAGGGCTCCTACACCCACACCACCACCATCGAGGACCTGGAATGATGCATCCAGGGACAACGCGTGTCGACCCGCCACTGGATCCAAAGGTTGTAGGAACTATGGATCAACACCTCCGGCATCCACCCGGACACGGTAATGCACTGCTTCAAGAACGCTGGCCGTACGTAACCCGGTCGCTAAGATCAAGAGGGTCTACCAGACGCTCGACAACATCCCCAACCTCCTCGAGATCGCCAAGCGCTATGTGGAAGAGGACCCCAACCAGGACTCCGACAATGAGTCGAGAGGAAGACGCCGCATCAGTGCCCATGACAACGGGCGACAGTGCGACATGCGCTACAGCAACACTCGCATCGCCGGCAAGCACCGCGGTGATGGGCGAGTCGACTTCGTCGCCAATGCCGGCTACGGCCAATGCGACCCGAAGAACTTCCGCCGCGACGGAGGAAACTACCCGACAGCGGGAACTACCGCGCCAACAACGCGGTGAGGCCAAAATTCGACCCTGCCGCCCTGCTCAACCAACCCTGCGTCTACCACATTAGGGAGGGAAAGCCCGCCACCCACACTACCGTAGACTGCCACTCCCTCAAGGAAATCAAAAAGGCAAGGCGGGCATGGGACGATCCCAACAATAACCTGCCAAGGGACAACGGAAACACCGGCGGCTTCGGAAACACCGTCAGATCGCTCCACACCTTCACCGGGCTCGACACCAAGCGCGAGAAGAAGGTGCTCGCCCGCATAGTCGCCGTCAATGCGGTGACACAGGTCGATATCCCCAGCTTCCTCAACTGGTCTGAGCAAGGCATCACCTGGAGTCGCCAGGACCACGCACCCAAGATCGAGTACCTAGGGGGAGTCACCCTGGTGGTCAGGCCCAAAGTGGCCGACTACTGGCTGCCCAAGACACTGATGGACGGCGGGAGCTCCATCAATATCATGTACTTGGACACGTTCAAGAGGCTCTAGCTCCCATAATTAGCAATCGAGCCGACCCTGACAACCTTCCACGGCATCGTCCCCGGTCGGAAGGCATACCTGATTGGAAAAGTAACTCTGCCAGTCACCTTCGGCACACCAGAAAACAACCACACCGAGCGGATCGTGTTCGAGCTGGTGAACTTCTGCAGCCCTACCATCAAGGCCTCGATGCCAAACGTTCGCCAAATTCATGGCGACCCCCCACTACGCCTACAACATGATGAAGCTTCCAGGGCCAAGCGACATCATCACCGTCCATGGCGACCCCGATATGGCCGTGGAATGCGAAGACAAAGGCGCTGAGCTCGTCGACGCTGTCATCGTCGTGGAGACCGACCACACGGAGGAACTCGCGAAATACGCGAGCAATATCAACAAGGACGACCCCACCATCTTGAAGAAGCCAACCACCGCGAGCTCCACGTTTGAGGCGACCACGCACACCCGCACCATCGAGCTCGTCCCGGGCGACTCCAGCCAGACGGTCACCATTGGGGCGAACATGGGCCCCACATAGGAAAGTGTGCTCATTGAGTTCCTCCATGAGAATCACGACATCTTTGCATGGAAACCATCTGACATGCCCGGTGTCCCGAGGGAACTCGCTGAGCACAAACTCAACGCCGACCCCAAAGTGCGACTAGTAAAGCAGTCGCTGTGGCCCTTCAATGAAGAGCGCCGCCGAGCAATCGCCGAAGAAGTATAGTGCCTGCTAGCCACAGGCTTCATTCGGCCAATCAAATACTCCAAGTGGCTGGGAAACCCAGTCCTGGTCCTAAAAATGAACAACACATGGAGAATGTTTATCGACTACACCAACCTCAACAAATACCGTCAAGGAGGAGTTCGTCCTACCGCGCATCGACCAGATCATCGACTCGACCGCGGGATCAGAATTGTTGTGCTTCCTCGACGCGTATTCTGGCTACAACCTTATCAAAATGGCGGTCGAGGATGAGGAGAAGACGGCGTTCATCACGCCATTCGGCGCCTTCTACTACACGGCCATGACGTTCGGCCTCAAGAACGTCGGCGCCACCTACCAAAGGTGCATGCATGAGTGCCTCACAAGCCAAATTGTCCGCAACATACACGTCTATATCGACAACGTGGTGGTAAAATCCACCTGCCAGGATGACCGCCGCCGACGGCTGAAACCTCGCAAACCCGCGAGGTACAACATCAAGCTCAACCCAGGAAAATGCACTTTCGGCGTCCCCACCGGACAACTCCTAGGATACGTGGTCTTCAAACGAGGCATCGAGGCCAACCCCACCAATATCGACACTATCGCGCGACTCGAGAAACCTGAGTGCTTGTGTGACATCCAGAAGTTGGCCGGGCGAGTCACGGCTCTCAGTCGCTTCATCCCCCGGCTCGGCGAGAAGGCAATGCCCCTCTACCGCCTGATGCGCAAGAACCCCACGTTCCAATGGGACGCGGAGGCGGACAACACACTCAAAGCACTCAAAGAAGTGCTACTTGCGGCTCCACTCCTCACCGCCCCAATCGACAAGGAGCCAATGCTCGTCTATGTGGCGGCCTCCACTCGAGTCGCCAGCGCCGTAATGGTCGTCGAAAGGCCATAGGAGGGCAAGGAGCACCCCGTGCAGCGCCCCGTCTACTACATCAGTGAAGTCCTAACGGACTCAAGACAGCACTACCCGCAGTAACAGAAACTGGTATACGCGGTATTTCGAGCTCAACGGCGACCCTCACTACTTCCTGTGAGCACCCAATCACGGTCGTGTCCTCCATGCCACCGCAGGACATCATACACAATCACGAGGCAACTGGCGAAGTCGCCAAGGGCCGTCAAATAGACATCCACAACATCAAATACGAGCCCCGCAGTTTATCAAGTCACAAGCCCTGGCTGATTTCCTTGCAGACTGGGAAGAAGCACAGCAGCCGGAGAAGCTCCCATACCTCCACTACTGGTCGCTCCACTTCGACGGGTCCAAGAACGCCGACGGCGCTGGAGCTGGGTTCATACTGACCTCCCCAAGGGAGACAAGCTCTGCTACGTGCTCCACCTCAACTTCACGCCCTGCACCAACAACATGGCGGAGTACGAGGCCCTCCTTCACGGCATGCGGGCCGCCAAGGAGATGAACATCAACCTCTTATGGTGCTATGGCGACTCCGACCTAGTCACCGGCCAAGTCGCTGGGACCTGTGATGCCATCTCCCCAACAATGATAGCATACCGCCAAGCGGTAGATTAGTTGGGAGGACACTTCAACAGTTACTCAGTCGAGTGGATCGACAGGTGAAAGAACTTTTGAGGCAGACGCCCTCTCCCGCATCGGGTTGGCTTGGCAAACGCCACCCGCAGGCGTCTTCCTCGACATCATCCACAAGCCTTCGGTCTCCTCGCCGAAGGAGATCGACATCGGGATACCACTGCAACCTGAACCGGCCCTAGTCACCATGATCGTGGAGTCCAGCGACTGGACGGCACCATACGTCGCCTTCCTCGAGCACAAGATCCTCCCAAGCAACAAGTCGGAAGCGTGAATGATCGTGTGCCGCTGCAAATATTTCGTCATCATCAACGGCGAGCTCCACAAATGCAGTGTGACTGGCGTGTTCTAGCGCTGCGTACAGCCAGAAGAAGGATGCAAGATCCTCCAGGACATCCACACCGGCGACTGCGGCCATCACGCCGGTGCCAAGTCGCTGGTTGCCAAGGCCATGCGGCATGGCTTCTACTGGCTCACCGCGCACACCGATGCCACCGACATCGTCCAACGATGCGTCGGGTGCCAGAAGTACGCCAACCAGACGCATCTCCCTGGTTCGGCACTCAAGACCATCCCCATCACCCGGCCATTCGCCGTATGGGGCATGGACATGGTTGGCCCGTTCAAGAAGGCCCCATCCGGCTTCACCCACCTCCTGGTCGCGGTCGACAAGTTCACCAAATGGGTCGAAGCCAAGCCGATCAAAAAGTGTGATGGCAAGACGGCCACCAAGTTCCTCCACGAGCTCATCTACTGGTACGGCTACCCGCACAACATCATAGCTGACAATGGCACCAACTTCGCCAAGGGCGCCATGGCAGAATTCTGCGAAGAACATAGCATACGACTCGGCCTCGCCTCAGTCGCCCACCCGGAGTCGAACGGCCAAGCAGAACGCGCCAATCAGAGCATCCTACACGGGCTCAAGCCACGACTCCAAGTGCCCCTTGACCGAACCCTAGGATGCTGGGTCAAAGAGCTCCCCTCCATAATATGGGGGATCCGCACCTCCGTCAACCGCTCCACGGGGTTCACGCCCTTCTTCATGGTGTACAACACCGAAGCAGTAATGCCAACCGACATGGAGCACGACTCACCCCGAGTCGCCAACTTGTCGAGGCGACAAACGAGATCGCCCGCCAAGACAGCATCGACCAGCTGGACGAGTCATGCGACCTGGCTCGCTCCCGCACCGCCATCTACCAACAGGAACTCCGCCGCTACCACAGCCGCCGAGTCCGGACCCGCACCTTCTAGGAGGGCGACTTGGTCCTACGATTGGCCCAGGACAAGAAGTGCATGCACAAACTCTCCCCCCATGGGAGGGGCCATTCTCCATAGGGCGCGTCCTCGGTAATGATGCCTACTACCTCATCGACATACGAGGCAATGGCCAGCTTGAGGTCGGGAGGCCATGGAATGTAAACCTCCTCCAAAAGTTCTATACATAGAACTCAAACTTGTACACAGATATTATATAATGAAATTCATTCAGATCACACAAATTGTGTCTACTCGCCATACTCTTGTGCCATTCGCACTCGTACATTTAGCAATACGCTACCTACGGAAGTCAACCCTTGGTCGAGCTACCGGCACGGCTAAGCAGTGCGACCCAAGGGCACCGAAAATATTAGGGCTTTGTGTCGTCCACGAACACGCCAACCCGGAGCCACCATCGGAGTCGCCCCGCTCGACTGGCTCACCGGGCCAAGACGACCGACAAACGCTTCCCACAGCGACTTGTCCTCCCCATCCTCGTGCAAAGCGACTCAAACGGTTAAGTACCATGCATGGGGACTTTGCAAAAGAAACCCTCACGCGGCTCGGGAACACACCGAGTAAGAGAGCTGCCTTGGACTCACCACACGACTGGCTCTCCGAGCCAGGGGAAGATACACGTTACAAACAATGCACCAAACCTTACAATAGGCACACGCCCAAGACGGCTAAGTACCACGCTCGGGGACTCGCCTAAACCGACCCCACTCGTGCTCGAGGACTCGCCTAAGCCGACCCCACTCGTGCTCAGGAACTCACCCCACACCCCACGGCAAATCGGTGACAACCAATACAAAAACCCAAAGCAAACACACATGTACAAAAACGAGTTATACCCCACTAAAGGGTGGATGCGCTCGGGGACTCGCTCAAAGAAAAGTCAAACATACCACATAACTGAAAATGCATTGCGAGTCGATTGATCCTACACATAAATATTGTTCATATTACAAAAGTGGCCACTTGGCATATCCTACAAAAGCCCCCAGGGCAGCTATCTATTTCGCAGGCCCCGATGAAGAAGCGCCGCCATCGCCCTTGACACAGACGTATGGCTCCCACGGATTCGTCGGGTAGGTCAACAGCGACTTCGACAGCGCCAACCGGAAGGGCTGCTCCGACTTCAGGTCACGATGCTCCGGCTCGGGGTCGACCGGTGCCAAAACCATCTCCTGGTACGGCAGCAAGTCCCCCATCGCCAGCACCCGATCCGCGAAGGGGGCAGCCTTGGCGATCAGCCTCAACACCTCCAACATCTCCACCGAGCCAGTCACCGAAGGATAGCCGCTGGTGACATCGTCGAGGTCAAAGTCGTCAGGGAAATGCACGAGCCCCAGGCTCAACACCGTGGTGGCCCGCTACCAAAGTTTAACGCCATCCATTCTACAACGGCGGGTGCCTCTTCCAGGTAGCGCCATACTTTAGTCAGTCCCCCAGGTATAACCTCGGTGGGGGACATCCCTTGAAGAACCACCTGGACGCACAACACCGAGACGGTAGCGACGTTCACCACCGCGGTCACACACTGTGAGGCATTGAAGGTCTGCACCACCGGATCGCCTTGCCCTATCAAAGCTGCAATGTCATACGCCCAGTGTCACTACAGACTTACCCACTTGGGGATTCATAGCACATATCGAAGAAAAGAGCAACGACTCACCAAGGAGTTTCCGGCAGTTCTCGTAAGCTTCTCCAAGGCAAAGATCGCTTCCAGCCCAAGGATGATTGAGTCAAGAGCCTTCCGCCTTCCTCACCAAGCAGCGATCGCGCCTTGGCCCTATCCTTAGAAGAGATCATCGACGCTTTCGCCTCCTCCAATTCCTTCACCAACGAATCGATGCGCCCATTCTCCATGTCCAGCTCTGCAACTGGAACATACCCCTCTCGGGCTTTGGCAATGGCAGTCGGAAGACCATCCAAAAGGAACAACAACAATAGTCAGCTACCGTAAACACCAGTAGCTCGCAATCGCCAAACAAAACAAGTACTCACCGGTAGTCTCCTGGAGTCGCCGGTTAGCCTCCTGCGCTAGGCGCAAGTCACGCTCCAGATGCTCCTTCGCGACCTGCCGATCAGCCGATTCCCTCTGCAAGCCCTACAAGCAGAATGAACAATTAGCAACTGCAAAAACACAAATACAGTGCCTAGCCACTGAAATTCAGCGACTAGACACTCGGGGACTGGCGACCAGAAGAAATTCAGTGCCTAGCCACTGAAATTCAGCGACTATACACTCGGGGACTGCCAACTAGACGAAACTCAGTGCCAAGCCGCTGAAATTCAGTGACTAGACACTCGGGGACTGGACGTAGCTAAATGGCGCCACCAATCATACTGTGAAGTCCACTGACGTCCGTTGAAGGGACCACCAAGGAGGTGCGCCCGTGACAAGGTCCAACGTCCTCATCGATGATCTCTGGCATCTGCGAAGGCTGGTTTTCTGCCACGAACGGAAAACCCGTCGACATGAAGCATGGAAACAACGCGGACGCCCTCGCCGGGGCACTGGTTGCTGGACTCGGAGGTTCTATCATCGGAGCCCCCTCAGCTGGCTCCGATTAAGTGGCTGCCACCTCCTCGCTGCTGATGGCAGGGTCACTCCCCTTGGTGCTGTCTTTTGCTGCGGCATCGTCGGGCTCACCTCTCGCTTTGCGCCTCAAGAAGCGCAACGCACAAAGGCTTCCTTTTCTGGGGATCGCTTCCTCGTGGTGACGATCGAGTAATCTTAGCCACTCAAGGGCGACCTATCTTCTTAGCGTCGGACCTACAAAACCACCAAAGTCAGCAAAGAAATCATACAAGAAGTCACCCAAGAATTGGAGAGGAAAACTCGTGACTCACTTGGCGCGATCGCCACGAGCGGAACTTCCACCACCACTCCCGTGTCTTCAGCCTCCGATCCCATCATCGGAGTCACACCCTCCGGGATCTCGTGTGAAGTTCTTGTCACATCATCATCGGATTCATCGTTCGACTCGAACACCACTACCGATTTGGATGGCGACACCGGCTTTGGAGCCGGCTTATTCGCGGGCGACTTCGGTTTGCGCACATGTTTCGCCAGCGTGGCTGTTCGCCATGAGCTATGCTCTTCCAAAATCTCGTCATCTTCGTCGCGCTCTTCAAGACTACAGCTCGCCTCGAACTTGTGTTGCTTCTGCATGCGAGTCTTGCGAGCCTCGGGCGCTGGGGAGGGACCTCCCTCTCTTCCTCTTCGCCCTCGGAGGACTCTCCTTTGGTACCCTCCTCGAGATCCTTGGGGACCTCTTCGTCGAGTGGGGGAAGCCAGCCTTCGAGAACCTGAAATAACTGAGAGTGGCCAAGAACAAACATCAAAGGATGCGGTTGCAAATTACACCGCGAGAATCACGACTGAAGATAAACCCAGAGGGGGAGGCTTACCATAGGAGCTTCATTCTTCTCGAGCACGTACAGAGCGAGCCCGACCGACGTGGTTGTGAATTCCGTGTTGGTGATCTTCTTCAAGGCGGCCTTGTAGTCCATGACATCCCATGACTCCTTGCTGGTCCGGGAAGGATCGTTCTTCCCGGTGTACTCGTACATCCAATGGGGTCAGGTTGCCAACGGGACCAAGCGCCGCCTGAGCTAGCAGTTGCACATATTGATCGGGGATAGCCCTTGGTCCTTCAACTTCTGGATCTGGTCCATCATCTCTGTGATGGGCATCCTATGATCATCGGGGAGCTTGTCTGCTGCCAGCCGGCGGGGCTCGCTTCTCGCCATGACGAACTCGGGTAGCACCACTTCGCCGGAGGGGGTGGACTCTCTCACATAAAACCAGCTCTTCTTCCACTCGCTCGTGGCCTTCTTCGGCAATAGGAGCTTGATGAAATTGGCCTTCGGCTTCAACTGAAATGTAATGCCTCCGGCCACCAAGATCGGGCCACTCGACCCCTCGCGCCTGATGTAGCCGTGGAATAGCTCCAACCATAGTGGGAAGTACGGCCTGCAGCCGAGGTAGCATTCACAGAAGGCGATGAAGATTGCCAGCTACTCGATGCTGTGCGGGCCAAGATCTGACGGCTTGATCGCGTAGTACACGCAGAACCGGCGGAAGAATAGCGAGGTGGGGAACCCTAAGCCCCTCTCCAAGTGGCTTGGGAAGCAGATGAACTCGCCGCGCGCGTGGCTTCGGCTCGACCTCGGAAGACACGGGGATCTGCCAATTCCCCTTACAGAGGACCCCCGCGTCCTCAAATGACTTGAGCTGCGCTGCCGTGCACTTGGATTTCCCCCACGGACCTTTCGGAGGAGCCATCAGGAAATAGGCAAGGTCATTCGGTCTAGAGAAACTAGATCGAGGGGAGACAGAGGGAATGGATGCGCAAAGATGAAGAATGTGAGGAAGGGTCTACAGGGCTGATCCGTCACTCCCCTTATAAAGAAGCGTTACCCACCAATCTCGGGATAGCCGTTACCCGCGGTAATCGTGCTGAAGTTACCGTTGGACCACCCAACGGATAGTTTGACCAAGTTGACGGTGCATCTTCTTCCACTCGACTCGCCTGCAACTATGCCCTGTCCGATCGACGGGGCAGCTACTCGGAAGTGATTGCATCTGCCAAGGCTGCGACTGGAAACCCGGTGGAAAATTTCCTCGGCAAAGTCCATCACCGATTCGACTGGGTGTCCAAATTGGACTCGCCTACTCCGACTGCCAAATGAACACCTGCGTTTGAATCAACGATGGCCTCGAGGACTACTGATGGGGATATGCCGAATGGGGTATGACCAGCAGGACGTTCCAATCGGGCCAAATGCCTAGCGAGTGGGCCTGCAGGACGGCGACTAGAATGCGATTGAAGAGAAGGCCTGGCGATTGGAGACTGGAGGCCCCGAAACATACTCGAAGCCCAGTCGGATTAGGTCAAAGCCTCCGAATCCATATCTTGTTCGGTTGTAAACTGTAAACCCTAGCGAGGTGCCTCTTATATAAACCTCCTTAGGGTACTCTAAGGACTTACGCTCCATCATACACCCCTTCAAGCGACTCGCTGCTTAAACGCCAAGCTCGCCACCCCTGTAAGTCGCTCTCCATCAATCTAATCTAGCAGGAGTAGGTATTTATCCTCCGGGGGGCCGAACCTAGATAAATCCATGTGCATCCGCCCTCATCTCGCACCGCAGATGGCCGCCAGCTCTCGCCCCCGATTCTATCAATCGCTGCCTATGGCAGCGACTGCCGTGGCCATTTCCATGACACTGATAGCCTTACCTCCTCACTGCTTAGGTGAGCTTACCCAACACCATCAAGGAACATAACAAAGTTCAGGCAATTGCAATTTAGAGAACTACTAGATTATATTAAGACCGAATCGACATAATCAGTCATGGCGGGTGTGTTGCAGCACGAGTTCACAAACAACTACCTGTGATGCAGCACAAGTTCATCACAAACAGATGGGTTATAACTGAATACCACCTCCCAAAATATACAGACCAAAGTTCAGGGGTCACTGATGCCTGCAAGTGCACAGATCGTTTGTAGCTAGTTTCGAAGTATAGATATCGATCCCACAGGGAGCCCAAAGGTAAGTGTTTATGGATGAAGTCTCTGTCACACCCGAAGTTGTCATAGGTCTTCGAGTGAATTGACTGCAAGTGTTGAAATAATAATGGGGTTTTGATTAAATGAGATGTATTTAAATAGAACTAAAATGTAAACTTCATAAATATAAAGCATAAAAGTAAAGAATGACTTGGTTGTTTGTTGTTTCCTGCGGATGGCAAAAGAACGTGTGGGGAGATTCAGTTCATGGTGATAGTGACTGTGCCAGATGGATGAATGATAAATGTAACAATCATAATCTTATAAATATATGTGTAAGCGAGCAACCCATAATTAGCTGGAACTCCTCTTGGTAGATTTCATCCCAACTTCAATAATCCTACTAGCATGTTACCAAAACCATGGTCAGACACTAGACGATTAAGACCCTTCAGGTCGCTTAGCGATTAAGCTCCTTGGATCGGACTAATGCAATAAGCATAGTGGTTCCTCATTATCCTCGAGTCTACTAGTTTTCCATTGATATCCCCGTGTCACCTGGGGTCGCCGGTCCACTAGCGAACAAGATCTTATCTATGTAGAACAAAGCATCATGTTGTCTGGGCCCTTAATTGGACAGTAAGTTAGGCATCCCACAGATAGTCAAGCACACATAATATAATAATTAGAATAAATCACAAACTAATGGAAAATATATGAAGGCACATCACATCTCACCAATCCCCTACATCTCCCATGCCCAAGGGAATTACTCACACATGCGAGAAGAACGGATCATCAATATAATCAAATAAAGGGAATTTGTCTTTGTATTACCATGGAGATCCACAATAAGAATAGAAAAATATCCAACACAATTCAAGATGGTAAGAAACAATCTCAAACCCTAGTCTTGCGAGGTCGAGATCCCTCTCTCTCTCTCAAGTACAAGTAATGGCTATGGGGGTGTATTGGCTAGGAGGTCTAAGATCGTGGAGCAAGATGAAGAACGTCTTCCCCTTCTTCTCTGGATCTCTTCTTTCTCCCTTCTGGTTGGTATGGTGGCTGCTGTGTTGTGTTTTCGTACTTGGTTCCTTCATGGAAGTTGTCCCTTTTAACAAGACAGAGGCGGCAACAACTATACGGCGGGAACTATACAGCCGGAAAAATATTCCCGTCGTATAGTTGCTCGTTTAAAGCTTCTTTGTGCTCTCCTCGAGTGCTTCCAAAGAGAGACTTGCTTATTTTCTCTAGAATATTGTGTTTCTCTAGTTAAAACCTTCTGTTGAAGTTCAGAACCTGAAACACACATTAAAAACCAAGTTTTCTTTGCTACCGAAGTATTAGCGTTAGGTAAAGCTAGAAAACGATCAAATCTGGGAGAAAACCATCAATAAAAGCCATAAAAAATGTGTCGAATCTCACAGCTATCAACTCCCCCAAGGTTATATGTTGCTCGCCCTCGAGTGACAAGGAAATAAGGAAAAATAGAGGAGATTCGAGACTAAAAATAAAGGAACTCACAAGTTTGAATTGGTATCAAATTCTTTTCTTCACAATCCCTGCAATCTTAAATATGATCATACAAGTATTCACAAGATTGCACTGAGTCCACTTCCTAACCACGTATATCTTGTTAGCAAATGAATCATATGCCCAAACAAGTGTTGAAAGTTTAGCTAGGAAAGTGAGACAAATTCTTTTGGTGCCCCTGTTTGTTGAGAAATGAATTTTTTTGTTCGTGTTTATTTAACAATTAAGAGTACTCAAGTTGGCATCAAAATATTTAATTTAAGAACAACTCATCTACTCCCATGTCGAAATTTCAAGATTCTCAAAGCACCTTTTTCCTTCTTTTGTCTTTCAAAAACTTCATCTCTTTCATAGAGAAATAATGCCACTATTTTTAACATGTTAATTGGGGCTGTGTTGTGCACTTGTGACCATGCCAATAAATAATTGTTTGAGCAATAATGGGTCAGAGGAGTACTACAACTCCACTTGGAACGTGAAACCATTAGGAGACTAAATTTTTTACCCGTCATAGCATTATTGCTACGGACGTTTACATAACTCAATAGCCGAAATCAAGTGGTTTCCCATATTTAGATCATTCGTTGGTCATCGGAGTTAATAGTTCCCCATGGATCACGACGGAGTTGTAATGACACGCGTAAAGCAATATCTTACGGTAATTATTAGAAAAAGTAGTGGCATAATCTCTACTACTTCGAAGCATCCATTTTATCAAACAATTTCAATCAAGGGTACTATCGAGTCTATTTATATTAAGCTCAAATGGGATGGAGTAGTTCTAAAATTAAATTCTTTGGGCTAAACATGGACTCAAGTCATCTTTCAGATGCTTTTTCTTGTTGTAAAATGTAGGAAGTACTTTTAACCAAGTTCATTGCTCATTGTTTCAAGGCTAAAAAGAAGACACTAGCAGAGGAATAAGATTCTAGGATAACAAGCTAAGCGGGGAGTGACTCAAATGCAAGCAAGTAAATAATTGTAGGATCAATTTAAGGTTGCAGAAAGGATGATGAGGGTAATGTGATACCTCTTCTTGCTCGCTTTGTTCTTGTATTTGAGTTGAACCCCCTCTGTGTTTCCATATTGCCAAGTCACCTGAAATTGAGCAATCTATGAGAGAAACAAAGGAACGAACTTGCAAATAAAATTATAACTAATTTTTTTTTGTATTTTTGGTTTAAGGAATGCAAAATGAAATAAACATGCAACTCGAAGAAATAAAATAAATCAAAAGAAGAAATAAAAACATGAATGCAAACTTTGGAGGTTTTTAAACCTCCCCCAAGCTTAGGCTATTGCTACGCTCAGTTTTTGCCGTCATTCAGCGGCTGGTGCGGATACTGCTGGTAGTAGTTGGGAAAGTGAGTCATGAAGTGACTGAAGTTGTGAGTCAAAGCACTCACATCTTCATTCACTCCTTGAAGAGTGTGGTCGATCTCCCCAACGCACTGGTTGAGCTGCTGGAATTCCTGATAGGGGACGTAGATGTACCCCTACAGTGGATGGTTGGGCCACAGGTCCCAAGCTCCCCCTTGCTGCTGCTGTCCTCCCAAGCAGGGTTTCATCCTTGCTCTTCCTCATGCTCCTACTCCCGCTCCTCCTCATCCTGCTGCCCTCCTTCTTCACGTTCATCTTCCTCTTCATCAGGCTGGAGCTCGACCATGATCTCCATCACTTGGTCCTTGGTGAGGATCCAAGTGTCCTCCACAATCGAGAAGGCTTGGGGGCAGGGCAACTGAACCTGCTCACCCTGTGCATCACCAAGATAACTGAATTGATATGCTCGGAGCCTCCGGTTAGCATGGTAAACACCAAGGAAATGACAAGCAGTCAAATACTTGACGTCCATGAGTTTGGAGCCATCAACAGGTTCCATAACAGGTAGTATAATATTTAATGCATGTGCAAGGTGGTTTACCAATCCACCAATGCGAATATCACCTTTGGTCTTGTTGCTTTGGTGGCGGAGGTGCTGGATGAGTAAGCTGCAGGATTGGGGCTTTGTGGTGAAGTGGGTACGAGAGCCTTGGTGATCATTGCCATGTCCGCATTGGCCATGGAACTGGTGTCACCTCCTCCCAGTAGTGTGTTGGCGAGGAACAAAGCATAGTAGCGGATGGTTGATAACCCACAAGTATAGGGGATCGTGTGTAGCCTTTTCGATAAGTAAGAGTGTCGAACCCAATGAGGATCTAAAGGTAGGATAAATGTTCTCTCAAGTTCTATCAACCACTAATACAACTCTATGCACACTAAACATTTGCATTATCTAGGGAATAAAACTAGAGCAACAATACGAGTACAAGAGATAGCTTTGCATGATAATAAATAACGAAAGTAAAGCTAGTTGCTACAGAAATAAAATACACTAAACTAACAGAACCATGATTGTGGAATAGTGGTGGTAATTGTGGTGACTTTGTCCAAGTTTAAATAGCGAATAGATCGGGTTCATTGTCTTCGATGCAGTTTTCTATGTGAGAGAGGCTAAATATACATGCACTTCACTACTTGGAATTACATGTACTATATGATTGGATTGTTAGCAAACATCTGTAACTACTAACAATGCATTAAGGTTTCCCCAACCATAGCCTTAAGTTTAATGGTCCTCTTACTCCCATACGTGCAACGTTTCGGTTCGTGTCCTCAGGTTTCTATCACTCCGGCAGAACTCCCCCTTCCTCTTACACATACTACAAACCCTATGATGTTTAATCCATGCGCACACAAATATAATGGACACCAAAGGACTGCACCATATCAACATACAACTCTAATGAACCAAAGACGTTCAACCATTCAATCTAAGAACAAAGAAACTACACAAATATGACATAGATCATAGGATTATAACTTATAGCATCAAACACCATGTTTGCATAGGATGATACAGAGGTGTGTGGGAGGATGAACCACTGCATACTAGGAGGATTAGGTGATGGAGATGGCGGTGAAGATGGTGAAGAGGGCGGCGGCGGCGCGGGGGACTCCTTCCCTGCCGCCGGTATCATGGGGGAGCACCGCCCCTTAACCCCCTTCCTTCATGGCTTCTTGGGAGCCCTCCCCCATGGAGATGGGATCCATGGGGGAGGCAAAAACGTGGCTTTGGTGCTGCAAATTCGTGGGTGGAGGTGCCTTGAGAGAATTAGGTTTACTCCCTTTATATAGCTTCTCGGATTCCCGTCACCCCATCTTGGGCTACAGTAAATCGGGCCTAGCGAGCCCGTCCAGACTCGGAATCAGCTAAATTTTATGTCCAGAACATTGTCGCAAAATTTCCAACAACTTTGTAGTTGAAGATTTTTCAGTTTGATGCCGTCTTCGACCCGAAACGTGACCATCTTCAAAAAGAGTTCTGAGACAGATTTCTGAAAAACCCCCAATTTGACTCCAACAAGGTTTCCACTTGTATTTTTGGTAATTCCTACACATCAAAGTGTAAAACAAGAACATTGTGCACTTTTGCAAATATTAGTAGGTTAGTCCAAATAAATCATAAACTTTATACAAAAAGGAGTGTCAAAAGCATATTATTAGCATAAAACCATCAAAAATTATAGATATGTTATGGACGTATCAATTGTTGGGTTCTGAATGGTGGACATCTTCTTCTGGTAAAATTGCTTGCCACCATTAACAGAAATAACCTCTCAAGTCTCTCCACTTGTGACGCTATAGAGGTTAGTAATAGTAGACTCCCCAACATGAGGGAAGCTGAAAGCATTGCAAAATTGTTCGAAATTTATTTCATAGTGTTGCCGGTTCATGGTGAAGCTTATCGTGCACATATTACCTTTCTCCCTATGGTCGTCGTAGAAGGAGGCAAGGAACTCATGGGTAAGCTCAGCATAGGTATCGTGCCTTGTGAAGCCAAGTACCGCCAACCCCACCTTGTTGCACATGAGGTCAAAGTCTTCCTTCAACCCTGCCGTGGTGAGAACGTTCTGGTCAGCCCAACGTGTGGGCAACACCCTCCTTGATGAGACAATGTCCATCTTGGGGTTGCGTGAGGCTCGGGACCTCGAGCTCGAGCCCTCAACCCGTTGGTGCTTGCTTGAACGAAAGAGGTCACCGATTTTGTTCATCGTGATGCACTAAAAAATTTCACCATAAAACTTTAGGAATATAGTTTCTACATGATATATGAACGATCCTACGTGGAAAAATTCAATCCTAACGTGAGAAATTAATAGAAAAACAAAATAAGCTTGAGTTCATCCACTAGATCAATGTGAGAATTTCAACCATGGAAATCTGAAAATAAAGCATGGATAGAGAGAGAAACATACTGATATGTTGATCCACCCACTCAAACAAACAAAATCCGCGAAGAATCAAGAGTGCTAGGTGGATTTTGAGAGGTTTGGAGAGAGAATATGAGAGAAATAATGAGGAGACGTGGAAGACCTAGCCGCCCGGGTGTGATTTTGTGGTCGCACCAAACTATGTGGCCGAAACTATATGGGCGGGTGATGTGTTCCGCCCGTATAGTTGCGGTGGCGCCGCCAACTAGGGTTTCTTTATATAGAAAATAGCTATACGGATACAACTATACGGCCGGATCACAATGATCTTGCCGTATAGTAGGTTGTTAAACTGTCCGTCCCTCGCGATAAATCTCTAAAACTAGCATCGATATCTATACTACCGGAACTATATGGCCGGAATTTTTATTCCCGCCGTATGGTTGGTCGTTAAACTATCAGTACCTTTGGGATAAGTTTCTACAAAGGCATCGATATCTATACGACCAGAGCTATACGGCCGAAATTTTTATTCCCGCCGTATACTTGGTCGTTAAACTCTCAGTACCTTTGGGATAAATTTTTATGAAGGCATCGATATCTATATGACCGGAGCTATACAGACGGAATTTTTATTCCTGTTGTATAGTTGATCGTTAAATTCTCGGTGTCTTCGAAGAAAATTTGTTGATGGCAAAGATATCTATACGACCGGAACTATATGGACGGAATTTTTATTCCCGCCATATAGTTGGTCGTTAAACCATTAGTTATCATCAAAAAATTTCTATTTCCTGGAGAATACCTTCTTATCCCAAAACTTAGCAAAATACCTTATTTTTGACAGAAAATTGATAGTAGAAACTGTCGACCAACATTAGCATATTAAGAGCAAAATTTTAGCTTCTGTAGATGGAAAATTCAAACTTTTATTCTTATTATTACTCTATACTCATTCAATCAATGTTTCTACTACTTTTTGACAGCTGCATCTTCACGGGCGCGCTTTCGCAAGAATGTCTGTGAAAAAGTGGTAGGAATGCGATGCACTTCTTATTCTCTAATCTATTTTATTGATGAGATGAGTTGACTCCCGTTAAGCATTTTATTAAGAAGGGCTGAGTAACTCAACCTCTTCTCTATTCTCGAATTCTTACCTTGGGTTGCCCCTTATCAATGGCACTTACCACATGGACTCGTTTTGCTGGTGGAATGTATCTTTCTCCTGCTTCTAGCTTCTTTGGAAAATACCGAATGATTTCATCATCATAAACATTGAAAATTATCTTTTCTTCAGCATAATCAACTGATGCACCTGTAGTACTAAGGAAAGGTCTTCCAAGTATTATAGATAATCTTTCATCTTCTGGCATATCAAGAACAATAAAATCAGTGGGCATAACATGCTCATCTATTCTAAGTAGAACATCCTCAATCATACCAATGGGTTGTTTAGTGGACTTGTCAGCCATCTATAAGTGATAGTAGTTGGAGAATACTCCCCTAATCCTAACCTTTTATAGAGGGAGTATGGCATTACACTAACTCCTGCCCCTAGATCACACAAGGCATTATGAATATCAGTTTTACCTATTGAGCATGAAATAGTTGGTATTCCGGGATCTCTAGACTTAGACAACAGCTTCCCGTTAGCAGGGTAACTAGTTACCATGGCAACTATTTCAGTTATTTATTTCTTTCTACTAAGAATATCACAGAGGAATTTAGTATAAGTAGGAACCTTGATTGCATCAGCAAACGGAATCTACAGATGAAGGTCACTAAGTGCCTTTGTAAAAAGAATTATAAATTACCTGATCTGGTGCTTTCTTTTTTTGACTTGGGTAAGGAAGTTTTTTCTCACCTGATTTACTTTTGTCTTTTACCTTTTGTGGGGGGTCAAGCTCTTTTGTTGCTTTGTTTTGTTATTGCTTATCGCTTTTCTTATTTTCTACTTCAACAACTTCATATTTCTTTCTTATCCCTTTTTCTTCTCTTGGATCAACTGTCTCCGCATCAGAGTCATAATGGTCATCCCGTGCAGCATTTTGGTCCTCCTTGGTTTGATCTGTATTTTAGTTTCACCCCGAGGATCCACCAATGTATCATCTTTTTGGCTTGCTTCGAGCAAGGCTTTTTCCTTTCGCTCTTTTTCAGCTCCATATTCCGGTGGTCCTAAAGGTCCTGTAACAATTGCACCCCTTCTTGTGATAACATTAGTAGAAACAGGAATATCTTTATCATCACGAAGAAAAATTTGATAACCAAATGCTATTGTTCACACTAGGTTTCAATCATACTAAGATACTTGTGAAATAATTTTATTTCTTGGCCAATCTCATCATAATTTTCCGTGAGTTCTGCCAAAATCTTTTTGTATTTTTGAAAATGCTTATGCAAATTATTATGAGATTTTACTTGTCGACGTTTTAATTCTTGAAAAACTTTTCTAGTTTCATCTTCTTCAGTTAAAACTTGTAACAAATCCACTTTGTTTTCCTTGACAAGTTCAGAAGGCATACCCTTCTCTTTCATTGTTTTGCGTACCTTAGGCATAAGATCAGGAGTTATCCAAAGTATCCTCTTTCCAGCTTAGTGCCAAAATTAGGATTATATAAAGAATCATTCTTAGCCCTAGTAGACATCAATTTCAAACATTCCTTAATAGTTAGAGTATTTATAGACCCTCCTGCTTAGAAGTCAAGCAATTCTCTACATTGAGTATTAAGACTGTGGTAAAATAAATGGCAAATAGTTGATTCAGAATAGCCATGATTAGGAATACTATTGATCATCCCAAAGAATCTTTCCCAGGCTTGTGGGTAGTTTTCTCCCACGTTCTGACTAAAGTTGCCTATATTATTTCTCAGTTCAATTACCTTTTTAAAAGGATTAAACCTATTTATGAATTTAACAATGTAGTTTTCCCAACATTTAATGTAATGGCGAGGGAGAGAATATAACTAGTCTAGAGCTTTACCTTTAAGAGACCATCGAAATAATTTAAGACGAGAGAACTCTCTTGGCAAACCTTTTGGTCCAAGCGATGTTATCACATTGTCAAACTCTCTAATATGTCTTCCTGGATCTTCATCTTCCCTTCCACTAAAAGCTTTTTCCTGTAAAATTTTAATAATTCCACCATCAAATCGATATTCTCTAACTCCAGGATTAGGGAATTATATTGGTTGTTTAAGAAATTAAGAACTTGGAGCACTGTATTCCCTGAGAGTTTTCTCAGGTTTCATAGGAGTTACCCTATAAATAGACATGATTTCCATAATATCACTCAGGTTTTCAACTTCAACTTTATTTGATCTTAAAAGTTTTTCAATAATCTCTTCGCGCCTTTGAGCAAGCACACGCTCAATATAATCTGGTAGATAGGTCCTACCAGAGAGTGTAGGCCCTTTGTCTCCTAGGGAGAACATTTTTTAGTATCAACACTTGAAATGTCAAAAGACAAACACTTAGTGCTTAGCTCCCCGGCAACAGCGCCAGAAAATAGCTTGATGTCTGCAAGTGCATAGATCATTTGTAGCTAGTTTCAAAGTATAGATATCGATCCTATAGGGAGCCCAAAGGTAAGTGTTTATGGGTGAAGTCTCTGTCACACACGAAATTGTCACAGGTGTTAGAATGAATTGACTGCAAGTGTTGAAATAAGAATGGGGTTTTGATTAAATGAGATGTATTTAAATAGAACTAAAATGTAAACTTCAGAAATATAAAGCATAAAAGTAAAGAATGAATTGGTTGTTTGTTGTTTCCTGTAGATGGCAAAAGAAGGCACGGGGAGATTTAGTTCATGGTGATAGTGACTATGCTAGGTGGATGAATGATAAATGTAACAATCATAATCTTATAAATATATGTGTAGGCGAGCAACCCATAATTAGCCGGAACTTCTCTTGGTAGATTTCATCCCAACTTCAGTAATCCTACTAGCCTGTTACCAAAACCATGGTCAGACACTAGACGATTAAGACCCTTCAGGTTGCTTAGCGATTAAGCTCCTTGGATCTGACTAATGCAATAAGCACAGTGGTTCCTCATTATCCTCGAGTCAACTAGTTTTCCATTGATATCCCCGTGTCACCCGGGGGGTCTCTGGTCCACTAGCAAACAAGATCTTATCTATGTAGAACAAAGCATCATGTTGTCTAGGCCCTTAATTGGACAACAAGTATTAGGCATTCCACAGATAGTCAAGCACACATAATATAATAATTAGAATCAATCACAAACTAATGGAATATATATGAAGGCACATCTCACCAATCCCCTACATCTCCTACGCCCAAGGGAATTACTCACACATGAGAGAAGAACGGATCATCAATATAATCAAATAAAGGGAATTGATCTTCGTATTACCGTGGAGATCCACAATAAGAATAGAAAAATATCCAACACAATTCAAGATGGGAAGAAACAATCTCAAACCCTAGTCTTGCAAGGTGGAGATCCCTCTCTCTCTCTCAAGTACAAGTAGTGGCTATGGGGGTGTATTGGCTAGGAGGTCGAAGATCATGGAGCGAGATGAAGAATGTCTTCCCCTTCTTCTCTGGATCTCTTCTTTCTCCCTTCTGGATGGTATGGCGGCTGATGTGTTGTGTTTTCGTACTCAGTCTCTTCATGGAAGTTGTCCCTTTTGACAAGACAGAGGCGGCGGCAACTATACGGCGGGAACTATATGGCCGAAAGAATATTCCCGCTGTATAGTTGCTCATTAAAGCTTCTGTGTGCTCCCCTCGAGTGCTTCCAAAGAGGGACTTGCTTATTTTCTCCAGAATATTGTGTTTCTCTAGTTAAAACCTTCTGTTGACATTCAAAACCTGAAACACACATTAAAAACCTAGTTTTCTTTGCTACCGAAGTATTAGCGTTATGTAAAGCTAGAAAATGATCAAATCCGGGAGAAAACCATCAATAAAAGCCATCAAAAATGTGTCGAATCTCACAGCTATCAGTCACCACAACTAATTTTCATCAGTAGCTACTCCAAAATACACATCGCAGTCATCATCATCAGCAACACCGCTACTAGAACCTCCTCGAACAGCTCAGTCCGCTTCTTAGAGGTAGTGCTTATTCAGAAAGGCCGTGAACCAGCTCATCCTACGCTCATGGGTCATGGCAAGATACTTGGTAGCCTGTCCACCGTGCTCCATCAGGTGGTGGCTAAGAGCACGGTGTATCGCGGTTAGAGAGACGGGCACAACGGGAATGCGAGGACTGTAGATGATCTTCATATGAGCATAGTTCTCAATGGGCTTGTTGATCAACTCGGTGTCCTTCGGATGAGCCTACATGAGAATCCGGTTAGTATAAGACATGTAGTTCATATGTGAGCTTTACAACTACTGATGCAAGTTCAAATATATCGAACCTTGATGTGCACATAGTAATCATCATCGTCCATGATTATAGAAGAGGTCTCCTCAACCCAGCGTGCGGTCTCAAGCCTCTTGATGCTCAGCACCTGAATCCACCTAACTCTCCAGTGACTCATGTGGTTGTACACCTGGTTCGAAGTGACTGACCGGCCATAGAACTTGAAGAAATCGCCAACAATCAACTGCATTTCTGCCTCTCTGAATCCCCGAACAACTGAACCCCCTTTCTCGATCAACTGGCAGACCCGATTCAGGACGAAGGTGGACAGAGATGCTGGCCATGACATGGCCAATTTCCTCCTGGTCACTGCATCTCGCATCAGCACATAACACAAAGGCCTCACAGAGGTTGCAGATAGATCAGGGGACGCAACCTTCTCCTACAGCACCAGAGATACGCAATGTGTTCAGTTCTAGAGGAAGAACTATACTTGTAACACTAATCCTACCTACAACACATGGCAATCCTCACAGTAAAACATGAGTACTAACTGCCAAAATGGACCACGATCTACTAGAAGCGAGCACATGTGAACATATGAATAGATCTAAGCTATGACATCTAGGGTTAGGTGTTTCTTACCATGATCTCAATCTCGACCGACGAGGACGACATGTCTGAGATAGCTGAGGACGAAGGCTTGCCGGAGATGACCTACACCCATCAGAGTAGGAGGTGCCGCTTACCTGCCCGTCGGTGAGGAAGAGGATTTGGAGGGAGAGCTTGAAATTGGGGCAAACAGTGGTGGGGATTTTGGAGCCAAAGGTGCGGCGGTGTTTATAGCCGCTGCGAATCAGCAGGCGGTAACCCAATTTCTCCTGCAAGATTTTCCCAGCTCCTGCCATCCATCCCTTGCATGCGCGTGTGCATCTTCTTTCCCCGTGAGCAAGAGAAGAACTTGGCTCCATGGAAACACCTGATTTGGGGGTTCCTCCAGGGCCAGGCTGAGGGGTGCTTTAAAACTCGTGCGGTGCAAAGATTCCTCCTAGTGCACAGAACCAAACGTCCTTATTTTTTCTCGCCCATGCGAGAAACAGGGATCGGGGTAACCAAACACGCCCTAGACGGAGCTATCACAATAGTTGTGTGCTTCAGGGTGATGGCTCAATGCACGGCGCCTAGAAAAATGCTTGATGGCGATGTTGATGTAGAGCTCGTTGGGAACCCCAAGACGAAGGTATGATGAGCACAGCAGCAAGTTTCCCTCAGTTATGAAACCAAGGTTTAATCGAACCAGTAGGAGCAAGGAAACACCCCAAAGGTGTTACTAGCTGAGCTTTGGTAGGGCGCACTACCGGTGCTAGTAGCAACATGGAGACCTGCACAACACAACCACAGAACTTTGTCCCCAACTTGCGATGAGGTTGTCAATCTCACCGTGTTTTGCGGAAAACAAAGGATTAAACGTATCGAATGGAAAGAAGTAAAAGTTTGCAGAAAGTAAACACAAAGCAGTAAACAGTTGTAGATTGTATGTAAATGACAAGAGGACCGGGATCCATAGTTCACTAGAGGTGGCTCTCCTTAAGATAGATAACATGCTGGGTGAACAAATTACAGCGGGGCAATTGACAAACACCGAGAAAGCCATACATGCATATACTAATCATCTTGACTCCTTTGAGACTTGATTGGGCATTACAACATTATACATAGACCGCCATCCAACTGCATCTATGACTAATAATCCACCTTCAGGTTATCATCCGAACCCCCTCCAGTATTAAGTTGCAAGCAATAGATTATTGCTTTACGAACTGCGTGTAAAGTAAAAAATACGATTGTTCTATGAACAAATGATTGTTGTTTTCTCCCTAGTAGCAACAGCACATCTAGTACCTTAGAGATTTCTATCACTTCCCCAGATTACGAGAGGCATGAACCCACTATCGAGCATAAATACTAACTCTTGGAGTTGCTAGCATCTACTTGGCCAAGATAGCTACTAACAACGGAAAGCATGCAAGATCACAAATAACAAAGACATGATAGAATCAATAATCAATCTGAAATAGCATCTCAATATCCATCGGATCCCATAAACACAACATGCAGAATTACAAATAGATGATCTTGATCATGAACGGAGCTCACAAGATCTAGACATGAAAGCACAAAGGAGGAGAACCAGCCATCTAGCTACTACATGGGTCCGTAGTCCAAGGATGAACTACTCACTCATCACACCGGAGGCTTGCATGGTGATGAAGAAGGCCTCCAGGGTGAATTCCCCTCTCCGGCAGGGTGCCGAGAAGAGCTTCAGATCCCTCCCGATCTAGGGATGGAGATGACTGTGGCTACAGACTCTTTCGTGGATTTTTGATTGGGTACTTAGGGTTTACGTCCCGAGGGCATCTTATATTCGGAAGGGGAGACCGAGGGGGTCCCTGGGCTGGCCACACCACCCCCTGGCACGGGCGATCTGACGCTGTGACAGGTGGTGTGGTGGTCCTCCTGCCCCTCGTCTTCAGATACGCACTTGATGACTTCCGGAAAAATAGGCACTTTGGCTTTTGTCCCGTCCAATTCCGAGAATATTCATTTTCTGACTTTCATGGAACCAAAAACAACAGAAAACAGGTAGCTGGCACTGTGGCTCTTGTTAATAGGTTAGTCCAATAAATCATATGAAAAGTACTCTAAAGTTGGAACAAAACACAAGAAAGTGGATAAAACCAAGCATGGAACATCAAAAATTATAGATACATTTGCAATGTATCACAGGGTAAGGAGGGTTATCGGATAATCCAACATGAATTAGATAGAGATCTAATTGGCAAGGTGTTGCCTACTCGGAAGGTTCACCAACTAGTAGTGACACAAAGTCTCACTAGCGGATAACTTACGGGATCCTGAATCATTGTCGACTATCGGAGGGATATCAGTCTCATTGGGAGTGTGCATGGTTAAAGAGTTTAATTTGCCTTCTCATATTATAGATATATTGTCTTAAGTGTTTTGCATCTTTTTTTTAGATGGCACTGATGAGTGCATAATTGCATCATGTTTATTATTATTTTGCATTGTAGTTATAGGATCTTGGTATTTTACGATGTTCGTGCACATATTTTATGTTTGTTTTCACAAGGATCAGGACAGATGATGGATACAATGGACACAATTCTTGGAGCAGTTGTACTAGGGAGAAAAGGAGTCAAAAACAACGTAAGTCACTTATTTGGGAAATATCAATAACACCAGAAGAAAACCCGAAGCGATCGAGGCATCCAGAGGGTTTGACAACCAACTATACGGCGGGAATAATTTTCCCACCATATAGTTGGTGCCACTAGTGCCTCCTCAAATAGTTTCACCCCGTGCAACTAGATCAGATAGAAGACATGCAAAACAACCAGAAATCGCTAAAACCTCACCTCTGGAAGGCATCTGGAGGGGGAACTCGTCCACCAGGGATACATCTTCGCCCTGTGCAGATCTGGGAGGCTAAGACATCAATCTTCGTCATCAACCGCTACATCTCCACCATCTCCATCCATCCCATCTACATCCTGTCTAGATCTTGTTGTAATTTTCGTACTCATTGTGGATTTATACAAGTACTATTCATATATGATAGATTCCATTGTTATTGCCATGATGTTGATTGCCTCCATGTCTGAGTAGATCATTAGTTCTTGGGGAGATGGAGAAACCCTAGTATGAGATTGAAATAAGATAAAGTTTATTATGATATTCTGTGACCATGTGTTAGATTGTCTTCATCTTGATGTTGGGAGAAGTCAACCTCTCAATATTTTCCTCTTATGGGGACTTGATGGAAGGAATTACTTGTTGGTAGACAGAGGTGTGTTAGCACTTACAGTGACTATAAAGTTGTTGGCACCCCTTACGTATCAACTTGGGAACCGAGGAAACTCATGGAACACTATCCATGCCATAGGATACGTCCTATGGGATTAAGTCCCATAATAGCACAATAATTCGATTGATGTCGATTGCAGACTGTTTGTGGTTATGAGGATGATGTGAGCAGTGGTTGCTGGCTATTTATCCAAATACGAAGTTCCTCCTACACATACACAGTTGAGAATGTTCATGATAATAATCTTTACCTTAGTTCTTTATAATGCTAGAGGTGTACCCGCTACTCCCTGAGAACGCCTTTTTCCCTATTGCAGTTCCAATATCTTTTACATACGTAATACTTACTTTCTGTGTTCAGTTGTTTTACTTTACCTATTGCTTCTCTTATACCAAAAACCCAAAAACACATTTTTACACAATATTCGCATTTTATCTTGTTACTTAGAACTTTATTTAGCATTTATATTGTAGTATTAATTTCAAGAGTTATTAGACTTCAGACTCCTGCTCCTCGTGGGATCGATATATTTATTTAGAAACTAGATACAAACGATCTGCACTTGCAGTCATCAAGCTATTTTCTGGCACCGTTGCCGGGGAGCTAAGTGTTATAGGTCTTTTAGTTTTGCTTATTTATTTTTGTCTTGCTAACTTTTGTTTTGAGTTACAGGTTTCCACCAATAAGATGGAGTTTGAGCATATGACTAGTGATAACCCACTCAGCCACTTTGGGAAGCCCTATGATATTTATAAAAGAGACAACTCCAACAAGAAGACAAGGGGGTTTGAAATAAATCCTGTACTACTTGGTATTCTACACAAGAAACAATTTACTAGAGATGAAGAAGATCCTGATCCATATGAGCATATTGCATCTTTCGAAGATATATGTGGCACTTTCCAATTACCGGGATATACCGCTAATGAGGTAAGGGTTAAACTTTTTAGTCAGACTTTGACTATTACAACTCTCTCATGGTGTAGATCTCTACCCCTAGAAGCCAATAGTACTTGGGATAATTTAGCTAGTGAGTTTCTAGCAAAATATTATCCATTATCAAAATCTTTTGGAATCAGGCGTCTTATAATGACTTGGAGGAACCGTCCTAATGAAGGACTAGTAAGAGCTTATATCAGATTTAAAGATTTACTTAATCAATGTCCTCATCATGATTTTCCTGAATGGTATTTGATGACCCAAAAGTATAGGGGTGTATCGCAGTATTTTCGAGGGAAGTGAAACCCAATTTATTGATTCGACACAAGGGGAGCCAAACAATACTTATCAGCCTTAACAACTGAGTTGTCAATTCAGCTGCACCTGGAAACAATCTTGATCACAGCAGTTTATCAGTAGCAACAGTTTTGTAGTAGGAATAGTAAAGTAACAGTAGTAGTAAAGCAAAGACAGTAGTGACAAAAGCGATGCAATAGGATTCGAAGGTAAGCATAGGGATGGATGGACGGGCGTTGCATGGACAAGACAATTCAAATAGCAATCAGAACATAGGGAAATTGCAGATAAATAAGATAAAGCATCCAAGTACTAGATAATCCTAGGCATGTGTTACATATATAGTCATACGTGCTCGCAATGAGAACTTGCAGAACATCTTTTGTCCTGCCAGCCCGTTTGCAGCGGGGCCTCTAGGGAACTACTAGCAATTAAGGTGCTCCTTTTAATAGAGCACCAGAGAAAAGCATTAACACTCCGTGAACACATGTGATCCTCACATCAAAGCCATTCCCTTCCGGTTATCCCGATTTCTGTCACTTCGGGGCCATAGGTTCCGGACAACAACGTGTGTATACAACTTGTAGATAAGACCAAAAACAATACTATCATAATGAATCAATAACATGTTCAGATCTGAAATCATGGCACTCGGGCCCTAGTGACAAGCATTAAGCACAACAAGTCGCAACAAAGTCATAAAGCACTAATAAAAGATACTAGGCACCATGCCCTAACAATCTGATGCCATTACATGAGGGATCTCATCCAATCCCTACCATCCTCATAGCCTACAACGGGGGATTACTCACTCATAGATGGGGGAAACATGGATGGTCGATGGAGATGATGGTGGAGATCGATGGAGATGGTTCTAGGGGCACTTCCCCATCCCGGCAGGGTGCCAGAACAGAGACTTTCTGTCCCCCAAATCTCCCCTTCGGTGGTGGTGGCGCTGCGGAACTTTTTCTGGAAAAACGTCGAACCCCCTTGAGTTTTTAGGTCAGAAGGCTTCTTATAGGCGAAGAGGGAGACCGAGGGGGTGCCTGGGGCCACCACACCATGCCCTGGCGCGACCAGGCCCAGCCCGCGCCTGGGGGGGTGTGGCCAGCCCCTGGCCCTCCTCCGTCTCGTATTCTGGCTCCGTGAGTCTTTCGGAAAAATAGGCACTTTGGCTTTTGTCCCGTCCAATTCCGAGAATATTCATTTTCTGACTTTCCTGGAACCAAAAACAGCAGAAGACAGGCAGCTGGCAGTGTGGCTCTTGTTAATAGGTTAGTCCAAGAAATCATATGAAAAGTACTCCAAAGTGTGGACAAAACACAAGAAAGTGGATAAAACCAAGCATGGAGCATCAAAAATTATAGATACATTTGCAATGTATCAACATCCCAAAGCTTAACTCCTGCTCGTCCTCGAGTAGGTAAGTGATAAAAAGAAAGAATAATTTTTGAGGTGACATGCACCATCAAAGACTTGATCAAAATATTTGTAAAACATTCAAAGCTGGGATCATAGTACTTCAATCATAACATGAAAGACAAAATTCTAGCAATAAGACAAAGAGACTATGATGCAACATGAAAAGGCACAAACAAAAGATTCATGAATAACAATGCCTTGCAAGACATTTGTTTGTTTCACATAAAGAAAACATAGCATAGTGGCATTCAGCTTGTCCCTCATAGAGTAGCAAACATAAATGCATAGGACACCTTCAAAGTTTACAAGAGTGACTAGATACAAATAGTTTAAGACAAGAAATATCAAGGTATGCATCAATCAACAAGTCTTGGGACAACGCACATAGAACTAAGAATGGCCACTATGCTCTCAAGAAAGTGCTCATAGAATGTGTGGAGACTCAACAAGGAAATGAACAGGTTTTGAAAAGTTTGAAAGGCTTCCAAATGCTGAAAGTATGGTACTCATTAGCTTTGAGCTCTCATTGCCCCTATCATAATCATCTTTAATGTGGTTAAGGTGAAAGTGAGGTCCAATCTAAGTTATATGCTTGACAGACTATAAACTGAAAATCCCAAGTCCCTTGAGTACGAGGGCCGCTCCTCATGCTACTCAACTTTAGTTACCGGTAAGTTCTTGTCATCGTAAGTATGTGCGTATCATAGAGAACCGCCAATGGGGTACCCCTTGCCTGATGATACGGAAGAATCCCCATATCAAAATGACAAGGCAAGCAGACAATGAGTATCTCAGCAATCTTCTTATTTACCATGGGAAAATGGTGCTTTTTTCTCTCTTTCCTCTTTTCATAAATCTTTTTTTCTTTTTCTCAATAGCTATCTCTCTTTTTTATAAGAAGAATTCTTCATAGATATCATTATGGTTACGCTGCAGGTTTCCACCATGTCAGCATGGATTAGACCAGCGGCCCAGGCGTTTCTCTAACACACATACATAACTCCATGGACTTACAAGCTCCCCTTTTATTTCACACCGACGACATCCGCAAACAAAAGAGCAAGGTATCAACTGGGTATATATTTACAAGTGTTGAAAGCATTTTTCCCCCGTGACAGCACGGTTCTGCTAATCCCTAGCCTATAATTTGCAAGCATATAACTTTCATGGAGAATCACAATGGTTCAGGTTTATTAAGTGCAGGAAATAAAGTGTGCCATCAAGTTCATGAGAGCTTTACTAACTAACTTTCTCATAACAAGCAAACATTTTATTCGGAAGAAAACAAGGCATAATGAATATGCACGGAAGTAGCAAATGATGCTAATAGGTAGGTATGGTGGACACTTTGGCAATATTTGGTTTAAGTGAGTTGGAAACATGAGTAAAACATACTCAGTGAAAGTGAAGGCTAGCAATAGTAAGGGAGCGACAAACGAGAGAGCAATAATGGCCATAATCATGCAGAGTGACAAAACATCATTGATCAAAGCATAAAGTGATACTACAAGTTGAAAACTAAAGGATCATAAAGGCTTAAGGTGACTTGAGATAGTCATAACATGGTGTGAGCATGCGCCAAGTCAACCCAAATAAACCATCAAAGGAGAATACCACTATACTATGCTTTAATATGCTAAAACAACGCATGATTCATCCAAGGCACATTAAGCAATCCCAATTATTTATAACAAGTCATGCTACAGTAAAGAATACTAAGCATAAAGCCAAAACAATATCAAGCATGGAATGATAAAGCATAGGCCACAGTCAAAAACAAGCTCTCTTTACCACTTAAGCATGAGCTTTCCTACTCTTTTGCAAACCAAACCAAACTATTTCAACACCAATGTATGAAAGAGGGGGTCCAACCAATTTATTCAGCAAACTAAGAAAACCAAGCAAACTAAAACCAAAACGAAAAACAAAAAAGAAGACGCTCCAAGAACAACACAATTGTGTATGAAACAATAAAATGAAGCGTTTGGAAGAAACCTGGGATTTTTATTGATGAAGAAGGGGATGCCTTGGGCATCCCCAAGCTTTGACGCTTTTACTTCTTGTATATTTCTTGCGGTGACACGCGTGGCATACCCAATCTTGAGCTTTAGTCCATCCTTCATCTCATTACTCATTCCTTCCATACGCCTGAAATTTTTCCTTCATACAAAACTTCACACAATCTTTATTAGCAACATTAGTGCACTTAAGGTAATAGGTCTTAAGTTTCAGTTCTAACACCAAATAAACTTCCATTATAACACTAGATACTGTAGCACTTCCCTCAAAAAGCTCAATTCCCCAAAAGAACTCAAAAAGGAACCAACAAGAAGCAAATGCAGAAAATGGCAGAAATCCGTTAAAACAGACCAGCAGGTAAAGACGAATTTTTTCGAAGACCTTCTGTTGCCCAAATAAAAAAGTGTTAAACTAACGAAAGTTAGGTAACAACCTGGGTCAGAAGCACAAAAAATTACAGCTCAATCCAACATACAGATCTCTCTCACGAATTTTTACGGTGAAGCACAAAAATCTGTTTCGGGACAGCAACTTTCCCAATCATTACTTCTCTCTCATTAGAGGTTACTCTTGGAACAAAGAGCAAATAAAAAGGATAAGGAGCGGTTATTACTGAAGTAACAGTTCTGGTAAGAAAGTTCCATGAAAGTTAGGCATAAGTAAAAACTAAAATGGATAAAATAGAAGTAAGCGGAGATAATCAAGGTGAAAACATTGTTTTGTTCAATGAAATCCTTTTGTTAACAAGGTTGATCAGGTATTGTTACCAAAACAATTTCATATGATACAAAACTTTGTATTCCACTAATGATTATGTTACCTCAACCTTGATAGCAATGGTCCCAATCATAATAGTTTCAAATTTTTCTCTTGGTATGGGACAATATATTTCTCCAACTTGAATGCCCTCAACATGTTCAATTGAATTTAAACCATAAGTCCTTTCAATCTTCTTGGGGAAATAGAAAGTATGTTCCTTGTCATTAACATTGAAGGTCACCTTTCCTTGATTACAATTAATAACAACTCCTGCAGTATTAAGAAAAGGTCTCCCAAGAATAATAGACATATTATCATCTTCAGGCATAATAGTTTGAGAGGATGCTCTCATAAGAAATATGAGTTGAAGTAAGAGAGATCATCAAGAAGCAAATTCAAAACACATTTAAATCTAACCCACTTCCTATGCATAGGAATCGTGTATGCAAATAAATTCGCAAAGAACAAAGTGACAGACATAGGAAGATAAAACAAGAGTAACTTCAAAACTTTCAGCACATAGAGAGGTTTTTCAATACCATGAAAACTTCTACAACCATATTTTCCTCTCTCATAATAATTTTCAGTAGCCTCATGAAGAAACTCAACAATATAACTATCACATAAAGCATGCTTTTCATGATCTACAAGCAGTAGATCTTTATTATAAACACTTTCAAAAGAATCCTCAGGAACATAACATTCATCCTCCTTTAGTAAGCATGGAGGACAATCAAATAATGTAAGGGATAAAGAGTTACTCTCATTAGAAGGTAGGAATGGGTAGCTAATCCATTGTTCCTCCTTTTGTTCATCACTCTCCTCCTCTTTTTCATCTAATGAGATTTCAGGTTCATCAAATTCTTCTTCCATAGGATCCTTCAAGGCATTAGTATCTTCCATTTGTGGAAAGAATCTATTAAAATATTCAAGAATATAGCCATTTTCATCCTTGTAATTATTCAAGCAAAACTTAAGTATACCATAAACCTCATATTTGTAAGGTGAATCATCAATATTTTCAAGCAAACTAGCAAGTTCAAAAGCACCCTTCCAAGCAATAAATTCTTCAATTTGTTCCACATCATAAAAGTCATAATTTCCTTTAACATAAGAAGATATGGTAACATTTTCATTATAATCACATTGAAAAGGGAGGTGTTTGTACCTCCTACAGCAACAAGATTTATCCAAGCAATAAGTAACATTATAAGTAGAGCACACGTTTCTAGCAATGGTATACAATTTATCAATTTGTTCCCATAAGTGTTTCCCTTTTTGTGACAAGCGGTGTTCCTTATAATAATATTTTTCATCTTCCGTGAACCCACCTTGCCAATAAGATTCAGTTTCAAAGAAACCAACCATTAACAACAAGCATGATAAAGCAAGACAATAACAGACCAACGAAAATAACAACTAGAGTAGGAACTACTTTTTTTTGTATTTTTGATAAAGAAACAAGTAAACAAGGCGAAAATAAACTTAGCTTGAACAATAGTGATTCCAAATGGACTTGATAAATAAAGCTATGCTCCCCGGCAACGGCGCCAGAAAATAGCCTTGATGACCCACAAGTATAGGGGGTGTATCGCAGTATTTTCGAGGGAAGTGAAACCCAATTTATTGATTCGACACAAGGGGAGCCAAAGAATACTTATCAGCCTTAACAACTGAGTTGTCAATTCAGCTGCACCTAGAAACAATCTTGCTCACAGTTTATCGATGTAACAGTTTTGTAGTAGGAATAGTAAAGTAACAATGATAGTAGTAAAGCAAAGATGAGTGACAAAAGCAAAGCGATGCATTGGGATTCGAGTGCGGTAGGCATAGGGATGGATGGATGGGCGTTGCATGGACAAGAAAATTCAAATAGCAATCAGAACATAGGGCAATTGCAGATAAATAAGATAAAGCATCCAAGTACTAGATAATCCTAGGCATGTGTTCCATATATAGTCATACGTGCTCGCAATGAGAACTTGCACAACATCTTTTGTCCTGCCAGCCCGTTTGCAGCGGGGCCTCTAGGGAACTACCGGCAATTAAGGTGCTCCTTTTAATAGAGCACCGAAGCAAAGCATTAACACTCTATGAACACATGTGATCCTCACATCAAAGCCATTCCCTTCCGGTTATCCTGATTTCTGTTACTTCGGGGCCATAGGTTCCGGACAACAACGTGTGTATACAACTTGTAGATAAGACCAAAAACAATACTATCATAATGAATCAATAACATGTTCAGATCTGAAATCATGGCACTCGGGCCCTAGTGACAAGCATTAAGCACAACAAGTCGCAACAAAGTCATAAAGCACTAATAAAAGATACTAGGCACCATGACCTAACAATCTGATGCCATTACATGAGCGATCTCATCCAATCCCTACCATCCCCATAGCCTACAACGGGGGATTACTCACTCATAGATGGGGGAAACATGGATGGTCGATGGAGATGATGGTGGAGATCGATGGAGATGGTTCCGGGGGCACTTCCGTCCGGCGAGTCTTGAATAGAGACTTCTCTCCGAATCTCCCCGGTGGTGGCGGTCTTGAACTTTTTCTAGAAAAACGTCGAACCCCCTTGAGTTTTTAGGTCAGAAGGCTTCTTATAGGCGAAGAGGGAGACCGAGGGGGTGCTTGGGGCCACCACACCATGCCCTGGCGCGGCCAGGCCTAGCCCGCGCCTAGGGGGGTGTGGCCAGCCCCTGGCCCTCCTCCGTCTCATATTCTGGCTCCTGGAGTCTTCTGGAAAAATAGGCACTTTGGCTTTTGTCCCGTCCAATTCCGAGAATATTCATTTTCTGACTTTCCTGGAACCAAAAACAGCAGAAAACAGGCAGCTGGCACTGTGGCTCTTGTTAATAGGTTAGTCCAAGAAATCATATGAAAAGTACTCCAAAGTGTGGACAAAACACAAGAAAGTGGATAAAACCAAGCATGGAGCATCAAAAATTATAGATGCATTTGCAATGTATCAGTATTTATTGCATATCTTTTATGGCGGTTTAATTGAACCTAATAAAATTGAACTAGAATCTTGCGCAGAGGAGCTTTTATGCATCTTCCTATAACTAAATCTTGGGCTTTACTTAATAGAATTCGCAATCATAGAGTTTCATGGAATTTTGGTCTAGGAAGTGAAGGAGGCATAGAAATAGATTATGATTGTACTCATGACTATAATAAAGTGTCATGTTAAAGAATTATCTAAGGAACTTTATTTGGATTCAGATCTTGTGTTGCATGTTGTTAAAGCTTTTATAGAACACATCAAAGCTCCAAAAGAGGGTTTGGTCAAGTATGATCCACCACCCGAAGCTAAGAAGAAAGAAGTTAAAGCAACACTGGCCTCCCTAGAACCAATATATGAGATACCTTTCCCTAAAACTACACAGAAGCATATTTTTGAATATGAACAGGTCAAAGCAGTACATGAGAAGAAGGAAGAGGAAAGTATGCCAGAAGTTATGGAACATCTGGAAGAAACCAAAGATGAAGAGGTAACCAAGGAATCAATTATGGCTATGTATGCACATTGTAACATAGTTGAACTTGATAAGGAGACTTCCATATTGGTTGAAGGTAAAAGATGTGGGTAAGCCTATTCTTCCCTGCATATTAAAGAAACCTCGCATTATGGTTTATGCGGTCTTGGCACCGAAGTTAATTTTATATCTTATGATTTTTATTTAGAAATAAAAGAAGAAATAGAACTGGCTACAATTGAAAATACTCATATGAAAATCATGTTAGCCAATAAAACTCTTAGAATTCCAATGGGAGTAGTTAAAGATGCAACTGTCACAATTAGCAAAAAAAACTTTCCTATCGATTTTGTAGTTGTTGATATGCTAGCTGACACTCTTTGCCCAATTATATTTGGAAGAAACTTTTTGACTGATGTAGGTGCCAAAGTTGATTTCAAAAAGGAGATTATGTGCCTTAAGCTTGGGGAAGCGGAAAAAGAATTCCACTTTTCCAAATTTAAAGACAGATGTCCAAAAATACAAGAAGAAGAGAAAGAGAAAACTATTGAGGAAATGGCAGCTCTCTTCTTTACTGATCAAAAAGAAGAAATAGTTAAGAAGGACAAGTCCATAGAAGAACTAGAAGGTGAATTCGATTCACTTCCCATTATAGGGACTCCAACTAATGAGGCTTTAGAAGAGCCATAAAAGAGAGGGGACAAGGAATTACCACCCCTAGAATTGAAGACTCTACCAGATAATCTTAAATACAGATTTTTAGATGATATAAATAAATTTCCTGTTATTATTAGTGTTAAACTTTCAGGAGAAGAAGAAGAAGAACTCATGAAAATACTTAAGGAGCATCGCAAGGCCTTTGGGTACTCCATGGATGATTTGAAGGGCATTAGTCCCATGATAACCGTCCATCAAATATTCATGGAGGAAGGTACTAAACCAGTTGCGGAATTTAATAGAAGACTGAAGCCCAAAATGAAGGAAGTAGTAAGAAAATAAATAGTACGCCTATTGGACGCAGGTATAATCTATCCTGTAAAAGAAAGTGAATGGGTAAGTCATGTTCATTGTGTCCCTAAGAAGGGCGGTTTTAATGTTGTTCCTAATGAAAACAATGAATTGATACCTACTAGAACTATTGTTGGACATAGGATGTATATAGATTTCAGGAAATTGAATAAAGAAACTAGGAAATATCACTATCATTTACCGTTCATAGATCAAACTTTAGAAAGGTTAGCAAACCACACTCATTTTTGCTACTTGGACGGATACTCTGGTTTTTCTCAAATAGTTGTTCATCCTAATGACCAACTTAAAACAACTTTCATTAGTCCTTATGGTTTACATTCTTATTGTCATATGCCTTTTGGTTTACGTAATGATCCAGCTACTTTTCAAAGATGCATGACTGCTATTTTTGCGGATTTTATAGAACTAATAATGGAAGTATTTATGGATGACTTTTTTGTCTATGGAACTTCGTTTACTAGTTTCTTGGATAATCTCAAAAGAGTTTTGCAGCGTTGCAAAGAAACCAATCTTGTTCTAAACTGGGATGCCATTTTATGGTCAAAGAAGGTATAGTCCTTGGACATAAGGTATCAAGTAAGGGAATTGAAGTGGATAGAGCTAAGGTTGAGGCCATAGAGAAAATGCCACAACCTAAGGATATAAAAGGTATAAGAAGTTTGCTTGGTCATGTGGGTTTTTATAGAAGGTTGATTAGAAATTTCTCTGGAATATGTAAACCTTTGACTAACCTCCTGCAAAAGGGAGTAAGATTTAATTTTTATGATAAATGTCTTATAGCCTTTGATAAGCTTAAAAATGCTTTATCCCATGCTCCTATCATTAAACCACCTATCTGGGATATGACTTTTGACTTAATATGTGAAGCTAGTGATGATGCTGTAGGAGTAACTCTGGGACAACACATAGGTCGCAGATTTAATATTATACATCATGCTAGTAGAACTCTTAATAGTGCTCAAAAGAATTATCCTAAGGAAGAAAGGGAAATTTTTGCTATATTTTTCTCCTGAGATAAATTTCGTTCTTATATAGTTGATGCAAAAGTAAGAGTTCATACGGATCGTGATGGTTTAAAAGAACTCCTTGAGAGGAAAAATCATAAGCCAAGACTGATCTGTTGGATCCTTTTACTTCAAGAATTTGAGTTGCAGATTATGCAGAGGCAAGAAATAAAGATGTTGGATGTAGTGTCCATATTCGCCTAGCAAGACACCAATCTTATTGAGAGGAACTTTAGTCCTGGTGATTTTTATTTACGAGAATTATTAAATGAACTAAGGTCAATTCCACCAAAAGAGAAGTAGACTTTGTTGTTGGAGGAGCTTGTCATCCCCGAATTAGTAAACGGTAAGTTCAAGGTAAGTGTTCTTACTCAAATAAGTGATTTGTTTTCACACATTTTACTCATAATTTTTTTGCCTTTGAATTCCTCGTGTTTTTTTGAAGTTTCTGAAGGTTTTTACCAACTATACGGTCGCAACTATACGACCAGAGAAAAATCTCTGGCCATATAGTTGATGGTTAAACCTTCTGTACCCTCTGCGAAATTGTCTGGATCTATGCGGTCACAACTATACGGTCGGAGAAAATCCTCCCGCCGTATAATTGGTCGTTAAACTCTCAGACATTTTTTCTTTTTGATGTCTAGATCTATACGGTCGCAACTATATGGCCGGAGAAAATCCTCCCACCGTATGGTTGGTCGTTAAACTGTCAGATAATTTCTTTGATTTCCTTTTCGTTTTTCGATATTAAAAAAAGGTTTTGTCGGTTCCAAGTCGGTAACTTATTCGACTTGGACTCGAGATATTGGGAAATATCTTCCTGGAACCAACTATACGGCGGAGCTATACGGGTTGCGCCCGTATAGTTGGTCGTTACATGGTAGGACTCCTCCAAATCCGTGATTTCTTTCCCTGTTTCGTTAAGATTCTTTTCTTGGGCGTTAATTTGGTGCTTCTCGCGAGTTTTACCGACCTCTGACCCCCTTATATACTGTCGTTGGCCCTCTCTCTAATCATAATCTCTAGAAACCAATCTACCTCTTATTCATACGTGAGGACACGCAAACCAAGGGACAGAAGCCAAGGAGAGAAGTTCCTATGGAGATCGGGAGCAATAGCGAGCAAGGCAAGGAGATCAAGATCGTCCCTATGGAGTTCCCCGACGCCTACAATGAACGTCGGAAGAGGAAGTTGAAAGACCTCGAGCGGAAGATTGAAGAGATGGACAAGGAGACGCCAGGGACACCCAAGCATCTTCGATTGCTGCGACTTTATCTTGATAAACTTGATGAAGATATTAAGAAGACAACCGAATCAGGTTTTTCTATGGGTCTTAAAGCGATTCAAACCCTTCAAGATAACAATGAGCTCATTAAAGAACAAGTGAAAGTGTTGGTGACATCGGTATACCCTACAGGTACTCGAGCTTGGTATATACTGTCTAAATGCGTACAGGCCCACGGTGTCGCCAAGGCCCAAACGAAGGATTCGAGTAACCTGCGGACTCTCGATTGCTTGAAGAACAAGAAGAAGTTAAAGATAGAAAGTTCAAAGGGGAAAACCCTAAATTGTAACCGACTCGACCTGCTACCCGGGACCTAGCCTATCTATATAAAGGCTGGGAGGGGGCGGCGAGGAGGACACACGTAACCCTAGTTTCCACCACCCTCGCCAAATTGCATCTGCGCACCATTGTAACCTTCGGTTCCTTCGATAATTCCACGAGCAGACAAGCAGGAGTAGGGACCTCTACGAGGCCTGAACCTGGGTAAATCTTTGTCCCCTGTGTGCTTGTCTGTTAGCCGATAGATGTCTCCAGCGCTCCCTCCTTCTCCAAAACCCAAGTCCATAACAATGGGCATTGATGAGTTAAACCCTCGTCAATTGGCGCCGTCTGGGGGAATTGGGAGTGCTGATGTTGCGGCTTCTTCGGCCCCATCAACCGCGATCGACAACTCTGCAACAGCGGAGATTCGCCAGCTCTTCGGCGCGTTCGACTTCACCGTCCACACGCCAGCCACTCGCCCGGCCTTCGAGTCCATGGGCAACGGAATCAGCCTGGCGATCGGGAGCTTCCGCTTCCAAGTTGGTCAGATGGGCACGCTTCGCATGCCTGATCAGCCGACAAAGACCGCGGCGCCCCAGCATCATGGTTTCCTCCATCGATCGGCACCCTCAGCGAGCTCAATGCCCCGACAACAGTCGAGAACACGGTCAGCGACAGCAGTCGCGACTCCGATCTGAGTGATCTCGGCACTGAAGACGGAACCTACGGTTCCGGATCTGAGAGTTGTGGAAGCAGCAGCTTCCCCAATCACTTCATGTGTGCCGTCATCAACGCAAGCGACACCTCTGCCAACCGCGACAATGGCGGCAATCGCGGCAACGGAACCGACCCGCCTAATGGCGGCAACGGTGGCAATGGCGGCAATAGCGGTAATGGTGGCAATCGCGTCCCCGTTGACAACGGAGGGGAAGTCGAACCTCCAACCATAGTAAATGAGCAAACCGGCGAACGCGTCGTAATCAAGCTCAACGAGCAAGAATGGGCTCGCTGCCGCGAGGCCCTGCGAGGCACCCCTCTACCCTTCGGATCCCTGCAGGAGCTGCTGATGGGCTATCACTGGCTCCTGAAGGAAGAATTCAAGCGCCAAGTACAAACAATCACGCAACTCGAGGCGCGCAAAAAGGCGGCAGACGAGTCGAGCCTTCGTCGTGCTGGACTCTCCTCCTACGGAGGATCCTCCTCAAAGGGCAACGAGCACCTCGCCAAGAAGAGGCAGTCTCGGATGGCCCATCTCACCGAGCAGGAACGCATAGAGGTCGCAAAGGTCCTCGACTTCAGCTCTATGATAGTCGACACCAGGGGCAATGTGGTCCCCAAGATGCCACAGGCTGCGGTGACAGCAGCCACCATGTACCTCCTGAACAACCAACCACCAGCCGGAGACCCCCGAGCCGCCATGCACTGATCTACGATCGCGGGCTTGGGATTAATCGAGGCCGCCCTCGACAAGGAGCCGATGCCGGATCCAAATAAGGGCAAAGCGCTAGCAAAGCGTTACTCCTCGCCCTCATCCAGCGATGACAGTCACGACTTGTCTCGACGTCGTCGCTCACGACGACACGACCACGACTACGACGCACGTGATGACATCACACACCGCAATATCGACAAATCAAGAGCACGACGTGCTTGGTCAACTGACTCAGAAGAGGAGGACGTGGAGCTCTGCGGTGCCAGATGCTTCAGCAGATCCATTAGGCAGAAGCGAATGCCTAAAGGGTTTAAACTCCCGTCGGAGAACCCGAAGTTTGACGGCCTACAGGACCCGAAGATCTGGCTGGAGGACCACATCTCCTCCGTCAGGCTCCACGGAGGCAGTCGAAGCACGGCCATGCAATGCTTGCAGCTACAGCTGAAGGGCGCCGCCCGAGCATGGCTCAACAACCTCCCACGCAGATCCATTCGCAGTTGGGACGAGCTGGTTTATAGCTTCGTGTGCAACTTTAAGGGAACATACAAGCGGCCCGCATCAATCAAAGAGCTGCGATGCTGCCAGCAAAGATCTGGTGAATCGCTACGCTCCTACATCCAAAGGTGGTCCATCATCAAGAACTCCGCAGAAAACATCTCGGAGGATTGCGCGATTGACGCATTCAACAGTGGCGTCCGCCGCTTAGAACTCAGAGAGGAGCTGGGCCGCTCAAAGCCCAAGACCATCAACCACCTGATGGAGATCGCGAATCGGTGGGCCGATGGATAAGACTCAGTGAAGAATCGCGTTCACTCCAACGAGGAGGCAGAGCTCGAGCACAAACGCGATCGCCGAGGCAAGCGTCACATGTGCATTTATGACGACCGCGACGACGTCAACATGGTCGCGGCTAGCAACGCCGAAAGATGCGACGACAACCACAACAGCGGATACCGCGACTCCGGGAAAACCACGCAAGCGTGGCAACGCCGCCCTTGTGATGAGGCACCCGCGAGCTCCATTGAGGATAAACTGTCCGGGCCATGTACAGTGCACTTCTACATCGACAAGCATGACGGCAAGAAGAAGTCCATCCACCTCCTCAAGGATTGCCGCGAATTCCTCAAGCTACATGAGGGACTGGTTGGAATGAACCGCAATGCAGTCGAAAGAGGCTACGGAGCTGCTCTAGGCGCCGTGGCACATGGCGCTCCGCCACCTCCACCTGGGCCACCCCCGAATGCAGCTGCACCGGACCAACACCACGGAGGTGAGCCGTACCCACGAGCCATGGGCACCATGATGATCCAAAAGGGACGCCCCTCCAATAGGGTGCAGAAGGCCATCACTCGCCAAGTCAACTTGGCCACACACTCGCCACCATCCACCACTGAGTACCTCAGTGGAAGCGAGTCCTGCATCACCTTCAACAAACGCGACCATCCACCTCAGGTACCCCGTCCAGGCCATTGCCCCCTCGTACTCGAGGCGCAAATTGGAGGCTTCGACATGAGTCACGTCTTCATGGATGGGGGAAGCGGCATCAACCTCATATTCACGAGTACCTTGCGAGCAATGAGAATCCCTCTAACCTGCCTGGAGGCATCGGACACAACGTTCCACGGCATCTTCCCAGGGAAAGGCGTATACCCCTGGGCAAAATCAACCTCGACGTCATCTTCGGTACACCGAAGAACTTCCGGCGCGAGCGCATCGACTTTGAGGTCGTGGACTAGCCCTCACAGTACCACTGCATCCTCGGGCGCGTTGCGTTCGCTAGGTTCATGGCAGTACCCGACTATGCCTACCTGCAAATGAAAATGCCAGGTCCCAATGGCGTTATCACGATCAACGGGAGCTTCGAGCGATCTGGCAGTTGCGACAGGGAATTCAACAGAATCTCCTAGTCCTTCGGCATGTAGGAGGAACTCGCAAGACTGAAGGAGACGACAGACAACAATCTGCCTCCCTTAAGCAGGCCAAGCTCACCTGATCTCTCCTTCCACTCATCTATGCACACAAAGAAAGTGCAGGTCCACCCATCGGATCCCACCAAGACGGCCCTCATCGCCAACAACTTGAGTCCCGCATAGGAACTCGCGCTCGTCGAATTCCTCCGTGAGCACTGGGAAATTTTCGCCTGGTGTCCTGTGGACATGCTAGGAATTCCCAGGGAATTCGCCGAGCACGCACTCAACGTCAACCCCGACGCACGGCTAGTCAAGCAAACAATTGGGTGATTGTCTGAGCCAAGAGCGCAGGCAGTCGGAATGGAGATCAAAAGACTCCTCGAGGCCAAGTTCATACGTGAGATCAAGGAAAGCACTTGGCTCGCCAACACGGTGCTGGTACCGAAAAAGGAAACGGATATCCTGCGGATGTGCGTGGACTTCACCTCTCTGAACAAGCACTACCCAAAGGATCACTTCCTGTTGCCGCGGATCGACCAGATCATCGATTCCACTGCGGGATGCAAGCGCCTCTGCTTCCTCGATGCCTACTCAGGCTATAATCAAATTCGAATGAAGGAGGAAGATCAAGAGAAAACAGCGTTTACAACGCCCTTTGGTGTGTTCTGCTACAATACAATGCCCTTCGGGCTAAAGAACGCGGGAGCCACCTACCAGCGGTGCATGCAGGCTTGCCTCAAGGAACAACTGGGTCGCAACATTCAAGTCTATGTTGATGACATAGTAATCAAGACCAAGGAGGAAGCCTCTCTAATCGATGATTTGCACGAAACCTTCGCCAACCTCGACCGCTACCGGATCAAGCTCAATCCGGACAAATGTGCCTTCGGCGTACCATCTGGGCAGCTGCTCGGATACCTCATCTCCGCGAGAGGAATCGAGGCGAACCCGAAGAAGATAAAAGCCATACTCGCCATGGAGAAGCCGAAAAACATAAGGGGCGTCCAGCAGCTGGCTGGACGAATTGCGGCCCTCAGTCGATTCATCAGTCGAATGGGCGAAAAGGCGCTGCCCTTCTACCAGCTCCTCCGCAAAACTGAAAATTTTGAGTGGACCACAGAAGCGCAAGAAGCATTTGAAGACCTCAAGCGCCTGCTATCCACTTCGCCAGTACTGGTGACCCCACGAGAAAGGGAGCCACTGTTGCTATATATCTCCGCCACCAACCAGGTGGTCAGCACAGTGCTTGTCGTCGAGCGAGCGGAGGAAAACAAGGTCCACGGCGTACAACGCCCAGTATACTACCTTAGCGAGGTCCTTACGCCAACAAAACAGCGGTACCCGCACTACCAGAAGCTGGCATACGGCGTCTTCATGACCGCCCAGTGACTGCGCCACTACTTCCAGGAATACCCAATCGTGGTGGTCAACAACGCCCCCTTGGGGCACATCCTCAATAACCCCGACGCCACGGGACGAGTCGCGCTATGGGAAATAGAATTGTCTCCACGAGACATCACGTATGAAAAGCGTGATGCAATCAAGTCGCAAGTTCTCCCGGACTTCCTAGTGCACTGGATGGAGAACCAGCTCCCGGACAAGCCAGATATGTCCTACCTCTGGACAATGCACTTCGATGGGTCCAAGCGGAAAGACAGAGCAGGCGCAGGTGTCATACTGACATCACCTCAAGGGGACAAGCTGAAGTATATCCTGCGAATGCAGTTCACAGCCTCAAACAACGAGGCTGAATACGAGGCCCTGTTGCACGGGATGAGGATGGCAAAAGCCTGCGGCGCTAAGAGGCTCGTCATATATGGCGACTCCAAGTTGGTCGTCAACCAAACAATGCATGAGTGTGACGCACTGAATGACAACATGATCGCGTACCGCGACCTCTACAATACACTCGAGGGAGATTTTGATGGTTGCGAGCTGCGGCACGTAGGTCGCAAAAGCAATGAGGAGGCAGACGCACTCGCCAACATAGGCTCCACCTGCGCCCCCATACCACCTGGGGTATTTCTCGAGCGCATCTGCGAACGCTCCATCAAGCCAAAGGCCACAGAGAAGAAAACAAGCGCAGCAACGGACTCGGGGGCTACGCCACCCAATGAGCCAATGGCACTCGATGACTTGGAGCTGGACACAGGACTCGAGGGACCAATGAGCGTCATGATGATCGAGCTATCCTAGACGCAACCATACATCACGTACCTCCTCAGCAAGAGGCTACCAGACGATCCGACAGATGCACGACACATCGCGCGTCGATCCAAGGCATTCGCTGTTATCAACGGCGAACTATATAAACGCAGCATCACGGGAGTACTCCAACGATGCGTCTCCATCGCCCATGAAAAGCAGTTCTCCTAGACATCCACGAAGGGACCTGCGGGCACCATGCCGGCAGTCGCGCCCTCGTTGCCAAAGCTCTACGAGCTGGATTTTACTGGCCTATGGCCATGCGCGACGCCAAGGACATAGTCCAAAAATGCAACGCTTGCCAGCGATTCGTGGACAAGCCACACGCACCAGGCGCAGAGCTACGGCCAATCCCATTGGCCTGGCCCTTCACACAATGTGGGCTCGACATGGTCGGCAAACTTCCAAGGTCCTCGCGAGGAGGCTACGTCTACCTCTTGGTCGCAGTCGACAAATTCACCAAGTGGATTGAGGCCATGCCAATGACCAACCAATCAGGACATAGCATAGTCAAGTTCTTCGAGTCCATCGTCTACCGCTTTGGGGTACCGCACAGCATCATCACCGACAACGGGACGAACTTCATATCCAAGGAGTTCCAAGAATTCTGCGAGAACTTGGGGATCAACATCAGCTACGCCTCAGTAGCGCATCCACAGACCAACGGTCAGGTGGAAAAAGCAAACGGGCTCGTCTGCAGCGGCATCAAGAAGCGACTCCTCCGGCCACTCGAACAAGCCGTGGGTTGCTGGCCGGACGAGCTGCAATCCGTACTCTGGAGCCTACGTACAACTCCAAACATAGCCACGGGCTACACGCCATTCTTTATGGTGCACGGAGCTGAAGTAATGCTACCCGCCGAGGTACGGTACAAGGCACCGCGCGTGGTCGCTTACAGCGAGCAAGAATCATCCCTCGCACTCGAAGACTCCACCGACCTCCTTGACGAGGCAAGGGAAATCGCCGCGGCAAGATCCATGATCTACCAGCAGAACCTGCGCAACTACCACAGTAGGAGGCTTCGCCCCAGATCCTTCGTCGAAGGTGACCTGGTCCTGCGACTGAAGCAGCAGGGGTATCTCAAGCTCGAGTCCCCCCTGGGAAGGACCGTACGTGATTACAGAAGTAATCCCAGGTGGCGCCTATCGCCTTCAAGATTTAGAGACAGGAGTCACATACTCCAACCCCTGGAACGTCGCACAACTGCGACGCTTCTACCCTTAGTCGTTTTTACTTTTCATTACAAATAAGTCTACTCAGCCACACATTGTACCTCGCACTGTTCTTCGAATAAATAAAAGCTAAGTGCCCCAAAACTCTGTGTTCTCCTTTACTTTTTCAATTTACTCGAGGGTTGCGCTAGCCTATACACATATGTTCTTCGAACCAAAACACGATATCCTGAGTAGTTGGTACATCAATCGAAACCCTTAAACACAACCTCAATCCAGCTGCAACGCACCTGACAGGTTGACAAGGGACTGAGATAAAACATGGCCAGGATAACAAAAAGTACTCGCATAGTGCAACGCACTCCATGCTAACAAAGCTCTTTATGCACATTCGACAATAAATTATTTACAAGACCTATACGCAGTTTACAACACAAGTACACTTATGTGTAGGATACAAACTAGGCTACTACTGCAGCAGGAGAATGTTGGTTTGTTTCTCAAAGAAGTCGACGATCTCTTCTGCTAGGCGATCCACCGCCTGGTAGTGCGGCACCATATTCCAAGTAGAACCTGCTGGTGGGGCAGGCGACCCAGACGCAATCGCTGCAACATCTACGTCAGGCCTGTGTAGTCACACCATTGACAGGGCAGCCTTGGCACCAGCCACCAACTATTGCCTCACGCATTCGTGAACCGCGGACAGATCTTGAAACTTGGCAAGGAGGGCCAGCAAGCTTGATGGAGTATCATCCAGCGGGAACATCGCCCGATAAATGTTCTTCAAGCATGACTGCGACTTCTTTAGAAAAAGTAGCACTCACGACACACGATCCTGCAGGGTCGCCAGCATAGTCGCACAATCATGATCTACCCAGAAGTATCCACTCTCTTGAAGTTGCTCCTGAGTAAGGTCATGCAGGCGAATGGCAATCCTATCCTTCTCCTCCTGCGGATGACGCTACGACAACTACATCGGCAAAGAAAGCAGCAGCATGAGTACAACGTACCAACTGCGAATAACTACAAGGAAAAGATGAGAACAAGCAAACTAACACTTGAATTGGTTGCCTAGCTGCGTCACCTCGCCAAGAAGATATTGCTCTCGGGCGGCGGATTTTTCTGCCTTCGACTTCCACACATCCGCATTACCGCGGAGCATGGGCAACTCACGCTCTAGCTGCTTCACACGGACACGCGGTCGCAAAAGCAAGGACAACTCATCTACCCTAGAGCGCGGTGGTGCCACGGTATCATCAAGGGTCGGCGAGTTCTAAGTTTCCCTCAAGGATCACTCGAGGTACCCTACCACAAGTCAAGATAGAAGCACATAAGACGACCAAAAAGACAAAAGGATCAGATGCATTCAAGACTAGCAAAAGTATCAGCAGATACACTCGCCAGCAGGCATGTTCTTAAACATAAACTAATTAACTATTACAAAGCTAACTAAGGAGCAACTGGCTTCTTCGACTTCAATGGCTTCGGGGGCTTCATCAAGTCTGTGGCAGTATTAGACGCCACTGACCTTCTGTCGGCCCCTGATGCCGAAGCTTTCGCCGCCTTCTTGGCACATTGGAGCTCCTTAGAGTACTTTGCAACAGTATTTATCAAAGGATGCCCATATTTGCCATAGGCAGTCGCGAAAGGAGCAAATACTACCTGCTGACCGTCCGCGCCAACATGCATCACCTTCGACACCACGGCAGGATCGATCTCGACTCCGTGGGCCTACACCATGGCAAGCGACATGGACGCGCCAGCCGCATGGAGTGAGTTCTTGTAGCTGGAGGGCACACCCCCGGCGAGTGACTCCACCAGCTCATCTATATTATCGATCAGCTCCGCCTTGGGCATCAAATCCTCCCAGAGACGACTGAGGGCGCCCTTGTCCTTGGAAAGTGTATCCTGGACGGCGACGCTACGATCCTCGACTGCCGACAGCGCACCCGCCAGAGCGTCATCACGACGAAGGGCCTGCGGGTCGAAGCTCAAATCGCCAGCATCTGTACATAAACCCACACATGGAAAAAACATCAGCGCCACCAGCAAAAACATTAGAAGCAGAGAAGGATAACAATATCCACAAGCAAAAGTACCTGAGAGAGCCTTGGCGATTGAGAACAGTTGTTCTTCGAACAACTTTTCCCTGGCCGCGAAGGAGGCACGCAGATCCTCTTCACGCTTCCGTGCTTCATCACGCGCTGCGATTGCCTCGTCGTGACCCTTCACAGCGGCGGAAAGTGTCTTCTCCAGGGTGGCGGCGTTACGCAATAAGGCATTATGTTCAGCTACACGACAAACAAAAGTTGATTACCAGTCGACTATATCAAAAGGAGAAGACGAAGAAGAATAAGTGTAGAATACTCACTTTCAACCACGCGGTGACGCGTCTCCAGCATTGCATGCTGGCGGCCCATCGCCATCACTTGTTCTGCCAAGTGCGCGGCTTCCTTCACAAGGAGATGTCGCACAACAAAGAATCATTAGAAGCAATAAATAACATCGACTACAACACTACAAAGGAGAAAATCTACACTTACATGTCCTCTAGTGACTCCGAAGATGTCTGTTGTACCGTCATCCGGGCAAACATTCGATGCTCCCCTGCATGAGGAGAACTGGAAGAGTTGTGCCTGGAGTGGGCTGCCACTGGAGGGGAAGGAGCGCGCTCGAGCTCTTCCTTGGCCTTCGAGGTCGTGACTCCTGATTCCTTCAAAAATTGGACGTCGCCGGAAGATGACGACGCCTCTTGAGTACAAGATAAAACCGTATCAACAAATGGCAAACCCAGAGACAAGCCAACAAGGGCAAAACAAAAAAGGACAAGAAAGCTAGAAAGCTTACCAGTCAAACTTGTCAAAATCAAATGTGGCCTCCTTCGACTCCGATGAAGACTCCTTGGGCAATCGCATCTTCTTGCGAGAAGATGGTGCCACAATGCTCACACGAATGGCAGGAATTGGCGACTCTGCACCAACCCCCGTACCTTCCGGAGTCGAAGGAGATGACGCGTCGGAATCCTCGCTGCGTGAACGCTTGCGAGTATCCGGACTATCGGACTCGGGGGCTTCCTCCTCCACATCAGAAGGGACAGTTGACTCCGACTCGTCCTCCTCCAAAGCTTCGCGAGGAATAATCCCCTCAGGAAGAGGGGGCATACAAGGCGACACCGCCCAATCCTACATACAGACAACGAAATTCAGCAAAAAGCAAGTAAGCAACATAAAATCAATCGACAAAATCAGCTACTGCGTAGCACAACTATACCTCAGGAGGAGGGTTCGAAGCATCAAAGGGAGGAACAACTGGCTCACTGGGAAGCACATCCTTGATGGTGTACTTGGTGACCAGTCGAACCCTCTTGTCCACCTCACTCACGGACATGCCATCGGCAGACACGCGAGTGGCATCATCAGCGCCAGCCCACTGCAACATGGGGTGGACTCTGGCTTGCAGGGGTTGGACGCGACGGCGCAGCCAAGTGCGGATGAGAGCGCAACCTCCCTCCTCTTTGCCTATGTGACTCTCGAGGTCGCAGACGTGCTGATACAGCACGTCTGTCTCCGCGAGCTCGCCAGACATGACTACGTTCTTCCAGGAGCGCATTCTCCTGCACGGCGTCGCGGGATCAAAGGGCGCGAGTCCAAAGTGCTCACCATTGGCCTTCTGATCACGGATATAGAACCATTTATCCCTCCACCCTTGGACGGATGCTGTGAGCTTGATGTCCAAGTAGGTGGTGGATGGGTCGACGTGGATTCCGCAACCACCTACATCGTAAACTAAAGAGCCAGACGCAGACTGGCGCTTCAATTTGAAGATGCGCTTGAAAAGGCCGAAGTGTGGCTCGATTCTGAGCCAGCACTCGTAGAGTGTGATGAAGCAAGAGATATGGAGGATCGAATTTGGGGACAGCTGATGGAGATGGAGCCCGTAGAAACAAAGAAGACCCCTAAAAAGGGGTGAAGAGGCAAGGAGAGACCACGAATGATGAATGCTAGAAACATCATTCAAAAACCAGCGGGAGGAGCAGGAATGGTCTCACCGCTGGGGACGCGCACGTCGGCGACTGCGGCAGACAATACCCCATCTTGGCGAAGAAGACGGAGATCGGACGCATTGATGATGGAGGGGCGCCACGCACCATTTGTGACACAGGTGCCCGCGACCTTCTTCTTCCCACCGGCGGCGGTGCTGGTGCCCGCAGCGGCGGAGCCGCCCCTCTTCTTTGCCGCAGCAACAGTGGCCACGGAATCAGTAGCAGCGCCTCCTTTCTTCTTCCCCATTGCACGACGGCGATGCGAGCGAAGAAAGTAGCTCGGAAACGAGCGGAGCTGGTCCAGCGTCGTGGAGGAAACGAGCACAGAGAAAAGTAGAGGAGCAACAGCAATGGCGATGGCAGCAAGGATGAATGAGAACAGATAGGAAAATTACCGTCGTATCGCCGCTACTTAACCCCTGGAAGATGCAATCCAACGGCTCCAAAAAAACCTACTGAACGTGTGGCACATATCGTGTTGGACACGTGGAGAAGGGGAAGCGCGAACCGTCCCTCCACTACTCCCATTACGCACGGAAATCGAGGAGACGCGGTTAAAATAAAAATTACGCACGCCTAGTCAAATCAAAGTCCGAAAGTGGGACCCACTGCTTGTCACGTCCCGTCAAACTCGCTCACGCGGGCAACTGAGGTCATACAAGTGTCAGCACTGACGTCATCAAAGCTACACAGCGGAAAACTTCGACTACTTTAGTCCTTGCTGGAGTCTTTGACTCCACCAAACACTCGGGGGCTACTCCCATAGGGAGCGCTGGTCGCGCACCCTATGATTTTTTTCTTTTCTTTTTGCAGGAACATGGACAATCCAAAGGCAAACCCAATCACTCGAAATACGATTCGATTATGGACATGGGTTACTCCCATAGGGAGTGTTGGAAACAAATTCGACTGAAACAAGCAAAAGACGACAGTAGTCGCAAAATGATTCTTTAGTCCCTACCAAAGTCTTCAACTCAGCCAAGCACGGCAGTCGCAAAATGATTCTTTAGTCCCTGCCTGAGTCTTCGACTCAACCAGGCACTCGGGGGCTACTCCCATAGGGAGCGCTGGTCGCGCACCCTATGATTATTTATGCAAAAACTGTGTGTCGATAACATCCACACTCGAAACTCATGGCGACACCGCCTCATACTTTTCCCTACAAAGAGACTGCGTCTCCTGGGTCACCTGAATCATCTCCGCGATGATAAAATTCGGATGCCGCGCTTACAGCGTGAAGGTAAGACCTGGATAAGGCCTGGCAACGCATTAGCTGCGCACTACCAGAAATGTATCCGTGCCTACAGGTATGATGAACATGCCTTGACAGACGCGTCGAGTGCTCACACCCATATAACTGGAATTCGACTCCTGTAAGACCTCCGCGGCTTGAGTCGAATTACACCAGCACTTTTCCGGATTCGAGTCCGGGGACTCGAGTACGAGTAGATTGCGTTGTTTCACCCTAAAGTGGTTAACTGATACCGATACTTCGGTTATATCAGGCACGTATATCAATAATCCCTATGACACAATTAAAAGCAGTCGAAATATATACTCATTCAGGCACTCGAAAGACTTCAAAAGTCCCTAGTCGAATCTGCGATTCCACTAGACACTCGGGGGCTACTGACATGGGTATACCCTACAGGTACTCGAGCTTGGTATATACGGTCTAAATGCGTACAGGCCCACGGTGTTGCCAAGGCCCAAATGAAGGATTCGAGTAACCTGCGGACTCTCGATTGCTTGAAGAACAAGAAGAAGTTAAAGATAGAAAGTTTAAAGGGGAAAACCCTAAATTGTAACCGACTCGACCTGCTACCCGGGACCTAGCCTATCTATATAAAGGCTGGGAGGGGGTGGCGAGGAGGACACACGCGACCCTAGTTTCCACCACCCTCGCCAGATTGCATCTGCGCACCATTGTAACCTTCGGTTTGTTCGATAATTCCACGAGCAGACCGGTAGGAGTAGGGACCTCTACGAGGCATGAACCTAGGTAAATCTTTGTCCCCTGTGTGCTTGTCTGTTAGCCGATAGATGTCTCCAGCGCTCCCTCCTTCTCCAAAACCCAAGTCCATAACAATGGGCATTGATGAGTTAAACCCTCGTCAGCTAGAGAGGAATAATATTTTCTATAAGCTGCGTGTTAAAGAATTAGAGGCTGTCAATCAATCCCTCCGCCTCAGGATGACCCATGAAGAGAAGATACCGCGTGCCATGGCGCCTCAGTGATCTATAATAATCACGATATGAAATAATCACAAGGTATTATTTGATCCTGCCTGGCTTGATTCAAAGCTTGGGAGATCTTTAAGACCTTGAAATCTATCTTATAAGTTTTACATTACTATTTTAGTTTTGCGTTAGTTCAAACTAGAAATAAAGTTTGCATCATTAGAATTCCCTCTAGGAATAGTCGATCCCTTTTATGAAATTCCGAGTTTATTATCATATATGGAGCAATATTGATTTTGTGTTTGTCCTATTGGATATATCAATGGTTTGAGTATAGTTTTACTTGCACTTGATGATAGCAATAGGAGTCTTCCACACCATTGGCATTAATGGAACATACAAAGATAATTTGGTCAATATGTTGTAAGTACATGGTTTGATTTACAAAGAAAGAAAAATTATCTAATCAGTAAAGTCGAAAAATAAACCTTGAACAAAGGAAAATTAAAAGTGCTATCAAATTAGAGTGAGAACAAGACGAGGTAGAATATTCAAGCTATAAAGATTGGTTCATATACAATTGGAATTTGGTAATTGAGATCGTTAAACTTTGAATTCCTTCATGAAGTGGAATGTATGGCTAGCTCCTTTGCATAGCACTTAAACAAAAGTGTGAGCATATATATATATATATGTAGCCAGCTACACACAGGCGTAGCTGCGCATAGGCTATCCACCGTTGATTCTCTCCACTTTTGATATAGAGAGCACATATTTCCATACCCAAAACGATGGATCCTCTAGTTAGGCTGTTAGCTCTGTTAGTTGATGGACTACGGAAAGCCTAGTTGAGTAGCTGGCCATTTTAAACGCAAACCCTAATATCCTATGTACAATGGCATGCACAAAACCCTAATCAAACTAGGTTTCCATTCCTTGTCTGACCACAAACCCTAATGTACTGTATGCACAAAACCCTAATCAAACTAAGCTTCTCATGTTATCCCTTTTTAACGCAAACCCTAATGTACTATAGACAAAGACATGCACAAAACCCTAATCAAACTAAGCTTATCAGTTTATGCTATGTGTTTTCTTTGCTCTAGGTATAGTAGACAAAACCCTAGCCGCAGAAAGAAGCCACCCTAATCAAAACAAGCGTTGTTTTGCTCTCATAGCTAGGGTTGCCGCAATAAACAAAACAACCTTTGTTTCATTTTCTTCACATTCTCATGGATGCATGCGGCCACCAAGCACATACCAAAACAACCTTTGTTAGGGCATTCTTTTGCATGGCACATAGTCTAAAGCTTTTGCATGCAAAACCTGTTTTAATCCTTGTTCTCAATCCCTTCTCATTTTAGATGCTAAAATTTTTGTAGCCAAAATAGTGTGCTAAATTGGAACCCATGCCAAACCCTAGAATCTTGCATGCATGCACAAAACTCACACCATTATCTCAGCCATGTTCCACTCCATTTCCATCTAGAGGTTGCATGCATTTGATCCCTAAATCCAACGGTGCTCTGCCTATGCACAGCTACGCCTGTGAGTAGCAAATCCGCGTCGATATATATATATATATATATATATAAAGAGAGAAGAAAAAGAGCGAATGTGCAAAGAGCAAATAGGCATACACCATTATACTATAGTAAGACAAAGAGACGTTTTGATATTTTGAATCCCAAGTGAATATGTTAATCCAAAAACACTTGGGACTACCTCGCTAACTCATTCGGTTGAACTGAATACTTTTACATCATATTGAGAGTGATCTTTTGTGAACTGTTAAATGCTAAGGTGTGGAAGCCTGCTAATATTATTCGGATGGTTCGAGTAAGGTACTATTCATGAATTTATTCCTATGTATCATATATGATAAACACATGTTGCAGTTGCCTCATTTATTTTATCGACTCAGCTTCATGAATATGAGGATCACATCCATTAAGCTAACTTGCTCGGGACGAGAAAGAGTCTAAGCTTGGAGAAGTTGATGAGTGCATAATTGCGTCATGTTTTATATTATTATTTTGCATTGTATTTATAGGATCTTGGTATTTTACAGTGTTCACGCGCATATTTTATGTTTGTTTTCACCAGGAACACGACAGATGATGGATACAATGGACACAATTCTTGGAGCAGTTGTACTGGGGAGAAAAGGAGTCAAAACAACATAAATCACTTATTTGGGAAATATCAATAACACCAGAAGAAAACCCGAAGCGATCAAGGCATCCAGAGGGTTTGATGACCAACTATACGGCGGGAATAATTTTCCAGCCATATAGTTCCCGCCGTATAGTTGGCGCCGCCACTGCCTCCTCAAATAGTTTCACCCCGTGCAACTAGATCAGAGAGACGACATACAGAACAACCAGAAATCGCCAAAACCTCACCTCCGGAAGGCATCTGGAGGGGGAACTCGTCCACCAGCAATACATCTTTACCCTGCGTAGATCCAGGAGGCTAAGGCATCGATCTTCATCATCAACCGCTACATCGCTACCATCTCCATCCATCCCATATACATCTTGTCTAGATCTTGTTGTAATTTCCGTACTTGTTGTGGATTTATACAAGTACTATTCATCTATGATAGATTCCATTGTTATTGTTATGATGTTGATTGCTTCCATGTCTGAGTAGATCATTAGTTCTTGGGGAGATGGAGAAACCCTAGTATGAGATTGAAATAAGATAAAGTTTATTATGATATTCATTGCTGTGACCATGTGTTATATTGACCTCTCAATATTTACCTCTTATGGGGACTTGATGGAGGGAACTACTTGTTGGTAGATGGAGGTGTGTTAGCACTTACAGTGACTATAAAGTTGTTGGCACCCCTTATGTATCAACTTGGGAACCGAGCAAACTCACGGAAAACTATCCATTCCATGGGATACGTCCTATAGGATTAAGTCCCTTAATAGCACAGTAATTCGATTGATGTCGATTGCTGACTGTTGTGGTTATGAGGATGATGTGAGCAGTGGTTGCTGCCTATTTGTCCAAATACGGAGTTCCTCCCACACATACACAGTTGAGAATGTTCATGATAATAATCTCTACCTTAGTTCTTTATAATGCTAGAGGTGTATCCGCTACTCCCTGAAACGCCTTTTTACCTATTGTAGTTTCAATATCTTTTACGTACACGATACTTACTTTCTGTGTTTAGTTGTTTTACTTTACTTATTGCTTCTCTTATACCAAAACCCCAAAAACACCTTTTTACACAATATTCGCATTTTATCTTGTTACTTAGAACTTTATTTAGCATTTCTATTATAGTATTTATTTCAAGAGTTATTAGACTTCAGACTCCTTCTCCTTGTGGGATCGATACCTTTATTTCGAAACTAGCTACAAATGATATGTGCACTTGCAGTCATCAGGCACAACCTAGCACCATTCAGATTTCCAGTTTTGTGTTGTGTACGATCCTTGAGAAGGACAACCTCAATGGAATAAAATTTACCAACTGGTATCATAACTTGAGAATTGTTCTCAAGCAAGAAGGAATATGTCCTGGACAATCTGATTCCAGATGAGCCGGACACTGATCAGGATGAGTCGACAGAAGTCAGCTACCCCATGCTTGCTCACATGGAGCCGGAACTGCAGCAGCAGTTCGAGAATGTTGAGGCGTACGATATGATCGTTGCCCTCAAGAGCATGTTTGAGACGCAGGCTAGGACAGAGAGGTACAGTGTCTCCAGAGACTTGCTTGGGTGCAAGCTAAAAGACGGAGATCCACTAGGACCGCACATGATCAAGATGGTCGGATATTTGTAGTCCTTGGATTTGTTGGAGATATGCCCAAGAGGCAATAATAAAGTGGTTATTATCATATCTTCACACTTATGATAAATGTTTACATACCATGCTATAATTGTATTAACCGGAAACATTAATACTTGTGTGATTTGTAAACTTAATTTGAAGTCCCTAGTATAGCCTCTATACTTCACTAGCTTGTTGGTTAATAGATGATTGTGGTTTCCCTATCATGAACATTGAGATGTTATTAACAACAAGATCATATCATTAGGAGAATGATATGGTGGACATACTCCTATAGACAAGCGTAGCATAAAGATCAAGTCATTTCAATAGTTCAATTGCTATATGCTTTCTGATACATAGTAACCTAATTCCTTCGACCATGAGATCATGCATATCACCTTTACCGGATGGATGCTTTGATGTCATCAAACACCACACCGTAACAGGGTGGCTATAAAAGTGGCATTGAGTGTTCGGAAAGTATTGGTTGAAACACATGGATCAAGAGTGGGATTTGTCCATCCATATGACGGATAGATATACTCTGGGCCCTCTCGGTGAAATGTCATCCAATTAGCTTGCAAGCATGTGACTTAGTCACAAGGGATCACATATCACGGGAACGAGAAAAGAGTACTTATCAGTAACGAGGTTGAACTAGGTATGCAGATACCGACGATCATAACCTCGGATAAGTAACATACCGTTAGACAACGGGAAATTGTTATCGTATGTAAGTGGTTCATTCGATCGCAAAGTAATCGAGAAATATGTAGAGCCATATGAATTTCCAGATTCCTCTATTGGTTATTGTTCGAGAAGTGTCTCGATCATGTCCGCATAATTCACGAACCGTAGGGAGACACACTTAAGGATTCGACGTTGTTTTGAGTAGTTATGGTATTATGAGAAAGAGACCGAATGTTGTTCGAGTCTCGGATGGGATCCGGATATCACGAGGTGATCCGGAATGGTCCGGAGAATAAGATTCATATAAGGAAAGTCCCGTTTCGAGTTGGGGAATGGTTCCGTGTTTTCATCGGGAACATTCTAGAAGGTCCTGAATGTCCCGCACTCCGGAGGGGAAGGGTACATGTATGTGTCTTTGTAAGTTGGAATGATTGCATAATGTACTAGGTGTCTTCGCTGTCCAAAATAAAGGATTTATTTAAATCCTAAATTGATAAGTCAATCGGCTAGTTTGAAAGTCAAACGGCAAGTTTTGGACAGTGGAAAGAGGTGGAGAAGTGGAAACCGAGTTGGGGAGGATTCCCTCCTCCCTGGCGCGCCCACCTCAAGGCCGAGTTGGGGAGGACTCCACTCCCTCCCTTGGCCGGCCAGCCCTCCCACCTATATAAGGAGGCAGGGCTCCTCCTAGCACACACAAGTTCCTATCCTCTAAACTAAACCCTAGACCTAAACCCCGGTTTAGAGCTACTTCGGTTTAGAGCCTTCTAATTGGTTTAGAGCCCTCTAATTGGTGTGTCTAATTACTAGACCACTAATAGCCTCTCTCATAAGCTCCACCATACTACTTTGCACCAAGCTTAAGCCTGGGATCTCCCTCTACTTCCGGTACCACGCCAGTTGTCTTTGGAATCGCGAGGAGAGTGCTACAACCTCCATTTTCTGGAACAAGGGAGAGGAAGGTCTTCGTCGAGTACCGAACGTGTGACCGACTGCAGGAGCGCTGCCGGAACGTGGCGCTGGAAGGATCGTCTACGCGATCTTGAGATCGGAAAGAGTACGACTACATCACCCACGAGAATCTGCTCTCGTTAACCGCTTTGGAATCTTCGAGGGTGAGTTCCTCTATCGACTCGTTACAATCTAGTAGATAGATCTTGGCTTGTTTGTTTGTATGCGATAGAAATTTTTGTTTTCCATGCTACGAACCCCTCAAAGGGTATCGAGCCGTGTCTATATGTAGATCTGTTGCCTGAGTAGAACACAATGGTCATTGTGGGCGTTGATGCTTTTATTGTAGATTGCTTTTGTGTACTTTGCATCTTGCGATATGTTGGGATGAAGCGGCCGGCTAACCTTACATGACATCGTTCATGAGACTTGCTCCACGCTTGACATGCAACTTGTATTGCATAAGTGGCTTTATGGGTGCTGCTTTCTCCTAGCATAGTAAAGATCCAATTTACAACGGGTAATCAACAATGCTAGTATCAATGTTGTGGTTCTTGTTCGTAAGTTAGAACGACACTTATTGAAAGCCCCAAACCACGTAAAATATGCAAAGAAAGTAGAAGCGTCTAACTTTGTTTTGCGAGGTGTGCAAATGATGTGATATGGCCATGATCGTGATTATATTTGATGTATGCAATGTTCCTTATTGTAAGTTGGCAACCGGCAAGAGCCATATGGTTGTCTTTAATTTCTGTTAAGACCTGCGTGTCTATTCAAAATAGTTGTAATAGTTGAAGCTGGTGGACGACAACCATGAAGAAGCATCATTGACCTTGATGCTATGCCGGTGATGATGGAGATCATGTTCGTGCTTGAAGATGGAGATCGGAAGCACAAAGAAGAAAGGCCATATCATATCACATATTATGAATTGCATGTGATGTTAATCCTTTATGCATCTTGTATTGCTTAGTAGACGACGGTAGCATTATAAGATGATCCCTCATGCACATAAATTTCAAGTTCTAAAGTGTTCACCCTTAGTATGCACCGTTGCCAAAGCTTGTCGCTCAAGCACCACGTGATGATCGGGTGTCTTTGATTCCGGTGAATACAACGTAAGCAAGCCAGATTTGCTTATGCGGTAGCTAAGGTTTGATCTTGACGAGCCTAGCATGTACAGACATGGCCTCAGGAACACGGATTACCGAAAGGTAGAGCATGAGTCATATAGTAGATATGATGAACATGTTGATTGTTCGCCATTGAAGCTACATCAACTCTCGTGATGATCGGTTTTGATGTAGTGGATTTGGTTCGTGTGATCACTAAAACAATGTGAGGGATATTGTTTTGAGTGGGAGTTCACCTAGATTAATTTAATTATTAATTAGAACTCAATTTATCATAAACTAAATCAAAGTGAATTTGCATAGTTGTTGTAGTCATTGGCATCCGTTTACCACCTTGCGCTTAGTTATAATTGAGATGATAGAACTATAGAATTCTGGTTAGTTACTTTACGAACTGGTATCGTATTGTATTGAAGTGTTAATCTAAAGTTTAAAAGTCCTATTGCAAACTTTCAGTAAGTTCCGGTCACTCCATGAAGTTTAATAATTAGTATTAAATCAAGAGTGACAATTCCAAGTGTTAGTGTTTGAGTATCATGTTTGTCTCCATGATTCTTGATATTCAAAGGATTGTCTTAATATCAAGGTTATCTAGGATCTGAAAGAGTTGTTTCAGAAACTATGATGTGTGGAAGATATTGTGATATCTAAAACGAAGTTTTGGTTACAACATGATAGAGTATAATATGGCAAAGTTCATGTTCTCATATTTTGATGAGAATTTGCAAAAGGTTGGAGACACTTGTTGTCCTAATCCTCCAAAAGGTTTTGGAAAGCAACATTATACTCATAATTCATCGTTATAAGCTAAAAGTAGCTTGATCATGGACGATTCCATGATAAGGTGAATATTTGATGTAGGTAAAATGTTTACTACACCAAGAAATTACTAAAGAAAGGAATTTGGAAGAACACCAAACATTTGATGATGGTGATCTACTTCAAAGTGCAAGTCCAAAGACATTTGTATTTAATTATACACGCTTTGGATTATGTGTCATATGTATGACTCCACTATTGATGTTGATAGATTCTTTCAAACGGAAAAGGAAATACTGAAAGAGAATCTCATAAATATATGGCAGAAAAGAAAAGACTAGAATTGTTCAGTTTAAAGTATATAGATGATATACATGTTATGGCTATATTCTTTGATTATTAAACAATGTGGTTCTTAAGTACTTGATACTGAATTTGTTGGTATGAATCGTCATACGAAACAACACAATTCATGAACTACAATGGCCTAAGTAATTAGCAAAAGAATATGTGATGATGTTCATCGAGAACAAAATAAAGGGTTATTGTGTTGCTCGTTAAACATCAAAAGCTTGCCTTCAAGATTTTTTTTATCAGGTATTATGAGAACAAAAGGGTTGTTCAAATAATTGCCGTAATCCATAAAAGATGGATGATTCGCAAATCTCGTTGGAGACATCACATCCATAAAACTAGTGCTAAAAATGTCGAAAGACAAATTGATTGAAAGATCACTTAGGAAGTGACATCGCTTAAATTATATTGAAAGAAAACATGAAGAAAATCCATATGGATGGAATTTTGGAGTCTATTTGATTTTGATCAAATGACGCGTGAAACTTTCCTAGAGATAATTAAAACTTCGTTCATAGGCCAAAAGGGAACGATGGACTAGCTTATTGGAACTTGTACATATTGTTGTACGAAATCCATTATGTGTAGTCAAGAGCGATGGATTTCAACTTCATATGCTTTCTCCGAAAATTTGAGTGAATATGTGAATATTTACTTAATAAGGATGGAGTGTGAAATAATTGAAAAGTTCGAAAGATTTTCAAGATGAAGTGCAAAATCATTGTAACAAGAATATAAATAGTTTATGATAAGATCATAAAGGAAGATATTTAAGTTACAAGTTTAGCATAATACCTAAGATTTAAGGAATCGGTCCGTGGATTTGCATTTCCCGAAACACCATAAGAGTATGGAGCGTTCGAGATATGTAATTGAACCTTGTTTGACATGGTAAGATCGAAGGTATAATTCATAAAACTGCTATTATATTTTAAAGATTAAAAGCTTTAGAGACTACCGTTTTCCACTAAAAGAGCTCCATCATAATCCGCTGAAATGACACCATATAAGGTTATGGTTTGGGATAAAACCCAAGTAGTCCTTTCTTAAACATTGGTATGCTTTGCATAAGAAAGATGTTTGCAACCAAAGTCGGATAAACCTGTCTTTGTATTACTATTAAGTGTTCCTCCATAAACACCGGAGACAAAAGTGTTTGTAGCTTAGAACGTCAAGTTTCTTTGAGAAGGAATTTTTCGTGAAAAGTTAAGTGGGAGGACAATAGAACTTTGATAAGGTTAAAAGAACCTTAGCTATATGTGCAAAGTTGCGCAGCACCGAAAAGTGTTCCGGAGGCAGCAACAATGCTCATGGCTCACGTGCCTCAAAGGTTGTGGTCACGGAGGTCTAAGTTTCTATTGAACCAAGTAGGTCAAGTAAACAATCAAATACCAAGATTTGAGGGTTGAATCATTATTTGAGAATAATGAACAGACTACATGCAAAGAAGCGATGATGGGCCCTGACTCCGTCAAATGGTTTGGAGCCATAAAATCCGTGATAGTTCCATGCACGAGAAATCAAGTTTTGAACTTGAAGGACCCTCGAGAAAGGTGTAAGACCTTACAGTTGTGTTTGGATCTATAAAGAAGTAGACATGGATGTTTCACATCTATGAAATAGTCGACATGTTGGGAAAAAGTTCACAACAATGTTCAAAGGTTGACTATGACAAGATTTGATCTTTCATAGTGATATTTAGTCTAGACGGATTAATGTAGCAACCACTACATATAAATTTGTTATATGGTAGTTGAATAAACAAAACAAGTTCTTCTAATAGAATCGTTACCTAGGACATGTGCATAACACGGTCCATAGGGTTTTGTTAATTCAAAGGATGCTAAAAGCATATGCAAACTTCAATGGTTAAAGTGAGCATCGCGGAGTTGGAATCTTCATTGTGATGAAACTGTTAAAGGAGTTTAAAAGTTCATTAGAGACGATGAAGATGCTTGCATTTGCAAGAAATTAAGTGGGAGCGCTAAGACATGTTTCTAATACATTATGTGGAAGACATATTGTTGATTGGAAATAATGTATCTTTTATTAACACATATTAAGAATTTCATCCCGATGAAAGACTTAGGCAAAACCCAAATATTTGGCATCAATGGACGCTAATATGGTTGTGCCAGAAGTACATAGACGAGATATTGAATGAATTCAATATAGAAACTACTAGAAAGGTTCTTGTTGCAGAAAAGGATTGAAAGAGTTCAATGTTGATGATATATTCAAGTGTATTGGCACTTGGTAAGTGAAACAAAGATTCAAGTATAGATTGATACTTGATGTATGAAATCACAAAGAGTATTTATATCAATCATCTCGTGATATGTACAAATCCGGATATGTCCTATGCTATAAATATTATGAGCATATACCGTAATGATTCATAAGATGATCATTGGACGATAGTAAGGATATTCTTATGATCTTTTGGAAGAACTAAGAGTATATTATTTGTAGAAGTGACAAATAGATGATTAGTTCATTGTAAAAGTACTACATTGATACTAGTTTTGTCACAGAGTACAAATTAAGTTTATCTCAATCTAAACTAAGGGTGGCACAATATAATGGAAAGTGAGTTCCATAATGGATTTGGATGAGTTCCAAAGTTAAGACATTGTGAGATACTTCAACAAAAGGCTAAGTATATGACTGCTATTATAGCAGCAAAAGAGGGCATTTGTGTCAAGTAGTTTGTTATCAAACTAGGTGTAGTTCACAGCGGGATAATACTATGAAGATATATTGTGCGACAATATTATCAACATGTTTTAACCCCAAAGAACTAAAGGTCACACCAAAAGACGAAATCATACAAAGCCATCTCATTAGAGAATGAGTGATGCGTAGAGACGCAAAGACATGCAATTACACACGGACCTGGAAGTGTCAGATCCGGAGATCAGTTGACCACTAGCAATCGTGTACATACAACACCGGAAAGCCATAGGTGTTGAATACACAAAGGTTTGAAACTAGATTATTGACTCTAGTGCAAGTGGGAGACTGTTGGAGATATGCCCAAGAGGCAATAATAAAGTGGTTATTATCATATCTTCACACTTATGATAAATGTTTACATACCATGCTATAATTGTATTAACCGGAAACATTAATACTTGTGTGATTTGTAAACTTAATTTGAAGTCCCTAGTATAGCCTCTATACTTCACTAGCTTGTTGGTTAATAGATGATTGTGGTTTCCCTATCATGAACATTGAGATGTTATTAACAACAAGATCATATCATTAGGAGAATGATATGGTGGACATACTCCTATAGACAAGCGTAGCATAAAGATCAAGTCATTTCAATAGTTCAATTGCTATATGCTTTCTGATACATAGTAACCTAATTCCTTCGACCATGAGATCATGCATATCACCTTTACGGATGGATGCTTTGATGTCATCAAACACCACCGTAACAGGTGGCTATAAAAGTGGCATTGAGTGTTCGGAAAGTATTGGTTGAAACACATGGATCAAGAGTGGGATTTGTCCATCCATATGACGGATAGATATACTCTGGGCCCTCTCGGTGAAATGTCATCCAATTAGCTTGCAAGCATGTGACTTAGTCACAAGGGATCACATATCACGGGAACGAGAAAAGAGTACTTATCGATGCGAGGTTGAACTAGGTATGCGGAGATACCGACGATCATAACCTCGGATAAGTAACATATCGTGAGACAAAGGGAAATTGGTATCGTATGTAAGTGGTTCATTCGATCAAAGTAATCGTAGAAATATGTGGGAGCCATATGAATTTCCAGATTCCTCTATTGGTTATTGTTAGGAGAAGTGTCTCGATCATGTCCGCATAATTCACGAACCGTAGGGAGACACACTTAAGGATTGACGTTGTTTTGAGTAGTTATGGTATTATGAGAAAGAGACCGAATGTTGTTCGAGTCTCGGATGGGATCCGGGATATCACGAGGTGATCCGGAATGGTCGGAGAATAAGATTCATATAAGGAAAGTCCCGTTTGGAGTTGGGGAATGGTTAGGTGTTTTCATCGGGAACATTCTAGAAGGTCCGGAATGTCCGGCACTCCGGAGGGGGGAAGGGTACATGAATGTGTCATTGTAAGTTGGAATGATTGCATCATGTACTAGGTGTCTTCGCTGTCCAAAATAAAGGATTTATTTAAATCCTAAATTGAAAAGTCAAACGGCTAGTTTGAAAGTCAAACGGCAAGTTTTGGAAAGTGGAAAGAGGAGGAGAAGTGGAAACCGAGTTGGGGAGGGATTCCCTCCTCCCCAAGCCGGCGCCCCACCTCAAGGCCGAGTTGGGAGGGACTCCACTCCCTCCCTCCTTGGCCGGCCAGCCCTCCACCTATATAAGGAGGGGCAGGGCTCCTAGCACACACAAGTTCCTATCCTCTAAACTAAACCCTAGACCTAAACCCCGGTTTAGAGCTATTTCGGTTTAGAGCCTTCTAATTGGTTTAGAGCCTTCTAATTGGTGTGTCTAATTACTAGACCACTAATAGCCTCTCTCATAAGCTCCACCATACTCGCACCGGCTTAAGGCGAAGCCTCAGGATCTCCCTCTACTTCCTGTACCACGTTGTCTTTGCCGGAATCGCGAGGAGAGTGCTACAACCTCCGCCTTTGGAACAAGGGAGAGGAAGGTCTTCGTCAGTACCGAACGTGTGACCCCATGCGAGCGCTGCCGGAACGTGGCGCTGGAAGGATCGTCTACGCGATCTTGAGATCGGAAAGAGTACGACTACATCACCCACGAGAATCTGCTCTCGTTAACCGCTTTGGAATCTTCGAGGGTGAGTTCCTCTATCGACTCGTTGCTACAATCTAGTAGATAGATCTTGGCTTGTTTGTTTGTATGCGATAGAAAATTTTTGTTTTCCATGCTACGAACCCCTACAGGATTGTCTAGGTTTTCCCCTGAGAGAAGGGTTCGCTACCGACATTCTCCTAAATTCTCTTCCTAGTTCTTATGGTCCATTCATTTTGAACTACCATATTCATGGTATGGATAAGAAACTGGCAGAACTTCAAAGGATGTGTTTCATGGCTATGCATCTGTCCAATCTGGACTTTTTGTGCTTGATCTTGAATGTTAATCAGTCTATAACTTGAATGCTAAAAGGTTGAAGCATAATGATCTTAGTTATACTTATCTATGGCATTGTTGCCTTGATCATATCAGCTCGAAGCGCATGCAAAAGCTCCATGGTGATGGACTCCTCGATTCATCCGGCTTGGAGCCATTCGAAACATGCGAATCATGTTTGCTAGGAAAGATGACCAAGACACCTTTCGCAAAGAGTTGCGAGAGGGCGTCCGACTTGTTGGAATTGATACATAGTGATGTATGTGGTCCAATGAGCACGACGGCCAAAGGTGGTTATGAGTATTTTGTCACGTTCACGGATGATCTCAGTAGATATGGCTATGTCTACCTAATGAAATCCAAGTCGGAAACCTTTTAAAAGTTCAAACAGTTTTAGAGTGAAGTGCAAAACCAAATCAGTAAGAATATTAAGTTTCTGCGATCAGATCATGGAGGCTATATGATCCACGAGTTTGATGACCATCTCAAGAGTTGTGGAATAGTTCCACAGCTCACCCCACAGGCAACACCTTAGAGAAATGGTATACCGGAAAGGCGGAAACGAACCTTGTTAGACATGGTAAGGTCAATGATGAGTGAGACAGATCTACCTTTATCATTCTGGGGTTTTTGTCTAGACAAAATAGTGATAACACTAAACAAAGTACCATCTAAATTAGTAGAAAATACACCACATGAGATGTGGATGGGCAAGAAGCCAACCTTGGGTTTTCTCAAGATTCATGGATGTGAAGCTTTTGTTAAGAGATTACAATCCGACAAGCTCAGTCCCAAGTCAGATAAGGTAGTTTTTGTAGGCTACCCTAAGGAAACTTTGGGTTACTATTTCTACAACGGATAAGAGGGAAAAGTGTTTGTTTCTTGAAACGGTGTATTTTTGGAGAAAGAGTTTCTAAGCCAGAAAGATAGTGGGGATAGGGCGCACCTCAAAGAAATTTAGGATTCACCAGCAAATGCACCAGAGCCACGAAGATCAGCAAGACTACGTGGAGATGTACTTATGCTGGACGGCAATGAGACAACTACTTATCAGGATGTGACCGAGTCATGGCTTGGAGCCATGAGATCCGAGTTAAAGTCCATGGATGACAGTCAAGTTTGGAACTTGGTTTATCTGCTAGATGGTGCAAGATCCATCGAGAGCAAATGGGTCTTTAAGAGAAAAACTGACCAAGACGGAAATAATTTTGTCTATAAAGCACGGCTTGTTTCGAAAGGGTTCCAACAAGTTCAAGGAATTGACTATGACGAGACTTTCTCACCAGTAGTGATGCTTAAGTCGGTGAGGATCATGTTAGCACTAGCTGCATATTTCGATTGGTAGATATGGAAGATGGATGTCAAAACCGCTTTCCTTAACAAAATTTAACTAACGACGTGTATATGATACAACCCAAGGGTTTTGTCGATCCGGCTAGTCCTAACAAAGTTTGCAAGCTTCGGAAATCCATCTATGGATTGAAGCAGGCAAGTCGAAGTTGGAACATTCATTTTGAAGTGGTTAAATCATTTTGGCTTCATCAAAAGTAGACAAGATTCTTGTGTATATAGGAAGTTTAGTGAGAGCTCAGTTGTTTTTCTACTACTATATGTACATGACATATTGATAGTCGGAAGCAATGTTCCAATGTTGCAAGAAACCAAGGATTCTTTGGAAAGGTGTTTCCAAATGAAGGACTTGGGGAGTTGGCATTTATACTAGGAATTAAGATCTATAGAGATAGATCCTGGAGACTCATAGGTTTGAGTCAGAGTACATATCTAGGTAAGATATTGAAGAAGTTAAATATGGATTCGGCTAAGAAGGGGTTCTTACTGATGGCGCATGGAATCTGACTTAGTAAGACTCAATTCCCAGTGTCGGCTGATGAGCGAAGTCGGATGGAGAGGATCCCTTATGCTTCGGCAGTAGGATCGATCATGTATGAGATGATATGTACTAGGCCGGATATTTCCTATGCTCTAAATATAACAAGCAGATATCAGTCTGATCCTAGCGAAGGCCAATGGACAGCAGTAAAGAATATCTTTAAGTACTCTAGACGTACTCAAGATGAATTCCTAGTCTATGGTGGTGAGGAAGAGATAGGTGTAAAGGGTTACACGGATGATAGCTTTCAGACCGACCTGGATGACTCGCGCTCGCAATCCAGATATGTGTTCATATTGAATGAAGGTGCAGTGAGCTAGAAGAGTTCCAAGAAAGAATCTGTAGCCGATTCTACTATGGAAGCTGAGTATGTCGCTACCTTAGAGGCGGAAAAATAAGGGGTTTGGATCATAAATTTTATGATTGAACTCAGGATTATTCTGGGCGTGTCCATTCCATTAGACGTGTATTGTGATAATACTGGTGCTATTGCACAAGCAAAGGAGCCACGGGCACACCAGAAGGACAAGCACATACTTTAGAAATTTCACCTGATTCAGTAGTTCATCGATCACGGAGAAATTAAGCTATGCAAGGTACACACAGATGCAAATGTTGTAGACCTGTTGACCAAGCTGCTTTCACAACCTAAGTTTGAGGCACACGTAAGAGCGATGGGCATGAGATGCCTAAGTCCTAGAGATGCCTGAGTGTTAGACTCTTGTGCAAGTGGGAAACTGTTAGGAATATTCCCTAGAGGCTCACATTCCGCCTTGTATTTGTAACCCAATATCCGTCTTAGAGCTACTTATATGTGTCACTGCAATTGTTGTAGGTGTGGCACCACATACCTATATGTATCTTTAGCTAGTTTTTCCTTAATCGTTTGAGGTTGGGAGGGAAACCCACTGCCAAGACTAATTTGATAGTCGGAAGATGACAATGTTTCACGTCCCATTAGCATGGAGATGATATCCCTCTTGCATTGGCTAGTCATAAGAGGTATGATAGCCAGACCAATCCAAAGGTTAGTAGGATGTGAGCACACCATCATACACTCTGACTAACACAAAGGAATCCTTAGACCTGAGGGGATCGCATTATCCGAGTTGTGGAAAAGCCGGCTTTGACTCCATCTAACGCTCACTGTAACTGGGAGTCATAAGGGTGGTCTTGGACCGACTTCGAAACAAGCTGCATGACGTGGATCAGCCAAGATGGAATTTTCCCCTCCATATCAAAGAGATATTCTCTGGGCCCTCCCATGTGATATGATTCAGAAGCATGGCCATGCACTATTCGATCAAGTTTTGGTCGAGGTAGTCCAACTTAGTGTAGCCGGAGGGAATCAGTTATCACTACAACGAGAAGATAGTTAAAATAGCACTGGGATGACGGAATCTCCCTTGCGGTTTATCACCAATATCGTGAGGCAAAGGTTAAAGAGCATGTGTGACCCCATGTGTGGTTTTGGTAATTAATGAAAATCACTATGGACTAATGTTTGTATTGAGTTATATTTAAGGATATGTCCATAGGCAATGCTTGAGCCATATGGTGGTCTCAAGGTTGAAAGAAGAAGAAGATGAAGAATATCAAGTGATTACCAAGATGTTGAAGGAGTGATCCAAAGATTTGTCATGAGAGAGTTGAGCCTATGGCAAGTGTGTCTTGAAGACCAAGATGGAGTGATCTCATGTGTACCTTCAAGGCACCAACATAATAAAGAAAGAAGAAATGAAGTGCAAGTTAAAGATGATCCATCTCGAATAGATCATATGCTTGAAGCTTGTCATCCTTATGGTTATCATGGTTATGTGAAAATATACCTAAAAGATAGGCTCTCTCATAGTGGAGTATGGGGGAGCAAATTTCAAGTCTTCACCAAGCAAGAGAAATCAAGAAAGGTGTTCCATATTGAGGTGTCCAAGATCGTATCATCAAGTTCAAGTGGAATATGTGTAAGGCAAAGGTTTGTTCTTGATAGGGTTTCTTTCTTACCAGTCTTGTGGTGTTAGTTTGGGAGACCGATTTATAGGATAGGTAACTGTACTATCAAGAGGGGCTCTAAAGTGAGTAACTTGATCATATTCTTCGGAGAGAGCTCAAAACTTTGCATTCTTAGCATCATATTTATTGGTTCTTATCCATAAGAGGATTTATAGCTTGTTTTATCCATGACAAGCTTAGGTTCATCAAAAACGGATTTCACATGCATTCTCTATTGCATTTTTGATATTGGAGGTTTTACCGATTTTCCTTTTATAGATAGGTTAAATATTTTATAATTTGGTTCTATCCTACCTACTAGACTATGATGGTTCCCTAAATGATCTTGTAGAGATTGTTACTACCTTCGAAACGAGCCCAAGATCATCAAAATCGGAGTCCGGATGTAAACGTTATATTCGCTTCAATTTTGCTAATTCTGCCAGTTTTCGAAGGGGCGGATTATCCTTCCCAAAAATCTGGCCCAAAAATCCGCCCGCTGGACAAAGGCTCGCGCCACGAGGTCCTTAGCCATATTTTGTCCCCGGGAACCCGTAATATCCGGGGGCGGATTATCCGGCCTGGGAGGTCCCGAACGGTCATATTTCGTTGGGGAGGGGTATAAATAGACCCCTTCTTCCTCCTTAGGCTGGTTGGTTGCTTTCTCTCTCTCCTCCATTGTTTTAACCTTCAATATCATGCAAACACTCTCAATACCTCCCATATTTCTTGAATCTTTTGGGGGGATTTGAAAGGGGGATCTAGATCTACAACTCCACCAATCCATCTCTCCTCTATGTGAGGGGAACATATTGGGATCTATATCTTAGGGTTTCTTTTGTGGATTTCCTCTTGTGTTCTTCTTCTCTTATTCTCCCACTAGCTTGTGTAGCTTTGGTGGAATTTGGGAAAGAAGGACTTGAGCACTTTTTGTGTTCTTGCCATTGCATTTTGTGCATCGGTTTGAGTTCTCGGTGAGGATTCGATTGGGTGAAAGGTGAGAAGCTTTTTACTCTTGGGTTCTTGGAACCCTAGACGGTTTAGTTGTTTTGCAGGTTTGTGGATTACTTGGGGCCTCCAATTAAGTTGTGGAGCTTTCCCCGAGTTTGTTTGTTGGGAGCCTCCATTTAAGTTGTGGAGAAGTGCCCCAATCTTTGTGAGAGGTTACGGATTGCCACCGACAAGTGCACCGATAGTGAAGAAGTGAACCAGGCCTCTTGTGGCAAGGTTCACAGGAGAATAGGGTGAGGCCTTTTGTGGCATGGTGGTCTTAGTACCGCCCACCCCTCCAACGAAACGTACTCTCTTTATGGGAGGAACTCGGTAATAAATCATCGTCTCCGTGTGCCTTGGTTATCTCTATACCCAAGGTATTTACTTATGCACTTTACTTCGTGATAGCCTTCGTGTTTGAAGTCTTATATCTAGCTATCACATAGTTGCTTGTATTGCTTAGCATAAGTTGTTGGTGCACATAGGTGAACTGTAGTTTATATAGGTTTTATGCTTGACAAAGTGAACGCTAGTTTTATTCCGCCTTTGTTAAGCCCATCTCATAAAAGTTTTAAACCACCTATTCACCCCCCTCTAGGCGGCATCTATGTTCTTTCAAAAGGGACTCGGACAGATCTTCATATTGAGGGCACTTGCGCAAACTAGGAGTCGGAAAGGCTTGCTAGAGGCCACTACAGATTATCAGCTCTAGTCCAAAAGTCACTAAGCTACTGCTCTGACTGAACAATTACTGAGTTGTGTTCGGCTTACCGTAAGCCTGTGGGATCGCACACTTAAGAGAGTGGGACTAGGCGGATGTTGATCTGACTATCACAAGCCGACAAGTTGGACTTGTACGGACAGGGATACGTGTCAATGGGTTGGACCCACTTTGACTAGGGCAAGGGTTTAGGTCCAAGGGACACAAGTGTTGTGTTCCCTCACCCACTCGCCTATATAAAGGAAGGTGGGTGGCAGCGGACAAAGTAATCCGATCTAGTGTTGCTTCCTAGGGTTTCTCTAGACTTGGCAACCATCTTCCTATCCCGTGGTGGCAATACTGAGACTAGCATCTCACTTGTTGTTGTTCTAGCTTGTATGTGTGTGAGACAGCAGAGGCACCACATCTGCGGTGCTCGTCAGCGGCGTTAGGCAGCAAAGTTGAAGGCGGAAGGAGGAGGAGCAAGCCGGCAATGAGGTGGTCCTAGGATCGAGAAGTTCGCCGGAGCCGGACGAGACGAGGGGAACATACGGCACCACCACGGTGCGGTTCCTCAGCTTCCGCACCTACGCGTCGAGAGGTACGAACTGTTGCCTTTGACCTTGGTTGGATCTTGGGGTGGCTAGCCGGAGCAGAAAAGTTTTTGCTTTCATCCTGGCTCTGCGCATTGCCCAACACTACACACATCTCCGGTTTTAGTCCCACCTTGAAAAATTAGTAAAACATCTACCGTCTTAATAAAACAACCTATGGAAATAGTAGGGCATGGGGTCTGCATGTTTCTTGACTAAGAGCATATCTAAGAGTATTGGTATATTTACCCCACATTGCCAAAATCTGCATTTTTACCTATCCAGGCTAAAAAGAATTCTCCAACAGCATTGCTATATGTGGTAACCAGTCTGAAAAATTAGCAATCTTGCAATAGTTTAGCTTTGGATTGGGAAATATGGCAATCTAAAGGAAAATTGGTAAAAAATTAGCAATCTGCATTTTGTTCCATTGACAAGTAGACCGCACCTCAAGCTAGATTATTGTTGGCCCCTGCAGACCCCCCTCCCGATCCCCACATTTCATTGAGTGAATTGCTAAAAAAATTAGGAATGATCTTGGAACAAATTTTTTGAGGATTTCTAAAACTTCTCTCTCCTCTTTCTATGCCCACTTTTTAGCTATCCAAAATAGCAATGCTCTTGTTTTCTTGTTGTTCCTGATTCACTCTAAGAGCAACTTCAATGGATACCATAACAATACGGCATCAATTTTGGCTTGAGCCGTCACTTTTCAGGTTTAGGGGATGAAATTTGGAGAACATGTTTTAGTTTATCTAAAATAGGGCACCGCTAAATTTTCAGATGCTCCGAAATAGGACAGCACACACATCAACATACTACACTTTGAAAGATCACAAACATGTGAAGAACATATGAATATAGATCTTTACAAAATCATCACACACATATTAATAACATATAAATTGAAGATCATAGCTTCATCATCACACACATATCAAGTTCAAATGCATAACATATTTTAAATGAATAGCATAGGTCACCACAAACATAGTTCTCAAACACAAGTAATGTTCATACAACAAAAAGATAAAATTTCACTGACTATGCAAGCGACGCTCATGCCTCATTGCCTCCATTGGCTCCATTGTCATCATTTCCATCTTCATGTATGTGCCTTAACTTCATTACTGTTAGACAAATATGTCACATAACATGACATATCCCCATATTGTTGAGTTTTTGTATTTTTTGTGATCTCCACAATAACCACTAGTTATGACATTGATCAATAGTTATGAAATTGGTTGTAATAGTTATGGCTAGGATTATAATCTTGTTTATTATAGACGTGGAATGGAATGACCCAAAGTGTGGTCAATGTTCTCACATGGTATCAGCCAAAACTTCCTGAAAATCACTTTCGCTCCTCCTCTCCTCCCTAGTCATCGCCTCCTATAGCCCATGGCCGGCCGCACCTCCTCCTCTCCTCCTCCCATGGTGCCGCCCAAACCAGTCACGCCTCACCCCAATGCTCGCCTATGGGCACTGGCCACGGCCACCATCCAAAGCATTTGCTCTCTCGTCCTGGTTGTCCTCGACTTCAAGACCAATGTCTTCCCCAAGTGGCGCACCTTATTCACCATTGTCGTCACCACCTACGCCCTCGAGGACCACCTCACCACCGAGATGTCTCCTACCTGCACACCATGTGGCTCTGCCTTGACTCCACGGTCCTTCAGTGACTCTATGGCTCCATGACCATGGACATTGTCGACCTTGTCATGCTCACCTCGACCTTGGCCAACGCCACCGCCGCTACCACATACATGGTCTGGACGGCTATCCATGGCCTCTTCAACAACAATAAGAAGACCCGCGAGGTTTACCTCGCTGAGGAATTATGCAATGTCAAGCAAGAGGACCGCTCCATCACCGAGTACATGTAGCTCTAGAAGGCGGCGACTGACACCCTCGGTGAGGTTGGCGCCCTGGTCTCCGACTCGGACCTCGTCACCAACGTCATCAAGGGTCTCAACGATCGGTTTGACAGCGTCGCCGACATTACCCCTCTCCTCACACCGTTCCCACCTTCCTCAACATGTTGCTGGACAACCATGGCGCCCTCCTACGCCGGCCCCCAACCCACACCATGGAGGCTACAACCACAACAAGGGGAAGAACAAGGGCTATTGGCCCGCCGGAGGTGCCCCTCCTATACCCACCCCTTCAACCCATGGACTGGCGCCATCCATATTTGTCCTATGCAGCAGTCCACCCCTGGCCACAGCTTCCTCGGCCCTCGCCCAGGTCCTCGCACCTGCATGACGTCCTCCCCACGCCGGCGCCCCCTATGGCGCTGCCTCAACCAGCTCCACCCCCTACAGTGCCACGCCATATGGTGTCGCATACTACAGTGCTGCCCCTATGTTCTCACCTAAGTGGGATCCCTCTTCCCTCGCCCAGCACTTCAACGTCATGACGTTGCAGCAGCCCACCCCTGAGTGGGTCATGGACAGCGGTGCCACCGCCCATATTTCCAAGGACACCGGTTTCCTCTCCTCTCACTCTCCACACCCTATTTATCGTCATGTCACTGTTGGAGACGGCTCCTCCGTTCCTGTCTCCGCATCGGGGCATGCCTCTCTTCCTTCGTTTTTCTCTAATTGTCCTCTTCATCTCTTTGATGTCCTCGTTACACCTTGCATAAATCAAGACATCATATCTATACGTCAGTTCACTACACATAATCAATGCAGAGTTGCGTTTGACCCTTTTGGTTTTTATGTGAAGGACTTCTCACTTGGTGTGAGCTGATTCAGTGCAACAGTAGGGGGAGCTTTATTCCTTTCAGCGTCGGCACCCCATGTCCTCACCATGACCACCACCTCCCATGATGTTTGGCATCATCTCCTCGGTCACCCCGGTCATGAAGTTTATCGTCGTCTTTCGCATCATATTTCTTTGCCTACCAAACGGGCGACTTTACAACTTAGGGAGCAGCAGGCCTTGTGTTTGTGGTGAAGGTACTGGAATCTTTTCAATATGAAAATAGGTGGTATCCAAAAGGACAAAAACTGCAACTAGGGATCTGGTGGACTACTGTCATGAGTCACAAGGCATTGGTAGACTGACTCACTCAGATGTTTGGCTATTTAACCTAAGAAGTATGTCTGGATGGATGACTTCACAGTCAAAGATGGTAATATCGATTGTTCATCTAATTCACCAACGTGACCAACCACAATGAATGTCTTTAACCAAACTCATAGTTCTTTGTGTCATGCATGTCAACTTGGTCATCATGTATGTTTACCTTTTTCTTCTTCCACCACTAGCAATTCTCGCCCATTTGAGTTAATTCATTGTAATCTTTGGACATCACCAATCTCTAGTGTTTCTGGTAATAAATATTTCCTAGTTATTCTTGATGATTTTACTCATTATATATGGACTATTCCTCTACGGCAAAAGTCTGACGCTTACGCCACATTACCTCTCTTCACGCATTTTCTCATACTCAGCTTAAGTCGCATCTCGCGTCCATCCAGTGTGATAACAGTCGTGAGTTCAACAACGCCAAACTCCACTCCTTTTCCGCCATATGCGGCATACACATCCACTTCTCATATCCAAACACCTCCCAACAAAACGGTAAAGCCGAGCGTATCATTCGTACTGTTAATGACGTAGTACGATCTCTCCTATTTCAAACTAGTTTACCACCTCTCTTTTGGGTAGAATCTCTCACTTACGCCACTCACATTCTCAATTGTCTCCCCACCAAAACCATCACTGCTCCCTCTCCCTACTTTGATCTTCATCGTAGTCATCCCGATTACTCGTCTCTACGTGTTTTTTGTTGTCTTTGTTATCCCAACACTGTCTCCACTATGCCTCATAAACTTGCCTCATGGTCTAGCTCTTGCATTTTCCTTGGTCATTCTCTCGACCACAAAGGTTATCACTGCATGGATCTTACCACTCATCGCATTATCATCTCTCTCCATGTTATTTTTGATGAGTCCACTTTTCCCTTTGCTTTACCGCAACAACCCTCCGTTGCCACCTATGCCTTTCTCAATGACGACTCTCCTCCTATTATTGTTTGTCCATCACCACCTGTGATGCGCGCCCCCTTCCCACCTCCCTCGCAACCTGTGCCGCCACCTGTGCACTTCACGTGCAGCTCCTCCGACATCCACGTTACACTCCATGAGTGGCTTAACCTATCTATTTATGTCAATAGGTATTCACCGGTTCCTACCTCTACTCATGCTTCTCTCAAGGATCCCAACTGCCTTGATGCCATGACCGCGGAGTAGTGCGCTCTTCTTGGCAACGACACTTGGGATCTCGTGCCTCCTCCTCACAATGCCAACATCGTCTCTGGCAAGTGGGTCTTTTGCAACAAGCTCAAGCACGATGGCTCCCTTGACCACTACAAAGCACGTTGGATGCTTCGTGGCTTCTCCCAGGAGCAAGGCGTTGACTTCGACGAGACGTTTAGCCTGATTGTCAAACCGGCGACGATCCGTGTCATCCTCTCCCTCGCACTTTGCCTTAAATGGGAGACTTGTCAGCTCGACATCAAGAATGCTTTTCTCCATGGCAAGCTCGTCGAGGTCGTCTACTATCGAGAATCCACGGGCTTCCTGGACTCTGCCTGCCCCGAGCACGTCTGTCGGCTAAACCATTTGCTATACGGTCTCAAGCAGGCTCCTCGCACGTGGTACTAGTTCTTTGCGACCTTCATCACCTCGACCGGCTTCACGTGTTCGTGCTCAGACACCTTGCTGTTTGTTCTTCAGTGTATGGAGGGAATGGCCTTCCTCCTTCTCTACATGGACGCCATCGTCCTCACCTCTTCCTCTCAGCACCTACTCCATAGGATCATGGATACTCTCCACTCCGAGTTCTCCATGATGGACATGGGAAGCCTTTACTACTTCCTCAGCATCTCGGTCACCCGCAACCCCTCCGGCATGCATCTCTCGCAAGCCAAGTATGTCGCGGAGATTCTGGACATAGCCAGCATGACTGCCTGCAAGTACGCGACGACGCCGGTCGACTCATCACCGAAGCTCGCCACCACTGCCGGTGCTACCGTCACCGACCCTACTGAGTACCGGAGTCTCGCCGGTTCTCTTCAGTATGTCACCTTCACGTGTCCTGACATCGCGTACACTGTACATCAGGTGTGCCTTCATATGCACGATCCTCATGAGCAGCACCTAGCAGCCATCAAGCGCATATTGTGCTACATCAAGGGCACGCTTTCTCATGAACCATAGCTTCACTCGTCATTGCCGGATTCCATGGTTACCTACACCGATGCCGACTGGGATGGCTGCCCCGACACTCGAGGCTCTACATCGGGTTTTTGCGTCTACCTCGATGACAACCTCGTCTCCTGGTCTTTGAAGCGGCAACACATGGTACCTTGTTCTAGCATTCAGGCTGAGTACCGTGTTGTGTCTAACACCATCGCTGAGGCTAGTTGGATTCGTCAACTCCTCCATGAGATTCATCGACCATCTCCCCCCGCCACGGTTATGTTCTGTGACAATGTTAGTGCTGTCTACATGTCCAGGAACCCCGTCCAACATCAGCGCACCAAACACATCGAGATCGACCTCCACTTCGTTCGCGATCGTGTTGCCATGAGCCAGGTCTGCGTGCTCCAGTTACCCTCATCTCTCTAGTTTGCCGACATCTTGACGAAGGGTCTTCCATCACCGTTGTTTTTGGAGTTTCGGTCCAGTTTCAACTTTCGCCCTTCTCTCGTTGTGACTACGGGAGAGTGTTAGAAAGATTTGTCATGTAACATGACATATCCCCATATTGTAGAGTTTCTGTATTTGTTGTGATATCCACAGTAAGAACTAGTTATGGCATTGACCAATAGTTATGACATTGCTTGTAATAGTTATGGCTAGGATTTTAATCTTGTCTATTTATAGATGTGGAATGGAATGACCCAAATTATGGTCAATCTTCTCACAATTACCATCGTTAGTGGTGTTAGGAATATTATAGGAACCCATACCATCACCCATGGAAAATTCAAATCCGCCACCCATTGGAGGTATGGGAGATACCATGGAATCCATGAATCCACCCATGGTAACTCCCGTGCCGCCCATACCTCCCATGATGCCCATGGAAGCACACATGCCTCCCATGGAAACTCACATGCATCCCATGCCACCCATGTATCCTACCATGCCACCCATAGCACCTACCATGTATCCATTCATGTATCCTCTCATCATGCATTATTTAGTCAATACTTGGTCATGACGAAGATCGATTTATCACTTTTTATTATCATAAAGTTTGGTTGTGTCCATGAATATGTGATGTTTCTCATGCTCCATGAGATGGTGAGTTTCTTCCATGGCCACCTTCTCCTCCTTTGCCACCACCTTCCTCTCCTCGGTCGCCACCAATCTCTCCTCGGCGGATGCCTCATCTCCTCGGTCACCATCCTCTCCTCCATTTCCTTATTTTTCATAGTATTCCTCTCCTTAGTTATCTCCTTTCTAACATTCATGATAGTATCCAATGATTTATTTATGTCATCGTCTCCAATCTTCGTGCCCTTTTCTTTGGCATGCTTCCTTCCCTCATGCCTTTTGGTTGTAGCAACTGTGTTGGTGTGGGGATTCTCTTGCCATCTTCAATTGATGCTTCATCATCATCAATGATTGTTGCATCTCCAACCGAACTCTTGGATTTCCTCCTTGGCATTGCATACAAATCACGGTTCTTCCACTTCTCATCATTTTTTAGCTTCGTCCAACAATGATGCAGTGTGAATCATTTAACTTGCTTCACTACCCACTTCTTGCTCTTCTTTGGGTTTCCCTCATACAAATTTTGTGCAATGTTGATCTACATACATGAAGAAAAAAACAAGCTAAACATCCACAAGATGAAGAAAGACCACAAGAGAAAACAAATTGCCATACCTCTATCATTTGTACCACTTGGGTTCAAGTAGACAACATGTGCCAAGGCCGCCGACCAATTTTGACAATCCAAGGGGACTGTGGACCACCCATGGTGAAGAGAAGTCGGTCATTTGGTCATAGGCACTAGTGTTGTGTGCATCAAAGTACTTCGTCATCCTCACCCAATAGGTGTCTTTTGGTTGCTCGATGCCCACGGCAGCATCCATCCCCACATTTTTCCATGTTGTACAAAGCAAAATGTCTTCGACTATGTGGTGTAGTTGGACGTTCTACCCTTTGACGTAGTGTTCTCAACAAAACCCTCATCATCCATATCAAGTCCATTATCGGCTTGTGTCTCATATTCTTATGAGGGTGTTTCTTGAGACCAATCATCTGAACCAACATTCATACTTGCCATAAACGAATTATCATCGACACTACAATACACCAAAGTGACACATGTCAAATCTAAATTGCATTGCATAATTTCTATTCATCCTTATAATTAGAAAAATGCAACACCTTTGAGACATAGTGTCGAGCATGTCGCAGGCGACAGAACGTCGCAACCGGACTTGGAATTGGCACCTCGTCCACATACGATGGCGAGGGTTCGTTAGAGGACACTCGGTAAAGATAGATTCTGGTGTTAACTACTCGGAGGAAGCCATGTGTCCCCGTCGCTTTCCAGAGTGCTTTTTTTTGCCGAGTCTACTCTATTTTTTTGCCGAGTACAATTTTTTGCGGTGTTCTGTGTAATTTTGGGAGTCCGAGTGCATTTTTTGCCGAGTGTGTGGGTAGAATTTATGTGGGGAATTTTGCCGAGTATTGCACTCGCCAATTCTGGGCAAAATACACTTCCACTCACAAAAATACTATTTTTAGGTGGTGAGAGGTTAGTACATCAGGTTTTACAAAGACGCCTAACTTTGCAGGATGAACTATGATAGTAACTATTTTGTTAGATGTATGCGAGCCAATCACAATATATATACAACGCACCAATGATTTGAGTTCACAGTAATTAACCAGCTAGACACATAAAGTACAAGAACTAAATATAGATTCGGTACTTCGTGGATGTGGATAAAATTATAATTTATTTTTAAGCTTTATCAATTATAATTCGAGATAGTGATGATATGTCATACTTTTATTATTTGAGCTCTTATGTGCAAGGCACATGCAACTTACTAGTATGAATAAAGGGTGCCTCTAGGGCATATTTCCAACAGTCTCCACTTGCACCAGAGTCAAACTAGTTACATCAGCTCAAGTTTTTTTACGTCAATGGTACTACGGTGTTCTTCATGCTTAGCTTGTGGTAGAGGCTTTGTCATCGGATCAGACACATTCAGATCCATGTGAATTTTTATAACCTGCAAGTGCCCCTTCTCAGGTATCCACGGATGAGATGGTACTTGTGTTTGATGTGCTTGGAATTATGGTGAGAACCTTGATTCCTTAGTCTGATCCACGGCTCTACTGTTGTCACAGTAGATATCGGTAGGATCCAGCTATGAGGGAATCACACCTAGTTCGGTGACGAACTTCTTAATCCAATAGTCCTCCTTTGCATTTTTCGAAGTTGTGGCATACAATGCTTCTGTTGTAGCATCCGCAATAGTACCTTGCATGGAAATATTCTAGCTCACTGTTCCTTGTTCAGTGTGAAGACAAAACCAATTTGAGATTTGAAATCATCTGTATTTGTTACAATGTGCTCATCTTCTCCACCAAATACTAACAAATCCTCTTTATACTAGGACCAAGTATGTTGAAGTTTTTTTTGCGAAAAATCCGCCAATCTATTAATAATCATCAACATTAGTACAAAGAGTTCAAAATGTAATAAAAATACAATTGGACCCTTGAACCACCTAGCTATGACTACAAACACTAGCGCGAGCCGATGGGACGCCTCCGTCCTTGCCCCTCCATCACCGGAGCCGAGAACACTTTTCATAATAGAGCTTGTTATATTAGACAAATGAGAAGTCGCCGTGCTAAGATCCCAAAGGATCAACACACTAGAGCAGCAATCCTCGCCAATGATGACAATCGTAGATCAGAACAGACTGACCGAAACCACACCGCGACGAACACAAAAAACGACCAGATCCTATGAGATCCGTGAGATGCATGACTCCATGCGCCCTCCGCTGACGCTAGATGCACCATCGGAGTGAGGATAGGGCAGAGAGGATCTTATTCTGACTTTAGAATGTTGCCGCCGCCTCACCATCTTGATGAAGACACTAAAAACAATTAAAAAAGAACGAAAACCTCCCACCGACGAGGGGCCATGGTCCGCCATGCCTCCAAGCGACCCTAAAGCCACCGAAGACGAAGAGAACCGACGGCATCGCCGACGGGGGGACGGAACCCTATATGGGTTTTCTAAGTGCCTCCAGCAACGTCTCTCGAGCCTCAGGTCATGGTCACGTATCGAAGAATATTGAAGTCGACTACCAATTTTTTTGGAAAAGAGTGGCAAACAAACTTCCAACAGACGATCAAGTAGCAGATGAGTTTACCGAACTACTTTCTGCTAGACAGCTTGAACCTTTTCGGCGTAATTTCAACTTAGATAAGTGGTGATTGAGAGGGATGTTAAAATATCTCTTGTCATCGTATGTACCATGTAATGTTTGTTTTGACATTTAGATAAACCCATATCAAGTTCAGGGTGAGCTTTCTTGTATAAAGTTCAGGTTGTTGTAGTAACCATCATGATGTAAATCCATCAGGTTCAACTCCTATATTAACACTAAGAGCATCTCCACTCGCGTTCTCAGGAAGGCGTTCCCAACGCCTATTTTTCGTCCGGACGGCGAAAATTCGTCCAGTCGCGTTTCCAGGACGTCGGTTTCGTCCGGATTTGGCCCAAAATTGGTCCGGCGTTCCCAGGCCGAACCCGAGGTGCCGGGAACGGCCTGGGAACGCCGGATGGAGAGAAAACGAGTGTGGGCCAGCCCTGTCGGCGAGTGAGGTCGAGTTCCCGCCCTTTTCTTCTTCCTCTCCCGCCTTCCCTCCACAATCCCCCACATCTCCCACCAGTTTGCCGAGCTCCCGCCCGCCATGCCGCCCAATGCTTTCGCCAAACCCCGATCCGCCGCCGGCGAACCAAAGGAGAAAAAGGTGATGAAGCTGAGAGCGCCCGCGCCGAAACCTCAAGGCATGAGCGCCCCCGACTGGTTGGCCCTATCCACGAAGAGGAAGTTCGCTACGGACAGTCGTAGGGACAGGGAGGCAAGGGCCAAGCAGGCGCAGGAGCTCGCCAAAGCTCAGGCGATGAGGGGAGCAACGGCCGAGGCACAAACGATGAGGGAATCGGCGGCCGAGGCTCAGGCGATGAGGGAAGCGGCATTGGCGTCATCGCGTGCGCAGTACGGCGGCGTTTGGGGGAGCCAGACAAGCATCACGTCGCCTGCCGGATACTCGCTGGTTGGGTTCTCGCCAATCTCGCCGGCGATGTTCCAGGAGAACCAGGCGAACCTAAGGCAGAGGTACTCCTCATCCCCGATGGCGGATTCAACCCGAACACCGTCTTCCCCTGCCCCGCACCACGCCCTCCTTCGGCGTTCAACATCGACATCAACGCCCCCTACTCCTCCTCTCCGGCGTACGTCGCTTCCTCGACGGCGCGGCGCGGTCCTCTACTATTCGTCGGAAGCTCGTCGCACGCGACCCACGGCGAGGCCGATACCTAGAACATGTTCGGTGGAATGTCGAATGAAGCCTACATGCAGGGCTTGATCGCCGAAGGGTCGGCGGCCGCTGCGACTAGCAATGTCGGCTTCTTCACCCAAGAATAGTCCCGGGCCGACGCCGAACACGGTATCGAGTCTCAAGATTTCGCCGAGCAGACCCAGACCAATGAGGAACAGGAAGGCGTTGGCCTGGATCCAGCGAAGGGCAAAGGAAAAGGCAAGAAGAAGGCGGGCACCTCGGCGACCGAGCCCCGGATCAAGTGGACGCTGACTGAGGACCTTTGCCTCGCCGACGCCTGAAAATCGGTGAGCATGGATCCCATCACTGGCGCCAACCAAAATTCGGAAAACTACTGGAAGCGCGTGAAGCTAGCGTTCGACGAACGTAACCTTTGTGACCCGAAATACAATAAAACCCACATGGAGCGCGACGAGAAAGCCATGACCAACCACTGGGGCTCATCCAACAGGCGTGCAGCAAGTGGCACAGTCTTCTCGAGGAGGTCGAGCGCACACCCGTCGGTGGCGAGAGCATGGATACCAAGGTACTACGCCGAACACTAGCCGAAGGTACTTGTTCATGCCTATCCTGACACACTTTGCCTTGCCTTTGCAGCTCCTCCGCGTACTCGGCATGTACCGTACTGACACCGGGATGGAGTTCAAGTTCCATAACATGTTCCCTTCGATTGAGAAATGCTAGAAATGGGCGGATACTCGACTCACCCTCGCCAAGACGAAGGACGGCATGTACAACCCGACGGCCCCTCCACCTGCTGCCGGCGAAGGAAGGCCAGAGCTCGGCCAGAAAAAGGCGAAGATGCTCAAAGCCGCAGGACCTCCCGCCGAGCGACTCCAGGAATCCATCGAGAGGTGCATCGCCGACACGAAGGCCCATACCAAGAAGAGGGAGGAGAAGACCGAGCAGAGATGGGTGCAGCTGCTACAGAACCAAGACCGCAAGCTCGATCTCCTCAAAGCGAACTTTGCCGCTAAGAAGAGGAACACTGATCTGCGGTTTGTCATGGGCGGTAAAGACACCTCGGCGATGAGCTTGCCGGTCAAGGCCTGGTATATGGCGCGACGCAAGCATATCCTCGAGGAGGACAACATCGAGAGCGCGCCAAGCTCTGCGCCGAACACCTCCGCCGCCGTACCCTCGCCGAGCTCCGCTTCGACCTCCTCCAACCAGTCGACCGACCACGACACCGACGAACCCATCCCCGTCACACCGAACATGCCGGAGGAGATCAACCCCATCGATGATTGATCGTGAACCTATTTTATCTTGTTCTGTAATAATTTGACGGTCGAACTTTTTTGGACGTACTTCTGTCGAGCACCTGTGGTCGAGACTTCGTCGGCGGGAACGAGAAAATTCGAAAATATTTTTGTTTTTGCTTCGCCTGGGAACTCGGCCTAGGAACTCGGCCTGGGAACGCGAGTGGGAAATCGGCCATTCCCAGGCCGAAACCTTTCTCTGTCCGGCGCTATTTAGGTCTGGATTTCAGCCTGAGAAGAGCCAACGAGTGGAGATGCTCTAACACGCAAGAACTCGAGGTAAAGGGTAAGCTTCCTCAAATACTTTCATACACGCAACAAAGGAGGAGCTATTATTAAACCTGTATATACCGAAGCTTTATATAGTACAGAGATAATGACCGATTTGTAACTTTGTAAGATGTGTGCGAGCCAACCACAGTATATATACGGCACCACCAATGATTTGAGTTCACAGTAATTAACCAGCTAGACCCATGGTACGTTTTACAAGCAGTTGACCTGGCTGTCCTGCTTGGCATCCCTGACGAACCTCCTCCAGTACCAGTGCTTGGCCCACACCGACCGCATGGCCTCCAGCGGCACGCCTTTGGTTTCCGGCAGGAGCGCCGCCATGAAGATGGTCATCACCAGGACCCAGCCGGCGTAGAAGAAGAATATGGCGTACTTCAAGGAGCAGAGCAGGGTGATGAACACCTGCGTCTGCGCGAAGGAGAGGGTGAGCGCGATGGCGATGGTCATGGCCTGCCCCGCCGACCTGATCTCCACGGGGTAGATCTCGCTGGGCACCACCCACTTGAGCGGCCCCCACGACAGGCCGAAGCTGAACGTGTACATGCACGTCAGCGCCAGCACCCCATACGCGTAGTTCCTCGCCATCGTCGTCGCGTGGTGCCGGCCCAGATGCGCCGCCAGTATCCACGCCACCGCCACCTAAACAAGTCCGATGAACAGGCAAAAGTGTAAGTTCGCGCGTGCATACACGTGATAACCGGTTTGAGTGTCTTTGTGTTTGTGTTATGTACCTGGCAGAGCATCATGGCGATACCGCCGACGAGGAACAAGAACCTGCGGCCGGCGCGGTCCACGACAAAGGTGGACACGGCGACGGAGCTCAAGTTCACGAGGCTGAGTATGACGGAGCCCAAGATGGCCTTCTGGCTGTTGAACCCGACAGTCCGGAACAGCACCGGTGAGAAGACGGAGATGACGATCATGCCGGTGAGGTCGAAGAAGGTGGGGATGGCCACCATCATCACCAGGTAGTGGCGGTACCCCTTACCGCGCAGCCGCTCGAACGCGCCCTCGTCGTTCCGGCGGGCCTCCTGGACGGCGATGACGATGTCCTTGAACTCGTCGCTGACGTCGATGTCCTTGCCTCGGATGCGCTGGAGCGAGGCGCGTGCCCTGTCGGGGTCTCCGCGCATGACAAGGCTGCTTGGGGTGTCTGTGACGAAGATGGCGCCCAGCACGACGATGGTGGCTGGCACGCCGGCGAGGCCGAGGGATACGCGCCAGCCCCAGCCCGGGATGCGGTTGGCGAAGTAGTTGGTGACGGTCGCAGCCAGCGTGCCGAGGACGAGGAAGAAGTTGTAGGCGGTGGTGAAAGCGCCGCGCCACTTCGCCGGCGCTGTCTCGGCGAGATACAACGGAGCCGCCTGTGGTCAACCATGTACGAGTACAACGGAGCCGCCTGTGTCACGGCGACTTGGCGAGAGAATATAGAGGGTGTACCAAAATATTTGAACTGAATTGAAATGGGGCATGTTGTACAAGTACAGACTAGGCCCATGTACGAGTACTGCAATGCTCTTGGGTCCAATAAGGTGTGCAAGTCGACATTGGTGGACAATACAGACCTGCGCGGTGAACCCAACGCCGAAGCCGAGCAGCATCCGGCCGAGGATGAGCATGGTGATGTTGAGAGCGGCGGCGTTGATGACGGAGCCGGCGAGGAACAGGACCCCGCCGGTGAGCATGACGGCCTGGCGGCCCACCCTCCTGGTCACGCGGCTGGCCACCAACGACGACAGCATGCCGGCGATGTACAGCGAGGACGTGAAGGCCGTGAGCATCTGGTTGTCGTACTTGCAGTATGCGTCGCGCTTGGCGCCCTTCATCTCCCTCAGCACCTCCGGGAAGAACTTCTCCAGGAACGACTGCATTTGCGTCACGCCGCCTATAATTTTCATCATCATTCGTCAGACATAATCAGTATTCAGTACACTGCAATCTGTTGAAGCGATCGGTATCACGATGCACGTGCGAAGATAAATCTATATTATCTTCTGACTAGTACAGGATACCTTTCTACTGGTGCTGAAAGCAAGAGGGCGTCAGGGCGAAGACACAATATCTGCCGAGATCGCAAGAAACTATACTACGGAGTCTTCAGGGCCGCCTTTTCAAGCAGAAGTACGTCACACGTATCTGCAAGCGGTATATACATATCTGCCGAGATCGCAACAGATTATACTAGCGATAGCAACATCCCCCCTATGCAAAATCAAGAACATTGGCATATGTGCATATTCTGATTCCTTTCAACATCCTGCGGTTCTACTTAATCGGCTCTTGTTAGTCCTGATGACAATGACATAAGGGTGGACTTAAGAGTACTACCTTATTAAACACAATATGTAGGAGTAGTTTCCAGCACATATTTCTCCAAGACAAATTGGATGATTGTGTATACTAATACTCATGTCTCGATGGTGACCGATCAAAAAACAGTGTCTCTAGTGCGATGACAATCTGACAGCACCAAACATGTTCACTGAACTTGTCCGGTGTCCTGGGAGGGGGCCGTACATACATAAAGTTGACAAACCCCTGTGTCAGGCAGCTCTCTGATCGACACCCTCAAGTGCTATCTTGTTTTCCTGTCCTGCACACGTTTACTTGGTGCAGGTTATTTATGAGGCAATTTAGGTAGCTCACTCGTTGTCAGTGGGGTTTACTTTTACTTTCGGCCGGAACCTTCTTGCGTGTTACCACTGTGTTAGCCAGGTACCCCTACCTACACACTTGCTGATTAGACCCTAACTGTCTCTGTACACAATGCTTAGCTAGTGGAGACGGTTTGTATGGACTAGGTTCCAAAGAATCCAAACCACATGGTAATAATGGATACGCCGTTATCTCACTGTCTTGTCTCCCATTGCTAGCTAATTGTGTTAAGGATCAGTAGGGGCCAGGAATATCTAGGTGTTGGATTCTCACCTAGCTAGTGAAAATGCTTTAGTTTAACAGGCCCCGGCCGTACGTGCAAAGAGCGAGAAGGGCGATCGGAACACACACATGTTCTGATTCCTGCCGTGGCGCCTTTGCTGTTGGCTACTTGCTGGATGTCATGTCCTCTCACCTTTCCTGTGAAGAAACGCACACTGCTCCAAGGCTGGTCTAAGATTCTACAGCTACTTCTCATGGTGAAACAACATATTGATTTTCGTCTAAGCAACATGTAGAAGAAGATTCTGTGATTTCTGTCCTGACAAAATAAATTCAGAGCGGATGTTTATCCATCCTGATCCCTTTTATTTTATTTTTCTCTCGATAACAGCCTCTACTTGAACAGACAAGGAGATCATGCTTTGTGTATGTGTCAGCTCTAACGTATTGGGTCAAACTGAATACTCAGCATCAGCACGCATTCACGCTTATGTAATTATATATATTTCATTTTTTTTTAAATGGGGGCAAAAAGTTTTGTCCGGATCTATTAATTAAGGAGAAGAGAATTGCCAATTAATTAACAGAAAACTGGGCGACCATAGCTGAATTTTTTGGGTCGTATGTTACATCATATATGGAGCGGTACACGCAAGAAAAAAATTGCAGTTATATATATGCGTTTTTTTGTAAGCATTGGGCGAAAGTTGAATTTGTTTCCGCCGAACGTCTTTATTAATATGGTTGCTGCTCTGTCCGTCTGTAGCTAGTGAGATTGCTAGACAACTAATAAGGACAAACGCCGCTGGAAACTGATGGATTATTAAATCAATCCAGATGCATGCGCACATGCCGTTAGTCAGCGATGATATCTTGCGATTTTCTTTGGACTAGCAAACATAGAATCGCGCGCCCATCTGATTTTTCTGTACTAATCCTTGCGGCTTTTAGCATAGAGAGAAGTTCTTGTATTATCGAAGTCGGTCTTTATTTATTTTTATTATCACCGGCACAAAATGATGAAACTCTTTTGGAAATTAGAACCTGATAAGGGTGCCTTCTCTAAAAGATTGCTATCTTCAGCCCCTTAATTACTATGAACAGATAAGCCTATACTCTAATTGCCCAGAAAAGTTAGCAGGATTCTGTTGTTGTTGCATCGATTAGACTGAAATTCCCACAGAGAAAATATACATAACTTGAGCTGCACTCATGCCTTGTGATAACTGAGGATCCAAGGTGTTCGTGATGAATAAACGCAAGCATATCTTGTTCAGAGGACGTGCGCACCTGAGACGCCAATGTCGTAGCCGAAGATGAGGCCGCAGGAGGCGGCCATGAGGCAGGTGACTACGACGGAGATGGTCACCCGGCCGCTGCCGTAGCCCTGGACGCGGTCGCGGTCGCCCTCGCCGCCGTCCGCCGCGACGAACCCTTCTCTGGCCATGGCGGCTGCGGGCGAGCCTTGGCCGTCAGTGAGTAGGTTGGGTTTGGAAGGCACAGTATCAGGAGCAAGACGGTTGCGGCTATATATACAAGCTTGACATGATCACAGCGAAGTGTGGAGTAATTGGTTGGGGAAAGCGAAATCCTAGGGAATAAAATAGGGGCGGATGAGTTCAGTCGGAGAATTGAAATAGGAAAAGGTACCTGCTTGTGAAATACTAGATTAAGAGGTCAATTATTACCGAATATATGGTGATATAATAGAAGATAATAATTATATATATTTATTTGTTTATGAAACAGGCTAGGGAGAGAGGGTCGTCTCCCAAATGCGAGGAAGCACCATTGCCCGATAAGGCGACAAGGCTTTGCGAGCCGATGAAGATCCCCCGGCGGCAAAAGGGAAGGCATTGTGGAGGGTCGACTGGGAAACATCCGTGTGCTCCTCGCACCCTAGAACCGCCATTTGTCGTTGAGTCAGAGCAATCGCCTTCCCAGTTGTTGGACGACGATCCTCCCTCGCACACCGATGGCGCGGCCAAAGGAGACCACCGCCATCTCACCTAGGGATACCAGATCTGCCGAACTATAGGAACACCAGAGCACAACCTCTCACAAATACCTCAACCTCACTGACATGGTGCCACCAAGGTAGAGCTGGGATCGGGGATACTGCCATCTTGGCGTCGCTGAATATAACACAAATCCTAACCCTAAATTTATAGCTCGAGAAGAGGACCAGGGTCCCCTCTCCCAACCATTGTCGGAGCAACGGCAAAAGGGCGAAAGAGCATGCCACCTCGGTTGCATACCATGTTGGGAATGACGTTGCCTTATAAAGGAAGAATTAATTGAACGAAAACTGCTTTTAGCGACTTTGGCGAATATTTTTTATCCGAGAATGAAAAAGAAAAGGTTGGCCTACTTATTAAATGGATTCGGAGAATTATTAATTAAATACCAAATATATGTTTTTTTAGGAATACCCAATATATGTTGGAAGTTAATAAGTGCTCATTTTTATGCAAGGGGGATAGGATTTATCCATGTGATTCACCTATAAGGCAAGTTAATTTTTGTGGTATTCTTTGTCGGAATGACGTGTGGTCTTGGATACATGTGTTAATCATACATGCATGCCAGTGACATATACCCTCTGATCCATAATAACTGTGCTGGTTAATTTGAAAATAAGTTACAGCAGCTTGTTCGAAAAAAGAGGCATCACGGAAACTCCCGACACCCGCGTCGTTCCGTACGGGATGACTCGGGGAACCCTAAATTGCCGCCGGCGGCCTCCCCAACTTCGATCCCCTCCACCGCCGCTGCCGCGAGCCTCACCGCAGTGGCGGCGGGCGCCCTCGTCTCCAAAGGGGCTGGGGGAGCTCGTTGTGGAGGTTGTGCCTCGCATTGCGGAGTTCAAGCGGCACTACCCGACGAGGGTCCGAAGGTTGCGGCGACACGAGTGGTTGTGCGCTGGGCTCCAACATAGCTCCAGCCGAAGGCATCGGGTCTGCTACGCTGCAGCGCGGTGCTGGTTGATGGCGGGGCCATGTGTGTGGGCCGGATGGGCTTGGGTGGGCCTGTCAGTCCATCCAGATCGCGTCGTCTTGGCCAGCCTGCTGGACGGCTAGCCGCCGCGCAGCTCCTCCTGTAGGACCGGTGGTAGCCGGAGCTACTTCTTTGGTGGCGGCAGTGCCCTTGTGCTGCCCTTATGTGACCATCTTAGTCTCTGATCTGGCAAGCTTGGGTACTGTTGCAGTGGTGGGCAACGTTCTCCTCCACCGGCGACGTGTTTCTTCCTGCGGTGGTAGTTTAAGCCGGTTGCTCATCTCCGTCTTACCGAGGGGTGGCCACTAGCCCTGGTGAAAACCTTGCTCGGTACTTTCGATGCTGACCATGGTGACGCCTGCGGGTGCCATTTCCCTCCTTGGAGGCGTGCTCATGGGTCTGGCCGTTCCTCCCAGCGACGCCAAGGGAATCCCTAGGTCTGCCTTGTCGGACCGGGCAGCGGCAGCATATCCATGTTGTTTCCCTTCTTGAAGGTGTTGCTTAGGTTGTGAGGGGTGTCCCTTATGTGGCACTCAGAGATGGTGGCCTTGCCGGTGTTGGCTACTACTCAAGGTGTGAGTCCTTGCAGCACAATGTACGTCATCGCCAACACTCTCGAGTGTTTCCTTCCCGAGTTCGGTCAGACCCTGCCATTCACTCTCTTTATCTTTTAGGCGCATGTTGTGGTACTTTGATTTGGGCAACCTCGGTGTATGGCCGTGTGTGATGGTGTTCGGCGTTGGTTGTGATGCAGCCCAAAGGCTCAGTGCCCCGCCTCCTCTTCATTCTTGACTAGAGGTTGGGAAAGGTGAGCTTGTCATCGTTGTTGTAGGTGTGTGTTGTTAGCCAAAAGACAAGTGTGACGTTGCAGTCATTCTATGGCGTTCTTATCAACTTAATACAAAGACGCGCATTTCATTGGGGGTTCTCGAAATAAAAAGTGTGCTGATTTTGTACAGATATCTTAACATCTAGTTTAGGATATAGATATTTTGTACTCTCAGATCCATAATAAGTGTTGGGACTTTAGTTCAGCTTAGTCTAAATTTGAGCTAAAGTCCCCACACTTATTATAGATCTGAGGGGTACCAAAAATAGAATGGAATTTGACGAACTACTCTTTCTGTCTCTTGATTTTGTGCTATAAAGTGAGTAGAGAATCTCCGTGGTAGAAAGCACTTTAGCTTTTGATTTCATACTTTAGATTTCTCAAAAAGAACCATTCTTCAGAAGTCGATGGTTGAGATCCATTTCCACAAGGTCACACTGAACGAACCTAGTTCTCGGATAAACAATTATATACACGAACCTGGTTCTAAGATAAGCATTTGTTTGAGAATATTAAAACGAGTTCCACTTCACGAGGTTGTCATTCAACCACAAAACCTGAACAGTTATTTCTCCAATTCTGACGGAAAATTAAAAATCCATATTTTCCCGTTTTAATCTATACCTAATAATAAAGTATAAAGTGTTTCTTATCAATTCTTCTTTTTATGAACGGTTTTAACCCTAAAATTGACAGAATTACCACCGCTGCCATTGGCAATTTGAATAACGGTTTGAATTTTTTGGTCGTGCTCTATTCCTTTTTTTGTCGAGAAAACCACCCTTTATCTGGTGGAACATGGAACCACACCTGCCTACCCACATCAGAATAAAGAGCACCTCTAACAAAGTTGTGGGCATCACCATTCGATTTTCGACCTTCATGCGCAAACTCGAACAGCTTGAAGTTCGCCTTGGTCGCTTTCATCTCGCAGATCAGCTAGCCATAGGATACCAACATATCATTGGCATTGACGCTCCTGATCACATTGGCACAGTCGCCCTTCCCTGCACGCCGATGCCTCCAAAATTTCTAGGACGTTTGTACCTTGTATACCTTGTATAACTAGCGTCGACGCTCCGACAAACCTCCCCATCTCGTCACGGGAAATAGCTGCTAGGGTCGCTTTCTTGTTGTTCTCAGATAGCACTGCATCAACATTCACTTTGACCATCCCACCCGGCGGTGGTAACTAGCGCGGAACAGCGATGGTCACTCTCTTCTTCAGTTGCTCTAGTGGTTTCTGAATTTCCAGATCCTACTACCTTCCCTTCTTGGTCGAAACTGTTAGACGGTAGGGACCAGGAATCCTAGATGGAGAGAACCTGGTCTTGTTTTCTACAGCTATAACTGACCCGCCTATGGAATCTGTTGGCTCGGATGAACCGACATGAAATGAAAGAGAGGAAGGTGGAAGCTATTGGCAAATAGAGGGGGAATGTTCTCCATGTCTTTTAGCCCTCACTAGATGACAACTTTCTTACTTTTCACTTCTTAAGCTTGGCAGACTAGAAGACTTGGAAAGAAAAAGAAGTTTGGATCCGCAAAAGTATACTTAGGCAGTTCCTTCGCTGAGCACAACAGAATGAAGAGGAATTTGTTTCATTTTAGATACTTGTTGTCTAGATTACTTAGAAGTAGCCTGCCTTACTCGAGCCAACGAGGATAAGAAGGTGTTTATAGGGCTCGAATTACGTCTTTAAGAGGTTCTGCTCTTTCCTCAAAGAGCTTCTCGTGTACAAAACCAATCATTGATACCACTACTAACATACCTTAATTGTTGTTTGTTCTAGAAGCATGGATGACGAGGGTTTAACTCAACAATGTCCATTGTTATGGACTTGGGTTTTGGAGAAGGAGGAAGCGCTGGAGACATCTATCGGCTAGCAAACAAGCACACAGGGGACTCAAAGATTTACCCATGTTCAGGCCTCGTAGAGGTCCCTACTCCTGCTTGTATGCTCGTGGAATTATCAAGGGAATCGAAGATTACAATGGTGCGCAGATGCAATCTGGCGAGGGTTGTGGAAACTAGGGTTGCGTGTGTCCTTCTCGCTGCCCCCTCCTAGCCTTTATATAGATAGGCTAGGTCTCGGGTAGCAGGTCGAGTCGGTTACAGATTTCCCTTTTAAACTTTCTATCTTTAGCTTCTTCTTGTTCTTCAAGCAATCGAGAGTTCGTAGGTTACTCGAGTCCTTCATTTGGGCCTTGGCGACACCGTGGGCCTTTACATATTTAGGCCGTATATACCAAACTCGAGTACCTGTAGGGTATACCCATGTCAGTAGCCCCCGAGTGTCCAGTGGAATCGCAGATTCGACTGGGGACTTTATGAAATCTTTCGAGTGCATAAATGAGTACATTTTTCGACTGCTTTGTCCGTGTCATAGGGATTTTTGGTGTGCGTGCCTGATTTTAACCGATGTATCGGTATCGGTTAACTACCTTAGGGTAAAACAACGCCACCTACTCAAACTCGAGTCCCCGGACTCGAATCCGGAAAAGTGCTGGTGTAATTCGACTCAAGCCGCGGAGGTCTTACAAGAGTCGAATTCCAGTATATGGGTGTGAGCACTCGACGCGTCTGTCAAGGCATATTCATCGTACCTGTAGGCACGGATATATTTCTGGTAGTGCGCAGCAAATGCGTTGTCAGGCCTTATTCAGGTCTTACCTTCACGCTGTAAGCGCGGCATCCGAATTTTATCATCGCGGAGACGATTCGGGTGACCCAGGAGACGCAGTCTCTTTGTAGGGAAAAATTATGAGGCGGTGTCGCCATAAACTTCGAGTGTGGATGTTATCGACACACAGTACTTAGTACAAATAATCATAGGGTGCGCGACCAGCACTCCCTATGGGAGTAGCCCCCGAGTGCCTGGTTGAGTCGAAGACTTAGGCAGGGACTAAAAAACTTTTGCGACTGCTGTCGTCTTTTGTTTGCTTGTTTCAGTCGAATTTATTTTCAGCGCTCCCTATAGGAGTAACCCATGTCCATACTCGAATCACGAATTCGAGTGGTTGGGTTTGTTCTTATTGTCCATATTCTTGCAGAAAAGAAAAAGAAAAATCGTAGGGTGCGCGACCAGCGCTCCCTATTGGAGTAGCCCCGAGTGCTTGGTGGAGTCGAAGACTCGAGCAAGGACTAAAGTAGTCGAAGTCTGCTGCTACATAGCTTTTGATGACGTCAGTGCTGACGATTTCATGACCTCGGTTGCCCGCGTGAGCGAGTTTGACGGGACGTGACGAGCGGTGGGCCCCACTATCTGACTTTGATTTGACTGGGCATGCGTAATCTTTATTTTAACCGCGCCTCCTCGATTTCCGCACGTAATGGGAGTAGTGGGGGACGGTTCATGTTTTAGCTTCTCCACATGTCTAGCACGATGATCGCCACGCGTCTAGTAGGGTTTTTCTGAGCTGTTGGATTGCATCTTCCAGGGGTTAAGTAGTGGTGCTGCGACGGTAAAATCCACATATGCTTTCTCTCATCGTTTGCCTTCTTCGCCATTGCCGCTGCTCCCCTGCTTTTTCTACTCTCTTTTCCTCCGCGGCGCTGGACCAGCTCCGCACATTTCCTATTTACTTTCTCCGGTCGCATCGCCACCGCGCAATGGGGAAGAAGAAGGGAGGTGCTGCGGACGATTCCGCGGCTACCGCTGCTGCGGTGAAGAAGAAAGGCGGCTCCACCGCTGTGGGTACCAGCACCGCCACCGACGGGAATAAGAAGGGCGCGGGCACCCGCATCACGAATGGTGCATGGCGTCCCTCCATCATCAAGTCCTCTGATCTCCGTCTTCTTTGCCAAGACGGAGTGCTGTCCGCCGCAGTCGCCGACGCGCGCGTCCCTAGTGGTGAGATAATTCCCTCTCCTCCCGCTGGTTTTCGAGTGATGTTCTTGGCGTTCATCATTCGCGGCCTATCGTTGCCCCTGCATCCCTTCTTCAGGGGCCTCCTTTGCTTTTACGGGCTCCAGCTCCATCAGCTGTCCCCAAACTCTATCATCCACATCTCTTGCTTCATCACCCTCTGCGAGTGCTGGCTCAGTTCGGCCTCTTCAAGCGCCTCTTCAAGTTGAAGCGCCAAACTGCTTCTAGCTCCTTAGTCTACGATGTAGGCGGCTGCGGAATTCACGTCGATCCATCCGCCACCTATTTCGACATCAAGCTGATGAAGTCCGTCCAAGGATGGAGGGACAAGTGGTTCTACGTTCGCGATCAGAAGGCCGACGGAGACCACTTCGGACTCGCACCTTTCGATCCCGCGATGCCGTGCAAGAGGAGGCGCTCCTAGAAGAATGTAGTCATGCCTGGCGAGTCCACGGAGACATATGTGCTGTACGAGCGCGTCTGCGACCTCGAGAGTCGCATAGGCAAAGAGGAGGGAGGTTGCACCCTCATTCGCACGTGGTTGCGCCGTCGCGTCTAGCCCCTGTAGACCAGAGTCCACCCCATGTTTCAGTGGGCTGGCGCTGACGATGTCACTCGCGTGTCTGCCGATGGCATGTCCGCGAGTGAGGTGGATAAAAGGGTTCGAATGGTGACCACATACACCATCAAGGATGTGCTCCCTAGTGAGCCAGTCGTTCCCCCGTTCGACGCTTCTAACCCTCCTCCTGAGGTACAATTGTGCTACGTAGTAGCTTAGTTTGTTGATTGCTTCTATGCTGTTTCTTTGCTTTTGTGCTGAATTTGTTGTCTATATATAGGATTGGGCGGTGTCACCCTGTATGTCCCCTCTTCCTGAGGGGGTTATCCCTCACGAGGACTTGGAAGAGGACGAGTCAGAATCGAAGAGGAAGCCCCCGAGTCGGGTAGTTCGGATACTCACAAGCGTTCACGCAGCGAGGATTCCGATGCGTCGTCTCCTTCGACTCCGGAAGGTGCAGGCATTGGTGCGGGGTCGCCAATCCCTGCCATTCCTGTGAGCGCCGTGGCACCATCTTCTCGCAGAAGATCACGCCAAGAGTCTTCGTCAGAGTCGGGGGAACCAACCTTTGATTTTGATAAATTTGATTGGTAAGTATTTGGTTTGTCCTTTCTGATTCTTCATTGGCTTTGCCTTGTCCTTGATGTTGGTTTTGTTTTTGCAGTCAAGAGGCGTTGTCATCTTCTGACGACGTCCAATTTTTGGAAGAGTCAGGAGTCACAACCTCAAGGGCCAAGAAAGAGGTCGAGCGTGCTCCTTCTCCTCCATTGGCGGCCCACTCCAGGCACAACTCTTCCAGCTCTCCGCATGAAGGGGAGCATCGAATGGTTGCTCGGATGACTGCACACCAATCGACTTCGGAGTCATTGGAGGATCATGTAAGTGTAGGATTTCTTCTTTTGATGTTGCAATCGATGTTATCTATGCCATCTGATGATCCCTTGTTGTGCGATAGCCCCTTGTGAAGGAAGCCGCTCACTTGGCGGAGCAAGTGGTTGCGATGGGTCGTCAGCATGTAATGCTGGAGACGCATCATCGCGTGGTCGAAAGTAAGTGTTCTTCACTTCCTCTTCTTCTCCTTTTTATATGGTCGACTGATAGTCAATCCCTTTTGTTTTGTAGCTGAACATAACGCCCTCCTGCGCAACGCTGCTACCATGGAAAAAACACTCGCCGCGGCTATGAAGGGCCGCGATGAGACAATCGTGGCGCGTGACATGGCCCAGAGGCGTGAAGAGGATCTGCGTGCCTCCATCGCAGCCAGGGAGAAGTTGTTCGAAGAACAACTTTTCTCGATTGCCAAGGCCCTCTCAGGTACTATGTTTGGATATCATCATCTTTCTCTGTTTGATTTTTGCCGTTGGCGCTGATGTTTTGTCCCTGTATGGGTTTATGTACAGATGCTGGTGATTTGAGCTTCGACCCTCAGGCCCTCTGTCGCGATGATGCCTTGGCGGGTGCACTTTCAGTAGTCGAGGACCGCAGCGCCGCTGCTCAGGATATGCTTTCCAAAGCCAAGGGCGTGCTCAGTCGCCTTCGGGAGGAGTTGATGCCCAAGGCTGAGCTAATCGAGAACATGAACGAGCTGGTGGAGTCTCTCGTCGGGGGTGTTCCTACAAGCTTCAAGAACTCGCACCGTGCGGTTGGCGCGTGAATGTCACTCGCCATGGTGCAGGCCCACAGATTCGAGGTTGACCCTGCAGCGGTTTCGAAGGTGATGCCCATTAGCGCGGACGGCCAGCAGGTAGTCTTTGCTCCCTTCGCGACTGCCTGTGGCAAATATGGGCCGCAGCTGATTAGCACGGTTGCGAAGTACTCTGAGGAGCTGCAGTGAGCCAATAAGGTGGCAAAGGCTGCATCATCAGGGGCTGGCGGAAAGTCAGTGGCATCTGACACTACCACGGACTCGATGAAGCCCCCGAAGCCGTCAAAGTCGAAGAAGCCAATCGCTCCTCAGTAGTTTTGTAATAGTTCACTAGTTTATGCTTTTTTGTCTAGAACATGCCTTTTGGCGGGTGTATCTGCTGATACTTTTTGCCATTCTTGAATGCACTCGAATCTTTTGTCTGTGTGTCGATTTGATCTTGTTATTCGCTTCTTGGTTGGCTTGTGGTAGGGTACATCAATTGATCCTTTGAGGGAACGTCAGGACTCGCCGCTCCTTGATGATACCTTGGCACCGTCGCGCTCCAGGGTGGATGAGCTGTCGCTGCTTTTGTGACTGCGTGACCGCGTGAAGCAGTTAGAGCGTGAATTGCCCGTGCTCCGTGGTAACGCGGATGTATGGAAGTCAAAGGCAGAGAAGGCCGCCGCCCGAGAACAATATCTGCTTGGCGAGGTGACGCAGCTAGGCGACCAATCCAAGTGTTAGTTTGCTTGCTCTTATCTTTTCCTTGTAGTCATTCGCGATGGTGCACTGTCCTTATGCTTCTGTTGTTGCTTCGTATAGTTGTCAGCGTGCGTCATCCGCAAGATGAGAAGGAGAGAATTGCCATTCGTATGCATGATCTGACCCAGGAGCAACTTCAAGAGAGTGGATACTTCTGGGTAGATTATGATCGTGCGATTGCGCTGGCGACCCTGCAGGATCGTACGTCGCGAGTGCTGCACTTTCTGAAGAAGTCGCAGTCATCCTTTAAGAACATTTATCGGACGATGTTTCCGCTGGATGTTACTCCATCAAGCCTGCTGGCCCTTCTCGCCAAGTTTCAAGACCTGACTGCGGTTCGCGAGTGTGTGAGGCAATAGTTGGTGGCTGGTGCCAAGGCCGCTTTGTCGCTGGTGCGACTGCATAGGCCTGACGTAGATGTTGCGGCAATTGCGGCTGGGCCACCTGTGCCACCAGCAGGTTCTGCCTGGAATATGGTGCCGCACTACCAGGCGGTGGATCGCCCAGCAGAAGAGATCATCGACTTCTTTGAGGAACAAACCAACATTCTCTTGTTGCAGTAGTAGCTTAATTTGTATCATGCACATAAGTGTACCCATGTTGTAAAGTTCGTATGAATGTTGTGTATAATTGATTGTCGAATATGTATAAAGAGCTTATTAGCGTGTAAGTGCGTTGCACGATGCGACTCCTTTTTGTTAGCCTGGCCATGCGTTTATCTCAGTCCCTTGTCAACCTGTCAGGTGCGTTGCAACTGGGTTGATGTTGTATCAAGGGTTTCGATTGATGTGCCAGCTACTCAGGATATCGCGTTTTAGTTTGTAGAACAGATGTGTAAAGGGTGGCGTAGCCCCCGAGTCGATAAGTTGCGGAAAAATAAAGGAAGACATAGAGTTTTGGGGCACTTAGCTTTATTTATTCGTGAGACAGTACGAAGTAAAATGTGTGGCTAAGTAGCCTTGGCTGAGTGCCTTATTTGCGATGCAAAAGTAAAAACGACTAAGGGTAGAAGCATCGCAGTTGTGCGACGTTCCAGGGGTTGGAGTATGCGACTCCTGTCTCTAGATCTTGAAGGCGATAGGCGCCACCTGGGATTACTTCTGTAATCACGTATGGTCCTTCCCAGGGGGATTCGAGCTTGAGATGTCCTTGCTGCTTTAGTCCCAGGACCAGGTCGCCTTCGACGAAGGATCGGGGGCGTAGCCTCCTACTATGGTAGTTGCGTAGGTTCTGCTGGTAGATCGTTGATCTTTCCGCGGCGATTTCTCTCGCCTCGTCGAGGAGGTCGACGGAGTCTTCGAGTGCGAGGGAGGACTCTTGCTCGCTATAGGCGACCACGTGTGGCGCTTTGTACCGTACTTCGGCGGGCAGCACCGCTTCGGCCCCGTGGACCATGAAGAACGGGGTGTAGCCTGTAGCACTGTTTGGGGTTGTGCGTAGGCTCTAGTGTACTGCTTGCAGTTCGTTTGGCCAGCAGCCCACGGCTTGTTCGAGTGGCCGGAGGAGTCGCTTCTTGATGCCGCCGCAGACGAGCCCGTTCGCCTTTTCAACCTGACCGTTGGTCTGTGGATGTGCTACCGAGGCGTAGCTGATGTTGATTCCCAGATTCTCAAAGAATTCTTGGAACTCCTTGGATGTGAAGTTCGTTCCATTGTCCGTGATGATGCTGTGTGGCACTCCAAAGCGAAAGACGATGGACTCGAAGAACTTGACTGTGCTATGCCCCGATTGATTGGTCAGTGGCATGGCTTCTATCCACTTGGTGAACTTGTCGACTGCCACCAGGAGGTAGACGTAACCTCCTCGTGAGGACTTGGCGAGCTTGTCGACCATGTCGAGTCCCCATTGCGCGAAGGGCCAGGCCAATGGGATTGGCCGGAGTTCCGCGCTAGGTGCATGCAGTTTGTCCGCGAATTGTTGACACGCATTGCATTTTTGGACGATGTCCTTGGCGTCGCGCATGGCCGTAGGCCAGTAGAACCCAGCTCGCAAAGCTTTGGCCACGAGGGCACGACTGCCCGCGTGGTGTCCACAGGTCCCCTCATGGATGTCGAGGAGGACAGCTCTTTCATCAGCCGTGGAGATGCATCGCTGGAGCACTCCTGTGATACTGCGCTTGTATAGTTCGCCGTTGATAACAGCGAATGCCTTGGATCGCCGCGCGATGTGCCGTGCATCAGTCGGGTCATCCGGTAGCCTTTTGCTGAGGACGTACATGATGTACGGTTGCGTCCAGGATGATTCGATCATCATGACACTCATTGGTCCTTCGAGTCCTGTGTCCAGCTCCAGGTCGTCAAGTGCCATTGGCTCATTGGGTGGTGTAGCCCCCGAGTCCGTTGCTGCGCTTGTTTTCTTCTCTGCTGCCTTTGGCTTGACGGAGCATTCGCAGATGTGCTCGAGAAATACTCCAGGTGGTATGGGGGCGCAGGTAGAGCCTAGGTTGGCGAGTGCGTCCGCCTCTTCATTGCTTTCGCGGCCTACGTGTCGCAGTTCGCAGCCGTCGAAGTCCCCTTCGAGTGTGTCGTAGAGGTTGCGGTAGGTGATCATGTTGTCGTTCAGTGCATCGCACTCATGCATTGTTTGGTTGATGACCAACTTGGAGTCGCCGTAAATAATGAGTCTCTTGGCGCCGCAGGCTTTTGCCATCCTCATCCCATGTAGCAGGGCCTCGTATTTAGCTTCGTTGTTGGAGGCGGTGAACTGCATTCGCAGGATGTATTTCAACTTGTCTCCTTGAGGTGATGTCAATATGACACCTGCGCCTGCTCCGTCCTTTCGCTTGGATCCATTGAAGTGCATTTTCCATAGGTAGGACATATCTGGTTTTTCAGGGAGCTGGTTCTCCATCCAGTGCACGAGGAAGTCAGGAAGAACTTGCGACTTGATTGCGTCGCGCTTTTCATATGTAATGTCTCGTGGAGACAATTCTATTCCCCAAAGCGCGACTCGTCCTGTGGCGTCGGGGTTGTCGAGGATGTGTCCCAACAGGGCGTCGTTGACCACCACGATTGGGTGTTCCTGGAAGTAATGGCGCAGTCGCCGGGCGGTCATGAAGACGTCGTCTGGTACCGCTGTTTTGTTGGCGTGAGGACCTTGCTGAGGTAGTAGACTGGGCGTTGTACCCTGTGGACCTTGTTTTCCTCGGCTCGCTCGATGACGAGCACTATGCTGACCACCTGGTTGGTGGCGGAGATATATAGCAACAGTGGTTCCCTTTCCCACGGGGTTACTAGTATTGGCGAGGTGGAGAGCAGGCGCTTGAGGTCCTCGAATGCTTCCTGTGCTTCGTTGGTCCACTCGAACTTTTTAGTTTTGCGGAGGAGTTGGTAGAAGGGCAGCGCCTTTTCACCCATCCGACTAATGAATCGACTAAGGGCCACGATTCGCCCAGCCAGCTGCTGAACGCCCCTTATGTTTTCGGCTTCTCCATGGCTAGTATGGCTTTTATTTTCTTTGGGTTTGCCTCGATTCCTCTTGCGGAGATGAGGTACCCGAGTAGTTGCTCGGATGGCACGCCAAAGGCGCATTTGTCCGGATTGAGCTTGATCCGGTAGCGGTCGAGGTTGGCGAATGTTTCGCGCAAATCATCGATTAGGGAGGCTTCCTCCTTGGTCTTGATTACTATGTCATCGATATAGACTTGGATGCTGCGACCAAGTTGTTCCTTAAGGCAAGCCTGCATGCACCGCTGGTAGGTGGCTCCCGCGTTCTTTAGCCCGAAGGGCATTGTGTTGTAGCAGAACACACCAAAGGGCGTTGTAAACGCTGTTTTCTCTTGATCTTCCTCCTTCATTCGAATCTGATTATAGCCTGAGTAGGCGTCGAGGAAGCAGAGGCGCTCGCAGCCTGCGGTGGAGTCGATGATCTGGTCGATGCACGGCAACAGGAAGTGATCCTTTGGGCAGTGCTTATTCAGAAAGGTGAAGTCCACGCACATCCGCAGGATATCCGTGTCTTTTTTTGGTACCAGCATGGTGTTGGCAAGCCAAGTGCTTTCCTTGATCTCGCGTATGAATTTGGCGTCGAGGAGTCTGTTGATCTCCATTCCAACTGCCTGCGCTCGTGGCTCAGATAATCGCCGGATTGTTTGCTTGACTGGCCTTGCGTCGGGGTTGACGTTGAGTGCGTGCTCGGCGAATTCCCTGGGAACTCCTGGTGTGTCCGCAGGACACCAGGCGAAAATTTCCTAGTGCTCACGGAGGAATTCGACGAGCGCGAGTTCCTATGCGGGACTCAAGTTGTTGGCGATGAGGGCCATTTTGGCGGGATCCGAGGGGTGAACCTGCACTTTCTTTGTGTGCACTGATGAGTCGAAAGATAAATCAGGCGAGCTTGGCCGGCTTGGGGGAGGCAGACTGTTGTCTGTTGACTCCTTTAGTCTCGCGAGTTCTTCCTGCATGCCGAAGGACTGGGAAATTCTGTTGAATTCCCTATCGCAACTATCGGGCCTCCTGAAGCTCCCGTTGACTGTGATGACGCCATTGGGGCCTGGCATTTTCATTTGCAGGTAGGCGTAGTGTGGCACTGCGATGAACCTAGTGAACGCGACACGTCCGAGGATGTAGTGATATTGTGAGGGCCAGTCGACGACCTCAAAGTCGATGCGCTCGCGGCGAAAGTTTTTGGCGTGTTGAAGATGACGCCGAGGTTGATTTTGCCTAGGGGGTACACGCCATTGCCTGGGACGATGCCGTGGAATGTTGTGTCTGAGGCTTCTAGGCAAGTCAGGGGGATCCTCATGGCTCGCAAGGTACTCACGAATATAAGGTTGATGCCGCTTCCACCATCCATGAAGACGCGGCTCATATCGAAGCCTCCAATTTGTGCCTCGAGTACGAGGGGACAGTGGCCTGGACGAGGTACTTGTGGCGGATGATCGCGTTTGTCAAAGGTGATGCAGGACTCCCTTCCGCTGAGGTATTCAGTGGTAGATGGTGGCGAGTGTGTGTCCAAGTTAACTTGGCGAGTGATGGCCGTATGCACCCGATTGGAGGGCGTCCTTTTTGGATCATCATGGTACCCATGACCCTTGGGTAGGGTTCGCCTCCCTGGTGCTGGTCCGGTGCAGCTGCGTTTGGGAGCATTCCAGGTGGTGGTGGCGGAGGGCCATGTGCTACGGCGCCTGGGGCGGCACCGTAGCCTCTTTCGACTGTGTTGCGGTTCATCCGAGCTAATCCCTCATGTAGTTTGAGGAACTCGTGGCAGTCCTTGAGGAGGTGGCTGGACTTCTTATTTCTATCATCCTTGTCGATGTAGAAGTGCACCGTACATGGCCCGGACAGTTTATCTGCAATGGATGTTGCGGGTGCTTCATCATGATCGCGGCGTTGCCACACTTGCGTGGTTTTCCCGGAGTCGCGGTATCCACTACTGCGGTATCCGCTGTTGCGGTTGTCGTCGCGTCTGTCGGCGTAGCCGGCTGCGGCCATGTTGACGTCGCCGCGGTCATCATAGATGCGCATACGGCGTTTGCCTCGGCGGTCGCATCTGCGCTCGAGCTCTACCTCCTCGTCGGAGTGAACGTGATTTTTCACCGAATCTTCTCCATCGGCCCACCGATTCGTGATTTCCATCAAGTGGTCAATGGCCTTGGGCTTTGAGCGTTCCAGCTCCTCCCTGAGCTCTATGCGGCGGACGCCGCCGTTGAATGCGTCAATCGCGCGATCCTCCGAGATGTTTTCTGTGGAGTTATTGATGATGTGCCACCTTTGGATGTAGGAGCGCAGCGATTCGCCAGATCTTTGCTGGCAGCATCTCAACTCTTCGATTGACGCGGGCCGCTTGTATGTGCCCTTAAAGTTGCGCATGAAGCTGTAAACCAGCTCATTCCAACTGTGAATGGATCCGCGTGGGAGGTTGTTGAGCCATGCTCGGGCAGCGCCCTGCAGCTGTAGCTGTAAGCATTGCATGGCCATGCTTCGACTGCCTCCGTGGAGCCTGATGGAGGAGATGTGGTCCTCCAGCCAGATTTTTGGGTCCTGTAGGCCGTCAAACTTCGGGTTCTCCGACGGGAGTTTGAACCCCTTGGGCATTAAACGCACGATGGATCTGCTGAAGCATCTGGCGCCGCAGAGCTCCACATCTTCCTCTTCCGAGTCAGTCGACCGAGCACGTCGCGCCCTTGATTTGTCAATCTTGCGCTGCGTGATGTCATCACGCGCGTTGTATTCGTGGTCATGCCGCCGTGAGCGGCGACGTCGAGACAGGTCGTGACTGTCATCACTGGATGAGGGTGAGGAGTAGCGCTTTGCTAGCGCCTTGCCTTTCTTTGGCTCTGGTGTTGGCTCCTTGTCAAGGGCGGCCTCGATTAATCCCAAGCCCGCGATCATAGATTGGTGCATGGCGGCTCGGGGGTCTCTAGCTGGCGGCTGGTCGTTGAGGAGGTACATGGTGGTTGCTGTCACCGCAGCCAGTGGCGTCTTGGGGACCACATTGTCCCGTGTGTCTACTGTCATAGAGCTGAAGTCGAGGACCTTTGCAGCTTCTATGCGTTCTTGCTCAGTGAGATGGGCCATCCGAGATTGCCTCTTTTTGGCGATGTACTCGTTGCCTCTTGAGGAGGATCCTCCGTGGGAGGAGAGCCCAGCACGACGAAGGCTTGACTCGTCTGCTGCTTTTTTGCGTGCCTCGAGTTGCACGATTGTTTGTACTTGGCGCTTGAATTCTTCCTTCAGGAGCCAATGGTAGCCCATTAGAAGTTCTTGCGGAGATCCAAAGGGTAGAGGAGTGCCTCGTAGGGCCTCGCGGCAGCGAGCCCATTCTTGCTCGTTGAGCCTGATCACGACACGTTCGCCGGTTTGCTCGTTTATTATGGTTGGAGGTTCGACTGCCCCTCCATTGTCGGCGTTGGTGCGATCGCCACCGTTACCGCCATTAGCACCGTTTCCGCCATTGCCAACAAGAGGTGGGTCGGTTCCATTACCGCGATTGCCAGTTTTATCGCGGTTGGTAGAGGTATCGCCTGCGTTGATGACGGCACACATGAAGTGATTGGGGAAGCTACTGCTTCCACAACTCTCAAATCCGGAGCCGTAGGCTCCATCTTCAGTGGCCAGATCGCTCAGATCGGAGTTGCGACTGCTGTCGCTGACCGTGTTCTCGACTGTTGTCGAGGCGTTGAGTTCACTGAGGGTGCCGATCGATGGGGGGAACCATGATGCTGGGGCAATCGATGGCACCGTCGGCTGGTCATGCATGTGCAGCGTGCCCATCTGACCAACTTGGAAGCGGAAGCTCCCTATTGCCAGGCTGATCCCGTCGCCCACAGACTCGAAAGCCGGGCGAGTGGCTGGCGTGTGGATGGTGAAGTCGAACGCACCGAAGAGCTGGCGAATCTCCGCTGTTGCGGAGTTGTAGATCGCGGTTGATGGGGCCAAAGAAGCCGCGACATCAGCACTCCCAATTCCCACAGCCGGCACCAATTGACGAGGGTTTAACTCATCAATGCCCATTGTTATGGACTTGGGTTTTGGAGAAGGAGGGAGCACTGGAGACATCTATCAGCTAGCAAACAAGCACACAGGGGACTCAAAGATTTACCTAGGTCCAGGCCTCGTAGAGGTCCATACTCCTGCTTGTCTGCTCGTGGAATTATCAAGGGAATCGAAGGTTACAATGGTGCGCAGATGCAATCTGGCGAGGGTTGTGGAAACTAGGGTTGCGTGTGTCCTTCTCGCTGCCCCCTCCTAGCCTTTATATAGATAGGCTAGGTCTCGGGTAGCAGGTCGAGTCGGTTATAGATTAGGGTTTTCCCTTTTAAACTTTCTATCTTTAGCTTCTTCTTGTTCTTCAAGCAATCGAGAGTTTGTAGGTTACTCGAGTCCTTCATTTGGGCCTTGGCGACACCGTGGGACTTTACATATTTAGGCCGTATATACCAAGCTCGAGTACCTGTAGGGTATACCCATGTCAATGGATGTGGAAGCCAATTTTTGAACCAAATCCCCCAACTAGCCCCGAAAGACTGAATTTGATGTTGACGGGGAACTCGATCTGCTTCCTCGAGGGGTCTCCTTAGGCTTTCCACCTAAGGTGGTTGGGGTGCCTATCGAGGACTGCACCTAAACAACCCTTATGCCCTAGAATATTCCCTTTTACGATACAACATCAATTTCCTCCCGCGTCCAAAGATCTAGTCTTTCCAATGCCTCCTTCCTTGCCGCTAACGCGTGCTAGATGGATAGTAAGCAAGCTACCTTGCTTTCATTGCATTTTTTGATATCGTCCTCTTTAAAGATTCAAGGGGGTGCAATAGATTCTAGTTGATGTTATCATTCAATTAGTAACCTTGTCGACGCGAAGGGGCAAGCAGCTCCCCAAGTCTGAGATCAGTATCACTGGAGTCGCGGTGAATATGTACCCGAGGCATGTATACATCGCCCATCACACCCTGGGAATTGGTTTTGGCCGAAGCATCGGACCAATGATCACCCACTGGCAGGATAATGATCGGTAGAGACGATTTTCCTCTTGATCACCCTCCCCAACTTGCCTTAGAGTCCACCCATCCCAGGAAGAAGAAATTTTCTACTTTGGTTGGATGTGGATGAGCTAATTGTGGAGCGAATTGGATGATCGGGTTGAGGGCTGCCCAGAGTAGGAAATAGAACTTTGATATAAATCCATCTAATCTACTTACTTCGTTCCCTAATTTCATTCAGATCCTCGAGGAAAATAATTTGGTTTCCACCGAGTTACCTTAAGTACAACGTATGCATTGAATCACGAGGAATGATTAAAGCCCCGGCTAGGGCCCGGGTGGAAAAGCCAATCGTGCATCGGTGGCTTAGCAGATCAGACCTGATTTCCCCTTCTTGGACGGGACACCAAATCCATGTATATTTACCAACTAACCAATTTCTTGACGCCAGGGTGGATCCTAAAGAGATACCACTTCCTCATGAATTTCTCTTGAATCAGGACCTTTTGGCTCAACTTTATCCTAGTTTTGCTGAAGCTTTTAAGGAGGAGGCATTTCGAGTATGTCCTTGATTTTACTCAGGTCAATTTCCCGATGTCAAATGACAAACCCTAGGAATTTGCCCGACGAGACCATGAAGGCGCACTTCAACGGGTTCCTGGATTCAACACTTTTCTTGCTCCAACACCACCCTCTAGCCCTCATGTCAAATAGATGACATAATTGTAAATAGTCATAGAATGATTTAAGTTGAGGAACATAGAGGTCTCTCCCACCATCTTTGTAATATACCTCTGGAATATTGTTGAAATCACACGCCACTAAGCAGGGGCCTAAACCAAGTGGTTTATCTTAGTGTGCTAGCCGCTGCTTCATTTCGTATAGCGATAATGCTTTCTCTTTCTTAGCGCTCCACCCCGTGGAGAACTATGGTTGCGCCTTGATTGGCTTTCTCATTTTTTTGATTTTCTCTGACTTGGCTCAGCTTGACCTACTTGACTCGGCGGTTAGGTCAGGGTGGTTGGTGGTTTCGGGATCCCGTAGAAAATGTGTCTTTTATGCCTCAAGTATTAGCCACAACTCGTATGCATAGTAATTCTACCTGAAATTGTTTGGGAGACATGGTAAAATCCGGAGAAACAGAAAGAAAGTGTTAGCGCATTAAACTCAAAATCCAACTGGTGTATACTGATACGTCATAAACGTATCTATAATATTTGATGCTCCATGCTTGTTTTATATCAACTATCTTATGTTTTGTTTACACTTTGAGGCATTTTTACTCATTTTCTGGAACTAACCTATTGACAAGATGCCGCAGTGCTAGTTGCCTATTTTCTGCTATTTTTGGTTTCAAAAAAGCTAGAAAATAAATATTCTCGGAATTGGACGAAACAAAAGCCGAAGTTCCTATTTTTCCCGACACGAGACGAAGTCCAAAGAAGAGACAAAGGAGGGCCACGGGCTGGCCACAGCCTAAGGTGGCGCGGGTCCCCCCCAGGCATGCCACTAGGTGGTGTGGGCCCCTCGGGTCTCCACCGACCTTGCCCCTTCGCCTATATATTCCCCCGAGATGAAAACCCTAAATACAGGATCAGAATTCCACGAAAAGTTCCACAACGCCGCCACCACCGAAGAGGAGATTCGGGGGACGGAAGTCTCTATTCCGGCACCCTGCCGAGACAGGGAAGTGCCCCCGCAGCCATCTCCGTCGACACCACCGCCATCTCCATCGCTGTTGCTGACTCCCATGATGAGGAGGGAGTAGTTCTCTCTTGAGGCTAAGGGATCTACAAGTAGCTATGTGTTCATCTCTCTCTATGCATGCTCTTATTGAGATCATGAGCTTTGTAATCTAGATCTATTCTGCTAATCAAGTGCTTTAATTAATCTCTGCTTATCCCCACGTGTGTGAAGTTGACAGTGTGCACGTTGTGTGGCACTTAGGCTAAGGTTACATAAATACTTATCATGAGTATAATTTGAGTTGGATGTCTCTATGAGATTGTGGTGTTTGTTGGAACCATCTAGCGCTCAAGGTGATAGTGAGGGGTTATCTAGATGGGGAATGCGAACTTTAAGGAGTGTTGTTATAGCCCTACATCGTCCAACCGGAGAGTAGTTCAGGGTAGCATCATGAAGAGAATATATTTATATGAGAGTGTCCACTAGTGAAAGTATGATCCCTAGGCCTTGTTTCTAAGCATTGAAACACCGTTTACAATCAGTCATGTTACATGTTTGCTTGCTTCCACTCTTATTTAAGATTGCAATTACCACTTATAATCATCCATATTACTTGTATTTCACTATCTCTTCGCTAAACTAGTGCCCCTATACACCTGACAAGTGTATTGGGTGTGTTGGGGACACAAGAGACTTCTTGTATCTTGATTGTAGGGTTGCTTGAGAGGGATACCTTTGACCACTTCCTCCCTGAGTTCGATAAACCTTGGGTGATCCACTTAAGGGAAACTTGCTGCTGTTCTACAAACCTCTACACTTGGAGGCCCAACACTGTCTACAAGAATAGAAGCGTGCATATACATCAAGCTTTTCTGGCACCGTTGCCGGAGAGGTAAGGTAAAAGGTACTCACATCCTCTGGCTACTAAGCTATCTTATAGTACTATTGCTGGTGTGTGAGTGCTCGAAGTTATTTCCTTTAGATTCTGCAATTATATCTTTTTGTTTCTTGTTTTATTTTCACTAGTTAGGATTAATGGAAAACAACAACAAAATTAGAGAGCTTTATAGTGTTTATCTTGAGTTAGGACATGAAGTATTTGAAGAGAAAATTAAAAAACCTATGGAACTTTATTTGCGTGCTAATAGCAATGTTATTAGTATGAATTCTTTGAACACCATTATTGCTAATTCTATGGAAAAGTCTAAGCTTGGGGAAGCTAGTTTTTATGAAAATGATCTTTTTAGTCCCTCAAGGACGGAGGAGAAAATTTACTTTGATGATACTATGCCTCCAATATATGATGATTACAATGATGAATATGATATTTTCAGTCCACCTACTATTGAGCAAAAATTAATTATGATTACAATATGCCTCCTATATTTGATGATTACGGTGATGAGAATAATAATGATAGCTATTTTGTTGAATTTGCTCCCACTACGATTAATAAGAATGACTATGCTTATAGGGGGAGTAATAATTATTTTATGCATGTGGCTCATGATAAGAATGTTTTATGTGATATTTATATTGTTAATTTTATTCATGATGCTACTGGAAGTTATTATGAGAGAGGGAAACATGGTTTTATGTATCTCAACAATATTAAGTTTCCCCTCTTTTTGTTGAAAATTTTGAAGTTGCACTTGTTTTGCTTTCCTATGCTTGTTGCTTTATGCTTTCATGACTTGTTTCTTTACAAGATTAATTTTCATAGGAAGTGGGTTAGACTTAAATTTGTTTCATATTTCCTTCTTGATGCTCTCTTTTAGTTCAATTCATATTTCTTATGTGAGCATCATCAAAATTATCATGCCTATCTTAATGGCTATAAAGAAAGAGCTTTTAGGAGACAACCCATTGTATTTTTACTTTTAGTTTACTTTTGTTTTGTTGATTCTTGGAAGTTATTGCCTCTGTAATAACCTCTCCTTATCCTTTTTGTTTGGTTTTTGTGCCAAGGATAACCTCTAATGAGAAGGAAGTAAGATATAGGGAAGTTGCCGTCCCGGAACAGATTTCTGTGCGTCACTGTAAAAAATCGTGAAAAATCCCTGTACGTCGGAATTAGCTGTAATTTTCTGTGATTACGACTCAGGTTATTATCTAACTTCCGTTAGTTTAGCACTTTTCTATTTGAGCAACATAAGATCTTCGAAAAAATCGGTTTTTACCCTCTAGTCTGTTTTGACAGATTTCTGCCATTATTTGCATTTGCCTCTTAATCTCTTTCTCTTTGAGTTCTCTTTGATCACTTGAGATTTTAGAAGGAATTGCTACAGTAGATTGTGTTTTAATCTAAGTTTTACTTGTGTTGAAACTAAACCTAAAGACTTATTATTTTGAATACACTAATGTTCCTAATGAAGATTGTGTGAAGTTTTGTATGAAGGAAATTTTCAAGTGTAGGGAAGAATAATGTGATGAGATGAAGTATGTGATTGTGCATGTGTGCCCCCATGTGTGGTTTTGGTAATTAATGACAATCTTTATGGACTTATGTTTGCATTGAGTTTTACCTGTAGGATTTGTCCTTAGGTAATGCTTGAACCATATGTTGGCTTCAAGGTTGGGAGAAGAAGAAAGTGAAGAATATTAAGTGTTGAACAAGGTTTCAATGAGTGATCTGGAGATTGGTCAAGTGAGAGTTGAGCCTATAGCAAGTGTGTCTTGAAGACTAAAGTTGGGGTGATATCTCATGTTCCTTCAAGACACCAACATAATGAAGAAAGAAGAAATGATGTGCAAGTTCAAGATGAGCCATCTCGAAGAGATCATTTGCTTGAAGCTTGTCATCCTATGGTTATCATGGATATGGGAAGATGATATGCTCAAGAGAGAAGCTCTACCATAGTGGAGTATGGGAGAGCAATTTGCAAGTCTTCACCAAGCTAGTGCAATCAAGAAAGGTGTTCCATCCTGAGGTGGACAAGATCGCTATCGTCAATCTCAAGTGGAATATGCTCAAGGCAAAGGTATGTTTTGATAGGGTTTCTTTCTTACCGGTCTCATGGTGTTAGTTGGGGAGACTGGTTTATAGGATAGATAGCCATACTATCAAGAGAGGTTATCGAGTGAGTAACTTGATCATATCTTTCATGAGAGCTCAAACCTTTGCATACTTGGCATCATCCTTTTTGGTTGTTATTTGGATCTTATCCATGTGAGGTTCTTGAGCTTGTGGTAATATTCATAACAAGCTCTAGTTCATCGAAAACGGATTTCATATACATTCTCTATTGCATTTTTGATACTGGAGGCTTTACCAGTTTGTCTTTTAGAGATTAGTAAAACCTTCCATTATTTGGTTCTTATCCATGAGAGGATTTAGAGCTTGTGTTAATCTTCGTGACAAGCCCAAGTTCATCGAAAACAGATTTCATATGCATTCTCTATTGCGTATTTTTGAGAGAAGTCAAACCTTTAGTCATTTGGTTCTATCCTCCCTTGCTGGACTATGATGGTTCCCTGCATGATCTTTTAGAGTTTGTTTTCCTCTTTAAAACAAGCCCAAGATCATCAAAATCGGAGTCCGGATGCAAAAATTATGGGTGTTTTCGTATTGCTATTTCTGTCAGTTTTGCCTTGGCCAGAATGTCCGGCGTGAATAGGCCGGAATGTCCGGCCCGCGCGCTCCAGGGCTGTAACGGTTGGATTTTGGAGGACCTATATAAGGGGCCCTTCTTCCCCAATGTTTACCTAACCTTTCTTGCAAGTTTTCTCCTCCATTGCTGACCTTCTTGAGCTTGCTATCCCTCAATCCCTCGATTGATTCTTGCATATTCTTGAGGGATTTGAAAAAGGAGATCTAGATCTACAATCCCACCAATCAATCTCTCCTCTAAGTGAGAAGAACATCTTGGGATCTAGATCTTGGAGTCTTGTGTGGATTTCTTCCATTGTTCTTCCTCTCTTATTCCCACATAAGCTTTTGTAGCTTTGGTGGAATTTGGTAGAGAAGGAGTTGAGCAATTCTTGTGTTCTTGCCATTGCATTTGGTACATCAGTTTGAGTTCTCGGTGAGGATTCGATTGGGTGAAAGGTGAGAAGCTTTTTACTCTTGGGTTCATTGGAACCCTGTTGGGGGGATACCTCCGGGTAGGGTCACGCCAAGGTATAAATGCCGAGTTAGCCGAGGTTCGGCAAGGTCAAAGCGGATGCTGGCCGAGTCACCTCAAGGCAGGCCGAATCTCGAGGTAACCCGGACCAGGGGATGTCCACCTAACTGAGTCTCGGCCGACTTATATCGTAAGTCGGTGGGATGAATCTAACTTGTATGCGGGAACAGGTGTGGCCGGATCAACCATGTGGGATCCGGGTTATATCAAGCTTGTAGGAGAAGGAAGGTATCTCGCTGGTCAAAAGTGACCACTAGGCGCAGAGCGTGAGCGAAGCGTACAGAGGCAGGACCACCGAAGCGTGGCCGACAAGGGTGACGACGCCAATGTCGGATGACGCAGGAGCCGCAGAGGCTCACGTAGCCTCTGCATGGATGACGCGGGGGAAAAGAGACCCGGTCGGTTTGCCATTTTGGGAAGAGGAATATTCCCTGGAATATGCCTCCACGTATGCCCTAAGTGGAGACCTAACGGCCCCTATATAAGGAGGGCTAGGGCTTCTGTAGAAAGGGTTGATCTCGATTGAGTTGGTTTTGCTAGTTGTCTCCTAGAGAGCTGAGTTTGGCTTGTGGTGAGAGTAAGAGAGTTCTTCTTCCTCCTCTCCCCAATACAGCTCGAGGAGCACTTGTAAACCTTGGAAGTGAACTGAATACAAAGCTACCGTGTGTGGAATCACCACACTATCCCTCCCTGGATTCCCCTAGTGCATTTAGTCCCCACCTTTAGCCTATCCATGGCATCTGCCGTGACACCACCACGACAATTGGCGCCCACCGTGGGGCTAGCGGCGCTAGCAGGGGTGAAGATCGGGACGGGAAACCTCATCGGCACCGGCAAACGCATCGTCTCCGGGCTCGTTCAGCACTTTGGAGCGCTGGATTTCGTCAGCGATAACGCTGGCTGCTTCGGCAAGCGTCCTCTTCTGCGCAACGGCCTTTTCGTCAAGCTCGGCGCTCACAAGGTCTGCGTTGCTGTGGATGTGTCATGCGTTCACCCGCGGCACATCGTCGAAGGAGGCGAGCCACCCCTTAGCGTGGTTCACGAGGCGCGTATCACTCGCTCCCCGGACCGTGCAGAGGTGATGATGACTGCGCCAGCCGCAGGTGCAAGCAAGGATCCGGCACCGGATCTGGAGGTAACGCCAAAGGCACCGAGGAAAGGTAGAGGTCCTCCACTAGAGAGGCCAGAGAATGTGCTATGGGAAGCGATGGATAGCTTGGAAAACCCTATAGCAGCAGTGGTAGATCCGGCTCAGGCATAGGCCGAGCTAGAGGAAACTAGGCAAAAAATTCTAGAGGGTGCGAAAAAGATAGCCGCGTCTCAGCAGTCGTTGAACATGACACTGCGTGAGTACGCAAAGGCAAATAAAGTAGATGCTGTAAAAGTAAAAGGGAGAAACCTCATGAATGAAATGAACAAAGAGGGTGATACTAGGATTGAGGAGTCTGAGAACTGTTTGTCCGTGGGGCTGCCAAAGTATAGTACCCCGGCGAAAAACCTCAGGGCAGCAGATGCAGCTGCATCCGAGTTAGAAGGTCTAACGGGTGAAGCCCGTCAGAGACAGCAAGATATGGTCAATGAGTTGGTTCGGATCGCGAACAGGCAAAATGAGGAATTTCTCAGGGCTAACCTGGAGAGAGATGGGGCCTCCAAGATCGTTCTAACCCGGAGAAATCCACTGGAGCTGCATCGTCTCCTCATGGTGGTCCTAGGAGAGAAGAGGTAGTAACCTCGGCAAGGAGAAACAAACAGATCGCCCATATGACCCGGCAAGGGCAGGGAAAGGGAAAGAAGTGCAAAGAAATGAAGATCGAAGAAGTGTGAGCCGAGGTGAAGCTGGCCGAGTTAACCACGACCAAGGAAATGCTGGTCAAGGAAATGCTGTAAACGGCAATGCCGGACAGCGTAACTCGGCAGGAGCAGGACAACCGCAGCAGCGGAATATACCAAGGCAAGAGCGAAGTGCCGACCGAGGTATGCAACAGAGAGGTGCTCCAAGAGAGCAAGACCGGTATAATGATGGTGATGCGGAAATGGCGAACGTAGGATACCCAAGGCCGGACTATCATGTGATAGGGTCAAGATTGGGAAGCAGGGATTTGATGCCTGATGATGCCAGATTAAAACTGGATCGGCTGTATAGGTCGGAGCAGATTGAATGTCAAGGTCCCCCGGGTCCTGCGTGTTTTGGGCCCCGGATCATGAAGGAACCTCCGGTACCTAACTTCCAGCTACCTAGAGGCACAAAGACATACAACGGAAGTACTAAGCCGGAAGATTGGTTGATAAACTATGCCACAACGGTAAAAATTGCTACGGGCAACTTGAGATGGGCTGTGAGGTACGTACCCCAGATGTTAGAGGGGCCAGCGAGGGTATGGCTAAACAATTTGACACCCGGAAGTATTAACTGCTGGATCGATTTTGAGGAAATGTTTATCAGCAATTTCTCAAGTACGTATCAGAGGCCGAATAGGCCACAGACCCTAGCAATGTGTAAGCAGAGACCGAACGAGACGGATCGGGAGTTCTTAACCCGGTGGTGTGTCGTGTGAAACTCGTGTGAAGGTGTGATCGAGTCACAGGCCATAGCATGGTTTGCGCAAGGGTGCAGATATGCAAGCATGTTGTGGCAAAGATTGCAAAGAGATATGCCAACTACGTTGGCAGAGACAATCCGGATTGCTAATTCGTACGCTTTGGGTGATCCAACTCAACCCAGACTCGTGTCAAACGAGTCAAATGAGGAGTACTACCAGAGAGATGGAGCCGGGTCATCCCGGAGGAATGACTACCGAGGTAAGAGAAGAGATGATAGACCAGATTATCGGTACAGTTTGCAACAAGTTGCTGCTGTGAATCAAGATCAGCCCAGAGCAGGGGGCAATCAACGTCAGAAAACTGGAGGGCAACAATGGACACCGAGAAATGATGGCAAGAAACCTTGGACGCCAGAGCAAAAGAAACAATGGCAGGAAAAGAAGGACCATCCGAGGTATACTTATGAGTCAATGTTGGATCAGCCGTGTAAATTTCACACGCCAAATCCGAGTAACCCAGCGGGTCATACAACAAGGCAATGTGAGTGGATGCGTAAAATAGAACAAGGTGGTTCGGGGAATGCTCAGGCACCTCGGAATGATCAACCTCGGCAGGAGTTACCCCGGCAGCAATTTCTCTCCGGAGCAAACACGCAACAATTAGTGTTGCCACCCCCTCCACCGAGGTATGACAACCATGAGAGAAGGGATACAGTGCATCAGGTGGAGAACCAAAATCAACCGGACCAGAGGTACCCCGGAAACGAGGGGAGGAATGAGTACAGGGAGCATCATCAGAGCTACTGTGTGTTCACCACAGAGGAAACAGACAGAAAGAGCTTGCAGCATCAACATATGGAGGTCAATGCGGTAATGCTTAGCAGTGACGAGGTATATTCCTTGGTCGGACCAGGAAATCACCTGGAGCATCAAAGATCATCCCAAGCTTATGCCGAGTCCTGGTTCGTATGTGCTAGTGCTGGATCCGAATTCATAGGGCCTAACATCAATGTGAGATTTTCCAAGGTGCTGATCGACAATGGCAGTAGCATCAACATCATGTATGCAGATACGATGCGCAAGTTAGGTATCTCGGAGAACATGCTCCAGGCTACAAGGACAACTTTCAATGGCATTGTGCCAGGCATTTCTTGTGAGCCCATAGGCAAGGTCCGGGTCGACGTATTGTTCGGCACGCGGGATAACTGCCGAACTGAGAATTTGGAGTTTGAGGTGGTGAACTTAGAAAGTGCGTATCACGCATTACTCGGAAGACCAGCACTGAACAAGTTCATGGCAAGCTGCCACATCAGCTATCTAAAGATGAAGCTGCCCGGGCCAAATGGAGTGATTACCATTGCTGGAAATTTCCGACGTTCCATTGAGTGTGCGTCAACCGGGTCTAACCTAGCCGAGTCACTCGTGATTGCGCAAGAGAAAAGAAAAATCCAAGAGGTGGCGGCATTAGCTCAGTCCGTGCAGCAATATATGCCAGCGTTGAGTAATCCACATGGTATTGTCTCATTCCAAGCCACAAAGGATACCAAGAAAGTGCCTGTTGATGATATGTTCCCAGAGCGCACCATAACAATTGGTGCTAGGTTAAATGATAAATAGGAAAGCGATATCGTCAGCTTCCTCCGTGAGAATCGGGATATTTTTGCTTGGTCCACACAGGACTTGCAAGGAGTTCCGAGGGAGTTGGCCGAGCACTCTTTGAACATGAGACCCGAGAGCAAGGCCGGTGAAGCAACCTCTCCGCCGCTTCGCCGAGGATAGGAGAAAAGTCATTGGAGATGAGATAGCTCGGCTACTAGCAGCAGGATTTATCATGGAAGTTCTTTACCCGGATTGGCTATCTAATTCGGTGTTGGTGGAGAAGAAGAAGGATGATCCGAATGTGGCAGTGGTTTGGCGTATGTGTATCGATTACACGAACCTAAATAAGGCGTGTCCAAAAGATACATTCCCACTTCCAAGGATAGATCAGGTCATAGACTCAACTGCTGGATGTGAACTGTTGTCATTCATTGATGCATATTCTGGTTTCCACCAGATACCTCTGAATCCGGATGATCAAATAAAGACTGCATTTATCACCCCGTATGGGGCTTATTGCTATCGCACCATGCCATTTGGTTTACGTAATGCAGGGGCAACGTACCAAAGATGTATGCAGAAATGTTTGCACGACCAAATTGGTCAAAATGTACAGGTGTATGTGGATGATGTGGTTATCAAGACCAAGGAAAGCAAAACGCTCCTTGACGATATCAGGCAGACGTTCGTGAACCTAAGGAGGTTCCTGATGAAGCTTAACCCGGAAAAATGTACCTTCGGTGTCCCGGCTGGAAAATTACTCGGATTTCTTGTCTCCAGCCGAGGTATCGAAGTCAATCCAACTAAAATCCAGGCCATAGAGCGAATGGAACTGCCGAAGTGTCTTAACGATGTCTAGAAGTTCACTGGTTGCCTAGCATCATTAAGTCGGTTTGTATGTCGGTTGGGAGAAAAGGCATTGCCTCTCTATCAACTCATGAAAAAGTTGGATAAGTTCATTTGGACGCCGCGGGCCAATGAAGCCTTTATCCAATTAAAGAAAATGTTAGCCACTGCACCAGTGTTAGCCTCTCCACTATCAAAGGAGCCAATGTTGCTCTATATAGCCACAACCAACCGAGTTGTAAGTGTAGTAATTGTGGTGGAGCGCGACGAAGAGGGTAAGTCAATGCAAAGGCCGGTGTATTATCTGAGCGAGGTATTATCAGCCTCAAAGCAGAATTATCCGCACTATCAGAAAGTGGTGTATGGTGTGTATATGTCGGCAAAGAAGCTAAAACATTATTTTGAGGAGCACCCAATCAAAGTAATATGTGAAGCTCCCATATCCGAGATAATGAGTAACAAGGATGCAAGTGGAAGAATTGCAAAATGGGCAATTGAGCTAGCTCCTTATGCACCGCAATACGACAGAAGAGAAGCAATCAAGTCTCAGGCTGTGACCGACTTTTTTGTGGACTAGGCCGAGGTGCAATATGAACCACCGCTACCAGATCCAAACTACTGGAGAATGCACTTTGACGGGTCAAAAACGAAAATTGGGTTAGGCGCCGGAGTGGTGCTTACCTCGCCAAAGAATGAACAGCTGAAGTATGTGCTATAGATCCATTTCGCAACATCAAACAATGTCGCCGAATATGAAGCACTTGTGCATGGGCTCAAAGTGGCAAAAGAAATTGGGATACGTTGGATCCAATGCTTTGGCGACTCGGATTTGGTAGTTCAGCAAGTGTCGGGGCTGTGGGACGCTCTTGATCCAAACATGGTGCTATACAGATTCCATGTGCAGAAGATATCTGGTTATTTTGAGGGATGCGAATTTCACCATGTACCCCGGGTGGAGAATGAGGCTTCCGACGTATTGTCGAAGCTCGGATCAACCCGACAAGCAATTCCACCGGGTGTAGCATTAGAACACCTTAGAAAACCATCTATCAGACCGTCCCCAGAAACTGACTCAATCTACGTCCTGGAGGATCCGGAGTCTGGAGATGCACCCATGGACATTGACACGAGAGATGGTGCGCGAAACCCGAGGACTGCCTCGGCAAACCCGGGGACTGCTTCACAAGACTCGGGGACTGCTCAGCATGATCCTGTTGAAGTTATGCCGGTGGATCAGATGGAAATTGATGAGGATGTGTTCCCAGTGCGAGCTGTACCAGCTTGGGCACTACCTATATTTCAATTCCTGAAAGATGGAACCTTACCCGCTGAGGAGGTGCTATCCAGGCAAACTCAGAGGAGAGCAAAGGCATACACAATCATCAATTCCGAGCTATACAAAAGGAGTGTGACCAATGTCCTCCAGTGATGCGTTGACCCGAAAGAAGGGCTTGACATCCTTCGAGATATACATCAAGGGGAATGTGGGCATCATGCCTCGTATAGAGCCTTGGTAGCAAAAGCTTTCTGGCATGGATTCTACTGGCCAAGTGCCTTAGAACAAGAAGAAGATTTGGTAAGAAAATGCAATGGTTGTCAGAGGTATGCTACCAAGACACATATGCCAATGTCGGAGCTCAAGACCATACCAATTACATGGCCATTTACCGTATGGTGCTTGGATATGGTTGGCCCGTTTAAACCAGCAAAAGGGAACATGACCCACATCTTAGTCATGGTTGACAAATTTACAAAGTGGATTGAAGTAAAGCCAATAAGAAAATGTGATGGAGCTACGGCCGTGACATTTCTCAAAGACATCATCTTGAGATACGGTTATCCTCACAGTATCATAACTAATAATGGTACAAATTTTGCTGAAGGAGCATTTGCACGATTCTGCCGAGATAAGAAGATCTGGCTAGACGTTGCCTCGATAGCCCACCCCGCATCGAACGGACAAGTGGAAAGATCCAACGGATTAGTATTATCCGGGACAAAACCCTAGCTCATGGAGCCGCTGCAAAGATCAGCGGGGTGCTGGATAGAGGAACTACCAGAGGTATTGTGGAGTTTAAGAACAACTCCGAATCGATCAACAGGCTATACGCCATTCTTTCTGGTATATGGGGCAGAAGCTATATTACCAGCCGACATAGAGCATGACTCGCCTAGGGTCACCCAATACACAGAAGCCGAAGTGCAAGAAGCCCGGCAAAATGATGTTGATCTGGTGGAAGAAGCGAGAGAATTGGCATTGTCCAGATCCGCCATATATCAGCAAAATCTCCGACGCTATCATAGCCGGAAAGTAAACCCCCGAGTCTTTCGGGAAGGTGATCTGGTACTCCGGTTGGTACAACGTACTGCTGGCATGCATAAGTTATCCCCCCCATGGGAAGGGCCATGCATTGTGAGCAAAGCATTGCACAATGATTCCTATTATCTTATCGATGCAAAACCACAGGAAAAGAACAAGGCGGACATGCCCGGTGAGGAATCTAAGTGTCCATGGAATGTAGCTCTACTTCGTCCTTTCTACACTTAGCAAAGAAGTGTATGTATCCGAGTCTTCTCATATGTCGGTATGTATGCTGGCAATGAGCTTATCAATGGAATGTTGGCACCTCGAGCAGTAACTCGGGGACTGCCTTTATAATGATTATTGTCTTCTGTATTTATTGTTTATACGTCGGCTGGCGTAAGTTGTTCTACTTAGGCCGGATTAGTAATGTGTGAGCACCAAGAACCCAACTCTTCGACTTGCTGCTATCCAACAAGAATTGGCTTCATGGCAAGCAAGAGAACAAGTTTGGAACTGCGTAGCACATGAAAAATGACTAAGGAAAGGAACTTAATCGAGCCGACGTTAGTTTTACAAACTAACCCTATGATTTACTTTCGATTTATTATGCTGAATCATTTTGAGCTAATCCTAAAGTTTCCGAGTATTGTTAAGATAATTTTTGAAGCTCGGATTCGTAAGTCGTAAAACCGAATCAAGGTAGACACGAGCCGAGCCAAGAGATTGGATGAACAAGAAAATGAAACTCAGGGACTACGCCCAAATTAATCCGGCATAAAAACTTAGTAGCAAAATATCACTTGTGTACTTGATACAATTCCACCCGGCATACCAGGGATCTGATGAACTTTAAAGTTTTTTCGCTCAAGGAGCAGCAGGAGGAGGAAGTTCGGCATCATCTTCACTGTCTTTGATGTCCGAGGCATCGTCCTCTTCGTCCTCATCCGAGCCATCTTCAGCGTTTTTAGCATTTTCAGCATCGATGGCACCAAGGAAGCTTGGACCCTCATTCCATTCATGAATGGGGGCATATTCAATGGGGCTATGGGCGCAACACTTGTGCCGAGCTATCCACTCCGGGTCACTGGACCATTTTGATCCGGTACGCATGCGCGCTAGGAGGTTGAGATCGATCTTCTCGTACCACGTAAGCACATAGTGGAGAACGGTCCCAGCTCCGGCACGTCCAGCGGATTCCCTCCAAAGGTCGAGCTGGGTCTCGCATTCCATCAACTTATCAACAAGAACTGCGGTCCCCTCCGGAGTGTCTTCTGTAGGCCAAAAGGTGTTGAAGATTCGGACTGCCACGTCAAGGATATCCTTGCCATAGTTCTTCACGATTTCCACGCGAGAAGATAAGCTGACCAACAGGTCCTCCATGTCATAGGGAATCTCTTCAGCGTCAGAAGCAATGGGGGTACCCATCTCTCTGTGGAACTTAGCAATAGCGGTGCTCATAATGGCATTGCCCTCTGGAAATTTGCCTGAAAACAAGACAAGAGAAGCAGGTAAAGAAAAGACATGTGAAGTAACCTGGAGAAATATGCCGGATGAGGGAAAGGAACTTACGTGAAATATGGCTATGGATCTGGGTCAACTCCTTGGTACAGTCATCACGCCTTTTGCGAAGCTGCACAAGTTCAGTATTCGCCGACTCAAGTTTGACGTCGGCCTCCTAGAGAAGTTCTCGGTCCTTGGCGATCTGGAGGTTGAGGCGCTCGCGCTCTTGAGTGAAGTCCTGGCCAGCCTTTTGAAGCTCGGATTGGTGCTGCGCTTTCAATTTGAGCTTGGCGATCTCATCATCCTTGGTTCGGAGGAGGGCAAGCTCATTGTCTTTCTTTTTAAGTTCGGCCTGATGCTGCCCTGCTTGTTCGAGAAAATGCAGCCTCATATTAGGCACGGGCACACTATCTTCAAGAGATGCTGAAATAATTTGTTGACCCAGCAAAGCCGAGGTATGAATATTTGCCGAGCCAGGGAGAAAAGGAGATAGAAAGCATAGCAGAGCTGAGCCAAAAGACTTACCCTTGATCTGGTCCAGGTTTTTCCTCATGATGATGTTCTCAGCTTCCACCTCAGCTGTGAAATCCGAATGTCGGATTAGTTCGGCGGAAAAAGAGGAAGAAAACACAAAGAAATGCCAAGGAAGAAACTTACCCCTTTTATCATGTTCGGCGATGAGCATAGTATGCTTCGCACGCAGCATTTTGTGAGTGTCCAGGAGACGCTGAAATTCAGCGCTCCGGCGGTTGGTGGTCACCTGAAAAGAGTACAAAAATATAGCTTAGTCTTGTGCATATTCGAAGTGTACAAAATCCGGGCCAAGTGGAACTTAACCCAGCTCTAGGTGTGTGCATATTCGAAGTGTACAAAATCCGGGCCAAGTGGAACTTAACCCGGCTCTAGGTATGTGCATATTCGAAGTGTACAAGATCTGGACCAAGTGGAACTTAACCCGGCTCTAGGTGTGTGCATATTCGAAGTGTACAAAATCCGGGCCAAGTGAAACTTAACCCGGCTCTAGGTGTGTGCATATTCGAAGTGTACAAAATCCGGGCCAAGTGGAACTTAACCCGGCTCTAGGTGTGTGCATATTCGAAGTGTACAAGATCCGGGCCAAGTGGAACTTAACCCGGCTCTAGGTGTGTGCGTATTCGAAGTGTACAAAATATGGGCCAAGTGGGACTTAACCCGGCTCTAGGTGTGTGCGTATTCGAAGTGTACAAAATCCGGGCCAAGTGGAACTTAACCCGGCTCTAGGTGTGTGCATATTCGAAGTGTACAAAATCCGGGCCAAGTGGAACTTAACCCGGCTCTAGGTGTGTGCATATTCGAAGTGTACAAGATCCGGGCCAAGTGGAACTTAACCCGGCTCTAGGTGTGTGCGTATTTGAAGTGTACAAAATCCGGGCCAAGTGGAACTTAACCCGGCTCTAGGTGTGTGCGTATTCGAAGTGTATAAAATCCGGGCCAAGTGGAACTTAACCCGGCTCTAGGTGTGTGCTTATTCGAAGTGTACAAAATCCGGGCCAAGTGGAACTTAACCCGGCTCTAGGTGTGTGCATATTCGAGGTGTACAAAATCCGGGCCAAGTGGAACTTAACCCGGCTCTAGGTGTGTGCATATTCGAAGTATTCAAGATCCGGGCCACGTGGAACTTAACCCGGCTCTAGGTGTGTGCATATTCAAAGTTATCGAGGAGCTACATTAGTTTTCTAAGGAGCATCTGGCCGAGTAACAAGTTACTCCCCCGGAGGCTCGGGGACTAATGGTTATATCACTAATATCTACAACATGCTAAGGAAAAGATGAAGTGACGTACCTCCATCATCCGACCCGCAAGGTTGATGGCCTTGGCGGCAGTATTCATTTGTGCAGCAAACTCGGCAGGACCGAACTTCTTCGGGAGATCGTCGTTGTGGACGAACTCCGCCTTGTTCCAGTTATTTACAAACTCGATCAAGGTCGGAGGGTATCGTTCGCTGCTGAGCATGTGGGGCGCCACCAAACCCTTGGCATGCGCCTCCCTCCTCTCAACCTGGGCAAGGGCCGGGCTAGTGTGCAAAACGAGTTGCGCGTCAGCTGGCTCGGCAGGGGCGTCCTTCGGTGGTGGAGTTTCCTTCGAAAGCATGGACGCGAGTGTGCGCTGTCTAGCCTCGATGGACGTTGACTTGGTGGCGTCAGGGGCCTTCTTGCCCTTAGGTTGCTACTGAGAAGTGGAAGTTGTTGCAGCAGATTTACCCTTGGGAGCTGCCTTGGTGCTTTCTCGCCGAGACTAGGAAGACTCGGACGAGGCGGAGGGGCTTGGTGCTGCTGCTGTTGCTTTTGCTGCTGGTGCTGGAGTTGGTGCTAGTGCTGGTGCTGGTTTCTTCTTCGGTGGAGGTGCTGACGTAACCTCAGTGGTAGCTAGTTGCGGCGGAGCCAAAGTAGTGGTGGCCGCTGCCTCCGCAGAGCCAGTCTCCCCCGCTCCAGGGTGGCCCTCTTCTTGACGAGTTGGGCTAGAACCCGGAGCAGCCACTGAACCCTCCGGGATTGGGCTCAGCGGGCGTGAATCATTGCCACGAGGGGGAGAAGGGTTGTGTCGAAGCGGGGAGGCAATACCGGATCCACTCTGTGGGACCTCCACCGCGGCCCTACCGAATCAAACATTGTCGGATGAGAAACTATAACAATAGAAGAACAAGTAAATGGCAAAGGGAGAAGAGGCTTACATATCCGAGCTCAGGGGCTCCTTGGGCTTCTGAGCCCTTCGTGATGTGGCCTTAGTTGCAGGCTTGGTGGCAGTTTTATCCCCGGACTTCTTTCGCCTTTTGGCTGGCTGAGAAGGTCCGGAGGAAGAAGTTGATGCGGCTCCCCTTTTATTCTTCGGCGCGACCGAAACAGGATCACCCACAGCAAGGGGAGGGTCCTCATGGATCTGCCCACCGGGGTTAGCTGATGCCGGAAAAGCATAAGAAAGGGGGACAGTGTCAAATGCTTCCATCACCTCAACATCTGAATCATCTTCATCGTCGGGCCAATCTCTAATGGAAGAGAGTTTACCGGTGGGTCGCTTGGTCGCATCCAACATCGGAAGGAACATCTCCTGATCCGGTTCTTCCTCGTCCGAGGTATTCCGGTCAGGTGCCCATTTGAGGGTAGGGTCGGTGCCATCCTCATGGTTTGCTGAAGAAACATCTAAGGAAAAGGAAAGGCAACAGGATTAAAATCTACAACAAAAAGACCGACATATGATTCAATTCGGAAAAGAGTTTGGGGCGCGAGACTTACCGAAGGAGGAAGCCTATCTCGGCAAAAATGTTCCATTCCCCACGTCCACTCAGTGGAGAAGTCCTTGTGGGTGGTGAAGAGGGCCTTGACCCAGTTGTAGATCTCTGTGTTGCTCAACTCGAAAGACGAGGTCCAGTTGGGGTCACGGCCCCAGCTCATGTGACACACTTTATGTGTGTGTTTCTGGAGGGGGGGAGATCCGATTGCGGACGAATGTGATCATGGCATCCTTGTTGCGCAATCCGAGTTCCTTCAGCTCCTTGAACCTCTTGTTGACTTGGTTGGCCAAGACTGTGGGCTTCTTGGGGATAACGTCCCACAACTCCGGGTTAGGAGGACCCGCAGTATAGGGGCGCAGCCAGATCAGATCTTCGGTGGTGCTGTTCCGGATATAGAAGAAAGTTCGGGCCCATCCTTTGCAAGAGTCCAGCCCAGTAACTCGGGGGAATACGGACAGCCTCCAGGGAGAAATTGACACAGCACCGAACTGCGTGAGCTGTTTGTCCTCCGGATCTAGATCTACATTCGGAATCACGTTCTGGCGAAGGCCAAAGAACCGGATCCAGATCTCCTTCGTAGGCCACAGTCTGGCATAACCTTCGATGGTGGAGGCGAAGGCGGAGAGAGATGTGATGGAATTGGCTAGAAGGTGGTGCGACTGGAGCTCGTATGTGTTTAACCAGTCGTGGAAAAAGTCGCTCACCGGCAGACCAAATCCGCGTTGAATATGAGATAGGAACACCACATACTCACCCGGATTGGGTGAGGGGGCAAGCTCAGAAGAAGCGAGGCGTGCGGTGACGCCCTCCGGGATGCGCCTGGTGCGGTAGAGCCAATCCAGGTCATCCTGGCAGACCCAGGAGCCTGCCCACGCAGCTGCGTCGGCGCTGAGATCTTCCTCCATCTCCTGCTCGGCGACAAGCTCCTCCTCGGTCATCTCGAAGTTCATCGCCCTCCGGGCGCTTAGCGGCGGGTGGCGATGGCCTAGACAGCAGCGACCCATGGCGGAAGAGATGCACGGAGGCGGCGACTGTGAGCATGGAGGGCACATGGCAGGCGCTACTCGGTGGCGGCGCTGTATGGCGCTGTCGCGAGAGAAGAAGAAGAAGAAGTAGAGGCAGAGGGGCGCGGAAGTGGGGAAAAGACCCAAGGGGCGCGCCCTTCCCCTATTTAACCACTCCCTCGAGGGGGTAGTGGGATCGTGTTGTGCGGGTGTGCCACACGGTGTGGCCGTGTACAACCCGGATCAACCAATCAGCAGTGAGCCACACGAAGGACCACAGGACGCAGCGGATCCCATGACGCAACGTCATGATGCAGTTAACGAGGAGGCAGGCACGATGTGACGTGCGCACAGTAACTCCTGACCATAACTGTGGCGGTTACTATTGTTGGCTCTTAAAATAAGGCGATGTGATGATTAGCCTCCACGTGGGGAAGCGTACGAGAGAAGGAAGATTGACCCAGATGGGAATGTGGTAACCCGGCCAGCAAGTGAAAACTTGGAATGTGCAAGGGAAAGTAAACCCATGGAATCCGAGATAAGGAGGTAACTCGGAAAAGAACAAAAAGCTCAGTAAAATTAAACCTGCTATGGCCTTAGCGGCCAAGGCAGCTAAGACCGCACCAGCTTCGGGGACTAATGTTGGGGGGATACCCCCGGGTAGGGTCACGCCGGGGTATAAATGTCGAGTTAGCCGAGGTTCGGCAAGTTCAAAGTGGATGCTGGCCGAGTCACCTCAAGGCAGGCCGAATCTCGGGGTAACCCGGACCAAGGGATGTCCACCTAACTGAGTCTCGGCCGACTTATATCGTAAGTCGGTGGGATGAATCTAACTTGTATGCGGGAACAGGTGTGGCCGGATCAACCAGGTGGGATCCGGGTTATATCAAGCTTGTAGGAGAAGGAAGGTATCTCGCTGGTCAAAGGTGACCACTAGGCGCAGAGCGTGAGCGAAGCGTACAGAGGTAGGACCACCGAAGCATGGCCGACAAGGGTGACGACGCTAATGTCGGATGACGCAGGAGCCGCAGAGGCTCATATAGCCTCTGCATGGATGATGCGGGGGAAAAGAGACCCGGTCGGTTTGGCATTTTGGGAAGAGGCATCTTCCCTAGAATATGCCTCCACGTATGCCCTAAGTGGAGACCTAACGACACCTATATAAGGAGGGCTAGGGCTTCTGTAGAAAGGGTTGATCTCGATTGAGTTGGTTTTGCTAGTTGTCTCCTAGAGAGCTGAGTTTGGCTTGTGGTGAGAGTAAGAGAGTTCTTCTTCCTCCTCTCCCCAATATAGCTCGAGGAGCACTTATAAACCTTGGAAGTGAACTGAATACAAAGCTACCGTGTGTGGAATCACCACACTATCCCTCCCTGGATTCCCCTAGTGCATTTAGTCCCCACCTTTAGCCTATCCATGGCATCTGCCGTGACACCACCACGACAAACCCTAGACGGTTTGGTGGTTTTGCAGGTTTGTGGATTTCTTGGGGCCTCTAATTAAGTTGTGGAGCTTTCCCCAAGCTTGTTTGTTGGGAGCCTCCAATTGAGTTGTGGAGAAGTGCCCCAACCTTGTGAGAGGTTCTGGATTGCCACCGACAAGTGCACCGATAGTGGAAGTGTGGATCGATCCCGTTGGGGTGAGATTCACAGGAGAACAAGGGAGGCCTTTTGTGGCGTTGGTGGTTTGATACCACCCCCTCTCCAAACGAGACGTACTCCATGTTGGGAGGAACTCGGTAAAATATCGTCGTCTCCGTGTGCCTTGGTTATCTCTATATCCGAGCTCTTACTTATGCACTTTACTTTGTGATAGCCTTCGTGCTTGAAGTATATATCTAGCTATCACATAGTTGCTTGTCTTGCTTAGAATAAGTTGTTGGTGCAAATAGGTGAACCCTAGTTGTTCTAGGTTTTGTGCTTAACAAAGTAAACGCTAGTTTATTTCCGCCTTTGTTGAGCCACTCTCGGAAAAGTTTTTAACCGCCTATTCACCACCCCTCCCTCTAGGCGGCATCTGTATCCTTTCAATTGGTATCAGAGCCCGGTCTCTCATTTTAGGCTTCACCGCCTTGAGAGTAAAGATGTCGGCTAGGGGATTAGTGCACAATGAAATGTTCACATTCGATGGCACAAATTATGATATATGGAAAACTCGTATGCTTATTCATTTTCGGGACATGGACCCAAATTCGGAGCATATTGTAGATATAGGTTTTTCTCCTCCTATGGATTTTGAAAATCTATCTTGTGAGGATGAGAAAAACTTATATCTTGATGCTCAAGCTTCTAATGTGCTTGTTAATGCTTTGAGCTATGTAGTTACTTCTTCAATCATACCTCTTTGGAGCGCTCATGAGTTATGGACAAAACTTCAAGATAAATATGATGTGTCCAACATTATTGAGGATGATTGTATTGCTTCCACTTCTGGTCGAGATGAGTTATCTTTCTATTCCACTTCACCAAAGTGTGATAAGACACAAGGTAATGATATGGTGAGTGGTGGTGAACTTTGCAATGTAGATAGTGAGCTTACTCTTATTGATACTTCTTCTCTATCTCATTGCAATGGTTCATCTTTGGACTTAAACATGTCTAGCACTATATATGAGTTACATGCTAGTGTTGATAGTTGATACGACCATTTTGCATCACTATTCTATGTCTTAATTCACTATTATTCATTGATATATTTCGTATTGAGAGGTGATATTTATGTTATTTCATCTGTTTTTGCATGGTTGATGACTTGTGGAGCATGGACTGCTGCAGTCAGGATACTGATGGAAAAGGTGCTGTTTGGAGGAAAAATTCGTGAAGATCAGGAAATCCGGGAAAATATACGGAAAATCCTATTTTTCCAGAAGACTAAGGATGCCAGAATACGGAGTGGAGATGGGCCACAGGAGGCCCACACCACCCCATGGCGCGGGCAGCCCTAGGCCACGCCAGGAGGTGGTGTGGCCATCCTGGCCCACTCCAGCCTCTCTCCTCTGGTGTATATCATCCTCCCGAAACCCTAAGACTCTGGGAGCGACCATAGAAAGATTCCGCCGCCTCTGCGGGGCGGAAAACACCGAGAGATAAAGATCTCTCTGGCAGACAGATTTCTGCCGGGGGAATTCCTTCCCGGAGAGGGGAGATCGTCGCCATCAAAACCACCATCAAGATGGACTTCATCGGGATCATCGTCATCATCACCACCACCATCATCACCATCAGCACCCTCATCACCATCTCCATATTGCTGTAACAATTGAGTTGAATCTTGCATTAGTTCATAGGGGAAACTTTCCTGGTGTTGATTACTCCTTGTAATTGATGCTATTGAGTGAACCATTGAATTATTGCTTATGTTCAGATTGTTATACATCATTATCCCATCTCTGATCATGATCCATATGATGTCTTGTGAGTAGTTTGTTTTGTTCTTGAGGACATGGGAGAAGTCTTATTGTTAGTAGTGGAGTTGTGTTGAGAAAGATTCAATAGATTGTTATTTAAGTTGTGGTGTACTTCTTCTAGTGGTGTCATGTGAACGTCGACTACATGACACTTCACCTATATGGGCCTAGGGGAATACATTGTGTATTTGGCTACTAATCGTAGGGGTTGCGGATGTGAAACCTGAACCCCCATTAGGAAACCATTGCACAAGGGACGTAAGGGTCTTAGAGTTTAAAGCTGTGGTTAGGTTTCTACCTTAATTACTTTCTTATACTTACGGATGTTTGCAAGGGGTTTAATCACAAGTATGTATTAGTCTTGGATGGGGCGGTACATTAGCACAGGTTCACCCACACAACACTTAGCAAGCTAAAGAAGATTAATCAACTATATGAAGCGAAAGCACTTGACAGTCTTCCCATGTCCTCGAGAACATTTGGTCATCTTAAGTAATACAACCGGCTTGTCCTTTGATGCATAAAGGATTGGGCCACTTGCTGCATTTATTCCTACTGTCTTTTATTTACTCATACTTTGTTTACTTGCTTTATCGAAAACCCCTAAAAATCCGTTTGCTAAGTATTTGCAGAGAATTCCTGATCCATACCACTAGCCAGCACCTTCTGCTCCTCGTTGGGTTCGACACTCTTACTTATCGAAAATACTACGATACACCCCCTATACTTGTGGGTCATCAAGACTATTTTCCGCGCCGTTGGGAGTGAAGCGCTATTGGAGAGTGGAACTGGTAAAGGAAACTTCTATTGTGAGTATTGTTTACTTCTGTTAGTTGCTTTATTTTCGTTATGGATAATTCACTGAGTTTCTTATTTGGTAATGTTACTACCACTGCTAAGGTATTAGATAAACCACCACCTGCTGAGAATGATGTTTTCAAATTACCTACAAGAATTATTGATCGTGTTATGGATAACTACTATGTTGGGGATGGAACTGTCCATCCCGGTGATCATTTACTCTTTATACATGAATTATGCGGGTTGTTCAAGTGTGCAGGTATTACTACATATCAAGTTAAGAAGAAGTTATTCTCATTATCGCTGAAAGGAAGAGCTGAGGAATGGTATAAGCTGCTGAAGAATGGTCAAGCTCTGGAATGGGAGGAAATAGTGCCTCTCTTTTATTCAAAGTTTTATCCTCCTAGTGAGATTCATAAAGATCGGAATCAAATATACAACTTTTGGCCTCTTGATGGAGAGAGTACAGCTCAAGCTTGGGGGAGATTGAAGTTACTAATGCTCAAATGTCCCATTCATGAGCTCCCCAACAATATTATTATCAATAAATTTTATGCAAGACTCCCTCCACATGATAAAGATTTATTGGATGCTTCTTGTGTTGGATCATTCACTTGCATGAAAGAAGAAGCTAAATGGGATCTTCTGGACCGTATTCAAGACAATGCTGAAGCTTGGGAGAATGACAAAGGTAGGAAGTTAGGTATAAATTATGATTATGAATGCATTGAATCTTTTATGGGAACTGATGACTTTCAAAATATTAGTAATGTTTATGGTCTTGATTTGCAAGTTATTACGAATTGATTTAGATCTTTTGCTTCCTATGTCAAAATTCCAAAGAGGCGATGGAATAAATACCATGCACCTTACAAAGATATTGTTGACTATGTTCCTATTGGAAGTGCTTAGTATAGCATTATTGATCCCATCTTACCCGAACCTTATATCGAGAAGATTCCCTTCCCCAAAAAGGTAAAGGACCATCCTATGATAACTAATGTAATCACCAAAAGTGAAAAGAGAACTGTAAAACCTGATGAACAAATAAAAAATGAACCTGTGGTAGCAATTGTGAAAGACCTTGTCACTAAAAGCGTAGAAGATGGGCACATAGTCTTTTCTAAGGATGCTTCTAATATTGTTTCACATCCTAATAGAACTAAAAAGGCTAGTGTGCATGTGCTTTCTGTTACAATTGGTGATCATTGCTATTATGGTTTATGTGATATTGGTGCAAGTTCTAGTGCTATTCCTTATGAGCTTTATAGAGAAATTATGCATGAAATCAGTACCTGCGAATTGGAAGAGATTGATGTGGTTATTCACCTTGCTAATAGAGAGACCATCTCTCCAATAGGTATCGTACGAGACGTGGAAGTTCTTTGTGGTAAGATCAAGTATCCTGCTGATTTTCTAGTACTTGGTTCAGCTGCTAATAAAACTTATCCTATCATTTTTGGTAGACCTTTCTTGAGTACTTGTGGAGCTATTATTGATTGCAAGAGGGAGAAAATCTTGACTAAGTTTGATGGAGAATCTTGTGAGTTTAATTTTTTGAAAATTGCTAAAGAACCTTGCGAAGAGGAAACCCATAATGAGGATTTTAGAGTTGAACAACTTGCTTCTATCTCTCTTGCTCCTAACAATGCTTTGCAGTAATTTATGGAAGATCACGAAAGTGAGATCTTCATGGAAGAAAGGAATGACATTGACGAGATCCTCCGTCATCAACCCCAAATGCTAAAGCATGATTTGCCTGTAGAAGACTTGGGTACCACGATGCCACCTAAAAAGGATCCGATTTTCGATCTAAAACCTCTCCCTGATGATCTTAAATATGCTTATATTGATGATAAAAAGATATATCCTGTTATTGTTAGCGCTAAACTTTCAAGAAAGGAAGAAGAAAGGCTATTGGAGGTTTTGAGGAAACACCGAGGAGCTATGGGCTATACTCTAGATGATTTAAAAGGGATTTCACCTACTATATGTGAGAATTCTATCAACATAGAACCAGATGCGAAGCCAGTAGTGGAGCACCAACGACGCTTAAACCCCAGGATGAAGGAAGTGGTAAGGAATGAGGTATTGAAACTCCTTGATGCTGGTATTATTTACCCTATTGCTGATAGTGAATGGGTTAGTCCTGTTCATTGTGTTCCTAAAAAGGGAGGTACTACAGTTGTCCCTAATGATAATGATGAGCTTATTCCTCAAAGAATAGTGGTAGGCTATAGGATGTGTATCGATTTTAGGAAAGTTAATAAAGTTACTAAGAAAGATCACTACCTGCTTCCTTTTATTGATCAAATGTTGGAAAGGTTGTCTAAAAAGACCCATTTTTGTTTTCTTGATGGTTATTCTGGTTTCTCTCAAATTGCTGTTAAACAACAAGATCAAGAAAAAACTACTTTTACTTGCCCTTATGGAACTTATGCTTATAGACGTATGCCTTTTGGTTTATGTAATGCTCCTGCTACTTTCCAAAGGTGCATGTCTGCTATCTTTCATGGTTTTTGTGAAGAAATTGTAGAAGTGTTCATGGATGACTTTTCTGTCTATGGAATTTCTTTTGATAATTGTCTGCACAACCTTGATAAAGTTTTGCAGAGATGTGAAGAAACTAATCTTGTTCTTAATTGGGAGAAATGCCACTTCATGGTTAATGAAGGGATTGTTCTTGGGCATAAAGTTTCTGAAAGAGACATAGAAGTTGATAGAGCTAAGGTTGAGGCAATTGAGAAGATGCCATGTCCAAGAGACATCAAAGGTATTCGTAGTATCCTTGGTCATGCTGGTTTCTATAGGAGGTTTATTAAAGACTTTTCTAGGATATCAAAAGCCCTCACCAATCTTCTTCAAAAAGATGTAACCTTCGTTTTTGATGATGATTGTAAGGAAGCTTTTGAAACTATTAAGAAGGCTTTAACTACAGCCCATATTGTTCAACCACCTGATTGGAGTTTACCCTTTGAAATAATGTGTGATGCTAGTGATTTTGCTGTAGGGGCTGTCCTTGGGCAACGTATTGATAAAAAGTTAAACATTATCCATTATGCTAGTAAGACTCTAGAAGCTTCTCAAAGGAATTATGCTACTACTGAAAAGGAATTTCTAGCTGTTGGTTTTGCTTGTGATAAGTTTAGGCCCTATATTTTAGACTCAAAAGTCACCATTCATACTGATCATGCTGCTATTAAATATCTTATGACGAAGAAGGACGCTAAGCCTAGGCTTATTAGATGGGTGTTGCTTTTACAAGAGTTTGATCTACATATAGTAGATAGGAAGGGTGCTGAAAACCCTGTAGCTGATAATTTATCTCGTTTGGAAAACATCTCTTTTGACCCTATGCCTGTTAATGATAGTTTCCCAAATGAACAGTTAGCTGCAGTAGAGGTGAGCTCGCAAGGGAGCCCTTGGTACGCTGATTATGCTAACTTTATTGTCTCCAAGTATTTGCCTCCAACTTTTACAGCTCAGCAAAGAAGAAAGTTCTTCTATGATTTGAGGCATTATTTTTGGGATGACCCACACTTATACAAAGGAGTGGATGGTATTATGCAAAGATGTGTTCCAGAATATGAACAAAAGGAGATATTGCGTAAATGTCATGGTAGTGCCTATGGAGGACATCATGCAGGAGATAGAACTGCACAAAAGGTGCTACAATCAGGTTTCTACTGGCCTACCCTTTTTAAAGATGCAAGAAAATTTGTTTTATCTTGTGATGAATGTCAGCGTGTTGGTAATATTTCTAGACGCAATGAAATGCCTATGAACTACTCTCTAGTTATTGAACCTTTTGATTGTTGGGGATTCGACTTTATGGGTCCTTTCCCTCCTTCGAAAGGCTACACTCACATTCTTGTTGTTGTTGATTATGTTACTAAGTGGGTAGAAGCCATTCCTACAAAGAGTGCTGACGGGGAGACTTCTCTAAAAATGCTTAAGGATGTTATCTTTCCTAGGTTTGGGGTGCCTAGGTATCTCATGAATGATGGGGGTTCTCATTTCATTCATGGTGGTTTTAGGAAGACCCTTGCTAAATATGATGTTAATCATAGAATTGCTTCAGCTTATCACCCCCAAACTAGCGGGCAAGTAGAGTTATCAAATAGAGAAATTAAATCTATCTTGCAAAAGACTGTTAATAGGTCGAGAAAAAACTGGGCTAAGAAGTTGAATGATGCTTTATGGGCTTATAGAACTGCTTACAAAAATCCTATGGGAATGTCTCCTTATAAAATGGTTTATGGGAAAGCTTGTCACCTACCCTTAGAATTAGAACACAAAGCTTACTGGGCAGTTAAAAAACTAAATAGAGATTGTAAGCTCGCTGGTGAGAAAAGATTATTTGACTTAAGTTCTTTAGATGAATGGAGGAGTGAAGCCTATGAAAATGCTAGGCTCTTTAAGGAAAAAGTTAAAAGATGGCATGACAAGCGAATACTTAAGAGAGAATTTCATGTTGGTGAGAAAGTTCTATTGTATAGGTCTCGTCTCAGATTTTTTCCAAGAAATCTACTATCAAAATGGGAAGGACCTTTCATCATTGAAGAAGTATACCGTTCATGAGCAATAAAAATTTCTTCTCTAAAAGATAATACTACACAAGTAGTGAATGGACAGCGACTCAAACACTATATTGCTGGAGATTCTTACAATGAAGATGTTGATGCCTTTCAAGTTATAACTCCGGAGAAATTCATCGAGGACCAAATTCAGAGACCTGCAGAGTCTATTTTCAAATAGGTAACAGTTCTGGTAAGAAAAGTTCCGCAAAAATACAATACAACTATATTTTTGCAGTTTCAGTCGATAAGGAAAGTTCTGGCGAAAAGGGATCGAATCGAGCAGTGGTAGCCCACACCACCCTGTGGCGTGGGACCACCCCTGGCCGTGCCACCAGGTGGTGAGGCCACCCCAGACTCCGCCTCCGACCCGTTTTCACCCAGTACCTTCCTCTTGTTATGAAACTTCATAATATATAACCCCCCGGATCTTCTGAGGGTCGTATATCGTGTTTTCGTCGTGTTTTTTTTGTTTCGATCTGTTTCTGCCAGGTAAAATCCCAGATTTGTAGCCACAATGTCTTCCACTGGATCAGTTGAGGGAGATTCCTTGGAAGATATCATCAACCCATACATGTGAGAATTGAAGATTCATCCCAAGGAGTTATTGCTCGAAGGTGGGGAGGTTCGGATTAAAGAGGTCCAAGGCCCTAAAGGTGAATGAAGTCTGGAGGACAGGATGGAAGCACTGGAGCAAGAAGTCTTTAGGTACAAGAAGATGGCGGAGTGCAAAGTGGATATCATCCATAAGATTTGTTCCGAACTCATCACCGAGCACCAAAAGGAGACTGCTGAACTCAAAGACGAAGTCCTCTCACTCCGCCAAACAACCAAAAAACTGCAAGCATAGTTCTATGACGTTCAAAATCAAAACTGTGAGTATGAGGCTAGATTTAAACGCATAAGTGCTGCTGCAAGTTTCAGGACGTTGGAAACCACGATGTCCTTTGTTGATGGGAAGCCTTTACCCTGGAAGACAGACGAAGATGAGAAGATACCACCACCACCGAAGGAGTAATTCATCATCAGGTTTGGCATCCCCTTCGTCTGTTCCAAGCTTGGGGGAGTGCCGCAGTATCACATCACTATCTTCTATCTTTTTACCTTATTAGTAGAGTCATATCATGAATAGAAGAGTTATTTTGTAGTATGGTTTGCATTATGGAAGTGTCCCCTCTCTCGTTAGATATGTATCCCTTGGTGTGAGTTACCATTATGGAATATTAATGAGAAGTTCTATCATTCACTCTTTTGCATAGCTTATATTAGTTTTCAATTCGTGGTTATATGATTGATCTTGTTGTTAGTATTGGTATCACTTTGGGATCATTGAGTTAATTTAGTTGGTTTTGGCAAACCTGGCTCGGTCAGTAGCAACACTATTTTTGAGAGCTGAATGAAAAAGATAGAAGTACTCTAAAGAAAAATAATTTCATCATCTTTCTTTCTTGATTTGCTCATAAGTCTAGTATTCTCTAGTTAAGATCTTTTGTGATTCCAAGGAAGATTGCATGTTTGTCTTTATCACTTGTATGTTTGTTTGTTTCCTTCAACTCTTATGCTTGCTACCCAGCCTTGCTAGCCAAAAACCTATACTGAGAGGTACTCTTCGTGCATCCACCTCCTTTAAACCAAAACCTTTGCCATTTGTGTCCACCATACCTACCTAGTAGCATTATTGTTATTCAAAGTAAATTCTTGTTTTATCTATCTCCCAAATTAAACTTGTAATGTGAAAATTAGTGATTAAAGCTCTCACGAACTTGATGGCACACTTTACTTTCTTGCATTTAATAAACTTCAACCATTGGGTCCTTCTTTGTTGCATATATGCTTGCGCTTTATGAGTTGAAGTTAGAAGAACCATGCATCATGGGGACCGCTTTCAACACTTCATTGGTACTTATACCTAGTTGATATCATGTTCTTTTTCTTATGGATCCCAGCGATGTGAAATAAAAGTGGAACTTGTAAGATCATGGAGTTTATATGTGTGTTAGAAAAACGCCTGGGCCGCTAGCCTAAGCCATGCCTAATCATGGTGGAAACTTGCAGCATAACTATAGTGAGCATTCTATGAAGCATCCTCAATAAAAACCTATGCAAATAGCAAATAAAAAGATCGCTGAGATGCTCACTGTCTGCTTGCCTTGTCATTTTGATTATGGGATAGCTCCTATGTCATGTGCAAGGGGTACCCCGTTGGTGGTTCTCAATGATACGCATGTATTTACAATGACAAGAGCTTGCTCGTGACTGAAGTTGAGTAGCATGAGGATCGGTACTCATAAGTAAGGGGCATGAGACTTCAATTTATAACTTGTCAAGCATATCCTCTTAGTTGTGTCACTTTAACCTTAATCACCAAAAGATGCCTATGATAGGGGAAATGAGAGCTGAAAGCTAGTAAGTATCATAATTTTTGGGAGCTCTTTATGATACTTGCAATCGCTGCTTCCCTCTTTGAAGGGCCTTTCTTTCACTTTGTAGTTGAGTTAGTAAACCTATTCCCTTCTATCTCATCAAGTATTTTGAGTTGATGTGTTTCATTCATTCATATGGCGATTTATTCAATCATGTTTCTTATGTTCCTTGTTTTGAACATTGCTCTCATCTTGAGGTTTACTACTTTGAAAGCTTTCATTGAAAACCAGCTATTTGTGAACTCCAGCAAATTATCAACTATTCTTTGACCAAGAGCTAAGTTTGCCATTACCAATTATGATTCACTTTATGTATCTTTATTGTGTTTTCCTTTACTCATTACAAGTTAAGTTATATAATAGTGAGTTGTCTTCTATTATGATCTATGTATTTGATGAAAGTGATGCTTCTTGTCCGTATTCTTTTATCGACTCTTCACTCCATAAACCTGAGGCCATGTTTATTGAGCTCAGTTTTGCTTGGGGACAAGCGAAGTCTAAGCTTGGGGGGAGTTGATACGTCCATTTTGCATCACTATTCTATGTCTTAATTCACTATTATTCATTGATATATTTCGTATTGAGAGGTGATACTTATGTTATTTCGTCTGTTTTTGCATGGTTGATGACTTGTGGAGCATGGACCGCTGCAGTCAGGATTCTGGTGGAAAAGGTGCTGTTTGGAGGCAAAATTCACAAAGATCAGAAAATCCGGGAAAATATACGGAAAATCCTATTTTTCCAGAATACTAAGGATGCCAGAAGACAGAGTGGAGATAGGACACAGGGGGCCCACACCACCCCATGGCGTGGGTAGCCCTAGGCCACGCCAGGAGGTGGTGTGGCCACCCTAGCCCACTCCAGCCTCTCTCCTCTGGCATATATCATCCTCCCGAAACCCTAAGACTTGGGGAGCGGCCATAGAAAGATTCCGCCGCCTCTGCGGGGCGGAAAACACCGAGAGAGAAAGATCTCTCCGTGATGATTGATTCGAGGGAATTCCTTCCCGGAGAGGGGAGATCGTCGCCATCAACACCACCATCAAGCTGGACTTCATAGGGATCATCATCATCATCACCACCATCATCACCATCAGCACCCTCATAACCATCTCCATATTGCTGTAACAATTGAGTTGAATCTTGCATTAGTTCATAGGGGAAACTTTCCTGGTGTTGATTACTCCTTGTAGTTGATGCTATTGAGTGAACCATTGAACTATTGCTTATGTTCAGATTGTTATACATCATTATTCCATCTCTGATCATGATCCATATGATGTCTTGTGAGTAGTTCGTTTTGTTCTTGAGGACATGGGAGAAGTCTTGTTGTTAGTAGTGGAGTTGTGTTGAGAAAGATTCAATAGATTGTTATTTAAGTTGTGGTGTACTTCTTCTAGTGGTGTCATGTGAACGTCCACTACATGACACTTCACCTATATGGGCCTAGGGGAATGCATTGTGTATTTGGCTACTAATCGTAGGGGTTGCCGGAGTGACAGAAACCGGAACCCCCGTTAGGAAACCATTGCACAAGGGACGTAAGGGTCTTAGAGTTTAAAGTTGTGGTTAGGTTTCTACCTTAATTACTTTCTTGTACTTACGGATGTTTGCAAGGGGTTTAATCACAAGTATGTCTTAGTCTTGGATGGGGCGGTACATTATCACAGGTTCACCCACACAACACTTAGCAAGATAAAGAAGATTAATCAACTATATGAAGCGAAAGCACTTGACAGTCTTCCCATGTGTCCTCGAGAACGTTTGGTCATCTTAAGTAATACAACCGGCTTGTCCTTTGATGCATAAAGGATTGGGCCACTTGCTGCATTTATTCCTACTGTCTTTTATTTACTCGTACTTTGTTTACTTGCTTTATCGAAAACCCCTAAAAATACTTTTGCTAAGTATTTGCAGAGAATTCCTGATCCATACCACTAGCCAGCACCTTCTGCTCCTCGTTGGGTTCGACACTCTTACTTATCAAAAATACTGCGATACACCCCCTATACTTGTGGGTCATCAATAGTCCTTGCATATCATGTATAAATTGCCCCAATAGATCTCATGATGATATGCTCTCCTTGCCTTGTTGCCATGATAAAAAATGCTTCTATTTCCTATAGTACTTGTGTTGCTAACCATGTAGAGGAAAACGAAGATCCTATTGGCCAAGACAAGATCTTGAATGAAGCGTTAAATAATTCATCATCATCACCACCATCACTAGCATCTCATGGTACCCACCTATGCCTTATTGAAAGAACATGTGTGCCCCATGTGTGGTTTTGGTAATTAATGACAATCTTTATGGACTTATGTTTGCATTGAGTTTTACTTGTAGGATTTGTCCATAGGCAATGCTTGAACCATATGTTGGCTTCAAGGTTGGAAGAAGAAGAAAGTGAAGAAGATCAAGTGTTGATCAAGGTTTCAAGGAATGATCCGGAGATTGGTCAAGTAGAAGTTGAGCCTATGGCAAGTGTGTCTTGAATAATAAGATGATCTCAAGTGTACCTTGCCATCCTTATGGTGATCATGGATATGTGAAGATATTCCTAAATGAGAGGCTCTTCCATAGTGGAGTATGGGGGAGCAAATTCCAAGTCTTCACCAAGCTAGCGCAATCAAGAAAGGTGTTCCATCTTGAGGAATAGAAGATCGTCATCATCAACATCAAGTGGAATATACACAAGGCAATTGTTTGATCTTTATAGGGTTTCTTTCTTACCGGTCTCATGGTGTTAGTTGTGGAGACCGGTTTATAGGATAGATAACCGTACTATCAAGAGGGGCTCTCGAGTGAGTAACTTGATCATATCCATTGGTGAGAGCTCAAACCTTTGCATACTTGGCATCATCTTTCTTGGTTCTTATTTGGGTCTTAGTCATGTGAGTATTTAGATCTTGTGTTAATCTCCATGACAAGCTCAAGTTCATCGAAAACGAATTTCATATGCATTCTCTATTGCGTTTTCGATGCTGGAGGTTTTATCGGTTCTTTTTTTTGGGAGAGGTCAAACATTTCGTCATTTGGTTCTATCCTACATTGCTGGACTATTATGTTTCTCTGTATGACCTTGTAGAGCTCATTGTCCTCTTTAAAACGATCCCAAGATCATCAAAAACAGAGTCCGGATGCAAAAGTTATGATTGTTTCAGTTTTGTTGTTTCTGCCAGTTTTCAAGGGGCGGATTATCTGGCCATGAGGGCGGATTATCCGGCCCAATTTTTGGGAAACGGCTAAGGACTTTGAGGCGTGGCTCTCTGTAACAGGGGCGGATTATCCGGGCCTCTGGGGGCGGATTATCCGGCCCAAATATCCGCCCCCTATACAGAGGGTCGCGCCGCGAAGTCCTTAGCCATATTTTGGCCCGGGGAACCCGGAATATCCGGGGGAGGGGGGGATTATCCGGCCTGGGAGGTCCCAAACGGTCATATTTCATTGGGGAGGGGTATAAATAGACCCCTTCTTCCTCCTTAGGCTGGTGGCTTACATTCTCTCTCTCCTCCATTGTTTTGACCTTCAAGAGCTTGCAAATTCTCTCAATCCCTCCCATATTTCTTGAATCTTTTGGGGGTATTTGAAAGGGGGATCTAGATCTACAACTCCACCAATCCATCTCTCCTCTATGTGAGGGGAACATATTGGGATCTATATCTTAGGGTTTCTTTTGTGGATTTCCTCTTGTGTTCTTCTTCTCTTATTCTCCCACTAGCTTGTGTAGCTTTGGTGGAATTTGGGAAAGAAGGACTTGAGCACTTTTTGTGTTCTTGCCATTGCATTTTGTGCATCGGTTTGAGTTCTCGGTGAGGATTCGATTGGGTGAAAGGTGAGAAGCTTTTTACTCTTGGGTTCTTGGAACCCTAGACGGTTTAGTTGTTTTGCAGGTTTGTGGATTACTTGGGGCCTCCAATTAAGTTGTGGAGCTTTCCCCGAGTTTGTTTGTTGGGAGCCTCCATTTAAGTTGTGGAGAAGTGCCCCAATCTTTGTGAGAGGTTACGGATTGCCACCGACAAGTGCACCGATAGTGAAGAAGTGAACCAGGCCTCTTGTGGCAAGGTTCACAGGAGAATAGGGTGAGGCCTTTTGTGGCATGGTGGTCTTAGTACCGCCCACCCCTCCAACGAAACGTACTCTCTTTATGGGAGGAACTCGGTAATAAATCATCGTCTCCATGTGCCTTGGTTATCTCTATACCCCAAGCTATTTACTTATGCACTTTACTTCGTGATAGCCTTCATGCTTGAAGTCTTATATCTAGCTATCACATAGTTGCTTGTTTTGCTTAGCATAAGTTGTTGGTGCACATAGGTGAACCGTAGTTTATATAGGTTTTGTGCTTAACAAAGTAAACGCTAGTTTTATTCCGCCTTTGTTAAGCCCTTCTCGTAAAAGTTTTAAACCACCTATTCACCCCCTCTAGGCGGCATCTATATCCTTTTCAATTGGTATCAGAGCCTGGTCTCTCTTTTGGGCTTCACCGCCTTGAGAGTAAAGATGTCGGCTAGGGGATTAGTTGCATGATGACATTTTCATATTCGATGGCACATGTTATGAGATTTGGAAAATTTGTATGCTTAATCATTTTCGGGCCATGGACCCAAATTTGGAGAGAATCGTAGATATAGGTTTTTCTCCTCCAATGGATTTCCTTAATCTATCTTGTGAGGATGAGAAAAACTTATATCTCGATGCTCGAGCTTCTAATGTGCTTGTTAATGCTTTGAGCCATGTAGTTACTTCTTCAGTCATACCTTTTTGGAGCGCTCGTGAGTTATGGACAAAACTTCAAGATAAATATGTTGTGTCCAATATTTTTGAGGATGATTGTGTTTCTTCCACTTCCGGTCGAGATGAGTTCTCATCTTCTACCACTTCACCAACATGTGATTTTTCACAAGGTAATGATATGGTAAGTGGTGATATAAATTACAATATGGATAGTGTTCTTACTATTTGTAATCCCTCCTCTCTATCTAGTTGCAATGATCTATCTTTGGACTTTAACACTTCTAGCACTACAAACTCCTTACATGCTTGTGTTGATAGTCCTTGCATATCATGTGTAAGTTGTTTGAGTAAATCTCATGATGATATGCTTGATATTCCTTGTTTCCATGATATAAATGCTTTTGTTTCCTCTAGTTGTTGTGTTTCTAACAATGTAGAGGAAACTGAAAATTCTACGGGTCAAGACAACATCTTGAATGAAGCCTCAAGTAATTCTTCATTATCATCATCTTATGGTTCCCATCTATGCCTTATGGCTAGGGATTCAAAGGTATCTCCTACTTTGGAACCCAATACCTCTTGTGATGATGAGGATGAGTATAATGAGGAAGAAGAGATTGATGTTGATTTGTTACATGAAAAGGGTGAGATTGTTTATCATGCTCTTGTTAAGAATAATATTGCTTGCTCTAACTTTGTTGAAATCTTGGGTTTTGCTATTGAGAGCAAAGAACGTATTGATAAGTTAGAAGATCAAGTTGAGGAGCATGAGAACACAATTGACAAAATGAGTAGCCTTGAGTGTGAGTACGCTAATGATATTGCAAATCTAAATGAAGCTCTTGAAGAAGCATAAGCAACCAAAGAATCTCTTGAGGAGACATTTACTCTAGAAGTGTCTAAAGTAAAGGAAACTAGTGATAAAGCTCTTGAGGTAGCAACTGATCTCAAAATAAAATATAATGAGATTTCCAAGTTGTCTTCTACTATTTCTCATTATAATGATGCTTGTGCTACTAACTCTACTTCTTTTGAAGCATCTATTTTGAAGGAGAATGTTCAGCTAAAGGCTCAACTTGCTTTGCTAACTAGCAATTATGGGAAATTGGAAGAAAGTCTTGTTATGCTATCAAGCTCTCATGGGAATCTTCTAGCCTCCCATGATAGGCTAAAGTTAGCTCATGAGGCCATTGTGTCAAAGCTAACATCTAATGAGCCACATGTGGACATTAGCACTACATCCACTACAAATGTTATACTGCCATGTGCTAGTCCTCGTAATTCATCATCTCATATTATTGCTACATCTTGTAATGAATTACATTCCTTGCCTTGTTGCTCTAACAATGAAGCTTCTACTTCCTCTAGTATTTGTGTTTATACTAACCATGTAGAGGAAATCAAAGAGCTCAAGGCACAAGTCTCATCTTTGAAGAGGGACTTGAAAAAGGGTCAGGAAGGGAGGGCCACACTCAACAAGATCTTGAGTGTGCAAAAATTCCCCAATGACAAGAGTGGGCTTGGATTCAAATCCAATATAAAGAACAAGTCCACTAACAATAATAAGTTTAAGAGAGATAAGAATAAGGGCCAAGAACATGTCAAGAATTTCGCCAAGATTGTTTGCTTCAAGTGGAAAATTGAAGGGCACCATGTTAGATCTTGCCCATTGAATAATAAGACTCTCAGTGAGAAGCAAAAAGGGAAGAGGCCTCAAGTTCAAGGTCATGGTGTACCTCAAGTTGAAGAAAGGCCACTTCACAAAAAGAATCAAGATAATACTCCCATGGTGGATAAATCAAGTGTGAAGAAATGGAAGAAAAGAACTTGCTACATATGTCGTGAGAAAGGTCACCTCTCTTCTTCATGCACTATTTGTAACTCCTCATCCAACTCTATTATTATTGATGATGTTTATTCTCTTCGTAAGGATGGTGTTGGAAATGTGTTTGCCAAATATGTTGGTGCCCAATATGGTGTCAAGAAAAGAACCATTTGGGTTGCTAAGCCTATTGTGACTAACTTCTTAGGACCCAACTTGGTTGGTGACCAACAAGCTAAAACTTGATCAATAGGTGTTGGTGGAGGGCATTGGAGACTTGGCTAAATCATGAAGAATTAAGGGAACTTCATCAATTATATTGTATCAAGCCAAGTGATTTATATTATCTTATCTCTATCATATATCCATTGTTCCTCTTTGCGGTAACATGTTCTCAACTCATTTATATTTAAAGTTACTCGCCCCTTGTGCATGTGTTGGTTTGTACCTTGCATGGGTTTTTATATGTTGTGCATAACCACTTACTTATCTTGAGTTATCAAGTTTATTTGTGTATGTTGGCTTGCACACCATGTACTTTTTTTTTGTGTTGAGCCTTTATTGAATCTACATGTTATCTCATTTTTGGTTATTTCTTTGTCTTGAAATCATTTAGTGCTCTATTTGATGTAGGTAGATATGATGATCCCATGTGGGTGCATTTTGTATTCAAATGAAAAATCTTAAATAATGCACTAATCATGGGGGAGTTTTCCTATATTGTGTAGAACACTCCTTTTATGCTTCTTCACAACATGTTTTGCTCCATATCGTTTTTTATGTCTTTGGAAGATAAATATTCCTTTGGTACTTTGTGTCATCTTGAAAAGTGTTGAGAATTTGGTGTGGTTTTTTAAACTTTCTCTTTTTGGGAGTTGGCTTTATCTCATTCCTTGCTAACTTTCTTGACATTTTAGAATGAGATAAATCCTTGAGCATTTGTGTTTTTGTCTATCTCTTTCTCTTTGTTTTTTGCCTAGTTCATTTGTTGAACATGTGGTCTTTCATGAGTTGATTTGGTTATTTGATATAATTTGAACAACCTTTTATCGTGTCACACTTTGGTGTTTCTTCTTGGTTTACTTGGTATTTTGTTCAAATTGTATCTCCTTTGGTTCTTGAAAGTAGTGTGCATGCATATTTAATAAATGTATATATTATGGCGTGCTTGCTTTACTTGATCGAATATATAGGGTAAACTCCACAAAATCCTAATTGGCTAAGATGTGCATGAAATTCAATTCATATCAATATGCACATATTTATGTGGAGTCTCTCCTATGTATTGTAGTTGCTCTAACTACTTTGGACCCAATAAGTTTGGGGACCATATTGTACTTGAATTTTGTTTTAGGTACCTTCGAGGTGCATTGGATGCTTGTCTCTTTCATAAGGAATAAGTGATGACTCAATGATAATTAGAGACAAGCAAGGATGATCAACAAACTCCTATCTACTTCATCACACCAATGATATCTCGGTAACAAGTATCTCTTACTCATGCTTACTTATCGTCTTCCAACCTATGGTAGGTTGCATATTGGCATTTTTTTTTATTTGTAGTTGTTGTGGTTCTTTCTTTGGCCTTAAAGAATGCTCTCTATTGCATATGTGAGTAAGTTGAGATGAGTGCATATAATTGGGACTATACAAAATCATGCTCATGATTCACCAATCCCAAATATGTTAATCTAGCAATTATATTGCCTATTGTTTCCTCAAAGTACTCTCATGTGCAATATTGATGAATTTGCAAAGTTGATTCTTTCTTTGTGATACTTGATTCCTCTCGCAATACATTCCAACTATCTCTACTTCCCTTAGTGGTAGTTGTGATGTATTTGATATGTTTGTGGTTGAAGTTCATGAATATACAATAAGATAAAATTGAGCCTTTTGGCCATGCTATCAAGCAAAGATCTTAGTGGTGTATTTTCATGACTTCATTTTGGATATCTTGCTCTATTTATTTTAGTATCTATTTTGTGTGTACATGTTTCTTTGTGGATCAATATCTTTGTGAGATTGTCTACTTAGAAACTTATACACATGAGAGATGTTACTTCTCCATTTTTGACATCTTCTTTGTTTCGTGTGTGTTGTATGGTCACACTAACCAATATCATTCACTGAAGACTATGTTGATGCTCAATGATCATCCTTGCATTAGTCTTATACTATGCTTTGTCATGCCTCTCACACATCCTTATGGTTGAGCCTGCTATTATGTTGTCTCTTACTCGTTGCTCAACCATTTGTTTATTGCAAGTTTTATGCCTTGGTATTTGCTCTTTTGTACATAGTGGGGTTTTAAATAATATCGAGGGAATGAGGATGCCATGTTTCTCCATATTGTATTCAAATGTATTTTTTTGCACAAACCTTGGGGAGCCTCCTCATATTATATAGAACACTCTCTTTTCAATCTTATCATAATATCTATCTTTCATTTGGTATGTTCTTTTGTCAAGTGGTTCTTTGGATCTTTTGATTGCTTGCTTCATTTGTTGATGCTTCTTCACCTTGTTAATTTTTTTGCAATCTTTTGATCCTCAATATTGTTTAACCTCCTCCTAAGTATTTGTCATTGGATACGTGCATTTTATTCCACTCACACTATGAGAAATGTACACATTTTGGAGGAATTATCACTCTATTGGCCGTGTAGAGCTTTTCACCCATTTTGGCAATCAATGCCAATGGGGGAGAAGTTTTGGAGGGTTTAAGGGAAGTTGGTTTCATGCTTTGAGTTTGTTCTTAAGCATTTGCCTCTCATGCTCTTGCATCTGTGTTGTTGCTTTGCATGTTGAATATATGCATTTGCCTTTGATGCTCTTGCATCTTTGTCGTTGCTTTGCATGTTGAATATATAGATATAAACCCTCTCAAAGGGATTGTCATCAATTACCAAAATGGGGGAGATTGAAAGAACATGTGTGCCCCATGTGTGGTTTTGGTAATTAATGACAATCTTTATGGACTTATGTTTGCATTGAGTTTTACTTGTAGGATTTGTCCATAGGCATTGCTTGAACCATATGTTGGCTTCAAGGTTGGAAGAAGAAGAAAGTGAAGAAGATCAAGTGTTGATCAAGGTTTCAAGGAATGATCCGGAGATTGGTCAAGTAGAAGTTGAGCCTATGGCAAGTGTGTCTTGAATAATAAGATGATCTCAAGTGTACCTTGCCATCCTTATGGTGATCATGGATATGTGAAGATATGCCTAAATGAGAGGCTCTTCCATAGTGGAGTATGGGGGAGCAAATTCCAAGTCTTCACCAAGCTAGCGCAATCAAGAAAGGTGTTCCATCTTGAGGAATAGAAGATCTTCATCATCAACATCAAGTGGAATATACACAAGGCAATTGTTTGATCTTGATAGGGTTTCTTTCTTACCGGTCTCATGGTGTTAGTTGGGGAGACCGGTTTATAGGATAGATAACCGTACTATCAAGAGGGGCTCTCGAGTGAGTAACTTGATCATATCCCTCGGTGAGAGCTCAAACCTTTGCATACTTGGCATCATCTTTCTTGGTTCTTATTTGGGTCTTAGTCATGTGAGTATTTAGATCTTGTGTTAATCTCCATGACAAGCTCAAGTTCATCGAAAACGAATTTCATATGCATTCTCTATTGCGTTTTCGATGCTGGAGGTTTTATCGGTTCTTTTTTTTGGGAGAGGTCAAACATTTCGTCATTTGGTTCTATCCTACATTGCTGGACTATTATGTTTCTCTGTATGACCTTGTAGATCTCATTGTCCTCTTTAAAACGATCCCAAGATCATCAAAAACAGAGTCCGGATGCAAAAGTTATGATTGTTTCAGTTTTGTTGTTTCTGCCAGTTTTCAAGGGGCGGATTATCTGGCCATGAGGGCGGATTATCCGGCCCAATTTTTGGGAAACAGCTAAGGACTTTGAGGCGTGGCTCTCTGTAACAGGGGCGGATTATCCGGGCCTCTGGGGGCGGATTATCCGGCCCAAATATCCGCCCCCTATACAGAGGGTCGCGCCGCGAAGTCCTTAGCCATATTTTGGCCCGGGGAACCCGGAATATCCGGGGGAGGGGCGGATTATCCGGCCTGGGAGGTCCCAAACGGTCATATTTCATTGGGGAGGGGTATAAATAGACCCCTTCTTCCTCCTTAGGCTGGTGGCTTACATTCTCTCTCTCCTCCATTGTTTTGACCTTCAAGAGCTTGCAAATTCTCTCAATCCCTCCCATATTTCTTGAATCTTTTGGGGGTATTTGAAAGGGGGATCTAGATCTACAACTCCACCAATCCATCTCTCCTCTATGTGAGGGGAACATATTGGGATCTATATCTTAGGGTTTCTTTTGTTGATTTCCTCTTGTGTTCTTCTTCTCTTATTCTCCCACTAGCTTGTGTAGCTTTGGTGGAATTTGGGAAAGAAGGACTTGAGCACTTTTTGTGTTCTTGCCATTGCATTTTGTGCATCGGTTTGAGTTCTCGGTGAGGATTCGATTGGGTGAAAGGTGAGAAGCTTTTTACTCTTGGGTTCTTGGAACCCTAGACGGTTTAGTTGTTTTGCAGGTTTGTGGATTACTTGGGGCCTCCAATTAAGTTGTGGAGCTTTCCCCGAGTTTGTTTGTTGGGAGCCTCAATTTAAGTTGTGGAGAAGTGCCCCAATCTTTGTGAGAGGTTACGGATTGCCACCGACAAGTGCACCGATAGTGAAGAAGTGAACCAGGCCTCTTGTGGCGAGGTTCATAGGAGAATAGGGTGAGGCCTTTTGTGGCATGGTGGTCTTAGTACCGCCCACCCCTCCAACGAGACGTACTCTCTTTATGGGAGGAACTCGGTAATAAATCATCGTCTCCGTGTGCCTTGGTTATCTCTATACCCAAGCTATTTACTTATGCACTTTACTTCGTGATAGCCTTCGTGCTTGAAGTCTTATATCTAGCTATCACATAGTTGCTTGTTTTGCTTAGCATAAGTTGTTGGTGCACATAGGTGAACCGTAGTTTATATAGGTTTTGTGCTTAACAAAGTAAACGCTAGTTTTATTCCGCCTTTGTTAAGCCCTTCTCGTAAAAGTTTTAAACCACCTATTCACCCCCTCTAGGCGACATCTATATCCTTTTCACTTATGGCTAAGGATTCAAAGGTAACTCCTACTTTGGAACCCAATACCTCTTGTGATGATGAGGATGAGTATAATGTGGTAGAAGAGTTGAATGTTGATGATTTATATGAAAAGGGTGAGATGGTTTATCATGCTCTTGTTAATAATAATATTGCTTGCTCTAACTTCGTTGAAATCTTGGAATTTGCTATTAAGAGCAAAGAACACATTGATAAGTTAGAAGCACAAATTGAGGAGCATGAGAACACCATTAATAAAATGAGTAGCCTTCATCGTGAGTATGCTAATCAAATTGCACATCTAAATGAATCTCTTGAAGAGGAACAAACCACTAAGGAATCTCTTGAGGAGACCTTTGCTCTAGAGTTGTCTAGAGTGAAGGAATCTCGTGATAGAGGTCCTAAGGTGGCTAGTGTTCTCATAAGTAAAAATGATGAGCTTCAAGTTGCTTATGCTAAACTCCTTGAGGATTTTGAGCACCTTAAAAATGGATCTAGGGTCATCAAGGGTGAGCTCATCAAACTCACTGAGTCACATGAGCAACTTAAAACCTCTTACTCAAAAGAGCTTTCGAAGTTACCCTCACCTCTTGCAATTAATTATGATTCTTGTGCTACTAACTCTATTTCTTGTGAAGCATCTATTTTGAAGGAAAATATTGAGCTAAAGACTCAACTTGCTTTGCTAACTAGCAAGTATGGGATCTTGGAAGAAAGTCATGGTAAGCTATCAAGCTCTCATGAGGATCTTCTAGCATCCCATGCTAGGCTAAAGTTATCTCGTAAGGCTAGCTGTACAAAGGTAACATCTTCTGAGCCTCATGTGGTCACTGGCACAATCTCTACGAATAATGCTATATTGCCATGTGCTAGTCCTTGTAATTCGTCCACTCACATTATTGCTAAATCTTGTGATGGATACATTCTTTACCTTGTTGCTCTAGCAATGAAATTTCTACTTCCTTTAGTATATGTGTTGTCACTAACCATGTAGAGGAAATCAAAGAGCTCAAGGCTCAAGTCACTTCTTTGAAGAATGACTTTAAAAAGGGTCATGAAGGGAAGACCAAACTCAACAAGATCTTGAGTGTGCAAAAATCCCCCAATGACAAGAGTGGGCTTGGATTCAAATCCAATGTCAAGAACAAGTCCACTAACAATAATAAGTCCAAGAGCAACAATAAAAATGGCCAATATCAAGTCAAGAATCCGGCCAACATTGTTTGCTTCAAGTGCAAGGAAGAAGGGCATCATGTTAGATCTTGCCCATTGAAGAAGAAGCCTCTTAGTGTGAAGCAACAAGGGAAGCGGCCTCAAGCTCTACCTCAAGTTAGTGATGGGCCTCTTCCTAAGAGGACTACTCGAAGTCTTCCTCGAGTTGTGGCTTCACCTAAGAAGAAAGATGGAAAGAGAAGAACTTGCTATATATGACGTGAGAAGGGGAACATTTCTTCCTCATGCACTATTGGTATCTCCTCATCCAACCCTATTTTTGATGATGCTTATTCTCTTTGTAAGGATGAGGTTGGAAATGTGTTTGCCAAATTTGTTGGTGCTCAATGTGGGTTCATGAAAAGAACCATTTGGGTTGCCAAGCCTATTGTGACTAACCTCTTAGGACCCAACTTGGTTGGGTACCAACAAGCCAAAACTTGATCAATAGGTATTGTTGGAGGGCATTGGAGGCTTCGTTACATTATGAAGAATTGAGAGATCTTCATCATTAATTCTTGTCAAGTCAAGCCATTTGGATTATCATGCTTCTATCATATATCCAATGTTCCTCCTTGCGGTAACATGTGCTTAACTCATTTACATTGAAAGTTACTTGCTCCTTTGTACATATGTTGGTTGTGTACCTTTGTATGTGTTTGTACATGTTGTGCTTCCCTCGTACTTATATTGAGTTATCAAGTATGCTTGTGTATGTTGGTTGTCACACCATGTATTTGTGTCTCTTGGGTTGGAGCTGTTGTTGAATTTATTTGGTATCTTTCTTGGCTCTTGTGAGAGATTAATGGACTATCCCATTTTGGGGGAGTGTTATGCTTGGGCATTCCACAATCCTAAAATGTGTGTACATGAGGAGTACCACTTAGTATGTATATTGCAAGTTTATCTAGTCTCTATGTGGTATGTCTTTCTCATGAGAAATTCAAGTTCCATAATGTTTATTAATCATCTCTATTTGGATGTTTTTACCTCTTGTTGAGTATTCTTGGTTTATCACATTATGGGGGTCATACGCTTTGTGCATATTATAAACCTAGAAAATGTGGACATTTGAGGTAGTGTCACTTAGAATTGATATTGATAATTATCTAGCTCCTAAGTGGCACATTTAGCTCAAACAAGTTCCAATTCCCTTGGATTGATTTTATTTCTCATCTTTTGGATCTTGTTTGTGAGAGTTTTCTTGGTATGTGTTTCTCCATATTTGGACCTCCATATCCTCCATGGAAACCATTTGCTTCAAGTTACTTTAATATTTTATGATTATGTGACTATTTGGAGCTATCAAGAATCTCTATCTAAGCATCAAGCTTAATTTTTATATTTGGTCATATGCTTATTGTTGTGAATATGGTCATGGTATCCTTGAGAACTACCTTGGGAAATGTTTCCCCATAATTCTTGTCATTGGACAAGTGGTACTCCATATATGGTAGAATTTATTGATCATATTCATTTTGGCCTTTGCATAAATTTTTTTCTACCTCTTGCCAACAAAATGTTTTGTGTTGTCCCCCAAGCTTTCCTTGCCTCTTGTGGATCTTCTTATTTATTTCTGTATCCTTGTGTGTTTTATTTAATGTAGGTACTAGTGATGATCCCATTTGTTTTCATTTTGCATTCAAAAGGAAAATCCTACATAATGCACTATCCATGGGGGAGCTCTCCTATATTATTTAGAACACTCATATTTATGCTTCTTGTTTTGTTCCATATCATGTTTTATGTGCTTGTAAGTTTGATATTTTCTTTTGGTACTTTGTGCCTTCATGAAAAGTGTAGAGAGTTCGGTTTGTGTGTTGGAACCTTACTTTTTGGGCGTTGGTTTTGTCTCATTCCTTATTACTTGTTTGATTCCTTAGGATGAGATAAATCATTGAGCATTGGTGTTTTTTTCTATCTTTTGTTCTTTGGTTGTTGCCTTGTTCATTTGTTGAATTTGTGTCCTTTCATGTGTTGATTTGGCTCTTTGATACAATTTGGACACTCTTTTGTCGTGTCACACTCTTGTGTGCGACTTCTTGGTTTACTTGGTGTTTTGTTCAAATTGTATCTCCTTTTTGGTTCTTGAAATCTTGTGCATGCATATTTACTACATGTTCTATATTATGGCATGCTTTCTTTCTTGATCCAATATATAGGGGATTCTCTACCAAATCCTATCGGCTAAGATGTGCATGAAATTCAATTTCATATCAATATGCACATATTTATGTGGAGTCTCTCCTATGTATTGTAGTTTATCTAACTACTTTGGACCCAATGAGTTTTGGGACCATTGTGTACTTGAATGTGTTATAGGTACATTGGAGATTCATTGGATGCTTTTCAATAATAAGAAGATGTGGGGACTAAATGATAATTGGAGTTAAGCTAGGATGATCAACAAAGTCATATCTACTTCATCCTACCAATGGTATCTCGGTAACAAGTATCCCTCTCATGCATACTTTTCTAGCATCCAACCTTTGTGGTTGCATCATGGCATGATTTCCTTCAGTTGCTTTTATTGTGGTTCTTGCATGATTTTATTGTATTATCCTTATTGTTATATGAGTAAGTTGAGATGAATGCATATTTTGGGGAGTATATAAAATTCATGTTTATGATTCACCAATCCCACATATGCCAATCTAGCAATTCTATTGCCAGTCATTTCCTCAATTTCTCTCATGTGCAATATGGATGAATTTGCAAGGTTTATTTGTTCTTTATGATACTTGTTTCTTTTTCCAATGCATTCCAACTATCTCGTGTTCCCTTGTGATAGTTGTGATGTATTCGTTGGTGTTTGAAGGTCATTTATGATCAATAAGATAAAATTGAGCCTTTGGCCATGCTTTCTAGCAAAAACCTTACTAGCATTATCTATGACTTTCTTTTGGATATCTTGTTCATTCTTGAGTATCCATTTTGTGTGTACATGTTTCTTTGTGGATGTATATCTTGGTGATTGTTGTCTATCTAGAAAATTATACACATGATTATGGCTAAAACTCTAGTTGATATCCTTTTGCTTTGGAGTCTACACCTTGTGCTCCTTTTTATTCTTTGGTGGCTCCAAAAGTTTTGCTTTGAGTGCTTGACCTTTTAATTTGCATCTTTTAGCACTCATTGGTGTTAAGAAAGTTGATCTCTCATGACTTTGTGTTGTTATGTAAGTTTGGGGGAGCAAGGATACCATGTTTATGCACTTTGCATTCAAAGCAATTATTATATTTGGTGCATAAACCTTGGGGAGCTTTACTAATTTACCTAAGAACACACATTTGCCTTCTTGTTTCTTGTTTGGTGTTTTGTTTGATTATGGGAAGTTAGGATTCCATAATTTTGCACTTTGTTGTGCATGAACCTTGGGGAGCTTCCTATTTTCATCTAAACACTCATTTGCTCTCATCATAATATCTTCTCTCTTGCTCATGCTCATGGTTTAAATGATATAGAGGGAATGAGGATGCCATGTTTATGCATATTGTATTCAAATGCAAAATTATAATTTGCGCACAAACCTTGGGGAGTCTCCTCATATTATTTAGATCACTCTCTTTTCAATCTTATCATAATATCTATCTTTCTTTTGGTATCTTCCTTTTGTGAAGTGCTTCTTTCGATCTTTTGATTGCTTGCTTCATTCGTTGATACTTCTTCACCATTTTATTTCTTTGCAATCTTTGGATCCCCAGTTTAGTTTGATTTTCTCATGGTATTCATCATTGGATACGTGCATTTGATTCCACTCATATTATGATAAATGCACACCATATGGAGGAACTCTCACTAAATTGGCCTTCTAAAGTTTTTCACCCATTTCGGCAATCGATGCCAATGGGGGAGAAGTTTTAGAGGGTTTTAGGGAATTTGGTTGTGTGTTGTGAGTTTTGTACTTAAACACTTGCCTCGTGTGCTTTACATCTTAGTGTGTTGCATGTCATCTTGAATATATGGAGAAAACTCCACCATCTATAATGGTTGGCAATATATGCAATGAAATTCAAGTTCATCCACACGTGCATAGATTGTGGGGGAGTTTGCTCTATATTGTGGTTGTACTAACATCACATACTTGTGTTGTATTTGATGTTAGCACAACATTTTGTTTGGTTAATTCCTTATATAAACCCTCTCAAAGGGATTGTCATCAATTACCAAAATGGGGGAGATTGAAAGTGCATGTGTGCCCCCATGTGTGGTTTTGGTAATTAATGACAATCTTTATGGACTTATGTTTTCATTGAGTTTTACCTATAGGATTTGTCCTTAGGCAATGCTTGAACCATATGTTGGCTTCAAGGTTGAGAGAAGAAGAAAGTGAAGAATATTAAGTGTTGACCAAGGTTTCAATGAGTGAGATGGAGATTGGTCAAGTGAGAGTTGAGCCTATAGCAAGTGTGTCTTGAAGACTAAAGTTGGGGTGATATCTCTTATGTTCCTTCAAGACACCAACATAATGAAGAAAGAATAAATGATGTGCAAGTTCAAGATGAGCCATCTCGAAGAGATCATTTGCTTGAAGCTTGTAATCCTATGGTTATCATGGATATGGGAAGATGATATGCTCAAGAGAGAAGCTCTACCATAGTGGAGTATGGGAGAGCAATTTGCAAGTCTTCACCAAGCTAGTGCAATCAATAAAGGTGATCCATCTTGAGGTGGACAGGTTGCTATCGTCAATCTCAAGTGGAATATTCTCAAGGCAAAGGTATGTTTTGATAGGGTTTCTTTCTTACCGGTCACATGGTGTTAGTTGGGGAGACCGGTTTATAGGATAGATAGTTGTACTATCAAGAGGGGCTCTTGAGTGAGTAACTTGATCATATCTTTCATGAGAGATTAAACCTTTGCATACTTGGCATCATCCTTCTTGGTTGTTATTTGGATCTTATCCATGTGAGGTTCTTGAGCTTGTGGTAATATTCATAACAAGCTCTAGTTTATCAAAAACGGATTTCATATACATTCTCTATTGCGTTTTTGATATTGGAGGTTTTACCAGTTTGTCTTTTAGAGATTAGTAAAACCTTCCATTATTTGGTTCTTATCCATGAGAGGATTTATAGCTTGTGTTAATCTTCATGACAAGCCCAAGTTCATCGAAAACGGATTTCATATGCATTCTCTATTGCGTATTCGATGTTGGAGGTTTTACCAGTTCGTCTTTTTGAGAGAGGTCAAACCTTTAGTCATTTGGTTCTATCCTCCCTTGCTGTACTATGATGGTTCCCTGCATGATCTTTTAGAGTTTGTTGTCCTCTTTAAAACAAGTCCAAGATCATCAAAATCGGAGTCCGGATGCAAAAGTTATGGGTGTTTTTGTATTGTTGTTTCTGCCAGTTTTACCTTGGCCGGAATGTCCGGCCCGCATGCTCCAGGGCTGTAACGGTTGGATTTTGGAGGACCTATATAAGGGGCCCTTCTTCCCCAATGTTTACCTAACCTTTGTTGCAAGTTTTCCCCTCCATTGCTGATCTTCTTGATCTTGCTATCCCTCAATCCCTCCATTAATTCTTGCATATTCTTGAGGGATTTGAAAGAGGAGATCTAGATCTACAATCCCACCAATCAATATCTCCTCTAAGTGAGGGGAACATCTTGGGATCTAGATCTTGGAGTCTTGTGTGGATTTCTTCCATTGTTCTTCCTCTCTTATTCCCCCATAAGTTTTTGTAGCTTTGGTGGAATTTGGGAGAGAAGGACTTGAGCATTTCTTGTGTTTTTGCCATCGCATTTGGTGCATCGGTTTGAGTTCTCGGTGAGGATTCGAGTGGGTGAAAGGTGTGAAGCTTTTTACTCTTGGGTTCATTGGAACCCTAGACGGTTTGGTGGTTTTGCAGGTTTGTGGATTTCTTGGGACCCCTAATTAATTTGTGGAGCTTTCCCCAAGCTTGTTTGTTGGGATCCTCCAATTGAGTTGTGGAGAAGTGCCCCAACCTTGTGAGAGGTTCTGGTTTGCCACCGACAAGTGCACTGATAGTGGAAGTGTGGATCGATCCCGTTGGGGTGAGATTCATAGGAGAACAAGAGAGGCCTTTTGTGGCGTTGGTGGTTTGATACCAGCCCCTCTCCAAACGAGATGCACTCCATGTTGGGAGGAACTCGGTAAAATATCGTCATCTCCGCGTGCCTTGGTTGTCTCTATATTCGAGCTCTTACTTATGCACTTTACTTTGTGATATCCTTCGTGCTTGAAGTATATATCTAGCTATCACATAGTTGCTTGTCTTGCTTAGCATAAGTTGTTGGTGCAAATAGGTGAACCCTAGTTGTTCTAGGTTTTGTGCTTAACAAAGTAAACGCTAGTTTATTTCCGCCTTTGTTGAGCCACTCTCGGAAAAAAAAATTAACCGCCTATTCACCCCCCCCCCTCTAGGCGGCATCTGTATCCTTTCAGTATGGACAAAAGCTCAAGCTTGGGGATGCCACCCGTGTCACCCCAAGAAATATACAAGAATTACAAGCGTCAAAGCTTGGGGATGCCCAAGGCATCCCCTTCTTCATCAATAATCCCAGGTCTTCTTTCAAGACACTTTATTTTTATTACCTTATGCACTATGTGTTGTTCTTGGAGCGTCTTCTTTTTTAGTTTTATTTTGTTCGGTTTGATTAAATAAGTTGGTTGGATCTCAACACACTTCTTTTGGAGAGAGACACGCCCTGTTATTCATTGCCTAGAACGCTCTAGTTTTCACTCTTGTTGTTCCGTGAGTGTTCTCCTTTGTTAGCAATGCGTTTAGCTTTAGTTTTCGATTGGTGTTGGAAAAGAGTAGGAAGTTTCATGCTTATAGTGGTACAAAAGGAAGCTTGTTTTGACTGTGACTTAGACTTTATCATGTCATGCTATATGTTTCTTTGACCATATGCTTAGTGATTATTGTTGTAGCATGACTTGTTTTAAACAATTGAGATTGCTTAATGTGCCTTGAAAGAATCATGTGTTGTTTTAGCATACAAAAGCATAATATTGTGGTATTCTCCTTTGATGCTTTATTTGGGTTGACTTGGCACATGCTTACACCATGTTAAGACTATGAACCAGTCACCTTAGCCTCTATGATCATTTAGTTTTTGACTTGTAATATCACTTTATGCTTTAATTAATAATGTTTTGTCGCTTTGCATGATTATGGCCATTATTGCTCTCTTAAGTTGGTCGCTCCCAATCTTTTGATAGCCTCCACCTATACCAAGTATGAGTTCAACTCATGCATCCAACCTCCAAGAAAACCAAGTTATTCTAAAGAGTCCACTATAAATTCATGCATGGTGTGTTACACCATTCCAAGTATATTCATGTTTTTATCTACCTTCCAAATTAAACTTGTTATGTGAAAATTAGTGAGTAAAGCTCTCACAAACTTGATGGCACACTTTACTTTCTTGCACTTAATAAACTTGAACCATTGTGTCCATCTATGTTTCTTATATGCTTGCACTTTATAAGTTGTGAATTAGCAGAACCATGTTGTCATGGGGAACACTTTTAACATTGCACTTATTATTTAGTTGATATCATGTTCTTTTGCTTATGGATCCCAGCGGTGTGAAATAAAAGGGGAGCATGTAAGCTCATGGAGTTTGTATGTGTGTTAGAGAAACTCCTGGGCGGCTAGCCTAAGCCATGCCTAATCATGGTGGAAACTTGCAGCATAACTATAGTGAGCATTCTGTGAAGCATCCTCAATAAAAACCTATGCAAATAGCAAATAAAAAGATCACTCAGATGCTCATTCTCTATTGCCTTGTCATTTTTTATATGGGATAGCTCCTGCGTCATGGGGCAAGGGGTACCCCATTGGCGGTTCTCTATGATACACATGTACTTACAATGACAAGAACTTATTTGTGACTAAAGTTGAGTAGCATGAGGTTCGGTACTCGTAAGCAAGGGCCATGAGATTTTCAACTTATAACTTGTCAAGCATATCCCCATATTTGTGTCACTTTAACCTTAATCACCTCAAGATGCTTATGATAGGGGCAATGAGAGCTGAAAGCTAATAAGTACCATAATTTTTGGAAGCTCTTTATGAAACTTGAAATCCCTGCTTCCCTCTATGAAGGGCCTTTCTTTTTACTTTTATGTTGAGTCTCCATCTTCTATCTTTATGCACCAATTGAGAGAGCATAGTGGTCATTCTTAGTTTAATGTGCATTGTCCCAAAACTTGTTGATTATTTCATAACTTTGATATTGCTTGTTCTTAAATTATTTGTATCTAGTCACCCTTATGAACTTTGAACGTGTCCTATGCATTTATTTTTTGCTATACCATGAGGGACAAGCTGAATACCACTCTTATTATGTTTTCTATATGTGAAACAAACAAACATCTTTCAAAGCATTGTTATTCATGATCTTTTGTTTGTACCTTTTCATGTTACAACATAGTTGCTATGTCTTATTGTTAGAATTTAATCTTTCATGCCTATGTTTAGAGTACTTTGATCCCAGCTATCAATGCTTTACAAATACCTTGATCAAAATTGTGATGGTGCATGTCACCTCAAAATTATTCTTTTTATCACTTACCTACTCGAGGACGAGCAAGAGTTAAGCTTGGGGATGCTTGATACGTCGTAAACGTATCTATAATTTTTGATGCTCCATGCTTGTTTTGTATCAACTATCTTATATTTTGTCTACACTTTGAGGCATTTTTACACATTTTATAGAACTAACCTATTGACAAGATGTCGTAGTGCTAGTTGCCTATTTTCTGTTGTTTTTGGTTTCAGAAAAGCTAGAAAATAAATATTCTCGGAATTGGACGAAACAAAAGCCGAAGTTCCTATTTTTTCTGACACGAGACAGAGTCCAAAGCAGAGACGGAGGAGGGCCAAGGGCTGGCCACACCCTATGGTGGCGCGGGTCCCCCCAAGTGCGCCACTAGGTAGTGTGGGCCCCTTGGGCCTCCACCGATCTTGCTCCTTCGCCTATATATTCCCCCGAGATGAAAACCCTAGATACAGGATCAGAATTCCACGAAAAGTTCCGCAGCCACCGCTACCGAAGAGGAGATTCGAGGGACAGAAGTCTCTGTTCCGGCATCCTGCCGGGACGGGGAAGTGCCCCTGGAGCCATCTCCATCGACACCACCACCATCTCCATCGCCGTTGCTGACTCCCATGATGAGGAGGGAGTAGTTCTCTCTCGAGGCTAAGGGCTCTACAAGTAGCTATGTGTCCATCTCTCTCTATGCATGATCTTATTGAGATCATGAGCTTTGTAATCTAGATCTATTCTGCTACTCAAGTGCTTTAATTAATCTCTACTTATCCCCACGTGTGTGAAGTTGACAGTGTGCACACCATGTGGCACTTAGGCTAAGGTTAAAGAAATACTTATCATGAGTATAATTTGAGTTGGATGCCTCTATGAGATTGTGGTGTTTGTTGGAACTATCTAGCGCTCAAGGTGATAGTGAGGGGTTATCTAGATGGAGAATGCGAACTTTAAGGTGTGTTGTCATAGCCCTACATCGTCCAACTGGAGAGTAGTTCAGGGTAGCATCATGAAGAGAAGATATTTATATGAGAGTGTCCACTAGTGAAAGTATGATCCCTAGGCCTTGTTTTTAAGCATTGAAACACCATTTACAATCAGTCATGTTACATGTTTGCTTGCTGCCACTCTTATTTCAGATTGCAATTACCACTTATAATCATCCATATCACTTGTATTTCACTATCTCTTCGCCGAACTAGTGCACCTATACACATGACAAGTGTATTGGGTGTGTTGGGGACATAAGAGACTTCTTGTATCTTGATTGCAGGGTTGCTTGAGAGGGATACCTTTGACCACTTCCTCCCTGAGTTCGATAAACCATGGGTGATCCACTTAAGGGAAACTTGCTGTTGTATTACAAACCTCTACACTTGGAGGCCCAACACTATCTACAAGAATAGAAGCGTGCGTAGACATCATATACATAGCACCTTCTCAACATAATGAGGCATAACAGTCTTAGTCTGTGTGTGTGTGGGTATGTCAATTGGAATCTACATGGTCATCTGATTGATCTACTCGGCTTCGGTACTGAAATGAAAAGGTCAAAGGCAAAATAGAAGACGTTGCGTCTGCTCCAGACGAGGTGAGAGCAAATGATCTTTTTCGTGATTTCCATTGTAAGAAGATCGACTTGTAGAAGTCTTAAAATGGAGAGCAAAGGAACTTATAACGATGTTTGTCACACATATCAGATAGAAGATCGGGTTACCTAATTCGAAAGTTTTTAGAGAGCACTTTTTTTGTTGAGAATAAGTCCTTCCCTTTTGTGTGAATTCCAAAGATAATATAGCCTAATTGACTGCAAGTTGATATTTAGTTGAAGAAAAAAGGACGCAAAACCATAGTCACCTCGTTGTAGTTTCTCTACCACCACCCACCTGTGATGGCACGGAGAAAGAAGCATGCTATTTCCCGGGAAGATGAACTGGCTTCTGGATTAGCAGGACTAGAGAAGCGGACGTAGAAATCCTTCTCTCCCGATAGGTCGGTTGAAGTATGATCAATGATTCTGCAAAGATATTAATTCTGGTGTAGTGTTCAAACGATCAAATGGATGAGATGATCAACGATTACTTAGATTAACAAACTAGAAGGTACAATTACAACTTAACGGATCAGTGCACTCAGAGTCTATTTTGAATTGATTTAGGACCCCCACCTGCCCTACGCTAGAGCCATTCTTCGGTTCGCTTACAAAGCCTACGGGGCAGCCTCATTACCACACTAAGCCCACTATACACAGCATTTTAGCAACCATTAGCAACTTCTGCAGGCTATGGTAGAGTTTCAGCTGAAAGAAAACCAGGTCAATCATCCGATCGTGAGTATTTACCAGCTTGAAACAATTTAACCACAGGCGAGAGTTGCCCCTTTTAAAGTTAGTATTTATGCGGCGCTGAACTAACAAGCGGATACCTAACCTTCTTATAGCTCCAAATTTTCAACACTTTTTTCCTTTTGTTTATTGCCGAATTTCACTAAAGTTTACACTTTTTACTAATATTAACATCGCAATTAGCGAATTCTTGATTTCTTGTGATGGTTTTTAGGCAATGAACATTTTTGAAAGATCTAATAGCATTTATGGGCTAATTACACCTAAAGAAGCAAATCCCCAATTGGAGCCTCTTTCATTGAAGGCATTCATAGTGCATAACGACCACTGGTATGGTCAGGGTGCACCTGTACTATCTGCCCGTACTACCCACCGCCAGCTCCATTATAGCAATACAAGCAACTTTCATGAAGGGGAGACGACATAATACTGCCCACCTCTCCAACGGAGACATACTTCCCTTTACAAGGAAGGAACTTCGGGAATCACATCCTCGTGTCCACCATTACGGTTATCTCTTTCCCTCTCTTATATTGTTGTTTATCTTGTTTGTATGCTTGCTTGTCATCTAGGGAAATTCACTTAGTTGCATATCCAGATAATTTACTTTGTGTCAAGCCTCAAATTGAAAAAGAACATAAAAGTGGTAGCTCATATTCACCCTCCTCTAGTCGCTCATATTGGTCCTTTCACTTGGCCTCTAGGCTTGGCCTGATCTTCATGAATTCATGGGGGATTTGAGGGAAAGGGAGAAAAACACACGCACACGTGGAAAGAAATAGTGAATCAAACCTGTAAAATCGACCTCGGCAATAAAACCCCAACGGAGCAACCTCCGGAACTCGAAATACAAGACACTAATTGCTCTAATTGAAATTGATTTCTTCTTACCGGCCGGTCCACCAATGCAATAGAACCCTAGCAAGGAAGAATAGCAACCAATAGAACACTATAGAAGATTGGCACTACTAGAACTTTGATAGTGAGGATTGGCACATGCATAGTAGAATCTGCAAGGGGAAAGAGTAGCTATGTGAAGAACCCGAATCATCTCCATAGTAGTTCCATACCAAAGTTGGAAATGAGCAAATCTTTCTCTAATTTATCATCATCTCTAATCCCAAATCCGAGACACAAGGGGTTGCTTATAGTACTAGGGGAAAGGGATAAATTTAGTGAATATTTCGGGGCATCACACCCAAATTTGTACATAGACAAGAGATTTTTGTGGTAAGTTGGTGGGACCAGATCCTAGACTAACACATTCGGTGGTGGATAGAGTTGGCGGAGTTGGTGGCCACCGGATCTAGCACCGATTCTCTTCAGTATAGTCATTTTAGTGAGGGTCGGTGCCAGGTTCGGTGGCACTTCATCGACCAAATCCTGGACCAATAATTTCGATGGTGGAGTCGGTGGCCACCAGATCTGGCGCTGACTCTGCGGGTTCCAATGTTTTGTTTCTCCTTCTCTTCCGTGCTTCTAGATTGGGGGTCTTGACTCCTTGGGCATCCTTTGCATCTCCTCTTGGCACCATGATCATGGGTGTATACCTAGTCACATCATATGAGTTTGTCTCAACTCTCAAGTAGCATTCAATTCAAATAAGGACTAGAGGAGGTCATTGTATGGAAAGAATTCACCTTGGGTGCACTTGTTGGAGTTGACTTGGTTCAATGGACGCCATGATGAGTACCATATGATGGGCTGCATCACCATCTCCAAGAAGGATCAAAGCATTGACCTTATCGGGTTTGTCGTTCACGTCGCCACAACACCAGACAAAGCCATCACCCTGTGCGCTTCCATCATCCCATGTTGCCACTGATACCTCACTGCACCATGCTGCCGAGAATCCACCTTGGTCCCCAAGCGAGAAGCACGCGCAGACCGGCGGATATACATGTTGATACAATGTTGTTGTATATATACATCTGGATACTTAGGTGCATTAGCTTTTCTTGTTGGGATTTTTTTTTTTGCTCATGAAGTGGCAGGCTAGTTTTTTTATGGAAAATAAAGGGTGTACATATTCATCCGGTTGTCACTTTCACCCAGCTTTTGTTTAAAACTAGACTCCTCTTTGCCTCCCGGAGGCATGGCTATGATGTAAAAAGATGAAACAAATCAAGCTAACGAAATAAAGTAAGCAAAGTCTGATCCATATCCATATGGTGGCTATCAATATATAAACCAGATCCAGAGACATTCCCATAGGGACATGTGGCGCGGTCGCAACGGATACCTGCTCTTCTAATTCCCCGAGGAAAAATCTCAGATCTGGATGACTTAGAAAGCGGATTACGATTTATAAGCTAGTCGAAACCATCCTAAGATATCGATGTGGGACTAAACATGTAGCAACTCTATGGAGTCTAGCCAAAGACCAAGATCGCTATCTGTAGGTCCACATCAATAGTATACATAGAATAGTATATGCTGGTTCTGCATTATTTCATTAAGTAAACACGTCTAGAACACTCTGCGCCTCCGGGTCGCAGTCGGTAGACAGAACATGCGACGATTTAACAACAAAGGCTAACTTAGTTTTCATTCATACGATGATCACGATGCACAGTGGACTTATGGATACGCCCACGTTTGACTTCTCGCGCCTACACATGGAAGACGATGAAGCAGAATAAGTGTCCATCATCTCTTCTTTGTCTACGTACACACCATCAATGCGATCGAGTGCGTAGTAGTTTACGATGAAGCGAAAATAAGTCCATCCTCTTGCTTGCTGCTATGCACACATCAAATCATCGACGGGCGTAGAGAAGTGTTTAGGAGGGAGATCATCATGTACCGAACATGCAAACATGTACAGCGAAGATACATAAACGATATGTTGCAAAGCCAAACAGACCTTCATGCATACGCTATCTCAACGTATCAATGAAACGAGAGAATAACCGCGGAGAGTGAACACGCGAAAAGACAGAAGTCAAAAGTACCGAAAGAAATACATGACGTACCATAAAGAACACTCAAACCTCAAGCCACGAGTAAATACGTAGTCTGCAAAATGAAATGTTCATAGAACCTTGTAAGACAAGCTATTTTTTTACCACCAAAAGGTAGAACGACATGTTTCTGCCTACTCTCTCTAAACGAGTTCTTAACGATGCGTAAGTCGCTGATAGCGTCTGTGATAAGGTCGAGAAGTATCCAATGATCCTCCTTCACGTTCGCATGCATTGGGTCGGTTCGTCGTAGTGTTATCTTAATGTCGCCAACGTCTTTCATGAGGTTGAAAAGAAGCCTCCGATTCTTCTCAACCTCTGCATAGATAGTTCAAACGTTGCCCTTCAACATTCTCAATCATACGCCGACTGATTATCGTCGAGCAACTGCGAGCTATAGACGTCATCTGATGGGTTTAAAATCTGCGGAGGAGATGCCAATTAACAGTATAAAAAAGCCAGTAAACATATGTAAAAAAATTACGAAAAGATAGACGGGAAGCCACTCGGCGATATACCGTTGTCTAACGTGGCGTCAGTCTTCTCTTGCTTCACTTCCAGCCGTGAACACAAGAGTTTGTACGCCATACCCGAACCTTTCTATCTGTAAAACATAAACGTAGATGTTAGAAAACGAACAAAACAAAAATTTGCGAAATAAGAAACCAAAGTAAAGAGGCAAAGGAAGTCAGCGATACACCTTTTTCGTCAGCACGTCAGTATTCTCCTGATTGACTGACACTTCCGAGGAAACACGTTCCACCGTTTGAGCACAAATCTTTGTACTTGTACAACATATACGGAGATATCAGAAAGCGAATAGAATAAAAAGTTGCTAAATAAGAAGCACGTACCACGATCTTGTAATCTAGGAATCTTCGACGGGCCAGGCAGCATCGAAGCGATGTCAGCCCCGATGTGTCTTTTCTCAGACCCCGATAAGACGTTTTCATCTATATCATATGACCGAGTATCCTAGAAGTGAAACATACTACGTAAGGTTTACAAAGTTTAGACGTAAAAGAGTCATAGTCTAGTCGATTTACCGTTGATTGTCGAAATGATATTCGGCTTTTTCTCCATCGACAGCGTCAAAGAGCAGGAAATGGCCGGCGGACGCGCTAGAGCAGGTCCTAGGAAGCAGAAAGAGAGCGTCACATATCTCAAACGAAAGAAAAATAGAAAAAATACAGCGAGACAAACGAAGACGTGACTGGTCGCGTAGAAACCGCCAAAAAGTCCCTGTCCTACGCACCACGCATCCGAGAAACTCGAAATACACGTACTGTATGACCTGAAGTCTACACGAAGCAACGCTAAAATGGATATGCATAAAAGGAAATGTTAGCTCACGTAAACATAGAAACAGGGAAATCTCAAGCAAACAAAAAGTGACAGGAATAAAGAAGTGTACTTACGTCATGTACGATAGGAAGAAGCCCGAGGGTGCGGAGCCTTGTCGGGCAAAAAACGCATCTCAACGCGCGCGAGTTTTTGGAACTCCTCATGCAGCTGTGATGGTTTTTTACAATTAACTCGAAGACGCGTAAGTAGACAAAATTGCACACCATGCAGCTCGAAGTTACAAAAGTTTCATTAGAATCATCAACCATTTTTCTGCTCAGTGCCCTTCATTTAGATAAAAAAAATGAAGCTCTTTAGACAAACACAGGGAACAAGGTTGACAGGTCGGAACTACTAGGTAAGTGCCTCGGCGCTCTTTCCTTGCGGCTCGACGAACCGCTTCCAGTACCAGTGCTTGACCCAGACGGTGCCCATCATGGCCTCGAGCGGGACGCCCTTGGTCTCCGGCAGGAAGAGCACGATGAAGACGGTCATCACGGCGACCCACGCAGCGTAGTAGGCGAACGTGGCGTACTTGAAGGCGCAGAGCATGGAGAGGAACGACTGCGTCTGCACGAACGTTAGGCCGAGGCCGATGGAGACGTTCATGGCCTGCCCGGCCGACCGGATGTCCACCGGGAATATCTCTCCCGGCACCACCCACCCCAGCGGCCCCCACGACCACCCGAACCCTGCGGCGTGGATGCACGTGAGGACCACCACCGCCACGCCGTACGTCCTCGTCATCGGCGCCTCGCCGCCCTTCCCAATCTGCGCGCCCATGATCCATGCAACCGCCACCTTCAAGGCTCAATCGCGTCAGAAAACCCGACAAGTACTAGAGTGCGTAACGTACGCATATGAAATGAAACTACTAGCAGTATATATACCTGGGCAATTATCATTTGGACGCCGCCGACCATGAAGAGCACCTTGCGGCCGTAGCGGTCGATGACGAGGGCGGAGAGCATGAGGGCCCCGAGGTTGGGAACCCCAAGTGGAAGGTATGATGAGCACAGTAGCAAGTTTTTCCTCAGTTATGAAACCAAGGTTATCGAACCAGTAGGAGTACGGAAACAACTCCAAGGTGTTGCTAACAACTTGGAATCTTGCACAACACAACCACAGAACTTTGCCCCAACTTACAATGAGGTTGTCAATCTCACTAGTTTTGCTGAAAACAAAGGATTAAACGTATAGTGTGGAAGATAGTAATTGCTTGCAGAAAGTAAATAGTAAACGGTAAACAATAGAAGGTATATCACTGGTAAAGGAATGGACTGGGCTCCATAGTTCACTAGAGGTGTTTCTCCTGAATATAAATAACATGTTGGGTGAACAAATTATAGCGGGGCAATTGATAGATTGAGAAAGCATAACAATGCATATACTAGACATCTTGACTCCTATGAGATTTGATTGGGCATTATAATATAATACATATACCGTAATCCAGCTGCATCTATGACTAATAATCCACCTTTAGGTTATCATCCGAACCCCTTCCAGTATTAAGTTGCAAGCAATAGATAATTGCATTAAGCAAAGTGTGTAAAGTAAACAATATGATTGCCCCATGGGAAAAGGATTGTTGTTTTCTCCCTAGTAGCAACAGCACATCTACAACCTTAGAGATTCATGTCACTTTCCTAGATTACTAGAGGCATGAACCCACTATCGAGCATAAATACTCCCTCTTGGAGTTGCAAGCATCTACTTGGCCAAGATAGCTACTAACAATGGAGAGCATGCAAGATCACAAATAACATAGACATGATGGAATCAATAATCAATCTGAAATAGTATCTCAATATCCATCGGATCTTCGCAAACACAACATATAAGATTACAAATAGATGACCTTGATCATGAACGGAGCTCACAAGATCTAAACATGATAGCACAAAGGAGGAGAACTAACCATCTAGCTACTACATGGACCCATAGTCCAAGGGTGAACTACTCACGCATCACTCCGGAGGCTTGCATAGTGATGAAGAAGGCCTCCAGGGTGATCTCTCCCCTCTGGCAGGGTGCCGGGAAGAGCTTCGGATCCCCCCGATCTAGGGATGGAGAAGGCGGCTACAGACTCTTTCGTGGATTTTTGATCAGGTACCTAGGGTTTTCGTCCTGGGGTACTTTTATAGGCGAAGGGGCAAGGTCGATGGAGCTCTACGGGCCCACACCACCTGGTGGCGTGCCCCCTGCCATGCGGCCACCAGGTGTGGCCACCCTGGTGAGAATATCATTTTGTGGCCCGAAACTTGGGGCGCCCAGGCAACGCGGTACCCAAGTTCGCTGAAATCAGCCGGGATGACTACAGTTGATGTGCCAAATACTCAGAGGATCTTTTTCAGCACGGATTCAACTTTACGTTTCAATGCAAAAAATCAGGCTAATGGCCATCAAGTTGGGCCCCCTGTCAGTTCTCGTTGTTATGTCGCTCCCGTCGCTTAGGTGTCAATTAGGCTTGCAGCATTGGCGTCTGCATCCATTACGCGTCTTCTTCTTCCCCGGAGCGGCAATCTGTGGGGTGTCGCAGCCATGGCGCGGAGCTAGGATGTGGACGAACCTGCTCGGCCCAACTCTCCTCCCTGTAGGCTTGCAGCATTGGCGCCTGCATCCATTACACGTCTTCTTCTTTCCTGGAGCGGCAATCTATGGCCGCGGCCATGGCGCAGAGCTGGGACATGACGAACCTGCTCGACCCCTCTCTCCTCCCCATCCCGAGTCCGAGCTCGCCCTCACCATGGACACACCCATGGCACGGTGCGGGGACGAGAATTGGTTCCCGGTGAGATCTGTCACCATGTCGACCATGCTCAATTATGTTTTCCTCCTCTAGAATCCAAGCTCACCGTCGCCATGGTTGCACCCACACCAATTCTTCCACCTCTACCGAGGTCTCTGTGGTAGCTCAAGTTCTGTCATGTTGGACCTATAATCAAATTCGGAGTTGGGCGGCGGCAACCCGTTGTTGAACCTGCAAGGAATTTGCTGAAGACTGCATGCCGCTCCAAGGTCTTCGGCTTATGCCAACATCCACCACCGATGTGAGATAATTTAGTTACTTCAATACAAAATTTCGACCAATTTAACTTGTTGATGTATTCCTTGACAATTATAATATAATCGAGCACTAGAAATATTTTGTAGTGTGCATGAGCATGATCAGCAATATAATTAAACACTAGCAATTTTAAGGCACTCCATATAAAGGAGTAGATTAATATAGAAGGTTCACCAGAGACACCACGGATATATTGTCTTACATGCCACACACAGGTAATAATTAACTAAAACAAAATAAAAGCAGGGGCGGCAGCAGGAGGCCGGGACACGGAGACGCCTAGCGAGCGGGGCATATCGCCGGGAGGCGGACAGCCTAGTCGATGGGATACAGGCCAGTCTGACATACTCGGAGAATTTGCGAAGGCTGCGTGCGTGCCAAGGTAATCGGCATGTATGCCTTCCGCCTCACCTCGCCACCCACCGCGTCTTTGGTTGTCGAGGTCCACGTTGATTGCTCTACCACAGAATGGGCAAAACAGTCTCCCCCTACGGTGGAAACGGATTAGCCCACACCGTAACCACCTCAGCACGTAGCGGCTCTTGTTGTCCCTGGATACCTTGCTATCATCCACTTCATCATCATCCTCCTGTTGATTTTTAAGAACATAACTTAGAACTCATACATATGATTGAATTGTATTACAACTCAAGAATTGACAACATGTATATGTAAGACAATATATCCGTGGATATCAAAGATAAAGCATCTCAGCAATAGTTTGATCGGTTCATATATCATTTCATCTCAACACAATGACAAATAATTGCATCAGAGTGAATGTAGGATAAATCTAGGGGCCTCATAAGTTTCTTTAGGGATGGAGTAGGTGAACCAAGTAACAATTTTACAACCTGTAATGTTGTTGTACATCGCCCTAGGTTCACTAACTCATCCCTAAAAAAATCTGACACCAATGTGTCTGCCTCTCTTTTGGGAATTTTTTTGAATCATTGGCCACAATAAGAAATTGAAATGTAATCGTACAAAACATTATTCAGGGATATACATAGTCAGGTACAAAAACAAACCTAAATATTGTAATTATAATAAAAAACCAAAAAATTAATCTTCAGGTACATGTTAAAAATACTTATGATCAAAACCATTCATATACATATGCATCATACCAATCATTAAAAGATCAGAAACAATTCAAGGATCATATATGTAGTTCCATATGAGAATAAATCTAGGGCCTCATAATTTGTTTCAGAGATGGAGTTGGCGAACAAAAGTACCAACAACACAACCTATATTGTTTGTGTGCATTGCTGCATCAGGTTCACCAACCCATCCCTCAAACACGACACCATCATACGTGTCTCCCCTTGAACTCTTTTGGGGCAAATTTCAATCATCGGCCTCGGTGACAAACTAAAATGTAATTCTTATACACTATGAATGCATGGAATAGATAATTCAAATATCATAGTTCTATGAATGTAGAATAAAGATTGCGGCCTCATAAGTTTCTACAGAGATGGTGTAAGCGAACCAAGTAACAATTGCACAACTTATATTGATCTTGTACATGGCCCCAGATTCGCTCACTCATCCCTGAAAGAATCTGACACCAATGTGTCTGCCTCTCTTTGGGGAAAATTTGAATCATTGGCCACAATAAGAAATTGAAATGTAATCGTACAAAACAATATTCAGGGATATACATATGAAAAATTGAATCATTGGTCTTAGTAAGGAATATAAATGTAATTTTATAGGCATGCTGTGTATCGAAATCAACACTCAACTAGCAAACTCAACTAGATGGCAGATGAGCAGATTGGGGTTTTGTGACTAGATGGAAGATGCATCAATCGACCGATCGAACCATATATATACTACCCTACTTCAAGAGCAAAAGAATATGTACACGATTGAGCAAATCCTATATATGAACAGTGAAATCTGCGGTTGCGACTAGAGAAGCTAGCAATGTAGTACCTCGGACTCCTCATCAGGGACCTCCTCCTCGAACTCGTCATTCTCCACGATTGCATCGAAGATTTCTTGTACGGCGATGGGGTCGTTGATGTAGAGCACCGGATTGCCTCCGCATGCCGCCTGCCCCCATCCAGATCTTCCACTAGCACCATGACGTTGTCGGCCACGACGTTGTCGGCCACCTGCTGCTCAGCGGCGACGGCTACTAGCTGTACGGATGAGCTCGCACCCTCGACGGCGCGGTGACGAGCGACGTTCATGCCCGGAGAAGACGCCTCCGCCTTCTTGGCGACGATCGAGCCATCTGCTGCTGCGCCTTCAACTTGCTTCACCTCCAGCTCGTCTCCATGCGTATGCTTCATGGCGCACCAAGGGAAGGAGGTAGTGCAAGTGAGGGAGCTTCGGCGCACGCGGTAGGTGCATATTGGGGTCTTGGGACTAGATAGACTAGGGGGAAATGACACGAGCACATGGAAGAAGAAGGTCGAGCGGGTTTATAAACACCGGACCGTTTGTAGTCCTCGAGTGGACACGTGTGGTGGGCGGGGGGCGGGGGGCTACCACGATCTCCACCTCTCTTTTTTTGGGTTCCCTTTTTTTGAAACAGCCACGATCTCCACTTTAGAGCTGCATTGAAAACACGCTCATGGCAGACCTTGATTCCACTGCATGCAAGTGGCGCGGAACCAATTTCTAGCAACGTTAGATCTACTCGAGGGGGTCCCTTGACTCATGGAAGTTACTTGCGGTAGGGCCCAGTTGGAAGTGAGATTGAGAGCGCTGCGTAAAAATGGGATATGTCTTATTAAAATCAAGTGGCAATAAATTGCAGTGTCCCGTCGACAACCATGCACTCAATGACCTTGTTGCCCTGTGCTTGTGATGTAGTAGCAGTAGTAGCCTTTGCAGACTAGATTAAACGTGACGTGACCACTCGACGACTTTTTCCATGGACGGCATCGCGTTCCTTCTAGTAGAGGGAGACGTATGTGCTGTCTCGCGTTGTACTGTGAAGGGCACGACATGTGCAACGATCATCGTTGGATCACACAGGATCAACGGTTGGTGCGCACGATCCGCGTGACAACTATGACAAACAATCAGGGCGTAGCAGACAGAGTGAGCATATGTTTGGGCTTCTACGAAAGAGAGAGGGGGAACCAAGGGCAAAACTTAGTAGTATCAAAAAACCAAGGGCAAAACTAAGTAGTATCAAAAAACCAAGGGCAAAACTGAGTAGTATAAAAATCGAAAGTTTGTGTCTTGTACAATGAAATACATCAGTATCATTGCATGTCTGTTCTTTTCATGAACCACAGCCAATATCATTGCATGTGTGTTCTTCTCACAAACCACACATGGATCCACCAGGGCCATTGCATGTCTGCTCTTTTCATTAACCACAGTTAGAGTCATTGCATGTCTGTTCTTTTCACAAACCACATATCACCAGTATCATTGCATGTGTCTTCTTCTCATAAACCACATATGGATCCACCCAGTGTGATTGCATGTGTGTTCTTCTTACAAACCACATAAGCATCCACCAGTGTCATTGGATCTGTGTTCTTTTCATGAACCACACCCAGTGTCATTGGATGTGTGTTCTTCTCATAGACCACACATGGATCCACCAGTGTCGTTGCATGTCTGTTCCTCACATAAATCACACATGGATCCACCAGTGTCATTGCATGTGTGTTCTTCTCATGAACAACAGCTAGAGTCATTGCATGTCTGTTCTTCTCACAAACCACATAAGGATACACCAGTGTCATTCCATGTGTGTTCTTCTCATGAACCATAGCTAGAGTCATTGCATGTCTGTTCTTCTCACAAACCACATAAGGATACACCAGTGTCATTGGATGTGTGTTCTTTTCATGAACCACACCCAGTGTCATTGCATGTATGTTCCTCTCACAGACCACACATGGATCTACTAGTGTCATTGCATGTGTGTTCTTCTCATGAACCATGGCTAGAGTCATTGGATGTGTGTTCTCTTCATGAACCACAGCTAGAGTCATTGCATGTGTGTTCTTTTCACAATCCACCTATGGGTCCACCAGTGTCATTGCATGTGTGTTATTCTCATTAACCACAACTAGAGTCATTGCATGTGTGTTCTCTTCAGAGACCACACATGGATCCACCAGTATCATTGCATGTGTGTTCTTTTTACTAACAACAACTAGAGTCATTTCATGACTATTCTTTTCACATACCACATATGGATCCACCAGTGTCATTGAAATGTATGTTCTCTTCAGATACCACACATGGATCCACCAGTGTCATTGCATGTGTGTTCTTCTCATGAACCACAGCTAGAGTCATTGCATGTCTGTTCTTCTCACAAACCACACAAGGATCCACCAAGTGTCATTGCATGGCTGTTCTTTTCATGAACCATAGCCTGTGTCATTGCATGTGTGTTCTTCTCACAAACCACACATGGATCCACTAGTGCCATTGCATGTCTGCTCTTTTCATTAACCATAGTTAGAGTCATTGCATGTGTGTTCTTTTCACAAACCACATATCACCAGTATCATTGCATGTGTGTTCTTCTCATGAACCACACCCAGTGTCATTGCATGTGTGTTCCTCTCACAGTGTACACATGGATCCACCAGTGTCATTGGATGTGTGTTCTTCTCATGAACCACAGCTAGAGTCATTGAATGTGTGTTCTTCTCATAGACCACACATGGATCCACCAGTGTCATTGCATGTTTGTTCCTCTCATAAACTACACATGGATCCACCAGTGTCATTGCATTTGTGTTCTTCTCATGAACAACAGATAGAGTCATTGCATGTATGTTCTTCTCACAAACCACACATGGATCCACCAGTGTCATTGCATGTGTGTTCTTCTCATGAACCAATCTAGAGTCATTGCATGTTTGTTCCTCTCACAAACCAGATAAGGATACACTAGTGTCATTGCATGTGTGTTCTTCTCATGAACCACAGCCAGTGTCATTGCATGTTTCTTCGTTTCACAGCGTACACATGGATCCAGCAGTCTCATTGGATGTGTGTTCTTCTCATGAACCACATCTAGAGTCAACCAGTGTGATTGCATGTCTGTTCTTTTCACAAACCACATATGGATCCACCACTGTCATTGCATGTGTGTTCCTCTCATAAACCACACATGGATCCACCAAGTGTGATTGCATGTCTGTTCTTCTCACAAACCACATAAGGATCCACCAGTGTCATTGGATATGTGTTCTTCTCATGAACCACACCTAGTGTCATTGGATGTGTGTTCCTCTCATAGTGTACACATGGATCCACCAGTGTCATTGCATGTGTGTTCTTCTCATGAACCGCACATGGATCCACCAAGTGTCATTACATGTGTGTTCTTTCCAAAAACCACATATGGATCCACCAGTGTCATTGCATGTGTGTTATTTTCATGAACCACACCCAGTGTCATTGCATGTCTGTTCCTCTCATAAACCACACATGGATCCACCAGTGTCATTGCATGTGTGTTCTTCTCATGAACAACAGCAAGAGTCATTGCATTTCTGTTCTTCTCACAAACCACATAAGGATACACCAGTGTCATTGCATGTGTGTTCTTCTCATAAACCACACCTAGTGTCATTGCATGTGTGTTCCTCTCATAGTGTACACATGGATCCACCAGTGTCATTGGATGTGTGTTCTTCTCATGAACCACATCTAGAGTCATTGCATGTGTGTTCTTCTCACAAACCACATATGGATCCACCAGGGTCATTGCATGTGTGTTCTTCTCATGAACCATATCTAGAGTCATTGCATGTCTGTTATTCTCACAAACCACAGCTAGAGTCATTGCATGTCTGTTATTCTCACAAACCACAGCTAGAGTCATTGCATGTATGTTCTTTTCACAAACCACATATGGATCCACCAGTGTCATTGCATGTTTGTTCTTTTCATGAACCACACCAAGTGTCATTGCATGTCGGTTCTTCTCATGAACCACAGCTAGAGTCATTGCATGTATGTTATTCTCACAAACCACATAAGGATACACCAGTGTAATTGCATGTGTGTTGTTCTCATGAACCACACCCAGTGCCGTTGCATGTGTGTTCCTCTCACACTGTACACATGAATCCACCAGTGTCATTGGATGTGTGTTCTTCTCATGAACCACATATAGAGTCAACCAGTGCGATTACATGTCTGGTCTTTTCATAAACCACATATGGATCCACCAGTGACATTGCATGTGTGTTCTTCTCATGAACCACGCCTAGAGTCATTTCATGTATGTTATTCTCACAAACCACATAAGGATACACCAGTGTAATTGCATGTGTGTTCTTCTCATGAACCACACCTAGTGTCATTGCATGTGTGTTCCTCTCACAGTGTATACATGGATCCACCAGTGTCATTGCATGTCTGTTCCTCTCATAAATCACACATGGATCCACCAGTGTCATTTCATGTGTGTTCTTCTCATGAACAACAGCTAGAGTCATTGCATGTCTGTTCTTCTCAAAAACCACATAAGGATACACCAGTGTCATTGTATGCGTGTTCTTCTCATGAACCATAGCTAGAGTCATTGCATGTCTGTTCTTCTCACAAACCACATAAGGATACACCAGTGTCATTGGATGTGTGTTCCTTTCATGAATCACACCCAGTATCATTGCATGTATGTTCCTCTCATAGACCACATATGGATCTACCAGTGTCATTGCATGTGTGTTCTTCTCATGAACCACGGCTAGAGTCATTGGATGTGTGTTCTCTTCATGAACCACAGCTAGAGTCATTGCATGTGTGTTCTTTTCACAATCCACCTATGGATCCACCAGTGTCATTGCATGTGTGTTATTCTCATTAACCACAACTAGAGTCATTGCATGTGTGTTCTCTTCAAAGACCACACATGGATCCACCAGTGCCATTGCATGTGTGTTCTTTTTACTAACAACAACTGGAGTCATTTCATGACTATTCTTTTCACATGCCACACATGGATCCACCAGTGTCATTGAAATGTGTGTTCTCTTTAGAGACCACACATGGATCCACCAATGTCATTGCATGTGTGTTCTTCTCATGAACCATAGCTAGAGTCATTGCATGTCTGTTCTTCTCACAAACCACACAAGGATCCACCAAGTGTCATTGCATGTCTGTTCTTTTCATGAACCATAGCATGTGTCATTGCATGTGTGTTCTTCTCACAAACCACACATGGATCCACTAGTGTCATTCCATGTCTCCTCTTTTCATTAACCATAGTTAGAGTCATTGCATGTGTGTTCTTTTCACAAACCACATATCACCAGTGTCATTGCATGTGTGTTCTTCTCATGAACCACACCCAGTGTCATTGCATGTGTGTTCCTCTCACAGTGTACACATGGATCCACCAGTGTCATTGGATGTGTGTTCTTCTCATGAACCACAGCTAGAGTCATTCGATGTGTGTTCTTCTCACAGACCACACATGGATCCACCAGTGTCATTGCATGTTTGTTCCTCTCATAAACCACACATGGATCCACCAGTGTCATTGCATGTGTGTTGTTCTCATGAACAACAGCTAGAGTCATTGCATGTCTGTTCTTCTCACAAACCACACATGGATCCACCAGTGTCATTGCATGTGTGTTCTTCTCATGAACCACAGCTAGAGGCATTGCATGTCCATTCCTCTCACAAACCAAATAAGGATACACAAGTGTCATTGCATGTGTGCTCTTCTCATGAACCACAGCCAGTGGCATTGCATGTGTCTTCCTTTCACAGTGTACACATGGATCCAGCAGTCTCATTGGATGTGTGTTCTTGTCATGAACCACATCTAGAGTCAACCAGTGTGATTGCATGTCTGTTCTTTTCAAAAACCACATATGGATCCACCACTGTCATTGCATGTGTGTTCCTCTCATAAACCACACATGGATCCAACAAGTGTGATTGCATGTCTGTTCTTCTCACAAACCACATAAGGATCCACCAGTGTCATTGGATGTGTGTTCTTCTCATGAACCGCACCCAGTGTCATTGGATGTGTGTTCCTCTCACAGTGTACACATGGATCCACCAGTGTCATTGCATGTGTGTTCTTCTCATGAACCACACATGGATCCACCAAGTGTCATTACATGTGTGTTCTTTCCAAAAACCACATATGGATCCACTAGTGTCATTGCATGTGTGTTATTTTCATGAACCACACCTAGTGTCATTGCATGTATGTTCCTCTCATAAGCCACACATGGATCCACGAGTGTCATTGCATGTGTGTTATTCTCATGAACAACAGCTAGAGTCATTGCATGTCTGTTCTTCTCACAAACCACATAAGGATACACATGTGTCATTGCATGTGTGTTCTTCTCATGAACCACACCCAGTGTCATTGCATGTGTGTTCCTCTCACAGTGTACACATGGATCCACCAGTGTCATTGGATGTGTGTTCTTCTCATGAACCACATCTAGAGTCATTGCATGTGTGTTCTTCTCACAAACCACATATGGATCCACCAGTGTCATTGCATGTGTGTTCTTTTCATGAACCACAGCTAGAGTCATTGCATGTCTGTTATTCTCACAAACCACAGCTAGAGTCATTGCATGTCTGTTATTCTCACAAACCACAGCTAGAGTCATTGCATGTCTGTTCTTTTCACAAACCACATATGGCTCCACCAGTGTCATTGCATGTTTGTTCTTTTCATGAACCACACCAAGTGTCATTGCATGTCTGTTCTTCTCATGAACCACAGCTAGAGTCATTGCATGTATGTTATTCTCACAAACCACATAAGGATACACCAGTGTCATTGCATGTGTGTTCTTCTCATGAACCACACCCAGTGTCATTGCATGTGTGTTCCTCTCATAGTGTACACATGGATCCACCAGTGTCATTGGATGTGTGTTCTTCTCATGAACCACATCTAGAGTCAACCAGTGTGATTGCATGTCTGTTCTTTTCATAAACCACATATGGATCCACCAGTGTCATTGCATGTGTGTTCTTCTCATGAAGAACAGCTAGAGTCATTGCATGTCTGTTCTTCTCACAAACCACATAAGGATACACCAGTGTCATTGCATGTGTGTTCTTCTCATGAACCACACCCAGTGTCATTGCATGTGTGTTCCTCTCACAGTGTACACATGGATCCACAAGTGTCATTGGATGTGTGTTCTTCTCATGAACCACATCTAGAGTCAACCAGTGTGATTGCATATATGTTCTTTTCACAAACCACATATGGATCCACCAGTGTCATTGCATGTGTGTTCTTCTCATGAACCACACCAAGTGCCATTGCATGTGTGTTCCTCTCACAGTGTACACATGGATCCACAAGTGTCATTGGATGTGTGTTCTTCTCATGAACCACATCTAGAGTCAACCAGTGTGATTGCATGTTTGTTTTTCCACAAACCACATATGGATCCACAGTGTCATTGCATGTGTGTTCCTCTCATAAACAACACATGGATCCACCAAGTGTGATTGCATGTCTGTTCTTCTCACAAACCACATAAGGATCCACCAGTGTCATTGGATGTGTGTTCTTCTCATGAACCACACCCAGTGTCATTGGATGTGTGTTCCTCTCACAGTGTACACATGGATCCACCAGTGTCACTGCATGTGTGTTCTTCTCATGAACCACACATGGATCCACCAAGTGTCATTGAATGTGTGTTCTTTCCACAAACCATGTATGGATCCACCAGTGTCATTGCATGTGTGTTATTTTCATGAACCACACCCAATGTCATTACATGTCTGTTCCTCTCATAAACCACACATGGCTCCACCAGTGTCATTGCATGTGTGTTCTTCTCATGAACAACAGCTAGAGTCATTGCATGTCTGTTCTTCTCACAAACCACATAAGGATACACTAGTGTCATTGCATGTGTGTTCTTCTCATGATCCACACCCAGTGTCATTGCATGTGTGTTCCTCTCACAGTGTACACATGGATCCATTAGTGTCATTGGATGTGTGTTCTTCTCATGAACCACATCTAGAGTCATTGCATGTGTGTTCTTCTCACAAACCGCACATGTATTCACTAGTGTCATTGCATGTGTGTTCTTCTCATGAACCATAGCTAGAGTCATTGCATGTTTGTTATTCTCACAAACCACATATGGATCCACTAGTGTCATTGCATGTCTGTTCTTTTCATGAACCACACCTAGTGTCATTGCATGTCTGTTCCTCTCATAAACCACACATGGATCCACCAGTGTCATTGCATGTGTGTTCTTCTCATGAACCACAGCTAGAGTCATTGCATGTGTGTTCTTTTCATGAACCACACCCAATGTCATTGCATGTCTGTTCCTCTCATAAACCACACATGGATCCACCAGTGTCATTGCATGTGTGTTCTTCTCATGAACCACAGCTAGAATCATTGCATGTCTGTTCTTCTCAGAAACCACATAAGGATACACCAGTGTCATTGCATGTGTGTTCTTCTCATGAACCACACCCAGTTTCATTGCATGTGTGTTCCTCTCATAGTGTACACATGGATCCACCAGTGTCATTGGATGTGTGTTCTTCTCATGAACCACATCTAGAGTCATTGCATGTGTGTTCTTCTCACAAAACACATAAGGATACACCAGTGTCATTGCATGTGTGTTCTTCTCATGAACCACAGCTAGAGTCATTCCATGTGTGTTCTTTTCACAAACCACATATGGATCTACCAGTGTCATTGCATGTCTGTTCTTTTCATGAACCACACCCAGTGTCATTGCATGTATGTTCTTCTCATAAACCACACATGGATCCACCAGTGTCATTACATGTGTGTTCTTCTCATGAACCACAGCTAGAGTCATTGCATGTCTGTTATTCTCACAAACCACATAAGGATACACCAGTGTTATTGCATGTGTGTTCTTCTCATGAACCACACCCAGTGTCATTGCATGTGTGTTCTCTTCAGAGACCACACATATCACCAGTGTCATTGCATGTGTGTTCTTTTTACTAACATCAACTGGAGTCATTTCATGACTATTCTTTTCACATACCACATATGGATCCACTAGTGTCATTGAAATGTGTTTTCTCTTCAGAGACCACACATGGATCCACCAGTGTCATTGCATGTGTGTTCTTCTCATGAACCACAGCTAGAGTCATTGCATGTCTGTTCTTCTCACAAACCACACAAGGATCCACCGGTGTCATTGCATGTCTGTTCTTTTCATGAGCACGGCGGTGTCATTGCATGTGTGTTCTTCTCACAAACCACACATGGATCCACCAGTGTCATTGCATGTCTGCTCTTTTCATTAACCACAGTTAGAGTCATTGCATGTGTGTTCTTTTCACGAACCACATATCACCAGTGTCATTGCATGTGTGTTCCTCTCATAAACCACATATGGATCCACCTAGTGTGATTGCATGTGTGTTCTTCTCACAAACTACATAAGGATCCACCAGTGTCATTGGATGCGTGTTCTTTTCATAAACCACATATGGATCCTAACCTTAGGAGAGCCCTAACCTTAGCCCCCAAATGGTTCCACCGAGTCTTCTAGAAGGCACGCCCTAACGCAGTTGTTCTGCTTGACGATTGTTACATACCGTTCGATCGGGGCGCTTGGATGATTGGGATGGTCTTCGTGAGAGCGGTCCACGAGTAGGTTGTTCTGTGGCATGATTGGCCATACTTGCTCTGGACAAACTGGCAACACCGGGTGCTCCCCTGTTGCGAGTGTCACGACTCACGAGTTCAATGGGCCATATCCCAATGTCACGTCCCCATTACTTCTGTTCCTCCTGGTACTTCTCTTCTTTCCCCTCAAAGCCACTTTCCCCACTTCACTCCCATCCTGCCGTAGCTGCAAGCCGATGGTGCCTCCATCCCAATCCCCTCTCCGGAAGCCACCCCCTCCCCTCTCGCCATGGGTTCAAGGGGAGACGGCGAGGAAACGTGTCGTGATGATAGGGACGGTGATTTCGATGTGAGTCGTCTCATCTCTATCTCTAACATCTATGGCCAGTTATCTATTTTTTGAGCTAGATCTAATCTGTTTACTCATGCGCGTATGATGTGTTAGGCCAACCAGACGATGTATGACTCCGACTATCACGGTTTAGCGGATGAAGACAGTCCTCTGCTATGTAAACATGGATATGTGTCCGCTAAATTTGTAGCGTTCGAAGGACGAAACGTAGGCAGGAGGTTTCTATGGTGTCAAGGACATCGTGCAATGATGCAAGGCGGAAGTTGCGGTGTTGTCAAATGGGTAGATCCAGAGTGGCCCAAATCAATGCAGAAAACACTGGATGGGAAATGACTGTTGAGTTGAAAGAATCCGTATTTAGATCACTTCTTGACAGTGTTGAGATGAAGCTATGGGAACCAGTTGACACGACCAAGCATAAGTGAGATCTCAGGTGGGTGCAGTACAAGGTTAGCAAAGTCGAGAAGGAGAGGGACGCGGCGTTGGCCCTGAAGGCTAAAGCAGAGCAAGAACTGACTCAAGCAAGGAATGATCTTCACCAGGCCAAAGTCCTGTAGTTCACAACTACGAGTATTGACAAGTGCATGAGGAAAATGCAGAGAAACAATTGAAGCTGTCAAGGAAGCTGCTAAAAGGAAGGAGCGGACGATTCGATCCTTGCTCTCATAGGAAGATGCGCATCGGGCTAAGATTAGGAAGATCAAGGAGATGTGTGATAACTAGTTCTATTTAGCTTAAGCTCCGTGCCTTTTTAAGTTGTAATAGTTGTACTTGTTGACCTAGCGGTCTGAACTATTGGCCCCGGAGTCCTGGGAGGAAAAAAATTGGTCGCCCGTTAATCTGTCTTAACCCTGCATTACTTCCTTTTGTCTGACCAATGCCCCTTGGATATTCCGCCCGTCGCTTCATCGTCCTCGTGTACAAATAGGAGGTGCCACAGCGTGTTGCTTTGTCGTCCATCCCCATGCCCTCTCCAATCTCTCCACCGCGCCATCACTTCGTCGTCCATCCCCTCGCTCCCTCTCCAATCTCCACCGCGCCGCCATGGAGATGCCCGCGCTGAACTTCTACAAGGCGGTGATGTTCGCGCACTTCGACATCCTCGCGCCACCGGCCGTGATGGTGCCCCACGGATGGCGCATCAGCTATGCGGGGGTGCCGGTGGATCCGCTCCTCGTCCCCGGCGGAGCCGAGATGGGGAGCAAAATTGCGGCACGCCGCCGCCAGATGCCCGCGTGGAAGAGGGCGTTGCCCCGGTACGCAGCGGCCAACCTGTACTGGTCGGCGCTGTTCAAGAAGGAGCGGAAGCCAAGATTGGCAACCACATCGTTTACGGGCGCGTGGTGCACCGGGATCTCCGCAACCAAGAAGGGCGGGAGAGGTTCTGGTCCGTCCCTGGACGGACCAAGTACACCATCATTGCCGCTGCTCGCCACGAAGAGGTGCTCCGTCTCGCGAACAATGCGGAAATCGTGGAGGTTCCGTCCGACGACAACGAGGAAGCCGGCGGCTCGGAGGACAGTGGCAGCGGAAGTGAAATCGTTGAGTAGTGGTTGAATTAATGTAGGATGTGAAATCGCACCTTTGTTTACGAAGAATTTGTGGTTGAATTAATGAAATGCCTCGATTTAGATCTCTGTCTTGATTAATTTGTGGAAGAATTTGTGATTTAGATCAATTTCTGACTCGATTTAGATCTCTGTACCAGATTGGGAACATGGCCATGGACCAAAGACCCTTTTTCTACTAGTGTATTCTCACATTGGTGGTTTGTTTAAACGTAATCTACGTGGATTGTGCCGCATGCAAATGGCACAACCACAATTTATAAAGTGGAAGCACGTACACCCGGTTACTGGAGATCTGGGAGCTTCGCTAGATGCATGGGATGCAGGAGCAGAGAGGGGGTGAGATAGACGGGCTCAAGATTAGGCCAGAAAGTGGTACCGATTTCCTCCTCATGTGGGCATTATAGGTTGCAATTGTTGTTTATGTTGCCACGTCGTTGTGCAGCATCTGAAATAAGTTGCTGCTTCGTGCAGTGTGGCAGCTTAATAATTTAGTTCTATGCCACTTACATTCCATCGAATTTGGAGACCTCCTGCCCCTCAGCAATCGTGGAACCGTTGCTGCGTGTTTTCAGATAGCAGTGGCACAATCACAATTTCGGATTCAACTACTGACTCGGGCGTTTCCAAACCCTAAGTCGCGGTACATTTTACTCAGAGAACGTGGGTAGATTGTTTCGCCCAGCAAAGTACCACATACAGAGCTCCAGAATTTAACCGAATTACATATATAGGTTCAAGTTCAACACATTACTATGCATCTTCATTGCCAGCAGCCTTCTTTCGCAGCCTGGGTACCAAGCATTCACGTCCACTGGCTTCTTCATTTCCTGCCTTCCTCCTCTTCCTCGGTGCCAATTTTCTTAGCTTCACATACTCTGCATTGCCGGGACAATGGGCACCAGAATCATGCCTAGCATCATCTTTCCACTCGTTTTTAATTTCTTCGGGCAGCAAAATGACTGACACGGCAGTCATGTTTCTAACCTTGCGGCGCTTCCTGTCAAAGAAACAAGACTGTTGCATAACTGCCCAATATCTACAGAGTAAATAAAACAAAAATTACAATTCAGCACAAACATGCGAACCCCAAGAGACCTTTGCTTACCAGGAGTCAATTGGGTTCGAGCAACCACCCTGTCCAATAATAGAAGGGCGACTCCTAGTTGCAGCAGCTTCCACATCCAGTACATCACAATTTAGCTCAAACATGCAAGCCGAAGCATACCTTTTCATCAACCCAATTAGCTGACTATCACACGTTAGAGGAACCATGATGCCACGTTCATCCATGAAGCTGGACTTTGTAGTCTGCTTTGGCCATAATTCATCATGATTACGCAGAGCAGCAACCATACCAGATATAGTGCAGTTTTGCGCAGGCGCTTCTTCCATCGTGATATAATGGTGTCCATACCACTTGCCCTTAGAGTCGTACCTGAAGAGGACTACCATAACCAGGTAAGGGTGGTCCGCGGAGATCCCACTTGATAGAAAACTGTGGACAAAATATGTTTGTCAGTGTTGGGCTAACAAACAATTTTAGGTTTAGTAGCCAGCTAGTAGTTATAATTAGTGCGAATAGCAAAGAGAAGGGTAGCTCACCCGCTTGTAGCCAGAACTTCTTCTTCCTTGGTAGTAGGATCTGCCATCCTCCGAGCTACTCGGCTCGTCGGTGGTGGAGGCGGGCTAGAAAGCCTCATAGCGGCTACGGCATGTGCCATTGAGCTCGGGATCAGCGATCACGCAGTAACTGGCAAGAACTTGGCACCGGAAGTCAAATGTCCAAAGGGATCGTCCTGCCTGGAGGGTGGATTCCGACGCCGCAGGTGCTAGGGGAAAGGTGGGAATGGATTTGTGAAATTGGTCAACGCATACAATCCACTTAGTTACTCGATTTGCCTAAGAGGTTACCATGTTGGAGCTTGCATCACGGACAGATGACCAACATGAGGGTCCCGACCATCTACTTCATGGGGCAGTTTAACAGAGTGTTTGAATTTTGCAGGGGTGAGATGAGTTTGCCTCGAAATGGCCCCTCTCAGTAGTTGGCGACCCAACATTTCGAAACACGGCAATTTCAGGCAACTTAGGTACCGCCATGCGCTGGCCTACGAACTTTGGTACCGCAGACGAACAGGCCCCACCCTGGTGCGCCACTTCGACTGTCCTTCGGACTCCGTGTTGCTTCGGGTAAAATATTGACTTTGGCTTTTCTCCCGTCCAATTCCGAGAATATTTCTTTACTAGCTTTTCTAAAACCAAAAACAGCAGAAAACAGACAACTGGCACTGCGACATCTTGTCAATAGGTTGGTTCTAGAAAATGTATAAAAATACCTCAAAGTGTGAAAAAAACATAAGAAGTTGATATAAAACAAGCATGGAGCATCAAAAATTATAGATGCGTTTACGACATATCAAGCATCCCTAAGCTTAACTCCTGCTCGTCCTCGAGTAGGTAAGTGATAAAAAATAATATTTGAGGTGACATGCACCATCACAATCTTGATCAAGGTATTTGTAAAGCATTGATACCTGGGATCAAAGTACTCTAAACATAAGCATGAAAGATAGAGTTCTAACAATAAGACATAGCAACTATGTTGTAACATGAAAAGGTACAAACAAAAGATCATGAATAACAATGCATTTAAAGACGTTTTTTTGTTTCACATATAAAAAACATATAAGAGTGGTATTCAGCTTGTCCCTCATGGTATAGCAAAACATAAATGCATAGGACACCTTCAAAGTTCATAAGGGTGACTAGATACAAATAATTTAAGAGCAAGCAATATCAAAGTTATGAATCAATCAACAAGTTCTGGGACAATGCACATTAAACTAAGAATGACCACTATGATCTCTCAATTGGTGCATAAAGATAGAAGATGGATACTTAACATAAAAGTAAAAAAGAAAGGCCCTTCACAAAGGGAAGCAGGGATTCAAGTTTCATAAAGAGCTTCCAAAAATTATGGTACTTATTAGCTTTCAGCTCTCATTTCCCCTATCATAAGCATCTTGAGGTGATTAAAGTGACACAAATATGAAGATATGCTTGACAAATTATAAGTTGAAAACCTCATGCCCCTTGCTTACGAGTACCAAACCTCATGCTACTCAACTTTAGTCACAAGTAAGTTCTTGTCATTGTAAGTACATGTGTATCATAGAGAACCGCCAACGGGGTACCCCTTGCCCCATGACATAGGAGATATCCCATATCAAAATGACAAGGCAATAGACAATGAGCATCTTAGTGATATTTTTATTTTCTATTTGCATAGGTTTTTATTGAGGATGCTTCATAGAATGCTCACTATGGTTATGTTGCAAGTTTCCACCATGATTAGGCATGGCTTAGGCTAGCCGCCCAGGCATTTCTCTAACACGCATACAAACTCCATGAGCTTACAAGCTCCCCTTTTATTTCACACTGTCGGCATCCATAAACAAAAGAACATGATATCAACTGAATAATAAGTGCAATGTTGAAAGCATTCCCCATGACAGCATGGTTCTGCTAATTCACAACTTATAAAGCGCAAGCATATAAACAGCATAGATGGACACAATAGTTCAAGTTTATTAAGTGCAAGAAACGTAAAGTGTGCCATCAAGTTTGTGAGAGCTTTAATCACTAATTTTCACATAACAAGTTTAATTTGAAGGTAGATAAAAACATGAATATACTTGGAATGGTGTAACACACCATGCATAGGAATTTATAGTGGACTCTTTGGAATAACTTGGTTTTCTTGGAGGTTGGATGCATGAGTGGAACTCATACTTGGTACACGTGGAGGCTAGCAAAAGACTGGGAGTGACCAACTAAGAGAGCAATAATGGCCATAATCATGCAAAGCGACAAAACATTATTAATTAAAGCATAAAGTGATATTACAAGTCAAAAACTAAATGATCATAGAGGCTAAGGTGACTGGTTCATAGTCTTAACATGGTGTAAGCATGTGCCAAGTCAACCCAAATAAAGCATCAAAGGAGAATACCACAATATTATGCTTTTGTATGCTAAAACAGCACATGATCCTTTCAAGGCACATTAAGCAATCTCAATTGTTTGGAACAAGTCATGCTACAGCAATAATCACTAAGCATAAGGTCAAAGTAATATCAAACATGACATGATAGAGTCTAGGCCACAGTCAAAACAAGCTCCTTTTATACCACTTATAAGCATGAAGCTTCCTACTCTTTTCCAACACCAATTAACTTATTTGAAACCACATATGAATGTGCGGGTCCAACTAATTTATTTAAGCAAACCAAAAAAATAAAACTAAAAACAAAAACAAAGATGCTCCAAGAACAACACAATTGTGCATGAAGAAATAAAAATGAAGTGTTTTGGAAGAAAACCTGAGATTTTTATTGATGAAGAAGGGGATGCTTTGGACACCCCCAAGCTTTGACGCTTGTACTTCTTGAATATTTCTTGGGGTGACACGGGTGGCATCCCCAAGCTTGAGATTTTGTTCATACTTCATCTCATCACATTATTCTTCCCTACACTTGAAAATTTCCTCCATACAAAACTTCACACAATCTTCATTAGCAACATTAGTGTATTCAAGATAATAAGTCTTTGGGTTTAGTTTCAACATAAATAAAACTTCCATTAAAACACAAGCTATTGTAGCAATTCCTTGTAAAAGCTCAAGTGATCAAAAAGAACTCAAAGAGAAAGAGATTAAGAGGCAAATGCAAATAATGGTAGAAATCTGTCAAAACAGACCAGTAGGTAAAAACAGATTTTTTAGAAGACCTTCTGTTGCTGAAATCGAAAAGTGATAAACTAATGAAAGTTAGATAATAACCCGGGGCATAAGAACAGAAAATTATAGCTCAATGCGACATATAGGGATTTTTTAAGATTTTTTATAGTGAAGCACAAAAATCTGTTTTGGGACAACAACTTTCTCAAGTCTTACTTCTCTCTCATTACAGGTTATTCTTGGCACAAAAACCACACAAAAAGGATAAGGAGGGGTTATTACTGAAGCAATAACTTCCAAGACTCAACAAAAGAAAAACTTACTGAATAAAAATTTGGGTTATCTCCCAATAGTGCTTTGCTTTAACGCCTTTCAGCTAGGCATAAGAGCAAGGTTCAAGTATTTTCAAATGAAGAAGCATTAAGATCAATACCAGAAATATCTTCAACAAGGCAAGGTATCTCATCCAATTCAGTTCTAGAGGATCCTCTGTCAATACTCTTGGGTTCACTATTTTCATCAAACGGGTTTTCAGGAACAATCCAATCAAAATTCTTTTCTAAGGCTTCATGCATTTCTTATAAGTTTAAAAGGTATTGTTATTTTAATTTCCTCTCCATCTTTGGGTTTGGTTTTGTCCATCTGTTCTTGTGTACCAATAACATCTACACATGAGCCTAGCATATTAAAACGATCGAAGACCTTTCTAGCTTCCTTAACAACATCATAGAATTCTTTTAGCAAAGTTTCTAGAATAAAATCTCTCTTTTCAGTATCCTCAATATCTTTAAGTTTAAGAAACATTACTTGCATCATGGGGTTAAGGTTAACAAACCTAGCCTCCAACATGTGAACTAAAGAGGCTGCAGCAATTTCATAATTTGGAGCAAGTTCTAGGATATATCCTCAATATCTTCATGCTTGCTAACATGATTAAAGAATTCTTCAATATTATCTTTCCCAATTATAGAGCCACTACATATTGAAAGGTCTTTCAGGGTGAACTTAGGGATCAACATGGTGAGCTAAGAACGAGGTGAGAACTATAGGAAGAACTAAATTTTTTTTGTGTTTTTGATAAAAAGAAGCAAACCAGTACAACTAATTTTTTGTGTTTTTTATAAGAAGAAACAAGCAAACAAAGCAAAAATAAACTAAGCAAAATAAAAAACTAAGTAAAGAGATCGGTTGTGAGAGACTCCCCTTGTGAAGTTGTCCTTAACTCCCCGACAATGGCGCCAGAAAAAAGGCTTGATGGCTCAAAATATGTCGAGCTCGTTGGGAACCCCAAGAGGAAGGTATGATGAGCACAACAACAAGTTTTCCCTTAGTTATGAAACCAAGGTTATTGAACCGGTGGAGTAAGGAAACAACTCCAAGGTGTTGCTAGCAAGTTGGAATCCTGCACAACACAACCATAGAACTTTTCCCCAACTTACAGTGAGGTTGTCAATCTCACTGGTTTTGCTAAAAACAAAGGATTAAACGTATAGTGTGGAAGATAGTAATTGCTTGCAGAAAGTAAACAGTAAACAGTAGATGGTATATCAATGGTAAAGGAATAGACTGGGGTCCACAGTTCACTAGAGGTGTTTCTCCTTAAGATAGATAACATGTTGGGTGAACAAATTACAGCGGGGCAATTGACAGATTGAGAATGCATACCAATGCATATACTAGACATCTTGATTCCTATGAGATTTGATTGGGCATTACAACATTATACATAGACCATAATCCAACTGCATCTATGACTAATAATCCACCTTCAGGTTATCATCCGAACCCCTTCCAGTATTAAGTTGCAAGCAACAGATAATTGCATTAAGCAAAGTGTGTAAACTAAACAATACAATCGCCCCATGGACAAAGGATTGTTGTTTTCTCCCTAGTAGCAACACCACATCTACAACCTTAGAGATTCATGTCACTTCCCCAGATTACTAGAGGCATGAACCCACTATCGAGCATAAATACTCCCTCTTGGAGTTGCAAGCATCTACTTGGCCAAGATAGCTACTAACAATGGAGAGCATGCAAGATCACAAATAACATAGACATGATAGAATCAATAATCAATCTGAAATACTATCTCAATATCCATCGGATCCTCGCAAACACAACATGTAAGATTACAAATAGATGATCTTGATCATGAACGGAGCTCACAAGATCTAAACATGATAGCACAAAGGAGGAGAACTAACCATCTAGCTACTACATGGACCCATAGCCCAAGGGTGAACTACTCACGCATCACTCTGGAGGCTTGCATAGTGATGAAGAAGGCCTCCAGGGTGATCTCTCCCCTCCGGCAGGGTGCCGAGAAGAGCTTCGGATCCCCCTGATCTAGGGATGGAGATGGTGGCTATAGACTCTTTCGTGGATTTCTGATCGGCTACTGACATGGGTATACCCTACAGGTACTCGAGCTTGGTAAATACGGCCTGAATACAGTAAAGGACCATGGTGTTGCCAAGGCCCAAATGAAGAACTCGAGTAACCTACGGACTCTCGATTGCTTGAAGAACAAGAAGAAGCTAAAGATAGAAAGTTCAAAGGGGAAAACCCTAACCTGTAACCGACTCGACCTGCTACCCGAGACCTATCCTATCTATATAAAGGCTAGGAGGGGCGGCGAGGAGGAAACACGCAACCCTAGTTTCCACAACCCTCGCCAGATTGCATCTACGCACCATTGTAATCCTCGATTCCTTTGATAATTCCACGAGCAGACAAGCAGGAGTAGGGACCTCTATGAGGCCTGAACCTAGGTAAATCTTCGAGTCCCCTGTGTGCTTGTTTGCTAGCCGATAGATGTCTCCAGCGCTCCCTCCTTCTCCAAAACCCAAGTCCATAACAATGGGCATTGATGAGTTAAACCCTCGTCAATTGGCGCCGTCTGTGGGAATTGGGAGTGCTGATGTTGCGGCTTCTTTGGCCCCATCAACCGTGATCTACAACTTCGCAACAGCGGAGATTCGCCAGCTCTTCTGTGCGTTCGACTTCACCGTCCACACGCCAGCCACTCGGCCGGCTTTCGAGTCTATAGGCGACGGAATCAGCTTGGCGATCGGGAGCTTCCACTTCCAAGTTGGTCAGATGGGCACGCTTTGCATGCCTGACCAGCCGACGGTACCATCGATTGCTCTACCATCATGGTTCCCTTCGCCGATCGGCACCCTCAGTGAGCTCAACGCCTCGACAATAGTCGAGAATACGGTCAGCGACAACAGTCATGAATCCGATCTGAGCGATCTGGCAACTGAAGATGGAGCCTACGGTTCCGGATCTGAAAGTTGCGGGAGCAGCAGCTTCCCCAACCACTTCATGTGCACCGTCATCAACGCAGGTGACACCTCCGCCAATCGCGACAACACGGGCAACAGCGGCCACGGAGCCGACCCGCCAAATGGCGGCATACCCAACGGCAAACCACCGCCAAACAGCGGACCATCGCCAAACGGCGCCCCCGTCAACAACGGGGGAGCAGTCGAGCCTCCAACCATAATAAACGAGCAGACTGGTGAACGCGTCGTCATCAGGCTCAATGAACTCGAGTGGGCTCACTGCCGCGAGGCCCTGTGGGGTAACCCTCTACCCTTTGGCTCCCCACAAGAGCTGCTAATGGGCTACCATTGGCTCCTGAAGGAAGAATTCAAGCATCAAGTGCAAAAAATCTCGCAACTCGAGGCGCGTAAAAAGGCGGCAGATGAGTCGAGCCTTCGACGTGCTGGGCTCTCCTCCCACGAAGGATCCTCCTCCAGGTGCAATGAGTACATCGCCAACAAGAGACGATCTCGACTCGCCCACCTCACCGAACAAGAACGTGTGGAGGCTGCTAAAGTCCTCGACTTCGGCTCCATGACGGTGGATACGCGCAGCAACGTGCTCCCAAAAACACTGCAGGCCGCGGTAACGGCGGCCACCATGTACCTCCTCAACAACTAGCCGCCAGCTGGAGACCCTCGAGCTGCCATGCACCGATCTACAATCGCAGGCTTGGGATTAATCGAGGCCGCCCTCAATAAAGAGCCGGCGCCAGAACCAAAGAAAAGCAAGGCTCTGGCAAAACGCTACTCCTCGCCCTCATCTAGCAACGACAGTCACGATCTGTCTCGACGTCGCCGCTCACGGCGACACGACCACGACTATGATGCGCGCGATGACCTCACGCGGCGCAAGATCGACAAATCAAGGGCGCGACGTGCCCGATCGACTGTCTCAAAAGACGAAGATGTGGAGCTCTATGGCGCTAGATGCTTCAGCAGGGCCATCAGGCAAAAACGAATGCCCAAGGGGTTTAAGCTCTCGTCGGAGAACCCGAAGTTTGACGGCCTACAGGACCCGAAGATCTGGTTGGAGGACCACATCTCCTCCGTTAGGTTCCACGGCGGAAGTCGAAGCACGGCCATGCAATGCCTACAGCTACAGCTGCACCGCCCGAGCCTGGCTCAACAACCTCCCACGCGGATCCATTCGCAGTTGGGAAGAGCTGGTATACAGCTTTGTGCGCAACTTCAAGGGCACATACAAACGACCCGCATCAATCGAAGAGCTGAGATGCTGCCAACAAAGATCCGGCGAATCGCTACGCTCCTACATCCAGAGGTGGTCCATCATCAAGAACTCCGCAGAGAACATCTCGGAGGATCGCGCGATTGACGCATTCAACGGCGGCGTACGCCGCATAGAGCTCAGGGAGGAGCTAGGCCGCTCGAAGCCCAAAACCATCGACCACCTAATGGAAATTGCGAATCGCTGGGCAGATGGAAAAGATTCGGTGAAAAACCGCGTCCACTCCGACGAGGCAGAACTCGAGCCTAGAGGCGACCGCCGAAGCAAACATCGCATGCGCATCTACGATGACCACGACGACGTCAACATGGTCACAGCCGGCTACGCCGACAGACGTGATGACAACTGCAACAGCGGCTACCGCAGTGGTGGATACCGCGACTCCGGAAAGACCACGCAAGTGTGGCAGTGCCACAATCGTGATGAGACACCCGCAACATCCATTGAGGACAAGCTTTCCGGGCCATGCACTATGCACTTCTACATCGACAAGCATGACAGAAAGAAGAAGTCCAGCCACCTCCTCAAGGACTGCCGCGAGTTCCTCAAACTACATGAGGGACTGGCTCGGATGAATCGCAGCACAGTCGAAAGGGGCTACGGAGCCGCTCCAGGTGCCATGGCACATGGCGCTACGCCACCACCACCTGGACTAGCCCCAAATACAGTTGCACCGGACCAGCACCAGGGAGGCGAACCATACCCACGGGCCATGGGTACCATGATGATCCAAAAGGGACGCCCCTCGAATAAGGTGTAGAAGGCCATCACTCGCCAAGTCAACTTGGCCATAAACTCGCCACCATCTACCACTGAGTACCTCAGCGGAAGCGAGTCCTGCATCACCTTCGACAAGCGCGACCATCCGCCCCAAGTGCCTCGTCTAGGCCATTGCCCCCTCATACTCGAGGTGCAAATCGGAGGCTTCGACATGAGCCGCGTCTTCATGGACGGCGGAAGTGGCATCAACCTTATATTCGCGAGTACCTTGCGAGCAATGAGGATCCCTCTAACTTGCTTATAAGCCTCGGACACAACATTCCACGGCATCATCTCAGGCAAGGGCGTATATCCCCTTGGTAAAATCAACCTCGACATCATCTTCGGCACACCGAAAAACTTTCGGCGCGAGCGCATCGACTTCGAAGTCGTCGACTAGCCCTCACAGTATCACTGCATCCTCGGGCGCATCGCGTTCGCTAGGTTCATGGAAGTGCCACACTACGCCTATCTCTAGATGAAGGTGCCAGGCCCTAATGGTGTCATCACAGTCAACGGGAGCTTCGAGAGATCCGACAGTTGCGACAGGGAGTTCAACAGAATCTCCCAGTCCTTCGGCATGCAGGAAGAACTCGCGAGACAAAAGGAGTCAACAGACAACAGTATGCCTCCCCTGAGTCGGCCAAGTTCACCCGACCTATCTTTTGACTCATCGGTGCACACAAAGAAAGTCCAGGTCCACCCATCAGATCCCGCCAAGACGGCCCTCATCGCTAATAACTTGAGTCCCGCATAGGAACTCACGCTCTTCGACCAGCGGACATGCCAGGAGTTCCCAGGGAATTCGCCGAGCACGCACTCAATGTCAACCCAGACGCAAGGCTAGCCAAACAAACAATTCGGCGATTGTCTGAACCAAGGGCAAAGGCAGTTGGAATGGAGATCAACAGACTCCTCGACGCCAAATTTATACGCGAGATCAAGGAAAGCACTTGGCTCGCCAACACGGTGCTAGTACCAAAAAAGGACACGGATATCCTGCGGATGTGCGTGGACTTCACCTCTTTGAATAAGCACTGTCCAAAGGACCACTTCCCGCTACCGCGAATCGACCAGATCATCGACTCCACCGCGGGATGCGAGCGCCTCTGCTTCCTCGACGCCTACTCAGGCTATAACCAGATTTGACTGAAGGAGGAAGACCAAGAAAAAATAGCATTTACAATGCCTTTTGGTGTGTTCTGCTACAACACAATGCCCTTCGGGCTAAAGAACGCAGGAGCCACCTACCAGCGGTGCATGTAGGCTTGCCTCAAGAACCAACTCGGTCGCAACATTCAAGTCTATGTCGATGACATAGTGATCAAGACCAAAGAGGAAGCCTCACTAATCGATGATTTGTGCGAAACCTTCGCCAACCTCGATCGCTACCGGATCAAGCTCAATCCGGACAAGTGCGCCTTTGGCGTACCATCTGGATAACTACTCGGGTACCTTATCTCCGCGAGAGGGATCGAAGTAAACCCGAAGAAAATAAAAGCTATACTGGCCGTGGAGAAGCCAAAAACATAAGGGGCGTCCAGCAGCTGGCTGGGCAAATCACGGCTCTCAGTCGATTTATTAGTCGGATGGGTGAAAAGGCACTGCCCTTCTACCAACTCCTCCGCAAAGCTGACAAGTTCGAGTTGACCAATGAGGCGCAGGAAGCATTCGAAGACCTCAAGTGCTTGCTATCCACCTCGCCAGTACTGGTGACCCCACGAGAAAGGGAACCATTGTTTCTATACATCTCCGCCACCAACCAGGTGGTCAGCACAGTGCTCGTAGTCGAACGAGCCGAAGAAAACAAGGTCCACGGGGTACAGCGCCCAGTCTACTACCTCAGCGAGGTACTTACGCCAACAAAACAGCGGTACCCGCACTACCAGAAACTGGCGTACGGCGTCTTCATGACGGCTCGGCGACTGCACCACTACTTCCAGGAACACCCATTCGTGGTATTCAACGACGCCCCGCTTGGGCACATCCTCAACAATCCCGATGCCACCGGACAAGTCGCACTTTGGGGAATCGAACTGTCTCCATGAGACATCACATATGAAAAATGCGACGCAATCAAGTCACAAGTTCTCCCTGACTTCCTCGTGCACTGGATGGAGAACCAACTCCCTGAAAAACCAGATATGTCCTACCTCTGGACAATGCACTTCGACGGATCCAAGCGGAAGGACGGAGCTGGTGTAGGTGTCATACTGACATCGCCCTAGGGAGACAAGCTGAAATATATCATGCGAATGCAGTTCACCACCTCCAACAACGAAGCTGAATACGAGGCCCTGCTACACGGGATGAGGATGGCAAAAGCCTGCGGCGCCAAAAGGGTCATAATATATGGCGACTCCGAGCTGGTCGTCAACCAGACAATGCACGAGTGCGACGCACTGAATGACAACATGATCGCCTACCGTGACCTCTACGACACACTCGAACGGGATTTCGACGGCTGCGAGCTGCGGCACATAGGTCGCGAAAGCAATGAAGAGGCGGACACACTCGCCAACATAGGCTCTACATGTGCCCCCATACCACCTGGGGTATTTCTCGAGCGCATCTGCGAACGCTCCATCAAGCCAAAGGCCGCAGAGAAGAAAACAAGCGCAGCAATGGACTCGGGGGCTATGCCGCCCAATGAGCCAATGGCACTCGACGACTTGGAGCTGGATATAGGACTCGAAGGACCAATCGTCATGATGATCGAGCCATCCTGGACTCAACCGTACATCACATACATTCTCAGCAAGAGGCTACCAGACGATCCGACTGATGCACGGCACATCGCGCGGTGATCCAAGGCATTCGCTGTTATCAACGGCGAACTATACAAGCGCAACATCACAGGAGTGCTCCAACAATGCGTCTCCGCGGTCGATGGAAGAGTTGTTCTCCTCGACATCCATGAGGGGACCTGTGGGCACCACACCGGTAGTCGCGCCCTCGTCACCAAAGCTCTACGAGCTGGATTCTACTGGCCTACGGCCATGCGCGACGCCAAGGACCTCGTCCAGAAATGCAACGCGTGCCAGCGATTCATGGACAAGCCGCACGCACCTGGCGTAGAGCTTCGGCCAATTCCATTGGCCTGGCCCTTCGCGCAATGGGGACTTGACATGGTCGGCAAGCTCCCAAACTCCTCACGAGGAGGCTATGTCTACCTCCTGGTCATGCCAGTAACCAATCAATCATGGCACAGCGCAGTCAAGTTCTTCGAGTCCATCGTCTACCGCTTCGGAGTGCCGCACAACATCACAGATAATGGGACGAACTTCACATCCAAGGAGTTCCAAGAATTCTGCGAGAATCTGGGAATCAACGTCAGCTATGACTCGGTAGCCATCCACAGACCAACGGTCAGGTCGAAAAAGCTAACGGGCTCGTCTACGGCGGCATCAAGAAGAGACTCCTCCGACCCCTCGAACAGGCCACGGGTTGCTGGCTAGACGAACTACAATCAGTACTCGGGAGCCTACGCACAACTCCAAACAGTGCTACAGGGTACACCCCGTTCTTCATTGTGCACGGGGCTGAAGCGGTGCTACCCGCCGAAGTACGATACAAAGCATCGCGCATGGTCGCTTACAGCGAGCAGGAGTCAACTCTCGCACTCGAAGACTCTGTCGACCTCCTTGACGAGGCAAGGGAAATTGCCGTGGAAAGATCAACGATCTACCAGCAGAACCTACACAACTACCATAGCAGGAGGCTACGCTCCAAATCCTTCGTCGAAGGTGACTTGGTCCTGCGACTGAAGCAGCAAGGGCATCTCAAGCTCGAGTCCCCCTGGGAGGGACCATATGTGATTACAAAAGTAATCCCAGGTGGCACCTATCGCCTTCAAGATTTAGAGACAGGAGTCACATACTCCAACCCCTGGAACGTCGCGCAGCTGCGACGCTTCTACCCTTAGTCGCTTTCTACTTTTACATTACAAATAAGGCTACTCAGCCAAGGCTACTTAGCCACACATTGTACTTCGTACTACCTCGGAAATAAATAAAGCTAAGTGCCCTGAAACTCTGTGTTTTCCTTAATTTTTCGCAAATTATCCACTCGGGGGTTGCGCCACCCTATACACATCTGTTCTACGAACTAAAACGCGATATCCTGAGTAGCTGGCACACCAATCGAAACCCTTGACAAAACATCAACCCAGTTGCAACGCACCTGATAGGTTGACAAGGAACTGAGATAAACACAAAGCCAAGCTAACGAAAAATAATCACATAGTGCAACGCACTCACAAAACATACACGCTAACAAGATCTTTTATACATCATCGTCAATCAATTATACACAGCATATATACGAACTTTACAACATTGGTACAACTATGTGCAGGATACAAACTAAACTACTGTTGCAGCAAGAGAACATTGGTCTGATCCTCGAAGAAGTCGACGATCTCCTCTGCTGGGCGGTCCACTGCCTGGTAGTGCGGCACCATGTCCAAGCAGAACCCGCTGGCGGTGCAGGTGGTCCAGCCGAAATTGCTGCAACGTCCACATCAGGCCTATGCAGTCGCACCAGTGACAGAGCGGCTTTGGCACTAGCCACTAACTGTTGCTGCACACACTCGCGGACCGCACTCAAGTCCTGGAATCTAGCAAGAAGGGCCAGCAGGCTCGATGGAATGACGTCCAACGGGAACATCGTCTGGTAAATATTCTTCAAGCATGACTGCGACTTCTTCAAGAAATGAAGCACTTGCGACGCACGATCTTGCAGGGTCGCCAAGGCGATTGCGTGATCATGATCTACCCAGAAGTACCCACTCGCCTGAAGCTGCTCTTGGGTCGGGTCATTCATGCGAATGGCAATTCGATCCTTCTCATCCTGCAGATGGCGCGCGCTGACAACTATACAAGGCAAAGGCAAAATATGAGAACAACGAGCTACTGCGAGTGACTACAAGAAAACGATAGGAGGAAAGAAGACTGACATTTGAACTGGTCACCCAACTGCATCACCTCCCCTAGTAGATACTGCTCTCGGGCGGCGGCTTTTTCCGCTTTCGACTTCCATACATCCGCATTTCTGTGGAGTACGGGCAATTCACGCTCCAATTTCTTCACGCAGTCACGGAGTCGCGAGAGTAGAGAAATCTCATCCACCCTTGAGCACGGGGGTGCCAAAGTGTCATCAAGGGGCGGCGAATCCTGAGGCTCCCTCAAAGGATCACTCGACGTGCCCTTCCACAAGTCAAGCAAGAGAAAATAAGAGGACTAAGGCGAGGCATAAACAAAAGATTCGAGTGCATTCAAGATTAACAAAAGTATCAGCAGATACACTCGCCAACAGGCATGTTCTTGACAAAAGACATAATCTATGTAACTATTACAAGATGTGACTACTGAGGAGCGACTGGCTTCTTTGACTTCGACTTCGGTTTCGGGGGCCTCATCGAGTCTATGGCAGTATCAGATGCCACAGACTTCCCGCTGGCCCCTGATGTTGCAGCCCTTGCAGCTTTCTTGGTGCGCTGAAGCTCCTTAGAGTATTTCAGAATCAGATTGATCATGCGGTCAGACTTGCCACAAGCAGTTGCGAAGGGAGCAAAGACTACCTGCTGGCCATCAGCGCTGACAGGCATCGCCTTGGAGACCACCGCAGGATCAACTTCGACTCCATGGGCTTGAACCATGGCGAGTGACATCGAAGCACCTGCCGCACAGAGCGAGTTCTTGAAGCTTGCAGGGACACCCCCAGCAAGAGACTCCACCAGCTCGTCCATATTCTCGATCAGCTCAGCCTTGGGCGCCAGCTCTTCCCGGAGGCGACTGAGCATGCCCTTGGCCTTGGAGAGCATCCCTTGAATGGCGGCACTGCGGTCCTCGACTGCTGAAAGAGCACCCGCCAAGGCATCGTCACGGCGGAGGGCCTGAGGGTCGAAGCTCAAATCGCTAGCATCTATACAGAACCCACGCATGGGCACGAAGGTCGGCACCAATGACAAATTCGAAAAAAAGAACAATAATGAAATCCAGACAAGGTACCGGAGAGAGCCTTGGCAATCGAGAAAAGTTGTTCCTCGAACAACTTCTCTCTAGCCACGACGGAGGCACGCAAATCCTCTTCGCGTTTCCGTGACTCGTCACGTGCTGCGATTGCCTCATCGCGACTCTTGACCGCTGCGGCAAGCGACTTTTCAAGGTAAGCAGCATCGTGGAGGAGTGCATTATGCTCAGCTACGATACAAATAAAGATAGGCTATCAGCCGGATATATCACAAGGAGGATGAAGAAGAAGCAAGGCACTTACTTTCAACTATGCGATGGCGAGTGTCCAGCATTGCATGCTGGTGACCCATCGCAAGAACTTGCTCCGCTAAGCGAGCAGCTTCCTTCACAATAAGCTGCGACAGGAAAAAACAGCAAAGGATAAGCAAGATGATAGAAGATGGTACATTCGACTACAAAAATAGAGGAAACAAATACTACACTTACATGATCCTCCAAAGACTCCGGAGCCGATGGATTCGCAGTCGTCCGGATAACCATCTGGTGCTCCACATCATGCGGAGAACTCGATGAATTATGGCCGGAGTGGGTCGCCAATGGAGGAGAAGGAGTGCGCTTAGCCACTTTCTTGGCTTTGGAGGTTGCGACTCCAGATTCTTTCAAAAATTGTACGTCGCCAGAAGATGACGACGCTTGCTGACTGCAAAATAAAACCAATATCAAGGAAGGACAACTCCAAAGAAGAACCAAAAGGAAGATTCGAACACTTACCAATCAAATTTATCAAAATCGAAGGTTTGATCCCTCGACTCTGACGACGACTCCTTCGGCAGCCGCATCTTCTTGTGAGAAGGTGGCGCCACGGCACTCACAGGAATGGCAGGTATCGGTGACTCTGCACCAACACCTGCACCTTCTAGAGTCGAAGGAGATGACGCATCCGAATCCTTGCTGCGCAAACGCTTGCGAGTGTCTGGACCACTCGACTCAGGGGCTTCCTCCTCCACATCAGATGGGACGGTCGACTCTGACTGGTCCTCTTCCAAGCCTTCACGAGGAATAACCCCCTCGGGAAGAGGAGGCATACAGGGCGACACCGCCCAATCCTGCATACAGAAAGCAATTTAGCACAAAGTCAAGAAACAGCAGGAAGCAATCGACAAACAAAGCTACTACGTAGCACAACTGTACCTCAGGAGGAGGGTTAGCAACATCGAACAGAGGAACGTCTGGTTCACTTGGGAGCACATCATTAACGGTGTACTTGGTGACCAGTCGCACCCTCTTATCTACCTCACTTGCGGACATGCCATCGGCAGACACGCAAGTGACATCGTCCGCGCCAGCCCACTAGAACATAGGGTGGACTCTAGCCTGCAGGGGCTGGACGCGATGACGCGGCCATGTGCGAATGAGGGCGCAGCCTCCCTCCTCTTTGCCCATGTGACTCTCGAGGTGGAAGACGCGCTCGTATAGCACATTTGTCTCCATGGATTCGCCTGGCATAATCACGTTCTTCCAGGAGCGCCTCCTCTTGCACGGCGTCGCAGGGTCGAAGGGCGCGAGTCCGTAGTGGTCTCCGTCAGCCTTCTGGTCGCAGACGTAGAACCACTTGTCCCTCCACCCTTGGACGGACATCATCAGCTTGATGTCGACATACGTGATGGGGCGGTCGATGTGGATACCGCAGCCGCCTACATCGTAGACTACGGAGCCAGACACCGATTGGCGCTTCAACTTGAAGAGACGCTTGAAGAGGCCGAAGTGTGGCTCGATTCCGAGCCAGCACTCGCAAAGAGTAATGTAGCAAGCTACATGGAGGATGGAGTTTGGGGACAGCTGATGGAGCTGGAGCCCATAAAAACAGAGAAGGCCCCTGAAGAAAGGATGTAGGGGCAACGAAAGACCACGGATGATGAACGCTAGGAACATCACCCGAAAGCCGGCAAGAGGAGAGGGGATTACCTCACTGCCAGGGACGCGCGCGTCCGTGACTGTGGAAGACAAAACTCCATCCTGGCGCAGAAGACGAAGCTCTGAAGATTTTATCACGGACGCGTGCCACGCACCATTGGTGACGCAAGTGCCCGTGCCCTTCTTCTTTCCAGCGACGGCGGTGCTGGTGCCCGCAGCGGCGGAGCCACCCTTCTTCTTCATCGCAGCCACGGCAGCAGCGGAATCGGCCGCAGCACCTCCCTTTTTCTTCCCCATTCCGCGGCGGCGGTGTGACCGGAGGAAGTAGCTGGGAAATACGCGGAGCTGGTCCAGCGCCGCGAAGGAAACGAGCACAAAGAAGCAGAAGAGCAGCAGCAATGGCGACGGAGGCAAAGGTAGAAAAGAGGCAGATGTGAAAATTATCGTCGCTGCATCGCTACTTAACCCCTGGAAGATGCAATCCAATAGCTAAGAAAAACCCTTTCAAACGTGTGGCATTCATCGTGCTCGACACGTGGAGGACCTGAAGCGTGAACCGTCCCCCACTACTCCCATTACATGCAGAAATCGAGGAGGCGCAGTTAAAACAAAGATTACGCATGCCCAGTCAAATTAGAGTCAGAAAATGGGACCCCCGCTCGTCACGTCCCGTCAAACTCGCTCACGCGGGCAACTGAGGTCATGGATCATCAGCACTGACGTCATCAAAAATTACGCAGCAGAAGATTTCGACTACTTTAGTCCTTGCTCGAGTCTTTGACTCCACCAAGCACTCGGGGGCTACTCCCATAGGGAGCACTAGTTGCGTACCGTATGATTTTTCTTCTTTTTTTTTTACAGGAACATGGACAATCAAAGCAAACCCAACCACTCGAAGCATGATTCGACTATGGACATGGGTTACTCCCATAGGGAGCGCCGGAAGCAAATTCAACTGAAACAAGCAAACAAAAGACGACAGCAGACGCAAAGGTTCTTTAGTCCCTGGCTGAGTCTTCGACTCAACCAGGCACTCAGGGGCTACTCCCATAGGGAGCGTTGGTCGCGCACCCTATGATTATTTGTACATCATACTATGTGTTGATGACATCCACACTCGAAGCTTATGGCGACACCGCCTCATGACATTGCCCTACAAAGAGATTGCATCTCCTAGGTCACCTGAATCATCTCCGTGATGACAAAATTCGGATGTCGCGCTTGCGGCATGAAGATAAGAACTAAATAAGGCCTGGCAACGCATTTTCTATGCACTACCAGAAAATATATCCGTGCCAATAGGTACGATGAATATGCCTTGACGGATGCGTCGAGTGCTCACACCCATATACTGGAATTCGACTCCTGTAAGACCTTCGTGGCTTGAGTCGAATTACACCAGCACTTTTTCGGATTCGAGTCCAGGGACTCGAGTTCGAGTAGATGGCGTTGTTTTACCCTAAGGTAGTTAACTAATACCGATACATCGGTTAAATCAGGCACGCACATCAACAATCCCTATGACACAAACAGAGAAATCGAAAAACATACTCAGTCGTGCACTCGAAAGGATTCATAAAGTCCCCAGTCGAATCTACGATTCCACTAGACACTCGAGGGCTACTGACATGGGTATACCCTACAGGTACTCGAGCTTGGTATATACCGCCTGAATACAGTAAAGGCCCACGGTGTCGCCAAGGCCCAAATGAAGAACTCGAGTAACCTACGGACTCTCGATTGCTTGAAGAACAAGAAGAAGCTAAAGATAGAAAGTTCAAAGGGGAAAACCCTAACTCAGAACCGACTCGACCTGCTACCCGAGACCTAGCCTATCTATATAAAGGCTAGGAGGGGGCAGCGAGGAGGACACACGCAACCCTAGTTTCCACAACCCTCGCTAGATTGCATCTGCGCACCATTGTAATCCTCGATTCCTTTGATAATTCCACGAGCAGACAAGCAGGAGTAGGGACCTCTATGAGGCCTGAACCTAGGTAAATCTTCGAGTCCCCTATGTGCTTGTTTGCTAGCCGATAGATGTCTCTAGCGCTCCCTCCTTCTCCAAAACCCAAGTCCATAACAATGGGCATTGATGAGTTAAACCCTTGTCAGGTACTTAGGGTTTTTGTCCCGGGAGACCTTTATAGGCGAAGGGAAAGGTCGATGGAGCTCCAGGGGGCCCACACCACCTAGTGGCGTGCCCCCTGGCCGCACGGCCACTAGGTGTGGCCACCCTGGTGTGCCACTTCGGCTGCCCTTCGGACTCCGTATTGCTTCGGGTAAAATATTGACTTTGGCTTTTGTCCCGTCCAATTCCAAGAATATTTCTTTACTAGCTTTTTTGAAACCAAAAATAGCAAAAAACGGGCAACTGGCACTATGGCCTCTTGTCAATAGGTTAGTTCTAGAAAATGTATAAAAATACCTCAAAGTGTTAACAAAACATAAGAAAGTTGATATAAAACAAGCATGGAGCATCAAAAATTATAGGTACATTTACGATGTATCAACCACTGGAACTGTATCAGTAGATTATTACCTTTTGGTAAATAATCCATAATCATATCATTATGAAAATAGTGTTTTTTGACCTTTTTAAAATGCGGGTGATGACAACAGTTGAGTTACAAGCATTTGTTAGAAAATAATCAAAGGACATGAGCAAGTGTGAACTTGCCTTTTGTGATTGCAAGATTATGCAATCATGGTCTTCAAGATACTAGAAGATCCAAATTCTATAAATAGCATCATTGGTCCGGTAAGGATCGAATGTTTATAGAAGGAAGATGCAATTATGCATAAGTAATGTAATGCAATTTTATAAACGCGAATCCCCAGAATAATCGTATTTGATCTAGGGTTTGGAAACTAGGGATGGTTTCTTTATAATGTGTTTCACTTTTATACCAGTTTCACACGTGTGCTTCTTATTAAGGCTTGTGAGAGTGTGTGAAACAATATGTAAAACAACAAGTAGTATACAATATTAAAGCACTCAGTTGGGGCATGGTATCTAAAAGATTTCTTAAGCAAGATTATTAATCATTTAGAGCTTTTATATAATTGCTTAAGGATTACTTTTAATGTTTCTGAAAAGAATAACGTTTGAGGGAAATCTTACTTAAGTAAAGAAAAGCATTTAAACTACAAGCTAACCCCTTTTAAGGTTTTCTCATTAACTTTAATTATCAAAAAGGAAAACATTATTGAACTTTGAATAATCACAAAACTTCTAGTGGAAACTTATATGTCTTGAATATGGTATCATATTACAGGTGGTTCACTTCTTAAGGTTTCATAGTAAGGGGAAACACAAGTAGTATTGATTTTATGGGAGTGGTGTTTCTTAAGATTATAAGTGAATAGAATCATTTACCTATTTTTATAGAATTATTGGTTATACTTTATAAACATGGGAAAGGCTTTACTTTAATTACTTAAAAACTTGATTTAAATCTTTAAGCAGTTTCCCAAACTAGTAAAATATTTAGTGGATATTAGATTGGTGATTTTATGAATGAGGAGAATCCTTAGGACAAGCAACACATTGTTTTTCATGGTTTTATAGTTGATAAAATATTTTTAAGAAATAAAATATAATTACTTTGAATGGTAGTTGTAGGAACTACACTTTAAAATGGTTGGATCAACTTTGACTTCATATAAAAAATCAATTGAACTTGCTTTTTATACCTGTAGATTTTAAATAAACAATTTTAAAGGCATAAGCAAAGATTTGTATATTTCTAATGTATTAAAGTAAAATGAAATGGTTTAAATAAGACTTATTAAACATTTGCCTTTCTTTTACTTCAAATGTGAAAGGTTATTAATTTTAATGTGTAGATTTTATTCTTGTGATTATTTTGGTATATTATAAGTATTTTTATGATTTTAAATTAATAAAATATTATTTTTATAAGTTTTATCCCTTTATAAAGACTTAATAAATAATAATATTTAGTTGAGTGACACAAAAAAGTACAAAATAAGTTTATAAATGTATATTTTATTTTTCTAAATTTTAAATAATAAAATATACATTTTACAAGATTAATCTTTAATAGGTTTTTTATTATTAATAATAATAATTTTATTTAAGTTGGAAAATAAAGTATGATAATAGGTTTATATTACAGATTTTATTTTTCTGAACATTTTGATATATAATATATAAATTTTGAATTATAAAACAAAAGATATTGATTTAACAAGATTTAATCATTTTAAGGAATTATTAAAATAAACTAACTAAATGATTTACTGCGTCACTGCTGACGTCAGCACACAACTGGATCTTTTTACACCGCACCCTACTCTACCCTAATCCACTGACCGGTGGGACTGATGCCACGTCATATCTAGAAACTTAAAAATAATAAATAAGACGCTATTATGACATCCGCATGATGTCATGCTGACATCACCTAGGGATGATCCTCCTAGGTTGGTGATCGATCCATCGATCCACTGCATGCGGGGGCTTATGATTAGGCTAGTTGGAGAGAGGAGTTCGTGGCGAGTCAGACAGTGGTCGCACCGCCAGTAAATGGTCACCAGAGTTGCTCCAGCGACAAACTTCTGCAACGGCCGACGGTGGCACACGCTGTGGTGGTGTTGCAGAATGAGGAACAACGATTGGAGAGGTGCTTGAGCACCGGTGGCTCACCAGGATTCTGATGGTGTGGTCAGCGAGGCGTGGTGAGGTCAGATGGCGGCGAATCGACGGTGACAACAACGGTAGACGGCAACATGTCGATCTTGATTCCGTGCTACTCGTGGTGTGCCTACTTGCGTCGCTTGTCGGAGATGAACAAGGACACACTAACGCATCTAGTGGTGGCTTCAGGGGGACCCGGGGCGACCTGAGACGACAAGGACGATGATCCCCGATGAGCTAGGGTTTTCTCATCGGAGTGGAAGATATAGAATGAGAGGTGGAGTGTCGTCCTAGGGTTCATTCTGGCGAGGGCGACAAGCTTTATAGGCACTAGAGGGCAGCGGCGCGGATCTTGGCACACCAACGATGGCAGACGGCATCGTCGGTGTCTAGCAAGGTGCTTCCCATCGTCGATGAAGACGACGACAAATTTAGAAGGCCGAAAGGGTACGGGCTAGCATTGGGCCGTGTGGGCTGCAGCGAAGCGAGCGAAAAGTTGTGCCTGCTGTGCTGGGAGACGAATAGGAGATGGGTTGCGGCCAAAGCTGGGCTGATTTGCTCTCTTCTCTCTATTTTTTTTCTATTTCTGTTTTCTGTTTTTATAAAACATTTCAAATTTGAATTTCTTCAATGATTTAAATATCTAGAGAATTTGTAAGTCAAGAATACTATTGTATAAAGCAAGTATAACCCTCTTCTCCTCCTTTCTTATTGTGTATAAGAAAAATATCCATAACTATAGGAAGAGTCCTTTTTATTCAGGAAATATTTATAGGAATTTAGGGTTTGAGGAATTACTTCTATTTAAAGATCCCTTAAAGATGTGTTTGTCTTCACTTGATAATTTCAATGGTAATGGTTTAATGTTGTACATAGAATCTTATTCATGCTTAAGCTCATAAAGGAATTATGTAATTATATTACAAGGTATTAAACTCTGGGGTTTATCATATAGTGCTTTAAATTTCATGGTTCTGTAAAGTTTGGAATTTCTTTTATTCCCATTGCATTACAATTTCTTTATAACCATTCTACTTATTTTTTTAAAGTAGGCATGGACAACTTCTTGAATTAGTTGTTCACTACTTCCTTAAGTGTGGTTAATGTCTTGATAGAAGTTTATTATATAATGGTGTACAACCATTATTATTTAGGTGGCACAAGTGATCTTAATTCCCAGCAACATTTATTTAGGGTTTCTAATACCACACTCACTATGGACCCTAGAGGATATACTACCCTCTGGTTTATTAGTGAATGTTGCTAGGGATCAAGGTTTAAGGATTGCTCCTAACTTTAGAATCCTGAATGTTATCTCAACTTAGAGTGGGCTACAAAGATTATTTCTTAATGTGACCTTGATGGTTCATGGGTCTAGGTTTCTATTAAGGTTTAAGAAAATAAGGTGGACAAGGCTCTCATCAATACATCCTCAACTAGTATTCTAATTATCTCTTAGAAGTTTTATTTGACTAAGAGATCCTTTCCAATGGCTGCTTAAAATTAGGAATTGGTTCCACTGGTAACTTAATTCTAGGGTTCTAGACAAAGAGGTAGACATGGTTCTGCCATGGCTTGATATACTGTTGGTTAAAGGTTTCTCAAGCACTCCTACGTTAATACATCACTAAGCTTATCTTTAGATAAGGAATTCCTTTCCTGAATATACTCTATACATCTCTCTTATCTTCTCCACAAAGATCACATCTTCCTGAATAAGTCAATCATCTGACTCCACCATATCCATCATCATATGATGACATGTTCATGCCACTTAAACAATTCTCATTCTCCATTCTTCTACATATAACCTCCATTTCTTAGCCACCCTTGATGAATCCATCAATGTAGCTACTACTAACTCCATCCATTAACTCCTTTATATCCACCTTGCATCAACATCCAAGGCTTGCAAGATTACATTTCTCTCTATATCACATGTGACATCCATCCCCTGGAATGGGTAGGGTACTAATCTCCATAATACAAGTTTTTTCTTATATTAGCTTGGTTAAACTACTATGCCTCCAGCTACTCCATACAACTCATATTATATGCTTCATCATACTCTAGCTTGACTTCTCATGATCAAGATAGATGACTCATCTTACTAGGGCTCTGCCTAATTTAGTGTACTCACAAAACTCCTTCATCATCTAGTCATCTATTCTCAAGTAACTGGGGAATAATGACCACCATCCTTTGATCATACAAAGCTTAGTATTCTAATTGTTTAATCAAAATCTATCATCACTAAGTAGTAGGCTTGTACTAGTCTCTCTATAGGACTATCTTGTTAGGAAGCTTACTCCATATTCATATCTACTTGGCTTAACAAGATTATCATTGGATACTCTAATACTTCCAGCTTTCTCATGGCTCCGTAATTACTATCTAAACTCTTGGGTTTAAATACTTCTTATAGTTAACTCATGAGTGAGTTAACTCCTCCAACACCAAATGGTTTGATCACCACTAAGGATCTCATTCCATTGATGATGGCACACTCTACCATAACTAGTTCCTTCTTCTTATTAATTTACTTAAGGTCTTTGGAAGGTCAATATAATAGGTCACTAAGTTCTAGTTCAAGGATTGATCCCTCTATATTGAAGATCAATAGACACTAAAACTTGGTTAAGTAGAAATGTCACCTACTAATATGGCAACAAAGATATGAGACGAATGGTCTTTGCTTGTCTTCCATTCCACTTTTGTTGGGGATATACTTTCTGGGTATCCTCACAGTCCTCACTGACCAGGGTGGCCCACTTCGGGTTTGTTTCACATAAAGAAAACAAAGCATAATAGCATTCAGCTTGTCCCTCATAGAGTAGAAAATATAAATGCATAGGACACCTTCAAAGTCCATAAGAGTTACTAGATACAAATAGTTTAAAACAAGCAATATCAAGTTATGCATCAACGAACTAGTCTTGGGACAATGCACATAGAACTAAGAATGGCCACTATGCTCTCAAAGTAGGTGCATAAAGGTAGAAGGTGGAGACTCAATATAATGGTGGAAGAAAGGCCTTCATAAAAGGAAGTAGGGATTCAAGTCTCATAAAGAGCTTCCAAAAATTATGGTACTTATAGCTTTCAGCTCTCATTGCCCCTATCATAAGCATCTTGAAGTGATTAAGGTTAAAGTGAACAAACTATGGTGTACATGCTTGACGAAGTATAAGTTAGAAATCTCATGTCCCTTGTATACGAGGGCCGCTCCTCATGCTACTCAAGTTTAGTCACCGGTAAGTTCTTGTCATCGTAAGTACATGTGTATCATAGAGAACCGCCAACGGGGTACCCCTTGCCTGATGATACGGAAGAATCCCCATATCAAAATGACAAGGCAAGCAGACAACGAGATCTCAGCAATCTTCTTATTTACCATGGGAATATGGTGCTTTTTTCTCTTTTTCCTCTTTTCACAATCTTTTTTTTTCTTTTTCTCTTTTTTTCTCAATATAGGACTCTTTTCTTTATAAGAAGAATGCTTCATAGACAGCTCATTATGGTTACGCTGCAGTTTTCCACCATGTCAGCATGGATTAGACCAGCGGCCCAAGCATTTCTCTAACACATATACATAACTCCATGGACTTACAAGCTCCCCTTTCATTTCACAATCATTTACATCCATATACAAAAGAGCATGATATCAACTAGGTACAAGTACCAAGTGCAATGTTGAAAGCGTTCCCCATGACAGCATGGTTCTGCTAATTCCCAACAAATAAGTGCAAGCATATACAACATAGACGACACAATGGTTCAAGTTTATTAAGGGCAAGAAAATTAAAGTGTGCCATCAAGTTCGTGAGAGCTTTAATCACTAGTTTTCTCATAACAAGTTTAATTTGGAAGGTAAAAAAAGCATGAATATACTTGGAATAGCATAAGCTAGTAGGTAGGTATGGTGGACTCTTTGGAATAACTTGGTTTAGGAAGTTGGATGCATGAGTGGAACTCATACTTGGTTGTGGAGGCTAGCAAAAGACTGGGAGAAACAAACTAAGAGAGCAATAATGGCCATAATCATGCAGAGCGACAAAACATCATTGATCAAAGCATAAAGTGATACTACAAGTTGAAAACTAAAGGATCATAAAGGCTATGGTGACTTGAGATAGTCATAACATGGTGTGAGCGTGTGCCAAGTCAACCCAAATAAAGCATCAAAGGAGAATACCACAATACTATGCTTTAATATGCTAAAACAACGCATGATTCATCCAAGGAACATTAAGAAATCTCAATTGTTTATAACAAGTCATTCTACAGCAAAGAATACTAAGCATAAATCCAAAATAATATCAAGCATGGCATGACAAAGCATAGGCCACAGTCAAAAACAAGCTCTTTTTACCACATAAGCATGAACTTTCCTACTTTTTTCCAATCCAAACCAAACTATTTGCAAACCAATGTATGAAAGAGGGGGTCCAACCAATTTATTCAGAAAACTAAGAAAACCAAGCAAACGAAAAACCAAAACGAAAACAAAAAAGAAGACGCTCCAAGAACAATACAATTGTGCATGAAACAATAAAAATGAAGCGTTTGGAAAAAACCTGGGATTTTTATTGATGAAGAGGGGAATGCCTTGGGCATCCCCAAGCTTTGACGCTTGTACTTCTTGGATATTTCTTGGGGTGACACACGTGGCATCCCCAAGATTGAGCTTTAGTCCATCCTTCATCTCATTACTCATTCCTTCCATACACCTGAAATTTTTCTTCATACAAAACTTCACACAATCTTTATTAGCAACATTAGTGCACTCAAGATAATAGGTCTTAAGGTTCAGTTCCAACACCAAATAAACTTCCATTATAACACTAGCTACTGTAGTACTTCCCTCAAAAATCTCAATTCCCCAAAAGAACTCAAAAAGGAACCAACAAGAAGCAAATGCAGAAAATGGCAGAAATCTGTCAAAACAGACCAGCAGGTAAAGACGAATTTTTTAGAAGACTTTATGTTTCTCAAATCAAAATGTGTTGAACTAACGAAAGTTATATAACAACCTGCGGCAGAAGCACAAAAATTCATGCCTCAAAACGACGTTCAGAGATTTTACACGAATTTTTACGGTGAAGCACAGAAATCTGTTTCGAGACAGCAACTTTCCCAATCATTACTTCTCTCTCATTAGAGGTTACTCTTGGCACAAAAAGCAAATAAAAAGTATAAGTAACGGTTATTACTTAAGTAATAACTTCCAAGACTCATCTAAAACTTTTGGGTTATCTCCCAATAAGTACTTTTCTTTAACGCCTTTAAGTTAGGCATAAGAAGCAAGAAAAAGAATCAAGTATTCTCAAATGAAGAAGCATTAAGATTAATACCAGAAATATCTTCAACAAGGCAAAGTATATCATCCAAATAAGTTCTAGAGGATCCTCTCTCAATACTCTTAGGTTCACTACTTTCATCAAAAGGGTTTTTAGGAATGATCCAATCAAGATTTTTTTCTATGGCTTCATGCATTGCTACTAGTTTAAAGGGTATTGGTATCTTAGGTTCCTCCCCATTAGGTTCGGTTTTGTTCATATTTTCTCGTGTACCAACAACATCTACACATGAGCCTAGCATATTGAAACGTTCAAAGACTTTTCTAGCTTCCTTGGCAACATCATAGAACTCCTTAAACAAAGTTTCTAGAATAAAATCCCTCTTTTCAGGGTCCTCAATTTCTTTAAGCTTAAGAAACATTACTTGCATTAAGGGGTTGAGGTTAACAAACCTAGCTTCTAACATGTGAATTAAAGAAGCTGCAACAATCTCATAGTTTGGAGCAAGTTCTGCAAGGGATCTATCCTCAGTCTCCTCATGTTTACTAACATGATTAAATAATTCTTCAATATTATCTTTCCCAATTATAGAACCACTACCAATTGAAAGGTCTTTCAGGGTGAATTTAGGGATCAACATGGTGAGCTAAGGAAGAGGCAACAACTAAAGGAGACTTAATTTTTTTTGTGTTTTTGATAAAGAAAGCAAACTAGTAAAACTATTTTTTGTGTTTTTTGATAAAGAAACAAGCAAACAAAGCAAAAAGAAACTAAGCAAAACAAAAAATAACAAAGTAAAGGGATTGGTTATGAGGTACTCCCCTTGTGAAGATGTCCTTGACTCCCCGGCAACGGCGCCAGAAAATATGCTTGATGGCCCAAAATATATCGAGCTCGTTGGGGAACCCCAAGAGGAAGGTATGATGAGCACAGCAGCAAGTTTTCCCTCAGTATGAAACCAAGGTTATCAATCCAGTAGGAGCAAGGAAACACCCCAAAGGTGTAGTTAGCTGAATGATGGCAGGGTGCACTACCGGTGCCAGCAGCAACATGGAGACCTGCACAACACAACCACAGAACTCTGTCCCCAACTTATAATGAGGTTGTCAATCTCCCCGGTTTTGCTAAAAACAAAGGATTAAACGTATCAAATGGAAGGAACTAATAGTTTGCAGAAAGTAAACACAAAGCAGTAAACAATTTATAGATTGTATGTAAAAGAAAGGACCAGGATCCATAGTTCACTAGAGGTGGCTCTCCTTAAGATAGATAACATGCTGGGTGAACAAATTATAGCGGGGCAATTGACAAACATCAAGAAAGAAATACATGCATATACTAATCATCTTGACTCCTTTGAGATTCGATTGGGCATTACAACATTATACATAGACCGCCATCCAACTGCATCTATGACTAATAATCCACCTTCAGGTTATCATCCGAACCCCCTCTAGTATTAAGTTGCAAGCAACAGATTATTGCTTTACGAATTACGTGTAATGTAAACAATACGATTGTTCTATGAACAAAGGATTGTTGTTTTCTCCCTAGTAGCAACAGCACATCTAGTACCTTAGAGATTTCTGTCACTTCCCTAGATTACCAGAGGCATGAACCCACTATCGAGCATAAATACTAACTCTTAGAGTTGCTAGCATCTACTTGGCCAAGATAGCTACTAACAACGGAAAGCATGCAAGATCACAAATAACAAAGCCATGATAGAATCAATAATCAATCTGAAATAGCATCTCAATATCCATCGGATCCCCGCAAACACAACATGCAGAATTACAAATAGATGATCTTGATCATGAACGGAGCTCACAAGATCTAGACATGAAAGCACAAAGGAGGAGAACCAGCTATATAGCTACTACATGGATCCGTAGTCCAAAGATGAACTACTCACGCATCACACCGGAGGCTTGCATGGTGATGAAGAAGGCCTCCAGGGTGAAATCCTCTCTCCGGCAGGGTGCCGGGAAGAGCTTCAGATCCCTCCCGATCTAGGGATGGAGATGACGGCGGCTATAGACTCTTTCGTGGATTTTTGATCGGGTACTTGGGTTTTCATCCCGAGGGCATCTTATAGGCAGAAGGAGAGGCCGAGGGGGTGCTGGGGTCGGCGGACCACCTGGCCTTGGCTAGCTGGCCATGCTGCCAGGTTGTATGGCTGCCCCAGCCCTTCTCCATCTCGTATTCGCATCCGATGACTTCAAAAAAGGCACTTTGGCTTTTGTCCCGTCAATTCGAGAATATTCATTTTCGACTTTCCCGGAACCAAAACAGCAAAAACAGGCGGTGACATCGTGGCTCTTGTTAATAGGTTAGTCCAAGAAATCATATGAAAAGTACTCCAAAGTGTGGACAAAACACAAGAAAGTGGATAAAACCAAGCATGGAACATCAAAAATTATAGATACATTTGCAATGTATCACCCATATTCCGGCTCTGCCGTATTACTGAATTGCTAGCAGGAGTAGGATCCATCCAAAGCCGGCGGATTCGAACCTGGGTAAACTTGTGTGCTCACCATCCCGGAACACCGTACGTCTCACACCCCTCTCTTCCACACGGCCCGAGGACCCCCTCATGGCGTACTTGTCATCAATCCGATGACAGTTGGCGCCCACCGTGGGGCAAGTGAGCTTCAGATCTGCATTCCGAGCGGAATCTGCAAGAATTAGAATCGGCAAGACTATCACCGTCGGTCGCATCCTCTACGCCAGCGACGTCCCTCTCATCGTTCTCGACGAGACCTAGATTCCGTCTAGGGAGGTTGTGACTGCCTACACCATCATGTATTTTGGCGAGATCGATGTTTACATCGGTTTTGCTAAACCTGTCCCACCCACCCCAGCGGTGATGATGGAGGCAGAGGAAATTTCTGGGTCCCCTTTGTCCGTGGAGCCGGCAGAGTTCCGGATCTCAGAAAACCCTAATCCCACCCAGCCCGCACCAGTGGCGGAGATAGTGGAGAAATCCAAGCCTGAAGCAGACCTAGCGGTCCAAGTCGAATCTGGAGTGGATCTCCTTGGAGAGACCGAATCCCAGATCGACCCACCCGCTAAAGTCGAAATCCAGGAGCAGCATAGCAACGACACTGATTCCGGCTCTGATGACGCCGGGACAGACATGCCTTTCCTAAGATACACGCTAAGACGCATGATGATGCAAAACTCTGGCGTAGATGAAATCCTCGAGACCATCAAACGTTTCGACGAGGCTGCTCGCGAGAGCCGCGGGTACCTCAGGAAGCACGCGTCGCACTTCGTCGGATATGTGGGATCCAGATCCGGCTCTGCCGATGCTGGAGACAACACTGACTCTGTGCTAGAGGCGATTGGAACAAACGCCAACGTACTCACATCCTCGGATGAATCGATGACGTCAGCGGATTTCCGAAAGTTCTCCGCGGAATATGAAGAGGAGTATAACTCCAAAGCTGTAGAGGAAGGAGAAGCCATGGATGAAGGATCCGGGGAACACTCTCCCAAAGCACAGGATGACATGGAAGTCGGAGATAATCCCGAGGTCCCGATGTTCGAAAGTACCGATCAGAGCTTGACTCCGGGAAACAAACCCAAAGCCGCCTTTGCTACCGGCGCTACCAAGAAGGCAAAGAAGAAGAACAAGAAGAACAAGACCCTGGCAAAAGACCCTCCGGCAGAGGAGGTGATTGCCGAGGAATACGAGGAAGACTCAGATGGAGCGCTTATCCCAGACAAGCCCAAAAAATAAGAATTGGTGGATGGACACGTGATCATTGAAGGTGCGCGTAAACTCATCGATGTTGCATTAACCACACCTATTCCTACAGCTGCAGAACTTACTGCTGAAGAATTGGACGAGAGGGCACATGCCCTAGAAGTGCGTCGTCAAGTACTCCTCGATGAAGCCAAAAACATTGAGGAGGAAAAGAAACGCATGGCATCTGCGGAGAAGTACAACTCGTGCAATACCGTAAGACCGAGCGTCATACTAATGACAACCAATTCCCGCAGATTCACGTCGTCCTTTTCGGAGAAGAAATGGGGAAGCCTCGGAAAGATAGCAAAGGGGATTGGGTGTATCCAACCCCAGTACAGAACACCGTTGCGGCCCGAGAAATTCTATCGGCTAATCCAGGCCCGTAGCAGATCCAGTTGGGCATCAAATTACTCAACAAGGGACTGGAGCAACAAAAGGTTGCCATGTCCGGAAGTCAAAAGCTGGTATCTGATTCCGACCAGTGTCGCACAGATCTGACATGGGCTGACATAAGACCCCAGCGCATTCCGGAGCAGCACCACCGTTCTGATCGCCGGGAGGACAATAACTCAAGAACCGGATCTTCGGGACAGCACCACAAAGCTGCCCGTGACTAGTGTAACGTTAACCCAGTTGCAGAGCAAGAGGCAATTGCTGCACTGAATCCAAGGAACCCGCCTCGGCGAGAGTCGAAAGACCGCAGGGACGATGATAAAGAGAAACGTCGGGAGGAGGACCGACAAAGAATGCCACCTCCTAGACATGCAAGCCGTCCGGATGACGGACGAAGGAACGACGGACACCGTGCTGAGACAAGCCGGCAGGGGGCTCGTCACAATGAAGACCCTCCCTAGAACCAGAATAATGACGTTCCGGATGGAGGCCGGCGATCAGCCGGAAATAACCCAGCTGCTCCACCCTCTCTACCAAGTAGCCATCACAATGGCTCCCAAGGAGGCCAATTAGGGCGTTGTGGTGGAGGAGGTGGTGGCAGAAGCCGAAGTCTGGCTCCAAGGCACCGCAGCCACAGCCGACACTCGGGATGATCTCTATCCCCGAACGACGCAAGGCACGGCGCTACGAAAATGATGATATATATGTGGGCCCAAAGTGCTTCGGACCACGCATAAGAGCTACAAGATTGCCGGAAGGATTTGCTATCTCAAGACATATCCAAGCCTACGACGGCATAGCTCGGCCAGATACTTGGCTACAGGATTTTTTCCAAGCTTGTTGCATCGCCAAAGGCGAAAACAGCCTGGTCGCAACCCGAAATCTCCCACTCATGTTGCGGAAGACGGCATGATCATGGCTTAATGAACTTCCGGAAAACACCATCCACAACTGGTATGACATGCAAAGTGCGTTCTTTCGGAACTTCGAAGGCACATACCGGAGGCCCTGTACGGTCGGAGACCTACATCGTTGCACCCAGAAAGCCGGAGAAACTTGCCAGGATTACCTCGGACGATGGATCGACACCAAGAACTCCTGTGAAGGAGTAAATGACCAAACTGCGATTGAAGCTTTCATTGCAGGTCTCCCAATTGGTTTACTACGCCGGCTGAAGTGTGACAAAGTCACTGACTTGGGAGAGATGATAGAAACAGCGAGCAAGTATGCAGATGCTGACGACGATGCAGAGGGATTACTAAACGCCCTAGCTATGCCATAGTCGGCAAAACAACCAAAGCAACAAGCTCAGAAGCGCAAGAATACCTCGGAAGAGAAACCCAGCACGGAAATGATAGTGGTCACTGCTACTTTCGGGTCTGGAGGACGAGGAGGACACGGCGGAGGCCGCGGACGCGGCCGTGGGACTTCGAGAGTTCAAGGTAGAGGAGACCAGCAACCAGGCAAAACCTACTCTTGGGCCGACATTGCCAATAACCCATGTGTGCATCACTTAGACGCCAATGGGGGCTAGTCCCACACAAACGCCGAGTGTCGTTTCAATGACGACATTAAAAGAGATGATACCACTAGCTACAAAGCTAAGCGGAAGAAGGGAAAGAAGAATCCTGAAAAAGATAAAGAGACCAAGGAAGATTCCAACATGGAGGAAGCCGATGCTTCAAATCCCAAGCCGGAAGGGAAGAAAAAATTTCCAACCAAGAAAGACACATATGTCACCTTCCTCGGATCTCAACCAGCAAAGGTCAAAAAGGCAGTGCTACATGAGCTCAATGCAACAGTTCCGGCTGTCCCCCAATTCTTGGTCTAGTCAGAAGTGGCAATCACATTTGACCGCGTTGATCATCCGCCTAAGTTGCACAGGCGAGGAAAATACGCCTTAATCGTCAATCCACTTATTGACGGTTATGGTTTCTCCAAGACTCTCATGGACGGTGGCAGCAGCATTAATATTATATATGTCGAAACGCTATGCCGGATGAAGATCTCGGAGACCCAGCTGAACCATAGCTCTGTGATCTTTCACGGAGTTGTCCCAGGAAGACAAGATAATTCCCTGGGTGAAATCACTTTGGTTGTTACCTTTGGAACACCAAAGAACTATCGGACGGAGGCACTTTCCTTCGAAGTGGTCCCGTTCAAGAGTGCGTACCACGCTATATTTGGGCGTCCGGCTTACTGGGCTTTTATGGCTCGTCCATGTTACATTTACAATATGATGAAAATTCCAGGTCCCAATGGCGTGATCACCATCAGGGGAGACCCGAAGAAGGCGCGAGAGTGCGAGGATGGAAATGTCGCCTTTGCTAAAGCCGTGCTGCACGCCCAGGAGTACCAGGAGATCAAGAAGAGCATGGATCCGTCCGAGATGCCCGCAACGAAGAAGGAGGTGACAAAGCCGAATCCGGAGTTCAAGGCATCAGAAGAGACGAAGAAGACGCCGTTGAAGGATGGTGACCCCTCCAAGGTGACCCAGATAGGCGTAGGCCTAGATAGCGCATAGGAAAGCGCGCTCGTCAAGTTCCTCAAAGCAAATCAAGATATCTTTGCATGGAAGCCATCTGACATGACCGGAGTACCTAGGAAACTTGCCGAGCACTCTTTAAATGTAAACCCCGAACGCTAAACCCGTCAAACAGCCCTTACGATGTTTCGGTGATAAAAAGCGTAAGGCAATAGCTAAGGAACTGGCATGGCTCGAGTTAGCTGGATTCATAGAAGAGGTCATCCACACTGAGTGGTCAGCCAATCCTATAATGGTCCCTAAAAAGGACACCACTGATTTAAGGATGTGTGTTGATTATACTTCCTTGAACAAGGCTTGTCCAGAAGATCCGTTCGCTCTGCCTAGGATTGATCAAGTTATCGATTCTACGGAAGGCTCGGAACTCCTCTGTTTTCTCGACGCATATTCTGGTTATCACCAAATCCGGATGAAGGAATCTGACAAAGTCAAAACTTCATTCATAACCCCCTTCGGAACCTTCTGTTTTGTTATGATGCCCTTTGGGCTAAAGAACGCAAAAGCTACGGACCAGCGCAAGATGCAGCATTGCCTCCATGACCAACTCGGACGCAATGTACATGCATATGTGGATGATATTGCGGTGATGTCCAAAAAGAAGGAAACACTGATTTCCGACTTGGAGGAAACGTTCGCCAATCTACGAAAATACAACATCATGCATAATCCGAAGAAATGCTTCTTTGGAATCCCAGCTGGAAAATTGTTAGGTTTCATCATGTCCCAAAGAGGCATAGAGGTGAACCGAGACAAAATCAAGGCTATACTCAATATTTCTAGGCCAACTCGCCTAAAGGACGTACAAAGACTAACTGGTTGCATCGCTGCAGTCAGTCAGTTTGTAATCCGGCTCGGTGAAAGACCCGCACCATTATACAAACTCCTGAAAAAGACCAAGGATTTTGTATGAACCGACGAAGCTGAATCTGCACTACAAGACCTGAAGAAAGTACTCTCATCTGCTCCTATCCTTGCTGCACCGGAACCACAGGAACCGATGTTGCTTTATCTGGCTGCGACAAATAAAGTCGTTAGTATCGTCATGGTAGTGGAGAGACTAGAGGAAAATCAGGAACACTTGGTGCAGCGTCCGACTTACTTTGTCAGCGAGGTCCTAATAGAATCAAAACAGCGGTATCCGCACTATCAAAATCTGGCTTACGGTGTTTTCCTAGCATCTCGTAAGCTACGACACTATTTTCAGGAGCATCCGATTACCATGGTGAGCACAGCTCCCATGAGAGATATAATCAACAACAGTGACGCCACAGGACGCGTCGCCAAATGGGGCATAGAGCTCTCGGCTTTCGATATTGAGTACAAACCTCGGACAGTAATTAAATCTCAAATCCTTACCGACTTTGTTGCTGATTGGATAGAGACGAAGGAGAATATGACCCTCCCTGAGTCGGAATATTGGACCCTATATTTTGATGGATCTAAGGCTCGTGGGGGCTCGGGGGCTAGCGTGGTGCTCAAATCACCCCAAGGAGATAAACTCCTATACGTGTTGCAGATCCACTTCACAGCGACAAACAATATTGCCGAGTATGAAGCACTACTACACGGAATCCGGATTGCTAAGGATATCGGCATCCAACGTTTGATGTGTTACAGAGATTAGGATCTTGTTGCTCAGCAAGTGTCGGATATTTGTAATGCAAATAAACACATGGCAGCATATAAAGCTGTCGTGGATGATTTATCTAAATCATTTGAAGGGTTTGAGGTTTAACACATCCCTCGAGCAGAAAATGAGGAAGCAGATGCATTATCTCGGATAGGCTCTGCACGGAAAGAGGTCCCGGATGGCGCTTTTTTAAAGCACCTCAAAGTTCCCTCAATAAAGGGAGTGGATGAGGAATATCCGACCAAATCTGACTCACCTCTAATAGCAGTTCTAGCTGTAATTCCCAGCTGGACTCAACCCTACCTTGACTATCTGGAAGATGGCAAATTACCCGAAGACGAGGTTCTGAGCCGGCAGATTATCCGACGAGCGAAAGCCTACACTATAGTTAAAGGTGATCTCTATAAGCGAAGTGTGTCTGGGGGGTTTCAGCACTGTGTATCTCCGGAAGAAGGAGTGGAAATCTTAAGGGAAATCCACGAAGGCGAGTGTGGTCACCATGTTGTAGCCAAATCTTTAATGGCAAAAGCTTTCAGACACGGTTTTTTCTGGCTTACAGCTCAGGCAGATGCCGAATGGCTAGTCAAGATGTGCAAAGGCTACCAAAAGTATGCCAAACAAGCTCACGTTCTAGCTAATCAGCTGCGAACAATACCTATAACATGGCCTTTCACGGTCTGGGGGCTTGACATGGTAGGACCGTTTAGACGGGCTCCAAGTGGATTTACTCACCTCTTAGTGATGGTGGATAAATTCACAAAATGGATTGAGGCTAAACCCGTCACTAGTTGTGATGGAGCAACAGCCAAAAGATTTGTCGAGGATGTTATAATCCGATATGGTTATCCGCATAGCATTATCACGGACAATGGGAGTAATTTCTCTATGGGATAATTGGCCAAATTCTGCAATGAACAAAATATCCGGCTTGACATTGCGTCAGTCGCACATCCACAGGCTAACGGACAAGTCAAAAGGGCAAATGGTTTAATCCTACAGGGCCTAAAACTGAGACTCGAAGCACCACTACGACGTGCTATGGGGCTTGGGCAGAGGAATAACCCTCTGTAATATGGAGTTTACGAACAACCCCGAACAGGTTAACCGAATACACACCTTTCTTCTTGGTTTATGGCGCAGAAGCAGTTCTTCCTAGCGATTTGATTCACACTTCTCCTAGAGTGGACGCGTATATCGAAGAGGATGCCGAGATTTCTCGACAAAATGATCTCGACTTAGTCGAAGCAATTCGCGTCGTTGCTGAAATGAGATCAACAGCCTATCAGCAAAAGTTACGCAAGTATCATAGCCAGAGAGTCCGAAACAGATCTTTTAATAAAGGCGATTTGGTTCTCCGGCTTGTGCAACAAAGAAAGCACAAACTTTCCCTAGTATGGGAAGGGCCCTTTTTAGTTAGTCGAGTATTGCATAATGGTTCGTACTACTTAACTGACATGAGGCCAGTCAAAAAAAGACTTGCTACTAAGAAGAGAAAGAGAGCTGGAGGCAGTACAAGTCCGGATGAGTTAGACAGACCATGGAATATTGCTCAGCTACGTCCCTTTTATTCTTAGTTTATCCTTCTTTGTAATCATACATATGTACATGTTCTGTGAGAAATAAAAGTCTTGGTTGCCTCAAGTTTTTTTTGAGAAGTTTTTACCATCTTATTTCCGAATGATCATGTCATAGTCGAAAATCCCAGAATACTTGAAAGTACTTTATGCTCATGTTTGTTCTGGTTTAGATTTCCGATTCTAAAAATGCTACATTCGGGTATAACTCTAAAGTTTCTAGTCTATACTTTGGTTATTTGTTTGATTGTCGGATGCGGGCATTTTCCAAGTAGTGAATTGTTGGTACTGGAAGCCGGCTTTGTTTCCGAGTTTAAACTAATTTAGCAATTGAGCTCCATTGCTCGGCAAAGTTTCCGTGCAGAAGGTTTAGCCGGCATGAAAGGACGAGGCGAAAAGCGGATAAACGACAAGTATAGACGAAAAAGTATAAGTGCTTATGTAAACATTTCAGGCACACAAAAATTTAAGCCAAAAGTGCTGAATAGATTAAAGCTTAGCACTAGCAAAATTATAGTACTGCATATTTACAGACCCATAATGTTTCTCGGAATAATACATTTGTTTCTGGTAATTTATGATGCAGGAGAGGAGGTAGGAGCTGTCGGCTCGCTGGATGCATCGGCCTCGGTTTGATAACACTCCGAGATGTTCAGATCCGATATGGTATGTTCATCGTTGGAAACTTCAGCTGCTTCTTCCGGAGGCGGAGGCGGTGTGTCCACGCGGGTGAAGAAGGGAGTGTCGTAGCTGGTTAAGTCAGCTACGTGACACCCATATCCGGCGCAGGAGTCCATGATGGCCTTGATATCTTGCTCCTGTCCATCTTCATCCACCTTGCAGTACCCTCTGGTCACTTGCCATATCTCCATGTTTCTATGGTGGCCCATGACCATGGTGAGAGCGTTCTGTGCCGCGGATCGCACGTAGGACATGTTCCAGTCTCGGACGAGCTGCGACATCTCTTTCGCCTGGTCTTGCACCTGAAAGTCAGACATGCGATGCATGTCCGGAACCTTGAGAGCTTCGCCAATATCCTCAATGGATTGGCGGAAGTCATGAAGCAGATCACTGACTTGGGTAAGCCGGTGGGTGCGAGGCTCGGCAGAGGTGGAGTCCATCAAGTTCAGAGGACCTATACACATAACGCAAAATGGTTAAGAAAATCCGACATCAAAAGAGTCGAAGAATATAGACAAGTCAGAAAGATGGAAGCATACCGAAGATGACGTCGTCAACTTTGGTCTTCTCTTCTCGAAGACTCCGGAGTTCAGCCCGGAGCGCCTCAAAAATATCATTCTCTCTGCAAAGTTCATCGTTGAGATCTGAGATTCTCTGACCTTGAACAACAATCTTACGATCACTTTCATCAGTAGCCATGGAGGAGGATTCGAGAATTTGAGCGATGCTCTTTTCATGATCTGCCTTGAGCTTATCCAGCTCTTGGCGAAGTTCTTTATTCTCCACCACCAGGGTTTTGAGATTCTTGGCCTCTTCTATCATAGCACAGGACTGTTTTACTAGTGTTGTAAGACAAAAAGAACAACAGTTCAGCAAAAAATATTCAACTATGAAAACACAAGACAAGGTTTGAGTTTCGGAATGTTTACCTTCAGCCTCATCCTTGGAAACCTTCAGCTCAGCATTTTCAAGTCGGAGAGCTTTGATCTCTCTCCGCTTGTTACAGATATTCTTTAACAAATCCTGGTTATATGAATTAACTTTCTATAAGTCAGAATACCCAGAGTCAGAAGTCTACTGAAGACTTGGGCTAATATTGTTACTAATATCAGCATGAGCCTTAGGGGCTACACTAGTTCATTCTTTGGCATCCTAAGGAATCATAAACCCGGATTGTATATCCTACTTCATGCTTGGGGGATAGAGGATATGATATAAAGTACAATGAAGAAAATCGTGAGTTGGAATTCCGACTTACATGATGTTCATGTGTGAGCTTGCTCAGACACATGTTCACCTCGGTGGTAACCTTCTCGGCGAGGGTGAGTGGAATAACCGGAGGTGGTGGAAGCACACCAGCTCTAAGTCCCTCGTCGTGAAGACGGACTTGTTTAAGAAGGTTAGAGTACTTGATGTCTTCCGCTTCGTGTGCTTCTTCTTTGGCAGGGAGATTTCGGCTCTCCAGGCATTGCCGGGCTAGAAGCTGGATTTCTTCTACAGATTTCCGAGACAAGCCAAATTTGGCAAGTCCCAGATTGTTCAGGAGGTTTTCGGCAAAGGTCTCTGCCGAGGGATCATTACCCGAAGAGGGTTCACCCTTGTAACTACCTCGGTGAATTACGCTCCTAGTTACAAGCCTGGACGAACGGAAATGGTTAAAATAGTACGGTGGGGCCCAAATGCCACTCACAGGTAGACCTTTCGGCCGTCCTAACCATTTCCAAACATCGGGACAAGAACGGGCGGCGTGTCGAAGGGATCAACTACATACACAAATGAGTATGTATGCAAGCCACCATACAATAGTTCTCAGAGCCATTCCATCTAAAAGAAATAGAAATATTGCAACGCCATACGGCAAGATCCAAATATCCTAGATAGATATAATAGTTTAGGATATCTCCTCATACATCAAACATCAGAGTATCAGGCGGAAGCGGAAAACAAGATCCGAGTACGGATAAGAAGCAAATCGGCATAAGATGCCCCATAAATAAACACATCCATACAGATCTCACGGATCCCGCTCCGGAATCTCTACCGAATGATCGCTGCCAACATCGTCTCCTCCACCCAAGATCCATCTTGCGAGCTTACTGCTCATCCTAATCAAACAATTTATCGTGTGAGACCCTAGGGGTACTCAGCAAGTCTTTATGCCTCTAAAGGGGACACAACCTGGGGTGACGCAATTGCAGCAAAAGATAAACCCTAACAGTTCTATAGATACTCGCTAACCATCCACCTAACCATAGATAGACGGATGTCCGTGAATTAATACCAACAGTTATAACAGTAATATTAACAGATCCATCCTCCTCCTCGCTTACCGACGAGGAAGCGGACGAACAACCCCCCATCCGTTGGCAGTTTTATTATCCATTCCATGAGTGTTGCACTAGTTACTAGTCAGATACTTAGTCAAGTTAAAAGCGGTACTTTAGTTATACTTGTCTATGATCGAGAAATTGTGCTCCAAGTCGTCCATAACCGCGGACACGGCTTTCAGAAAGTTTTACCCTGCAGGGGTGCACAAATAGCAACACACACTCGATCAACCTCGGAAAAACCAAATCAAAACCCAACGAGGCAGTCACGACAAAGCGATCACAGGATTCAGAATTATTTCAGGGGGCCACCCCATTAAGCTACCCGCAGGCCGGCGGCCACGTAGACGGACTCAAGGTTTGTGTGGACGGTATAAACGAGGAACCGAAAGTGTGACTGGGCTTGTCGACATAAATAAAACGTGTCACGGCCCTAACAGACAGTGCATTCCTCACAATTTTAAATAAAGCAAGAAGCATGGCATAAGTACAGGATAGTAATAAATCCTCAAACTAGTTTGTGGCCCCAAGAAATAAGAATGAATCAAGCTCGCTCGGGGGTTCATAAGCCTCCGGATGTGGATAGCGCGAATATTCAAGGAATAGGAATCAAGTACTGGGTCCTCTGGGACACAAGTGAGCATGAAAACCAAATAGCAGATATTGCTCACCGTGCCACTTTCATTAGTTATCCCATACTACTCAAGTTAAGTTGTTTAGGTACCTCGTTATCCATCGACACACTCACATACCCTACACATGTTGTTCTACGACTCGCATGGCTCAAACAACTCTGTAGTAATGGCTCATGGGATGGAGGAACAAGCTTTGGGGTTTAAAAGTAAAGGCTATGCAAGATTTGGGATTCAGTTTAATGCAATCGCGACTCAATGATGCAAGAATAAGATAGAGGCAATAGGTACTATATGTATGCAAGCATGTGGTAGTGCTTGCCTGGCAGCTCAGTTGAAGCGAGAGAAGGATCTGGGTAGTGCTCCTGGGTTTCTTGATATATCCCATGCTCAGCGTCTATTCGAAGAAGAACCAAACAAACAAGGGCCAACATAAATAAAGCGCACAAGCATATGAATAAATGCGACAAACAAGCAATCATGCCATGATGAATGATGCACAATTTGCATGGCAATGAAGTAGCATGGCATGGGTGAGGTGTGGAATACAAGAAATAAACATTTTATGGGGTTTTAATCATATTTTATACTCAAATAAGTTGCTGTATGCTTTATATTTATATGATGCATGCTGCAAAACAAAACATGGAATGCATAAACAGAAAGGTCTCGTCGAGCTAATCATTTTAGACATATTATTTGTTAAATTTGGAGTTATAAAACAAAAGTTATTAATTAATTAAGGTAAAAGGGCGTTTTATTGTAATTTTACTCAACTTGGAAATTAAAGTGTTCAAAAAAAATATTTTGGAGGGCATATTTGAATTCCTCACATTTTTCTGATTTCAAAACATATATTATTTGTATTATTTGGATTTATATTTTAAAAGTTATTTAAAAACAGAATTAAAATTTGAATTTGAATTAATTTGGAAATGTTTGAATTAAAACAGAAAAACATAAGGTCTTTTGTTACTCAGCCAGTCCCAGCCACAGTCACAGACAAGTGGGGCCAAGGCTGACTAGGACACACGCCCAGAAAACCTTTTATCATGCTGGCGCTTCCTAGCCACAGAGTGATACCGGGCCGGCAGACCATGGTCCACGCGCGGCAGCCAGCGGGACGCGACACGGTGGAATCCGGGACCAAGGGTTGAGGGTTGGAGAGCTGGGGGTGTTTCTACAAGACTGACTGGGAGGCTGACTAGCGGGCCACGCGGTATCGCGGGTTAGGAAGAAAAAGCTAGGGGGGGTTTTATGCAAAAAGGCGACGCGGCACTGTTGTTCTTCTTTGAATCTCTGACGACAAAACGGTGCTCGACAGCGGACGGCGCGGCGCGCGGGGGATCGAACTGGGGACCTGGCGTGCGCGGGCGGCGGCGGCTACCGCTGGGCTAGGGAGGGGTAGTTGCTAGGGATCTGCTGCGTGGCCAGATGAGGTTCCGCGACGCGATGAGCGAGCAGACGCACGCGCTCGCCGGTGCACAGAGGGTGCTCGACGGAACATACGACGCGACCAGGAAACGACGACGAAGACGAGGGTGTCTAGGAGGTTGCGTGGCTCACCGTGAGGCTGTTGACGGTGGTGGTTCGGACAGAGGCGCTGGCGATCGTCGACGAAGCAGGGGCCGAGCGGAGCTAGGGTTTGGCTTCGGGCGACGCTGGTACCAGCGCTCCTGGGCTTCTCCTCCTCGCTGGCGGTTTCAGGGCGAAGCAGAGGGATCTCCTCGTCCTCCTCGATCACCTCCACGTCGCGCTCGTCGGCTGGGTCGAAGCAGCGCTTGGCATTGGGGGTGACGGTGGTGGAGAGAGGAAGGAGAGGAGAGGGCGAGGCCTCGGGCGGATCTGGGAGGCGAGGAGAGCCGGAGATGGTGGTAGATAGCAGAGAGAGGAGAGGGAGGTGCCAGGAGAGTGGGACGGTGGAAAGGTGGCTCGCCACCTTTCTCCTCCTCCTCCTTCACGTGCTCGGGTGGGCTCGGCCAGTAAGGCAGGTGGCTTCAGTGTGGGACGGGCGAGGCCAAGGAGGGTGGTTCGGTGTGGGCATGCAGGGCAGGGAGAGATCTAGAGAGAGAGCAGGGGTAGGCTCGGGTGTAGCTAGGGTTGGAGCTAGGGTTTGGAGAGAGGGGGTATGGCTCGGGTTAGGGTTTGGTTTGGGTGGTAGCTAGGTGGGCCAGGGTGGCCAGGTGGGGCCAGGAAGGTAGAGAGAAGAGAGAGGCCGAGAGAGAGGATGAGATCTAGAGAGGCTCGGGTTAGGTTAGATGGGGGTGTGGTTTAGAGAGAAAGGTTAAGAGAGAGGAGAGAGAGAGAGATGAGGTAGGGTGGTGATAGAGGATTGGGTGATGGGTTTCCTTTTGGCAAGCTCAAGCAAGAACAAAACAAGATCAAACAATAGCTAGCCCACAAAGAGGAAGAGGTAAAAGGTGGTGATGGGGTTTGAACAAGATTAACTAAGACCAAGCCAAAAGGAGGGAGAGAGAGGTGAGAGATGAGATGGTTCACCCAAAAATCCAAATAAAGCAAAGGAGGACAAAGTTGGAGATGGTTGCATGGCCCATGCAAAATATTAATGCTAGGTTTCATCTTGTGAAAACAAAATAATATTCATAGCATTTATACATATGCATTCCCAAAGTATGGAATAAGCCAAACTAGGAGAAGTGAAAGGATGCCCCATGTGGAGTAGTTGGAGATGACCATATTTGAATAAAAATGGGACATGCTAGTGTGTATGTGCCACTAGGTATTTAGTAAGCCCAAAAATATCCAAACATGAAAATAACCCCAAAACAACACATATGGAAGCTAGAAAAGGGTTCCACTCACAAGGCATGCAAAGGTGGCCATGTGGCTCTTATAAACCAATAATGTGGAAACAATATGGTGCATATATGAGAGCATGTGGAGATAGAATTGGACCCATCCCAACCCACATGAGCTAGAGGTAAAACCAAATAAATTGCAATGCTCATATATGGTGGAATGATGGGGTGATGACAAGAAAGGTGGTGGAGTTAAATAAAAGATATGCCCCCAACTCAACTTGGGCATTAAACAATATATCAATAACCAAATACAATATCAAGAGGCAAATACAATTTACAATGCATATGAGAGAAGAACCAAAACACAAAGGGTTTTATATGATGCTCAAATGCAAGGTGGCATGATGGCATGAGCATGATATAATTATGATGCAACAATTATATATATTAAGTAGCCATTTATGTAGACTAGGCTAGTAGCATTGCAATTGTTAGACAATTGGGATGCTACAACTCTCCCCCACTAAACAAGAATCTCGCCCCGAGATTCCTAGGAAAAAGAAAACAACACAAAGAGAGGCGGGTGTTCGAACGAAGGTGACCCTCACGTTCCCAAGTTGATGAACCATGGAATGGTGCGACCACTACACCTTGCAAAACTTGCTAGACTTGTTGCGAGTCTTGCGTTTTGCTTGAGAAACAACGGGTTAGCAGAGTTGAAGGATTATCGTGAGACAAGAAGGATAGGATGGACATAGCTCCGGTTTTCTCAAGAAACATGATAAAAGAAAAAGAACCACTTGTGAAAGAAAGGACAAGATGATGCATCATGAATAAAGAAAGACACACCGTTAAGATTAAAGATTTACTGATACGAGAGAGGATGAATCTTTATCTCGCCGGAAGAAAAAGAGCTAGATTGGAGAGGTTTTGAACCACTATGACAATAGCATCGTATCTTCTCTCGGATTGAGAAATGACGTTCGGAAACAATATTGCCTTCAAACAATAGAGTCCCTTGATATCAACAGAAAGATTTAGTTAGACATTGTCGGATTAGATTCTTCTTGCGCCGGTAAGACCCAAAGGATCACGCAATTTAGGTGCACGGATATAACTTCTAGAGACGGATGTGAAGCCAGATCATGGTGGAATCCCGAGAAGCAAAGAATACGGAGGATCTGGAGTTTATTGTAGATATACTTATTGCTTTCTTTAGCCTTGAGGCTAACGCAATAGATTTGCGGCTGATGGCCTCAACCATAATTGGCTTTACCACAGAAAAAGAATTGATGAAACAAAGAGAGATAGCTTCCTTTCATCTTGTTTGGGGATGCCGAGCATCGGTAGAATGACGAGGACAGAAAAGAGTTTGCGTTTGTTTCCACCAGATAATTGAAGATTTGCTCCGTGTAGGAAAAGACGAGATCACCAACAAGAGATTATTGATTACTTCCTTCGAGAGAGCACTCCGGAAAACAAGGACGGAAGTAAAAGTATCAAGGGATAAAGGCCACTTCTAACTTCCGTGGAATTAGTGAAATCACATTAATTCACCCATTCAATGTACAAGAGCGAATGATAAGAGTAGTGGTATGGTAGCTACTCCATCCCGCACTCAAAGCATTACTCCGCACATGAATAAGAAAACCATGCAACCCAACTACCAAAACAGACTGAAGGTATTGACAATAACTCATGGAACTTCGTTAGAAAACAAGGATAGATGCAAACGATCCGCCGGATTCATAGATAGATAAAGATGATGATGTTGTCATCATGTCTGAAGTACCAAGCCACCGGAAAGATATGAAGGAAGATCCGGAGACAACTGCAAGATTCCACAGATAAAGAAAAAGATAACACCAACTTGAACAGAAGGATACAAGATCTGGAAGGTCTTCATGGCCTCCGGTGGATTGAGCATAGACGATAGAGCGAGAGGGTTTCAAGAGATTACTTAACGAGATAGAGGTGAAAAGAACTCCATGTTCTTCTTGAAAAGATTGAGAGAGATTTAGCAGTCTTGAGGAAAATCTTTAGCGGAACGACGATGATAACTTGCCAACAAGGACTAACTCCAGATTGGTTGAAGATGGAGGATGGAATTAACAATGGACTTGCTGATTCTAGAATTGGAGCGATCTCTTTAGCAGAAGGACGTGGCCGAGATAGGTGACTTCAAAAAGTCAGAATTTCCACTTTGGGAACTTTGCACACCGGCAGTGCTCACGAAGCTTGAGATAAAGGGACACAGATGATCTCCCATGTTCTTCCATTGATATGGAATAGGCAAGCATATTATCAACATATACCACCATGGATTAACAGGATATTCCCAGAATATCAAGTTCAAGAGGCGGGAGAAGCAAACAAGTGCTCGAAACACTTTCTGAGCTCAACGCTCTTTGAAAGATCAACGTTAAGAGCACGGGTTCGTGTTGAAGAAGATGCACTGGAAGAATAGATTATCTGGTCCTTCGGAAGGAAAAGAGATGTCACCTGGTTCACATTGTCGATCGGGTCACCGGTTACATAGATAAAGAGATCTTGGATAAGAACCGATGATAGCTCATACCTCAAGCAAAGCTACCAGAGACGAAAAGATGCAATTCCCTCGTCTCAAAGAGAATTTTGCAGATATGGGGTTCAAAAAGATGTGCAGCATGATGGATGATGATGTATCAGTAGTGCCTTGAGAAACTCCGGATTGCCAACGATGCTTGAATATGCATAGATATGATCACGGTGTACTCAAAATCACAGGAGATAACCGTCACCATTTGGAGGATAGTGTTGATAGCATTTTCCATATTCCACTCATGATAAGTGTCCTATAGCTATGCTGAGAACCAAATTACAATCACCAGCATCGGATCGACACATGTTACGTAATTAGCCCAAGAGAATTGGAGATGAAATAAAACTCCAGGATTAAGCGCCGGTGACAAAAGAATGAGTTAGCATGGACATGCTGATAAAAGGGAGATAGATAATGTTTCACACACGACTGGAAAGGAGTGTGGAAACACAGATGTATCAAAGAAAAAATTCGCATTTTTCGGCATTAAAATACCAATAGATGCGCAAAATCACTTATCAGGTAGAGATTAGCAACTGATGATTTCACAGAATGTGGAGTTGCTAGAAGGAAGGACACCCTTAAGAAGATGGCACCGGTTAACAAGGAGTCGATAGATCGCGCCGGTTTTCAAAAAGCTCACAAGATGGAATGTACCAACAGTTGATAACCAAAGGCAGATAAAGATAACATGTTGGATGCAGCAGATAGACAAGGAATTACACACACACACACACACACACACTTTCTATGGTACTACGGAAACCCAGAACACGTGAATCCTAGTTTGAATTTTAAGAAGAGGATTGAAAACGTTACACTTCCTTACCAGAAAAGGGTGGTGGGTGGGTAAGAAGAGAAGTGGAAGCAGTCCTACTCTCGCGTTTTGTTTTTCCCTAGTATACATAGCTACCAAAAATATTTGCTAGACTGACAACGACCATTTGGCTGAGACCCTGAAGGGCGGGATGGATCTGATACCAATTGTAACTACCTCGGTGAATTACGCTCCTAGTTACAAGCCTGGACGAACGGAAATGGTTAAAATAGTACGGTGGGGCCCAAATGCCACTCACAGGTAGACCTTTCGGCCGTCCTAACCATTTCCAAACATCGACAAGAACGGGCGTAATCGGCAGTGAAGGGATCAACTACATACACAAATGAGTATGTATGCAAGCCACCATACAATAGTTCTCGAGCCATTCCATCTAAAAGAAATAGAAATAGAATATTGCAACGCCATACGGCAAGATCCAAATATCCTAGATAGATATAATAGTTTAGGATATCTCCTCATACATCAAACATCGAGTATCAAAGTGGAAAACAAGATCCGAGTACGGATAAGAAGCAAATCGGCATAAGATGCCCCATAAATAAACACATCCCGCCCACAGATCTCACGGATCCCCGTTCCCGGAATCTCTACACCGAATGATCGTTGCCAACATCGTCCGTCTCCTCCACCCAGTATCCATCTTGCGAGCTTACCTGTTCATCTGAATCAAACAATTTATCGTGTGAGACCCTAGGGGTACTCAGCAAGTCTTTATGCCTCTAAAGGGGACACAACCTGGGGTGACACAATTGCAGCAAAAGATAAACCCTAACAGTTCTATAGATACTCGCTAACCATCCGCCTAACCATAGATAGACGGATGTCCGTGAATTAATACCAAGCTATAATAAGAATATTAATGATCCATCCTCCTCCTCGCCACCGACGAGGAAGCGGACGAACAACCCCCATCCGCTGGCGTTTTATTATCCATTCCATGAGTGTTGCACTAGTTACTAGTCGATACTTAGTCAAGTTAAAAGCGGTACTTTAGTTATACTTGTCTATGATCGAGAAACTGTGCTAAGTCGCCCATAACGCGGACACGGCTTTGAAAGTTTTACCTGCGGGTGCACAAATAGCAACACACACTCGATCAACCTCGGAAAAACAAATCAAAACCAACGAGGCAGTCACAAAGCGATCACAGATTCGAATTATTTCAGGGGCCACCCCATTAAGCTACCCGCGAACGGCGGCCCGGACGAGACGGACTCAAGGTTTGTGGGTATGTAAACGATCGGGAACCCGAAAAGTGGTGGGCTTGTCGACACAAATAAAATGTCACGCCCTAAAATAAAGACAGTGCATTCCTCGCACAATTTTAAATAAAGCGAGAAAGCATGGCATAAGTATAGGATAGTAATAAATCCTCAAACTAGTTTGTGGCCCCAAGAAATAAGAATGAATCAAGCTCGCTCGGGGGTTCATAAGCCTCCGGATGTGGATAGCGAATATTCAAGGAACAGGAATCAAGTACTGGGTCCTCACGACACAAGTGAGCATGAAAACCAAATAGCGATATTGCTCACGGTGCCACTTTCATTAGTTATCCCATACTACTCAAAGTTAAGTTGTTTAGGTACCTTGTTATCCATCGACACTCACATACCCTACACATGTTGTTCTCGACTGCATGGCTCAAACAACTCCTGTAGTAATGGCTCATGGGATGGAGGAACAAGCTTCGGTGGGGTTTAAAAGTAAAGGCTATGCAGTACTTGGGATTCAGTTTAATGCAATCGCGACTCAATGATGCAAGAATAAGATAGAGGCAATAGGTACTATATGTATGCAAGCATGTGGTAGTGCTTGCCTGGCAGCTCAGTTGAAGCGAGAGAAGGATCTGGGTAGTGCTCCTGGGTTTCTTGATATATCCCATGCTCAGCGTATATTCGAAGAAGAACCAAACAAACAAGGGCCAACATAAATAAAGCGCACAAGCATATGAATAAATGCGACAAACAAGCAATCATGCCATGATGAATGATGCACAATTTGCATGGCAATGAAGTAGCATGGCATGGGTGAGGTGTGGAATACAAGAAATAAACATTTTATGGGGTTTTAATCATATTTTATACTCAAATAAGTTGCTGTATGCTTTATATTTATATGATGCATGCTGCAAAACAAAACATGGAATGCATAAACAGAAAGGTCTCGTCGAGCTAATCATTTTAGACATATTATTTGTTAAATTTGGAGTTATAAAACAAAAGTTATTAATTAATTAAGGTAAAAGGGCGTTTTATTGTAATTTTACTCAACTTGGAAATTAAAGTGTTCAAAAAAAATATTTTGGAGGGCATATTTGAATTCCTCACATTTTTATGATTTCAAAACATATATTATTTGTATTATTTGGATTTATATTTTAAAAGTTATTTAAAAACAGAATTAAAATTTGAATTTGAATTAATTTGGAAATGTTTGAATTAAAACAGAAAAACATAAGGTCTTTTGTTACTCAGCCAGTCCCAGCCACAGTCACAGACAAGTGGGGCCAAGGCTGACTAGGACACACACGTCCAGGAAAACCTTTTATCACCGCGGCGCTTCCTAGCCACAGAGAGTGACAGCTGGGCCCGGCAGACTCGCGGGTCCACGGCGCGCGCAGCCAGCGGGGACGCGACACGTGTGGAATCCGGGGGACTGCGGGTTGAGGGTTGGAGAGCTGGGGGGTGTTTCTGCAAGACTGACTGGGAGGCTGACTAGCGGGCCACGCGGTATCGCGGGTTAGGAATAAAAAGCTAGGGGGGGTTTTATGCAAAAAGGCGACGCGGCACTGTTGTTCTTCTTTGAATCTCTGACGATAAAACGGTGCTCGACAGCGGACGCTGCGCTGGGGATCGAATCGGGACCCGGGACTGGCGGCGGCGGCTACCGCTGGGCTAGGGAGGGGTAGTTGCTAGGGATCTGCTGCGTGGCCAGATGAGGTTCCGCGACGCGATGAGCGAGCAGACGCACGCGCTCGCCGGTGCACAGAGGGTGCTCGACGGAACATACGACGCCGCCGAAACGACGAAGACGAGGGTGTCTAGGAGGTTGCGTGGCTCACCGTGAGGCTGTTGACGGTGGTGGTTCGGACAGAGGCGCTGGCGATCATCGACGAAGCAGGGGCCGAGCGGAGCTAGGGTTTGGCTTCGGGCGACGCTGGTACTCAAGACTTCTCCTCCTCGGGCGGTTTCAGGTGGCAGAGGATCTCCTCGTCTCCTCGATCACCTCCACGTCGCGCTTTCGTGTGGGTCAAGCAAAGATGGGAGCGGTGGCCGGCGTTGGGGGTAGACGGTGGTGGAGAGGAAGGAGAGGAGAGGGCGAGGCCCTGGGCGGATCTGGGAGAGGCAGAGGAGAGCCGGGAGATGGTGGTAGATAGCAGAGAGGGAGAGGGAGGTGCCGTGCGGGAGTGGACGGTGGAAAAGGTGGCTCGGCCACCTTTTCTCCTCCTCCTTCACGTGCTCGGGTGGGGCTCGGCCAGGGCAGGGCAGGTGGCTTTCAGGTGGGGACGGGCGAGGCCAAGGAGGGTGGTTCGGTGTGGGCATGCAGGGCAGGGAGAGATCTAGAGAGAGAGCGGGGGTAGGCTCGGGTGTAGCTAGGGTTGGAGCTAGGGTTTGGAGAGAGGGGGTATGGCTCGGGTTAGGGTTTGGTTTGGGTGGTAGCTAGGTGGGCCAGGGTGGCCAGGTGGGGCCAGGAAGGTAGAGAGAAGAGAGAGGCCGAGAGAGAGGATGAGAGCTAGAGAGGCTCGGGTTAGGTTAGATGGGGGTGTGGTTTAGAGAGAAAGGTAAAGAGAGAGGAGAGAGAGAGAGATGAGGTAGGGTGGTGATAGAGGATTGGGTGATGGGTTTCCTTTTGGCAAGCTCAAGCAAGAACAAAACAAGATCAAACAAGAGCTAGCCCACAAAGAGGAAGAGGTAAAAGGTGGTGATGGGGTTTGAACAAGATTAACTAAGACCAAGCCAAAAGGAGGGAGAGAGAGGTGAGAGATGAGATGGTTCACCCAAAAATCCAAATAAAGCAAAGGAGGACAAAGTTGGAGATGGTTGCATGGCCCATGCAAAATATTAATGCTAGGTTTCATCTTGTGAAAACAAAATAATATTCATAGCATTTATACATATGCATTCCCAAAGTATGGAATAAGCCAAACTAGGAGAAGTGAAAGGATGCCCCATGTGGAGTAGTTGGAGATGACCATATTTGAATAAAAATGGGACATGCTAGTGTGTATGTGCCACTAGGTATTTAGTAAGCCCAAAAATATCCAAACATGAAAATAACCCCAAAACAACACATATGGAAGCTAGAAAAGGGTTCCACTCACAAGGCATGCAAAGGTGGTCATGTGGCTCTTATAAACCAATAATGTGGAAACAATATGGTGCATATATGAGAGCATGTGGAGATATAATTGGACCCATCCCAACCCACATGAGCTAGAGGTAAAACCAAATAAATTGCAATGCTCATATATGGTGGAATGGTGGAATGATGGGGTGATGACAAGAAAGGTGGTGGAGTTAAATAAAAGATATGCCCCCAACTCAACTTGGGCATTAAACAATATATCAATAACCAAATACAATATCAAGAGGCAAATACAATTTACAATGCATATGAGAGAAGAACCAAAACACAAAGGGTTTTATATGATGCTCAAATGCAAGGTGGCATGATGGCATGAGCATGATATAATTATGATGCAACAATTATATATATTAAGTAGCCATTTATGTAGACTAGGCTAGTAGCATTGCAATTGTTAGACAATTGGGATGCTACAACCCTTATCTAAACCTGAGCCACCCATGGTGGCGTCAGTCTGCGATTCAAGGATTGCTGGCCCCGTTGAAGGAGCCGGATCTTCTGCGACAACTGGTGCTGGAGTAATCACCGGCGTTGCGGAACGTTGAGGAGAAGGAGTCGGAGGAGCCACAGCAGGAGAAGCTATAGTCAGCTTCGTCTGCCGCAAGGGCTTCGAAGAAGTTCCCTTCCCCTTGCCCTTGATGAGATGCTTAGCTCTGAGAGTGTAATAGAATGGAAAACATTACATCTCGGAAGAAAATACGAGTAAGGTACAAAGGCGGAAGTTGTGTTGAAAGTTACCTCTTCACGACTGGCACCTCCTTTGTCCCGACAGCCACTGTCGGAGCTTTGTGCTTCGTGGGCACAACGTCCGGCAGTGGCACCAATTTCGCCTCCTGAGAAAACTCTAGAGGATATCCCTCAATAGGAGCCAGCTCCGACTCAGGGAGATCGGCAAGCTGAAAAGAAGAAAGTATCTCAGTATTGCAAAATAACTTAAAAGGTGAAACACATAAAATGGTTTATTGTTGAAGCTTACCGGAACTACAGGGTCTTCCGCTGTATGCATGTCCAGAGACAAGTCCGGAATCTTTCTTTCAATCCGCTCCTTGATCAGCCATTTGATCTGGCTTATGTAATCCTGTGGCTTTAAAGCCTTGGGACTGATGCGGAGAGAATCATTCTTCGACGCCGTGATGGAGTGCATTAGACGGTCACCGTGGTGCTGGAGGGGCTGGATCCGACATGCAACCCAAGACTAGACTAAGTCGGATCCTTTCAAACCTTTGTGTTTTATCAGGTATTCGATCTGCCTCTTAGAGAGGATCAGATCGTCACTAAGAGCCGGAGGAGCCTCGTCCCAAGATGGAAGGGCCGTGGCGGCTCTGTCGATGAAAGCCGGCAAGGCAGTAGCTTTGCCAGGAGCAGTAATATCCTTATGGTAAAAGAAAGTGGCCGGCCATTGTTTGACCGACTCACTAGCAAAAATGCGAGGATAACTACGCTCGCGTCTAACAGAAAGGCTAATAGTATCGGTAATATAAGGATTACCAGCAGTGATGGAGTTTCTACGGACATGAAAGTAGAAACAAAATAAAGTAAGACTCGGCCTAATGTCGATATATCCCTCACACAAAGTCGCATAAGCACTCATCTCTAAGATGGAGTTGGGAGGAAGATGGTGGAGCTGAACGCCATAGTGATCTATCACCTCGGAAAATAAATCCGAGGGAGGGAAAGACAAACCTCTGTCGAGGTGGGTACCGAAGTGTACCCGCTCGCTGGCTTGCGGGTGGGGGATGGTTTCGCTGAAACCGCTCCGCCAGTCGCCGGCACGGAGGAGCCCTTCATTCTCCACGCCGTGGAGCTTCTCGTTGTCGAGAAGACCCGAGATCCAAACCCCACGGTTGCTCTCTTTCTCCGCCGCCGTCACCGCCGCTGTGAAGCCAGCCAAGCCGGAATATGAAGAAGAAGCCATTTCTCCGGTGCGCCGGTGACCTTGGATGGGCGGCGCTGGGAATCTGGGGGAAGTAGAGCTCTGTGCGTGAGGGAGAAGTGGAGGAGAAGGAACGACAAGGGAACAGGTGAAGATGGGAGAAAGAGAATCCTCACCCCTTATAACCACCTAACTGCACCAAGATTCGTGCAAACGGCACTGTGTAAACGCCACGTGTCGTGGAAGGAACTGGGAAGGACCCACGCGATGATTACGTCGCCTCGATCTCTGCGTACACATTAAAACGACGCCTCGGTTCCGCGAACGGCGGACCCACCAACGGTCATGCCGACAGGATGTTTGTCAGATGACGTGACTTGACCATGACCAGTGTCAGATGACGTCAGGGACCAAGTTCTGGCTTAGTTTGAATATCAAGTTGGAAAACCCGAATAATGTACTGATATGTCCGACTTATTTCGAGACCCGGATCGTATCTTTTGTTTTGAAGTTTCAGGAACTCTTCAAGATTCTGCAAGCCGAAGGTCAAGCTAGATGATGAAAAATCCGACTTTAGATCTTGGAGACTTCCGGGGGGTGCTGTTGGGGATATACTTTCTGGGTATCCTCACAGTCCTCACTGACTAGGGTGGCCCACTTCCAGTTAGAGCTTTGATTCACGGGCGGCATAGTCAGGGAGAAGAGGCGGAGTCCAATCCGGCTACGGGAAGGCCCAGAAGACTTACCGACTTAGGCCCATAGTGTTACTTGTAGTTTAAGAGGTACTCTGTAACCGACTCTCAAATGTGGCGGATAGATCTCTCAGAAACCCTAGGCGGATATCTATATAAAGTCCTAGGGAGAGCCTTTAGGCACCCTCAATAGTCTACAATCTCAACTCACACAAAGCGAACCCTTGTAACCCATATTCCGGCTCAGACATCGAATTGCTAGCAGGAGTAAGATTCGTCCAAAGCCGGCAGATTCGAACCTGGGTAAACTTGTGTGCTCACCGTCCCGGAACACCATACGTCTCACACCCCTCTCTTCCACACGCCCCGAGGACCCCCTTATGGCGTACTTGTCATCAATCCGATGACAACTTTATTTGTGATAAGAGTTCATATTTAAGAACTACCATGATATCCATGGTAGGAATATCTATGGCAAACAAGTGTTTCAAGATTTAGTTATTGAGTTCTTTTACTTGGGTTATATACTTGACTTGGTATTCAGGGTTTGTGGTAGATAATACCTTGATATAATCTTTGGAATATTAAGTATTCATCCTTGAGTTGTTGTATGGAATACCATGTAATGATCTCTAAAAGATCAAGTACTCCTTATTAAGCAGTGTGTTGTGACTTAGTTTTATTACATTTGATCTACCCTTAAATCAAATTATATTACCCAAAGATAAGGTTTTAGCAAAGGTCATATTAAAACTTATCGCAATCAACTTGATGATCTACTTCAGTTTCACCAAGTTAAGAGAAGCTTTAATCACTTTGACAAGTTTTATTTAAAAGCGCGAAAATTATCTAGATTTTCTATGCATGAATGCAATGCACACACCTCATCTCAGCTTATTTCTAAGCTCTAATGCTGGGATGTTACATTCTTATTGGAGTTTGCGTTTTAGTTTGGGATATATGACATGTATGTAATGATTGTTTTCATGAAAAATAGAGTTCATTCTATATCATAGTTATCTCTGTGGCTACCTATTGGATTCGTATATGGTCCTATTTCCATCCTGTGGAGAAACGGGCGGCCATGAACTATGAATATGGTGGTCTAAAAATGGTTGCGGAGGATTGGTTCAACCAGTGCAACCCTTAGTTGCATCGGTGTTTCATTTTTCTTTTTTGTTGTTGTTTGGTTTATGTATCAACCTTATATGAGACTTGAGTCATAAATATTTAAACTAAAGTAATCCAATAAATATGGATACTGCATTGATCAACCGCAGAGGTGTTATCTAGGGTGTCAGGTAGGATCCCGCCAAAATCCCACTTCTAGTTCATTTATCAAAATCTAGTTCAAAATTTTGCTTAAAATTTACACTAGATTTTAACAAATAAACTAGAAGTGGGATTTAGGCGGGATCCCACTTGACACCCTAGTGTTATCACCCTTTTTTACAGCTTGCCGGTAAGGAGGACATGTCGAAGACCGAGGAGCTAGACGTATACGTCTGATTCTAAGTCAGATTTAGGGGCTAGAGGGGAACCTGATTTGGGCGAGCAAAGAAGGTGCAAGAACTAAAGGATCTAGAAGCTATGTAAAAAAGAAGGTCAAATGAGTAGTTGTTTTATGCCCGGTGACCAGGATATGGCCGCCTTATCCAAGGCTAGAATCTGATCGCCTTACCCAGATACTAGAATCTGGATGGCTCAAAAAAGAAGAGAAGAAAAATTCGACTCCAACATGGAAGTACAAGTCGACTCCAAGCAAGGGTTAGCATGGACCTTGGGTCCGGGTCCAGTACAAAACGGGGTGATGTTTTCCTAGTTTAGAGATAAAGTTATACTACGATTTCGATATGTAAATGTGTAAATGTGTAAATGTGCAAAGAGCTATCTAAAACTTATAAGGGACACAACGAAAAATAGTCATACACTATGAAACAAGAAAAAATCGAGATAAATGATAAAAGCCTTCGTATTTTGTACGGACAAGTATTCGTATTTTGTACGGACAAAATATTGGATAAAATATTATGATGGACTTTGAAACGAGTAGTAAAATATAAGTACAGTGGTATTTCTGAAATCTAACGAATGTCGATAAATCTAACGTGCGGTAGAATGTTCAGGCAGATGGAGATGATGCTTGGACGCGCTGGCCGTTGCCCACGAATCGCTTCCAGTACCAGTGGCGCTCCCAGATGGAGCCCATGGACTCGAGGGGGACGCCCTTGGTCTCCGGCAGGAAGACCATGACGAAAGCCGCCATGGCCACGACCCAGCTTGCGTAGTAGGCGAACGTGGCGTACTTGAGGCGGCAGAGCAGGGCGAGGAACGTCTGCGTCTGCACGAACGTGAGCCCCAGCGTCGCCGACACACTCACCGACTGCCCCGCCGACCGGATCTCCAGCGGGAAGATCTCGCCGGGGATGACCCAGATGAGCGGCGCCCACGACATGCCGAAGCCGGCGCCCTGCACACAGGTGAGCACCAGCAGCGCCAGCCCGTACGCCCGTGGCAGCGGAATCTCGCCGCTCTTCCCGCCTTGCGCCCCCATGATCCACGAGATCGCGACCTTCAAACAAGAAGTGAAGACGGTACGAGTTGATTAAACAGCACACGCGCGCGCCTATATCGATCCATCGGATGCTGCCATGTGGAAGAGATTTTTACCTGGCAAACGACCATGATGACCGCGCCGGCCATGACGAGCACCTTGCGGCCGTAACGGTCGATGATCAGCGTGGAGAGGATGAGCGAGCCGAACTTGACCGCGGCGAGGATGACCGCGCCCATAAGCGCCGCGTTGCTCCCGAAGCCGGCGATGCGGAACACCAGCGGCGAGAAGAAGGTCAGGACCATCATGCCGCTGAGCTGGTGGCACAGCGGCATCACGAAGGCGAAGGTCAGGTGCGGCCGGTACTCCCGGCACGCAAAGAGCCTCCGGTAAGCGCCTTCCTCGCTGCTGCGCGCGGTCTCCACGGCGCGCGCAATGTCCTTGAGCTCGGCGTCCACGTCCGCGCCGGGCCCGCGCACCCGGAGGAGCGCCGTTCGGGCGAGGTCCGCCTTCCCGCGCATGACGAAGCTACTGGGCGTGTCGGTGAGGAAGAAGGCGCCGACGAGGATGACGATGGCCGGCGCGCCGGCGAGGCCGAGGGAGACCCGCCAACCCCACGTGTGGCGCGCGGTGCCATAGTTGACGAGGTTGGCGATGAGTATCCCCAGGGAGAGGAAGAACTGGAAGGCCACGGTGAGTGAGCCGCGCCACCGCGCGGGAGCCATCTCGGCGAGGTACAGCGGGGTAGCCTGGTTGGTGAAACCGACGCCGAAGCCGAGCAACATCCGTCCGGCGATGAGCATGGCGAGGTTCACCGCCCCGCCGGTCATGGCGCCGCCCGCTAAGAAGAGGGCCCCGCCAGCCAGCATCGTGCCACGCCGGCCCAGCGACCTGGTGACGCGGCCAGCGGCCAGAGAAGACACGAGCCCGGCGAGGTAGAGGGACGAAGTGAAGGATGTCAGCGCGTGGCTGTCGAAGATGCAGTACTGGTTCCGTTTTGGCTCCGCCATCCTCCTGAGGACCTTGGGGAAGAAGGTCTCCAGGAACGGTTTCATCTGAGAAACGCCGCCTGAACTTGACATAGACTAGCAAAAAGATCAGAAACGAAACAAACATTCTGCACAGATCGTATGTTGTGACTGTGCATGGGTGAACCTGACCTGAGATGCCGATGTCGTAGCCGAAGATGAGGCCTCCGGAGGCCGCCACGAGGCAGGTGATGAGCACGGAAGACGTCAGCTCACCGCCGTAGGCTGAAGCAGAGCCATCGCCTGCCGCCATTGCGTTCCCTCCTCTGCTGTGTGCGCGCCCAGCAGGTATCACTGGTCAAGTTATTGAGGGTGGGAGCTCGCTAGCACCAACGGCAATCTTCGATGGGCCGACCCGAACAGATATATATTGTCTGTTTGGAGCCTCGAGGGATAGGTGCACACAAAAATATAACTCAACGGGTCGGCTCAAACAGACCGGATGTCGCGGTCCGACGCATTTTCGGCTCAAATTTGTGTTCCGTTTGTCGTGTCCGTGCCTGTCCTTCTCTTGTCTGCGTCGGACCCTTCCGTCAGTGGCACCGGCCATTCCACCCCTACCCAACCCCAAGTCCCAAACCCTTCCATAGCGTCCCCGATGGCCGCCGCCTGCATCGTTTGACTTTTTTCAGCCACCCACTTTGGCCATGTATATCCGCAGGTCTTTGTCCATCTTGTCGTCGTTGTTTGGATAGTGCAATTGGCCAGGCCCATGCCGTCGTCGTCATAGGAAGATCCCAAGCTCGTCCTGCTCGCCACCACCGTTGCGGTCCACGCCGTCGTCGTAGGACGTCTCGTGTGTGTGGTTGTGGTCGGGGTCCGGCTACACCAGCTAGATTTCATCGGCCGTTGGTTTGGATACGGCCACGAACGTCGTCGTCCACCAATTGTTTGTTCAATTTTTGGGTCGAGTGCTGCTAAAAAAACAAGAGGCATATAGGAAGAAAGTGGAGTGGACTCTTGGAGTGCTCCAATCTCGTTGGACAATTGTTCGGCATCTTGCAAGAAGATGGAACACCAAGAGGATGGCCAAGGTGATGGCTGACTGCGTGAGCATGCACAATATGATTGTTCAGAACGAGCATGATAAGAGGATATTTCACAATTGGTGAGAATACCACGACGAGTTGGTTGAGCCCCAGGGTAGACCGGCAACATTCTAGGAGCTTCTCCATGCGCATCATGAAATTCGTGACCATGCAACCCACAATGCACTTTAGAATGATTTGGTTATATGTGGGCTCATGTATGAAATCGATAATCCTCTTATTCGGTTTTGTATCTATTTTATTTGAACCTGCTGTAATTGTGAAACTATGCATCAATGTATAAATTTGTTTGATTGTAAAAATTTGTGCAAACAGCCCAAATGGCCGAAATAGGGCTAATGGCCAAGATGGCCTAAAGGGGCTGGGGAAATGTTTCTGCATCGGACGGCACATGTGGACATGGAAGGACACCGCTTCCGTTCGTGTTCTTCACACGATTCAAACAATTTGGGTGTCCAAAATGTGTCAGCCCATTGGAGATGGTTTATGCAGAGCAGGTGGAAGCGACCATCTACTGGAGTCGCTGTGTTTCTTTCCTTTTTTTTATTACTCGTGTTCCTTTTTTAGTCCCTCTGCTCCTATTCCAAATAATTGAGACAAGCGTGCCCAGTTGGTCAAAATGAAATGGCAAGAACAGCAACCGAGGACGAGGATTGGAGAGTTCGACTTCTTGAGAGTTGAGCATTTATCTAGTGTATTTCTGCATCGAGATGGACAGAGCACCACGTCAAGTCAACTGACAAGTGGAATCACGCACAAGTTACTGCTGGAGCAGTTTTTAAGGAATCCAACATGTTTTAGCGACCAATAGCTTTGCATAAACATGCGGTCCAGGCAAATGCCTCCACAATCCAGCTAAGTCTTCCTGAACCAACCGCTTCCAGTACCATGGACACGAGCAGGACAGCGCGATGCATACGATGAGCAGGCATAGACTCCGTGCAGCAAGCTGGACATACGGTTTTTTTCTTTCAAGAAAAAAAAAGATGGGCATACGGTTTTCACGCACTTACACAAGGACTGTTGGCGCAGAATGATTCCACATTGACTGGTTAAGATCGGCACCACGCATCATTCCATAGTTTCAGCCTTATAACGAAGAAGCGATCCTAAAAGGTACTCCATAGTCTAGGTCGAGCTCAGCGTATGTACAGAAGCTCACTTGCGCACAAAAGATCAGTGTTACATAGGAGCTAACAACAGTCATATGAACACTGGTATTATCAGATGTCATGACCTGGGCAGGCAGTAAAATCATTGGTTCAACCGGTGGCAGCAGTGAATTTGGAATCCAGATTACATTTTCAGGCTTCTAAAGATCGCCACCAACAGATGTGAGCTGCAAGATCAGGTGTAATTTCAATTCAGGGACAGTTAATTCAGCTGGAACAGAATACAACATCGAACAGGAAGATATAGACTACGAAAACATTGATATGGAATGCAATGACACCAACTACAGATCAGTCATAACACAGGTACCTATTGGAAGGTAATCACACCAACTACAGATCTACCAAAACTTGAAAAGATGCATATATATGTTCTAAAGAACGCCCACAAGGATACCACCATCCATGGTGCAGATCGCTTAACTATTGAACTGAAATACTGTCACCAATCACTAGAAACGGAAAATATACCTCCAGGCTAGATTATTGATGGTCAAGACCAGGTTGTCGAGAAAATGTTTGCAAACCAAAAAAAAAAAAATATACATGGTGCCATTTCTGATCCCTTGTTGGCACTAAGCAGCATGCAAAGACCGTAAACCCAAATCGTAAACTAAACATGGCGCCATGGTGGAAATAAGTCAAGAGTGACCGCTGTTAAAACAATATTTCTAGATTCAGCAAGCTTGTCAAATCATATAACCACTTCCAGAGCATGACTAGTTTATAGTTCAATATCTTTATTAGAATTTAGACTGTATACTAAGCACATCCAAATGTCATATAAGGATGTGAGTATTAAACAAGTTACAAAACTCTAAGCATGTTGAGACACTACTAGTCCAAATGACACATGAACGTTTTAGAATGCAAAAGCCAGCCATGAGATTGCTATAACGCTATTCTCCAAAAATAACCAACTGCAACAGTATATACCTTCTAATCAAATGCATAAGGGTCTTCAGCATATGGATTCAATGAGCCCTCAGAAAATAGTTCACCGATGTTTGCAGGATGGTTGCGGGATCCTGGAACAACCTGCAGAATGCAAAAGCATAAATATCAAAAAAGACATGCTCGCCCATAGACAGTTCCTGACTGAATGTTATTCAGTGATCAATCACTGTATAAAACCAGAGCATGAGATCATTTTAAATTTTGTATACTTGGTGCTTACTCCAAGAAGATTGCTAGATAAGTGGGAAAACCAAGCAAGCAACATTGGTGATATCACGAGAATAGCAAGGAAATAATGAGTATGGAGACTATCTGACAAAAGACACTCTCTGACGCCTAGAAAATTCAACATTTTCCCCACATATGAATATAAGTTCTGACAACAGTAACTCTAAAATCTACATGAAGTGGTGTTCAGTATGCCATATGAAATAGGATACATTTCTTTGTAAGAGGACCACAGCGAGAAACCATTCTTGAATAATGAAACAATACAATAATTATTAAAAAAAATCATATTAGAAGGAAAATTTCCTAGATTTAGCTAGGATTACTTTATCAAGAAAACCTTAGTAGGATTATACATAAAGTATGTAAACGTCCACGTAAGCCAACATTAAACTCCAAAGTTCATCAAAAAAATTGGTTAAACCTTTACACGTCAATATTGGGAGGTTGAGGAACACAGTAATTTATACTGACGACCATCATACCTTTCTTGTTCTTGAAACATCCTTGTCAGCAGTATTATGCAACGACTTCTGAGTGTTGGGCTCCTGAATAGGTAAAGACAGTATTAGAATGAATGCAACAGGCAGACAATCAAATGCAAAGGAAAAACATGAAAAGCTTGTACCCCGAACATGACAGTGCTCTTTGTTGTTTTCCTGCGCTTTGTGATTCTTCCATTTGCTGTCTCCACTTCATATTCATGGTGTGTTACCTAAGTAAAGGAATGTCAAAAAAAATAGCAAAGAAATATACAGAAGGCAAACAGAGATTTGATATTAACTCATCCAAAATGAAACATGGTTCACGCCCAAAATCAGATTTAAAAAATATATATAAAAAATAAAAAATCACCTTTCTGTGATTAGGAACATCCTGAGTTCCTTTCTCTACCTTTCTCAGTGCGTTTGAAATTGGCGATTGTATAACTACAGGTAATTTTACATCCTGAAACACAACATAAAAACATTCAAATTAAGAGTTTCTAAAGAGAGTACTCTTCCTAAGATGCAGGGTAATCAAGTACAGCATTTAAGAGAAGATATCTTACCTTCCGTTTGGTCTCAGGACCTGCCAATTGAACCTGACTTTCTTTTCTGACATATGGATCTCTCCTCTTTATCAATGAAACAGAGAATTCATAACAAGTCATTTAGTTCATAATGAATGTATAGAACTTAATTATGAGATGAATTAGAAAGGGACACCAGCAAATGATTAACATTAACAGGAAAAGGGCAGGATAAGGATTGAGAACATTAGTCTATCTGCTCCAAACATGGCGAAAATATGATTAAACTCTTCAAGTAAGAACATATGCAACTGTTTCTTTTTGTTGAACACTAAGCATTCCTTATAACCAAACACCAACAAAAATGAATACAAGCCACATACACATTGATTAGTAAAATAGTAGTACTAATAGACAGTTACCAAATTAGCAAATAGAGAATGTACCTTCTTAGAACTCACTTCTTGATCAACTTGTTGATTTTCACCCATCACTTTCCACTGTAACTGTAATAACGCTCTTTGCTTCTCCTCCTGCACCAAACACTGTTCAGTATAGTTTCCAGTTACAACCTTTAGAACAAAAAGTGTCAATAGTCGCTACCTTTGACTTCTGAAGCTCCAATTCATCCTGAAGTTTCTGACAATCTTCCTCATGCTGTACGTTCACTGAGTTTATTTGAGCCTGATGCTCTTGTCTGAGCGACGACAGCCTCTACATTTTTTACCAAATTTCATTAGTAACAAAAACTCACAAAATCAAAACATTTTGTTCAACTTATGACTGACCTCCTTCAGTTCATTCTCAGCCTGTGAACGAATGCGCTGCAATTCTTCTTTGTGATAAGCTCGAAGAGTTGATTCCTTATGCTCATTATCCTGTTGAATTCTTGCCACCTAGATATCAGGAAACAACTGTAATTGTCATTTCAGAAGAAAAACAGCTCTATGTGCATCTCCACTGTGTAGTATGCAGTGATTCCCTAGTCCTGACAGGCTGACACCATGCAAACAGCCTTTTGGACAAGAGTATACTAGTGATACAATGAAGGATTCTACTGATAGCAAAATGATATTGAAAGCTCCAAGATTAACAGCAACATGTTTTAAATACTAGTTTTTCTCTCTGCACATATATTAAATAGCATCTCTGAACTGCTGTGAAACAAATGGAATGTCAAGTTCTATTCCTAGAGAAATTTCTAGCAAATGGTCTCTGATGCATTTTCCACTTCAAACATCACATGGCACTTTGATTGCTTAAGAAGCCATGGGTGCTTAAATTAACCAGTGTAGTCTAAAGATTTTTAGCAATGTACATTGGTGAAATATACAGTGTGTGCTTCTCAGACTTTTCATGAGTATGTTACAGCCAATAAAATAAAAGATAAAGGTGATGGATATGTTACTCTAAAGCAGCTTGAAGATCCGAGCAAAAAAAAGTAGCTTGAGGATACTTTCAACTTATTTAGTTATCACTTGGTGTTTTAGAAACTTCCTATACCGTTTACATGTCAAGTTTATTTAGAGCAAGAACAAAAAGAAATGCCAAGGAACTTCAGTAGTTTTTCGGCAATAATGCCTCTTCAGCAGTGAACATTGTGCGCAAAAGAACTTCTTAGGAAGCTTAGTATGCAATTATTTACCCATACTATCTGCAGCTGAACTGTTCATCTTAGTTTGTTTAACTACTCCAGAATCAACATATTCAGTCGAAATGGATACAAGTATCGTCATCAGAACTAGATTGCAACCTTCATTTGTTTGAAAATAAATGTATATTGAGAAACCGAACTAGTTCTACCTACCACTGTGCCATGTTCCTCCTTAAGACGTGTCAAGCACCTCTCTGATTCTCGCTTGTTCTCTAATATCTTTTCGTTACATTTATTCTCCATTTCCCTTATGAGCTTTTCTGCCTGAAATTTTAAACAGAGAGTAAGAATCATATTAACATACCAACTATCTAGCATACAGAAAATCCTTAGAAGGATATTTACCTTCTCTTTTTCAGCACTGATAATTTCTACCTTTTCTAATTCATATTTCTTACGGATATCATTGATTGCCTGCAAAATCATTCGCAAAGTGTCATTTGTGATTGAAAACTAGAAGTAATATATCATTAACATAAATGTGATACCTGATCATTTCTGAGTGATAACTCTTTCAGATGCTTCGATAGCTCTATCTGTTTACCCACGAGCATGACGTCGTACTGTTTTTTGGCCTCAGTAAGTTGACATTCTGTTGCAGCAAGTGATGCTTGGACCTGGGCAGGAGGTTAAGGTTATATGTTGTCTACAGATCATTACATCATAAGACTTACAAGTTACAAGATATGATAAACACTAACCTGTAACTTCTGTGCCTCCAAACTCTTTTCTCTTTCTACAGAAGAAATATACAACTGTTCCTTCTCGTCAAGAAAACTGCGGAGCTCGCTGATCTGTTTTTCAAATGTGTCAGCCTGAAGGTCGCGCTTAGCGATCTCGTGTTGCAAAGATTCTGTATCAGTAGATTTCTCATCCAAGACTGACTGCACTCTGCCTAGAAGCTCCTGATTATCTGATTCTAGCTTCAAAGTCTTCTGTATCAACTCTTCCTGCAAAATTGTAATCACATGAGTAAGGAAGCATACAGGTTAAATAGCAATTGTCGTTTATTCTTAACCAGCTAGTTCACAAACCTTTTGATTTTCAGCAAGGCTAGAATCCTCCAGTAGCTTTTGAACTCTTCCTTGTAGTTCAGAAGATAACTGTTCTAAGCGATTCACATTGGATGCAGATATTTCTGCTTCAGACTCCAATCTTCTGATTTTATCTTCAGCCACTTGGCATTCTTCTACATGTTGAACCATAACAATTTCTTGAGTTTTCTGTAAATCTGTGATTCTGGACTTCAGTTCCCCAATTTCAATTTTGAGACCACTGTTTTCTGATGTCAAATCTACAAACTGGTTTTGAAGATGTTCCAGTTTGTCCTTAGCAGATCTTGTTATCAGCATTTTCTCCTCTTGGACCATTCCATAGTACTTCTCGAATGAAGAAAGTAATAGAGAGACATGATTTGACATTGATGCATGCTCTTTATCTAGCTCAGCTACTTTAGCTACAAAACTGCTAAGCAACGCGATAGCATCTTTATTGTCCTTGGACAGTCTTTCAACTTCCAGACTATATCCCTGGTTCCTAAGCTCCAAGTCATTTTTTTCTTTTTCAGCACCTGCAAGGTTTTCTTTCAGGCAAGTGCAAACATCCTGTTTTAGCTTCAACTCTTGCTCCATGCATTGCAGGCGTGAATCAGCACACAACAAGCGGGCTTTATTTTCTTCAACTGAAACCTCCAACTGTTTGATGAGAGAATCTGCATTTAAAAAGGAAACAGAGCTTATTGCCTGTTATTACTACTGTTGCACTGAGGGCATCTTGTCGGTGCCAGATAGAAATTGTTCGATGAAGTAGCAGATATTAACTTCCCAAACCTCCCCAACAGATTTCACAGTGAGATAGACTTATCTCCTTAGTGAAGATCTAATGTTACAACAACTTGTCCAAACATAATCATAATGCAATTTAAACAGATGGCCAATACTATTTCTTATTTGTATAATTGGTACAGATAAGCTAACACATACCTTTTTCCCTTATGGTAGTATCATTTACATTGATCTGTTCTTTGTAACTCTGATCCATTTCTTCTTTCTCTTGTTTAATCCGCAAGATCTCCTGTTTACCTGAGTTAACGGGAAAGTTGACAATAGTATCATTTACATACTGCCAACTGTTTATCTATAACCATATCATATAAATAGGCATGGAGTTGCAAATAAAATTAGGGTCTAGATGACATAAACAACTATATAGCAGATTAGGGGTGCCCTAGCAGATATGCAGAGTCTAGCAGTGAGTTAACTAATTGTTGGCATTCTAGAAGATTAGTACTACATGTGAAGTGAGAAGAGAAAGGCCAACCTGACATGATACTTTGTTCTGCACATTCCAGTTTTGCCGAGGTATCATGCAGCGAGCGGTCGAATTCATCTAAAGCTTTGGAGTTCTTCCCAAGCGTCTCCTCAAAAACCTTCTTATCTTCCTCAGCTGTCATTGCATCGTTCTGACAGTTAGTCCTGAACAGGTCTGCTTGACAAAACGCGCACAAATATTACCTCTTTCTGCCTGACTTGCTAACTGCTGCAGAGTTTCAGTCAACTGATCGCACAGGGTCTTTGTTGAGGAAACTTTTGAATCTAATCCCTGCCAGAGCTTCGAATCTTCAGTCTGCTTCACCTTAAGCTTCATGTTTTCATTGACAGCTTGTTGAAGTTTTGCTTCTAACATATTTATCTGTTCCGTTGCTTTTTTCAGCTTGGTATGCTGAAGTCACATAAAGCATATGTATCAGTAATAAGATATTCTGTGAGACCAATATAAGACGTTGCTGCGGAAAAATGCAGCTACATGGTGATAACGTTATGTACTTGAGGCAATTTGCAACATATAACCACAACACTGGAACACCTAAACCATCAAAGGCAACTGTGTTGAACTGGTAATGAAACTTATCATACCTATGCCATTCTGAAATTAACAGAACTAGATGCAAAGCAAATAGTCCCTTACTGTAACATGGTAGTGATTCTAAAGTACACGTTAGTTTTACTTATGTTCAGGAGTAGCCATCTCGATGATCTTACAGGAATAAGCCCGAAATAAGATAAATGACAAGCGAGACATTGGGGTTTCACCTAACCCCCTTATGTTTAGCAGAAACTACAGAGGGTAACATATACCATATTTTGCAAGTGAGAAGTATACAAAACCCCGTCACAGGTATAGTTCAACATTTTAAAGGATGCATACTTCCAGATTGAAAAGACACCGTGTGTACCTCTGTTGGTACTATAATACGGCATAGGTATACTTTATTTAGCACGTATGCATATATGTAGCATCTAGGGAAAGAATATGAAGTCTAAGCACCACAGAAAGATGTGTAAAATCATGAGATTCGTACTAACTATAACACGTGCAGCCCCAGAATGATAAGATTTTATGTCTGTGTGCTTTCTATTCTGCTCTAACAGTCTACTGCCATGTTGATGCTGAATATGTGATCACATGATGATCCATACACAGTTCATTTGTTCTGCCATGGAGTAATAAAAAATTACCACAGGATTCCAGGACAAAACCAGAAACAGAAAAGTAGCCTTGTGCTATACAAGCAGAATGATGCAATTGAGACAACCCTAAGTAACATAAATCTATGCAATTTTGGCATTGACCAACCAGAAGACAGCTCTTCTTATATTGGCACCACCGAGACAGATACCAAATCCAAATGTATGCAGAGACCAAAATAGTGGCACTGTGACATGATGTCTGGCTAAATTTCAGGAACAATTCGCAGTTCATAAAGTAGAATGATAAGAATCCGTTCGGACAAGTGCTCGACAGCCACAAAAAATTGCACGATGTTCAGAAATATACCGTCATTTCTAGATCAGTCTTCACCGAAGCCTGCTCCTTCACTAATTTCTCTGCAAATAGAAATATATTGAGACAAATCAGTGCAACGCACGAAATAGACAGCCTCCTTAAATTTAAACCAGGGGGGGAGTGGGGGGAATCAAATCGGTACCTGCTGTGATCTTAAGGTTGGCGAAGCTTCCGTACGATCCACTCCCAACATCCGACGAGGGTTTGGGGTTCGTGGGCTTCCCATTCGTAGAGGTGGGTCCCGCGAGGGACCGGAACCCCTCGAGGCTCCTAAGCCCCGAGAGCCCCAGCTTCTGCATCCTGACGCCGAACCCTAGGTTTTGCCGGAGGCGGGAGCGGGAGAACTGCGGCCAGAGACAAAGGCGAATTTAGATGATGTACCCAAAATTCTGGAGGTCGATGGGGTTTGACTAAACACTGGATGACGAAATGCTCGTACCTCAGAAACCGAGGGCCGAAATCGCGGACGGGGTTGAGGCAGCAGGGACGCGACGAGGTAGAACGGGAACGGCGACGACGGTGGCGACGCGCGGGAGAGGCGGAGGACTTGTAGGGTGAGGCGTCGGCGGTGGCGCTGTGCTACGGCACGGAGGCGGCTCTAGGACACGGCACGGAGATACTCTATTGAGGAAGAGGAGGGAGAGGGAGAGAGGTGGAGGAACAGGTGGTACCGGACGGGACGGCAGAGAGACGGTGGGGGAGAGTGGATTTAATGGAACTCCGTGCTATGGGGGTTTCGCGCGCATCGCCGCGCCACCTTATTTGGGCCTACTGGTTTGTTCTCTTTTCGTGGGCCTCTTTCAGAATTCACTCATTCCATGCCTCTTACGCTCCATGGGCTGGCTTGCTGTTGCTGTAGAGCACTACTCCGTCTTAAGCAGGGGACGGAGCACAATCTCAAATTCTCAACAACAGAAAAATGAAAAACATACCCTAAAAAAGCAAAATTAAAAAAAAAGGCAAAATGATGGAGGGCCACCACTCAGAAAGAGAAAGAACTAAGAATGAAAACCATGGGGTGATCGGTAATTACGATGTATATTTATCAAAGTACTCCCTCCATTTCAAAAATAATTGATGTTTCATGTTTGTCCTAAGTCAAACTTTTATAATTTTGACCGAAGTTATAAGAAGTTTGTTCGTGTGTTTGTGTGTTTTCTGACGCTAGGGGATTTTTGCTAGCGAGTTGTAACATCCCAAACTAATGTGAAATAAATAAAACCATCAGGGGCGAATCTAGAAAAAAATAGCGATGGGGTCGGCTACTATTGAGCTATGCACATTAAACTAATATAATAGAGTATTATACCATATCATTTGAATAAAGCGCACATTTACAAAAAAAAATATCATATCGAATACCATAATATAGTGCTAAACGACAATACAAGCGACAAAACTGTGTAATAACGAAATAGTGGTTACCTTAATAAAGGCAAGACATACCATTTAGATGACATGCTAAATCTACTTCTTTATTAATATTCATGAGAAACTAAAGTCGTAACTCACAAAAAATATTCCAAGGCACCATCTCTAGCAGTAATCGGATCGATCGGATCAGATTTTCTCTCTACCATATCCTATTCCATATTTTCCCCGTGGATTCGGACCGGATCGGATAATGACCGGTTACGGATTCGAATACGGATATACTACACCGCGGATTCGGAACGGAAACGGAGCAGACTCGGGAAGGAAAAAGGAGTAATCGGATCGGCACATGTATAAGTAGATGGACAACAAAAATTGCTTGATAAAACAAGTTTAACAAAATACTAATGGATTCAACAATTGTAACATAATTGAATGAGTAAATATAACTTGACCACATGAACAAATAAGTCGATGTGTATGAAATAACACACACAAGAGCTAAAATAGCACTGGCGCATGCTTAAATAACTCAATATCCTAACAAGTTTGGACTTTATATTCGATAAAATGACTATGTAAGTGTGTAGATGTTTAACGAATGAACTCACCACCTCACTAACTATTATTCATGTTTTATTAACTTTGATGTTTCGGATGAAAAATCAGATTATTCGGTGTAAATCCATCGGATAATCCTAAATAATTTTCGGATATGGATATCTGGGTGCTAATACGCATACCATATCCTATATCGTTTTCGGGTGTCAAGTTCGGATCCGGATATCCTTATCCGTCGGATTCACTCAAATCGGATATGGAGTCTCTAAAACGGGTTCGGAAACGAATTCGGTGCGGAAATTATCCTATCCGCTTACATCCCTACATCCTAGAGTATGGAGACACGAAAACTATGTTATACTCACAAAACTGCATTGAAATAATTAAAGGCTAGGATAGTATTGATAATAGAAACATGTGACTAGACTTACTCACATTTTAAAATTTCACTTCTCGACTTTCCACTTTCTTGAAGCAACAAATCACGACATCCTTTGTAATAGTGGAAAACAAATCATTTGTCTTGCTCTAAACTGACTGAAAGCACATGAACATGAGGATTAGTAGAATTTGTAGGTTGCGAGGATGTCCCTACATCACCATCTGTTATTTTTCTTCTCAACACAAAGCGATCTATAATCTGAAAAAAATCAATGGTTAGACAATGCGACTTTAGCCTAGATGAATCCTCACGGAACTGAATGCTGGTTCCATGGCTAACAGATTACTTGGAAATACTCCTATCAATCCGTGAGAGGTGAGACGTGCCCTATAAGTAAATTGTGCTAGATTTCTAGTGCATTACCTAAACTTGCAGATGTAGTTTCGTCGTCCTTGTCGCCGGTTGACCGGTTCGAGGCTGCGATGCGCCAATCCGGTGATAGCACCACGGCAAATTGAGATAGGTTTCGGCGGTGCCGGGACGTGAAAACGGAGGCGACATCGCGGAATTAGCAGATTAGAGATTGGCATCGGGTCCTCAGGAATGGACCAAATCATCGTCATAATGACTACATGGCCTCTTTTAGTATTGTGATCTCCAAAGCAAAAGTTTCCAGTGTGGTTTTAAATTAAAACTGATTAAATTTAATGATAGGCTGGTGCTTGTGCCTTGTGTAACTGGGCTCAATGGGGTCAGTCGATATTTCAGGCTGGGTTCAGGGACAAATATCACGTGTATTGTGGTAGGGATCAGTGCCGCTCGTTGGTGTCAGCTGCACCCAGCGCCAACACGTGAGATACGCCCCTGAAAACCATGGTTGTAGCATTCCATGCATGCATCTGAACTAACCAAACTTGATTTGGAAAATGAGAGAAAAGAAAAACCCTAAAATTTTATTTCCCTCTCTATGTATTTGTTGTGAAAATGGGTTTTAAATTTTTTAAAACTATAAAATGTCTATAGAGCCTACATTGTATAGTATAAGTGGTTCCAAAAAATATTCAAAATTGTTTAGAACCTCTGGTAAATTCAAATGCTTCAAGACAGATTTAAAATTGGAAATACAAATAGAAAAGGGGAAAAGAAGAAGGAAAAGGCTTTAAGCAGAGAAAAAAATGAAAACCTTTCTACTGGGCTGCATCATCTCTCTCTCCCTTCGCTGCAGCCCAGCCGCGGCCCACGTGCGGCCCAACTTGGCCCGCGTACCAGTTCAGGGTCATCGTCTTCCTCGCGATAGACGAAGCTCCTCGTTGTCATCTCCTTGGTCGTCCGCACATGCCACGACCCCCGCCTATCAGTGCATTGATACGACAGATGCTATCAGGGGATCGCTTTATTCCCGAAATGAGATGAACACGCAAAGTTTACCTAGGTGCGGCCCCTCACTTGGGAGGAAAAGACCTACTCCTCCTTGTGATTGTATTGTTGTAGATTGGTTATGCCTTTCTAGGGAATAGACTAAAGTGGAGGGAGAGTTCGCGCTATGGCGTGCGATGTGTTCTACCTTTCTAGGGTTCCCCGTGGAGGTTTATAAAGGACCTCAGCTAGGGTTTACAAGATAAGATCCGGGACGGTTTTGGATATGGGCCCGCCTAATGGGATGAGCCGGACATAGCTTAGACTCCAAGTCGACGTGTTGGGCCTTGTGGATCAATTCCGCATGTCTTGGTGATAGTTCACACCCCCTATGCGACTTTTTGGGACCCCACAGTCTCCCGGGTGACTCTACGTCATGGGCCTATCCTGTTGGGCACTCTCTCATCGTTAGTCCCCAAGTGCGTCAAGGACTCGCCTTTGGCTTCGAGTCTCCAACTCGCTTGATATGCGACTCGCCATGCGTATGGGCAAGTTATTGAAGAACTCCTGAAATAAACAAAAGAGAAGTGTCAATCACCAATAGGGTTAGTCATCCTTTTACGCGTCTAACCTTATAGATGTTTGATCCCGCCAGCTAGAGCCCGTTGGGACACATGTTGACGCCAATTCCATGGGTCCTGGGACGATCAGAGTTTTCGTTGCACTGATTCGCAGGTTTTGTCCTTTTGTGCTTGCCATTTTTCCTTCCACTCTCCCTGTCAGGATATCGGATGGGACAACTCAGCGAGTCGCCTCAGGATGGAGCAGGCATATTTATGAGTCTTAACTCTAGCACCATGATCATGAGACGCACGATCTCCACGCGATGCGGACATGACGTGATCATGGTCGTGATTTTCGGCACGTTCACATGTTCCCCCAACGGTTGCTCCGAACACCGAGGGTAGCACGGTATTAGGGACGAGGATTTTATATAAAGCTGGTGGGGAGAGAGAGGTCACCGTGTCGTCTATTCTTCCCGCGTACACCATCTTCCTCCTCCATCGTGCACCTTCTTCTCATGAATCTTCCGAGAGAGAACTATGGCGGTTAGGTGTGCATGGAACAAGTTGAAGACGAAGGCGTCTGATCTGCTCCCCTGCATCAACACTGGGATCTTGCCAGATAAGAAGCTCAACCGCTGGAGGATCCCTAGAGGTGAGTTGGATTCGTTGTCGGAGACAGGTGAATTCATCATGTTCCTCTACTTCCTAACATGCGGACTAGCCTTCCCTTCTCCGCATTTTCTCTGGAGGCTTCTCCATTTCTGTAGTTTGGGGCTCCATGATTTGGGGCCTCATTCAATCCAACAAATTGCACTCTTTTTTGCCTTCTGCGAGTGTTATTTGGGCCATCCCCCTTTCTTCCCCCTTTGGCTAGCCATCTTCCACGGCCGCGTCACGCTAGAGAATAAAGGCGGGCACATGCAAGCAACCAGAGGCATGACCTTCCAAGTTTGTGTCGGCATAGAGTTCTTCGAGTTGTCGCTGCCGAAGAAGGCTCTGTTTGGTTAGAGGAAAAAATGGTTCTATACGAAGGAGGAGACACCAGCGGGCGAGACTCTAATGCCTTGTAAGCGGAGACGACCTCGTCACATGAACGTTGGAGTTCCCGCCGACCACGCAGACAACGTGATAGTGATGTGCAGTCGGCTTTCTGAGTTGAAGAAGATGGGTCCAACAACCCTGGACTTGTAAACCTGTTGGTCGGCTGATGGCTGTGAAAATAGTCATCTTTATCCGTGTTTAAATCTTATTTTAAGTCAAAAAATTGATTAGATATCTCTCTACCCTTGCTACTAATGACTAATTATTGCAAAGATGTGCAAACCTTTCTCTTAATTTGTGATGTGCAGAAAACCACACTTTTATGACGAAATCAGGAACAATTATTGAAGAATATGTCATTGCCAACACAGCCAAGTCAACCAGGGATAAAAAGGCGGTTCCAGTAGTCGAAACGAGCATCAGTACGGGCAAGTCCCTACACCTTCTGGTGCCTCCCTTAGGTCAGAATCACTTTTGTGATGGGGCGAGATCATTCAAGACACCAGTCGCCGCAGAATAGAGTCGCCGTAGAACAGAGTCGCCATCCCTAGATCTCATCTGTCACACACCAAAGGAGATCCACAACAACACCACCACCATAGTTCATCATCTCCATCTCCAATCCCCTTCATATCCATAGCCATCATCTTGTAATAGAGATATCCTTGCGAATTGGTGACCATTATAAGAATATTTGATTTTATTCTAAGTATTTCAACAATGATTTCTATCATTGATCTTATTATTATAAGTGAGTAGTCCTCACGAGCTGCAGGTTGAGGTGAAGCCTCATAACGATTATGTGCATCTAATTCTATGGGAATATTGTGTAGTGATTGAATAGGAACTTTGTTATCTTGTATTTTTATCTCTACCTCTGATTCGTGGACTTGTAGGTACCCAGGACCCCGCGGATTGATCAAGGTGTGAGGTGAGATGAGTGGACAACAATGTCTTACGTGTGAAACCCTAGCGACAGAAAGAGGAAGTATAGTATTCGCTTACTGATCTGCTTGGGATATACAACAACATCACCAATCTTAAGGCTTTGGTATGTTTTACTTAATAATCGTTGTAACCTGTTGTTTCATGGTATGATGGTTGGACCAAGAGACTATTATCACATGTGGTTTCAGGGGCTCTAGTTGTAGGGGTTCCGCGCATAAAAACAATAAATTTTACTCTACGCTCCTGAACCCCTGAAGCTGTCAGGACCTATCTATTAGTAATACAGTAACGGGAGGAGCTTTTTGTGAACTTACCCTTGAAGACCGAAAAGCGTTGTCAACGCTCAGGAGAGCGTGGTTGATGTAGACGAGCCGAAGCCGACCTCAAGGTCGTGATGAAGTCCTTGCGCTCCTTTTGGCTCCAACGACTTGAGTGCCTCAAGTGCGACACCTCGCGGGGAGTTACACATGTCCGGTGTCTGACGATGACTCCCCCTTCCCCGATCCACCAACAGTTGTGGAAGTAGAGCTCCCGGATCCGAATCTCAGCATGACGGCTCATGGTGAAGATGTCTCGTCACATGCAGTCCAGACTTGGGACCACGGTCACGAGAGAGAGAAGGGGAGAGAGAAAATATCAATTAGAGGTCCTCCCAAAAGTGGGGAGACCTTTATTGATTATTGGTGTATTTTTCTAGGCCAAATACCCCACTATATAAAGGGGGAGGAGGGGGTACACCCTTCCTCAAAGTCCCGGGGTGGGACTAAAGGAGAGGAGGGGGAGGAGGTGGCCGCCGGCCACCTAGTAGGCCCCGCGCGGGGGGGCTAGGCCCAGCCGGCCTCCCTCTTGGCCCCTCTCCCTCTCTCCTTTCCCCTAATGGGCCCTCTCCCTCCGGAATTGGCCCATTAAGCCTTTTTGACCCTTAATTGATTTTCTCTTTATTAAATAATTATGAATAAATGATTAAATCAACATTTAACATTCATTCACATATTATTCAACCTCCGTGGCCATGGAACACCTTCCACCTCCACTCCGGACATCCTCCGGACTTACCGAAACCCTTCCGGTTTTCTCCCTTCTTTTCTTGGGTGATTCTACCGATCCTATAAACACTCTCTAAGCATCATCAAGCCCTTAAGCGTGATACCCCACGGTTCGAGAACACTCCAGACATGGTCGGGACACTCCCGCACCAATGATCGACAGAGGGACCTGGATGGCCATGTGACCCCTGTGCATTCCACGAAGATCTTTCGTCGTTTGAACCGGGACAATCATGTCTTATTCCCTTTGTAATTCGATACTTGCATTGCTCGAGATCTGATCAATGACATCACCATGTCGTGTTCAATCTCGTTACTGAACAATGCTACTTAACTCGTTCCAACAAGTGATATCCCCGTGATCTAATCACACGCTGCGCAACTATTGGATATAACTTCTCTGAGTGGGCCCTTGAGTATCTTACTGTCACATGGACAGACAAATCCCGCTCTTGACATATATTGCCTCTACGGTTTCCTCTGAATACCTGAACACACCTTTATAACCACCGTTTTACCAGATGGCGTTTGATGCTATCTAAGCACTCTCGGGAGACAGTGATTGATATAGCCTCACGGTCTAAGGAATAGTCTACGAGGATCCATTTCTAATCATCGTAACTTGAACTTCGTGACATGATCGGGTCACGATGTTTAGGTTGGGTATTGGTTCATCATCTCATTCTCCGAATGAGATGACCTTATTTCCAACTGGCATAAATGCCACATGATCAGGAAACATGATCATCTGTTGACCAATGAACCAATGACTAGAGTTTCACTGGGAACTCCTGGTTGTTTGTATATCACACATGTATTGATGTTTCCTCTCAATACAATTATAGCATGATATAAAACTTAATCATAACTATATGAAATATGATAATAGTCCTTACTACTATTTGTCTCTAGGGCATATTTCCAACACTAGTATCTAAGGATGTGTTGCATCTTATCACTATTAGATCATTTTACACATGAATGTGCTTAAATTTATCTTTATCCCATATGAGTGCATAGCTGCAACCACGCCGTGTCACTCCAGACTAGATCCTGTTGGATGTTCGCCAACGGCAGGGACCATTGGTACTCCATAACCGTGTGCAAGTCATCGTCGTGTGGAAGCGGCGGGACGATGTTACCATTGTGGGCGAGGTCCCAGCCACCGGGCAGACGCCAGTAGGGCGGCACGAGGAGGCTGGCCTCGAACATCATCGTGGCCTCATCGAGGCTGAGGTTCCTCAGCTAGAGGCCACCACACCTGCCCCTGATCCCACCTCTCCTACTCCCTATGCTTCCTGGTCGTGGCAGCTCATCATTGTTGCAGCCCACCGGAGTTCTGCGTATAGGAAGCGTGAGGTGGGTAACGGTGGGTGCACCAATGGAGGACGACATGCGGGCCTATTATGGGCATTGTGGTCAGGCGAAATGACCACTACGCCATTAACTCCACTCGTCAGGAGACGGTCCGTCACGCATAGGCTCCTGCTTGTTGGCGTCTACACCCGACAAGGTGGCCAGTATGGGTGGTCGCATCACTTAATTATGTTTGACTAGACGATTGATCAACCGCGATGTCTTTTAGGAACGAATGAAACGACAAGATGGTGCGAGGGGCAAGCTAAATAGTACACGCTGTGAGAACCCGTAGACGCCTATAATCTGCGTTGCTAACTCGGGCTTAGACGGAACCCACAATAGGATCTGACCGCGATAAATTTAAACCGTGTATGTCTATGCTGCCAGCTCGAATCTACGTCTGCAATAACCCGCGTCATCTTTGGTCTACACTGATAGACGACATGGGTTTACATCGCCACGTTGGCTCTACACGGTCCTCACGTACGTGAAAACTGCAGATGACATGGGCTTATGGCGCCACGCCGACTGTGGGTGGGCCCATGACCATGATAATCCGCAACCGACATGGGCTCATGGTGCCACGTCATCTCTCAGCGGCCCCACCACTAGGTGGGTGCGGAGGTGTGTCGCGATAGGAATGCCTCTCACAGAGTATGGTACTGCCCTTATACGCTGACAGCGGGCCCATGGCACGCGCGGTCCACCACACGGTGACACAAGGAACGACGATGTGGATAGTTGTTTGAGGCGAAGCAATCTAGCGCTATTATTTACTCTGATAACACTAGATAACATTAAAATATGTTGGAATATGATGGAATAAGTGACAATAAACTACAAAATTCATGTATGAATTTTACATCCATCAATGGCGTGGTCTGGTTGGGAGTTGTATCCGTGACAATGACCAGGACTGAGTCGGGTGAAGGTGGTCTCGCCAACTCGATCTCCTTTAGTAGCAAGATGGAAGAGTGATGAAGATGGTTCAGGAAGATGCCAGGTAGGGGCATCTCCCTCTTAGAGCCAAAACGGAAGAGTGTGTCGGCCTCCTCATTCTTCCTCCTATCGATGTGTTCTAGTTGGTAGCCGGTGAAGTGGCCTCCAAGATGGTCGATGACATTGCGATATGCGTCCATGTTGGGGCTGTTGGTGTCACAAGTGCCGGAAATTTGTCCGACCACTAGTTTAGAGTCATCGAAGTAGTAGAGTCGATTTACGCTCATCTCCTTAGCGATGCACATGCCATGCAGCAAAGCCTCGTACTCCACCATGTTATTAGTGAAAGTGAAGTGTATATGCAAGACATAACGAGCTTTGTATTCTTTGGGAGAGGTTAGTACTATGCCTATGTTAGGGCCATCAATGTTTTGGACCCGTTGTCGCATCTTGGATCATAGACATCGGGGATGGGAGACACCCCCAACTGTTTAGTATAGGGAACGAGAGACAACAAGCACGACCAACGTAAGCTACAGAGCACGACAAACACAAGGCTTTTTACCCAGGTCTAGGCCTCTCGGAGGCTAATAGCACCATGGCCTGCATATCTAAGTTGATCTTTGATATGTTAGTGTTTACAAGGGGAAGAACTCTCTCTTCCTAGCTTGCTAGGGGTGGATGAACTATCCTAGATAGCTTCCCATGCTTTATCGTTCTCTACTAGTTGGTCGATGGGTACTGCCAACAAGTAGCCGAACTAATCAGTCAATAGCCAACCATCCAAACCCCCTCTACTTTCATGATGGCCCTCTTTTTATAGGTTAAGGATACCATAGTCGACTGTGTGGCTGTGCGATACAAGCATTGTCGGGTCCTGAATCCACATGCCACATGGTATGGTTGTCGGGGGGATGGTACCCAGGTACCTCAAAGACCGCAGAAGCCTGGTAGCCTACAGAAATCCGGTTGGAGCCTGCCTAGAAAATCGGAGCTTGTCGGATGGCTCAATCTGGCTGGAGCCCGCCTGGAAAATACAGTTGGAGCCTGCCTGGGCTCAATCTGGCTGGAGACTGCCTGGCAAATTCGGCTAGAGTCCGCTTGGAAAATCTGGCTAGAGCCTGCCTGGATCAATTCAGTAGGAGCCTGCCAGACGGTTCAATCCGGCTGGATCCTGCTAGATGGTCCAGTCCGACTGGATCCCGGTCGTGCCATGGATTCCCCTGCCAACATTGGATCCCTTGCTGCTTAGGATTCCCTATGTCGCACGAGGATAAGACATAAAGGACTACTACTACGTCGCCCCATACCTCTACAATACAGCTACAATGCAACTTTATTCATCTGCCACTGTAAAGTTAGGCCACCTAGGCCCCACCTTGTCCCTTGGGCACCCTTTTATAAGGTGCACCAGGGAGCCTCTCCTATGCAGCTCTAAGATCATACGCTCCTTCTCGCCGGGACTCTCTCCTCTCCCTCTAGCTTAGCTCCATTGCTACACAGCTCAAGAAGCACCATTGTAGCTCTCATATACTCCACATATAGTGCAGACATGTAGGAGTAGGGGTTTTACCTCACCACGAGGGCCTCAGACCTAGGTACACCGTTGTGTTTGTGTATGCCCAACCCCGTCCTGGACACCGTCGCCACGCCATGTGATCCCACACCAGTTTTCCATCCCGATATGGTTATGTCATCAAACAAGGATACGACAATGGTCGGCGAGGGGTGGTGATGCTACCAATCCCTTGGCTCGGGCGGTGTGTTGTTGCACTCTATGTCGATGGGACCAGACAACAACATTCGGTATTGTCTCACCTGTCGCGCCTGTAGTGGCAATTAATGCGGGTGTACAGTCGCATGGAAGAGCACGCTAGATGTCCCGCATGCCTCCCCGTGTGCTATTGTCAATGTGTCGATTGTTGACTTTTGTGCCAATCCCGCATCGCTAACTGGGATGGATGGGTTCCCATCATCACCTTGTTGGGCAGCCCCTAAGGCCCACGTGGGTGAGGCATCTCGCGTCGTGTATGCCTATCTTATGCAATCCTGTGAACACTTCCCTGGTAGACTGCATATCTACGGGGATACCCTCAAGGTGTAACCCTTGAAGATGTAGATCTTGTAGGTCTCTACGCTCTTCTTGGCCTTCTTCCTGCACTACAGGAAGTGCACACATATTTACCTAGTCGTTGGCATGTCATCTACTTGGCTGGTCTAGCATGCTATCGGCCATCCCCGGGAAGTAGAGCATTGTGCCAATTCTTGGCGATACTATGAGCCTATATAGGTGAAGTAACATACAGTCTAACATTCGCATATTACCATCATAAAACCATGTAGAGGAATAAAACTTGACCAAATACTCACAGATACTATACGGAAATCATAACCAATTCATCTTGTGCCCTCGGGAACATGGGAAGCTACTCACAATGGAGAGACATTACAAAGATCAAAGTATTGGTGGAATTGTTGATGGGGAGGAGGAGAAGCCCCATGCATGGCGATGAAGAAGAAGGCTATGGTGGTGGCGGCCCCTTGGCCCCCCTTCTTCCTTGGAGATGGCGCAAAAATGGAGGAGCTTCTCCCCCTCCTTGGCGGATGCCAAGGGAAGAATTTTCATGGCTTTGGCTTGGTCCCTACAAAATTAGGCCCCCCTCAATATATATGGTTGGAGATACAAACTAGCCCATTGGATTGATGCTTCTTTGATCCAAGGGCTCTCTAGCACCTCCAGAACCTTACTAGACATTCCCTCTGTCCCTCACGATCCCATAGTGATGTGGGGTTTCCACGGCAATGCCCATACTTGATGGACTTGAGTTTTCGACAAGGTGATATGTGCAGGAGACTTCGTCGGCTAACAAACAAACAATGGGGACACGAGTTTATCCAGGTTTAGGCCCCTAGAGGGAAAACCCTACTCCTACTTATTTGTTCTTGATTGATGAAGAAACCGAAGGTTACAAGGTCACTGAGATGGCTATGGATGCGCAGATTGGATCTGGCCTGCTTGCGGTGAGAGTTTCGATGATGTGTTGGGTTTCCTAGTCTTGAGCTTTCCTTGCTCTACGTGTCAGGAATACGAGCTTCATGGTCACCAATTTGTCTTGGTATTTAGGATCCTTAGTAGGTCATCGTGTGGGCCTTCCGCTGGGCCGAGATGGGTAGGCTAGAGGAATGTGCCCTCTGGGCATACCCATGTCAGTAGCCCCCGAGTGTCTAGTCGAATCGTAGATTCGGGTGGAGACTTTTGAAGTCTTGGATGCATGGTCGAAGCCGGTGGTATCATAAGGAAAAGGAGCTGACTCGGAAGTACATCAGGTCAACATGTGTGTAGATGCTTAATTGCCATAGGGATATTGGTAAGTGTGCCTGATTCTCTTGACGGATCGGGATCGGTTAATTGCTCTTGGGAAAAAACGACAACACCTACTTTAGATTCGAGTCCTCGGACTCGAATCCGGTACGGGCCGGGGTACTTCGAGTCATATCGCGGAGGCTCTACTGAGTCAAATGCCAGCCTATATGTATTTACCCAACATGTCCATTGGGGTTTTCTTCAGGTTGTAATCATGGTATTTATTTGGTAGAGCACAGTGGATGTGGTTGCTAGGCCATCAGATAGGATTTATAGGTCTTATTTGTGCATTGTAGACACAACATCCGAATGTTTCTCTCATCGGATGCGATTCAGGTAGTCGAGGAGATGTTACTTGTGAACTCGACATCGATATAGGGTACATAGAAGGTGAAGTCGCCAAGTGTATGATTGTTGTAAGTAAGGAGTCGACATTGTGGATGCAATCGACACAACAGACAATGCTGTAAATCTTTGTTTTTATAGGGTGCACGACAAGCGCTCCCTATGTGAGTAGCTCTCGAGTGTATGGTCAAGTCATAGACTCGAGCAGAGACTCAAAGTCATAATTCATGCATTGTGTAGCTGCTAGTCGACAACCTTGTAAGGAGAAGGCATTGACCCGGAAGTTCATCGGGTCAACATTTACTTGTAGTTTTGGATGATCGTCAGTCGATGGTGTGAACATAGTCGATGCATACATTTATGTTAGGTGCATAACTAGCGCTCCCTATGGGAGTAGCCCCCGAGTGTATTGTCGATTCGTAGACTCGTGCAAAGACTCATGTCTTGTATCATGTGGTCACGGTCGACAATCTCATAAGGGGATACCGCTAACCCGGAAGTACATCAGGTGTGCGACCAGCGCTCCCGATAGGAGTACCCCCCAAGTGTCTAGTCGAGTCGTACACTCGACTAGAGACTCAAAGTTGGAGGTATTGTATTGGGCAGTCGAGTGATCCGTAGCCGGAAGGAGTCGACACTATGAACGGTGCTGACACGGCGGAGTCGTGCGGGGTTTAGCCACATGCGTCAATGATGCAGATAGAGTCGAAGCGGCCAACATCGCTTCTCTTGGGTGTGCGGCCAGCGCTCACTATGGGAGTAGCTCCCGAGGCTATGGGCGACAACTTGTGGCTATGCATAGGCTTATTATTAGCATCACTAAGCAGCGTGGTTATCCGAGGAAAGTGTCGACTCAGGTATTGGCATCTATTTGAGTTGTTATTTGACTCCATTGTAGGACCTAATATAATAGCTCAATATAATAGCTCGATGCAGACGATATACTTGTAAGCTGCAGAAATGCAAAGAATTATGAAGCACTTGTTCTTGTAAAGAATATCGTCTTTCGGCTTGTTTTAACATTTTGGTGCTATTAAACTCGACACTTTTGCACTTTATGTGAGGCATTTTCGTTAGTCTGGCGCTCTTAGTCTCGGTACCTTGCTGACCTGTCAGTTGGGCTACAACTAGGTCAGAGTTTTCAAGGACTCGACATTTAGGACAAGTCAGCTACTATGATAGTCACATACGAGGTGCTCGAGCATGCGGAGTCGATGCCATTTAGGTTACTCGAAAGGGATCAACCCCAAGTGTGTCGAGTGCGATTAAAGTAAATAATTTATTGACTCTGAGTAGAGGAACACTTAGCTCTATTTGTAGTTGATGTCGCAAACATGTAGTCGACGCAACAGAGGTCGCGCGATGGACGGAGTCAACGTAGTGGTCAGAGTTGACATGGAGGTTGTAGTCAACACAGAGGACATATAGTCGAGGTCGACGGAGTCACGCAGCAGATAGAGTCTGACGTGGACACGGAGTCGAAACGGTGGACGTATAGTCGAGGCTGACAGAGTCGCACGACGGACCGGAGTCAACGCAGTAGACCGGAGTCAATGTGGTAGTGGGTTGGCGCAGCCCCTGGGCATAGAGTCAATGCGATCGGACGGAGTCACGCAACAGAGTCATCAAAACTTTGTCATATGGAGCACGCTCACCAGGAAATCCATGCATGCGATAAGTGTTCGACTAATCATTGCCTCCAAGTGATTATGCATGTAATTAGCGTTGTGGCTTCAAAATCCATGCATGAAAGTGTAGATCCGTACATGGCCTGTATTGAGTCTTGATGCATATTGAGCACTAGCAATAATTCTACTGGTACTTCACATAAGCTTGCCATTGATTTTCAATTGTTGGCGGAAACTGATCCAATCGATGGTCTTTTTTTTTTGCTTGAACTAATTCATGTGAGGATGTCTCTTGCACGCATTTTTCTCTAATCTCGGACTTTAATTCAATTACTAGCTTACAACGCAAGTAATGATTCATCCCATCCAAACTCAACCGGACTAGTATTTTTGAACTTGCCATCCTTTGCCGTATAGGATTTGGACTGTGTCGACTGCCTTGGAAACTGAATCCTGCATACAATTGTAGCTTATTGATCTCCCCTGGTTTGTAATTTGACTCGATCTGTTCGGTCTTGTCAGGTTCGTGACTCAACCAGATCTGCGTGGCTATTACAACTTCTAGATTTTGTCCGACTCGGCGAATCCGCACAGGCTGGATTGACGTGGATTCCATGAAATTTAATTTTTCAATTAGTGATTGACGATCTGAGATAGACACTTCGATGATCTTGCTGACATGGAAGTCGAAAGCCGGGAGAGAGGCCGGTCAGTGGAGGGTGAACTCGAGGGAGCCAAATTGGATACGCTCCCTAGAGGTTGTCGAGTCGTAGATTGCTCATGAAGCCGCCAAATTCATCACCTCAACGCATAGATTCCCCGTGGACGGTGCCAATTGACGTGGGGTCTCCACTGCAATGCCCATACTTGATGGACTTGGATTTTGGGGAAGGTGATATGTGTAGACACTTCATCGGCTAACAAACGAACAATAGAGACGTGAGTTTACACATGTTCAGGCCTCCGGAGGGAAAATCCTACTCTTGCTTGTATGTTCTTGATTGATGAATAAACTAAAGCTTACAATGTCACCGAGATGACTATGGATGCACAGATTGGATCTAGTGTGTTTGCGGTGAGAGTTTCAATGTTGTGTTGGGTGTCTAGATATGTCCTCCTCGATGACCCCTCCTAGACTTTATATGAGAGGCTAGGTCTTAGGAACCATGACCGAGTAGGTTACAAGTGGTTCGTTCGTTAAATTTCTACCTCTATATCTATCTTTGAGGTGTTTGGGTTTTGTAGATTCGAACTCTAGAGTCTCCTAGTCTTGAGCTTTCCTTGTTCCACGTGCCAGGAATATGGGCTTCATGGTCACCAATTTGCCTTTGGCTTCAGGATCCTTAGTAGGTCGTCATGTGGGTTGTCTTATAGTCTAAGCTGGGTAGGCCAGAGACATGTGCCCTCTAGGCATACCCATGTCACATAGAGTCATTGATTGGCTAAATCCATCAAGTATGGGAGGAGTTTAAGTAAATCATGTCACAAACCTTGGACTCCCAAAACTACTTCTGTATCCTTCGGTAATCGGAGTCTACATGTCGCATACGAACTTCCCCCGCCCAAAAAGTATGTCACAATTTTTTCCAAATTCGCATATCTACAAACTAAAATGTGTCTCGATACATGTGAATCTAGACAAATCCACGACATCCTTTTTGGGTGAAAGGTTTTAGTGTATAGATACATGCGAATCTAGACAAATCTATGACATACTTTTTAGGATAGATGGAGTATTTTATATCAATCATCATTTGTTGAAATTTCCAACAACTTTCATGTTGAACAATTTTTCGTTTGGCATCATCTTCGGTTTTCGGTCTTGGCATCTTTGAAAACTGTTTTATAGAGATGGATTTCAGAAGACTCCTGATTTCACCATATTTGTGAAATTCCTACACAACAAAGTGTAAAACAAGTTGTAAATTTTGCAACTATTAGTAAGTATTCCCATCAGAGTAAATAATTCACTAGATTGTTTCAGCTCTAACTGCTACTCACGTCATCCTGGTTCTTTTTAGCCATGGGATGGACACCGAGAAGGACACACGGCGACGTCACAACGGAGCCCTGCTATCCCATGAGACGGGTCCTGCTGCTGGCTAGGGCGAAAGATTCCATACCGCGGACGGGTGTACCGCATGCCATCGTACCCCACGTTGTTGGACGGTGGGTCGCGCGCACGACATGGGATGCTGTTAGCGTACGCGGGTTGGAACATGCGCGGTGAGAGGCGTTCCCTTTGGAACAATTCTCCACACCCACCAGGTTGCGTGGCACGCCAAGAGCCAACGTGGCGCATCGGAAGGCATGGACAAAACAGGTTTCGAGCAGCGAAGACCTTTCTTCACAGTGTAGGCCATTGACTTCCGTGGGTTTTTGTGGACGTCTACAGGTGAGCTTCGACCGTAGGCTATAGACATATGCGTATGTCGGCGGCGCAGCACTGTGGACCCTTTCTAGACGCATTTTTCGCAATGGACAACCAAGCTGGCACCGTAGGCTAAAGATATACGCGGTTTTTTGAAGAAGATATACCCTAGAGGCAAATAATAAAGGGGTTTATTATCATATCTTATTAGTTCATAATATTTTTTTATCATGTTATAACTGTATCAAGTTGAAACATTGATACATGTGTGGTATATAAACAAACCCAGGTCCCTAGTAGGCTCTATTCAACTAGTTCATTGGGCAGCTGATGATCAAGTTTTCCTGATCACAATGCTATTAGAGCCAACCAACAATGAAGTCATATTATTTGATATGATGTGATTGATATTTCTCACTGATGATTGTTGCAACACGATCATGTCACTTAGTTCAAGTTGCAATTGTCAGAAACGGAGTGTCCTAATCCTTAGACCGTGAGATCATACTAATCACTATTACCAGAGGATTTCTTTGACTGCATCAACTGTCCTTTCCGTGACTAGGTGACCATAAAGGTGCATGTTGAGTATTCTGAAGGAACAGGTTGAGGCCTATGCATCAAGATTGGGATTTGTTCTCTTGTGCGACGGGAAGATACACTAGGCCCACTCAGTGAATTACATCCATATGTTGTGCAGCATATGACTAGGTCATGGTGATGGAATTTCACGTGAACGAGTAAAACAGTACTTGTTAGAAACGAGATTGAACAAGGTATCATGATACCTATAATTAGATCTCGGACAAGTCGTGTATCGTGTAACAAAGGGAATTGGATATTTCATTTAAGGTTCGACACAATGGTGATTCATGGAGTGCATAGGGGTCAATATGGGAATCTCCGTCCCGCTGTTGATCATTGATCGAGATCATGTCTATGACATTTCCGAACCATAGGGAAGCATGCTTAAGGGCACTACAACGCTTATAGATCTTCCTGTAAGATGGAACCACAAAAGAGAGAGAAATCGGAATCATTTCGGGAGAGATCCGAAGTTGTTCAGAGAAATAAAGAAGGAAAGAGACCCAAAAGAGTTTCGGATAAATGATAATTTATAATATGCATTTATTATATGCTAATTATCAATTAACTTATATTAAATAAACATTAAAATTAAAATTTATAGTGCGACTTTCTCATTAGGCCAAAACCCCGGAGGGAATTGACCTAGAAGAAAACTGCAGGAAAAAGGACATGAAACAACATTGGGCTAGTTTGACCAACCCACGTGAGCGGGCGATAGATAATATCCGCCACTTGCGTGCAACAGCAGCTGCTCGCCACCGCCATAGGCCTGCTCAACCCCGAGCCAACTTGGGCACACGGGGGAGCTGGGCAGGTGGGTGAGCCAATCGAGCTGGCAGGTCGCGCGGGGCAAGCCGGCCCACTCGGGCCAGGCTATCGCTGGCTTCCACACAAGGCAAGCTTGTCGGGCCGCGCGGGTGGGAGTCGGCCCACCCGGCCACACAACCACCACTACTGGCGCGCGAGCTGGGCCACCGGGGGCGGTGCTGGCCCGCCCGGCTAGCCCCCGCTGTTGCTGGCTGTTGTTGGGCCTAGCGGGGTGGCCCACCCAGCCACCCAATGGCCTAGGCGGTTGGTAGCCTGAGGTTTCCCCTTTTTCCTTTGTATTTTAGTCCCACATGGCTAGACCTTTGGGAAAGGTACGCCCCTTCCACCTATATAAAGGGGTGTCCATGGGAGGAATTAAACACACCAATTAAGATATTCTCCAAGGGACTTTTCCTTAGAGAAATCCCCCTCTCTCTCAGTTGCCTTTGCGGTGGCACGGTACCGAAGAAGGACTATACACACAAAGTCAACACCACTGCGACACGCCGTTGTGCTGCAGGGATTCTGGCCAGGAGTTCTACTTTCGCAACCTCGGTAGGGATCAGAGCTTGGGACTCGTTGTATTGCATCGTATGTGTGTGATAAATCGGGGGCTACCATTAGTAGCAACCTGACTGTCGTGCAAGGACTTGGACAAGGGGTGATGTGCGAGGAGCTTTGCGACCCTGAGGTCGGAAGGGTATGACTACATCATCCAATCTCCTGCATTAGTGTAACACTCTCTTTGTCTTCAAGGGTATGTTATGGCCATCTTCCTCCATTACTATATCCCTTACTAGATAGATCATGGGCGTTAGGGTGTTCCAGTGTAGTAATTTTTTTGTTATCTTCTACGTAAACCCTTTAGTGGTATCAGAGCCTGATCTATGGGTAGTATGATAGTACGAATAGACACATGTAGAGTGTGGGCATTGATACCCTAGTTGTTACCTTCCCACATGTATTTGTTTATTATATCACGGTACTGTGAGATGAAGCGGCCCAGACCGACCTTACGTGTAATCTTACGTGAGACTGGTTCCACGCTTGACATATGGTTGTACCATATAAGTAGCTAGCGGGTGTCTGTCTCTCTCACATTAGTTGATATAGCATATACAATAGAAGGCCCCGAAAGGTGTGTAGTAGAGACAACTACTGTATCCATGTTGTGATTGGAAGTTCATATGTAGAAACGTTCTATTGCGAAAGCCTGAATAGCCACGTAAAATCTGCAATAGATAAAGTAGAGGCATCTTACTTTATGTTGCAGGGAAGACTTTGTTATGTGATATGGTTACAGTCGTGAATAAGGTAATGTAGTTTACTTTTCTTATTACTAAGTCGTATAGTAGTAGTCATCGCGATGATGAATGACAAGATCGGTGACATCATGGACTTGGCATCAAGCCGGCGCACCTGATGGATATCATGGAGCGCGAAGACAACCATGTCACATCACATTTAGATTATATATATTTAATCTTTGTGTGCATCTTGTTTTGAGTGCAAGTATTAGATATACAATGATAGTATTTAAATAGGATGATCCCTAATTAATAGCAATGTAGTGTTATCCCATTAGTGTGTACCACCAAGAAAGTTCGTCATTATGAAGCATGTCGTGATGATCAGGTGCTAGACATATCTACATTCACATATGGTGGGTGCAAGCCATGTATGCACATCGAATACACTATGGTTGGGTTGGCGAGCCTAGCATGTATAGACTTGGCCTTGGAACACGGAGATTGAAAGATCAAGACGAGTCACATGGATGATGTGATCGACGGATACAGTCCACCCTGGCAGCCGCACCAAATGTCGTGATGATCAGGGTTGATGTGGTGTAAAGGGGTCGTGTAATCACTAAACTGTCTTTAGGGATGATAGTTTAAGTGGGAGCTCGTTTGTTAATATGATTACAAATTTGAACTCCAATTATGAACTTAGTATAAGTTGTTTTGCAAATGTCTTATAGATTATGGCCATCCCCTCAGTTCAGGACATCTTTGGTCTATTAATAAACAGGGACAAACTTAAGTTAGATGGGACGAATTTCATCGACTGATACCAATGCCTAAGAAGGATCCTCATAGAAAACCATCTCCTCTATATCCTTTATGAACACCTAAAATATTTCCCCGATGAATCCGACGGTAGAGAAGATATGACTCTTCATGACCGCCGTGATACCTTCACCATGGTCGAACCCAAAGCTAGGATCGTCATCAACATAAATGGTATATGTGATATACAAGTAATAAATGTTTCCATGAAACACTTATGCAGTTTTCAAGTATTGGATACTTAATCTTGTTTTATTGAAAACACGACCCTCTGTGTGAGAGTTACAGAATGGAATGAGGTGTTGATGGCGTGATGACGGTAAACAAGCTAGTTGATGACCGACGACACTCCTTCTCTTAAAGTTTATCATTAGGATTAGTAGATTTAAATAAAAGCTTTATAATCAAGTTTGTGAAACTTATTAGTGCGTCTTGCTTATTGCGAGACAATTATTCATATTAATAAGAAACAATCATTTGTTCTGTTTTGATGAATAATTTCTTTTTGTGATTCACATTGGGATTATAAACAAGTTATTCTAGTCTTTATCTGTATGATAAAAAGGACGTTTATGAAAAATGCCAAAAGATATTCAAGTTTAAATATTGAATAACACTATTGTTTAAGTCATTGTGGTTATTGCATGTTTTTCATGTTAATGAAAATCAGGGTCTTAGATATTTGATCTAGAAACTTTGCAAAACGGTGCCTCGTTGGGCAAAATGACTAAACTCCGCATTCTGGTAAAATGGTGATATGCGACAGATAGTGGAAATCATTATTTTATAAACGTCATGGCGTGTTTAAGTAAATATGTGTATTCACTTAATAAAACACAAGTTTGAAACTATTTCAATTGTTCAAATGATTTTAGAATGAAGTGGATATAAAATTAATAAGAATTCCAAAGTCTCTGTGATTTAATCAAAGTAATTTAGAATTCAAGTTAATAGACAATTGGCATAAAAGGACTTGTGAAAAATTGTTCCACAAATTATGATAATTGGAAAAATTCAAAATGTATTGAATTATCTGAATATCATTGTCATAGTGTATGAAATACATATGGTCCAAATGATCTTTAGATGGATTAACGTTAGGGATTGGAGTTGAGAGACTGAATTAGTAAACACTCAAAAGTATTAGGAACATCTAAAGGTTCACGGAAACAACACCATATGAGATATGGCAAGCTCGAGTTTCTAGAGATTTCGATAGTTCGAGATCGTTGTGAATTGTAAGTCTTTGTGATGCATCGTTAGTATGACTATGAATGCAAATTCCGAACTAATACTCGAAGAAGAAAAAGTTTGTATTGTCTCAACATGGTACTTCTTTGAAAAATTGTTTTCTTATAGAAGTGTTAGTAGAAGGGTATAAGTGTAAGCATAAGTTTCTTCTAATACTTTAGAAAGTAGGATTTAAGAATTTGTTGTGCCATTTGGAGAATTTCATTCTTGATTCACCTATTATTGAAATAATACATACCTACAAACTACAAAGAAAGATTGATGGACCTAAGTACAAGAAATGACATAAAGTCATGAAATTGGCAAAGGACTGATCAAAATTGCAATGTCTTCAAGAGTTTGAAGAAAAAGGTTGTAACTAGTACAACAAGTAGGTTTTCACCAATCAGGAATTGCTAAGTCTTGTAGCAGAAAATTCTCGATTCTATGTGAGATCAAAGAATTTTGGATTTGCCAAAGATTATCGAGAAAAGTCTGTAAATTGAGTGGGAGCTAAGAATTTTTCCAAGTCGAATATGTGGATGACATATTTGAGTGGGAGATGAGTGATATCCTAGAATATCAAATATTGATGAAATATTTGAGTGGGAGCGTGACAATGTTCTTGAATATGTAATTGATATATTAGTGAAAAATGTGTTTGGTATTAGGAATGATTAGATCATTAGATGGATAAAATTTAACATATATTAGATATAGTGGATCTATGTGATTAGATCAGGATGTTTAATAAACAATAAATGTCAAAATACTTGGAGTTCTGAAAGTAGTTCAAAGGGACCTAGTTGAGATTATGAAAACAGTTCAAAATGGATTCAAGTGAAGAATTGGTTCTTACTTGAACGATTAGGAGAAGTAATGCATAGTGACTCAGTATTCATGACAAGGTTAAAGGAATGAAAGGTGCATCACATCACTTGTTCCTTCGCCATAGGTTTTTCTAGAAACACCCATGTTATTTATACTTGACATAATGTGACCCAGGTTCTTGATGTAAGAACAAGTTTCTGAGTGATTGAAGTTAATCCTTGAACTAGAGTTAAGTTTAGCGTAGAGGAAGCATGGTCAGGGATCAGAGTTGTAGATATTGCAATTTGATCAAAGTCTATATAGATATAGAAGTATTAGAATACTGCAGAATAAGCACAAGTGGTTTTGGTTTTAGAAAGTTTGACTTTCGACTAAGTGTGTTTTATGGATACACATGACATCTTGAAAGTTCAATTGACTGATAGATCATCATTGTATATACTAGAAAATAGAAGTCTCACTTTGCCACCAAAATGTACAACACATTATATGATAATGGTGTGAAAGTCAAATAGATGACATTATTGATTTGAAAAATAGGACCTTATGAATATGGTAAAATAGATTTAGGACAGAAAGTCCTCCATGAGCAAGCATGATCAATAAAAAACATACGAGTTATGGTTTATGATTAGTAGCAATGCATCTAGATTATTTGTACTCTAGTGTAAGTGGAAGACTAAAGGAGATAGGCCCTAGAGGCAAACAATAAAGGGGTTTATTATCACATCTCATTGGTTCATAATAGTTTTATATCATGTTATAACTGTATCAAGTGGAAACATTGATACATGTGTGGTATACAAACAAACCCAGGCCCCTAGTATCCTCTATTCAACTAGTTCATTGGGCAGCTGATGATCAAGGTTTCCTAATTATGGTGCTATTAGAGCCAATTGACAATGAAGTTATATCATCTAGAATTATGTGATGGACATTTCCCACCGATGATTGTTGCAACACGATCATGTCACTTAGTTCATGTTGCAATTGTTAGAAACGAAGTGTCCTAATCCTTAGACTGTGAGATCATATTAATCACTATTACCAGAGGATTGCTTTGACTGCATCAGCCGTCATTTCCATGACTAGGTGACCATAAAATGTTGGAAATATGCCCTAGAGACAAATAGTAATAAGGACTATTATCATATTTCATAAATTTTATGATTAAGTTTTATATCATGCTATAACTGTATTGAGAGGAAACATCAATACACATATGATATATAAACAACCAGGGGTTCCTAGTGAAACTCTAGTCATTGGTTCATTGGTCAACAGATGATCAAGTTTCCTGATCATGTGGCATTTATGCCAGTTGGAAATGGAGTCAACTCATTCTGAGAATGAGATGATGAACCAGTACCCAACCTAAACATCGTGACCCGATCATGTCACGAAGTTCAAGTTATGATGATTAGAAATGGATCCTTGTAGACTATTCCTTAGACCGTGAGGCTATATCAATCACTATCTCCCGAGAGTGCTTAGATAGCATCAAGCGCCACTTGGTAATACAGTGGTTATAAAGGTGTGTTCAGGTACTCGGAGGAAAACATAGAGGCAATATATGTCAAGAGCGGGGATTGTCCATCCACATGACGGAAAGATACTTAAGGGCCCACTCAGGAGAAGTTATATCCAATAGCTGGGCAGGGTGTGATTTGATCACATGGATATCACTTGTCAGAACGAGTCAAGTAGCATTGTTCGGTAACGATATTGAACACGACATGGTGATGTCATTGATCAGATCTCGGTTAATGCAAGTATCAAGAGACAAAGGGAATAAGACATGACCATCCCGGTTCAAACGACAAAAGATCTTCGTGGAAGGCATAGGGGTCACATGGCCATATAGGTCCCTCTGTTGATCATTGGTCCGGGAGTGTCCCGACCATGTCTGGAGTGTTCTCAAACCGTAGGGTATCACGCTTAAGGGTTTGATGATGCTTAGAGAGTGTTTATAGGATCAGAAGAATCGCCGAAGAATAGTAGAGAGAAAACTAGAAGGGTTTCGGTAAGTCCGGAGGATATCCGGAGTGGAGATGGAAGGTGTTCCATAGCCACAGAGGTTGAATAATATGTGAATGAATGTTAAATATTGATTTAATCATTTATTCATAAGTATTTAATAAAAGAGAAAATCAATTTAAAGGTCAAAAGGCTTAATGGGCCAATTCCGAAGGGAAGAGGGTGTTGGAGATATGCCCAAGAGGCAATAATAAAAGTGGTTATTATTATATCTTTGTGTTTATGATGAATGTTTACATCCCATGCTATAATTGTATTATAAGGAAACACTAATACATGTGTGTTTTGTAAACGAAAAAGAGTCCCTAGTAAGCCTCTTGTTGAACTAGCTTGTTGATTAATATATGATCATGGTTTCCTGATCATGGACATTGGATGCCATTGATAACAAGGTTATATCATTAGGAGAATGATGTGATGGACACACGCCCATAGTAAGTATAACATAAGATCAAGTCATTAAGTTCGTATTGCTACAAGCTTTCAAATGCATAGTAACCTAATCCTTCGACCATGAGGTTATGTTAATCACCATCACCGGATGGGTACTTTGATGACATCAAACACCGCTTCTCAGAATCGGGTGGTTATAAAGGTGTCATTGGGTATTCTGAAAGTATGTGTTGAAGCGCATGGACCAAGATTGGGATTTGTCCATCCATATGACGGATAGATATGCTCTGGGCCCTCTCGGTGGAATGTCATCTAGTTAGCTTGCAAGCATGTGACTAGGTCACAAGGGATGACATAACATGGAACGAGTAAAGAGTACTTACCAGTAACGAGGTAGAACTAGGTATGGAGGTACCGACGATCAAACCTCGGATAAGTAGAGTATCGCGTGACAAAGGGAATTGGTTTCGTATGTTAATGGTTCTATCGATCACAAAGTCATCATTGAGTATGTGGGAGCCGTTATGGATCTCCAGATCCCGCTGATGGTTATTGATCGGAGAGGTGTATCCATCATGTCTGCATATTCACGAACCGTAGGGTGACACACTTAAGGTTCGATGCTGTTTAGTTAGATATGGAATGTGCGTTGGAGACCGAATGTTGTTCGGAGTCTTGGATTGGATCTGGGACATCACGAGGAGATCTGGATTTGTCCGGAGAATAAGATTCATATAATGGAGATCATTTTCTAGGTTCGGAAATGTTCCGGAGTGCAAATATGGGGATTCTAGAAGGTTTTGGAGTGTTCTGGAAAGTTGTAGAAGGTTCCGTGGACTTTACTTGAAAACCAAGAAAGGAAAGGGGAAGAGTTGGGGGGAAGGAAACTCCCTCCCCCCTCTCCCTTGTGCGCCGGCCCTAGGAGGTGGGCCTAGGGGTGGGAACCCTAGGCCGCACCCCTCCCTCTATATATAGAGGGGTGGAGGCGCCACCCCCCTTGCCCCTCCACTCTTGCCCTAGCCACCTCTCTCCTCCTCCTTCACTCTGCTCAGGCTTAGGCGAAGCCCTGCAGAATTCTCTACTCTACCACCACCACCACGCCATCGTGCTGCTGGGATTCCGTGGAGAGATCTACTACCTCCGCTGCTCGCTGGAACGGGAAGAGGAAGGTCTACATCGACTCCGCACGTGTGACCGACTGCGGAAGCACTGCCGGAACGCGGCGCCGGAAGGATCGTCTACTCGATCTTGAGATCGGCAAGTAATCGTCTACATCAACCACGAGATCCGATCTCGCACAAGGCTTTCGGATCTACAAGGGTTAGTACAGATCTATCTTGTTGCACATGTCTAATAGATTAGATCTTGGCTTTTATCTAGATTAGATCTGGATTTTGTTCATTCTTGCGGTAGAATTTTTTTGTTTTTGTTGCTACGAACCCATCAGTGGTATCAGAGCCGTGTCTATGCGTAGATCTGTTGCACGAGTAGAACACAATGGTTTTGTGGGCGTTGGTGCTCGTGCCATCTTTTGCTTTGTGTACTTTGCATCTTGTGGTATGGTGGGATGAAGCGGCTCGGGCTAACCTTACATGTCATCGCACATGAGACTTGCTCCACGCTTGACGTGTAACTTGCTTTGCACAAGTGGTTTTGCGGGTGTCTGTCTCTCCCACCATAGTATAGATCCAATTTACACTTTACACTTGATAGCACTTGTATCAACGTTGTGGTTTCAGTTTCGTAGGTAAGATCCGTTCTTATTCGAAAGCCCCAAACCACGTAAAACATGCAAAGAAAATTAGAGGCGTCTAACTTGTTTTTGCAGGGGTTTTGTGATGTGATATGGCCATCATGTGATTGTGATTATATTTGATGTATGCAATGATCCTTGTTGTAATATGGCAACCGGCAGGAGCCTAATGGTTGTCTTTGATTCTGTTAAGACCTGCGTGTCTATTCATCTTGTAATAGCTTTATTCCAAGTAGTTGTAATAGTTGCTAGTGATGATGGACAACCATGAAGCGGCGCCACATGACCTTGACGCAATGCTGGTGATGATGGAGATCATGTCCGTGCTTTGGAGATGGAGATCAAAGGCATAAGAAGAAAGGGCCATATCATATCACACTAATTATGAATTGCCTGTGATGTTAATCCTTTATGCATCTTGTATTGTTTAGATCGCGACGGTAGCATTATAAGATGACCCCTCTCACTAAATATCAAGTAATAAAGTGTTCATCCTTAGTTGTCACCGTTGCTAAGACTCGTCGTTTTGAAGCATCTCGTGATGATCGAATGTGATAGATTCTACGTGTGCATACAACGGGTGCAAGCCAGATTTGCACATGCGGAAACTAAGGTTAATCTTGACGAGCCTAGCATGTACAGACATGGTCTCGGAACACGGAATACCGAAAGGTAGAGCATGAGTCATATAAATGATATGATGAACATGAAGATTGTTCGCCGATGAAACTACATCTTCTCTCGTGAAGATCGGACTTGGTGTAGTGGACTTGGTTCGTGTAATCACTAAGACAATGTGAGGGATGTTGTTTTGAGTGGGAGTTCACCTAGTTAATTTAAGAATTAAGATTGAACTCAATTTATCATAAACTTAGTCTAAACTACTTGCAAATTTGTTGTAGATTATGGCGAACCTCTCCATCAATTTCAATGCGTTCCTAGAGAAAGAAAAGCTTAAGAACAATGGAAGCAACTTCACGGACTGGTTCCGTGGACTAAAGATTGTCCTCAGGGCTGGTCAGTTGACCTATGTGCTCGAAGCACCGCTAGGTGACCCACCTGCAGAAGATGCCACCGATGACGTAAAGAATGTTTATGCCACTCGGAAAAATCACTACTCCACAGTTCAGTGTGCCATCCTGTACGGTTTAGAAACGGAGCTTCAGAAGAGCTTTGAGCACCACGACCCGTTTGAGATCATTAAGGATCTCAGGCTAATTTTTGAGACTCACGCGGCCGTGGAGAGCTATGAGGCCTCCGAAAAGTTCTTTAACTGTAAGATGGAAGAGGGAAGCTCCGTTAGCGAGCACGTGCTCACCATGTCTGGGCACGCAAACAAGCTCCAAGAGTTGGGGATAACGATTCCTAATGAGTTAGGGATTCACCATGTCCTCCAATCACTGCCACCAAGTTATAAGAACTTTGTGATGAACTACAATATGCACTACATGAACAAGACGTTGCCTGAACTATCGTCCATGCTGAAAACTGCTGAAGTGGAGATCAAGAAGGAGCACCCAAGTGTTGATGGTCAATAAGACCACCAATTTCAAGAAACAGGGCAAGCCTAAGAACAAGGGCAACTTCAAGAAGGACGGCAAGAAAGCTGCCGCACCTGCTAAGAAGCCCAAGGCTGGTCCTAAGCCCAAATCAATGCTTCTCTCGCAAGGGTGCTGGTCACTGGAAGCGTAACTGCCCAAGTACCTGGCGGATCTGAAGAACGACAACATCAAGAAGAAAGGTATATTCGATATACATGTTATTGATGTGTATCTTACTAGTAATCGTAGTAGTGCCTAGGTATTTGATACTGGTTCGGTTGCTCATATTTGTAACTCGAAACAGGAGCTGCGGAATAAGCGAAGACTAGCGAGAGACGAGGTGACGATGCGCGTTGGAAATGGCTCCAAGGTTGATGTGATCGCCGTCGGCACGCTCCCTCTACATCTACCTTCAAGATTAGTTTTAAATTTGAATAATTGTTATTTGGTGTCTGCGTTAAGCATGAACATTATATCTGGATCTTGTTTATTGCGATACGGTTACTCTTTTAAGTCCGAGAATAAAGGTTGTTCGATTTATATGAGTAATATCTTTTATGGTAATGCACCTGAGATGAATGGTTTATTCTTACTGAATCTCGATAGTAGTGTTACACATGTTCACAACATAGATGCTAAATGAACAAAATTGAATGATAATTCTACATACATGTGGCAATCGCTGCCTTGGTCACATTGGAGTGAAGCGTATGAAGAAACTCCATTCTGATGGACTTCTTGAATCACTTGAAAGATGCGAAGCATGTCTAATGGAAAAATGACTAAGACTCCATTCTCTGGAATAATGGAGCGAGCTATGGACTTATTGGAAATAATACATACCGATGTGTGCGGTCCAATGAGTGTAGCATCGCGTGGTGGATATCGTTATGTTCGCACTTTCACGGATGACTTAAGTAGATATGGGTATGTCTACTTTATGAAACATAAGTCCGAAACTTTCGAGAAGTTTAAGGAATTTCAAAGTGAAGTGGAAAATCATCGTAACAAGAAGATTAAGTTTCTGTGTTCTGACCGCGGAGGTGAATATCTAAGTTATGAGTTTGGCATGCATTTAAAGAAATGTGGAATACTTTCGCAATTGACACCGCCGGGAACACCACAGCGTAATGGTGTGTCTGAACGTCGTAATCGAACTCTCTTAGATATGGTTCGGTTTATGATGTCTCTTACAGATTTACCGCTATCGTTTTGGGGCTATGCATTAGAGACAACCGCATTCACTTTAAATAGGGAACCATCTAAATCCGTTGAAACGACCGCATTTAATTGTGGTTTGGAAAGAAACCTAAGTTGTCGTTCCTTAAAGTTTGGGGTTGCGAAGCATATGTAAAGAAGTTACAACCTGATAAGCTTGAACCCAAAGCGGAGAAATGCGTCTTCATAGGATACCCTAAAGAAACAATTGGGTATACCTTCTATCATAGATCCGAAGGCAAAGTTTTCGTTGCCAAGAATGGATCCTTTCTTGAGAAGGAGTTTCTCTCGAAGGAAGTGACTGGAAGGAAAGTAGAACTCGACGAGGTTATTGAACCTTCTCTCGGAGTTGAGAGTAGCACAACACTGGAAGATGTTTTTGTGCCGCATGCACCAATTGGAGAGGAAGCTAATGATGGTGATCATGAAACTTCGAACGAAGTTGCTGCTAAACCTCGCAGGTCAACGAGGGTTCGTACCACTCCTGATTGGTATGGCCCTGCCTTGAATGTCATGTTGGTGGACAACATTGATGACCCTGCGACGTATGAAGAAGCTATGGTGAGCCCAGATTCCGACAAATGGCTAGAAGCCATGAAATCCGAAATGGGATCCATGTACGAAAACCAAGTGTGGACTTTGGTGGACTTACCGGATGGCCGTAAGGCTGTCGAGAACAAATGGATTTTCAAGAGAAAAACAGATGATGATGGTAATGTTACCGTCTATAAAGCTCAACTTGTCGCGAAAGGGTTCCGACAAATTCAAGGAGTTGACTACGATGAGACATTCTCACCAGTAGCGAAGCTAAAGTCTGTGAGGATTTTGTTAGCAATTGCTGCATATTTCGATTATGAGATTTGGCAGATGGATGTCAAAACGGTGTTCCTTAATGGAGACATTGAGGAAGAGTTGTATATGGTACAACCCAAGGGTTTTGTCGATCCTAAAGATGCTGACAAGGTATGCAAATGTCGTGGTGGTGTCATGGCAGATGCCATGGATAGGCTAAAGGTGGGGACTAATACACGCTAGGGGAATCCAGGGAGGGATAGTGGAGTGATTCTCCACACAGAAGTTTGTATTGCTTTCCTTCCAAGATTACAAGTGCTCCTTGATCTGTATTGGTGAGAGGAGGAAGAAGGATCTCTCTTCCTCTCACCCACAGTTCACACCTAAAACCTTAGCCAAATCAGAATAGAAGAAAACCCAACCCCCTCTACTGAAACCCTAGCCCCCCTTATATAGAGGGGGCTTGGTCTCTGCCTAGGGCATACGTGGAGGCATATTCCTAAGAATATGCTTCCTCTCAAAGTGGTAAGCCGACCGGGGTGCTTTTCCACCGCGTCACACATGCTTTAGCTACGTGAGCCTCTGCGGCGCCTGCGTCAGCCGACATGGGCGTCGTCACCCTTGTCGGCCATGACCCGGTGGTCCTGCCCTTGCCTGCTTCGCTCATGCAGTGTGTACCGGGACTTCTTTTTGACCAGCGAGATTCCTTCCTTATCCCAGAAGCTAAACGGGACCCGGATCATAGTAGATCCGGCTATACCTGTTGCTACATACAAGTTAGACAAGCACTTCCGACTTACTCCTTAAGTCGTCTGAGATAATGTTAGGCGACCCCCCTGGTCCGGGTTACTCCATGATCCGGCCTGCCTTGAGGTGACCCGGCCAGCATCCGCTTTAACCTTGCCGAACCTCGGCTAACTCGGCCTTTATACCCCGGAGTGACCCTACCCGGGGGTATCCCCCCAACATTAGTCCCCGAAGCTGGTGCGGTCTTAGCTGCCTTGGCCGCTAAGGCCACATCAGGTTCATTTATGTTCGAGCCTTGGACGTTATTTCCGAGTTAGCTCTTTATCTCGGATTATATGGATTTACATTCCCTTCGCATGTTCCAAGTTTTCACTTGCCGGCCGGGTTACCACTTTGACTCGGATCTCATGGTTTTACTTTCCCTTTGCACATTCTAAGTTTTTACTTGCTGTCCGGGTTACCATGGTCCGATCCGGGCCTTGTTTCCTTCTCTCATACGCCAACCCACATGGAGGCTAATCATTACGTTGTCTTATTTTAAGGGCCTGCACAGTAACCGCCGCAGTAATTGTCAGTTATCACTGTGTGAGGGTCACGTCACGCCTGCCTCCTCGTTTACCACTTTAGTGCGTCATGTCATGGGATCGCCTCTGCCCTGTGGCCCTCCGTATGGATCCTCACTGATTGGCTGAGGCAGGTGATACACGGCCACACCATGTGGCTCATTTGCAGGGTGCGATCCCACTCACCCCTTTAGGGAGTGGTTAAATAGCGGAGGGGCGCACCCCTTAGGATTTTTTCCTCTTCCGCGCCCTTCTGCCCGTTGCTCTTCTTCTTCATCTTCCTCGCGACCGCACCGCCACCAGTGCTCCTAGCAGCAGCGCCGCCACCGCACTTTTCCCCGTGCCTCTGCGTCGCGGCCACCGCTGCGCAACTCCCTCGCCACGGGTCCTCGCCAATCCAGGCCTCTGACCTCCACCGCCGCTAGCGCCAGCGAGGGTAGCGAGTACGAGATGACTGAGGAGGAGCTCGTCGTTGCCGAGCAAGAAATGGAGGAGGACGCCGCTACGGCGGACCGTGGCGTGTGGGCTGGGTCTTGGGTCTATCAAGATGACCTTGACTGGCTTTACCGGACCAGACGCGTCCCTGCCGACGTCGTCGCTCGTCTCCCCTCCACCGAACTGGCCCCCTCACCTAATCCGGGTGAGTTTGTCGTGTTCTTGTCCCACTTCCAACGGGGGTTTGGCTTGCCGGTGAGCGACTTCTTCCGGGATTGGCTTAGCACCTACAAGCTGCAGCCGCACCACCTTCCAGCCAACGCTATCACTTCTCTCTCTGCTTTTGCTTCTACGATCGAAGGCTACACCGGACTGTGGCCCACGAAGGAGCTGTGGATCAGGTTTTTCGGCCTCCGTCGTAACGTCATCCCCAACATCCAAGTTGAGTCAGAGGACAAGCAGCTCACCCAATTCGGAGCTGCGTCCATCTCACCCCGGAGGACTTCCGTTTTCCCCCGGGTCAACGGGCTTGACTCCTGCAAAGGATGGGCCCGGACCTTCTTCTATGTCTGGAATACGGGCTCTGAAGATTTGATTCGGTTGCTCCCCTATACTCCAGGTCCACCTAACCCGGAATTTTGGGAGGAGATCTCCAAGAAGCCCACGGCCTTGGCCAACCAGGTTAACAAGAGGTTCGTGGAACTGAAGAAGCTCGGATTGTGCAACGAGGATGCTATGATCACGTTCATGCGCAACCGAATCTCTCCCCTCTAGAAGCGCACCCACAAGGTGTGCCACATGAGTTTCAGCCGTGACCCCAACCGGACCTCCTCCTTTGAGTTGAGCAACACGGAGATTTTTCGCCGGGTTAAGGCTCTCTTCACCACCCACAAGATTTCTCCGCTGAGTGGACGTGGGGAATTGAGCAAACTTACTTTGGATTAAATATATGTCGGTTTCTGTTGTATTTTTGACTCTGTTCTTCATTCTTTTTCTCTGCTATTCCTTCAGCAGACCCTTGAGGACGACACGGATCCGACCCTTAAGTGGGCGCCGGACCGAGAGACCCCGGATGAGGAGGAGCCGGACCAGGAAATGTTTCTCCCTATGACCGACGCTACAAAACGACCCACCGGTAAATTCTCTTCTATTAGAGACTGGCCCGATGATGAGGATGACTCGGATGTCGAGGTGATTGAACCTGTTGAGGTTGTCCCTCTTTCTTTTGCCTTTCTGGCATCAGCTAACCCCGGTGGGCATATCCACGAGGATCCTCCGCTTGCTACGGGCGAACCGGTTCCGGTGGCACCGAAGAAGAAGCGCGGAGCCGCACCAAGTTCCTCCTCCGAACCTTCTCAGCCCGCAAAAAAGGCGAAAGAAGGCCGGAGACAAAACTGCCTCCAAGCTGGCAGGCAAAGCCCCGACACGAAGGGCTCGGAAACCCAAGGAGGCCCAAACCTCGGATGCATAAGTCATTTTTCCTTTCGTAACCCACTTTTCCTTGCATCGTTGTAATTTCTCTTCTGACATTATTCTCTTCTGTAGGGCTCCGGTGGAGGTCCCTCAGAGCGGATCTAGCATCTCTTCACCGCTCCGATCTAGCCCTTCTCCCCCTCGTGACGACGAGTCACGTCCGCTGAGCCCTATTCTAGAGGGTTCCGCGGCTGCTCCGGGTTCCACACTACCTCGTCAAGAGGAGTGCAACCTCGGAGCGGGAGAGACCGGCCCAGCCGAGGCAACGGCGTCCACAACTTCGGCATCGCCGCAACCAGTAGCCACCGAGACTACCTCGACACCAGACCGCCCCAAAGACCAGCAATAGCCCAGACAAGGATCGAACCAACACCAGCACCCGTTCCGGCACCAAGAAAATCAGCAACCGCACCAAGTCCAGCTATAAGAGCACCGACGCCAAGTTCTTCCACCTCGTCCGAGTCATCTCAACCTCGGCGAGGAACTACCCTAGCAGCTCCTAAGGGGAAATCCGCTGCAGTTACTTCTTCTCAGCAAGCCAAGGGCAAAAAGGCTCCGGATGCTACCAAGTCACCATTCGTCGAGGCTGGGCAGCGAACCGTAGCATCAATGCTTCCCAAGAAAGCTCCGGTAGAGAAGGATGCCCCTGCTGAGCCAACTGATGCGCAGCAAATGGTTCTGCATACTAGCCCATCCCTTGCCTTGGTTGAGAGGAAAGAAGCGCATGCGAAGGGCTTGGTGGCACCCCATATGCTCACCGGTGAGCGATACCCTCCGAGCCTGATTGAGTTCGTCATGAACTGGAAAAATGCGGAGTTCGTCCACAACGACGATCTTCCAAAAAAGTTTGGCCCTGCAGAATTTTCCGCCCAAATGAACATAGCCGCTAAGGCAATTAACCTCGCGGGGCGGATGATGGAGGTATGTCGCTTCTCCTTTTCATGCTATAGATAATAACCATTAGTCCCCGAGCCTCCGGGGGAGTAACTTGTTACTCGGCCGGATGCTCATTAGAAAACTAACATAGCTCCATGAGAACTTCGAATATGCACACACCTAGAGCCGGGTTAAGTTCCACTTGGCTCGGATCTTGTACACTTCGAATATGCACACACCTAGAGCCGGGTTAAGTTCCACTTGGCCTGGATTTTGTACACTTCGAATATGCACACACCTAGAGCCGGGTTAAGTTTCACTTGGCCCGGATTTTGTACACTTCGAATATGCACCAAGCTAATTTATGCTTGTGTACTTTTTTCAGGTGACCACCAATCGCCGGAGTGCTGAATTCCAACACCTGTTGGATACCCACAAGATGCTACGCACAAAGCATGTTGCACTTATCGCGGAACATGAGAAAAGGGGTAAGTTTCTCCCTTGGCGCTTTTCTATTTTTCTTCATCTTCTTCTACCGAACTAATCTCATCATTCGGTTTCTGCAGCTGGGGTGGAGGCTGAGAACAAGATCATGCGGAAGAACTTGGAGCTGATCAAGGGTATGTCCTTTTTGTCCGGCCTTGTGGTGTTTTCCATTTCCTTTTCTCCTTGGCTCGGCAAACATTCATTCCTCGGCTTTGCCGGGTCAACATACTATTTTAGCATCGCTTGAGGATAGTGTGCCCATGCCTGATATGATGCTGCATTTTCTCGAACAAGCAGGGCAGCATCAAGCCGAGCTGAAGAAAAAAGAAGATGAGCTCGCTCTCCTCCGGACCAAGGATAATGAGATTGCCAGGCTCAAGGCTGAGATGGAGAAGATAAAGGCCCAGCACCAAACCGAGCTCCAAAAGGTTGGCCAGAACTTCACAGAAGAGCGCGAGCGCCTTACTCTCCAGATCTCCAAGGACCAGGACCTACTCAAAGAATCCGACATCCAGCTTGGGCCGGCAAACGCTGAGCTTGAGCAACTTCGCAAGAGACGCGATGACTGCATCAAGGAGTTGACCCGGATCCTCAGCCATATATCACGTAAGTTCCTTCCCTTATCCGACATACTTTTCTGGGTTACTTCATATGTCTTTTCTTTACCTTCTTCCTTTGTCTTTCTCCCAGGCAAATTTCTTGAGGGCACCACTATTGCAAATGCAACAGTTGCAGATTTCTGCCGAGCGAGGGGTACTCCTGCCGCCCCTGATGGTGAGGAGGTTCTCTACGACATGGAGGACCTGTTGGTCAGCTTGTCATCTCGCGTGGAACTCATCAAGAACTATGGCAAGGATATCCTCGACACTGTAGTTCGCATCTTCAACACGTTCTGGCCCGGAGAAGATACCCTGGAGACCACCACGATTCTCGTCGAGAAGCTAATGGAGACTGAGACCCAGCTCGATCTCTAGAGAGAGTCCGCTGGGCGTGCCACAACTGATACTATCCTTCATCACATACTCACATGGTATGAGAAGATCGACCTCAGCCTCCTTACACGCCTGCGCACCGGATCCAGATGGACTAATGACCCGGAGTGGGTAGCTCGGCGCCAGGGTTGCGCCCACAGCCTCATCAAATACTCTCCTATCCATGAATGGGCTGAAGGACCGAGCTTCCTGGAATCCGCTAGGGACGAGAACGCTGAGAACGCTGAAGACGGGTCAGATGAGGACGAAGAAGGCGATGCCTCAGATATTGAAGACAGCGAAGACGACGCCGAACTTCCTCCTCCTGCTGCTCCTTAAGTCAAAAAACTTGAAAATTTATCAGATCCCGATGTCAAGGAATCAGTATCCTGTATATGTGATATTTTGCTACTAAGTTCTTATACCGGGTTAACTTGAGCATAGTCCCCGAGTTTCTTTTTCTTGTTCGTCCAATCTTTTGGCTCGGACCGTGTCTACCTTATTCGGTTTTATAACTTACGAATCCGAGCTTCAAAAATTGTCTTAACAATACTAGGAAACTTTTAGACTTAGCTCAAAAATAAAGCTGCATAATAACTTGAAAATAAATACAGGGTTAGTCTGAAAAACAAACGTTGGCTCGAATAAATTCTTTTCCTTAGTCGCTTTTCATGTGCTACGCAATTTCAAACTTGTTCTCTTGCTTGCCATGAAGCCAATTCTTGTTGGACAGCAACAAGTTGAAGAGTTGGGTTTTTGGTGCTCACACATTACTAATCCGAGTTAAGTAGAACAACTTATTCTAGCTAACGCACAAGAGACAACAACAAAAATTATTAAGGCAGTCTCCGAGTTACTGCTCGAGGTGCTAACATTTCATTGATAAGCTCATTGCCGACATACATACCGACATATGAGATGACTCGGATACATACCCTTCTTAGCTAAGTGTAGAAAGGACGAAGTAGTGCTACATTCCATGGTCGCTTAGATTCCTCTCCGGACCTGTCCGCCTTGTTCTTTTCCTGTGGCTCTGCATCTATAAGATAATAAGAATCATTGTGCAATGCTTTGCTCACGATGAATGGCCCTTCCCATGGGGGGATAATTTATGCATGCCAGTAGTACGTTGTACCAACCGGAGCACCAGATTGCCTTCCCGAAAGACTCGGGGGCACACTTTCCGGCCATGATAGCGTCGGAGATTTTGCTGATATATGGCGGATCTGGATAGTGCCAGTTCTCTCGATTCTTCCAGCAGATCAACGTCATTTTGCTGGGCTTCTTGCACTTAGGCTTCTGTGTATTGGGTGACCCTAGGCGAATCATGCTCTATGTCGGCTGGTAATACAGCTTCTGCCCCATATACCGTAAAAAAGCGATAGCCTGTTGATCGATTCGAGTTGTTCTTAAACTCCACAAGATCACCGGTAGTTCTTCTATCCAGCACCCCGCTGATCTTTGCAGCGGCTCAATAAGCCGGGGTTTTATCCCGGATAGTACTAATCCGTTGGATCTTTCCACTTGTCCGTTTGATGCGGGGTGGGCTACCGAGGCTACGTCCAGCCGGATCCTCTTATCCCGGCAGAAACGCGCAAACGCTCCTTCCGCAAAATTTGTGCCATTATCAGTTATGATACTGTGTGGGTAACCGTACCTCAGGATTATATCTTTGAGAAACGTTACGGCCGTAGCCCCATCACATTTCCTAACAGGCTTTACTTCGATCCACTTCGTAAATTTATCCACCATGACCAAAATGTGAGTCATGTTTCCCCTTGCTGGTTTAAACGGACCAACCATATCCAAGCACCATACGGCAAATGGCCATGTGATTGGTATGGTCTTGAGTTCCGACATTGGCATATGTGTCTTAGTAGCGTACCTCTGACAACCATTGCATTTTCTCACCAGATCTTCTGCTTGTTCTAAGGCACTTGGCCAATAGAACCCATGCCGGAATGCTTTTGCCACCAAGGCTCTGGATGAAGCATGATGCCCGCATTCTCCTTGGTGTATATCTCGGAGGATGTCAAGCCCTTCTTCCGGGTCGACGCATCGCTAGAGGACATTGGTCACACTCTGTTTGTATAGCTCGGAATTGATAATTGTGTATGCTTTTTCTCTCCTCTGAGTTTGCCTGGCTAACACCTCCTTAGTGGGTAGCGTTCCTTTTAGGAATTGAAATATAGGCAGTGCCCAAGCTGGTATTGCGTGTGCAGGGAACACATCCTCATCAATTTCCATCTGATCCACCGGCATAACTTTAGTCGGATCACGCTGTGTCCCCGGGTCCAGCGAGGTAGTCCCCGGGTTTGCTGAGGCAGTCCTCGGGTTTGCTGATGCAGTCCTCGGGTTTCGTGCACTACCTCCCATGTCAATGTCCATGGGCTCAGCTCCGGATTCTGTATCTTCTGGGACATAGATCGAGTCGGTTCCTGGGGACGGCCTGATAGATGGTTTTCTGAGGTGTTCCAATGCTACACCCGGTGGAATTGCCTGTCGGGTTGATCCGAGCTTCGATAGCATGTCGGCAGCCTCATTTTCCACCCGGGGTACATGATGAAATTCGCATCCCTCAAAGTAACGGATATCTTACGCATGAAATCATGCAATTGCCATGTTTGGATCCAGGGCGTCCCACACTCCGGACACTTGCTGCACCACCAAATCCGAGTCGCCAAAGCATATGATCCGACGTATGCCAATCTCTTTTGCCACCTTGAGCCCATGCACAAGTGCTTCATACTCTGTGACATTGTTTGATGCCGCGAAATGGATCTGCAATACGTATTTTAGCTGGTCCTTCTTTGGCGAGGTAAGCACAACTCCGGCGCCTAGCCCGGTTTTTGTTTTTGACCCATCAAAGTGCATCCTCCAGTAGTTCGGATCTGGTGGCGGTGGTTCGTATTGTACCTCGGCCCAATCTACAAAAAAGTCCGCCACAGCCTGAGACTTGATTGCTTCTCTTCTGTCATATTGTGGCGCATAAGGAGCTAGTTCAATTGCCCATTTTGCGATTCGACCACTCGCATCCTTGTTACCCATTATCTTGGATATGGGAGCCTCACATATTACCTTGATGGGGTGCTCCTCAAAGTAATGCTTTAACTTCTTTGCCGCCATATAGACACCATATGCCACCTTTTGAAAGTGCGGGTAGTTCTGTTTTGAGGCAGATAATACCTCGCTCAAGTAATACACTGGCCTCTGCATCGACTTACCCTCTTCATTGCTCTCTACTACAATCACTGCACTTACAACTCGGTTGGTTGCAGCTATGTAGAGCAACATTGGCTCCTTTGATAGTGGAGAGGCTAACACTGGTGCAGTGGTCAACATCTTTTTTAAGTGGGCAAAGGCTTCATCGGCATGTGGCGTCCAAACAAACTTATCCGACTTTTTCATGAGTTGGTAGAGAGGCAATGCCTTTTCTCCCAACCGACATACAAACCGACTCAACGATGCTAGGCACCCAGTGAACTTCTGGACATCGTTAAGACACTTCGGCAGCTCCATTCGTTCAATGGCCTGGATCTTAGTTGGATTAACTTCGATACCTCGGCTGGAGACGAGAAATCCGAGTAATTTTCCAGCCGGGACACCGAAGGTGCATTTTTCCGGGTTAAGCTTTATTCGGAACCTTCTCAAGTTCGCGAATGTCTGCCTGATGTCGTCAAGGAGCATTTTGCTTTCCTTGGTCTTGATAACCACATCATCCACATATACTTGTATATTTTGACCTATTTGGTCATGCAAACATTTTTGCATACATCTTTGGTACGTTGCACCTGCATTATGTAAACCAAACGGCATAGTGCGATAGCAATAAGCCCCATACGGGGTGATAAATGCGGTCTTTATTTGATCCGGATTCAGAGGTATCTGGTGGAAACCAGAATATGCATCAATGAATGACAACAGTTCACATCCCGCGGTTGAGTCTATGACCTGATCTATCCTCGGCAGTGGAAATGGATCTTTTGGACACGCCTTGTTCAAGTTCGTGTAATCGATACACATACACCAAACTACCGCCACGTTCGGGTCATCCTTCTTCTTTTCTACCAGCACCGGATTAGAGAGCCAATCCGGATACAGTACTTCCATGATAAATCCTGCTGCTAGCAACCGAGCTATCTCGTCTCCAATGACTTTTCTCCTATCCTCGGCGAAGCGGCGGAGAGGTTGCTTCACCAGCCTTGCTCCGGGTCTTACGTTCAAAGAGTGCTCGGCCAACTCCCTCGGAACACCTTGCAAGTCCTGTGTGGACCAAGCAAAAATGTCCCGATTCTCACGGAGGAAGCTGACGAGCTCGCTTTCCTATTTATCAGTTAACCCGGCACCAATTGTTACGGTGCGCTCCGGGAACATGTCATCAACTGGAACCTTCTTGGTATCTTTCGTGGCTTGGAAGGAGACAGATCCATGCGGGTTACTCAGCACCGGCATATACTGCTGCGCGGACTGAGCCATAGCTGCCACCTCTTGAATTTTCCTTTTCTCCTGCGCGATCACAAGTGACTCGGCTAAGTTAGACCCGGCTGAGGCACACTCAATGGAACGTCGGAAGTCTCCTGCAATGGTAATCACTCCATTTGGCCCAGACAACTTCATCTTCAGATAACTGATGTGGCAGCTTTCCATGAACTTGTTCAATGCTGGCCTTCCGAGTAACGCGTGATACGCACTTTCCAAGTTCACCACCTCAAACTCCAGATTCTCAGTTCGGAAATTATCTCTCGTGCCGAACAATACGTCGACCCGGACTTTGCCTATGGGCTCACAAGAAATGCCTGGTACAATACCATGGAAAGTTGTCCTTGTAGCCTGGAGCATGTTCTCCAAGATACCCAACTTGCGCATTGTATCCGCATACATAATGTTGATGCTACTACCATTGTCAATCAGTACCTTGGAGAACCTCACATTGATGTTAGGCCCAATGAATGTCGGGTCCAGCACTAACGCATATGAACCAGGGCTTGGCATAAGATTGGGATGATCCTTTATGCTCCAGGTGATTTCCTGGTCCGACCAAGGCATGTACCTCGTCACTGCCGGCATCACTGCATTTACCTCCATATGCCTATGCTGCAGGCTTTTTCTGTCAGTTTCCTCAGTGGTGAACATGCAATAGCTCTGATGATGCTCCCTGTAGTCATTTCTCCCCTCATTTCCGGGGTTCCTCTGATCTGGCTGATGTTGGTTTTCCACTTGATGCACCGCATCCCTCCTCTCAATGTTATCATACCTCGGCGGAGGGGGAGGCAACATTAGCTGTTGCGTGTTCGCTCCGGAGAGCAGTTGCTGCCGGGGTAACTCCTGTCGAGGCTGATCATTCCGGGGTGCCTGAGCATTCCCCGAACCACCTTGTTCAATCTTGCGCATCCACTCACATTGCCTCGTCGTATGACCCGCTGGATTACTCGGATTTGGTGTGTGCAACTTACACGGCTGGTCCAACATCGACTCATAGGTATACCTCAGACGGTCTTTCTTTTGTTGCCACTGTCTCTTTTGCTCCGGCGTCCATGTTTTCTTGCCATCATTTCTTGGAGTCCATTGCCCTCCAGTTTTCTGGCGCTGATTGCTCCCTGCTCCAGGTTGATCTTGATTCACAGCCGCAACTTGTTGCGAACCGTAGCGATGATCCGGTCTATCATCTCTTCTTTTTCCTCTGTAGTCATTCCTCCGAGATGACCCGGCTCCATCCCTCTGATAGTATTCCTTGTTCGACTCGTTTGGTGCGAGCCTAGGTTGAGTCGGGTCACCCAAAGCATACGAATCGGCAATCCGGATCATCTCTACCAACGTAATTGGCATTTTCCTTTGCAACTTCATCCACAGCTCGCTTCCATATCTGCACCCTTGCGCAAACCACGCTATGGCCTGTGACTCTATGACACCCTCACACGAGTTTCTCACGGTACACCACCGAGTCAAGAATTCACGGTCTGTATCATTAGGTCTTTGCTTGCACATTGCTAGGGTCTGTGGCCTATTTGGCCTCTGATATGTACTTGAGAAATTGCTGATAAACATTTCCTCAAAATCTATCCAGCAGTTGATGCTTCCGGGTGGTAAATTGTTCAGCCATACTCTTGCCGGCCCTTCCAACATCCGGGTAATGATCGTACATCCCATCTCAAGTTGCCGATGGCAATTTTCACACCGTAGCATAGTTTATCAGCCAATCCTCCGCTTGGTACTGCCATCATACGCCTTCGTGCCTCGGGCACCGGAAGTTGGGTACCGGTGGCTCCTTCATGATCTGGGGTCCAAAGCACGCTGGACCCGGTGGACCTTGACATTCGATCTGTTCCGACCTATATAGGCGATCCAGTTTCAACCTAGCATCATCCGGCATCAAATCCCTGCTTCCCAATCTTGACCCTATCACATGATAGTCCGGTCTTGGGTACTCCGTGTTCACCATCTCTGAATCACCGTCGTTGTACCGGTTTTTCTCTTGTGGCGCACCTCTCTGTTGCATACCTCGGCTGGCACTTTGCTCTTGCCTTGGTATATTCCGCTGCTGCGGTTGTCCTGCTCTTGCCGAGTTTCACTGTTCGGCATTGTTGTTGGCAGCGTTCCCTTGACCGGCATTGCCTTGGTCGTGGTTACCTCGGCCAGCTTCACCTCGGCTCACACTTCGTCGATCATCATTTTTCTGTGCTTCTTTTCCTTTTCCTGCCTGCGTCAGGTCATACGGGACGATCTGTTTGTTCCGTCTGGATGAGGTTACTACCTCTTCTCTCCTTGGACCACCATGAGGAGACGATGCGGCTCCAGCGGATTTCTCCGGGTTACCCATCGCCGAATGGACGATTTTGGAAGTTCCAGCTCTCTCCGGGTTAGCTCTGAGTAGCTCTTCGTTCTGTCTGTTCGCGATCTGAACTAGCTCGTTAACCCTATCTTGTTGTCTTTGACGGGCCTCACCCGTCGATTTGATGCCCTCTTCTTGGATCGGCCGCTTCTCGAGGTTCTTCGCCGGGGTGCTATACTTCGGCAGCTCCACGGACAAACAGTTTTCTGATTCCTCGGCTCCATTATCACCTTCTCTGTTCATCTCACTCATGAGATTTCTCCCTTTTACTTTTACCGTATCAACTTTGTTTGCTTTTGTGTACTTACGCAGCGTCATGTTCAACGACTGCCAAGGTCACATAGCAAGCTGAAGCACATCAAGCTACGTTTCCATGCTATTCGCGAGTATGTCCAAGATGGTGACATAAAGATTTGCAAAGTACACACTGATCTGAATGTGGCAGATTCGTTGACTAAACCTCTCCCTAGAGCAAAGCATGACCAACACCAGAACGCCATGGGTGTTAGGTATATTACCATGTAATCTAGATTATTGACTCTAGTGCAAGTGGGAGACTGTTGGAGATATGCCCAAGAGGCAATAATAAAAGTGGTTATTATTATATCTTTGTGTTTATGATGAATGTTTACATCCCATGCTATAATTGTATTATAAGGAAACACTAATACATGTGTGTTTTGTAAATGTAAAAGAGTCCCTAGTAAGCCTCTTGTTGAACTAGCTTGTTGATTAATAGATGATCATGGTTTCCTGATCATGGACATTGGATGTCATTGATAACAAGGTTATATCATTAGGAGAATGATGTGATGGACACACACCCATAGTAAGTATAGCATAAGATCAAGTCATTAAGTTCATATTGCTACAAGCTTTCAAATGCATAGTAACCTAATCCTTCGACTATGAGGTTATGTTAATCACCATCACCGGATGGGTACTTTGATGACATCAAACACCGCTCAGAATCGGGTGGTTATAAAGGTGTCATTGGGTATTCTGAAAGTATGTGTTGAAGCGCATGGACCAAGATTGGGATTTGTCCATCCATATGACGGATAGATATGCTCTAGGCCCTCTCGGTGGAATGTCATCTAGTTAGCTTGCAAGCATGTGACTAGGTCACAAGGGATGACATAACATGGAACGAGTAAAGAGTACTTATCAGTAACAAGGTAGAACTAGGTATGGAGATACCGACGATCAAACCTCGGATAAGTAGAGTATCGCATGACAAAGGGAATTGGTTTCGTATGTTAATGGTTCTATCAATCACGAAGTCATCGTTGAGTATGTGGGAGCCATTATGGATCTCTAGATCCCGCTGATGGTTATTGATCGGAGAGGTGTCTCCATCATGTCTGCATATTCACGAACCGTAGGGTGACACACTTAAGGTTCGATGCTGTTTAGTTAGATATGGAATGTGCGCTGGAGACCGAATGTTGTTCAGAGTCTTGGATTGGATCTGGGACATCACGAGGAGATCCGGATTTGTCCGGAGAATAAGATTCAGATAATGGTGATCATTTTCTAGGTTTGGAAATGTTCTGGAGTGTGAATATGGGGATTCTAGAAGGTTTCGGAGTGTTCCGGAAAGTTCTAGAAGGTTCCATGGACTTTACTTGAAAACCAAGAAAGGAAAGGGGAAGACTTGGAGGGGAAGGAAACTCCCTCCCCCTCTCCCTTGTGCGCCGACCCTAGGAGGTGGGCCTAGGGGTGGGAACCCTAGGCCGCACCCCTCCCTCTATATATAGAGGGGTGGAGGCGCCACCCCCCTTTCCCCTCCACTCTTGCCCTAGCCGCCTCTCTCCTCCTCCTTCGCTCTGATCAGGCTTAGGCGAAGCCCTGCAGAATTCTCTACTCCACCACCACCACCACGTCGTCGTGCTGCTGGGATTCCGTGGAGAGATCTACTACCTCCGCTGCTCGCTAGAACGGGGAGAGGAAGGTCTACATCGACTCCGCACGTGTGACCGGCTGCGGAAGCGCTGCCGGAAGGATCGTCTACTCGATCTTGAGATCGGCAAGTGATCGTCTACATCAACCACGAGATCCGATCTCGCACAAGGCTTTTGGATCTACAAGGGTTAGTACAGATCTATCTCGTTGCACATGTCTAATAGATTAGATCTTGGCTTTTATCTAGATTAGATCTAGGTTTTGTTCGTTCTTGCGGTAGAATTTTTTTGTTTTCCATGCTACGAACCCATCAGAGGGCCCATTAGGTAAATGCAAGAGGGAGAAGGGCCAAAGGGGGTGTCGGCACCCTAGTGGGCAAGCCCCCCGTGTGGGTCCCATGGAGGTGGCTGGCGGTGCCACCCCTCCCCCTCTCCTCTCTTTTAGTCCCACCGCGGGACTTTGACGGAGGTAGTACCTCCCCTCCCCCTATATATAGTGGGGGTATTTGTCCAGATAAATACACACAATATTCAATAAAGGTTTCCTCACTTTTGGGGAGATCTCCAATTGATATTCTCTCTCTCTCTCTCTCTCTCTCTCTCTCTCTCTCTCTCTTGACCGTGGTCCCAAGTTTGAACTGCGTGAACGAGAGACATCTTCACCGTGGAGCACCGTCGCGCTGCGAGATTCGGATCTAGGAGCTCTACTTCCGCAACTGCTGTTGGATCGGGGAAGCGGGAGTCATCGTCAGGAACCAGACGTGTGTAACTCCCTGCGAGGTGTCACACTTGAGGCACTCAAGTCGTTGGAGCCGCAGGAGCGCACGGACTTCATCACGACCTTGAGGTCGGCTTCGGCTCGTCTACATCAACCACACTCTCCTGAGAGTTGACAACGCTTTTCGGTCTTCAAGGGTAAGTTCGTGAAAAGCCCCTCCCGTTACTGTATTACTAATAGATAGGTCCTGGCAACATCAGGGTTTTAGGGGCGTAGGGTAAAAATTATTGTTTTCATATGCGAAACCCTTATAGTGGTATTAGAGCTAGATCTATGCGTAGTAATGATAGTATGGGTAGAACACACGAGATGTAGCGTGTGGGTGTTGATCTTTTAGTTGTTACCCTCCCACATGTACTTGTGCATACCGCGGTAATGCTTGGTGAAGCGGCCCCCAACTGACTTTATGCGTTCATTCGTGAGACTGGTCCACGCTTGACATACAACTTGTACCGTATAAAGTGGCTTAGGGGGGTGTCTGTCTCTCTCGCATTAGTTGGTATGCCATTTGCATCAGAGGGCCCCGGAAGGGGTATAGTATAGACAACTACTTGATCAGCGTTGTGGTGACAGTTCGTAGGTAAGAACAGTTCTTGTGCGAAAGCCCATTCAGCCACGTAAAACATGCAAAGATAAAGTAGAGGCGTCTAACTTTGTTTTGCAGGGGCATTGCATTGTGATATGGTTGTGGCAAAGGTAAAATGATTACCTTATGTTACGTAATAGTAGATAGTCACGGAGGTGACGGACTACCACGCCGGAAAGACACCGGTACCCTGGTGTCTACGGTGCCGGAATCCGGTGATGACGGATGGAGATCACAACGTGAAGGACCATATCACATCGCATTTACATTCAATGTTATTGTTTGTATATCTTATTGTGTGCTAGTATTAGATACTCGACAGTAGCCTAATAAGACAATCCCTGTTAAAATTACCAATGATTGTGTTCCCCCTTAGTGTGCACCACAAATAAAGTTGTTTGGTATGAGGCGACCCGAGGTGAGCGGGTGTCAGACATATCTACATTCGCATACAGTGGGTGTAAGCCATGTTGCACAACGAATACACTAAGGTTGAGTTGGCGAGCCTAGCACGTTACAGAGACGTGGCCTCAGAACGCGGATGGTCAAAAGATCAAGCACGAGTCGCATGAATGATGTGACCGACGTTTAGCGTTCACCCTTGAACCCACATTGCTGGCCGTGATGATCGGGGGAGATGTGGGGAAAAGGGGTCGTGTTATCACCAGGAACCCTTCAGGGGATAGGTGTTTCTGAGTGGAGTTATCATTAACTCATTTAATTATAAACTTAGTATAAATTCCTTTTGCAATTATAAATGTAGAAAATGGTTCTCCCCGAGATTACCTTCCCTATTGACAATTGGTTAAAAGGAGAAAAGCTCAAGTTAGATGGATCCAACTTTTCTGCATGGGTCATGCGCCTCCATGATCTTCTTAGCGAGAACAAAGTGGCTGAATACATGATCTACGAGATGTACTTGGAGCCACCCTATTTTCATGAGACCCAGGAGCAGCGGGACCTCCGCTGCCGTCGTCGTGTGATGGCCACATTCATATCAATAATGATGCGCCTCGGGATGGAAGATGGGCTATGGCTGATTGTGGGAAGTCTTAATCCCCGAATGGTTATGGCAGATCTGAGATCATATTTCATAGAACAAGTGCGCATATGGGAGTATGAGATGATGGGGGATTTCCTCTCCATAAAGATGGAGGAGGGCTCCTAACTGGACGATCACTTGTTGAGCATATATGATGCTGATACATTGCATATGTATCTATAATTTTTGATGTTCCATGCTTAGTTTTATCCACTTTATTGTGTTTTGTCCACACTTTGGAGTACTTCTCATATGATTTCTTGGACTAACCTATTAACAAGAGCCACAGTGCCAGCTGCCTGTTTTTGGTTCCATGAAAGTCAAAAATGAATATTCTCGGAATTGGACAGGACAAAAGCCAAAGTGCCTATTTTTCCGGAAGTCATCAAGTGCCAGAATACGAGACGGAGAAGGGCCAGAGGCCAGCCACACCACCTGGCCACGCGGCCAGGCTGGGCCCATGCCAGGGGGTGGTGTGGTGGCCCCTGGCACCCCCTCGGTCTCCCTTCCGCCTATAAGATGCCCTCGGGACAAAAACCCTAAGTGCATGATAAAAAATCCACGAAAGAGTCTGTAGCCGCTGTCATCTCCATCCCTAGATCGGGAGGGATCTGAAGCTCTCCCCGACACCCTGCTGGAGAGGGGAATTCACCCTGGAGGCCTTCTTCATCACCATGCAAGCCTCCGGTGTGATGCGTGAGTAGTTCATCCTTGGACTACGGATCCATGTAGTAGCTAGATGGCTGGTTCTCCTCCTTTGTGCTTTCATGTTTAGATCTTGTGAGCTCCGTTCATGATCAAGATCATCTATTTGTAATTATGCATATTGTGTTTGTGGGGATCCGATGGATATTGAGATGCTATTTCAGATTGATTATTGATTCTATCATGTCTTTGTTATTTGTGATCTTGCATGCTTTCCGTTGTTAGTAGCTATCTTGGCCAAGTAGATGCTAGCAACTCCAAGAGTTAGTATTTATGCTCGATAGTGGGTTCATGCCTCCGTAATCCAGGGAAGTGACAAATCTCTAAGGTACTAGATGTGTTGTTGCTACTAGGGTGAAAACAACAATACTTTGTTCATAGAACAATCATATTGTTTACTTTTACACGCATTAAAAGCAATAACTGCTGCTTGCAACTTAATACTTGGAGGGGTTCGGATGATAACCTCAAGGTGGATTATTAGTCATAGATGCAGTTGGATGGAGGTCTATGTATAATGTTGTAATGCCCAATCAAGTCTCAAAGGAGTCAAGATGATTAGTATATGCATGTATTGCTTTCTCGATGTTTGTCAATTGCCCCACCGTAATTTGTTCACCCAGCATGTTATCTATCTAAGGAGAGCCATGATACATTGCAAATGTATCTATAATTTTTTATGTTCCATGCTTGGTTTTATCCACTTTCTTGTGTTTTGTCCACACTTTGGAGTACTTTTCATATGATTTCCTGGACTAACCTATTAACAAGAGCCAGTGCCATACTGCTTTTCTGCTGTTTTGGTTCCAAGAAAGTCGAAAATGAATATTCTCGAATTGGACGGGACAAAAGCCAAAGTGCCTATTTTTCCGGAAGTCATCAAGTGCTGAGACGGAGAGGGCAGAGGCCGGCCACACACCTGGCCAGCTGCGGCCGGGCCCGGCCAGGTGGTATGGTGGCCCCTGGCACCCCCTCGGCCTCCCCTTCCGACTAAGATGCCCTCGGGACGTAAACCCTAAGGGCCCGATCAAAAATCCATGAAAGAGTCTATAGCCACCGTCATCTCCATCCCTAGATCGGGAGAGATCTGAAGCTCTTCCCGGCACCCTGCCGGAGAGGGGAATTCACCCTGGAGGCCTTCTTCATCACCATGGAAGCCTCCGGTGTGATGCGTGAGTAGTTCATCCTTGGACTACGGATCCATGTAGTAGCTAGATGGCTGGTTCTCCTCCTTTGTCCTTTCATGTTTAGATCTTGTGAGCTCCGTTCATGATCAAGATCATCTATATGTAATTCTACATGTTGTGTTTGCGGGGATCCGATGGATATTGAGATGCTATTTCAGATTGATTATTGATTCTATCATGTCTTTGTTATTTGTGATCTTGCATGCTTTCCGTTGTTAGTAGCTATCTTGGCCAAGTAGATGCTAGCAACTCCAAGAGTTAGTATTTATGCTCGATAGTGGGTTCATGCCTCTGGTAATCTAGGGAAGTGACAGAAATATCTAAGGTACTAGATGTGCTGTTGCTACTAGGGAGAAAACAACAATCCTTTGTTCATAGAACAATCATATTGTTTAATTTACCTTAGTTCAGAAGCAATAATCTGTTGCTTGCAACTTAATACTGGAGGGGGTTCGGATGATAACCTGAAGGTGGATTATTAGTCATAGATGTAGTTGGATGGCGGTCTATGTATTATGTTGTAATGCCCAATCAAGTTCCAAAGGAGCCAAGATGATTAGTATGCATGTATTGCTTTCTCGATGTTTGTCAATTGCCCCGCTGTAATTTGTTCACCCAGTATGTTATCTATCTAAGGAGAGCCACCTCTAGTGAACTATGGATCCCGGTCCTTGTCTTTTACATACAATCTATAAACTGTTTACTACTTTGTGTTTACTTTCTGCAAACTATTACTTCTTTCCATTCAATACGTTTAATCCTTTGTTTTCTGCAAAATACGGTGAGATTGACAACCTCATCGCAAGTTGGGGACAAAGTTCTGTGGTTGTGTTGTGCAGGTCTCCACATTGCTACTAGCACTAATAGTGCGCCCTGCCAAAGCTCAGCCAGTAACACCTTTGGGGTGTTTCCTTGCTCCTACTGGTTCGATTAAACCTTGGTTTCATAACTGAGGGAAACTTGCTGCTGTGCTCATCATACCTTCCTCTTGGGGTTCCCAACGAGCTCTACATAAACACCGCCATCAAGCATTTTTCTGGGCGCCGTGCATTGAGCCATCAAGCATTTTTCTGGCGCCGTTGCCAGGGAGTCAAGGACATCGTCACAAGGGGAGTCCCTCATAACCAATCTCTTTACTTTGTTTTTTTTGTTTTGTGTAGTTTGTTTTTGCTTTGTTTGCTTGTTTTCTTTATCAAAAACACACAAAAATTAGTTTTACAAGTTTGCTTTCTCATTTGAAAACCCAAAAAAATGACTACTCTTGAAAACACTAAGTTGTGTGACCTCACTAGCACCAACAACAATGATTTTATGAGCACACCTATTGCTCCACCTGTGCCTGAAGATACTTTTTTGAGATAAAACCTGCTTTGCTCAATCTTGTTATGAGAGAACAATTTTCTAGTATTGGTAATGAAGATGCTACTTCCCATCTAAATAACTTTGTTAAACTTTGTGAGATGCAATAGCATAGGGATATAGATGGTGATATTATTAAGCTAAAATTGTTTCCTTTCTCTTTGAGAGGAAAATCTAAAGAATGGTTGAATTCCTTAACTAGGAATAGTATTGATTCTTGGACTAAATGCAAAGATGCTTTCATTGGAAAATACTATCCTCCTGCTAAGATTATATCTATGAGAAGTGAAATAATGAAGTTTAAACAACTTGATAATGAACATGTTGCTCAAGCTTGGGAAAGAATGAAATCTTTGGTAAAGAATTGTCCCACTCATGGACTGAGTGCTTGGATGATCATCCAAACTTTATATGCAGGATTGAACTATTCTTCAAGGAACCTATTGGACTCTGCTGCTGGAGGTACCTTTATGACCATCACTTTGGGTGCTGCAACAAAACTTCTGGACAATATGATGGTTAATTATTCTGAATGGCATACTGAGAGAGCTCCACAAGGTAGGAAGGTAAATTCTGTTGAGGAAACCTCCTCTTTGAGTGATAAGATTGATATTATTATGTCTATTCTTGTTAATTGGAAAGCCCATATTGATCCAAATAATGTTCCTTTAGCCTCTTTGGTTGCTCAAGAAGAGCAAGTTGATGTGAACTTCATAAGAAATAACAATTTTGGCAACAATGCTTATGGTAATAATGCTTATAGAAACAGTTTTGGTAACAACAATTATAAGCCATATCCTCCCAACAATGGTAATGCTTATGGAAATTCTTACAACAATAATAAGAGTGCTCCCTCTGAACTTGAAGTTATGCTTAAAGAGTTTATTAGTAAACAAACTGCCTTCAATAAAACTATTAAGGAAAAACTCTCTAATGCTGAAAGAAATATAGCATCTTTAGCTGAAGCTCAAACTACTTTGAATAAAATGGCTGCTAAACCTGAAACTAATGATAATCCCTTTGCATCTACTAATGCTATACAAGTAAGAATTGATGAAAATGTTAGACTATTAGCTGAATTACATGCTAAGTGGGAGAGAGAAGATGAAATTGCTAGAAACATTAGTGTTTCTACTATCACCACCACTAGTGTTGAGGCTAGTAATAGTTCTACTACTTTAGATGATAAGTATGATGTTGATCTTGATGGTTGAAATATCTCTGAAGTTATTAAGTTCCTACAAAAGCTTGCTAAAAGTCCTAATGCTAGTGCTATGAACATGGCCTTTACAAAACACATTACTGATGCTCTCATAAAGATTAAAGAAGAAAAGATGAAACATAAAGCTTCTATTCCTATAAAACAAGAAGATGGTTGGGAACCCATCATTAATATGAGAGTGAATGTCTTTGATTTCAAAGCTTTGTGTGATCTTGATAGTAGTGTTTCTATTATGCCTAGAAGGATTTATGATATGCTTAATTTGCCTCCACTTGAAGATTGTTATTTGAATGTCCTACTTGATGATAATGCTAAAAAGAAACTCATGGGGAGTCTTAATGATGTTCTTATTATGGTTAACAATGCCTATGTCCCCGTTGATTTCTATATTTTGGATGTTGAATACAATGCTTCTTGTCCTATTACTTTGGGAAGACCTTTTCTTATAACTGTTGGTGCCATTATTGATATGAAAGAAGGCACCATTAAATATCAACTCCCACTCAAGAAAGGTATACAACACTTCCCTAAAAAGAGAGAAAATATTTCTTTTGCTTCTCCTATGAAAACAAAATTTGGTCTTAATGCTTCTTCATTTGAGAACACTTGATTCTTTCTTTGCTTCTTATGCCTAACTTAAAGGCGTTAAAGAAAAGTACTTATTGGGAGATAACCCAAAAGTTTTAGATGAGTCTTGGAAGTTATTACTTCAGTAATAACCGCTCCTTATCCTTTTTATTTGATTTTTGTGCCAAGAGTAACCTCTAATGAGAGAGAAGTAATGATTGGGAAAGTTGCTGCCCCGAAACAGATTTCTGTGCTTCACCGTAAAAATTCGTGTAAAATATCTGAAAGTCTTTTTGAGTCGTGAATTTTTGTGCTTCTGCCCCAGGTTGTTATCTAATTTTCGTTAGTTCAACTCTTTTTGATTTGAGCAACAGAAGGTCTTCGAAAAAATTTGTCTTTACCTCCTGGTCTGTTTTGACAGATTTCTGCCATTTTCTGCATTTGCTTCTTGTTGGTTCCTTTTTGAGTTCTTTTGGGGAATTGAGCATTTTGAGGGAAGTGCTACAGTATCTAGTGTTCTAATGGAAGTTTATTTGGTGTTATAACTGAACCTTAAGACCTTTTATCTTGAGTGCACTAATGTTGCTAATAAAGATTGTGTGAAGTTTTGTATAAAGGAAAATTTTTAGGTGTATGGAAGGAATGAGTAATGAGATGAAGGATGGACTAAAGCTCAATCTTGGGGATGCCACGCATGTCACCCCAAGAAATATCCAAGAAGTACAAGCGTCAAAGCTTGGGGATGCCCAAGGCATCCCCTTCTTCATTAATAAAAATCCTAGGTTTCTTCCAAACGCTTCATTTTTATTGTTTCATGCACAGTTGTGTTTTTCTTGGAGCGTCTTCTTTTTCGTCTTTGTTTTGGTTTTTCATTTGCTTTGGTTTGCTTAGTTTGCTGAATAAATTGGTTGGACCCTCCTCTTTCATACATTGGTTTGCAAATAGTTTGGTTTGGTTTGGAAAAGAGTAGGAAAGTTCATGCTTATGTGGTAAAAGGAGCTTGTTTTTGACTGTGGCATATGCTTTGTCATGCCATGCTTGGTATTGTTTTGGCTTTATGCTTAGTATTCTTTGTTGTAGCCAGACTTGTTATAAACAATTGAGATTGCTTAATGTGCCTTGGATGAATCATGCGTTGTTTTTGCATATTAAAGCATAGTATAGTGGTATTCTCCTTTGATGCTTTATTTGGGTTGACTTGGCGCATGCTTACACCATGTTATGACTATCTCAAGTCACCATAGCCTTTATGATCCTTTAGTTTTCAACTTGTAGTATCACTTTATGCTTTGATCAATGATGTTTTGTCTCTCTGCATGATTATGACCATTATTGCTCTCTTAGTTTGTCGCTCCTAGTCTTTTGCTAGCCTCCACAACCAAGTATGAGTTCCACTCATGCATCCAACTCCCTAAACCAAGTTATTCCAAAGAGTCCACCATACCTACCTACTAGCTTATGCTATTCTAAGTATATTCATGCTTTTGTTTACCTTCCAAATTAAACTTGTTATGAGAAAACTAGTGATTAAAGCTCTCACGAACTTGATGGCACACTTTACTTTACTTGCCCTTAATAAACTTGAACCATTGTGTCTTCTATGTTGTATATGCTTGCACTTAATTGCTGGGAATTAGCAGAACCATGCTTTCATGGGGAACACTTTCAACATTGCACTTGTTACTTGTACCTAGTTGATATCATGCTCTTTTGTATATGGATGTCATCGGTGTGAAATGAAAGGGGAGCTTGTAAGTCCATGGAGTTATGTATATGTGTTAGAGAAACGCCTGGGCCGCTGGTCTAATCCATGCTGACATGGTGGAAACCTGCAGCGTAACCATAATGAGCTGTCTATGAAGCATTCTTCTTATAAAAAAAGAGTCCTATATTGAGAAAAAAATAGAAAAGAGAAAAAAAGAGATACTATGAAAAGAGAAAAGAGAGAAAAAAAGCACCATATTCCCATGGTAAATAAGAAGATTGCTGAGATGCTTGTTGTCTGCTTGCCTTGTCATTTTGATATGGGGATTCTTCCGTATCATCGGGCAAGGGGTACCCCGTTGGCGGTTCTCTATGATACACATGTACTTACGATGACAAGAACTTACCGGTGACTAAACTTGAGTAGCATGAGGAGCGGCCCTCGTATACAAGGGACATGAGATTTCTGACTTATACTTCGTCAAGCATGTACACCATAGTTTGTTCACTTTAACCTTAATCACTTCAAGATTCTTATGATAGGGGCAATGAGATCTGAAAGCTATAAGTACCATAATTTTTGGAAGCTCTTTATGAGACTTAAATCCCTCCTTCCTTTTACAAAGGCCTTTCTTCCACCATTATATTGAGTCTCCACCTTCTATCTTTATGCACCTACTTTGAGAGGATAGTGGCCATTCTTAGTTCTATGTGCATTGTCCCAAGACTAGTTGATTGATGCATAACTTGTTATTGCTTGTTTTAAACTATTGTATCTAGTCACTCTTATGAACTTTGAAGGTTTCCTATGCATTTATATTTGCTACTCTATTGAGGGACAAGCTGAATACTATTATGCTATGTTTTCTTTATGTGAAACAAACAAACGTATTGCAAAGCATTGTTATTCATGAATCTTTTGTTTGTGCCTTTTCATGTTGCATCATAGTTTCTTTGCTTATTGCTAGAACTTTGTCTTTCATGTTATGATTGAAGTACTATGATCCGAGCTTTGAATGTCTTGCAAATACTTTGATCAAGTCTTTGATGGTGCATGTCACCTCAAAAATTATTCTTTCTTTTTATCACTTACCTACTCGAGGACGAGCAGGAGTTAAGCTTGGGGATGTTGATACATTGCAAATGTATCTATAATTTTTGATGTTCCATGCTTAGTTTTATCCACTTTCTTGTTTTTTGTTCCAACTTTGGAGTACTTTTCATATGATTTCTTGGACTAACCTATTAACAAGAGCCACAGTGCGGTACTGCTTTTCTGCTGTTTTTGGTTCGGAAAGTCGAAAATGAATATTCTCGAATTGACGGGACAAAAGCCAAAGTGCCTATTTTTCCTAAGTCATCAAGTGCCGTATCACGAGACGGAGAGGGGCCAGGCGGCCACACCACAGCCACGGCCAGGCTGGGCCCATGCTAGGGGGTGGTGTGGTGGCCCCTGGCACCCCCTCGGCCTTCCCTTCCGACTATAAGATGCCCTCGGGACGTAAACCCTAAGGGCCCGATCAAAAATCCATGAAAGAGTCTATAGCCACCGTCATCTCCATCCCTAGATCGGGAGAGATCTGAAGCTCTTCCCGGCACCCTGCCGGAGAGGGGAATTCACCCTGGAGGCCTTCTTCATCACCATGCGATCCTCTGGTGTGATGCGTGAGTAGTTCATCCTTGGACTACGGATCCATGTAGTAGCTAGATGGCTGGTTCTCCTCCTTTGTGCTTTCATGTTTAGATCTTGTGAGCTCCGTTCATGATCAAGATCATCTATTTGTAATTCTACATGTTGTATTTGCGGGGATCCGATGGATATTGAGATGCTATTTCAGATTGATTACTGATTCTATCATGTCTTTGTTATTTGTGATCTTGCATGCTTTCCGTTGTTAGTAGCTATCTTGGCCAAGTAGATGCTAGAACTCCAAGAGTTAGTATTTATGCTCGATAGTGGGTTCATGCCTCCGTAACTGGGAAGTGACAAATCTCTAAGGTACTAGATGTGTTGTTGCTACTAGGGAGAAAACAACAATCCTTTGTTCATAGAACAATCGTATTGTTTACTTTACATGCAGTTCGTAAAGCAATAATCTGTTGCTTGCAACTTAATACTGGAGGGGGGTCGGATGATAACCTGAAGGTGGATTATTAGTCATAGATGCAGTTGGATGGCGGTCTATGTATTATGTTGTAAAGCCCAATCAAGTTCCAAAGGAGTCAAGATTATTAGTATGCATATATTGCTTTCTCGATGTTTGTCAATTTCCCCACTGTAATTTGTTCACCCAGCATGTTATCTATCTAAGGAGAGCCACCTCTAGTGAACTATGGATCTCGGTCCTTGTCTTTTACATACAATCTATAAACTGTTTACTGCTTTGTGTTTACTTTCTGCAAACTATTACTTCTTTCCATTCAATACGTTTAATCCTTTGTTTTCCGCAAAACAAGGTGAGATTGACAACCTCATCGCGAGTTGGGGACAAAGTTCTGTGGTTGTGTTGTGCAGGTCTCCACGTTGCTACTAGCACCGGTAGTGCGCCCTGCCAAAGCTCAGCTAGTAACACCTTTGGGGTGTTTCCTTGCTCCTACTGGTTCGATTAAACCTTGGTTTCATAACTGAGGGAAACTTGCTGCTGTGGTCATCATACCTTCCTCTTGGGGTTCCCAACGAGCTCTACATCAACACCGCCATCAAGCATTTTGCTGGGCGCCGTGCATTGAGTCATCAAGCCACCTCTAGTGAACTATGGATCCCGGTCCTTGTCTTTTACATTCAATCTATAAACAGTTTACTGCTTTGTGTTTACTTTCTACAAACTATTACTTCTTTCCATTCGATACATTTAATCCTTTGTTTTCTGCAAAACACGATGATATTGACAACCTCATCGCAAGTTGGGGACAAAGTTATGTGGTTGTGTTGTGCAGGTCTCCACGTTGCTACTAGCACCGGTAGTGCGACCTGCCAACGCTCAGCTATTAACACCTTTGGGGTGTTTCCTTGCTCCTACTGGTTCGATTAAACCTTGGTTTCATAACTGAGGGAAACTTGCTGCTGTGCTCATCATACCTTCCTCTTGGGGTTCCCAACGAGCTCTACATCAACACCGAGCCATGAAGCATTTTTCTGGCGCCGTTGCCGGGGAGTCAAGGACATCTTCACAAGGGGAGTCCCTCATAACCAATCTCTTTACTTTGTTATTTTTGTTTTGCTTAGTTTTCTTTTTTCTTTGTTTGCTTGTTTTGTTATCAAAAACACACAAAAATTAGTTTTACTAGTTTGCTTTCTTATTTGAAAACACAAAAAAATTTAGTTCCTATCTTGAGTTGCCACTATGTCTAGCCTTGATCCAATCACTATGTCACCCGAGGAAATGATTTTCACTTTTAAACAAAGGAATTGAGGAAAGTTTTAAGGAAGCTTGGTCTAGAATCTCCGATCTACATGAAAAAACTGAGCCTAAAATGACTCAAAGCTTGTTCCTTAGCAGTTTTTATCTTGGGATTGCTCTTTGCTATAGATATGCTTTAGATGCTGTTGTGGGAGGAGATTTCCTCCAATGTAATGAGGATTATGCTATTAATGCTATAAAGAAATTGATCCTCACTTACAACATGCCTAGCCAAACTGATATTTCTTTCGCAAAAATATTTGCCAGGTTGAACACTCTTGAGACTAGCACTACTAGCTTAGAAAATTGCTATAATACGCTTAGGGAGCATCAAAATTATGTTCCAATAAATTCTGAACCATCAAAGTGTCTCCCTACAGTAAATATTGAGATAAACACTGAAACTTTTCAAGCTCGCTGTGATATCATGTCTGAATTTTGTCTTATGCCCAAAGATATTTATAAATCTCTGAATACTTGGGGGCTTACGGAAGGAGGAAAATAAATATCTCTTGCTAATAATACTACCATATTACCTCTTGGAATAGCTGAAGGAGTGTTTACAAAGATCTTTGGGAAAATGATATCTACTGATTATCTTGTTATTGAATGTGCAGGAAAAGAACAAATTACACTTGGAAGGTCCCTATTAGAACTTCTTGGAGCAATAATAGATGTGGGAAAAGGGACCATGTACCTTTCTTCTCCACCAAACAATCATATTTTCCCCAAGGTTAATAATAAAAGTAAGAGAGGTAAGGGCAAGAAATTTGGTCTTAATGCTTCTTCATTTGAGAACACTTGATTCTTTTCTTTGCTTCTTATGCCGAACTTAAAGGCGTTAAAGAAAAGTACTTATTGGGAGATAACCCAAAAGTTTTAGGTGAGTCTTGGAAGTTATTACCTCTGTAATAACCGCTCCTTATCCTTTTTATTTGCTTTTTGTGCCAAGAGTAACCTCTAAAGAGAGAGAAGTAATGATTGGGAAAGTTGCTGTCCCGAAACAGATTTCTGTGCTTCACCGTAAATATTCGTGTAAAATATCTGAACGTCTTTTTGAGGCGTAAATTTTTGTGATTTTTCCCCAGGTTGTTATCTAACTTTCGTTGGTTCAACACTTTTTTATTTGAGCAACACAAGGTCTTTGAAAAAATTCGTCTTTATCTGCTGGTCTGTTTTGACAGATTTCTGCCATTTTCTGCATTTGCTTCTTGTTGGTTCCTTTTTGAGTTCTTTTGGGGAATTGAGATTTTTGTGGGAAGTGGTACAGTATCTAGTGTTCTAATGGAAATTTATTTGGTGTTATAACTGAATCTTAAGACTTATTTATCTTGAGTGAACTAATGTTGCTAATAAAGACTGTGTGAAGTTTTGTATGAAGGAAAATTTTCAGGTGTATGGAAGGAATGAGTAATGAGATGAAGGATGGACTAAAGCTCAAGCTTGGGGCTGCCACGCGTGTCACCCCAAGAAATATCCAAGAAGTACAAGCGTCAAAACTTGGGGATGCCCAAGGCATCCCCTTCTTCATTAATAAAAATCCCAGGTTTCTTCCAAACGCTTCATTTTTATTGTTTCATGCACAGTTGTGTTTTTCTTGGAGCGTCTTCTTTTTCGTCTTTGTTTTGGTTTTTCATTTTCTTTGGTTTTCTTAGTTTGCTGAATAAATTGGTTGGACCCTCCTCTTTCATACGCTGGTTTGCAAATAGTTTGGTTTGGTTTGGAAAAGAGTAGGAAAGTTCATGCTTATGTGGTAAAAGGAGCTTGTTTTTGACTGTGGCATATGCTTTGTCATGCCATGCTTGGTATTGTTTTGGATTTATGCTTAGTATTCTTTGCTGTAGCATGACTTGTTATAAACAATTGAGATTGCTTAATGTGCCTTGGATGAATCATGCGTTGTTTTAGCATATTAAAGCATAGTATAGTGGTATTCTCCTTTGATGCTTTATTTGGGTTGACTTGGCGCATGCTCAGACCATGTTATGACTATCTCAAGTCACCATAGCCTTTATGATCCTTTAGTTTTCAACTTGTAGTATCACTTTATGCTTTGATCAATGATGTTTTGTTGCTCTGCATGATTTTGGCCATTATTGCTCTCTTAGTTTGTCGCTCCCAGTCTTTTGCTAGCCTCCACAACTAAGTATGAGTTCCACTCATGCATCCAACTCCCTAAACCAAGTTATTCCAAAGAGTCCACCATACCTACCTACTAGCTTATGCTATTCCAAGTATATTCATGCTTTTGTTTACCTTCCAAATTAAACTTGTTATGAGAAAACTAGTGATTAAAGCTCTCACGAACTTGATGGCGCACTTTACTTTTTGCATCTAATAAACTTGAACCATTGGGTCCTTCTTTGTTGCGTATATGCTTGCGCTTTATAAGTTGAAATTAGCAGAACCATGTTTCATGGGGAACGCTTTCAACATTGCACTTGTACTTTGTACCCAGTTGATATCATGTTCTTTTGCTTACGGATCCCGGCGGTGTGAAATAAAAGTGGAACTTGTAAGATCATGGAGTTTGTATGTGTGTTAGAGAAACGCCTGGGCCGCTAGCCTAAGCCATGCCTAATCATGGTGGAAACTTGCAGCATCACCATAATGAGCACTCTATGAAGCATCCTCAATAAAAACCTATGCAAATAGCAAATAAAAAGATCGCTGAGATGCTCATTGTCTGCTTGCCTTGTCATTTTGATTATGGGAAAGCTCCCGTATCATGTGCAAAGGGTACCCCGTTGGCGGTTCTTAATGATACACATGTACTTACAATGACAAGAGCTTACTCATGACTGAAGTTGAGTAGCATGAGGATCAGTCTTCGTAAGTAAAGGGCATGAGATTTCGGTTTATAACTTGTCAAGCATATCCTCTTAGTTGTGTCACTTTAACCTTAATCACCTTAAAGATGCTTATGATAGGGGAAATGAGAGCTGAAAGCTATAAGTACCATAATTTTTGGAAGCTCTTTATGAGACTTGAATCCCTACTTCCTTTTACAAAAGGCCTTTCTTCCACCATTATATTGAGTCTCCACCTTCTATCTTTATGCACCTACTTTGAGAGCATAGTGGCCATTCTTAGTTCTATGTGCATTGTCCCAAGACTAGTTGATTGATGCATACTTTGATATTGCTTGTTTTAAACTATTGTATCTAGTCACTCTTATGAACTTTGAAGGTATCCTATGCATTTATATTTGCTACTCTATTGAGGGATAAGCTGAATACTATTATGCTATGTTTTCTTTATGTGAAACAAACAAACGTCTTGCAAAGCATTGTTATTCATGAATCTTTTGTTTGTGCCTTTTCATGTTGCATCATAGTTTCTTTGTCTTATTCCTAGAACTTTGTCTTTCATGTTATGATTGAAGTACTATGATCCCAGCATTGAATGTTTTACAAATACTTTGATGAAGTCTTTGATGGTGCATGTCACCTCAAAAATTATTCTTTCTTTTTATCACTTACCTACTCGAGGACGAGCAGGAGTTAAGCTTGGGGATGTTGATACATTGCAAATGTATCTATAATTTTTGATGTTCCATGCTTAGTTTTATCCACTTTCTTGTTTTTTGTTCCAACTTTGGAGTACTTTTCATATGATTTCTTGGACTAACCTATTAACAAGAGCCACAGTGCCTGTTTTCTGCTGTTTTTGGTTCCAGGAAAGTCAGAAAATGAATATTCTCGGAATTGGACGGGACAAAAGCCAAAGTGCCTATTTTTCCGGAAGTCATCAAGTGCCAGAATACGAGACGGAGAGGGGCCAGAGGCCGGCCACACCACCTGGCCACGCGGCCAGGCTGGGCCCATGCTAGGGGGTGGTGTGGTGGCCCCTGGCACCCCCTCGGTCTCCCCTTCTGCCTATAAGATGCCCTTGGGACGAAAACCCTAAGTGCCCGATAAAAAATCCACGAAGAGTTCAGAGTCAGCCATCTCCATCCCTAGATCGGGAGGGATCAAGCTCTTCCGCACCACGGAGAGGGAATTCACCACGAGGCCTTCTTCATCACCATGCAAGCCTCCGGTGTGATGCATGAGTAGTTCATCCTTGGACTACGGATCCATGTAGTAGCTAGATGGCTGGTTCTCCTCCTTTGTGCTTTCATGTTTAGATCTTGTGAGCTCCGTTCATGATCAAGATCATCTATTTGTAATTCTACATGTTGTGTTTGCGGGGATCCGATGGATATTGAGATGCTATTTCAGATTTATTATTGATTCTATCATGTCTTTGTTATTTGTGATCTTGCATGCTTTCCGTTGTTAGTAGCTATCTTGGCCAAGTAGATGCTAGCAACTCCAAGAGTTAGTATTTATGCTCGATAGTGGGTTCATCGCTCTGGTAATTTGGAGAAGTGACAGAAATCTCTAAGGTACTAGATGTGCTGTTGCTACTAGGGGGAAAACAACAATCCTTTGTTCATAGAACAATCGTATTGTTTACTTTACACGCAGTTTGTAAAGCAATAATCTGTTGCTTGCAACTTAATACTGGAGGGGGTTCGGATGATAACCTGAAGGTGGATTATTAGTCATAGATGTAGTTGGATGGCGGTCTATGTATAATGTTGTAATGCCTAATCAAGTCTCAAAGGAGTCAAGATGATTAGTATATGCATGTATTGCTTTCTCGATGTTTGTCAATTGCCCCGATGTAATTTGTTCACCCAGCATGTTATCTATCTAAGGAGAGCCACCTCTAGTGAACTATGGATCCTGGTCCTTGTCTTTTACATTCAATCTATAAACTGTTTACTGCTTTGTGTTTACTTTCTGCAAACTATTACCTCTTTCCATTCGATACGTTTAATCCTTTGTTTTCAGCAGAACACGGTGAGATTGACAACCTCATCGCAAGTTGGGGACAAAGTTCTGTGGTTGTGTTGTGCAGGTCTCCACGTTGCTACTAGCACCGGTAGTGCGCCCTGCCAAAGCTCAGCTAGTAACACCTTTGGGGTGTTTCCTTGCTCCTACTGGTTCGATTAAACCTTGGTTTCATAACTGAGGGAAACTTGCTGCTGTGCTCATCATACCTTCCTCTTGGGGTTCCCAACAAGCTCTACATCAATACCGAGCCATCAAATGCATACATGAGTCTGGCATACTTCCTGGACAACTGGTTCGCAACTCTTTTGCAATAGGCGTTGTGTTGCGGTCGCTGCCACCAAGCTACCAAGCACAAGTCAGGACTTGCATTATGAGAGGCGACGTGGAAACACAGGATTTCCACGATTCATATCACATTTCAGAGATGTGGTGGTTAAACCCATTGTCGCTAAGGTCATCAATGACAAAGGTATATATTTGATATACAATTTTACAAATGTTATAATCTTGCAAACACATTTGCAGTGTTAAGTATATTTGATACTTGTTCTGTTTTGCTAAAAACAGGTCCTTCTGCATAGAGGTGCATGCTAGAGAGGAGGTGACGTTGTGCGTTGATGGCGAGCATGATGATGATGGCCAACAACACTCTCCCTCAACATTTATCACTTAGTTTATGTTTTAGGATGATTATTGTAATCGATAGATTGTGAACTTCTTTAGTGTGTCTCACACTTTGTGAGATGACTATTCATATGAGCTTGTAACAAACAGTTGTTCTACTTTTATGAATGATTTCTATTCGTGTTCATATCTTGTTCGATTACATGTGAATTATCCTTGTTTTGAAACTAACTGATAATGCATGAACATTTGAAAAACATTGAAATGCCTTAAAATACCCAACTTAATGATATGTTCATTAATTAATGAAACCATTGTTTAAATTCAAAAGTTATGTGATAATATGTGAAATACATTCAATTTCTTGTCACATATAAATCATGCCTAAGTTCAGCAAAATAACTTGAACACCATGTATTACTTGAATACAAAGTGTTTTTATGAATTGTTAAAAGTAAATACATATTCGATGTATTATGTTTTGATAGAATGGTAATTATCATTATATGATTGTTTAAATGTGTAAAGAAGTTTACCAAAGGAAACATGAATATGAAACTATTTGATATGATCAAAGTGTTTCATCAAACAAAGGGTATTAAATATAAAAGGGAATCTAATTACTACGATTTGATCAATAGTAATGAAATTTGACTTTATAAGAATGGCATAGAAGAAATTGTGGAATGCAAAGCGTTTTGAAATGTCAAAATGCAAAGCATCACGATATGATATTTGATATCAAAGTGGGTGAATAGATGGTGCCAAATAAATCGTTGTAGTGTAGATGTAGAGACCATTAGTTAGAAATAGGTATCACTCAATTAGAATATATAGTGAACCATGTGAATTCGCGAGATCGGCTCCATATCTAGTATGGATCATCGTGAAAGTTTTGGGGTTATTCGATATAACCAAAATAATAGCGAATAATTCCTTATACAGTATTCATTGGAAACTTTGAATACGAAATCCATAGCTGAGACCAAAAGAGAAGCAAAACTTGTATTGCTTGGATTTTGGTGCATTCTTGAGGAAGTTCACATTCAGTGATATTTCTCGATTATGGGGCAAATGGAAGATAGTGTGAAACACGATGAGGATTCAAAACCCTGCATCAGAGTGTTGAAAAGCGCAACGGAAAATGTTGCTGAATGATACTCTTCACAAAGGAAAGAATCAATGATAATGATCATTGTGTTTTCCCCCACTGGTGTCTTCACTACATGAAGTAGGATTCAAAATGTAACCCATATCTTGTATGGAGACATTTGTGAATCATTTTTCATGATTACCGGAATATGACATACCTACAAACTACGAAGGAAATAATGGTAAACTAGAATTATGAGAAATCCTAAAAGGAAAATTCACATGAGATTAGAAAACAATTCATTGATGAATCTCACAAGTAAAGGAGTTACTTGGATTTTCCCAAATGACTGCAAAGCCATAGTGGAAAAAGGGGTGAATTACAAAAGCACAATTTGTCAAGTATTGGATGAATTCAAATGAATTCGATTCAAGTGTGCTAAATGTCTAGTGGATTTAAAACTAGTAAAAGTACTAGTATCTCATAGTAAATCTCCAAGTTTGATATTTGATCAAAGGATTTTGAAGTTGTTCAAAATAGTGAGTGGATATGCAATTTGCATGAAATTGAGTGGGAGCTATAAAAGTCTTCCTAAAACAATATGTGAATGACATGTTTTTGAGTGGGAGTAATATAAGTCTCAAATTCAAATATGTAGGAACATAGTTTGAGTAAGAGTAGTGACTCATACCCAAATATGTTAGGAACATATTTTGAGTGCGAGCTTATGGAGTAATTCTTAAGTGTGTTAAGTGAAGGATATATGCCCTAGAGGCAAATAATAAATAGGTTTTTATTGTCATATCTCAATTAGTTCATAATAGTTTCATACTATGCTATAACTGTATTAATACGAAACGTTAATACACGTGTGGTATGTAAACAAACCGTGTCTCTAGTTACCTCTAGCAACTAGTTCATTGGTCATGAGGATGATCTAGGGTTTCGAGATCATGGGCATTTATGCCAATTGACAATGAGGTCACGTCATTAGTTGAATGATATGATAGACAAACAACCCAACCAGTTGTATCTTAATGATATCTAGTTACAAAGTTCACCATTAATGATAAACTAAGGAAACCTCGCAACCTGTCCTTAGACTGTGAGATAATGCAAATCACTGTTCTGGAGGGAGCTTAGATGGTTATCAAGTATCACTCCGTGACTGGTTGATCGAAAAGGTGCTAATCAGGTTTCCCAAAGGAGCGCGTAGAGGAGTACATATCAAGACCAGGATTTGCCAATCCATGTAACGGATAGATACATATGTGGCCATCTCGGTGATGTTGCATTAACAAAGCTTGCAAGCGTGTGACTGGGTCACGGAATGCAACAACACGGAAACGAGAAAACAAGTTCATCAGTAACAAGATCGAACGAAGGTATGGAGATACCGTAGATAAAATCTCGGGTGAACTAGGTATCAAGTGGCAAAGGGAATGGGAAACGACTGTTTACGGTTCAAACGACATTATCATCGTGGAATGCACAGGGGTCATTATGGGCATCCCGGTCCCGCTATTGATCATTGATGGAGATCATGTCTGTGCCATTCCCGAGCCGTGGGGAAATACACTTAAGGGTACGATGAGCTAGAGATCCTCTATAAGTTAGAATCACCATATGAAAGAGAAAAGGAAACCGGAAAAGTTCCGTGAGAGAACCAGAATCGTTCCGGGAAAGATCTAAAGTCGTTCGGAGGAAATCGAAAGGGAACCGAAAGGTGTTTCGGGTCAAATCGGATTTTGTAATATGTATTTACATATTAATTAATGTAATTAATATTAAATGTAATATTAAAATCTAATTTGAAGGGGTATTCCACTAATGGGCCAAACTTCCTAGGGAAAAAGGGCCCATGAGGGAAAACCGAAGGAGGGAAGGGCCAAGGGCCAAAGGGCCAAGGCCCAGGCGCCTCAAGGGGGCCCACTCGGCTAGCCTAGGGATGTGCACGGGGTAGGGCCCACCCCTGGCCGGCTGGCCCATGATGCCTATGGCGCCTCCCTCCCTCTCTCCCTTGTGTAGTCCCACATGGGAAACCCAAAGGGGAGGGCACACCCCCTCCCCCTATATAAAGGGGTGCCCATGGGTGGGAATAGACACACCAATATTTGGAGAAGTCCTTTGGTTGACTTTCTCCTTCCCTCTCTCTATCTCTCGTCTCTTCGCGTTGGCACGGTCTCAAGAAAGGACTGTCTGAGCAAGAGACACCGTACCTGCAACACGTCATTGCGCTATAGGGATTCCAAGCCAGAGATCTACTTTCGCACTCCCGACAGGGATCAAGGAGCCGGAGGTCGTCATCGTACACCGTATGTGTACGAAACCACGAGGGGCCTCACTTGAGGCACCTTGGATGTCGTGAGCCGGAGCTGCTGCACGATGAAGAAGGAGCAAGGGATGACCTGCGAGGAGCTTCGCGACCTTGAGGTCGGGTACGAGTTCGACTACTTCAACCATGTTCCCCTTGGAACATTAACTGCGTATGGTCTACAAGGGTATGTATTCTATATGCTCCGGTCGTTACCGCATTACTACATAGATAGATCTTGGGCGTTAGGAGGTTCCAACGTAGGATTTTTTTGTTTTCTGCTGCGGAACCCTTCAATGATATCAAAGCTGATCTATGCGTAGGAGTGCTATACGGCCAGTACGCACAAGTATTGTGCGGTAATTGATCCCTTAGTTGTTACCCTCTGATACATTGCTAACGTATCTATAATTTTTGATGTTCCATGCTTGTTTTATATCTACTTTCTTATGTTTTGTCCACACTTTGGAGTACTTTTACACATTTTCTAGAACTAACCTATTTACAAGATGCCATAGTGCCAGTTGCCTGTTTTCTGCTGTTTTTGGTTCCAGAAAAGCCAGAAAATGAATATTCTTGGAATTGGACTAGACAAAAGCCAAAGTCAATATTTTACCGGAAGACTCACGGAGCCAGAAGACGAGACGGAGAGGGGCCAGCGGCTGGCCACACCACCTGGTGGCGCGGGCCAAGCCAGGCCATGCCTGGGGGTGGTGTGGGCCCCTCCGGCCTCCACCGACCTTGCCTCTTCGCCTATAAGAAGCCTCCCAATGCAGAAACCCTAAAACGTCCAGCCTCCAGCCACGAAAAGTTCCGCAGCGCCACTGCCACCGAAGAGGAGATTTGGGGGATAGAAAGTCTCTATTCCGGCACCCTGCCGGGACGAGGAAGTGCCCTCGGAGCCATCTCCATCGACTCCACCACCATCTCCATCACCGTTGCTGATTCCCATGATGATGAGGGAGTAGTTCTTCCTCAAGGCTAAGGGTTCTACCGGTAGCTATGTGTTCATCTCTCTCTCTCTATGCATGATCATATTGTGATCATGAGCTTTGTAATCAAGTAGATCTACCTTGCTACTCAATTGCTTTAATAGATCTCTGCTCTCCCCATGTGTGTGTGAAGTTGACAGTGTGCACACCATGGTGGCACTTAGGCTAGAGATTACAAATACTTGTTATGAGTTATATTTGGAGTTGGATGTCTCTATGAAATTGTGGTGTTTGTTGGAACCATCTAGTGCTCAAGGTGACAGTGTGGGGTTATCTAGATGCGGAAAGCGAACTTTGAGGTGTGCTGTTATAGCCCTACCATGGATTAGAGTATCCAACCGGAGAGTAGTTCAGAGTAGTATCATGAAGAGAAGATATTTATATGAGAGTGTTCACTAGTGAAAGTATGATCCCTAGGCCTTGTTTCTAAGCATCGAAACACCATTTGCAACTAGATCTGTTACATGTTTGCTTGCTTCCATCTTTATTTTAGTTTGCCTTTAGTCTCTTCCATGCCATCAAGATATTTTATGTCATCGTTACCACTTATAATTATCCATACCACTTGTATTTTACTATCTCTTCGCCGAACTAGTGCACCTATACACTTTACAAGTGTATTGGGTGTGTTGGGGACACAAGAGACTTCTTGTATCTTGATTGTAGGGTTGCTTGAGAGGGGATACCTTTGACCACTTCCTCCCTGAGTTCGATAAACCTTGGGTGATCCACTTAAGGGAAAACTTGCTGCTATTCTACAAACCTCTGCACTTGGAGGCCCAACAACTGTCTACAAGAATAGAAGTGCGTAGACATCACCCTCTTACGTGTACTTGTTTATATGGCGGTATTGTTTGATGAAGCGGCCCGGACCAACCTTATGCGTATTCGTACGCGAGACTGGTTCCACGCTCAACATACGGCTTGTACCGTATAAGTGGCTAGCGGGTGTCTGTCTCTCATTCAATAGTGGATATAGCATTTACAACGGAGGGCCTCGGAAGGGGTGTAGTAGAGACAACTTTTGGATCCATGTTGTGGTTGGAAAGTTTGTAGATTAGAAACAATTCTATTGCAAAAGCCCTAACAACCACGTAAAACTTGCAATAGATAAAGTAGAGGCGTCTAACTTTATTTTGCAGGAGGGCATGTGATTTGATATGGTCATGGTCGTTATGAAGGTAAAGTAGTTTACTTTTCTGTTACTAAGTAGTATAGTAATAGTCATCATTCTGATGGACGACCGGGTGGTGGTGTTGTGGACTTGGCGTCAAACCAGGGGCAAGATGGAGATCATGCTAGAGCGCTCTATGGATATCAAGGCGCAAGAAGGACCATATCATATCACAATGCACATGTGATGTTGATACCTACTTTACATCTTATTGTGTGCTAGTATTAGATACTCAACGGTAGCAAATAAGATAATCCCTATTTAATTCCAATGATTGTGTTCCCCTTGTGTGTGCACCACCAAGAAAGTTTGCCGTTATGAAGCCGGCCGTGACGATCGGGGGCTAGACATATTTACATTCGCATACAGTGGGTGTAAGCCATGTTGCACAGCAAATACACACAAGTTAGATTTGGCGAGCCTAGCATGTGTAGACATGGCCTCAGAACACAAGAGACCGAAAGTTTGAGCATGAGTCACATGGTTGATGTGATTGACATTAGGGAATGTCTACCTTTGATGCTGCACTGATGGCCGTGACGATCGGGGGAGGTGCAGAGGATTGGGATCATGTGATCACTAAAATCGTCCAGGGGATGACAATTTTAGTGGAAGCTCAATTAGGATTGAACTCATATTATGAACTTAGTCAAGGTGTATGTTTGCAAATATCTTAGTAGATCATGGCCTATCTCATTGAGGTCCTTTGCGACCATGGGAATATACTTCTTGATATGGAACTTAGCAAAAGGGTCCAACTTCATAGATTAATACCCACGCCTGAGGGATATTCTCGTAAAAGGTGATCTTCTCTTCTTGATACAATGACCATTAGGAGATAAATCTGATGACTTTGCAATGTTTGTGTGTTCTCCATAATAATTCAATAATCTATTATCCATTCAATGGAGAGTTGGATTACAATCTTGTATTCTGCAAGATCAGGCACATAAAGTATGAGCCGTTGGATGAGTTTTCTTCCATGACAGATGAAAAAGGGAATATTTGGAGAAACACTTAGCAATCTTGCATTAGAGCTATGAACTCTCAGAAGGGCTTGATTGCAATGGAGGTCATGAATGAAAAAGGGTATATGTTAGATATACAAAGTTATAAATGTAATTCTTGCAAGACTCATTGCAGTTTATATAAGTATTGGATACTTGTCCCATTCTATGAAAACAGGATGGTCTGCTTGATAATTGCTGGAATTGAGGCAATGTGGCTTGATGACGACAAGCAAAACAGTTGATGGCCGACATCACACCCTTTCCTCAAAGGTTTATCATTTGGATTAGTGGACTTGAATATAATTCTGTAATCCTTGTTTGTGTGTCTTGCTTTTGGCGAGACGATTGTTCATATGAACGAGTTACAAGACAATTGTACTATTCTTATGAACAATACCGTTATGGTCACATTACGATTATAAATGAGTTATTCTCAACACTATGTTAATGATAATAGTTTAAACATTTATAAAAGGATTAAAATGCTAAAAGATATCCAAAGTTTGATTATGATATGACACTATTGTTTAAGTCATTTTGGTTATTGCACGTTCTTCATTCTAAATGAAGATCAGGGTCTTAGATGCTTGATCTAGAGACTTTGTAAAACCATGCCTCGTCGGGCAGAATGACTAAAAATCCACATTCTGGTAAAACGGTGATATGCGAAGAAATGTTGAACTTTATACATAATGATGTATCTTGTTTTCAACAAGATAGTGGAAATCATTATTTATACTTAATGTTGAATCTTATACATAGGGATGTATCGTATTTTCAACAAATAGTGGAAATCATTATTTCACACTTCATTGTGGATTTAAGTGAATATGAATATTTACTTAATGAAACATAAATTTGAAACTGTTTTGAATTGTTCAAAAGATTTCAAAGTGAAGGAGGATATTGAATTAACAAGAATACAAAAGTCTCTTCGATTTGATCGACATGACTAAAGTATTTAAGTTAATTTTAGCATAAAAGGACATGTGAAAGAGGTTTCACAAATTATGATAATAGGGGCAATTTCAAAGTGTATTGAAATTTCTAAATATCATAATCATTATGTATTAGATACATATGTTATAATATTATCTCTTATCGGGGTTATAGTTATAGTTTAGAGTTAGAGATCGAAATGAGCAAACACTCGATTGAAATACAAAGGAACATCTAAAGATTCATGGAAACAACACCATAAGTGTTATGGCATGTTCGAGTTTCTAGAGATTTCGATAAGTTGAAATCGTGGCGAATAAACAAGTCTTTGTAGAGAATTCTTAGGAAGCTATGAATGCATCTTCCACAAAGGACAAACCTGCTGTTGTCCAAAGTTGACGTGTCTTGATGAAGATACATGTGGAAGAAAGTAAACGATCAAAACAAGGTATTTGACCTTGCCTCCGAATTGTTGAGTGGCGCAATAGAATTTGTTTCGTGAAACCAAACTCTACAAATAGAGAAGAAATTAATGATAATGATCATAAAAGTTTCAGCGAATACTTTTACTAAAGAAAGTAGGATTCAACAATATATACTCTGCAAGTTTGTGGAAATATATTATTGATTCACTTGTCATGTTTATGAACAAGACATACCCACGAATTACAAAGAAGCGTGATGGACCTAAGTGCGAGAAATGACTAGGAGTCATAAAATCCTATATTAAGTTACATTTAAGATTGCAAAGTAATATGTTACTTGATCTTATTAAGTAAATAAGTTTACTTGATATTTCTAAATGACTTCAAAGTCATAAGATGGAAATAAAACTTAATGAAGATGTAAAAGCTCGATTTGTCTCAAAGTATGGACAAATTCAAGGAGTTGACTACAATGTAGCGATGCTTGAGTCTATTGGATTTACACCAGCAATATATGGATATTGGAATCTCGTAGCTGGAATTCTCAATTTGATGATGATCAAAGAATTTTGGAATGTCCAAGATTATAGAGAGGACCTGCATTTGAGTGGGAGCTAATTATCTTGGCCAAATCTTAATATGTAAGAGACATATTTTGAGTGGGAGCTAAGTAGCTTGGCTGAATCATAATATGTATCAGACATATTTTGAGTGGAAGCTAAGTGAAATCCCTGGATCTCAAATATGGATGCCATATTTGAGTGGGAGCGTGAGATCATTCTAGGATATAAGGACGACATATGTGAATGATGTGATTGGTGTTAATAACATTTAAGTAGATAAATTGGGATGAAGTTGAAGTTATTAAACAATGAGATCTATCGAGATAGATAGGTGAGTTTAATAAACATTGAATGTCGAATGCTTCTTGGACTTGATTCTTAAGATGTTCAGAATGTCCTAAGCAAGATTCTGAAGAAGTTCAGAATGGAACAAGGTAAGAAAGAAGTTCTTACTATATGAAGCATTGTCTTAAGTATTACAACGATGGTTAAAAAGGAAGAAAGAGATGTGTTACATCTCCTATACCTCAGTCATAGGTTCTTCCATACAACCATATTGTATACTCGACATAATGTGACCCAAAGTTCTGGTTGGAAGGACAAGCTCTTAACTATAAGAACATGTCTTGAAGTGATTCTTGAGTTAATCAATGAACCAGAATTAAGTTTGTACTTAAATGGCAAGAAGCAAAGTAAGTGGCATAGTTACATTTCATGCACTAGGATCTACATAGATATAGAAGTATAAAGGCTCCATCTGATGTTATGTATATTGTTATGGCGGGGCTAGTTTGCTTTTAACGTAGAATGATGTGTCCCAGGGCACAGTGCCCATGAGAAAGCCCTCGAGGTTGATCTAAAGTCACTGTAGGCTCCTAGAAACCGGCCTCGTTCTGCTGCCATAACTGCCGTATATACACAAAGGATTGCAAAGTGTGTTTCAAAGTTTAGATGACAACAATGAAAACGACCATCATTATAAACACTAGAAACAAAGTCTCACTTTGTTGCCAAATGAATACTTTGACCCATTATGAGATAATGGTATGAATGTCAAAGTTAGGAAGACATTAAGGATTTGCAAAGACATAATGATCTGGTAAAACAGAACATGGACATGACGTTTTCCATAAGCATGCATGATCAATAAATGCATATGTGATATGGTTTATGATGAGTAAAATGCGAGCTAGATTATTTGTACTCTATTGGAAGTGGGAGACTGAAGGAGATATTCCCTAGAGGCAAATAATAAATAGGTTTTTATTGTCATATCTCAATTAGTTCATAATAGTTCCATACTATGCTATAACTGTATTAATACAAAACGTTAATACACCTGTGGTATGTAAACAAACCGTGTCTCTAGTTACCTCTAGCGAACTAGTTCATTGGTCATGAGGATGATCTAGGGTTTCAAGATCATGGGCATTTATGCCAATTGACAATGAGGTCACATCATTAGTTGAATGATGTGATTGACAAACAACCCAACCAGTTGTATCTTATTGAGATCTAGTTACAAAGTTCACCATTAATGATAAACTAAGGAAACCTCGCAACTTGTCCTTAAACTATGAGATAATGTAAATCACCGTTCTGGAGGGAGCTTAGATGGTTATCAAGTATCACTCCATGACTGGGTGATCAAAAATGTGCTACTCAGGTTTCCCAAAGGAGCACGTAGAGGAGTACATATAAAGACCAAGATTTGCTAATCCATGTAACAGATAGATACATATGTGGCCATCTCGGTGACGTTGCATTAACAAAGCTTGCAAGCGTGTGACTGGGTCACGGAATGCAACGACACAGAAACGAGAAAACAAGTTCATCGGTAACGAGATCGAATGAAGGTATGGAGATACCGTAGATCAAATCTCGGGTGAACTAGGTATCAAGTGGCAAAGGGAATGGGAAACGACTGTTTACGGTTCAAACGACATTATCATCGTGGAATGCATAGGGGTCATTATGGGCATCCCGCTCCCGCTATTGATCATTGATGGAGATCATGTCTGTGCCATTCCCGAGCCGTGGGGAAATACACTTAAGGGTACGATGAGCTAGAGATCCTCTGTAAGTTGGAATCACCGTATGAAAGAGAAAAGGAAACCGGAAAAGTTTCGTGAGAGAACCGGAATCGTTCCGGAAAAGATCTGAAGTCGTTCGGAGGAAATCGAAAGGGAACCGAAAGGTGTTTCGGGTCAAATCGGATTTTTAATATGTATTTACATATTAATTAATGTAATTAATATTAAATATAATATTAAAATCTAATTTGAAGGGGTATTCCACTAATGGGCCAAACTTCCTAGGGAAAAAGGGCCCATGAGGGAAAACCGAAGGAGGGAAGGGCCAAGGCCCAAGCGCCTCAAGGGCCCCCACTCGGCCAGCCTAGGGCTATGCGCGGGGTGGGGCCTACCCCTGGCCGGCTGGCCCATGAGGTCTATGGCGCCTCCCCCTCTTTCCCTTGTTTAGTCCCACACGGGAAACCCAAAGGGGAGGGCACACCCCCTCCTCCTATATAAAGGGGTGCCCATGGGTGGGAATAGACACACCAATATTTGGAGAAGTCCTTTGGTTGACTTTGTCCCTCCCTCTCTCTCTCATCTCTTCGCGTTGGCACGGTCCCAAGAAAGGAATGTCCGAGCAAGAGACACCGTACCTGCAACACGCCGTTGCACTGTAGGGATTCCAAGCCGAAGATCTACTTCCGCACTCCCGACAGGGATCAAGGAGCCAGAGGTCGTCATCGTACACCGTATGTGTACGAAACCACGAGGGGCCTCACTTGAGGCACCTTGGATGTCGTGAGCCGGAGCTGCTGCACGATGAAGAAGGAGCAAGGGGTGACCTACGAGGAGCTTCGCGACCTTAAGGTCGGCTACGAGTTCGACTACTTCAACCATGGTCCCCTCGGAACGTTAACCACGTACGGTCTACAAGGGTATGTATTCTATACGCTCCAGTCGTTACTGCATTACTACATAGATAGATCTTGGGCGTTAGGAGGTTCCAACTTAGGAATTTTTTTGTTTTCTGTTGTGGAACCCTTCATTAAGAATAAAAGCGCAAGTACCAATAAATAATGATTTATAAGGGGTAGAAGTTGATAATAAGTGTATTGTGATATTATGTAGTATTCCTTAAGGGATTCTGAAAAGGGTTTCAGAATAGAAGTTAATTAAGGAATTGGTCCTTAATAACTCAAATTAGGAATAATATTAAGTTTAACATCAATGGTTGAAAGAAAGAAAAGGATGATCATCATCCACTATGTTGAGACATAGGTTCTATCTTAGAAAACCATGATGATAACTTAACATAATATATGATCCAATAAGGAACGTTTAAAAGTGATTAAGTTTAAATCACAGAACGTTGAGCTAAGTTTGTCCGCAGTGTCTAATAAAGAACTGTAGACATGTTTCCCAAATCCATAAAGGATGACATAACTTAAAACATAAAGGGTTATGTTATAAGGGATTATGTTGGAAACTCCTGTAAATACCGATTAAAGTCAAGTAGGAAGCGAGGTGAACAAAAACATCGAAAGTTGCACAGGGTGCACTCGTGTTTCGATAGTTACATTTATAATAATAGATAAGGGTACCATCTAAAGTGTTGTATAATGTTATGGCGGGGCTAGTTCGCTTTTAACGTAGAATGATGTGTCCCAGGGCACAATGCCCATGAGAAAGCCCTCGAGGTTGATCTAAAGTCACTGTAGGCTCCTGGAATCAGGCCTCGTTCTGCTGCCATAGCGACGATGCATACACACAGATGTTATCATGTGATGATAAAGTATTAATGTTAATCAAGGTGACACTAGTAAGTTGCAAAGGATTTGGGACTGTAAAGTACAGGCCCAAGACTCAACCTCTTCCATGAGCAAGCATGTTCAGGGTACCAGATGTGGTGCCAACAATTAAGAACAAATGCAGCTAGTTTATTTATACTCTAGTGCAAGTGGGAGACTTTTGGAAATATGCCCTAGAGACAAATAGTAATAAGGACTATTATCATATTTCATAAAGTTTATGATTAAGTTTTATATCATGCTATAACTATATTGAGAGGAAACATCAATACACGTGTGGTATATAAACAACCAGGGGTTCCAGTGAAACTCTAGTCACTGGTTCATTTGTCAACAGATGATCAAGTTTCCTGATCATGTGGCATTTATGCCAGTTGGAAATGGAGTCAATTCATTCTGAGAATGAGATGATGAACCAATACCCAACCTAAACATCATGACCCGATCATGTCACGAAGTTCAAGTTATGATGATTAGAAATGGATCCTCGTAGACTATTCCTTAGACCGTGAGGCTATATCAATCACTGTCTCTCGAGAGTGCTTAGATAGCATCAAGCGCCACTTGGTAATATAGTGGTTATAAAGGTGTGTTCAGGTACTCGGAGGAAAACGTAGAGGCAATATATGTCAAGTGCGGGATTTGTCCATCCACGTGACGAAAAGATACTTAAGGGCCCACTCAGGAGAAGTTATATCCAATAGTTGCGCAGCGTGTGATTTGATCACAGGGATATCACTTGTCAGAACGAGTCAAGTAGCATTGTTCGGTAATGATATTGAACACGACATGGTGATGTCATTGATCAGATCTCGGGCAATGCAATTATCGAGAGACAAAGGGAATAAGACATGACCGTCCCGGTTCAAACGATGAAAGATCTTCGTGGAACGCACAGGGGTCACATGGCCATCCAGGTCCCTCTGTCGATCATTGGTCCGGGAGTGTCCCGACCATGTCTGGAGTGTTCCCGAACCATAGGGTATCACGCTTAAGGGTTTGATGATGCTTAGATAATTTTTATAGGATCGGAAGAATCGCCGAAGAATAGTAGAGAGAAAACCAGAAGGGTTTCGGTAAGTCCGGAGGATGTCCGGAGTGGAGATGGAAGGTGTTTCATAGCCACAGAGGTTGAATAATATGTGAATGAATGTTAAATATTGATTTAATCATTTATTCATAATTATTTAATAAAAGATAAAATCAATTTAAAGGTCAAAATGCTTAATGGGCCAATTCCGGAGGGAAGAGGGCCCATTAGGGAAAGGCAAGAGGGAGAAGGGCCAAAGGGGGTGGCCGACGCCCTAGTAGGCCAGCCCCCCATCCCACGTGGGGCCCATGGGGGTGGCCGGCGGTGCCACCCCTCCCCCTCTCCTCTTCTTTAGTCCCACCCTAGGACTTTGAGGGAGATAGTACCTCCCCTTCCCCTATATATAGTGGGGGTATTTGGCCAGATAAATACATACAATATTCAATAAAGGTTTCCACACTTTTGGAGACCTTCAATTGTTATTCTCTCTCTCTCTCTCTCTCTCTCTCTCTCTCGTGACCGTGGTCCCAAGTTCGGACTACGTGAATGAGAGACATCTTCACCGTGGAGGGCCTTTGTGCTGCGGGATTCGGATCCAGGAGCTCTACTTCCGCAACTATCGGTGGATCGGGGAAGCGGGAGTCATCGTCAGGCACCGGATGTGTGTAACTCCCCGCGAGGTGTCACACTTGAGGCACTCAAGTTGTTGGAGCCGCAGGAGCGCAAGGACTTCATTACGACCTTGAGGTCGGCTTCGGCTCATCTACATCAACCACGCTCTCGTGAGCATTGACAACGCTTTTCGGTCTTCAAGGGTAAGTTTGCGAAAAGCCCCTCCCATTACTGTATTACTAGTAGATAGGTCCTGGCAACATCAGGTGTTCAGGGGCGTAGGGTAAAAATTATTGTTTTCATACGTGGAACCCCTACATAAAGGTGCATGTTGAGTAGTCTGAAGGAACATGTTGAGGCCTATGCATCAAGGTCAAGATTTGTTCTCCTGTGTGACGGGAAGATACACTGGGCCCACTCGGTGAATTACATCCATATGCTATGCAGCGTATGACTAGGTCATGGGGATGTAATTTCACGTGAATGAGTAAAACGATACTTGTTAGAAACGAGATTGAACAAGGTATCATGATACCGATGATCAGATCTTGGACAAGTCTTGTATCAGGTAACAAAGGGAATTGGATATATCGTTTAAGGTGCGACACGATGGTGATTCATGGAGTGCATAGGGGTCAATATGGGCACCCTGGTCCCGCTGTTGATCATTGATCGAGATCATGTCTATGACATTCCCGAACCATAGGGAAGCACGCTTAAGGGCACTACAATGCTTAAAGATCTTCCTGTAAGATGGAATCACATAAGAGAGAGAAATTAGAATTGTTCCGAGAGAGATCTGAAGTTGTTCGGAGAAAGAAAGAAGAAAAGAGACCGAAAAGAGTTTTGGATAAATGGAAATTTATAATATGCATTTATTATATGTTAATTATGAATTAACTTATATTAAATAAACATTAAAATTTATAGTTCGCCTTTCTCATTAGGCCAAAACCCCGGAGGGAATTGACCTAGAAGGAAACCGGAGGAAAAAGGACAGCAAACAACAAACAACATTCGGCTGGTTTGACTAGTCCATGTGAGCGGGCGGTAGATAATATCCACCGCATGCGCGCAGCAGCAGCTGGTCGCCGCCCCAGGCCTGCTCAACCCCGATCCAACTCGGGCACACGGGGGAGCTGGGTGGGCGCACGAGCCAGTCGAGCTAGCGGGCCATGCGGGGCAAGCTGGCCCACTCGGGCTTGGCTGCCGTGCGGGCGGGAGTCAGCCCACCCGGGCCACGCAGTCGTTGCCGCTATTGGCGCGCGAGCTGGGCTGCAGGGGGCGAGGCCGGCCCACCCAGCCGGCCACTGCTACTGTTGCTGGCTATTGTTGGGCCTGGCAGGATGGCCCACCCGGCCACCCAATGGCCCATCCGGCTGGTAGCCCGAGTTTTCCCCCTTTTCCTTTTTATTTTAGTCCCACATGGCTAGACCTTTGGGAAAGGGATGCCCCTTCCACATATATAAAGGGGTGTCCATGGAATGGATTAAACACACAAATTAAGATATTCTCTGAGACACTTTTTCTTAGATAAATCCCCCTATCTCTCTCTTAGGTTCCTTTGCGGTGGCACGGTCCTAGAGAAAGACTGTACACGCAAAGTCAACACTATTACGACACGCTGTTGTGCTGCAGGAATTCCAGCCAGGAGTTCTACTTCCGCAACCTCGGCAGAGATCAAAGCCTGGGAGTCGTTCTATTGCATCGTATGTGTGTGATAACTCGAGGGGAGCTAATATTAGTAGAGACCTGATCATCGTGCAAGTACCTGGATAAGGGGTGACGTGCGAGGAGCTTTGTGATCCTGAGATCGGATGGGTACGACTACATCATCCATGCTTATGCATGAGCGTAACGCTCTCTCGGTCTTCAAGACTATGTTACCGCTGTCTTCCTCCATTACTATATTACTTACTAGATAGATCATGAGCGTTAGGGTGTTCCAACGTAGTAATTTTTTTGTTATCTGCTACGGAAACCCTTCAGTTTTCGCAGGAGGGCTACAACACGCTAGGTGCATATATAGACATACGCGAGTTTACCAGGCCGCTGGCGACGTGGCGGCGTGGAGTCTTGCTGGTAGCGTTTCTATGCGCCAGACGGACGAGCTAGCGGCCTACGATGTACGCGTATGCGGCTTCTAGCGGTGGAGATACTACGTGGATGAGTAGACTATATAGGCTGGTCAGTGATTTTTCCTGGTCTGGTAGCGGCTCTCGGCATGGCGATATGCGACAAAGATGTTTGCATGTTTTTGTGCGTGATAAGCGCTCTCGCTCCTCTACCGCTGTTTTTCTCTCTTTCCTTTTTAGCTTTTATTTCGTTTTCTCACCATTATCCTTTTTTTGCTTTTTTATTTGCTATGTGTTTTCCTTCCTCTTTCTTTTTATGTTTTGTTTTCTTCTTTCTCTCTTTTCTTCTCGATTTTTTCCTTTTTGGCACTAACGTCCCTCCCTCCGATTTCTTTTCTATGTATTTTCCTATGCTCTTTTCTTCATTTTTTTCCTTTTTGGACTTCTTAGTGTTATTTGCTTTTTTACTCGAAGTTTTCTCGCATTTGTTTGCCTTGCTCTTTTCGTATGATTTTTCTGCTTCTTACGCATATGTACGCATGAGTAAAGCACGTAAAGGTATAAAATGAAATGAACACTCGCACGATCATCAATGATGAGCAAACATGATCGATCGCGATAAATGTGTCCCACTCTCGCAAACATAAATGACGAGCAAACTCTCACAAACATAAATGACAAGTAAACATGATCGAACGCGATAGCTTCCTGGTGGCGTGAATGACAACGAGCTTTATTGGAGGGATGGTCCCCATATACCCCCTAGAACACCCAGGCAAACAAGAACAAGCGTCATTAGCTAAAGTATTCAAATACAGACAAAATACTACACTCCATTGCAGCCTGGGTCGGCTAGAGACTCCCAGTCAGCCTACCAGGCCGTTCTTCCTGGCTGGCCCCCCCGCGCCCCATATGGGCCACGGCTCTCCCCCTCCTAGTTGGGTCGCGCCTCGCCTCCTCTCGGCCAGGCTAGCTTCTGCCGCACCCCTGACTGGGCCTGCTGCGCCTCCACCCAGCTGAGCTGGCTCCCACACTTGTCTCACTTCCTCTCACGCCCCACACGTCGCTGATACATTGCAAATGTATCTATAATTTTTGATGTTCCATGCTTGGTTTTATATACTTTCTTATGTTTTGTCCACACTTTGGAATACTTTCTATACACTTTCTTGGACTAACCTATTAACAAGTGCGATAGTGCCAGTTGCCTGTTTTCTGCTGTTTTTGGTTCCAGGAAAGTCAGAAAATCAATATTCTCGGAATTGGACCGGACAAAAGCCAAAGTCGATATTTTACCGGAAGACTCACGGAGCTAGAAGATGAGACAGAGAGGGGCCAGAGGCTGGCCACACCACCTGGTGGCGTAGGCCAGGCCAGGCCGCACCAGGGGGTGGTGTGGGCCCCTCCGACACCCCCTCGGTCTCCCCTCTCGCCTATAAGAGCCTCCCGATGCATAACCCCTAAAAAGTCAAGCCTCTAGCCACGAAAAGTTCCGCAGCGCCGCCGCCACCGAAGGGGAGATTCGGGGGACAGAAAGTCTCTGCTCCGGCACCCTGCTGGGACGGGGAAGTGCCCCCGGAGCCATCTCCAGTGATCTCCACCACCATCTCCATCACCATTGCTGATTTCCATGACGAGGAGGGAGTAGTTCTCTCTCGAGGCTAAGGGTTCTACCGGTAGCTATGTGTTCATCTCTCTCTCTCTCTATGCATGATCATATTGTGATCATGAGCTTTGTAATCAAGTAGATCTACCTTGCTACTCAAGTGCTTTATTAGATCTTTGCTCTCCCCATGTGCGTGAAAGTGACATTGTGCACACCATGGTGGCACTTACGCTAGAGATTACAAATACTTGTTATGAGTTATATTTGGAGTTGGATGTCTTTATGAAATTGTGGTGTTTGTTGGAGCCATCTAGTGCTCAAGGTGACAGTGTGGGGTTTTCTAGATGGGAAAGGCTTACTTTGAGGTGTGCTGTTATAGCCCTACCATGGATTAGAGTGTCCAACCGGAGAGTAGTTAAGAGTAGTATCATAAAGAGAAGCTATTCATATCAGAGTGTTCACTAGTGAAAGTATGATCCCTAGGCCTTGTTTCTAAGCATTGATACACCGTTTGCAATTAGATTTGTTACATGTTTACTTGCTTCCATCTTTATTTCAGTTTGCCTTTTGTCTTTTCTACGCCATCACGCTATCTTCTATCACCGTTACCACTTATAATTATCCATACCACTTGTATTTCACTATCTCTTCACCGAACTAGTGCACCTATACACCTGAAAAGTTTATTGGGTGTGTTGGGGACACAAGAGACTTGTTGTATCTTGATTGCAGGGTTGCTTGAGAGGGGATACCTTTGACCACTTCCTCCCTGAGTTCGATAAACCTTGGGTGATCCACTTAAGGGAAAACTTGCTGCTGTTCTACAAACCTCTGCACTTGGAGGCCCAACAACTGTCTACAAGAATAGAAGTGCATAGACATCAAGCTCTTTTCTGGCGCCGTTGCCGGGGAGGTAAGGTAAATGGTATTCACACCGGAGGATTAAAGAAGAAGAACCTCCCACGGCAAACGCCTATTTTCTGGCGCCGCCGGAGGTATAAAGGTACTCACATCCTCCGATGTGAGTGCTCGAAGTTATTTCCTTTAGATTCTGCAATTTTGTCTTTTTGTTTCTTGTTTTCACTAGTTAGGCTTAATGGAAAACAAGAAAAAAATTAGAGAGATTTTTAGTATTTTTCCTAAGTTAGAACTTGAATTGTCTGAAAATAAAATTAAAAAACCAATGGAACTTTATTTGCATGCTAATAGCAATGTTATTAGTATGAATCTTTTGAACACCTTTGTTACTAATGCTATGGAAAATTCTAAGCTTGGGGAAGCTAGTTCTTATGAAAATGATCTTTTTAGTTCCCCAGTTTTAAGGAAGAAAATTTGCTCTGACAATACTTTATCTCCCATATGTGGTAATTCTAATGATACTTGTGATATTTTAGATCCACATACTGAAAGCATCCCTTTTAAAATACCTATAAAAATTGTTGAACATGTTATGAATAACTCTTATTTTGGAGATGGAACTGTCCATCCTGGTGATCATTTACTCTTTATACATGAATTATGCGGGTTGTTCAAGTGTGCAGGTATTTCAATGAACCAAGTTAAGAGGAAGCTATTCTCTTTATCACTTAAGGGCAAAGCAAGGGAGTGGTATGAGCTACTTGATGATCCTCATCATTTGGAGTGGAAGGAACTTGAATCTCTATTTTACTCTAAATTTTATCCTCCTCATGAAATTCATAAAGATAGGAATTATATTTATAATTTTCACCCTCATGATGGAGAAAGTATTTCCCAAGCATGGGGGAGATTGAAGTCACTAATGCTCAAATGTCCCAGTCATGAGCTCCCCAGGAATATTGTTATTAATAATTTATATGCAAGGCTTTCAGGACATTACAAGGACTATCTAGATACTTGTTTAGAGGGATCCTTCACGAGTAAGGAGGTGAAAGCTAAGTGGGATCTTATTCAAACAATTCAAAGCAATACCGAAGATTGTGATAACAACAAAGGTAAAGAACCAGGTATAAACTATGAGTATGATTGCATTAAGTCTTTCGCCGAAACTGCTTATTTTCAAGAGCTCAGTGCTAAATATGGTCTTGATCCTCAAATTCTTATTGATTGTTTTAAAACCTTTGCTTCTCATATTAATGCTCCTAAAGAAAAGTGGGACATGTATCATGAGCCTTTTAAAGACACTTGCATGGAAAATGAAATTGTTGTTAATGATAGCAATAAACATGCTCAAACCTCTGAAAGTACTATTTCTTATAAGCATGTTAATTTTTGTGGAATACATAGACCTTGTGAGAATAATCAAATTGAAGAAAAATATTGTATCACCCATAGGAATGAAAAAACTAGAATGTGGTATAGGGATTTAAATGACCTTGGTAAAAAAGTTTGTGCCCTTTTGATACATTGCAAATGTATCTATAATTTTTGATGTTCCATGCTTGGTTTTATCTACTTTCTTATGTTTTGTCCACACTTTGGAGTACTTTTCATATGATTTCTTGGACTAACCTATTAACAAGAGCCACAGTGCTAGTTGCATGTTTTCTACTATTTTTGGTTCCAGGAAAGTCAGAAAATGAATATTCTCGGAATTGGACGGGACAAAAGCAAAGTCGATATTTTACCGGAAGACTCACGGAGCCAGAAGACGAGACGGAGAGGGGCCACAGGGTGGCCACACCATGTGGTGGCGCGGGCTAGCCCTGACCACGTCACCAGGTGGTGTGGGCCCCCTGGCCGGCCACCGACCTTGCCTCCTTCGCCTATAGTCCTCCCGATGCAAAAACCCTCGATCGTCCAGCCTCCAGCCCCGAAAAGTTCTGCAGCGCCGCCGCCACTGAAGGGGAGATTCGGGGGACAGAAAGTCTCTGTTCCGACACCCTGCCGGGATGGGGAAGTGCCCCCGGATCCATCTTCATCGATCTCCACCACCATCTCCATCGCCGTTGCTGATTCCCATGAGGAGGAGGGAGTAGTTCTCTCTCGAGGCTAAGGGTTCTACCGGTAGCTATGTGTTCATCTCTCTCTCTATGCATGATCTTATTGAGATCATGAGCTTTGTAATCAAGTAGATCTACCTTTCTACTGAAGTGCTTTATTAGATCTCTGCTCTCCCCATGTGTGTGAAGTTGACAGTGTGCACACCATGGTGGCACTTAGGCTAGAGATTACAAATACTTGTTATGAGTTATATTTGGAGTTGGACGTCTTTATGAAATTGTGGTGTTTGTTGGAACCATCTAGTGCTCAAGGTGACAGTGTGGGGTTTTCTAGATGGGAAAGATGAACTTTGAGGTGTGCTGTTATAGCCCTACCATCGATTAGAGTGTCCAACCGGAGAGTAGTTAAGAGTAGTATCATAAAGAAGAATATATTTATATGAGAGTGTTCACTAGTGAAAGTATGATCCCTAGGCCTTGTTTCTAAGCACTGAAACACCGTTTGCTATTAGATCTGTTACATGTTTGCTTGCTTCTATCTTTATTTCAGTTTTACTTTAGTCTTTTCCATGCCATCAAGCTATTTTCTATCACCATTACCAGTTATAATTTTCCATACCACTTGTATTTCACTATCTCTTCACCGAACTAGTGCACCTATACATCTGACAAGTGTATTGGGTGTGTTGGGGACACAAGAGACTTCTTGTATCTTGATTACAGGGTTGCTTGAGAGGGGATACCTTTGACCACTTCCTCCCTGAGTTTGATAAACCTTGGGTAATCCACTTAAGGGAAAACTTGTTGTTGTTCTACAAACCTCTGCACTTGGAGGCCCAACAACTGTCTACAAGAATAGAAGTGCGTAGACATCAAGCTATTTTCTGGCGCCATTGCCGGGGAGGTAAGGTAAAAGGTATTCACACCAGAGGATTAAAGAAGAAGAACCTCCCACGGCAAATGCCTATTTTCTGGCACCGTTGCCAGGGAGGTAAGGTAAAAGGTACTCACATCCTCCGGTGTGGGTGCTCGAAGTTATTTCCTTTAGATTCTGCAATTTTGTCTTTTTGTTTCTTGTTTTCACTAGTTAGGCTTAATGGAAAACAACAAAAAAATTAGAGAGGTTTATAGTATTTATCTTGAGTTAGGACATGAAGTGTTTGAAGAGAAAATTAAAAAACCTATGGAACTTTATTTGCATGCTAATAACAATGTTGTTAGTATGAATTCTTTGAACACCATTATTGTTAATGCTATGGAAAAGTCTAAGCTTGGGGAAGGTGGTTTTGATGAGTATGATATTTTCAGTCCACCTACTATTGAGGAGGAAATTAATTATGATTACAATATGCCTCCTATATTTGATGATTATGGTGATGAGAATAATGATAGCTATTTTGTTGAATTTGATCCCACTACAATTAATAAGAATGACTATGTTTATGTGGAGAGTATTAATTCTTTTATGCATGTGGCTCATGATAAGCATGTTTTATGTGATAGTTATATTGTTAATTTTATTCATGATGCTATTGAAAGTTATTATGAGAGAGGGAAATATGGTTTTAAGCATCTCAATAATATTAAGTTTCCCCTCTTTATGTTGAAAGTCTTGAAGTTGCACTTGTTTTGCTTTACTATGCTTGTTGCTTTGTGCTTTCATGACTTGTTTTTTTACAATATTCCTATGCATAGGAAGTGGGTTAGACTTAAATGTGCTCTGAATTTGCTTCTTGATGCTCTCTTTTACTTCAATTCTTCTTTCTTATGTGAGCATCTTCTCAAACTATCAAGCCTAACTTAAAGGCATTAAAGAAAAGTATTTATTGGGAGATAACCCAAAAGTTTTAGTTGAGTCTTGGAAGTTACTACTTCAGTAATAACCGCTCCTTATCCTTTTTATTTGCTTTTTGTGCCAAGAGTAACCTCTAATGAGAGAGAACTAATGCTTGGGAAAGTTGCTGTCCCGAAACAGATTTTTGTTTTTCACCATACAAATTGGTGTAAAATCTCTGTATGTCGGTTTGAGGCGTGAATTTTTGTGCTTCTGACCCAGGTTGTTATCTAACTTTCGTTAGTTCAACACTTTTCGATTTGAGTAACACAAGGTCTTCGAAAAAATTCGTCTTTACCTGTTGGTCTGTTTTGACAGATTCCTGCCATTATTTGCATTTGCTTCTTGTTGGTTCCTTTTTAGTTATTTTAGAGAATTGAGCTTTTTGAGGGAAGTGCTACAATAGCTTGTGTTTTAATGGAAGTTTTATTGGTGTTGGAACTGAACGTAAAGACTTATTATCTTGAGTGCACTAATGTTGCTAATAACGATTGTATGAAGTTTTGTACGAAGGTAAAATTTCAGGTGTATGGAAGGAATGAGTAATGAGATGAAGGATGGACAAAATCTCAAGCTTGGGGATGCCACGCGTGTCACTCCAAGAAATATCCAAGAAGTACAAGCGTCATAGCTTGGGGATGCCCAAGGCATCCCCTTCATCAATAAAAATCCCAGGTTTCTTCCAAACACTTCATTTTTATTGTTTCATGCACAGTTGTGTTGTTCTTCGAGCGTCTTCTTTTCGTTTCCGTTTTGGTTTTCGTTTGCTTTGGTGTTCTTAGTTTTCTGAATAAATTGGTTGGACCCCCTCTTTCATACATTGGTTTTCAAATAGTTTGGTTTGGATTGGAAAAGAGTAGGAAAGTTCATGCTTATGTGATAAAAAGAGCTCGTTTTTGAGTGTGGCCTATGCTTTGTCATGCCATGCTTGATATTGTTTTGGCTTTATGCTTAGTATTCTTTGTTGTAGCATGACTTGTTATAAACAATTGAGATTGCTTAATGTGCCTTGGATGAATCATGCGTTGTTTTAGCATATTAAAGCATAATATAGTGGTATTCTCCTTTGATGCTTTATTTGGGTTGACTTGGCGCATGCTCACACCATGTTATGACTCTCAAGTCACCATAGCCTTTATGATCCTTTAGTTTTCAACTTGTAGTATCACTTTATGCTTTGATCAATGATGTTTTCTCGCTCTGCATGATTATGGCCATTATTGCTCTCTTAGTTTGTCGCTCCTAGTCTTTTGCTAGCCTCCACAACCAAGTATGAGTTCCATTCATGCATCCAACTCCCTAAACCAAGTTATTCCAAAGAGTCCACCATACCTACCTACTAGCATACGCTATTCCAAGTATATTCATGCTTTTGTTTACCTTCCAAATTAAACTGAGAAAACTAGTGATTAAAGCTCTCACGAACTTGATGGCACACTTTACTTTTTCTTGCCCTTAATAAACTTGAACCATTGTGTCGTCTATTTTGTTTATGCTTGCACTTATTTGTTGGGAATTAGCAGAACCATGTTGTCATGGGGAACGCTTTCAACATTGCACGGGTACTTTGTACCTAGTTGATATCATGCTCTTTTGTCTACTGATGTCGTCGGTCTGAAATGAAAGGGGATCTTGTAAGTCCATGGAGTTATGTATATGTGTTAGATAAATGCCATGTCCGCTGGTCTAATCCATGCTGACGTGGTGGAAACCTGCAGCGTAACCATAATGAGCTGTCTATGAAGCATTCTTCTTATAAAAGAGTCCTATATTGAGAAAAAAGAGAAAAAGAAAAAAAAAGATTATGAAAAGAGGAAAGAGAGAAAAAAGCACCATATTCCCATGGTAAATAAAAAGATTTCTGAGATGCTCGTTGTCTACTTGCCTTGTCATTTTGATATGGGGATTCTTCTGTATCATCGGGCAAGGGGTACCCCGTTGGCGGTTCTCTATGATACACATATACTTACAATGACAAGAACTTACCGGTAACTAAACTTGAGTAGCATGAGGAGCGACCCTCGTATTCAAGGGACATGAGATTTCTAACTTATACTTCGTCAAGCATGTACACCATAGTTTGTTCACTTTAACCTTAATCACTTCAAGATTCTTATGATAGGGGCAATGAGAGCTGAAAGCTAATAAGTACCATAATTTTTGGAAGCTCTTTATGAAACTTGAATCTCTACTTCCTTTTATGAAGGCCTTTATTTTACTTTTATGTTGAGTCTCCACCTTCTATCTTTATGCACCTACTTTGAGAGCATAGTGGCAATTCTTAGTTCTATGTGCATTGTCCCAAGACTTGTTGATGTTGGGTCAGTAGCATAGAAAACAAAAAATTTCCTACGATGAGAACTATACGCCAAGATCTATCTACTAGATACAGAGCAACAGGTGGACATACATCCATGGAGAACTTACCCTCGAAGACAATGAGTTTTGTTAACGAGTAGGAACTCGTGGTTGATGTAGTCGTACGCTTGCCGATCTCAAGATCGTGTGGAAGTCCGAGCGCCGCAAATCAGCAGCGCATCCATCCTCGCACACACGTTCAAGCCACCGGACAACCTCCACCTCCTCGCTCCAGCGAATCAGCGGAAGCAGCAACTCCTTCCAGACGCAAGGCCACCGGGAACATGTATCTCGCTAATCCGAGACCATGGGGGAATATCTAGAGGGGGAGATATATGCTTCACGAGGAGGTGTGTTTTGTGAGAGGGGAGAGGGGGGCTTTATATAGGATGGAGGGAGACCCCTCCCCTCCCATAGCCGGCACATCAGGGGGGGACTCCTCCCCTCCTTCATTCATGTGGTGAACCTCCACTCACATAAACATGGCCTCCACCCAAAATCCCACTCACATGTATTTAATTTCCACCAAATTAAATGCAACTCTCAATTAATAAAACTCTTTTATTTATTTTATTCAGAATTTTGTTAATTACTTTAATTAACAAACATTCACATAAAACCCCTTGCAACATTTCAATATCACATGCAGAACCACTTTCTGCAATTTCACCCGAAACAATTCCGGTTTCTATCAAAACAATTCTTGTTTCTATCGAAACATTTCCTGCGCTTTGCAAACCTTTTGTCTGGAACATATGTGCTCCTAAATGGTGTCCGGCAACCCTTAAGTGTGTCACCCTACGGTTCGCGAATAATGCAGACATGATTGAGACTCCTCTCAGATCAATAATCAGAAGCGGGATCTGGAGATCCATACTGACTCCTGCATATTCAACGATGACTTCTGTGATCGTGAGAACCTTTAACGTCAGAAATTTAATCCCTTTGTCTCATGATATAATACATGTCCAAGATTCGATCATCGGTATCCAAATACCTAGTTTGATCTCGTTACCGACATGCACTCTTTTCTCGTTCCCGTGATATAACATTCTAGTGATCACATCACTTGCTTGCAAGCTATCTTAATGTGATATCACCGAGAGGGCCCAGAGTATATCTATCCGTCATCGGGATTGACAAATTCCACTCTTGATCCATGAGCCTCAACATAACACCTTCATAGCACTGAACCCACCTTTATGGTCACCCTGTTACGGTGTGACGTTTGATGTTATCAAGATACTCTTCCGGTGTTAGCAATTAACATGATCTCATGGTCTGAGGACTAAGACTACTTTGTATGATGTTATAGCAATATAAACATAATGACTTGATCGTAATGCTATACTTCGGATGAATGTTCATCACATCATTTCACAAATGCTGTGACCTTGTTATTAACAACATCCAATGTCCATGATCAGGAAACCTTGATCATCTTGTTAATCAACAAGCTAGTCTATAAGAGAGGCATAACTAGGAACCCTTTTGTTTATTAAACACACATGTATTGATGTTTCCTATCAATACAATTATAGCATGCAAAATAAACATCTATCATATACAAGGAATACATAATAACAACTTTATTATTGCCTCTCAGGGCATATTTCCTTCAGTCTCCCACTTGCACTAGAGACAATAATCTAGTTTATATAGTGATAAATCTATGGAGTTCTGGTGTTGATCATGTTTTGCCCTAGGGAGTACTTTAGTCAACGGATCTGCTACATTTAGGTCCGTGTGCACTTTACAAATCTTTATATCTCCATCCTTGACATGCTCACAGATGGAGTGAAACCGGCGCTTAATATGCTTGGAATTCTTGTGAGACCTTGGTTCCTTGGCGTTGGCTATGGCTCCATTATTGTCACAATAGATCACCATTGGGTCCAATGCACTAGGAACCACACCTAGTTCCGTTATGAACTCCTTCATCCAAACCGCTTCCTGCGCTGCTTCTGAAGCAGCAACATATTCCGCCTCCGTCGTTGATCCAGCCACCACAGGTTGTTTGGAGCTCCTCCAACTAACTGCTGCTCCGTTCAAGAGAAATACGTATCCGGATTGAGAGTTAGAGTCATCCAGATCAGTGTCAAAGCTAGCATCGACATAACACTTAGCGACTAGCTCTTCTTCACCTCCGTATACAAGAAACATATCCTTAGTTCTTCTCAAGTACTTAAGGATATTTTTGACTGCTATCCAGTGTTCCGAACCTGGATCAGATTGGTACCTACTAGTCAAACTAATAGCATGTGCCACATCCAGTCTTGTACATAGCATGGCATACATTATAGAGCCTATGGCCGAGGCATAGGGGATCTTATCCATTATCTCTCTTTCTTCCGGCCAGAGACTTTGAGTCTTACTCAATGTCTTGCCTTGCAACATAGGTAAGTACCTCTTCTTACTTCCGTCCATATTAAACTTCTTTAATATCTTATCAAGGTATGTACTCTACGATAGCCCAATTAGGCGTCTTGATCTATATCTAGAGATTTTAATGCCTAATATATATGAAGCTTCACCATGGTCCTTCATCGAAAATTTGCTGTTTAGATAACTTTTAACACTGTTTAAAAGATCTATATCATTTCCAATCAATAATATTTCATCCACATATAATATCAGAAATGCCACATTGCTCCCACTCACTTTCTTGTAAATACAAGCCTCTCCATAAGTTTGGACAAATCCAAACTCTTTGATCACCTCATCAAAGCGGAGATTCCAACTCCGGGATGCTTGCTTCAGTCCATAGATGGATTGCTTAAGTTTGCACACCTTATCAGCATCCTTAGGATCGACAAAACCCTTAGGTTGTATCATATACAACTCTTCTTCAATATTACCATTGAGGAACGAAGTTTTGACATCCATCTGCCATATTTCATAATCGAAATATGCAGCAATTGCTAACATAATCCTAATCGACTTAAGCATCGCTACGGAGAGAATGTCTCATCGTAGTCAACTCCTTGAATTTGTCGAAACCCCTTTGCGACAAGTCGAGCCTTATAGATGGTTACATTACCATCAGCATCAGTTTTTCTTTTGAAAATCCATTTATTCTCAACGGCCTTTCGATCGTGAGGTAAGTCCACCAAGGTCCAAACCTGGTTTTCGTACATGGATTCCATCTCGGATTTCATGGCTTCTAGCCATTTGTTGGAATCAGGGCTCATCATCGCTTCTTCATACGTTGCAGGGTCATCTATTTCATCAATCATGAAATTCATAACAGGATTGCCGTACAGTTCAGGAGCTGCACGTGTCCTGCTTGACCTGCGAGGTTCGGTAGTGTCCTCTTTTGGAGTTTCATGATCAATATCATTAGCTCTCTCTTCATTAGGTGAAGTCAACTCCGAAACAACTTCCGGTGCTGTGCTACTCGCCATTTCATGAAGAGAAGGTTCAGTAACCTCTTCGAGTTCTACCTTCCGACTACTCACACCTTTCGCGAGAAACTCCTTCTCAAGAAAGGATCCATTCTTGGCAACAAAGACCTTTCCCTCGGATCTGTGATAGAAGGTATACCCAATCGTTTCTTAGGGTATCCTATGAAGACGCATTTTTCCGCTTTGGGTTCGAGTTTATCCGGTTGAAGTTTCTTCACATAAACATCACATCCCCAAACTTTAAGAAATGACAGCTTAGGTTTGTTTCCAAACCATAATTCATACAGTGTCTTTTCAACGGATTTAGATGGTGCCTTATTTAAAGTGAATGCAGCGGTTTCCAGTGCATAACCCCAAAATGACAGTGGCAAGTCAGTCAGAGACATCATAGATCGAACCATATCCAATAAAGTACGATTACGACGTTCTGACACACCATTACGTTGTGGTGTTCCGGCAGGCGTGAGTTGTGAAACTATTCCACAGTCTTTCATATGTGTGCTAAACTCGTAACTAAGATACTCTCCTCCACGGCCGGACCGTAGAAATTTGATCTTTCTGTTACGATGATTTTCCACTTCATTCTAAAATTCTTTGAACTTTTCAAAGGTTTCAGACTTATGTTTCATCAAATAGATATACCCGTATCTACTCAAATCATCCGTGAAAATAACAAAATAACGATATCCACCTCGCACCGACACACTCATTGGTCCACACACATCAGTATGTATGATTTCCAATAAATCTGTCGCCCGTTCCATTGAACCGGAAAACGGCATTCTAGTCATCTTGCCCATAAGGCATGGTTCACATGTATCAAATGATTCAAAATCAAGTGATTCCAAAAGTCCATCAGAATGGAGTTTCTTCATGCGTTTAACGCCAATATGACCTAGACGGCAGTGCCACATATATGCAGATATATCATTATCAAGTTTAATCCTTTTAGCATCGACATTATGAATATGCGTAATACTACTATCGAGATCCAACAGAAATAAACCATTCAACACAGGTGCATGACCATAAAAGATATTATTCATATAAATCAAACAACCATTGTTTTCAGACTTAAACGAATAACCACTTTGCATCTAACACGATCCGGATACAATGTTCATGCTTAGTGCAGGCACCAAATAACAATATTCAGGTTTATAACTAATCCCGACGGCATATGGAGAGGCAGCATTCCGACGGCGATCACATCAACTCTTGATCCATTGCCGACCCGCATTGTGACCTCATCCCTTGCTAGTTGTCGCTTGTTCCGCAGCCCCTGAACCGAGTTACATATATTAGCAACCGATCCCGTATCAAATACCCAGGTGCTACTGCGAGTACTATTCAAGTACACATCAATAACATGTATATCACATATACCTTTGTTTGCCTTGCCGGCCTTCTTGTCTGCCAAATACTTGGGGTAGTTGCACTTCGAATGGCTAGTCCCCTTGCAATAGTAGCACTCGATGTCAGACTTAGGGCCAGCTCGGGGTTTCTTTTCAGGCGCGGCAACAGATTTGCCGCCCTTCTTTCCCTTCTGCTTGCCTTTCTTGTCCTTCTTGAAACCGGTGGTCTTATTGATCATCAACACTTGATGTTCTTTCCTAATCTCCACTTCTGCAGTCTTAAGCATTGTGAAGCTCGAAGAGACTTCTTCATGCCCTGCATATTATAGTTCATCACGAAGCTCTTGTAGCTAGGTGGCCGAGATTGGAGAACACGATGTATGCCTAAGTCAATGGGAATCGTTATTCCCAAGGACACAAGCTTATCGTGCCAGACATTTTGAGTACGTGCTCACTAACGAGCTGTTCTCTTCCATCATGCAGCTAAAGAACTTTTCGAAGCATTATAACTCTCTCTGACATGGGTATCGAAAATCATTTTCAATTCTCCCATGGTATCAAAGGCATTGCCATTTTCGAAACGTTTTCGAAGTTCTGGCTCTAGCCCATACAATATGCCGCAATGAACTAAGTTGTGGTCCTCCTGACGAGTTATATAGACGTTCTTTTCCTCGTTAGGGGCATCAGGAGCTGGTGGGGGGCCTAGCGGTGCCTCTAGCACATATTGCTTTTGTGCAGCAGTGAGGAGAATCCTCAAATTCATAGCCTAGTTAGTGAAGTTGCTACCATTCGCAGCAAGCTTCTCTTTGTCCATGAACACATTGAAATTAAAAGCAGGTGGTGCCATCTGTAGGGGTTCGTAGCATGGAAAACAAAAATTTTCTATCGCATACAAACAAACAAGCCAAGATCTATCTACTAGATTGTAGCAACGAGTCGATGGAATAACTCACCCTCGAAGATTCCAAAGTGTTTAACGAGAGCAGATTCTCGTGGGTGATGTAGTCGTACTCTTTCCGATCTCAAGATCGCGCAGACGATCCTTCCGCGCAGCGTTCCCATGGCGCTCCAGCGATCGGTCACCACGTTCGGTACTCGTGAAGACCTTCCTCTCCTTGTTCCGGCAGGCAGCGGAGGTTGTAGCACTCTCCTCGCGATTCCCGGCAATCTGGCGTGGTGGGAGGTAGAGGGAGATCCTGAGGCTTCGCCTTAAGCCGGTGCGAGTATGGTGGAGCTTATGAGAGAGGCTATTAGTGGTCTAGTAATTAGACACACCAATTAGAAGGCTCTAAACCAATTAGAAGGCTCTAAACCGAATAGCTCTAAACCGGGGTCTAGATCTAGGGTTTAGTTTAGAAGATAGGAAACTTGTGTGTCTAGGAGGGGAGGCCCTGCCTCCCTTTATAGGTGGGAGGGCCGGCCAGCCAGGGAGGAGTCCCTCCCAAGTCGGCCTTGGGAGGCGCCCGCCAAGGGACTCCTCCCCAAGTCGGTTTCCTCTTCTCCTCCTTCTCCTCTTCCTAAAGCTGCGTTTGACTTTTCAAATTAGCCGTTTGACTTTTCAATTTAGGATTTGAATTAACCCTTTATTTCGGACAGCGAGAACACTCAGTACATGATGCAATCATTCCAATATGTAATGACACATTCATGTACCCCTTCCCCCTCCGGAGTGCCGGACATTCCGGGACCTTCTAGAATGTTCCCGATGAAAACACCGGAACCATTCCCCAACTCCAAAACGGGACTTTCCTTATATGAATCTTATTCTCCGGACCATTCCGGATCACCTCGTGATATCCCGGATCCCATCCGAGACTCCGAACAACATTCGGTCTCTTTCTCATAATACCATAACTACTCAAACAACGTCGAATCCTTAAGTGTGTCTCCCTACGGTTCGTGAATTATGCGGACATGATCGAGACACTTCTCCGAACAATAACCAATAGAGGAATCTGGAAATTCATATGGCTCCCACATATTTCTATGATTACTTTGCGATCGAATGAACCACTTACATACGATACCAATTTCCCTTTGTCTCACGATATGTTACTTATCCGAGGTTATGATCGTCGGTATCTCTGCATACCTAGTTCATCCTCGTTACTGATAAGTACTCTTTTCTCGTTCCCGTGATATGTGATCCCTTGTGACCCAGTCACATGCTTGCAAGCTAATTGGATGACATTTCACCGAGAGGGCCCAGAGAATATCTATCCATCATGTGGATGGACAAATCCCACTCTTGATCCATGTGTTTCAACCAATACTTTCCAAACACTCAATGCCACCTTTATAGCCACCTGTTACGGTGTGGTGTTTGATGACATCAAAGCATCCATCCAAGAAAGGTGATATGCATGATCTCATGGTCGAAGGAATTAGGTTACTATGTATCGAAAGCATATAGCAATTGAACTATTGAAATGACTTGATCTTTATGCTACGCTTGTCTATAGGAGTATGTCCACCATATCATTCTCCTAACGATATGATCTTGTTGTTGATAACATCTCAATGTTCATGATGGGAAACCACAATCATCAATCAACCAACAAGCTAGTGAAGTATAGAGGCTATACTAGGGACTTCAAATTAAGTTTACAAATCACACAAGTATTAATGGTTTCCTTGTTAATACTATTATAGCATGAATGTAAACATTTATCATAAACACAAAGATATATAATAATAACTATATTTATTATTACCTCTAGGGCATATCTCCAGTCTCCCACTTGCACTAGAGTCATCTAATCTAGATTACATGGTAATATACCGAACACCCATGGCAGTTTGGTGTTGGTCATGTTTTGCCCTGGAGAGGTTTAGTCAACGGATCCGCCACATTCAGATCTGTGTACTTTGCAAATCTTTATATCCCCATCCTGGATATGTTCTCGAATAGCGTGGAAGCAGCTTGATATGCTTCAGCTTCTTGTGTGACCTTGGTTCTTGCGCAGTGGCTATGGCTCCCATGTTATCACAGTATATAGACATAGGGTCCAGCGCACTTGGAACCACACCCAGCTCTGTAATGAACTCTTTCATCCATATCGCTTCTTGTGAAGCCTCCGCAGCCATGTATTCCGATTCAGTTGAAGATCTCGCCACAACGCTTTGCTTTGCACTCCTCCAATTAATCTGCTGCACCATTCAAAATAAATCATTATCAGTTGTGATTTAGAATCATCCGGATCGGTGTTCCAACTAGCATCGGTGTAACCATTAACAACGAGCTGTTCATCACCTCCATAAGAAAGAACCATATCCTTAGTTCTTCTCAAGTACTTAAGGATGTTTTTGATCATTGTCCAATGATCCACTCTGGATCACTTTGATATCTGCTAGTTAGACTAACAGATATGCGATGTCGGGTCTAGTACATAGCATGGCATACATTAGAGATCCTATGGCTGAGGCATAGGAGTCTTACTCATCCTTTCTCTATCTTACGCGATGTCGGACTTTGAGTTTTACTCAGGGTAGTATTGTGCAACTTTGGCAAGAACCCTTTCTTGCTATCTTCCATTCCAAACCTCTTTAGAAATTTGTCATAATATGTAATTTGTGACAATGATATTTGGCGTTCGATCTATCTCTATAAATCTTTATGCCTAATATGTAAGCTGCTTCGCAAGATCCTTCATTGAAAAACTATTATTCAAATACTCTTTGACACTATTAAGAAGGTCTACATCATTCCCAATCAACAATATGTCATCCACATACAGTATTAAGAATGCTCTGAGCTCCACTCACTTTCTTGTAAATACAAGCTTCTCCATAAGTTTGTAAAAAACCAAAACTTTTGATTACCTTATCAAAAACGTTGATTCCAACTTCGGGATGCTTGCTTCAATCCATAGATGGACCGTTGAAGCTTGCATACCTTGTTAGCATCTTTAGGATCGACAAAACCTTTGGGTTGTATCATATACAACTCTTCATCAATGTCTCCATTGAGGAAGGCTGTTTTGACATCCATCTGCCATATCTCATAATCATAATATGCGATTGCTAACATAATCCTCACAGACTTTAGCTTCGCTACCGGTGAGAAAGTCTCATCGTAGTCAACTCCTTGAATTTGTCGAAACCCTTTTGCGACAAGTCGAGCTTTATAGACAGTAACATTACCATCAGCATCTGTTTTCTTCTTGAAAATCCATTTGTTCTCGACAGCCTTCCGGCCATCCGGTAAGTCCACCAAAGTCCATACTTGGTTTTCGTACATGGATCCAATCTCGGATTTCATGGCTTCTTGCCATTTATTGGAATCTGGGCTCATCATCGCTTCCTCATATGTCTCGGGGTCATCGGTGTTGTCCACCAACATGACATTCATAACGGAATCATACCAATGCAGGTGGTACGAGTTCTCGTTGACCTCCGAGGCTCAGAGCAACTTCAGCAAGTTTCATGATCGCTATCATTAGCTTCCTCTCTTTTGGTGCAGGCACCACAGAACTTCTTCGGTCTTTGCGCTACTCGCAATTTCGAGAGAAGGTTCGACAACCTCGTTGAGTTCTACTTTCCTTCCAGTCACTTCTTTCGAGAGAAATTCCTTCTCTAGAAAGGATCCATTCTTAGCAACGAAGATTTTGCCTTCGGATCTATGATAGAAGGTATACCCAATAGTTTCCTTCGGGTATCCTATGAAGACGCATTTTTCCGCCTTGGGTTCAAGCTTGTCCGGCTGTAACTTCTTTACATAGGCTTCGCATCCCCAAACTTTAAGGAACGACAATTTAGGTTTCTTCCCAAACCATAATTCATACGGTGTCGTTTCAACGGATTTAGACGGTGCCCTATTTAAAGTGAATGCGGCTGTTTCTAATGCATAACCCCAAAATGATAGTGGTAAATCTGTAAGAGACATCATAGAACGAACCATATCTAAGAGAGTTCGATTCTGACGTTCAGACACACCATTCTGCTGTGGTGTTCGGCGGTGTCAATCGCGAAAGTATTCCACATTTCTTCAAATGCTCGCCAAACTCGTAACTTAGATATTCACCTCCACGATCAGAACGTAGAAATTTAATCTTCTTGTTACGTTGATTCTCTACCTCACTTTGAAACTCCTTAAACTTCTCGAAAGTTTCGGATTTATGTTTCATAAAATAGATATACCCATATCTACTCAAATCATCCGTGAAGGTAAGAACATAACGATAACCACTGCGCGATGCTACACTCATTGGACCACACACCTCGGTATGTATGATTTCCAATAAGTCTGTAGCTCGCTCCATCATACCGAAAATGGAGTCTTAGTCATTTTACCCATCGACATGCTTCGCATCTTTCAAGTGATTCAAAATCAAGTGATTCAAGAAGTCCATCGAATGGAGTTTCTTCATACGCTTCACTCCAATGTGACCAAGGCAGCGATTGCCACATATAGGTCGAGTCATCGCTTGATTTCAAACGTTTAGCTTCAATGTTATTAATATGTGTATTTCTACTATCGAGATTCAATATGAATAGACCATCTATCAAAGGTGCATGTGCATAAAACACATTACTCATATAAATCGAACAACCATTATTCTCGGATTTAAACAAGTAAGCATCTGCAATAAACAAGATCGATATAATGTTCATGCTTAACGCAGGCACCAAATAACAATTATTTAAGTATAAAACTAATCCCGATGGTAGATGAAGAGGTAGCGTGCCGACCGATCACATCAACCTTTGATCCGCTTCCAGCGCGCCGTCACCTCGTTCTTCACTAGCTTCCGCTTATTCGCAGCTCTGTTTGAGTTACAAATATGAGCAACCGAACCAGTATCAAATACCCGTGCACTACTACGAATACTAGTGAGATACACATCAATAACATGTATATCAGATATACCTTTCTTCTTGATGTTGCCGTTCTTCAAATCCACCAAGTACTTTGGGCAATTCCGCTTCCAGTGACCTTCTCCCTTGCAGTAAAGCACTCGTTTCAGGCTTAGGTCCAGCCTTGGTCTTCTTAAATGCGTGGTAACTTTCTTACCACCCTTCTTGAAGTGTCCCTTTGCTTAGACTTGCCTTTCTTGAATTTGGTGGTCTTATTGACCATCAACACTTGGTGCTCTTTCTTGATCTCCACTTCTGCAGATTTTAACATAGCAAATAGTTACGCAACTCTTTGTTCATGTTACGCATGTTGTAGTTCATCACAAAGTTCTTGTAACTTGGTGGTAGTGATTGGAGGATGCGGTAAACCCCAAAGTATTAGGAATCACTATACCCAAACTTTGAAGTTTATTTGCGTGCCCGGACATCTTAAGCACATGCTCCTTGGAGCTACCCTCTTCCATCTTGCAGTTAAAGAACTTTTCAAGCTTCATAACTTTCAATTGCATGAGTCTCAAAGATTAATTTGAGATCCTCGACAATATCATATGGATCGACTCTTCAAATCTTTTACAAGCTCGATTCTAAACCATACAAGATAGCACCTGAACTATGGAGTACTGATTCTTAGGCGAGGTAAACATTCTTTACTTCATCGGTAGCATCAGCTGCAGTGGGTCACCTAGCGGTGCATCAGACATAGGTCAAATTACCAGCTGTGAGGACAATCCTCAAATTGCGGAACCAATCCATGAAGTTGCTTCCATTGTTTTTCAACTTTTCTTTCTCTAGGAACGCATTAAAATTGATGGTAGGCTGCCATTGATCTACAACATATTTGCAATAGTTTAGACTAAGTTTATGACAAATTGAGTTCAAATTAATTAATGAAATTAAACTAGGTGAACTCCACTCAAAACAACATCCCTCACATTGTTTTAGTGATCACAGAACCAAATCCACTACATCAACACGATCATCACGAGAGCTGATATAGTTTTAATGGCGAACAATCATCATGTTCATCATATCTACTATATGATTCATGCTTTGCCTTTTCGATCCGTGTTCCCGAGGCCATGTGCATACATGCTAGGCTCGTCAAGATCAAACCTTAGCTTCCGCATAAGCAAATCTGGCTTGCTTACGTTGTATTCACCAGCGGAATCAAAGACACCCGATCATCACGTGGTGCTTGAGCAGCAAGCTTTGGCAACGGTGCATACTAAGGGTGAACACTTTAGAACTTGAAATTTATGTGTATGAGGGATCATCTTATAATGCTACCGTCTACTAAGCAATACAAGATGCATAAAGGATTAACATCACATGCAATTCATAATATGTGATATGATATGGCCTTTCTTCTTTGTGCTTCCGATCTCCATCTTCAAGCACGAATATGATCTCCATCATCACCGCATAGCATCAAGGTCAATGACGCTTCTTCATGGTTGTCGCCCACCAGCTTCAACTATTACAACTATTTTGAATAGACACGCAGGTCTTAACAGAAATTAAAGACAACCATATGGCTCCCGCCGTTGCCAACTTACAATAAGGAACATTGCATACATCAAATATAATCACAATCATGGCCATATCACATCATCAGACACCTGCAAAACAAAGTTAGACGCCTCTACTTTCTTTGCATATTTTACGTGGTTTGGGGCTTTCAATAAGTGTCGTTCTAACTTACGAACAAGAACCACAACATTGATACTAGCATTGTTGATCACCCGTTGTAAATTGGATCTTTACTATGCTAGGAGAAACAGCACCATAAAGCCACTTATGCAAAACGAGTTGCATGTCAAGCGTGGAGCAAGTCTCATGAACGATGTCATGTAAGGTTAGCCCGGGCCGCTTCATCCCAACATACCGCAAGATGCAAAGTACACGAAAAGCAATCTACAATAAAAGCATCAACGCCCACAATGACCATTGTGTTCTACTCGTGCAACAGATCTACATATAGACACGGCTCTGATACCACTGTAGGGGTTCGTAGCATGGAAAACAAAAATTTTCTATCACATACAAACAAACAAGCCAAGATCTATCTACTAGATTGTAGCAACGATTCGATGGAATAACTCACCCTCGAAGATTCCAAAGTGTTTAACGAGAGCAGATTCTCGTGGGTGATGTAGTCGTACTCTTTCCGATCTCAAGATCACAGACGATCCTTCCGGCCAGCCCAGCAGCGCTCCCGCAGTCGGTCACACGTTCGGTACTCGACGAAGACCTTCCTCTCCCTTGTTCCAGCAGGCAGCGGAGGTTGTAGCACTCTCCTCGCGATTCCGGCAGCACAACGGCGTGGTACCGGAGGTAGAGGGGAGATCCCGCAGGGCTTCGCCTTAAGCCGGTGCGAGTATGGTGGAGCTTATGAGAGAGGCTATTAGTGGTCTAGTAATTAGACACACCAATTAGAAGGCTCTAAACCAATTAGAAGGCTCTAAACCGAATAGCTCTAAACCGGGGTCTAGATCTAGGGTTTAGTTTAGAAGATAGGAAACTTGTGTGTCTAGGAGGGGAGGCCCTGCCCCTCCCTTTATAGGTGGGAGGGCGGCCAAGGGAGGAGTCCTCCCAAGTCGGCCTTGGGCCTTGCCAAGGGACTCCTCCCCCAAGTCGGTTTCCTCTTCTCCTCCTTCTCCTCTTTCCGAAAACTGGCAGTTTGACTTTTCAAATTAGCCGTTTGACTTTTCAATTTAGGATTTGAATTAACCCTTTATTTCGGACAGCGAGAACACTCAGTACATGATGCAATCATTCCAATATGTAATGACACATTCATGTACCCCTTCCCCCTCCGGAGTGCCGGACATTCCGGGACCTTCTAGAATGTTCCCGATGAAAACACCTAACCATTCCCCAACTCAAACGGACTTTCCTTATATGAATCTTATTCTCCGGACCATTCCGGATCACCTCGTGATATCCCGGATCCCATCCGAGACTCGAACAACATTCGGTCTCTTTCTCATAATACCATAACTACTCAAACAACGTCAATCCTTAAGTGTGTCTCCCACGGTTCGTGAATTATGCGGAAATGATCGAGACACTTCTCGAACAATAACCAATAGAGGAATCTGGAAATTCATATGGCTCCTACATATTTCTGATTACTTGCGATCGAATGAACCACTTACATACGATACCAATTTCCCTTTGTCTCACGATATGTTACTTATCCGAGGTTATGATCGTCGATCTCTGCATACCTAGTTCATCCTCATCGATAAGTACTCTTTTCTCGTTCCTGATATGTGATCCCTTGTGACCCAGTCACATGCTTGCAAGCTAATTGGATGACATTTCACCGAGAGGGCCCAGAGAATATCTATCCGTCATGTGGATGGACAAATCCCACTCTTGATCCATGTGTTTCAACCAATACTTTCCAAACACTCAATGCCACCTTTATAGCCACCCTGTTACGGTGTGGTGTTTGATGACATCAAAGCATCCATCCAGTAAAGGTGATATGCATGATCTCATGGTCGAAGGAATTAGGTTACTATGTATCAGAAAGCATATAGCAATTGAACTATTGAAATGACTTGATCTTTATGCTACGCTTGTCTATAGGAGTATGTCCACCATATCATTCTCCTAACGATATGATCTTGTTGTTGATAACATCTCAATGTTCATGATGGGGAAACCACAATCATCAATCAACCAACAAGCTAGTGAAGTATAGAGGCTATACTAGGGACTTCAAATTAAGTTTACAAATCACACAAGTATTAATGGTTTCCTTGTTAATACTATTATAGCATGAATGTAAACATTTATCATAAACACAAAGATATATAATAATAACTATATTTATTATTACCTCTAGGGCATATCTCCAACACCATCTACAACAGAATTTGTAAAATATATTTAGACTAAGTTTATGATAGATTGAGTTCAACTAATCCAAATTACTAATGAACTCCCACTCAAAAACGACATCCCTCGTGTCCTTTTGGTGATTACATGAACCAAATCCACTACACCAAGTCCGATCATCACGTGAGTCAGTGTAGCTTCAAAGGCGAGCATCTATATGGGCATCATATCAACTATATGACTCATGCTTAACCTTTCGGTCCGTGTTCCGAGGCCATGTCTGTAAATGCTAGGCTCGTCAAGTAAGAACCTTAGTATTCACGTGTGTAAAACTGTCTTACACCCGTTGTATGAAAGCGTAGAGTCGAGAACACCCGATCATCACGTGATGCCTCAAAACACGATCCACAAAATGATGCATACTTAAGGAAGAACACATTTTATCTTGATATCTAAATGAGGGATCATCTTATAATTCTACCAAAAGCGCCAAACTAGCAATATAAGATGCTAACATCTAATGTGTGAAGTGAGGTGATATGGTCCATGCATTTGATCTCTATCATTTGCATCGTGGTATGATCTCTATAATTCCTTTGTGTGTAAGGCCAAGGTCTATGGAACTTACACGTTAAGTGAGTTGTAAGAGTATTTATCATACATCTACTTACAACAATACCATATCAAGACACTAGCCCAGCAACGATCTAAACTAGACGCCTCTAATTTATCAATTGCAAGTTTTACGTGGCTTAGGGATTTCGGAGATAGAACCGGTCTTACCTACGAACATGAACCACAGCAAGGATAACCAAGTTATTAGCAACTCGTTGTAAATCAGATATTGACTATAGTAGGAGAGACAGACACCCGCCAGCCACTTATGCAAAACAAGTTGCATGTCAGTCGTGGAACCGGTCTCATGTACGATGACATGTAAGGTTGGTCCGGGCCGCTTCATCCCACTATGCCACCAATATCCAAAGTACATAGAAGATGCAATAACATGATCATCATCGCCACATATAAACATATGTACTACCCGTGCAAAGAACCTACGCATAGATCAGGCTCGATACCACTGTTGGGTCCATGACATAGAAAACAAAAATTTCCTACGATGAGAACTATACCCCAAGATCTATCTACTAGATACGAGCAACGGGTGGACATACATCCATGGAGAACTTACCCTCGAAGACAACGAGTTTTGTTAACAGTAGGAACTCGTGGTTTATGTAGTCGACGCTTGCGATCTCAAGATCGTGTGGAAGTCCGAGCCGCAAATCAGCAGCGCATCCGCCCTCGCACACACGTTCAAGCCACCGGACAACCTCCACCTCCGCGCTCCAGCGAATCAGCGTAAGCAGCAACTAATTCTAGACGCAAGGCCACAAGGAACATGTATCTCGCTTATGCGAGACCAGGGGGGAATATGTAGAGGGTGAGAGACATGCTTCACGAGGAGGTGTGTTTGTGAGAGGGAGAGGGGGCTTTATATAGGAGGGAGGAGACCCTCCTCCCATAGCCAACACATGAGGGGGGACTCTCCCTCCTTCATTCATGTGGTGAACCTCCACTCACATAAACATGGCCTCCACCCAAAATCCCACTCACATGTATTTAATTTCCACCAAATTAAATGCAACTCTCAATTAATAAAACTCTTTTATTTATTTTATTCAGAATTTTGTTAATTACTTTAATTAAAAAACATTCAAATAAAACACCTTGCAAAATTTCAATATCACATGCGTAACCACTTTGCAATTTCACCCGAAACAATTCGGTTTCTATCGAAACAATTCTGTTTCTATCGAAACATTTCGCGCTTTGCAAACCTTTGTCTGGAACATATGTGCTCCTAAATGGTGTCCGCAACCCTTAAGTGTGTCACCCTATGGTTCGCGAATAATGCGAGACATGATTGAGACTCCTCTCGGATCAATAATCGAAGCGGGACACGGAGATCCATATCGACTCTCGCATATTCAACGATGACTTCGTGATCGTGAGAACCTTTAACGTCAGCAATTTAATCCCTTTGTCTCATGATATAATACATGTTCGAGATTCGATCATCGGTATCCAAATACCTAGTTTGATCTCGTTACCGACATGCACTCTTTTCTTGTTCCAGTGATATCACATTCTAGTGATCACATCACTTGCTTGCAAGCTATCTTAATGTGATATCACCGAGAGGGCCCAGAGTATATCTATCCATCATCGGGATTGACAAATTCCACTCTTGATCCATGAGCCTCAACATAACACCTTCATAGCACTGAACCCACCTTTATGGTCACCCTGTTACGGTGTGACGTTTGATGTTATCAAGATACTCTTCCGGTGTTAGCAATTAACATGATCTCATGGTCTAAGGAAAGACTACTTTGTATGATGTTATAGCAATATAAACATAATGATTTGATTGTAATGCTATACTTCAGATGAATGTTCATCACATCATTTCACAAATGCTGTGACCTTGTTATTAACAACATCCAATGTCCATGATTAGGAAACCTTGATCATCTTGTTAATCAACAAGCTAGTCTATAAGAGAGGCATAACTAGGAACCCTTTTGTTTATTAAACACACATGTATTGATGTTTCCTATCAATACAATTATAGCATGCAAAATAAACATCTATCATATACAAGGAATACATAATAACAACTTTATTATTGCCTCTCAGGGCATATTTCCTTCACTTGATTGATGCATAGCTTTGATATTGCTTGTGATAAACTATTTGTATCTAGTCACTCTTATGAACTTTGAAGGTGTCCTATGCATTTATGTTTGCTACTCTATGAGGGACAAGCTGAATGCCACTATGCTATGTTTTATTTATGTGAAACAAACAAACGTCTTGCAAAGCATTGTTATTCATGAATCTTTTGTTTGTGCCTTTTCATGTTGCAACATAGTTGCTATGTCTTATTGCTAGAACTTTGTCTTTCATGTTATGTTGAAGTACTATGATCCCAGCTTTGAATGTTTTAGAAATACTTTGATCAAGTTTATGATGGTGCATGTCACCTCAAAAATTATTCTTTCTTTTTATCACTTACCTACTCGAGGATGAGCAGGAGTTAAGCTTGGGGATGTTGATACATTGCAAATGTACCTATAATTTTTGATGTTCCATGCTTGGTTTTATCTACTTTCTTATGTTTTGTCCACACTTTGGAGTACTTTTCATATGATTTCTTGGACTAACCTATTAACAAGAGCCACAGTGCCAGTTGCCTATTTTCTACTGTTTTTGGTTCCAGGAAAGTCAGAAAATGAATATTCTCGGAATTGGACGGGACAAAAGCCAAAGTCGATATTTTACCAGAATACTCACGGAGCCAGAAGACGAGATGGAGAGGGGCCATAGGGTGGCCACACCATGTGGTGGTGCGGGCTAGCCCTGACCACGTCACCAGGTGGTGTGGGCCCCCTGGACGGCCACCGACCTTGCCTCCTTCGCCTATAAAGTCCTCCCGATGCAAAAACCCTAGATCGTCTAGCCTCCAGCCACGAAAAGTTCCGCAGCACCGCTGCCACCGAAGGGGAGATTCATCGACTCCACCACCATCTCCATTGACTCCACCACCATCTCCATCACCATTGCTGATTCCCATGATGATGAGGGAGTAGTTCTTCCTCGAGGCTAAGGGTTCTACCGGAAGCTATGTGTTCATCTCTCTCTCTATGCATGATCTTATTGAGATCATGAGCTTTGTAATCAAGTAGATCTACCTTGCTACTCAAGTGCTTTATTAGATCTCTGCTCTCCCCATGTGTGTGAAGTTGACAGTGTGCACACCATGGTGGCACTTAGGCTAGAGATTATAAATACTTGTCATGAGTTATATTTGGAGTTGGATGTCTTTATGAAATTGTGGTGTTTGTTGGAACCATCTAGTGCTCAAGGTGACAGTGTGGGGTTTTCTAGATGGGAAAGATGAACTTTGAGGTGTGCTGTTATAGCCCTACCTTCAATTAGAGTGTCCAACCGGAGACTAGTTAAGAGTAGTATCATAAAGAAGAATATATTTATATGAGAGTGTTCACTAGTGAAAGTATGATCCCTAGGCCTTGTTTCTAAGCACTGAAACACAGTTTGCTATTAGATCTATTACATGTTTGCTTGCTTCTATATTTATTTCAGTTTTACTTTAGTCTTTTCCACGCCATCAAGCTATTTTCTATCACCATTACCACTTATAATTTTCCATACCACTTGTATTTCACTATCTCTTTGCCGAACTAGTGCACCTATACACCTGACAAGTGTATTGGGTGTGTTGGGGACACAAGAGACTTCTTGTATCTTGATTGCAGGGTTGCTTGAGAGGGGATACCTTTGACCACTTCCTCCCTGAGTTCGATAAACCTTGGGTAATCCACTTAAGGGAAAACTTGCTGTTGTTCTACAAACCTCTGCACTTGGAGGCCCAACAACTGTCTACAAGAATAGAAGTGCGTAGACATCACCTTTATCCTTTTATTTGTGAACTTTGCTTTGAAGTGGGTCATTTCAATTTTCAATGCTTAGGCCATAATAATAGCCCTTTTAATCCAATGAGTACTGCAAGTTTATATTTCGATGACATGATCACTCCTAATCAGCATGATGAACTTACATTATTTTTGGGGTGTGAAGAATTATCAAGAAAAACTTCTTTGGTAGATATGAGTGCTTTTGATATGAATAGTGTCCTGCATGGTTGTCATCTTTATTGTGTTGATAATTGCCACACAAATACTTACATACAAAATATTATAAAAGATGAGATCTTACCAAAATATGACATGACTAATATGTGTTTTGGTCTTATTAATGAAAAGGAGGAATCCTCCAAAGTTTCTTCTATTGTCTCTAACAATGAACCAGGGTATATGGAGAAGCTTCCTTTCAAGCCTCTCCCTTCTAAAGAGAAGAAGAAAAAGAAGAAAAGGAGGAGTAAAAGGAGAGAGGAAGCGGTATTTTCCTCTAAGCATGTTGCTCCTATTATAGTTTTTGATGAGTCTGAACTCGATGATGTTCCTATGCCTGTTACCTATAGTAGTGATCATGATTGGGAGAAGCACACTACTTTTGATATTGAAAATCTCTTCGGTACCAATTTTGAAAATGATGATAATCATAATTGCTATACTATTAGTGTTATCCATGATACTTCCAATGATGATATGTTTAAAAATGAACACACTTTGGGAGATAACTATTCTATTTCTTATGATGATACTATACCTCCAATTTATGATGATTGCAATGATGAATATGATATTTTCAGTCCACCTACTATTGAGGAAGAAATTAATTATGATTACAATATGCCTCCTATATTTGATGATTATGGTGATGAGAATAATAATGATAGCTATTTTGTTGAATTTGCTCCCACTATAATTAATAAGAATGACTATGTTTATGTGGGGAGTATTAATTCTTTTATGCATGTGGCTCATGATAAGAATGTTTTATGTGATAGTTATATTGTTAATTTTATTCATGTTGCTACTAAATGTTATTATGAGAGAGGGAAACATGGTTCTATGCATCTCAATAATATTAAGTTTCCCCTCTTTATGTTGAAAATTTTGAAGTTGCACTTGTTTTGCTTTCCTATGCTTGTTGCTTTGTGCTTTCATGATTTGTTTCTTTACAAGATTCTTATGCATAGGAAGTGGGTTAGACTTAAATGTGCTTTGAATTTGCTTCTTGATGCTCTCTTTTACTTCAATTCATATTTCTTATGTGAGCATCTTCTCAAACTATCATGCCTAACTTAAAGACGTTAAAGAAAAGTACTTATTGGGAGATAACCCAAAAGTTTTAGATGAGTCTTGGAAGTTATTACCTCTATAATAACCGCTCCTTATCCTTTTTATTTGCTTTTTGTGCCAAGAGTAACCACTAATGAGAGAGAAGTAATGATTTGGAAAGTTGCTATCCCGAAACAGATTTCTGTGCTTCATCGTAAAACTTCGTGTAAAATCTCTGTACGCCTTTTTGAGGCATGAATTTTTGTTCTTATGCCCCAGGTTGTTATCTAACTTTTGTTAGTTCAACACTTTTCGATTTGAGCAACATAAGGTCTTCAAAAAAATTCGTCTTTACCTGCTGGTCTATTTTGACAGATTTTTGCCATTATTTGCATTTGCTTCTTGTTGGTTCGTTTTTGAGTTCTTTTGGGGAATTGAGCTTTTTGAGGGAAGTGGTACAGTAGATAGAGTTTTAATGGAAGTTTTATTGGTGTTGAAACTGAACATAAAGACTTATTATCTTGAGTGCACTAATGTTGCTAATAAAGATTGTGTGAAGTTTTGTATGAAGGAAAAATTTCAGGTGTATGGAAGGAATGAGTAATGAGATGAAGGATGGACTAAAGCTCAATCTTGGGGATGCCACGCGTGTCACCCCAAGAAATATCCAATAAGTACAAGCGTCAAAGCTTGGGGATGCCCAAGGCATCCCCTTCTTCATCAATAAAAATCCCAGGTTTCTTCCAAACGCTTCATTTTTATTGTTTCATGCATAGCTGTGTTGTTCTTGGAGCGTCTTCTTTTTCGTTTTCGTTTTGGTTTTTCGTTTGCTTAGTTTGCTGAATAAATTGGTTGGACCCCTCTTTCATACATCGATTTTCAAATACTTTGGTTTGGATTGGAAAAGAGTAGGAAAGTTCATGCTTAAATGCTAAAGAGAGCTTGTTTTTGACTGTGGCCTATGCTTTGTCATGCCATGCTCGATATTGTTTTGGCTTTATACTTAGTATTCTTTTCTGTAGCATGACTTGTTATAAACAATTGAGATTACTTAATGTGCCTTTGAAGAATCATGCGTTGTTTTAGCATATTAAAGCATAGTATTGTGGTATTCTCCTTTGATGCTTTATTTGGGTTGACTTGGCGCATGCTCGCAGCATGTTATGACTATACCAAGTCACCATAAGCCTCTATGATCCTTTAGTTTTCAACTTGTAGTATCACTTTATGCTTTGATCAATGATGTTTTGTCGCTCTGCATGATTATGGCCATTATTGCTCTCTTAGTTTGTCGCTCCCAGTCTTTTACTAGCCTCCACAACCAAGTATGAGTTCTACTCATGCATCCAACTCCCTAAACAAGGTTATTCCAAAGAGTCCACCATACCTACCTACTAGCATATGCTATTCCAAGTATATTCATGTTTTTGTTTACCTTCCAAATTAAACTTGTTATGAGAAAACTAGTGATTAAAGCTCTCACAAACTTGATGGCACACTTTACTTTTCTTGCCCTTAATAAACTTGAACCATTGTGTCGTCTATGTTGTATATGCTTGCACTTATTTGTTGGGGATTAGCAGAACCATGCTATCATGGGGAACACTTTCAACATTGCACTTGGTACTTGTACCTAGTTGATATCATGCTCTTTTGTATATAGATGTCGTCGGTGTGAAATGAAAGGGGAGCTTGTAAGTCCATGGAGTTATGTATATGTGTTAGAGAAATGCCTGGGCCGCTGGTCTAATCCATGCTGACATGGTGGAAACCTGCAGCGTAACCATAATGAGCTATCTATGAAGCATTCTTCTTATAAAAAAAGAGTCCTATATTGAGAAAAAAGAGAAAAGGAGAGAAAAAAGGAGATTATGAAAAGAGGAAAGAGATAAAAAGCACCATATTCCCATGGTAAATAAGAAGATTGCTGAGATGCTCGTTGTCTGCTTGCCTTATCATTTTGATATGGGGATTGATGCGCTCGACTTTAAACGTAGAGCTCGTTGGGAACCCCAAGAGGAAGGTACGATGAGCATAGCAGTAAGTTTTCCCTCAGTTATGAAACCAAGGTTTAATCGAACCAGTAGGAGCAAGGAAACACCCCAAAGGTGTTACTAGCTGAGCTTTGGCAGGGCGCACTACTGGTGCTAGTAGCAACGTGGAGACCTGCACAACACAACCACAGAACTTTGTCCGCAACTTGCGATGAGGTTGTCAATCTCACCGTGTTTTGCGGAAAACAAAGGATTAAACGTATCGAATGGAAAGAAGTAAAAGTTTGCAGAAAGTAAACACAAAGCAGAAACAGTTTATAGATTGTATGTAAAGAAAAAGGACCGGGATCCATAGTTCACTAGAGGTGGCTCTCCTCAGATAGATAACATGCTGGGTGAACAAATTACAGCGGGGCAATTGACAAACACCGAGAAAGCAATACATGCATATACTAATCATCTTGACTCCTTTGAGACTTGATTGGGCATTACAACATAATACATAGACCGCCATCCAACTGCATCTATGACTAATAATCCACCTTCAGGTTATCATCCAAACCCCTCCAAGATTAAGTTGCAAGCAACAGATTATTGCTTATTTAATCATGTAAAGTAAACAATACGATTGTTCGATGACAAAGGATTGTTGTTTTCTTCCTAGTAGCAACAGCACATCTAGTACCTTAGAGATTTCTGTCATTTCCCCAAATTACCAGAGGCATGAACCCACTATCGAGCATAAATACTAACTCTTGGAGTTGCTAGCATCTACTTGGCCAAGATAGCTACTAACAACGGAAATCATTCAAGATCACAAATAACAAAGACATGATAGAATCAATAATCAATCTGAAATAGCATCTCAATATCCATCGGATCCCCGCAAACACAAAATGTATGAATTACAAATAGATGATCTTGATCATGAACGGAGCTCACAAGATCTAAACATGAAAGCACAAAGGAGGAGAAACCAGCCATCTAGCTACTACATGGATCCGTAGTCCAAGGATGAACTACTCACGCATCACACCAGAGGCTTGGATGGTGATGAAGAAGGCCTCTAGGGTGAATTCCCCTCTCTGGCAGGGTGCCGGGAAGAGCTTCAGATCCCTCCCGATCTAGGGATGGAGATGACGGTGGCTACAGACTCTTTCGTGGATTTTTGATCGGGCACTTAGGGTTTTCGTCCCGAGGGCAATATATAGGCGGAAGGAGAGGCCGAGGGGGTGCCGGGAGCGGCCACACCACTCCCTGGCGCGGGCCAGGTGGTGTGGTGGCTCCTGGGCCCTTCTCCGTCTCGTATTCTGGCACTTGATCCCTTCCAGAAAAATAGGCACTTTGGCTTTTGTCCTGTCCAATTCTGAGAATATTCATTTTCTGACTTTCCTGGAACCAAAAACAGCAGAAAACAGGCAGCTGGCACTGTGGCTCTTGTTAATAGGTTAGTCCAAGAAATCATATGAAAAGTACTCCAAAATTGGAACAAAACACAAGAAAGTGGATAAAACCAAGCATGGAACATCAAAAATTATAGATACATTTGCAATGTATCAACATCCCCAAGCTTAACTCCTGCTCGTCCTCGAGTAGGTAAGTGATAAAAAGAAAGAATAATTTTTGAGGTGACATGCACCATCAAAGATTTGATCAAAGTATTTGCAAAACATTCAAAGCTAGGATCATAGTACTTCAATCATAACATGAAAGACAAAGTTCTAGCAATAAGCAAAGAAACTATGATGCAACATGAAAAGGCACAAACAAAAGATTCATGAATAACAATGCTTTGCAAGACGTTTGTTTGTTTCACATAAAGAAAACATGGCATAATAGTATTCAGCTTGTCCCTCAATAGAGTAGCAAATATAAATGCACAGGACACCTTCAAAGTTCATCAGAGTGACTAGATACAATAGTTTAAAACAAGCAATATCAAGTTATGTATCAATCAACTAGTCTTGGGACAATGCACGTAGAACTTAGAATGGCCACTATGCTCTCAAAGTAGGGGCATAAAGGTAGAAGATGGAGACTCAATATAATGGTGGAAGAAAGGCCTTTGTAAAAGGAAGTAGGGATTCCAGTCGCATAAAGAGCTTCCAAAAATTATGGTACTTATAGCTTTCAGCTCTCATTGCCCCTTTCATAAGCATCTTGAAGTGATTAAGGTTAAAGTGAACAAACTATGGTGTACATGCTTGACGAAGTATAAGTCAGGAATCTCATGTCCCTTGTATACGAGGGCCGCTCCTCATGCTACTCAAGTTTAGTCACCGGTAAGTTCTTGTCATTGTAAGTACATGTGTATAATTGAGAACCGCCAACGGGGTACCCCTTGCCCGATGATACAGAAGAATCCCCATATCAAAATGACAAGGCAAGCAGACAACAAGCATCTCAGCATTCTTCTTATTTACCATGGGAATATGGTCCTTTTTTCTCTCTTTCCTCTTTTCATAGTATCTTTTTTTTCTTTTCTCTTTTTTTCTCAATATAGGACTCTTTTTTTATAAGAAGCATGCTTCATAGACAACTCATTATGGTTACGCTGCAGGTTTCCACCATGTCAGCATGTATTGAACCAATGCCCAGCGCTTTCTAACACATATACATAACTCCATGGACTTACAAGCTCCCCTTTCATTTCACACCGACGACATCCATATACAAAAGAGCATGATATCAACTAGGTACAAGTACCAAGTGCAATGTTGAAAGTGTTCCCCATGAAAGCATGGTTCTGCTAATTCCCAACAAATAATTGCAAGCATATACAACATAGACGACACAATGGTTCAAGTTTATTAAGGGAAAGTAAAGTAAAGTGTGCCATCAAGTTCGTGAGAGCTTTAATCACTAGTTTTCTCATAACAAGTTTAATTTTGAAGGTAAACAAAAGCATGAATATACTTGGAATAGCATAAGCTAGTAGGTAGGTATGGTGGTCTCTTTTGGAATAACTTGGTTTAGGGAGTTGGATGCATGAGTGGAACTCATACTTGGTTGTGGAGGCTAGCAAAAGACTAGGAGCGACAAACTAAGAGAGCAATAATGGCCATAATCATGCAGAGCGACAAAACATCATTGATCAAAGCATAAAGTGATACTACAAGTTGAAAACTAAAGGATCATAAAGGCTATGGTGACTTGTGACAGTCATAACATGGTGTGAGCATGCGCCAAGTCCACCCAAATAAAGCATCAAAGGAGAATACCACTATACTATGCTTTAATATGCTAAAACAACGCATGATTCATCCAAGGCACATTAAGCAATCTCAATTGTTTATAAAAAGTCATGCTACAGCAAATAATACTAATCATAAAGCCAAAACAATATCAAGCATGGCATGAAAAAGCATAGGCCACAGTCAAAAACGAGCTCTTTTTACCACATAAGTATGAAATTTCATACTCTTTTCCAAACCAATCCAAACTATTTGAAAACCAATGTATGAAAGAGGGGGTCCAACCAATTTATTCAGAAAACTAAGCAAACCAAGAAAACTAAAAACCAAAACGAAAACAAAAAAGAAGACGCTTCAAGAACAACACAACTGTGCATGAAACAATAAAAATGAAGCGTTTGGAAGAAACCTGGGATTTTTATTGATGAAGAAGGGAATGCCTTGGGCATCCCCAAGCTTTGACGCTTGTACTTTTTGGATATTTCTTGGGGTGACACGCGTGGCATCCCCAAGCTTTAGCTTTAGTCCATCCTTCATCTCATTACTCATTCCTTCCATACACCAGAAAATTTTCCTTCATACAAAACTTCACACAATCTCATTAGCAACATTAGTGCACTTAAGATAAATAAGTCTTAAGGTTCAGTTCTAACACCAAATAACTTCCATTAGAACACTAGCTACTGTATCACTTCCTTCAAAAAGCTCAATTCCCCAAAAGAACTCAAAAAGGAACCCACAAGAAGCAAATGCAGAAAATGGCAGAAATCTGTTAAAACAGACCAGCAGGTAAAGACGATTTTTTTAGAAGACCTCATGTTGCTCAAATCAAAAAGTGTTGAAATAACGAAAGTTAGATAACAACCTGGTACAGAAGCACAAAAAATTACAGCTCAATCCGACATGCAGAGCTTTCTCACAAAATTTTATGGTGAAGCACAAGAATCTGTTTCGGGACAGCAACTTTCCCAATCATTATTTCACTCTCATTAGAGGTTACTCTTGGCACAAAAAGCAAATAAAAAGGATAAGGAGAGGTTATTACTGAGTAATAAATTCCAAGACTCATCTAAAACTTTTGGGTTATCTCTCAATAAGTACTTTTCTTTAACGCCTTTAAGTTAGGCATAAGAAGCAAAGAAAGAATCAAGTGTTCTCAAATAAAGAAGCATTAAGACCAAATTTTGTTTTCATAGGAGAAGCAAAAGAAATATTTTCTCTCTTTTTAGGGAAGTGTTCTATACCTTTCTTGAGTGGGAGTTGATATTTAATGGTGCCTTCTTTCATATCAATGATGGCACCAACAATTATAAGAAAAGGTCTTCCCAAAGTAATAGGACAAGAAGCATTGTATTCAACATCCAAAACATAGAAATCAATGGGGACATAGGAATTGTTAACCATAATAAGAACATCATTAAGACTCCCCATGAGTTTCTTTTTAGCATTATCATCAAGTGGTACATTCAAATAACAATCTTCAAGAGGAGGCAAATCAAGCATATCATAAATCCTTCTAGGCATAATAGAAACACTACTATCAAGATCACATAAAGCTTTGAAATCAAAGTCATTCACTTTCATATTAATGATGGGTTTCCAACCATCTTCTTGTTTTATAAGAATAGAAGCTTTATGTTTCATCTTTTCTTCTTTAATCTTTATGAGAGCATCAGTAATGTGTTTTGTAAAAGACATGTTCATAGCACTAGCATTAGGACTTTTAGCAAGCTTTTGTAGGAACTTAATAACTTCAGAGATGTTGCAACCATGAAGATCAAAATCAACTTTATCATCTAAAGTAGTAGAACTATTACTAGCCTCAACACTAGTGGTGGTGATAGTAGAAACACTAATGTTTCTAGCAATTTCATCTTCTCTTTCCCACTTAGCATGTAATTCAGCTAATAGTCTAACATTTTCATCAATTCTTACTTTTATAGAATTAGTAGCGGCAAAGGGATTCTCATTAGTTTCAGGTTTAGCAGCCGTTTTATTCAAAGTAGATTGAGCTTCATCCAAATATGCTATATTTCTTTCAGCATTAGAGAGTTTTTCCTTAATAGTTTTATTGAAAGCAGATTGTTTACTAATAAACTCTTTAAGCATAACTTCAAGTTCAGAGGGAGCACTCTTATTATTGTTGTAAGAATTTCCATAAGCATTACCATTGTTGGGAGGATATGGCTTATAATTGTTGTTACCAAAATTGTTCCTATAAGCATTATTACCATAAGCATTGTTGCCAAAATTGTTATTTCTTATGAAGTTCACATCAACTTGCTCTTCTTGAGCAACCAAAGAGGCTAAAGGAACATTATTTGCATCAATATGGGCTTTCCCATTAACAAGCATAGACATAATAATATCAATCTTATCACTCAAGGAGGAGGTTTCCTTAATAGAATTTACCTTCTTACCTTGTGGAGCTCTCTCAGTATGCCATTCAGAATAATTAACCATCATATTGTCCAAAAGTTTTGTTGCAGCACCCAAAGTGATGGTCATAAAGGTACCTCCAGCAGCTGAATCCAATAGGTTCCTTGAAGAATAGTTCAATCCTGCATAAAAAGTTTGGATGATCATCCAAGCAGTCAGTCCATGACTAGGACAATTCTTTACCAAAGATTTCATTCTTTCCCAAGCTTGAGCAACATGCTCATTATCAAGTTGTTTAAACTTCATTATTTCACTTCTCATGGATATAATCTTAGCAGGAGGGTAGTATTTTCCAATAAAAGCATCTTTGCACTTAGTCCAAGAATCAATACTATTCCTATTTAAGGAATTCAACCATTCTTTAGCTTTTCCTCTAAAAGAGAAAGGAAACAATTTCAGTTTAATAATATCACCATCTATATCCCTATGCTTTTGCATCTCACAAAGTTCAACAAAGTTATTTAGATGGGAAGCAGCATCTTCATTACCAATACCAGAAAATTCTTCTCTCATAACAAGATTGAGCAAAGCAGGTTTTATCTCAAAGAAAGTATTTTCAGCCACAGGTGGAGCAATAGGTGTGCTCATAAAATCATTGTTGTTGGTGCTAGTGAAGTCACACAACTTAGTGTTTTCAAGAGTAGTCATTTTTTTGGGTTTTCAAATAAGAAAGCAAACAAGTAAAACTATTTTTTTTGTGTTTTTGAAGAACAAAACAAGCAAACAAAGCAAAAAGAAAACTAAGCAAAACAAAAACAACAAAGTAAAGAGATTGGTTATGAGGGACTCCCCTTGTGAAGATGTCCTTGACTCCCCGGCAACGGCGCCAGAAAAGATCTTGATGCGCTCGAATTTCAACATAGAGCTCGTTGGGAACCCCAAGAGGAAGGTACGATGAGCATATCAGTAAGTTTTCCCTCAGTTATGAAACCAAGGTTTAATCGAACCAGTAGGAGCAAGGAAACACCCCAAAGGTGTTACTAGCTGAGCTTTGGCAGGGCGCACTACCGGTGCTAGTAGCAATGTGGAGACCTGCACAACACAACCACAGAACTTTGTCCCCAACTTGCGATGAGATTGTCAATCTCACCGTGTTTTGCGGAAAACAAAGGATTAAACGTATCGAATGGAAAGAAGTAAAAGTTTGCAGAAAGTAAACACAAAGCAGAAATAGTTTATAGATTGTATGCAAAGAAAAAGGACCAGGATCCATAGTTCACTAGAGGTGGCTCTCCTTAGATAGATAACATGCTGGGTGAACAAATTACAACGGGGCAATTGACAAACACCGAGAAAGCAATACATGCATATACTAATCATCTTGACTCCTTTGAGACTTGATTGGGCATTACAACATAATACATAGACCGCCATCCAACTGCATCTATGACTAATAATCCACCTTCAGGTTATCATCTGAACCCCCTCCAGTATTAAGTTGCAAGCAACAGATTATTGCTTTACAAACTGCGTGTAAAGTAAACAATATGATTGTTCTATGAACAAAGGATTGTTGTTTTCTCCCTAGTAGCAACTGCACATCTAGTACCTTAGAGATTTCTGTCACTTCCCCAGATTACCAGAGGCATGAACCCACTATCGAGCATAAATACTAACTCTTGGAGTTGCTAGCATCTACTTGGCCAAGATAGCTACTAACAATGGAAAGCATGCAAGATCACAAATAACAAAGACATGATAGAATCAATAATCAATCTGAAATAGCATCTCAATATCCATCGGATCCCCGCAAACACAACATGTATGAATTACAAATAGATGATCTTGATCATGAACGGAGCTCACAAGATCTAAACATGAAAGCACAAAGGAGGAGAAACCAGCCATCTAGCTACTACATGGATCCGTAGTCCAAGGATGAACTACTCACGCATCACACCGGAGGCTTGCATGGTGATGAAGAAGGCCTCCAGGGTGAATTCCCCTCTCCGGCAGGGTGCCGAGAAGAGCTTCAGATCCCTCCCGATCTAGGGATGGAGATGACGGTGGCTACAAACTTTCGTGGATTTTTGATCGGGCACTTAGGGTTTTTGTCCTGAGGGCAATATATAGGCGGAAGGAGAGGCCGTGGGGGTGCCGGGAGCGGCCACACCACCCCCTGGCGCGGGCCAGGCCTGGCCGCGTGGCCAAGTGGTGTGGTGGCTCCCTGGCCCTTCTCCGTCTCGTTTCTGGCACTTGATCCCTTCCGGAAAAATAGGCACTTTGGCTTTTGTCCCGTCCAATTCCGAGAATATTCATTTTCTGACTTTCTTGGAACCAAAAACAGCAGAAAACAGGCAGCTGGCACTGTGGCTCTTGTTAATAGGTTTGTCCAAGAAATCATATGAAAATTACTCCAAAGTTGGAACAAAACACAAGAAAGTGGATAAAACCAAGCATGGAACATAAAAAATTATAGATACATTTGCAATGTATCAGGGATTCTTCCGTATCATCGGGCAAGGGGTACCCCGTTGGCGGTTCTCTATGATACACATGTACTTACGATGACAAGAACTTACCAGTGACTAAACTTGAGTAGCATGAGGAGCGGCCCTCGTATTCAAGGGGACATGAGATTTCTAACTTATACTTTGTCAAACATGTACACCATAGTTTGTTCACTTTAACCTTAATCACTTCAAGATGCTTATGATAGGGGCAATGAGAGATGAAAGCTATAAGTACCATAGTTTTTGCAAGCTCTTTATGAAACTTGAATCTCTACTTCCTTCTATGAAGGCCTTTCTTCCACCATTATATTGAGTCTCCACCTTCTACCTTTATGCACTTACTTTGAGAGCATAGTGGCCATTCTTAGTTCTATGTGCATTGTCCCAAGACTAGTTGATTGATGCATACTTTGATATTGCTTGTTTTAAACTATTTGTATCTAGTCACTCTTATGAACTTTGAAGGTGTCCTATGCATTTATGTTTTGCTACTCTATGAGGGACAAGCTGAATACTATTATGCTATGTTTTCTTTATGTGAAACAAACAAACGTCTTGCAAAGCATTATTATTCATGAATCTTTTGTTTGTGCCTTTTCATGTTGCATCATAGTTTCTATGTCTTATTGCTAGAACTTTGTCTTTCATGTTATGATTGAAGTACTATGATCCCAGCTTTGAATGTTATACAAATACTTTGATCAAGTCTTTGATGGTGCTTGTCACCTCAAAAATTATTCTTTCTTTTTATCACTTACCTACTCGAGGACGAGCAAGAGTTAAGCTTGGGGATGTTGATACATTGCAAATGTATCTATAATTTTTGATGTTCCATGCTTGGTTTTATCTACTTTCTTATGTTTTGTCCACACTTTGGAGTACTTTTCATATGATTTCTTGGACTAACCTATTAACAAGAGCCACAGTGCTAGTTGCCTGTTTTCTGCTGTTTTTGGTTCTAGGAAAGTCAAAAAATCAATATTCCCGGAATTGGACCGGACAAAAGCCAAAGTAGATATTTTACCGGAAGACTCACGGAGCCAGAAGATGAGAAAGAGAGGGGCCAGGAGGTGGTGTGGGCCCCTCCGACACCCCCTCGGTCTCCCCTCTCGCCTATAAGAGCCTCCTGATGCATAAAACCTAAAAAGTCAAGCCTCCAGCCATGAAAAGTTCCACAGCGCCGCCGCCACCGAAGGGGAGATTCAGGGGACAGAAAGTCTCTGTTCCGGCACCCTGCCGGGATGGGGAAGTGCCCTCGGAGCCATCTCCATCGATCTCCACCACCATCTCCATCACCATTGCTAATTCCCATGATGAGGAGGGAGTAGTTCTCTCTCGAGGCTAAGGGTTCTACCGGTAGCTATGTGTTCATCTCTCTCTATGCATGATCATATTGTGATCATGAGCTTTGTAATCAAGTAGATCTACCTTGCTACTCAAGTGCTTTAATAGATCTCTGCTCTCCCCATGTGCATGAAAGTGACAGCGTGCACACCATGGTGGCACTTAGGCTAGAGATTACAAATACTTGTTATGACTTATATTTGGAGTTGGATGTCTTTATGAAATTGTGGTGTTTGTTGGAACCATCTAGTGCTCAAGGTGACAGTGTGGGGTTTTCTAGATGGGAAAGGCTTACTTTGAGGTGTGCTGTTATAGCCCTACCATGGATTAGAGTGTCCAACCGGAGAGTATTTAAGAGTAGTATCATAAAGAGAAGACATTCATATGAGAGTGTTCACTAGTGAAAGTATGATCCCTAGGCCTTGTTTCTAAGCATTGATACACTGTTTGCAATTAGATTTGTTACATGTTTGCTTGCTTCCATCTTTATTTCAGTTTACCTTTAGTCTTTTCCACGCCATCAAGCTATCTTCTATCACCGCTACCACTTATAATTATCCATACCACTTGTATTTCACTATCTCTTCGCCGAACTAGTGCACCTATACACCTGACAAGTGTATTGGATGTGTTGGGGACACAAGAGACTTTTTGTATCTTGATTGCAGGGTTGCTTGAGAGGGGATACCTTTGACCACTTCCTCCCTGATTTTGATAAACCTTGGGTGATCCACTTAAGGGAAAACCTGCTGCTGTTCTACAAACCTCTACACTTGGAGGCCCAACAACTGTCTACAAGAATAGAAGTGCGTAGACATCAGTCGCCTGCTCGAATAGGCCTCCTCCCCGTCGCCCGCTATCCCTGGCTAGGGTTCGCCTGCACCCTGGTTGGGCCTGCTATCCACCCTCGATTGGGTTGTCCGCTCCTACTAGGCCTAACCGGCGCCAGCGAGCGCTCGCCTAGCACCCCCAGCTAGATCTATCGCCGGTGGTTCTCTAGGATCGATCCCATCGATCCCGGTCGGTTCCTCCACCCAAATCGGTACCAACTGCCCAACTACCTAGCATCGGATGCTCTCAGGAGGCAACAAGAAGACAAACACTAGACATGAAGCGCAACCCATAGTGTCCTTTGTACAAGATGATATAGGCTACAGTTTGTACTGTGATCAATAGTGTAGCACTGTAGTTGACATGAAGGCTCTCTTGTTCAGGGATAGGCTCACTGGGAGCTCCCTGCTAGCTCTCTGACAAGCACACATACACTCACGCATATGCATGCACACATACACGTACTCATACAGTCTGGCTGGACTCTATTATATTGGTATCATTCATACAGCTCGAGGAGCTCTTGTAGTTCTTGTGTTCATCTAGATGGTCAAATCGGTAGGAGTAGGAGTTTTACCTCACAAGAGGGATCCAAACCTGGGTACCTCGAGTGTATTGCTATGCTTGATTATGCCCAATCTCGCCTGTGAACGCCGTCACTAGCTTCCCTGCTTGCTTTCACCCTCTATCATATCTTCTTAGGTACTGTTGTTGCATATACGATGATAGTTAGCACCCACTCTGGGGCAAGATGGCTGTGACCAGAGCCAGTTCCACACGGGACCTCTCTGCATCACCGTCATCACCAACTCCATTTAAAAAATTCCTAGGGGCTCACCGCCGCCTCCGTGTCATCGTCTCCGCTTCATCAAGAACTGTGGGGGCTCGGCACTGTCTCCGTGTCATCTTCGTCTGTATCATTGTTGCCATCTGCGCCTCCATCTTGCGCCTGTGCTCTAAGCATCCACACGTGTCGTTCTCCACTCGCGCCCGCGACCTTCCCGTCCTCTCTTGTGATCTCGCGCCACGCGCATGCGCTGCTCTGGAAAGCCCTCCTCGCCTCTGCCCGGTTCGCTGATGTGCCCGTCCGCATGTCCTATTCTCTGCGTGTGCAGAAGCCTACGCGCCCCCAAGCACCCCCGTCAAACTCCTCCTCCCTCCTGTGCCCCACACGTCCTTGCGCACGCATCCCTTCCGCTGCTCCCGTGCAACTGCATGCCCTCGCAGCGCGCCCACGGCCCCATCCCTCTGCAGGTGCCTCGCGCGTGAGCTCCTCCGCTCCATCCCGCCGCAACAACCCCCATCTCCCTCCCTCGCACATGCCCACGTGCATGCCCCCTACCATAAATACCGCAGTCGCCCCGGCCCAGTGCCTCCTACCCTCTCTGGTTCCTGGGCGAGCTCGCCCTTGCCCCAGCCGACCAAGCTCGGCCTCCCTACATCCGACTGGGGAAGGTAATTGAGGAGGAGTGGTGGGGATGGACGATTAGAATAAGGAGAAAAGCAAAACAACGGGTGGTTGGGTGGCTAGGAGGATGGTTGTACCCCCAGCCCACCAGAGTTCAAACCCTAGGTTTGACACTATGTGTTGCATAAAAGGCGGAATATTCTTTCAGTGGGAAGCGACGCTCCCGTCGGCAGTGATATGCCCGTGGTGACTTCATCAATCTCAAGACCCGGTCCAACGGCTCAGTCTCTTGGAGGTGCTCATAGGGGTAAGGTGTGCGTGTGTGTGTTCATAGGGGTGGGTGCATGTACGTGTTGTGAGCGTCTATGTTTGCACCGTGTTTCTTAAAAAAAAAGAATAAGGAGAAAAGGAGAGACTGGTTGGAAAAAAGAAAATAAAAGAGAGAAGAAAAAGATAGGGAAGGGAAAAATAAAAAAGACCCGACCGACTAGGATAGAGAGAAAAAAAGAAAAGGCAAAAAAGAAAGAATAAAGGGGAAAAGTCAAAATCCGCCCCTTGCATTTGGTTCCTTGAACCAGCTGGGCCCCATCTAGCCGTCGCTCCATTTGGTTGCCTAGTTGCATTGGATGTGTCCCAATCTAGCTGGGCTAGTCCGGTTGGGTGCCGATTCGGCCCATTTGGTTCCCCGGCTGGCTGGGAACCTAATCTGGCTATCCCGTGTTTGGGTGACGGGCCGGCTGGAGCCAAGCTAGCTGCAGCGCCTTCGTTTGTTTTGGCACCCGCAACGACTACGGGAGAATGCCTCCACCTCTCCAGCGCAAATACCATAATGTAGTACTTTCCTGACCTCGAGCGATCCTCAGGAGCTCCTTGCCAGAAATCACAATGTTTACTTGGGGGGCTCGCCGGCTGGCCCAGCCTATTGTTTTGTAAATCAATAACTATATGCGGTGCCAAAGTCCTACTCTTCATCTTAGCTACAAACTGCAACTCGGCTGTACGGCTAGCAAGAGCAAAAGCTGGAGGGCACTCACACATGAAAGACATGATGGTTTGGATGATCCGGCTATAACTGTCTGGCACGCACATTTCTAACTGCTAAATCTCTAGTGCCGTGCGCGATGTATTGATAGCTACCCCTTCGATTCCGGCTCCATACTGCAACTCGGCACACCAATCGTTAAGGACACAACGTAAACAACAGAACACACGGGAAAGTGACTAAGTGTTCAGAGAAGCGCGAGCTAGTTTTTCACCCCTTGAAACCATCATTCGATTGGCAGCATGTGTCCTTTCTATTAATGTACTGACAACCAAATTATTTTTGTGTGTTTATTTTGCATGGTCTACACCTAGTCGACTCAATTACAAGATGCATATAAGTTTTGAAGTAGTTGACTCCGTCAACTGCTCCTAAACTCGGGGGTTGCAACCATTAGGTGCACCCGCACGACCCCAATGGAAGCATGCCCTTCCCGAATGAGGTGTGCAGTCGGGTGCCGCGTGTGGCATCATCATCTACTACGACAACATTGAGTTCTTGAGGGATCCCGCGCTAACTTCCCCGAGGGTGAAGTCAGCGTACGCTTGGGGGTTAGTGTCGGGGGATGGTCCCCAGATACCACCCAAAGCACCCAAAAATAGACAAGAACAAGCGTCATCAACTAAAGTATTCGAAGGCAGACAAAAAACTACATTCCATCGACAAAAAATAAAGAAACTGGAATTAAAACCGCAGTCTCGGTTGGCTAGAGCCTCCTAGTCGGCCTGTTCTTTCTTTCTCGGGGCCCCCCTCGCCCCGGTTGGCCACGCTTGCCTCCTTCTTGGCTTTTCGTCACGCACGCCTCGTTGGCCCGCCGACTGGGCTCCCACACCCGTCTCATCTCCTCTAGCGCCCCGCGCGTCGCCCTCCCGACTAGGTCTCCTCCATGTCGCCTGCTATCCCTGGTTGGGATCCGCCTGCGCCCCGGCTAGCCGTCCGCACCTACCAGGCCGAGTCGGTGCCACTGACCGCTCGCCCTAGGCTAGCTCACCCCAACACCCCCAGCCAGATTGATAGTTGGTGGTTTGCTAGGATCGATCCCATCGACCCCATCCAGTTCCTCCACCCAAATTAGTACCAACTACCCAACATCAGATGCTCTTAGGAGACAACGAGGAGATAAAGACTAGACATCAAGCACTGCCAATAGTGTCCTTTGTACAAGATGATATAGGCTACATTTTGTACGGTGATCAATATTATAGAACTATAGTTTACATCCAGGGGATGTCCTTAGTGTCCCCACCTCTCTCTCGCTCCCTGGGATCAAGTATATAAGACCCAGGGAGTCTCTCTCATTCAGGGACATGCTCACTAGGAGCTCCCTACTAGCTCACACATACGCGTGCACGCATACACATACTCATACAGTCTAGGTTGGACTATGTTAGTTTGATAGCTGATGACTACAAGAGAATAGATCGATTATAGCTAGTTTTGAAATAAGAGTATCGAACCCACATAGAGCTATTTGGTTAAGGTATTTATAACCCTCGTCATTATCTGACAAAGGATAATTGTAGGCTGCCTTTGATTTCAAGTAAAGGATGATTGAAAGGTTTTGTGTTTGTGTGTAAGAAAGTAATAAAAGCAAGTAAAGTAAACAAGTAATGAAAGCATTGGGAAACGGTGTTGGAATTCAATAAGGCTAAAATGTTGGGATGTAGGATACACCACTAGTATATGGCAATTGTTCATAATTAGGATAAACTATTTCTTCCGTCATGACATGTGTGGAGAGAGCTCCATAATAAGATGTTCACTACAAGACTCGTGAGCAGATGGTTCTTTCATCATGTATTGAGGTCATCTCTAAATAACCACTATGATTCCTGTGAGCAATCACTCCTACAGACCACCACAATTAAGGGTTTCCCCATGGATATCGTAATAAGTTTAGTGAATCTCTCTTAATTCCTGCTTGGACTGTGCAACTTATAAGCCAATGCTTATAGTCACAAAGTAACACATGATATACTCTCGTGCACATCCCAATGGTATGTCCCTCTCTTTAGTCCCAAGGGAAAATGTTATTGGTCAACTTCACATACCATCTAAAGAGAGAGATCTAACACAATATTATAGATCAATGGATCATGGACCAAACTAATAGATCATCTTTATTTAATTTTATAATAATGCTAGGGTTTCTCCATCTTCCCAAGAACAAAGGGAACTACTCACACATGGAAGCAATCAACAACATTATCATATTCATATGGATGGATCGAAAGTGGAAAGGTAAATCTAGTGCAAACCACAATTATATTGGAATTACAACAAGATCTAATGGATGATAGAGGGGAATGATAATGGTGATGAAGATGCAGCGGTTACTAATGAAGGGAATGATGTGATGTCCTCCGATGATCCGTGAAACAACAAGGATTCACCCTTCTCCTAATTCCTCCTCCAGATCCCTCTCTGGTGTGGTGTTTCGAGGCTGGAAGTTTCTATGCATGTCGGATCTTAGATCCGTATCGCATGGTGAGAGTATTTGACGAGGCGGACATCCTGGAAGGTGGTACATGCGGATGGTGCGGGAAAGCTCTGCATATATCGATGGTCATTGAACCTTCAGTAGCTTTTCTTTGCATCCTCTCTTCTCCCAGGTGTGTGGAAAAATTATTTAAATGACATTTATCACTTAGAAATATCATATTATTGCATAACATGATAGTCCTTGATATATTCACAAAATACTTAATAATTCGGGATCCTATTGAAAAGGACAAAAGGTGCGTGCGGGCATAGTAAAATACCAAAAATCCTACTCTGCTTGTGCAAAAACATAAGGTAAATATGCTTCAAAATTTAACTCATCAACTTCCCCAAGCTAGACTCTTGCTCGTCCCCGAGCAAGATGATGGCCTATGGACAAGGTCATCATGTTCATGAGGCACGAGTCGTTACGATAAATGAGACAATTGAAGCATAATTACAATATCAGATATAGAACTGCATTGTGAGCTATATCACACTCTCACACATCACATGGCTTAGAGGCTTCCACACCTCTTGTATCAATAGTTTATAAGAAGTTTGAATATTAGGCATATTATAAAATCATCGTGTTCAATTAGATGAGCACCTGATTGAGTAATGAATAATTCATGATCATCGCTTGAGTACCTTTTGTCAACTTACACTTTTCTTTTTGCTCTAATATTAATACTCTTTATGGATCTTGGTGGTTCGAACAGATGATTATAACATGCTATTAAAAAATTCTTCTCATAACTTTGTAGGGGTTTGCGTATGAAAACAATAAATTTTACCATACCCCCAGAACTCCAGTTGCCAGGACCTATATATTAGTAATGCAGTAACGGGAGGGGCTTTTCACGAACTTACCCTTGAAGACCTAAAAGCATTGTCAATGCTCGGGAGAGCATGGTTGATGTAGACGAACCGAAGCCGACCTCAAGGTCGTGTTGAAGTCCCAACAGCTCCTTTGGCTCCAATGACTCCTAGTTCCCCAAGTGTTGCACCTCGCAGAGAGTTACACACATCTGGTTCCTGGCGATGACTCCCGCTTCCCCGATCCAGCAGCAGTTGCCTAAGTAGAGCTGCTGAATCCGAATCCCGCAGCGTGACGACGCTCCACGGTGGAGAAGTCTCCTGCTCACGCAATCCGGACTTGGGACTACAGTCACGGGAGAGAGAGAGAATCAATTGGAGGTCTCCCCAAAATAGAGGGAACCTTTTATTGATTATTGTTGTATTTAATTTGTCAAAATACCTCTCTATATATAGGGGAAACCCCCCCATAGCTAACTAGCTTAGCAATGTGGGACTAAACAAGGGATAGGGGAAAGGGGGGAGCTTGGCCGGCCGGCCAAGGCCCATGTGGTACCCACGCGGGGTTCCCAAGGCCTAGCCGACCACCCCCTCTCTCTCCTCCCTTTGGTCTTTTCCCTCATGGGCCCTTTTCCTTCCGAATTTGGTCCAATTAGGTATTTGACGCTTTTTAATTGTTTTTCCTTTTATTGAATAAATATAATTGAATGATTAAATCAATATTCAACATTCACTTACATATTATTCAATCCCCATTAATGTGGAACTCATTCCCTCTCATTCTGGACATCCTTCGGACTTACCGAAACCCTTTCGGTTTTCTCTCTTATCTTTTCTTCGGTGATTCTACTGATCCTAAAAACACTCTTTGAGCATCATCAAGCCCTTAAGCATGATACCCGACGGTTTGGGAACACTCCATACATGGTCTGGACCCTCCCATACTAATGATCAACAGAGGAACCTGGATGGCCATGTGACCCATGTGCATTCCATGAAATCTTTCGTCGTTTGAACCATGAACGTCGTGTATTATTCCTTTTATCTCTCGATACTTGCATTGTCCGAGATCTGATCAATGACATCACCATGTCGTGTTCAATCTCTTTACCGACAAATGCCACTTTACTCGTTCCGACAAGTGACATCCCCGTGATCAAATCACACGCTGCGCAGCTATTGGATATAACTTCTCCGAGTGGGCCCTCGAGTAACTTTTCGTCACACGGATGGAAAAATCCCGCTCTTGACGCATATTGCCTCAACTGTTCCTCCAAATACCTGAACGCACCTTTATGATTACCATTTCACTGAGTGACGTTTGATGCTATCAAAGTACCCTCGGGTGACACTGATTGATATGGCCTCACGGTCTAAGAAATAGTACACTAGGTCTATGTAATCATCATAACTTGAACTTCGTGACATGATCGGGTCACAATGCTTAGGTTGGGTATAGTTCATCATATCATTATCATAATGAGGTGACTCCATTTCGAACTGGCATAAATGCCACATGATCAAGAAACCTTGATCATCTGTTGACCAATGAACCAGTGACTAGAGCTTCACCGGGAAATCCTAGTTGTTTGTATATCACACGTGTATTGACGTTTCCTTTCAATATAGTTATAACATGGTATAAAACTTAATCATAAACTTTATGAAATATGATAATAATCCTTATTACTATTTGTCTCTAGGGCATATTTCCAATAGTCTCCCACTTGCACCAGAGTACAAACAAACTAGCTGCATTTGTTCTTAATCATTGGCACCATGTATCCCAACACCTTTGAACATGCTTGCTCATGGAAGAGATTGAGTTCTAGGTCTGTGCTTTATAGTCCCAAATCCTTTGCATCTTACTAATGTCACCTTGATTGACATTAATACTTTATCATCACATGATAACATCTGTGTATGCATCGTAGTTATGGCATCAGAATTAGGTCGGATTCCAGGAGCCTATAGTGACTTTAGATCAACCACTTCGAGCTTTCTCATGGGCACTGTGCCCTTGGACACACCTTCTGCATAAAGACGAACTAGTCCCTCCATAACAGTATGCATCACTTTAGATGGTATCCTTATCTATTATTATAAATGTAACCATCAAAAGACTAGTGCAACATGTGCAACATTCGATGTTTTATCACCTTGCTTCCTACTTGACTTTAGTCGGTATTATCAATATAGGAGTTTCCAATCTCCTAAGGTTAACACATTCCCTTATAACATAACCCTTTATGCTTTTAAGATATGTCATCCTTCACGGACTTTGTAACATGTCTACATTTCTCCATTAGACACTATGGACAAACTTAGCTCAATGTTCTGTGATTCATATGTAATCACTTTTCAAACATTCCTTCTCGGATCATATATTATGTTAAGTTATCATCATGGTTTTTCAAGATAGAACCTATGTCTCAACATAGTGGATGACGATCATCCTTTTCTTTCTTTCAACCATCAATGTTAAACTTAATGCTATTCCTAATTTGAGTTGACCAAGGACTAGTCCTTAATCAATTCCTATTCCGAAACTCTTTTCAGAATCCCTTTAGGAATACTAATAATATCATAATATACTTACCATCAACTTCTAATATCTATAAATCATTATTTATCGGTACTTGTGCTTTTATTCTTAATGTGTCGTATACACACTTAAGAATCATTCTTTAAGCTCCCACTCAAAATATGTTCCCAACATATTTTATTCCGAGACTTATATTGCTCCCACTCAAAATGTGTTCCCGACATATTTGAGTTCGAGACTTATATTGCTCCCACTCAAAAACATGTCATTCACATATTGTTTTAGGAAGACTTTCATAGCTCTCACTCAATTTCATGCAAATGGCATATCCAGTCACTACTTTGAACGACTTCAAAAAATCTTTGACCAATCATCAAATTTATATTTTTATTACGACATGCTAGTACCTTACTAGTTTTAAACCCACTAGACTTTCAGCACATTTGAATCAAATTCTTTTGAATTTGTCTAATACATTATCCATGACAAATTCTGCTTTTTTCATTCACCTTTTCCTTCATGACTTTGCAGTCATTTGGGAAATTCAAGTAACCCATTACTTTTTAAGATTCAACAATGAATTGCTTTCTAATCTTAAGTGAATTTTGCCTCTAGGATTTCTCATAATTTTAGTTTACCATTACTTTCCTTTGTAGTTTGCAGGTATGTCATATTCCGATAATATGACAAGTAATTCAAAAATATATCCATACAAGATGTGGAGTACATTTTGAATCCTACTATATGTAGTAAAAACACTAGTGGAGAAACACAATGATCATTATCATTGATTCTTTCCTTTATGAAGAGAATCATTCAAGAACGCTTTCTGTTGTTCTTCTCAACACTTTGATGCAGGGTTTTGAATCCTCATTGTGTTTTTCACTATCTTCCATAAGCTTCATAGTCGAGAACACTAACTTTCTCGAGAAAGCATCAAAATTTAAGCAACACTAGTTTTGCCTTTATTTTGGTTCTAGCCATGGATTTCGTATTCAAAGTTTCCAATGAATACTCTAAAAGGACTTATTCACTATTGTTTTTGTTATATTGAATAACTCCAAAACTTTCATGATGATCCATACAAGATATGGCACCAATTTCATGAATTCAGATGGTTCACTATATATATATATATTAATTGAGTGTTTACTATTTCTAACTAATGGTCTTTACATCTACACTACGATTATTTATTTGGTGCTATCTATTCACCCACTTGATATCTAATATCACATTGTGATGCTTTGCATTTTGATGTTTCAAATGCATTGCATTTCACAATTTCTTTATGCCAATCTTATAATGTTGAATTTCATTACTATTGATTAACTCGTAGTTATTAGGTTCTCTTTTATCTTTAATACCCTTGGATGATGAAATACTTTGATCCTATCAAATAGTTTCATACTCATGTTTCCTTTAGTAAACATCTTTACAAAAATTCAAACAATCATATAATGATAATTACCATTTTATTGAAATACAATACATCTAATATGTATTCTCTTTCAACAATTCATCAAACACTTTGTATTCATGCAATACACGATGTTTAAGTTATCTTTCCAAACTTGGCATGATTCATATGTGACAAGAAAACAAGTGTCTTTCACATATTATCAATATAACTTTGAATTTAAACAATGGTTTCATTCAAAATGAACATATCATTAAGTTGGGTATTATCAAGGCATTTTCGACATTTTACAAATGTTCATGTATTACCAATTAGTTTCATAACCAGGATAATTCATACACATAATCAAACAAGATATGAACATAAATAGAAATCATTAATAAAAGTGGAACAACTGTTTGTTACAAGCTCATATGAATAACCGTTTCACGAAGTGTGAGACACACTAAATAAGTTCACAAATCTATCGATTACAATAATCATCCAAAAAGATAAACTAAGTGATAAATGTCGAGGGAGAGTGTCGTTGGCCATCTTCATCATGCTCGCCATCAACATGCAACGTCACCTCCTCTCCAGCAAGCAGCTCTCATGCAGATGGACTTGTTTTCACCAAAACAGAACAAGTATCAAATACTTTAACACTGCAATATGTGTTTGCAAGATTATAACATTTATAAAATTGTATATCAAATATATACCTTTTTCATCGATGACCTCTCCAGCAATGGGTTCAACCTTCACATTCCTGAAATGTGATATGAACTCATGGAAATCATGTGTTTCTGCACCGCCTCTCATGATGCAAGTCCTGGCATGTGCTTGGTAGCTTGGTGGCAGCGACCGCAGCACAACATCATTTGAAAAAGAGCTCGTCAACTAGTTATCCAGGAAGTATGCAAGCCTCATGTACACATCATGCATGTATTCCAAGTGATCGTCAAGCGAAGTGTTCTCCTCCATATTTATGGAGAGGAAATCTCCCATTAGCTCATGCTCCCATATGCGCACTTGTTCCATGAAATGTGTCCTAAGCTATACCATTACCGTACGAGGGTCAAGATTACCCACGTCTGGCCACAACTCATCCACCATTCTGAAGCACATCGCCACTGATATGAAAGTGGACATCTCACAATGATAATAGCGGTCTTCCCGCTGCTCTGGGGTCTCATAGATACTAGGCTTCTCTAAATCCAACTCGTGGAGTATATAGTTGACCACATCATTCTCGCTAAGGAGACCATGGAGACGCGCAACCCACATAGAAAAGTTTGATCCGTCTAGTTTGAGCTTCTCTCCATCTAACCAATCGTCAACAGGGAAGGTAGCATCAGGGAGAACCATTTTCTTTATACTTGCAAAAGGAATTTAGACTAAGTTTATAACTAAATGAGTTAAATAATAACTCCACTAAAAACTCCTATCCCCAGAAGGGTTCTAGTGATTACACGATCCCTATTCACTACACCGCCCCTGATCGTCATGGGCGGCGACATAGTTTCAAAGGTGGATGCCTAAATGTTAATCACATCATTCATGCGACTCGTGCTCGATCTTTCGACCATCCATGTTCCAAGGCCATGTCCGCACGTGCTAGGCTTGCCAAATCAACCTTAGTGTATTCACTTTGCAACATGGCTTACACCCATTGTATGCGACTGTAGATATGTCTGACACCCAATCGTCATGACCTGCCTCATACCGAAGAACTTTCTTGGTGGTGCACTGACATAGGTATGATTACTCGGATGCTCATGATTCGCTATGCTATGATTGGATGAAGGCTTACGGTCCACGAAGGTTTCAGACGACAGCCCAAGGAAGCAACCGACAAAGGCTTTGATTGTATTAGAAAGAGACTATGAACCGACATTGTGTTGGTATTGTAATTACGCGTGTATGAAACCTATCTGCATACAGCTTTGAGACCCGACCTATTATATATAGACGGGAGAAGCCCAAGCGAGGGTACCAAAATCTAGAAGACAACTTGTAATAGCGCAATTGCTCAATATTCATGCAACTTTGATTCCATTATTTCCCTAACATCCGACAAAATCCCTAGCGTTCTGTTTTCCACGAAACCCCAAGTCCATCACCATGGGCATTGCCGAGGTTACCCCTCGTCAATTGGCGCCATCTGTGGGAAGCCTGAATGCTGGAAACATGGATTCGGCAAAACGCTCTCCACCAAGCATCAACTCGACGAAAGCAGATCCACACCCGCCCACCCCTGTATTGGTATCCACAGTTTTTAATAGCGGATCCGATCTAATCATCGGAAGCTTCCACTTCCAAGCAGACAACCCGCAAGAATCACACCCTTCGACCCTGATCGCATCAGAACCGTCGGTGAGAAAAACTACGCCTACGGAGGCACCAAATATTCCGTCGGATCCATCATAGACGTCACAGCATAGATCGAAGCAGGCGAAGAAGGTCATCAGAAAACCCCACCATACGAAGCAAACCTGACAAACTCAGAACCCGATGAAAGCAGCGAAAACGTCAACTTCGAAGAAAGGATGGCGAAAATCTATCCATAACTATGATCACGGAATACTATCAGCCCAAACTTTGAAGCAGGATATGACACCATTATGCCATGCATAACACGCCACCGAGTGTGCATGATCAACGGAGATACCTCAACACCACACGACGAAAACGGTAATCCTATTCTCAACCCTGATGATATTTTGTCAGATGACCATGTATGAAACCACGACAATGAAGGAGACCATGGAAATGGAGGAGGAATAGCACATAATTGCATAGTCCAAGGAAGAGGCAAAGAACCGCACGCAGGAGAGAGACAAGGACTTTGGCTACCAGTGTCGGCATGGAAAAAAGCAAGGGAGGCAATTTCGGGAGCAGTCCCGATGACAGCGGATGCTTCACATGAGGATCTACTAGCATACCAATATCTGCTCCACCACAAGAAGAGAGACCTACTTCGAATACAAAGGCAACTTGATGAAAGAAAGAGATTAGCCGATGAATCCAGCTTACGACAGGCACAATTAAGCTCTACTCGAGGATTAAGGAGTGTAACAGGAGCAACACCACCAAGAAGGGAAACATCTCGACTACAGAATATCCCTGAAGCAGAAAGAAGTGGAATCATCCGAGATCTCGACCTATTATTCATGTCAATTGATCAAGCAGGAAACATCAAGGCAAAAACAGCTCAGGCGGCCATTGTGGCCGCACAAACATACTTGATCACCACTCAACCCGCACCCGACGATCTGCGTGTGGCCCTTCACCACTCTGCCCTGATGAACCTTGGCTTGGTAGGAGCCTCTCTCACGGAAGCAGAACAAGGAATCACACGTCAACCCAAAAGATCCCCACACCGTCACAATATTCCTCGGCAAGTAGGACACACCCGATGATCTCGATCACCACACCAGGCGCATCTCGTAGGATCCGAGCCACGAAGCAATACAAGAAACGACAACACCCAACATAGGAGTAGCGGATCTAGAGATGAAAGCCGCAGCCGACGATATCAGGATGGATACGATGAATACGATCACGAGCTATGCGGGTCCAGCTGTTTCATGCAGAGGATTCGCAAGGCCTCAGTACCCAAGGACTTCAAACTTCCACACGACCGCCACAAATACGATGGACTCCAGGAACCCAAAGCTTGGTTAGCAGACTATTTGGCCACCATCAAACTACAAGGGGGGTCCACAACTACCGCAATGCAAAGTCTACAGCTACATCTCACCGACGCCACAAGATCGTGGCTAAGGAAGTTACCCGAAGATTCCATCGGGAGCTGGAACGACCTAGAAGACAAATTCATCCGGCACTTCCAATCCACGTTTAAGCAACCATCATCCTTGGAGCAACTGCGAGCGTGCAAACAAAAATCTAGGGAATCCATAAGAGCATTCATCCAACGATGGAATATCATTAAAAACTCAGCTGAGTCCATGTCCGACGAAAGGGCCATCGACGCCTTCAATGACGGCCTCCGTCAACGAGAGTTCATAGAAGAACTGGGACGGGTCAAACCCAAAACAATTTACCAGCTAATGGAAATAGCAAATTGTTGGGCTGATGGGGAGGATGCGCTACATAACAAACGTACGCGATCACCCGAAGAAGACATGGATAGGTGCGGTAATGATAGAAGAAGAAGGAATAATGATGGAAGCATGGGACCAAGTTATGTCGCAGCAGGTTTTTCGGGAGAAGGTAATAACAAAAGAAACAACCACAACAACGGATACCGCCAGAATAGGGATGACGTCGGAGGAAGCCAGTCGGCACAGCGGTACCAACCAAGAGCACGAGATCCACCTATGTCCGCATTGCAAATGTTGGAAGGACCATGTAATATGCATTTTTACATCGACTCAGCAGGCAGGCGACAATCCAACCATCTCATGAAAGACTATCGAATGTTCCTGAAGATGCATGAGCTTTGTAATTTAAAGGCAACTGAAGCGGCAAATCGAGGATACGCATCCACGCCTGGTACACTAGCCATTGGTGCACAACCGCCACCACCAACGGCACCACCATAAAACATCGACAATCAAAGCAACGAGTACCCTAGGTCAAAAGGGGCAATGTCCATGATCCGGAAAGGGCACAAGACAAATCAATATGGCGGAAACAACAACATCAACCACACCCGAATATCTCCACTGGCCAGAGCAACAAATCAAATTCAGCAGAGCCGATCACCCACTTCGGGTCCCACGACCGGGTCACTCAACCTTGATAGTCGAAGCACAAATCGGCGGGTTCGATATGAGCAAGGTCTTCATGGATGCAGGAAGTAGCATAAATCTGATCTACGCAAAAACATTGAGAACAATAGGCTACCCCCTGTACAATCTCGTGCCAATAGAAACATCTTTCCACGGAATAGTACCAGGTAAAGCCGAAATCCCTTTAGGAAAAGTATTTCTTGACGTCATTTTTGGTTCCAAGATAAATTTTAGGCGAGAAAAACTCAAATTTGAAGTTATGGATTGGCCATCACAATATCATGCAATCCTGGGACGACCAGCCTTTGCACGGTTTATGGCAGTGCCGCATTATGCATACTTCGTGATGAAAATGCCAGCACCAAAGGGAATTATCATGGTACAAGGAAGCTTCACACGTGCCGACAGCTCCGATCGGGAGTTCAACAAAATTTCTGAATCTTTCGGGATGGCAACAGAGTTTGAACAACTCAAAACATTAGCAAACGCACAACCTCTAGAAGTAGCGCGTGTCAATCCCGATCAAGCTATGGACACAGCATGTGACACCCCCGGGATTAGGGCTAGACAAATCCTAGACCTCCGTCTGAAACAAGCCTAACCTAAATCTCGGAAGCATACAGAGAAAGAATCGATAACATTACAGTGACCCTACGACACAAAAATTATTACAGCAAGCTCATAACTGAGCAGAGAACCAAATTATTACAAGCAGAGGTCATTGACCACAAACATCAAACAACGGAAGGCAAATTATGCTATTAAGTATAGCAAACTTAACAAATGGCCTAAGAGGCCTGAAGCATAATGATGACGTCCCAATCCATAGACTACAGGCTGCCAACCGGGAACCCCAAGCTACTCGTCGATGTCGATGCTGGAACAAACTCTTCTTCTATGATAACACTTACCTGCTGCAAAAGTATCAACAAAGCAAGGCTGAGTACAGGGTGTACTCCGCAAGACATATGGCTAGTGGGGTTACTTTGCATAAAGCTATCTTTCTTTGTAAAAGAGGTAGGAGAAGCTCGACTAAGTAGAATATTTGAAAGGGTATAAGAAAACGATATCTCTAGCTTTGATCATCTTTTGATGTCCCCCGAATCTTTATCAGCTGAACCTACCAACTAGGATCACCCCCTCGATCCTTGAGGAAGCACCCTTAAGCACACCTCACATCTCTTGTCAAGTTTTACGATTAGGTTATTCTTCTCTATGATCTTAGAATCCATTCCCAAGTCATCCATAACCGTGGACACGGCTTTTCGAAAAGATTATTTACCCTGCAGGGGTGCATAACTTTACCCACATGTACCAACCAAATCTTAATGCCACTTAAGAGTGGTTGACCACGACCTTTACCTTGCTTTCGCCGAGACCATGAGTCACGCCCTAAGGAGATGCCATCGTAACGGGTCAAGTCCCGAAGTCGGTCCCTAGAGATGTGTGTGGGGAGCAAGATTACAGAGGTCGTGCCTCTCCTGCTCCCGGCAATTCTTACCTACCTGTATGAATGCACCTCCTCCACCTCCTTCAAGAATGACCAGAATGCATATGTCGAATGGAACGCCTGAACTATGTGACTCATGGAATTTACTAGGCAAGTTAGTTGGTCGAGGGGGTTTCCAGGCCCCTGTGTGGCTGTACGCTCGTCTTGGTTCAAGAGGCAAGAACTCAGATCCTAGTGGTGGCAAGTATGGGACTGCAAAAACCACAACCCGACGTGGCCTCCCATACAAGCCTTAGCATGTTTAACTTTCATCTCTGATCATAACACATCATCCTATCAGACTAGGTTCATTCGCAGCTCTGATTCATCAACCGGATGGATCAGCGGTAACAGCTAAGCATGGCTAAGCGCAACAGATATAACAGCTCTAGCGAAGCTCATACGCCAAATCCTAGTTATGCTAGGAGCAGTGGATCAGGGAATATAGGCTACAAAGGGGAACATGCATCACATAGGATTACTCTATCTATCGATAAAATACTTTGGAATCGTATGCACATGGCAAGAATGAAATACTTTGAAATCATAGGATTATATCATGTGTGGAGCTAAGCTTGCCTTTGCCTGTTGATACTCAGATGAAGAACTTCAGGTTCATCAGATGGACTTGTTCATCTATAACCTTCGATGGTGTTGATCTCGATCTTCAATCTTGGATTCGATATCGTTGCTCACATCAACTCCGAGGTCTACCGAGAAGAAGCAGAAACACCGGAAAGGAAAGCAACAATCAACACATGGCATCAATGCAGTGCTCAAGCAAGTATGATTATATGACAAGTTAAATTGTATTGAAATTAAACCCTATGACATGCTTGGCAAATTAAATGTGGTCCGAGGGGTGCAAACCCTAATTCGGAGAAACCCCGGATGCATATGAGAGGGGTTATTTTGTTCTCCTAACTAAACTTGTCATGTAAGTTGCTGAACAATGCATGAATATGAGTCTATTGTGTATATCTCATTTTTCTGAACATTTTGATATATTATACATATTTTTCTGACTTATAAATAATAAGATATGAATTTTCTAGTATTTAACTATTTTCTTTAATTTCTGGAAAAGATTAAAGGGTTTATTACATCATATTGATCTCAGGCTGACATCATCACAAGCGTTAAACCATTTTACACTGCAGCAGGGACTAGCCACTGAGGCTGACGAGTGGGCCAAGGGCCACGTCACCCGCCACCATGGAAAACCTTGCACGAACCCACGTCACGGACTCGTCAGCACCATGTCACCTCGCCGGAGACACTTCAGACGACAGTCGGGGACGGCGCTAGGGGGCGAACCAGCAAGCGCGGATGGGTGCAAACGAATGAGTCGACCGGGGCGGACATAACTAGGGTGGCGTCACTAGCTATTGGTCATCGGAAACGCGTCTACAGCAAGCGGCAGCGGAAGAGCTTGCAGGTCACAAGACGGCACGTCGCTACAGGGCAGAAGGGGGTCGGGGAAGAGGTCCTTGAGAACCAGAAGCTCACCCTGGATCAATTGGAGTGGTCGGGGAGACAAGGCGAGGTCAGGCGGCGGCGCAATCGTCGATCATGGCTGCAACGGCCGTCGGTGATGTCGAACTCGAACGGGTCGGTTGCGAGCGCGCGTAGTCGATTCCTTTGGCGGGGAGACGTAGTCCGTCACGACGGAGCTCCTGGGCATGGCGTCGTGGCTCGGGAAGGCTAGCGGCGATGGGAAAAGTGGCGACCGGAGCTAGGGTTTCGGCCACGCGAGCGAGAGAGAGCAAGGGCGAGGGAGAATTAGGGCTAGGGTTTCCCGCAGCAGCGTGAGGGTCTTGTAGGCGCTCGGGGGCGGTAGCGGTCATCGCGGCACGGGGCGCGTATCCTGGCGACGGCGGACGGCACCGACGGTGTCACGGAGGAGCTTGTCCCTGTGAGGAAGACGACGAAACGAAGGGGTAAGTTGGGTCGAGCCGAGGTGGGCCATCGGGCCGAGATCTTTGGGCTGCAAATCGGGCTCTTGTCAGTGTGACACGTAGAGGGAAGAGGGAGGTGGGGGTCTGACTTTGCTCTATTTTTTTTTCCAGAAAACCCTTTTTCTTTTTTATGTTTTCTGTTTTCCATTTTGTATTTTCAATTTGCTTTTCTGTTTTGGATATTTCCAAAATACAAGAACCGTTGCAAACACTTACAAAATACAAGGGAACCCTTTATAACCATTTGGGTTCCAACATTTTGTAGTTTTCAAAATACAAAAACCATTTTGAATGGATTTACAAAAGGGGGACAACAATTTGGGTTTTGTGATTATTTGTTACATGCCTTTTAAGATGATGCGCATGCTATGCACAAAAAAACCCTACTTAACGTTAATAGAACTAGGGGTGTTACAGTTCTATCCCCTTAACAGAATCTCATCCCAATATTCCTAGGTAGGAAGATAGAAGAAACAGGGTCAGACTAAACTTCGACGATCTTCTCGAAGAGGTTGTTCCATGCCGCCACTATTGAATGAACGAAACGCTTCATTTCTTTGAGGTAACTGCACCCACTAAAGAAGAGAGGGAAGGACACAGAACCACAACAGAGTATCTCATGGTCAACTCATGGATAGATGTTTCATGACATCTCTAGAGCCAATGATCATGAAACATGTCAAGGTAGCGGAGGAAACAAAAGGAGAAGGTTTCAAGGTGTTAGATAGATGGTCTTCATAAGGATTGAGACCATGGAATTTCAGAAGAGTTTAAACTTCTGAAAAGGAGAGCGTATAATGGAAAGAACATGACCACACACTTCGAGAGATGAATCTCTACTAAAGGATTAGAGATTTCATGGTATAGAGATACAGATAACCAAGCTGTTGAACTACTTTTGATACAGAAGGATCACTCTTCATTCAACATGAGGTTAAGATAGAAAGGTTGTTCTGGTGCAGAGGACTCATACGAGTCACAAGGAACATATAACAAGAGAAACTTCTAATCATCAAAATCATAGTCGCTCTTCGAGCATGTTAGAGGAACCGAAGGAAACTCTATATCCATCTAGGTCTATCAAAATCTTTGCCAAAGATCATGATACCACTTTACACCACTAAGATGAATCTGTAAGAGGATTCCTAATGACACGAGGAAAAAGAAACTTCATTCTCAGACTTCAGTTACTTGGCACAACAACATGCTTGCCAACATAAAAGGGTCTGGAGGATCGACCGAGAGACATTTAGCAACTCTACTTTAAATGTTCTCCTTGATGTTCGAGAAGCGGACATCAAGTAAAGGTCGGACGTCAGATACAAAAGAAACCATGAGCACAACTCCTATAACATCATAGAAGATGCCTCACGAGGAGTGGTTGCTATTGCTGATTTAAGAGAATGTGGCAATAGGTCTTCCGGCTAATTGTGTCAACCATCACATCAACCTTGCCGGGTTTACAAGGAGACCTTGGTCAAAAACCTTGAACAACACTAACCATCATATCTGCTTGAGATTCAGATTCGATTAGGTGGAATGATACTTTAGACTCAGCATGTCTGAACAGAAAGGTTGCAACATTTACGCAGAGGTAAAGTCACTAGATTCTCAAGACATGGACTACATTGTCAAGCTCCAAAAGAATGAGCTAGGTTTCAAAACACATGTATCAACAAGTTATCAAAAGATAATTACCCCTACATGAATTGATTGCAACATAACACAAATGTATCCTTATTGTTGGGAGACATTTAGGAGGATACTAAAGTTTGTAGGACTTCTTCTCTTCCACGACAAATCATCAGTGGCTTAACATGCTCAGAGGATGTTCTCGAGATGGGAAGGTATTGACCTACCATATTAAGAATACTTTGCACATGCTTGACTGACTTGAAACGATTCCTGAGGAAACAAAGATAACTCTGCTCTAATCCATTGCGACATCTTTCAACATTGCACGTGAATCAGAGAAGGTTACTTCTAACATCCAGAACACATACTTCGGGATAACTCAAAGAAGGTTCTCAAAAGTTTCCAACATTAATGCCAACTGTTCCATATGAATCTAGTCTAACATGGAGAAGATAAGGATGTCATCGATGGGCTCAATAACAAACTTATCAACATACTCCACGATTATGGACTCATATGTGGTATGAATGGAACAACAATATTGGTCAGACCAAAGAACATGAAGATGTACCCAGGTGAAACATCACAAATAGATACACCATCAGGATAGTCTATGGGACTGAGTTTGATTTGACGATAGCTCGTATCAAATCAAAGGTGGGGATGATAACATTTCCACGAAGGAAACACTATCTTTCTTCAGCACGAACAAAACTAGACATCCCTTTAAGATGAACTAAGTTAGATAGAACTTTTGTCTTACAACTCTCCAAGTTGTTGTTTAAGCTCAACCAACTAATTCAGGGTATCTAGTACAAATCCTTGGAGAAAGGAGCAGTTCAGAGAACTTGCTTGCTCAAAAACTTGACAAACACGGTCATGTGGCGACATGGCAATACTTGTAGTAGACATCTAGAATATCACGAACCACCGATATGTCACTTAGTTTGAGAGGGAACTTGCTTGGTAAGGCAAGAAGACATAGTCTCAAAGCTTCGGCACAAGCCTAACTCTTGGACCGAGGAGAGTGTACCTGATTAACGGATGTGGTAGCATAGTCAAACTTTGCTTAGTGATAGGTTAACCATCACGCTAAGAATGACACAAATGTCCTTGGAGGTTAAAGCAATAAGAATTGCTAAGAATCTCAGATGGCCACATTATTACGCACACGCATGATTCACGAGCATCGGAGGAAGGGTGGGTAATTATGTGTAAGAGCATCACTTCATTAAGAGGGTTATGAAACTCCACACAACATCTTAGTATAAAAGAGTGTGATACTTTAAGGTAGAACAGATTAGAAGATAATCAATGCTTATTGATCTGCAGATTACAACACTTTGACCTAGTCCTAGATATGACGAGGTACTGGAGTTTGTTTCTCCTAACATCCCGAAATGGGTTGTCTTGATGGACCACAAGAATATCTTGCACTGGAAGACACCAATGCACATTTACTACTTGGCTACCAACTAGTAGACAAAGGTCAGAAAACAACAAGGGGAAAAAGGAAAATGTTCAGAATAGAATCCCGAGATGTGGATGCATAAGTCAACAATCTTCTAAGGACCAATGCCGAAAAGGGAGGTGTGGCAGATTCATGAGTATAGATGCGAGACTCACGAGGAGTACTCTTGTCGTGATCTATTTGGTTCCATTAAAGAACATCTGCCATAACATATGGTAGGGGAAGTCCTTTGTTTGTCGTAATTTAATCACGACAATAACCACAAGCCTGAAGGCCAGAGTAAAAGGTATTAGCCATCCTGAGGTTATGTTTGGACATTAACAACAGGGATCTACATAATGGATCTTGGGTTAAAGGTCAGCTTCATGTACAAGATTCACAACACGAGAATCCAGCACAATCCGGGATCTTCGGTTCAAGTCCAAGGGTTAAAACCCAAAGAACGGAGTAACTACTATCTTAGTAGTATAGAGGGTACTACAAGGTAGTAACCACGAGGTAGCTTCCAAGAGAAGAGATAACTTCTGAAGTAACCAAACAAATGAAAAGGAGGCACATGAGGCAAAAGGAAACTTTGAGGCCTAGAACATAACACTATGGAACCATCAACACAATGTTGTGGGCCCATAAGATAGAGATATCATGATGGAAATGAATCTCTCAACTGAATAAGAGGAAAGGGAAACAAGGAACACACACAACTGACACTAGAGAACTCAACACTAGGTCAACTGGTTAAGAACCGTCATGCCTAAAAGGCACCTAAGATTTGAGAGACAAGACGAGGTAGCAAAACTTTTCAAAATCAACACAAGATAAGATGACCCAGAGTTAGAGCGGAACTAGATAAGAAGAAAAGGAAGCATACTAGAGTTTTCGTAAATACTTTTCAGCTTTCAGATAGTTTTCACAAACACTAGACTCAACATCAACCAATAGAAAGGTTTTCCTATAGTGATCGCTCGATACTAAAACTCAGACACCCCCGGGATTAGGGCTAGACACATCCCAGACCTCCGTCTGAAACAAGCCTAACCTAAATCTCGGAAGCATACAGAGAAAGAATCGATAACATTACAGTGACCCTACGACACAAAAATTATTACAACAAGCTCATAACTGAGCAGAGAACCAAATTATTACAAGCAGAGGTCACTGACCACAAACATCAAACAACACAAGGCAAATTATGCTATTAAAGTTGTGTTTGGGACAGCTCCACTCTAGCAATCCAACACTGAAGCAAGTAAAGTTGTCCCAAATGCATAAACTCTAGATATTTGGCGGAGTAGAGCCGCGCGGCCTCATAGTTCATTTTGCCGAAGCTAGCAAATAGGTGCTTCCCCTGATTCACTCCACCCCCACGTACCTGTTTACCCCTAGAGTTGAAAAGATTTTATCCACCAATGCCACCGATTAGTCACCCAGACGAATTGTTTTATTCTTTCTCCACCACGACGCCCCCTCGTGTTAAGGTCTCTTCCTAGAAAGCAGTAGAGCTGGGCACGCCGCCGTGACCTCTTGCCTCTAGCACAGCTGCAGCTACCATGGAGGCCCTTTTTTCTTTCCCCGCCACCGTCCGCTCTTCGTGCCTGCACTTTTCTCTCCACCCCCTGCTTCCCGTGCAGTGCAGGACTAGTTTGCCGGAACTTGCCGCCGCTGCCAGCGTTTCCACAACCGTTCCGATCCAGAAGAACGCCTGCCCTAGGAGGTCTCCACGACTAGTTCGCCGGAACGTGCCGCCGCTACCGGCATCGCCATAGCCATTCCAATCCGAAAGAACGCCTGCCCCAGAAGATCGTCGATACCCTTGTTTTTCCCACCACAGGTCACTATTAGAAGGTATACAACAACCGTCTTCTTCTTTTCTGTCCAGAACAGAACTGAATTTACGGTCGTGAAGTACGTTCAAATAAAAATTAGTTAAGTGGCGTTCTTCATTTTATCCATCGCCTGTAGCACACATGACACCATTTACGTGTAGTATACATGGGACAAATCAAAAGTAGGAAACGACGCGTAGAAAAATCAGTACAGATCTCACATGTGTCAATGAAACACCGATACATTAAAAAAAGATATGTTAGAATCCTTACTAGCAGAGTGATAGGCAAAAAAAGGCACTCTAACATTTTACTACACCTGGCCCTAACACTTATCAGAATCTGAAGCTAACTAATCTCCCAAACAATTTTTAGTACTCCGGATCACCTTAGGTGGAGTGAAGTTTAGATATGAAGTGGAGTCAAGTGGAGTGGAGTCCTTGCAAACACAACCTAAGTATAGCAAACATAACAAATTGTCTAAGAGGCCTGAAGCATAATGATGACGTCCCAATCCATAGATTCTAGGCTGCCGACCGGGAACCCCAAGCTACTCGTCGATGTCGATGCTGGAACAAACTCTTCTTCTATGATAACACTTACCTGCTGCAAAAGTATCAACAAAGCAAGGCTAAGTACAGGGTGTACTCCACTAGACATATGGTTGGTGGGGTTACTTTGCATAAAGCTATCTTTATTTATAAAAGAGGTAGGAGAAGCTCGACTAAGTAGAATATTTGAAAGGGGATAAGAAAACAATATCTCTAGCTTTGATAATCTTTTGATGTCCCCCGAATCTTTATCAGCTGAACCTACCAACTAGGATCACCCCCTCGATCCCTGAGGAAGCATCCTTAAGCACACCTCATATCTCTTGTCAAGTTTTATGATTAGGTTATTCTTCTCTATGATCTTAGAATCCGTTCTCAAGTCATCCATAACCGTGGACACAGCTTTTCGAAAAGATTATTAACCCTGCAGGGGTGCACAACTTTACCCACATGTACCAACCGATTCTTAATGCCACTTAGGATTAGCCCTCTTCCTTGGAAGGCCGACAGAGAGTGGTTGACCACGACCTTTACCTTGCTTTCGCTGAGACCATGAGTCACGCCCTAAGGAGATGCCGCCGTAACGGGTCAAGTCCCGAAGCCGGTCCCTAGAGATGTGTGCGGGGAACAAGATTACGGAGGCCGTGCCTCTCCTGCTCCCGGCCACGCTTACCTACCTGTATGAATGCACCTCCTCCACCTCCTTCAAGAACGACCAGAATGCATATGTCGAATGGAACGCCCGAACTATATGACTCATGGAATCTACTAGGCAAGTTAGTTGGTCGAGGGGGTTTCCAGGCCCCCTTGTGGATGTACGCTCGTCTTGGTTCAAGAGGCAAGAACTTAGATCCTAGTGGTGGCAAGTATGGGACTGCAAAAACCACAACCCGACATGGCCTCCCATATAAGCCTTAACATGTTTAACTTTCATCTCTGATCATACCACGTCATCCTATCATACTAGGTTCATTCGCAGCTCTGATCCATCACCCGGATGGATCAGTAGTAACAACTAAGCATGGCTAAGCGCAACAGATATAACAACTCTAGCGAAGCTCATACGCCAAAACCTAGTTATGCTAGGAGCAGTGGATCAGGGAATATAGGCTACAAAGGGGAACATGCATCACATAGGATTACTCTATCTATCGATAAAATACTTTGGAATCGTATGCACATGGCAAGAATGAAATACTTTGAAATCATAGGATTATATCTTGTGTGGGGCTAAGCTTGCCTTTGCCTGTTGATACTCAGATAAAGAACTTCAGGTTCATCAGATGGACTTGTTCGTCGATAACCTTCGATGGTGTTTATCTCGATCTTCAATCTTGGATTCGATATCGTTGCTCACATCAACTCCGAGGTCTACCGAGAAGAAGCAAAAACACCGGAAAGGAAAGCAACAATCAACACATGGCATCGATGCAGTGCTCAAGAAAGTATGATGATATGACAAGTTAAATTGTATTGAAATTAAACCCTATGACATGCTTGGCAAATTAAACAGGGTCCGAGGGGTGCAAACCCTAATTCGGAGAAACCCCAGATGCATATGCAAGGGGTTATTTTGTTCTCCTAACTAAACTTGTCATGTAAGTTGCTTAACAATTCATGAGTATGAGTCTATTGTGTATATCTCATTTTTCTGAACATTTTGATATATTATACATATTTTTCTGACTTATAAATAATAAGATATAAATTTTCTAGTATTTAACCATTTTCTACAATTTCTGGAAAAGATTAAAGGATTTATTACGTCATATTGATCTCAGGTTGACGTCATCACAAGCGTTAAACCTTTTTACACCGCAGCAGGGACTAGCCTTTGAGGCTGACGAGTGGGCCAAGGGCCACGTCACCCGCCACCATGGCAAACCTTGCATGACACCCATGTCACGGACTCGTCAGCACCATGTCATCTCCACGTCACCTCGCTGGAGACACTTCAGACGACGGTAGGGGACGGTGCTAGGGGCGAACCAGGAAGCGTGGATGGGTGAAAACGAATGAGGCGACCAGGGCGAACATAACTAGGGCGGCGCCGCTAGCTATTGGTCATCGGAAACGCGTCTACAGCGAGCGGCGGCGGCGGAGCTTGCAGGTCACACAGCGGCACGTCGCTACAGGGTGCAAGAGGGTACGGGAAGAGGTCCTTGAGAACCAGAAGCTCACCCCAGATCAATTGGAGTGGTCGGGGAGACAAGGCGAGGTCGGGCGGCGGCGCAATCGTCGATCATGGCTGCGGCGGCCGTCGGTGATGTCGAGCTCGGACGGGTCAGTTGCGAGCACGCGTAGTCGATTCCTTTTGCGGGGAGACGTAGTCCGTCACGACGGAGCTCCTGGGCATGGCGTCGTGGCTCGGGGAGGGCGGCGACGATGGGAAAAAGTGGCGGCCAGAGCTAGGGTTTCGGCCACACGAGCGAGAGAGAATGAGGGAGAGGGAGAATTAGGGCTAGGGTTTCCCGTGGCGGCGTGAGGGTCTTGTAGGCGCTCGGGGGCGGCGGCAGTAATCGCGGCGTGGGGCACGCATCCTGGCGACGGCGGACGATGCCGGCGGTGACACGGAGGAGCTTGTCCCTGTGAGGAAGACGACGAAACAAAGGGGTAAGTTGGGTCGGGCCGAGGTGGGCTGCTATTGGGCCAGATACTGGGCTGCAAGTGGGCTGCTGGCTGCTACGCAGGTGACACGTAGAGGGAAGAGGGAGGTGGGCTGCGGCCTGCTGCTCTATTTTTTTTTCCAGAAAACCCTTTTTCTTTTTTATGTTTTCTGTTTTCCATTTTGTATTTTCAATTTGCTTTTCTGTTTTGGATATTTCCAAAATACAAGAACCATTGCAAACACTTACAAAATACAAGGGAACCCTTTATAACCATTTGGGTTCCAACATTTTGTAGTTTTCAAAATACAAAAACCATTTTGAATGGATTTACAAAAGGGGGAAAACAATTTGGGTTTTGTGATTATTTGTTGCATGCCTTTTAAGATGATGCTCATGCAATGCACAAAACAAACCCTACTTAACGTTAATAGAACTAGGTATGTTACACAGCAAAAGACACAAAAGAAGTACAGATCCACCCTGCCGACCCCACAAAAACAACATTCGTGGCCTCTAACCTTGATCCCACATAGGAAAGCGCGCTCATCGAGTTCCTCCATGAGCACTAGGAGATTTTTGCATGGCTACCTTCTAACATGTCGGGAATTCCCAGGGAACTCACTAAGCATGCATTAAATCTAGATCCAAAGGTTAAGCCAGTAAAGCAGCCGCTTCATTGCTTCGCAGAGCCAAAGCGCAAGGACATTGGAAATGACCTCGATCGCCTCATTGATGCCAATTTTATCAAAGAACTAACAGAATCAGAGTGGCTCGCAAACCCAGTATGTGTTCCAAAGAAAACACTACAGAACTTCCGATGTGCATTGACTTTACTGCACTGAACAAGCATTGCCCAAAAGATCACTTCCCATTGCCGCAAATCGATCAAATAATCGGTGCAACTATGGGATGCGAACGTCTTTCTTTCTTGGACGCTTACTTAGGATACCACCAGATCAGGATGAAGGAAGAAGACCAGGAGAAAACGGTGTTTATAACACCCTATGGTGTATTTTGCTACACAACAATGCCTTTTGGCCTCAAGAACGCCAGAGCAACATATCAGCGGATGATGCAGAAATGTAGGGGAAGCCGAATAGGCACAAATGTGCAAGTGTATATTGATGACGTCATAGTTACAACAAGTCAAGGGTCTGCGTTGATCAAGGACCTCGAAGAAACATTCAAAAATCTCGACAAATTTAGCATCAAACTGAACCCGAAGAAATGTTCCTTTGGAGTCCCGGCAGGGCAACTCCTCGGATATTTGGTATCAGCTAGGGGAATCGAGGCTAATCCAGAATGGAACTACGTGGCGCACAGATGGGGCCACAGCTAGGGGAACAAGCAATACTAACAATGAAGAATCCAACAAATCTGCATGGCATACATCAACTGGCAAGACATGTAGCGGCACTCAGTCGTTTCATTGCAAGGTTAGGAGAAAAAGCACTGCCATTCTACACCCTCATGAGGAAATCAGAAAAAATCGAGTGGACGGAACAAGCTCAACACGCCTTTCAAGATCTTGAAAGGACACTTTTGACATCTCCTGTTGTCATGTCACCAAAAGATAAAAAGCCTTTACTACTTTATATCGCTGCCACAAATCAGGTGGTTAGCACGGTCTTGGTCATAGAGCGACCCAAAGAAGGGAAGACCCATGGTGTGCAGAGGCCAGTTTACTTCCCGAGCGAGGTTTTATCGCCATCCAAACAAAGGTACCCACACTACCAAAAACTAGCATACGGGGTATTTATGACAGCACGAAAACTATGCCACTATTTTTTGGAGCATCCAATCATAGTGGTCAATGAAGCGCCTTTGTCAAGCATCCTCAACAATCCAGAAGCAAATGGACGTGTCTCTCTATGGGGCATCAAATTATCCCCTTGGGATATCACGTATGAGAAACGCAAAGAAATAAAGTCACAAGTTTTGCCGGATTTTATCACAGAGTGGACGAAGTTGCAATGTGCGGGTCTACCATACCTTTCCAGTGCCTGGACTATGTACTTTGATGGATTAAAAAGAACAAAGGGAGCAGGAGCAGGAGTCGTACTAATATCACCTCAAGGCGACAAAATGCGCTATATACTTCGGATGAGCTTTGCAAACGCATCTAATAACAAAGCGGAATACAAGGCCCTGTTGCATGGCATGCGAATGGCCAAAGCTTGTGGTGCAACTCGCCTCAAAATCTTCAGAGATTCTAATCTTGTGGCACAACAAGCAATGAACAAGTGCGACACCGTCATCAAAAATATGATTGCTTATCGCGATCTATATAGTATTATGGAAGCTCAATTTGATGGGTGCGAAGTTTCACATATAGGAAGAGCAAGCAATGTGGAAGCCGACAATCTAGCAAACATCGGGTCCTTGTGCTTACCAATACCACCCGGAGTTTTTTGGGAGGAGATAACAGAGCGATCGATCAAAGCAAAAAGAGTCTCTGAGGTTGTAGCACCAAAACAGGGAAAAAGAAACATCCGAAAAAGACTCGGGGGCTCCTTTAGAAGCCAAGAACATGGAAGAAGCCGTCGAAGAAGAAGAACAAGAAATTGCAGAGGTCATGCTAATTGATCCCACCTGGATGCAGCCGTATATAGCATATATGACTAAGGGAGAGCTACCATAAGATGTGATAGAAGCCTGGCGAATCACCCGACGATCAAAGGCCTTCAGGATAATCAAAGGGGAACTATACAAGAAAAGTATTTTGGGTGTTTTGCAGCGTTGCGTAACACCCGAAGAAGGAAAAAATATACTCAAAGATATACACGAAGGAGTTTGCGGTCACCATGCTAGTAGCCGAGCAATTGCTGCAAAAGCATTCAGAGCGGGATTTTACTGGCTCACTGCAGTTTGATACGTCCATTTTGCATCACTATTCTATATCATAATTTACTATTATTCATTAATATATTTCATATTAAGAGATGATACGTATGTTATTTCATCTGTTTTTGCATGTTTGATGAATTTTGGAGGATGGACCGCTGAAGTCAGGATTTTGATGGAAAAGGCACTGTTTGGAGGCAAAATTTGCGAAGATCAAAAAATTCCAGAAAATACATGGAAAATCCTATTTTTCCAGAAGACGAAGGATGCCAGAAGGGGGAGCGGAGATGGGCCACAGGGGGCCCACACCACCCCTGGCGCGGGTTACCCTAGGCCATGTCACCAGGTGTGTGGCCACCCTGGCCCACCTCTGGCTCTGCTCTTTGGCGTATATTATCCTCCCAAAACCCTAAGACTCGGGGAGAAACCAGAAGGTTCCACGCCTCTGAGCGGAAAACTGCAGAGAGAAAGAGCTCTCCAAGCAGTGTAAATCTCTGGGAAATTCCTTCCCGGAGAGGGGAGATCGTCGCCATCAACACCGTCATCAAGCTGGACTTCATCGGGATCATCATCATCATCCCCATCATCATGTCCACCAGCACCATCATCACCACTCCATACCGCCGTAACAATTGGGTTGAATCTTCAATAGTTCTTCGGGAAAACTTTCCCGGTGTTGATTACTTGTTGTAGTTGATGCTATTGAGTGGAACCATTGAATTATTGTCTATGTTCAGATTGTTACTTATCATTATTTCATCTCTGATCTTGATCCATATGATGTCTCATGAGTAGTTCGTTTAGTTCTTGAGGACATGAGAGAAGTCATGTTGTTAGTAGTGGAATTATGTTGAGAAAGATTCAATAGTTTAATATTTAAGTTGTGGTGTTATTCTTATAGTGGTGTCATGTGAACATCGACTACATGACACTTCACCTTTATGGGCCCAGGGGAATGCATTGTGTATTTGGCTACTAATCGTAGGGGTTGCCGGAGTGATAGAAACCTGAACACCCGTTAGGAAACCTTTGCACAAGGGAGTGTAGGATCTCAGAGTTTAAAGCTGTGGTTAGGTTTCTATCTTAATTACTTTCTTGTACTTATGGATGCTTGCAAGGGGTATAATCACAAACAATGTTAAGGATATCGCTTATCGGTAATTTATCGGCCGACTAAAAATTGGCGATTTTCTAGCGTTTCGGCCGATTTATTGGGCAATAAATCGCAAAAGATAAATCAAAAAATTGGCATATCGGCCACCCTCAAGTAGCGATAAATCGCACGATTAATCGGCATATCGGCCGATTTTTTGAATAGTGATCACAAGTATGTATTAGTCCTAGGAAGGTCAGTACATTAGCACAGGTTCACCCACACAACACTTGTCAAACTAAATAAGATTAATCAACTATATGAAGCGAAAGCACTTGACGATATTCCCGTGTGTCCTCGAGAACGTTTGGTCATCTTAATTAAGTAATACAACCGGCTTGTCCTTTGCTAAAGAAAGGATTGGGCCACTTGCTACATTTATTATTGTATTTTATCTACTCGTACTTTATTTATCTGCATTATCAAAAACCCCTAAAAAACCGTTTGCTAAGTATTTACAAAGAATTCCTACTCCAAGCCACTCGTCAACACCTTCTGCTCCTCGTTGGGCTCGACACTCTTACTTATCGAAAATACTGCGATACACCCCCTATACTTGTGGGTCATCAAGACTATTTTCTGGCGCCGTTGCCGGGGAGTGAAGCGCTATTGGAGAGTGGAACTGGTAAAGGAAACTTCTACTATGAGTATTGTTTATTTCTGTTAGTTACTTTATTTCAATATGGATAATTCACTTAGTTTCTTATTTTGTAATGCTACTACCACTGCTAAGGTAGTAGATGAACCACCACCTGCTAAAAATGATACTTTTATGATACCTGCAAGAATTATTGATCGTGTTATGGATAACTACTATGTTGGGGATGGAATTGTCCATCCTGGTGATCATTTGCTCTTTATACACAAATTATGCGGGTTGTTCAAGTGTGCAGGTATTACAACAGATCAATTCAAGAAGAAGTTATTCTCATTATCACTGAAAGGAAGAGCTGAGGAATGGTATAAGCTACTAAAGAATGGCCAATCTCTTGAATGGGAGGAAGTAGTACCTCTCTTTTATTCTAAATTTTATCCTCCAAGTGAGATTCATCAAGATCGAAATCAAATATACAACTTTTGGCCTCTTGATGGAGAGAGTACAACTCAGGCCTGGGGGAGATTGAAGTTACTAATGCTCAAATGTCCTATTCATGAGCTCCCCAACAATATTATTATCAATAACTTTTATGCAAGACTTTCTCTTCATGATAAGGATCTATTGGATGCTTCTTGTGCTGGATCATTTACACGCATGGAAGAAGAAGCTAAATGGGATCATCTATACGGTATTCAAGACAATGCTGAAGCATGGGAGAATGATAAAGGAAGAAAGTCAGGTATAAATTATGATTATGAACGTATTAAATCTTTTATGGGGACTGATGACTTTCTTAAAATTAGTAATGCTTATGGTCTAGACACTCAAGTTATTGAAAATTGTTTTAAGGCTTTTGCTTCATATATTGAAATTCCAAAAAGAGAATGGAACAAGTATCATGCACCGTATAAGGATATTGTTGACTGTGTTCCAACCAGAAGGATATTGTCCTCGGTGTTATGGAGGAATTCCCAACTAATTCTTTGGGATAACCTACAAAGACGTGCTTATCCGACTTTAGTTGTAAACATTTTACTTATGCATAGCATACCAAAATTTAAGAAAAGACAATTCGGGTTTTATCCCAAACCATAACTTATATGGTGTCATTTCAACGGATCACAATGGTGCTCTTTTCAGTGTAAAAGCGGTAGTCTCTAAAGCTTTAATCCTTAAAACATAATGGCAGTTTTATAAATGACACCTTTGATCTTACCATGTCAAACAAGGTTTGATTTAATCTCTCGAAGATACCATACTCCTGTGGTTTATCGGGAAATGCAAATTCATGGAATAATTCCTGAAATCTTAGGTGTTTTGCTAAACCTGTAACTCAAATATCTTCCTTTATGATCAAATCATAAACTCTTTTATTTTCTTGTTACAATGATTTTTCACTTCATCTTGAAAGTCTTTGAATAATTTTCAAATGTTTCATACTTCTTCCTTATTAAGTAAATATATAGATATATTCACTTAAATTTCTAGAGAAAGCATATGAAGCAAAAGGATCCATCACATATGGCTACACATAATGGACTATATACATCAACATGCATAATATCCAATAAGTTAGTCATCCGTTCCTCTTTGGCTTATGAACGGAATTTCAATTATCTCGAGGAAAGTTTCACCAGTGTCAATTGATCAAAATCAAAAGACTCCAAAAATCCATCAACATGGAGTTTCTTCATGTTTACTTTCCAATATAATTCAAACAACGATGTCACTTCATAAGTGATCTTCCAATCATTTGTCTTATGACATTTTAGCAATAATGTTTATGGATGTGATTTCTCCAACTAGACTTGTAAAAGTTCATCCATCCTTTATGGAATACGGTAATTAATAACCATTGTTCTCGTAATACCGGAACAAAATAACAATTATTAAAACAAATCTTGAAGGCTTGGTTTGACGACAACAAAAACACAATAACACTTTATTTGTTTTTCATGAACATCATCACTTATTCTCTTGCCAGTTACTTAGGCCGCTGCAGTTCATGAATTGTGTTGTTCTGTATGACACTTCACACCAACCAATTCGGTATCCAATACCTTAGAACCACATTGTTCAACAAGCAAGGAATACAGCCATAACATGTATATCTTCTATATACCTAAGTTGGACATCTCCAACCTTTTCTTTTCTGCCAAATATTTTATAGATTCTCTTTCAACAATTCCTTTTCTTTTAAAAGAATCTATCAACATCAATAGTGGTGTCATTCAGATGACACATAGTACAAAGTGTATATAGTCAAATACTAATATCTTTGAACTTGCACTTTGAAGTGGATCACCATCATCAAATGTTTGGTGTTCTTTCAAAATCCATTCTTTAGTAATCTATTAGTGTAGTAAAATTTTTACTTACATCTTCTATTCATCCTTATCATGACAACTTTCATGATCAAGCTACTATAGCCTGTAAGGAAGAATCGCGAGTATAATGTTAGTTCACAAAACCTTTTTAGGAGATCCGGATGCTTAACATCTCCATCCTCCACAAATTCTCATACAATATGAGAACATGTATTTTGCTAAATTATACTCTATCATAATGCAACCAAAAAAATTGTTTCAGATATCACAATATCTTTCACACATGATGGTTTCTGAAACAATTTCCAGCTCCTATATAATCTTCATATTAAAACAACTTTTGAATATCAATAATCATGGAGGCAAACATGATACTTTAGATACTAACATTGGAATTCTTACTCTTGATTTAATACTACTTATTAAAATTCATGGAGTAAATAGAGTTTGCTGAAATTTTGCAATAGGACTTTTAAACTTTAAATTGACATTCAAAACAATACGATACCAGTTCATAAAGTAAATATCCAGAATTCTATAGTTCTATTATCTTAATTAAAACTAAGCATAAGGTAGTGAACGTACGCCAATGACTACAACAAATTATGCAAATTCACTTCGATTTAGTTTATGACAAATTGAGTTCGACTAATCCAAATTAGAAATGAACTCCCACTCAAAAACGACATCCCTCGTGCCTTTTTGGTGATTACATGAACCAAATCCACTACACCAAGTCCGATCATCACGTGAGTCAGTGTAGCTTCAAAGGTGAGCATCAATATGGCCATCATATCAACTATATGACTCATGCTTAACCTTTCGGTCCGTGTTCCGAGGCCATGTATGGACATGCTAGGCTCGCCAAGTAAGAACCTTAGTACTCGCGTGTGTAAAACTGTCTTACACCCGTTGTATGAAAGCGTAGAGTCGAGTACACCTGATCATCACGTGATGTCTCGAAACACGATCCATAGAACGGTGCATAATTAAGGAAGAACACATTTTTATCTTGATATCTAAAGGAGGGATCATCTTAAAATGCTACTAAAACGCCAAACTAGCAATATAAGATGCAAACATCTAATGTGTAAAGTGGGATGATATGGTCCATGCATTTGATCTCTATCATATGCATCATGGTATGATCTCTATCATTCCTTTGTGTGTAAGGCCAAGGTCTATGGAACTTACACGTTAGGTGTGTTGTAAGAATATCTATCATACATCTACTTACAACATTACCATATCATGACACTAGCCCAGCATCGATCTAAAATAGACGCCTCTAATTTATCCATTGTAAGTTTTACGTGGCTTAGGGCTTTCGGAGATAGAAGCGTTCTTACCTACGAACATGGAACCACAACGAGGATAACCAAGTTATTAGCAACTCGTTGCAAATCAGATATTGACTATAGTAGGAGAGACAGACACCCGCCAGCCACTTATGCAAAACTAGTTGCATGTCAGTCGTGGAACCGGTCTCATGTACGATGACATGTAAGGTTGGTCTGGGCCGCTTCATCCCACTATGCCACCAATATACAAAATACATGAAAGAAGCAATAACATGATCATCATCGCCCACATATAAACATATGGGTACTACCCGTGCAAAGCACCTACACATAGATCAGGCTCTGATACCACTATTGCGGTTCGCAGCATAGAAAACAAAAAATTCCTACGATTTGAACTATACGCCAAGATCTATCTACTAGATACAGAGCAACGAGTGGATATACATCCATGGAGAATTTACCCTCAAAGACAACGAGTTTTGTTAACGAGTAGGAACTCGTGGATGATGTAGTCGTACGCTTGCCAATCTCAAGATCGTGATGAAGTCTACCAGGTCCGGCTCCAGCACGTCCATCAGATCCAGCTCTAGCAAGTCCAGCACCATCAAGTCCAGCACCACAAAGCAGCGGTGCATCCGTGATCGCACACACGTCTGGTACCCCGACAACCCCCGTCCCTCGCTCCAGCAAAGCAGCGGAAGCAGCAACTCCTTTCCAGATAAAGCCACCGGGAACATGTATCTCGCTAATCCGAGACAATGGGGAATAACTAGAGGGGGAGAGAGATCCTTCGCGAGGAGGTGTGTGGAAGAAGGGGTGTGAGGGAGGCCTTTTATAGGAGGAGAGGGTACCTCTCCCCCATGGCCGGTGCCCCATGGGAGGGTGACTCCTCACCTCCCCCATTCATGTGGTGGTAAACCCTCCACATTAAAATGCCCCTTCACATTCTCTTTTAAAGTCTCCACTTTAAATGCATTAAATTTCTCCAAATTTAATGCTCTCTCATTTAATAAAACTCTTTTATTAATTTTATTCAGAATTTTATTAATTACTTTAACTAACAAACATTTACATAAAACCCCCTGCAACATTTCAATATTACATGCAGAACCAATTTCAGCAATTTCACCCGAAACAGTTTCGGTGTCTATTGAAATAATAACAGCGCTTTCTTAAATCTTTATCTGAAACATATTTGCTCCAAATGGTGTTGGTATCCCTTAAGTGTGTCACCCTATGGTTTGCGAATAATGCAGACATGATCGAGACCCCTCTTAGATCAATAATCAGAAGCGGGACCTGGAGATCCATACTGACTCCTACACATTCAATGATGACTTCTGTGATCGTGAGAACCTTTAACGCTAGTAACTAAATCCCTTTGTCTCGCGATATATTACATGTCTGAGATTCGATCATTGGTATCTCCATACCTAGTTTGATCTCGTTACCGACATGTACTCTTTTCTCATTCCCGTGATATAACATTCTAGTGATCACATCACATCACTTGCTTGCAAGCTATTTCAATGTGATATCACCGAGAGGGCCCAGAGTATATCTATCCGTCATCGGGATGGACAAATCCCACTCTTGATCCATAATCCTCAACATAACACCTTCGTAGCACTGAACCCACCTTTATAGTCACCCTGTTATGGTGTGATGTTTGATGTTATCAAGATACTCTTCCGGTGTTAGCAATTAACATGATCTCATGGTCTAAGGACTAAGATTACTTCGTATGATGTTATAGCAATATAAACATAATGACTCCAATCGTAATGCTATACTTTGGATGAATGTTCATCACATCATTCCACCAATGTTGTGACCTTGTTATTAACAACATCCAATGTCCATGATCAGGAAACCATGATCATCTTGTTAATCAACGAGCTAGTTTATATGAGAGGCAATACTAGGAACTTTGTATTTTGTTTATTAAACACACATGTATTAAAGTTTCCAATTAATACAATTATAGCATGCAAAATAAACATTTATCATAAACATGGAATAAGATAATAACCACTTTATTATTGCCTCTCAGGCATATTCCCTTCAGTCTCCCACTTGCACTAGAGTCAATAATCTAGTTTGCAAACTTGTATATATAACACCTAGGTGTTGAATATACACGTTAGCTAGTGGTTAACATAATCTTCGGATCTGGCACTTTTAGGTCCGTGTGTATTTGCATGTCTTTGCGTCTCAACGCATCACTCATTCTCAAATGAGATGGCATTGTATAAATTTGGTCCTTTGGTGAGACCTTTAGTTCGTTCAGGTTAAAATATGTTTATATTATTTTCATACAATATATCTTCATAGTTTTAGCCCACTTTTAACCACACCTAGTTTGATAACAAACTACATAACACAAATGCCCTCCTTTGCTGCTACTATAGCAGTCATATACTTAGCCTTTTGTTGTAGTATCCGTCACAATGTTTCAACTTTGGAACTTATCCAAATCCATCATGGAACATCCTTTCCATTAGATTGTGCCACCCATAGTCTAAATTGAGATAAATTTTAATTTTGTATCTTGTGACAAACTAGTATCAATGTAACATTTTACAATGAACTCCCTTTAAGTATTTGTCACTTATACATGATATATTCTTAGTTCTTCCAAAGCTCATAAGAATATCTTTACTATTTTCCAATGATCATCTTATGAATCATTCTGGTATGTGCTCATAACATTTAGAGCATAGGACATTCTGGATATATACATATCACGGTGTAATCGATCAAAATATTCATGTGATTTTACTCACCAAGTGTTGAAACACTTGAATCTTGATAAAATCCTTTCCATGCAGCAAGAATATTTTTTGTTGTTTCCATATTGAACCCTTTCAATATCTCATGTATGTATGTCTGGCACAACCATGTTAGCGCCTCAATCTATCCATATAGATATTGATGCTAAATATTCCGGTTTTGCCCAAGTCTTTCATCGAAATCTTATTTTAATGAAATTCTTAACTTGTGTCAATACAAGATACATTATTTCCAATCAATAATATGTTCTCTACATAATGTATTAGAAATATGTCTCAGCGCTCCCACTTAATTTCTTGCAAATGCAAGCATCTTCATCATCTCCGATGAATTTAAACTCTTTTAACAGTTTCATCATGGTGAAGATTCCAACTCCGCTATGCTTACTTCAACTATTGAAGTTTGCATGTCCTTTTAGCACCCTTTGAATTAACAAAACCCTTTGGACTGTGTCTTGTACACGTCCTAGGTAACCATTCTATTAGAAGAACATTGTTTTGTTTGTTCAACTACCATACATCAAATTATATGTAGTGGTTGCTACATTAATCCGTCAATACTAAATATCGCTATGAAAGATCAAATCTTGTCATATTCAACTCCGTGAACATTGTCATAAACTTCTTTCTGACATGTCGACTATTTCATAGATGTTAAACATCCATGTCTATTTCTTTATAGATCGAAACACGACCGATAGGATTCACGCCTTTCCAGAGGGTCTTCCAAGTTCAGAAACTTGATTTCTCGTGTATGGATACTATCACGGATTCTATGACTTCTAGTAATTTTATGGAGTCAGGGCCCATCATTGCTTCTTTACATGTAGTCGGTTCATCATTGTCAAAACAATAATGACTTGCTTATCAAATCACACTATTTGATTCTTACTGACCCACACAGTTCAATAGGAACTCTAATCTTCGAGATCACAACCTTTGTAATCACGGGAGCCATGAGCATTGTGGCCGCTGGGACACTTTCCGGTGCTGCGCTACTTAGCACATATAGCTAAGGTTCAACAACCTTATCAAAGTTCTATTGTCCTCCCACTTAACTTTTTGCGAAAAGTTCCTTCTCAGGAAACTTGACGTTCCAGGCAGCAAACTCTTTTGTCCTCGGTGTTATGGAGAAATTCCCAACAATTTCTTTGGGATAACCTACAAAGACATGCTTATCCGACTTTGGTTGTAAACATTTTACTTATGCATAGCATACCAAAATTTAAGAAAAGACAATTCGGGTTTTATCCCAAACCATAACTTATATGGTGTCATTTCAACGGATCACGATGGTGCTCTTTTCAGTGTAGAAGCGGTAGTCTCTAAAGCTTTAATCCTTAAAACATAATGGCAGTTTTATAAATGACACCTTTGATCTACCATGTCAAACAAGGTTTGATTTGATCTCTCGAACATACCATACTCCTGTGGTTTATCGGGAAATGCAAATTCATGGAATAATTCCTGAAATCTTAGGTGTTTTGCTAAACCTGTAACTCAAATATCTTCCTTTATGATCAAATCGTAAACTCTTTTATTTTCTTGTTACAATGATTTTTCACTTCATCTTGAAAGTCTTTGAACAATTTTCAAATGTTTCATACTTCTTCCTTATTAAGTAAATATATAGATATATTCACTTAAATTTCTGGAGAAAGCATATGAAGCAAAAGGATCCATCACATATGGCTACACATAATGGACTATATACATCAACATGCATAATATCCAATAAGTTAGTCATCCGTTCCTCTTTGGCCTATGAAAGGAATTTCAATTATCTCGAGGAAAGTTTCACCAGCATCAATTGATCAAAATCAAAAGACTCCAAAAATCCATCAACATGGAGTTTCTTCAAGTTTACTTTCCAATATAATTCAAACAGCGATGTCACTTCATAAATGATCTTCCAATCATTTGTCTTACGACATTTTAGCAATAATGTTTATGGATGTGATTTCTCCAACTAGACTTGTAAAAGTTCATCCATCCTTTATGGAATACGGTAATTATTTGAACAACCATTGTTCTCGTAATACCGAAACAAAATAACAATTATTAAAACAAATCTTGAAGGCTAGGTTTGACGACAACAAAAACACAATAACAATTTATTTGTTTTTGATGAACATCGGCACTTATTCTCTTGCCAGTTACTTAGGCCGTTGTAGTTCATGAATTGTGTTGTTCTGTATGACACTTCACGCCAACCAATTCGGTATCCAATACCTTGGAACCACATTGTTTAACAAGCAAGGAATACAGCCATAAGATGTATATCTTCTATATACCTAAGTTGGACATCTCTAACCTTTTCTTTTCTGCCAAATATTTGATAGATTCTCTTTCAACAATTCCTTTTCTTTTAAAAGAATCTATCAACATCAATAGTGGTGTCATTCACATGAAAGATAGTACAAAGTGTATATAGTCAAATACTAATATCTTTGAACTTGCACTTTGAAGTGGATCACCATCATCAAATGTTTGGTGTTCTTTCAAAATCCATTCTTTAGTAATCTATTAGTGTAGTAAACATTTTACTTACATCTTCTATTCATCCTTATCATGATAACTTTCATGATCAAGCTACTATAGCCTATATGTTGGGGGGATACCCCCGGGTAGGGTCACGCCGGGGTATAAAGGCCGAGTTAGCCGAGGTACGGTAAGGTCAAAGCAGGTGCTGGCCGAGTCACCTCAAGGCAGGCCGAATCACAGGGTAACCCGGACCAGGGGATGTCCACCTAACTGGGTCTCAGCCGACTTATGTCGTATGTCGGTAAGATGTATCTAACTTGTATGCAGGTACAAGTGTGGTCGGATCAACTAGGTACGATCCGGGTTATATCAAGCTTGTAAGAGAAGGAAGGTATCTCGCTGGTCAAAGGGTGACCACTGTACGCAGAGCGTGAGCGAAGCGGACAGAGGCCAGGACCACCGAGGCGTGGCCGACAAAGGTGACGATGCCTGTGTCAGATGACGCGGGCGCCGCAGAGGCTCACGTAGCCTCTACATGGATGACGCTGGGAAAAAGTGACCCGGTCGGCTTACTATTTTGGGAGGAGGCATATTCCTTGGAATATGCCTCCACGTATGCTCTAATTGGAGACCTGGCTACCCCTATATAAGGGGGGCTAGGGCTTCTGTAGAAGGGGTTGATCTCGAGAGGGGGGTGTTTTACTAGTGTGTTCCTAAGGACCAACTAGTGGTGAGAGTAAGAGAGTTTCTTCTTCCTCCTCTCCCCAATACATCTCAAGGAGCACTTGTAAACTGTGGAAGTGAATCGAATACAAAGCAACTGTGTGTGGAATCACCACACTATCCCTCCCTGGATTCCCCTAGTGCATTTAGTCCCCACCTTTAGCCTATCCATGGCATTTTCCATGACACCACCACGATAGTTGGCGCCCACCGTGGGGCAAGCAGCGCTAGCAGGGGTGAAAATCCAGACAGGAACCTTCGTCGGCACCGGCGAACGCATCATCTCCAGGCTCGTTCAACGCTTTGGAGCACTGGACTTCGTTAGCGACAACGTTGGCTGCTTCGGCAAGCGTCCTCTTCCACGCAATGGCCTCTTTGTCAAGATCGGCGCGCACAAGATCTACGTTGCTGTCGATGTGTCGTGCGTTCACCCGCGGCACGTCGTCGAAGGAGGCGAGCCACCCCTTAGCACGGCTCGTGGGGCGTGTATCACTCGCTCCCCTGACTGTGCCGAGGTGATGATGGCTGCACCAGGCGCTGGCACAAGCAAGGATCCGGCACCAGATCCGGAGGTAATGCTCAAGGCACCGAGAAAAAGTAGAGGTCCTCCTCTAGAGAGGCTAGAGAATGTGCTGCAGTAGGCGATGGATAGCTTGGCGAACCCAGTAGCAGCAGTAGTAGATCCGGCTCAGGCACAGGCCGAGCTAGAGGAGACTAGGCAAAAAATACTAGAGGGTGTGAAAAAGATAGCCGCGGCTCAGCAGTCGTTGAACATGACACTGCGTGAGTACGCAAAGGCAAATAAAGTAGAGGTTGTAAAAGTAAAGGGGAGAAACCTCATGAGTGAAATGAACAAAGAGGGTGATACTAGGATTGAGGAATCAGAGAACTGCTTGTCCATGGGGATGCCAAAGTATAGTACCCCGGCAAAGAACCTCAGAGCAGCAGATGCAGCTGCATCCGAGTTAGAAGTTCTGACGGTGAAGCCCGTTAGAGACAGCAAGATAGGGTTAATGAGTTGGTTCGGATCGCGAACAGGCAAAATGAGGAATTACTCAGGGCTAACCCAGAGAGATCGTTCATTCGGTGGTGGGTAACCCGGAGAAATCCGCTAGAGCTGCATCGTCTCCTCATGGTGGTCCTAGGAGAGAAGAGGTAGTAACCTCGGCCAGGAGAAACAAACAGATAGTCCCGTATGACCCGGCAAGGGCAGGGAAAGGAAAAGAAGTGCAGGGAAATGAGGATCAACGAAGTGTGAGCCGAGGTGAAGCTGGCCGAGGTAACCGCGACCAAGGCAATTCCGGTCAAGGGAATGCTATAAACGGCAATGCCGGACAGCGTAATTTGGTAGGTACAGGGCAACCGTAGCAGCGGAATATACCACGGCAAGAGCGCAATTCCGGCCAAGGTATGCAACAAAGAGCAGCTCCACAGGAGCAAGACAGATACAATGACGGTGATTCAGAAATGGTGAACGCTGGGTATCCCAGGCCGGACTATCACGTGATAGGGTCAAGATTGGGAAGCAGGAATTTGATGCCTGACGATGCCAGGTTGAAACTGGATCGGCTGTATAGGTCGGAGCAAATTGAATGTCAAGGTCCTCCGGGTCCAGCATGTTTTGGGCCCCGGATCATGAAGGAACCACCGGTGCCTAACTTCCAGTTACCTAGAGGCACAAAAACGTATGACGGCAGCACAAAGCCGGAGGATTGGTTGATTAACTACGCTACAGCAGCGAAAATTGCTACAGGCAACTTGAGATGGGCTGTGAGATACGTACCTCAAATGTTGGAGGGGCCAGCGAGAGTATGGCTAAACAATTTGCCATCCGGAAGTATTAACTGTTGGATTGATTTTGAGGAAATGTTCGTCAGCAATTTCTCAAGTACGTATCAGAGGCTGAATAGGCCACAGACCCTAGCAATGTGCAAGCAGAAACCGAATGAAATAGACCAGGAGTTCCTAACCCGGTGGTGTACAGTGCAAAACTCCTGTGAGGGTGTAATTGAGTCACAGGCCATGGCATGGTTTGCGCAAGGGTGCAGATATGCAAGCATGTTGTGGCAAAGATTGCAAAGGGATATGCCAACTACATTGGTAGAGACAATCCGGATCGCTGATTTGTATGCCTTGGGTGATCCGACTCAACCTAGGCTAATGTCAAGCGAGTCAAACGAGGAATACTACCAGAGAGATGGAGCCGGGTCATCCTGGAGGAATGATTACCGGGGTAAAAGAAGAGATGACAGACCGGATTACCGGTACAGTTCGCAACAAGTTGCTGCTGTGAATCAAGATCAACCTGGTGCAGGAACCAACCAACGTCAGAAAACTAGAGGACAGCAATGGACTCCAAGAAATGATGGCAAGAAAACTTGGATGCCAGAACAGAAGAAACAGTGGCAAGAAAAGAAGGACCGTCCGAGGTATACTTATGAGGCAATGCTAGATCAGCCGTGTAAATTTCACAGGCCGAATCCGAGTAACCCAGCGGTTCACACAACCAGGCAATGTGAGTGGATGAAAAAGATAGAACAAGGTGGTTCAGGGAATGCTCAGGCACCTCGGAATGATCAACCTCGGCAGGTGTTACCCCGGCAGCAATTGCTCTCCGGAGCGAACACGCAACAGTTAATGTTGCCTCCCCCTCCGCCGAGGTATGACAACCATGAGAGAAGGGACGCAGTGCATCAAGTGGAGGACCAGCATCAACCGGATCAGAGGTACCCCGGAAACGAGGGGAGGAATGAATACAGAGAGCATCATCAGAGTTACTGTGTGTTCACCATAGAAGAGACAGACAGAAAGAGTTTGCAGCACCGACACATGGAAGTTAATGCGGTAATGCCAGCAGTGACGAGGTATATGCCTTGGTCGGACCAGGAAATTACCTGGAGCATCAAAGATCATCCCAAGCTTATGCCAAGTCCTGGTTCATATGCGCTAGTGTTGGACCCAACATTCATTGGGCCAAGCATCAATGTGAGGTTCTCAAAGGTGCTGATTGACAATGGCAGCAACATAAATATCATGTACTTGGACACGATGCGCAAGTTGGGTATCTCGGAGAACATGCTCCAAGCTACAAGGACAACTTTCCATGGCATTGTGCCAGGCATTTCTTGTGAGCCCATAGGCAAGGTCTGGGTTGACGTATTGTTCGGCACAAGAGATAACTGCCGGACTGAGAATTTGGAGTTCGAGGTTGTCAATTTGGAGAGCGCATATCACGCGTTACTCGGTAGGCCAGCTCTGAACAAGTTCATGGCGAGTACTCATATCAGTTACTTGAAGATGAAGCTGCCCGGGCCAAATGGTGTGATTACCATAACTGGTGATTTCTGACGTTCCATTGAGTGCGTGTCAGCCGGGTCTAACCTGGCCGAGTCACTCGTGATTGCGCAAGAAAAGAGAAAGATCCAAGAAGTGGCGGCATTGGCTCAGTCCGTGCAGCAGTATATGTCGGTGCTAAATAACCCGCATGGTAGTGTCTCATTCCAAGCGACGAAGGATACCAAGAAAGTTCCTGTTGATGATATGTTCCCGGAGCGCACCATAACAATTGGTGCCGGGTTAAATGACAAATAGGAAAGCGAGCTCGTCAACTTCCTCCGTGAGAATCGGGATGTTTTTGCTTGGTCCACACAAGACTTGCAAGGTGTTCCGAGGGAGTTGGCCGAGCACTCTTTGAACGTGAGACCCGGAGCAAAGCCGGTGAAGCAACCTCTCCGCCGCTTTGCCGAAGATAGGAGAAAAGTCATAGGAGATGAGATAGCTCGGTTTCTAGCAGCTGGATTTATCATGGAAGTACTTTACCCGGATTGGATGTCCAATCCGGTGCTGGTGGAGAAGAAGAAGGACGATCCGAACGTGGCAGTGGTTTGGCGCATGTGTATCGATTACACGAACCTGAATAAGGCGTGTCCGAAAGATCCATTCCCACTGCCAAGGATAGACCAGGTCATAGATTATACTGCTGGGTGTGAACTGTTGTCATTCATTGATGCATATTCTGGTTTCCACTAGATACCTATGAACCCAAGTGATCAAATAAAGACCGTGTTTATCAACCCGTATGGGGCTTATTGCTATCGCACCATGCCTTTTGGTTTACGTAATGCAGAGGAAACGTACCAAAGGTGTATGCAGAAATGTTTGCACGACCAAATTGGTCAAAATGTGCAGGTATATGTGGATGATGTTGTTATAAATACCAAGGAAAGCAAAACGCTCCTTGACGATATCAGGCAGACATTTGCGAACCTAAGGAGGTTCCAAATGAAGCTTAACCCAAAAAAATGCACCTTCGGTGTCCCGGCTAGAAAATTACTCGGATTTCTTGTCTCCAGCTGAGGTATCAAAGTCAATCCAACTAAAATCCGGGCCATAGAGAGAATGGAACTGCCGAAGTGCCTTAACGATGTCCAGAAGTTCACTGGTTGCCTGGCATCCTTAAGTCGGTTTGTATGTCGGTTGGGAGAAAAGGCACTACCTCTCTATCAACTCATGAAAAAGTCGGACAAGTTCATTTGGACGCCACAGGCCAATGAAGCCTTTATCCAATTAAAGAAGATGTTAGCCACTGCACTAGTGTTAGCCTCTCCACTATCAAAGGAGCCAATGTTGCTCTATATAGCCGCAACCAACCGAGTTGTAAGTGTAGTAATTGTGGTAGAGCGCGATGAAGAGGGTAAGTCAGTGCAAAGGCCAGTATATTACCTAAGCGAGGTATTATCCGCATCGAAGCAAAATTATCCGCACTATCAGAAAGTGGCATACGGTGTGTACATGTCAGCTAAGAAGCTAAAACACTATTTTGAGGAGCACCCCATCAAAGTAATATGTGAAGCTCCCATATTCGAGATAATGAGTAACAAGGATGCAAGTGGCAGGATTGCAAAATGGGCAATTGAGCTAGCCCCTTATGCGCCCACAAGATGATGTAAGAGAAGCAATCAAGTCTCAGGCTGTGGCCGACTTTTTTGTGGACTGGGCTGAGGTGCAATATGAACCACCATTACCAGATCCGAACTATTGGAGAATGCACTTTGACGGATCAAAAACAAAAACCAGGTTAGGTGTCGGAGTAGTACTTACCTCGCCAAAGAATGACCAGCTGAAGTATGTGCTGCAGATCCATTTCGCAGCATCAAACAATGTCGTCGAATATGAGGCACTTGTACATGGGCTCAAAGTGGCAAAAGAAATTGGGATACGTCAGATCCAATGCTTTGACGACTCGGAATTGGTAGTTCAGCAAGTCTCAGGGCCGTGGGACGCTCTTGATCCAAACATGGCATTATACAGATTCCATGTGCAGAAGATATCTAGTTACTTTGAGGGATGCGAATTTCACCATGTACCCCGGGTGGAAAATGAGGTTGCCGACGTATTGTCAAAGCTCGGATCAACCCGACAAGATATTCCACCGGGTGTAGCATTAGAGCACCTCAGAAAACCATCCATCAGGCCGTCCCTAGAAACCGACGCAATCTACGTCCCGGAAGATCCGGAATCCGGAGCTGTACCCATGGACATTGACGTGGGAGGTGGTACGCGGAACCCGGGGACTGCCTCGCCAAACCCGGGGACTGCTTCGCAAGACACGAGGACTGCTCAGCGTGATCCGACAGAGGTTATGCCGGTGGATCAGATGGAAATTGATGAGGATGTGTTCCTAGTGCGAGCTATACTAGCTTGGGCACTGCCCATATTTCAATTCCTGAAAGATGGAACCTTACCCACTGAGTAGGTACTTTCCAGGCAAACTCAGAGGAGAGCAAAAGCATACACGATCATCAATTCTGAGCTATACAAAAGGAGTATGACTAATGTCCTCCAGCGATGTGTTGACCCGGAGGAAGGACTTGACATCCTCCGAGATATACATCAAGGGGAATGTGGGAATCATGCCTCGTCCAGAGCCTTGGTAGCAAAAGCTTTCCGTCATGGGTTTTACTGGACAAATGCCTTGGAACAAGCAGAAGATCTAGTAAGAAAGTGCAATGGCTATCAAATATATGCGACAAAGACACATATGCCAATGTCGGAGCTCAAGACCATACCAATTACCTGGCCATTTGATGTATGGTGTTTGGACATGGTTGGCCCCTTCAAACCAGCAAGAGGGAACATGACCCACATCTTGGTCATGGTTGACAAATTTACAAAATGGATTGAGGTGAAGCCAATAAGAAAATGTGATGGAGCTACCGCCGTGACATTCCTCAAGGATATCATCTTGAGATACGGTTATCCTCACAGTATCATAACAGATAATGGCACGAATTTTGCTGAAGGGGCATTTGCACGATTCTGCCAGGATAAGAAGATCCGGCTAGACGTAGCCTAGGTAGCTCACCCCGCATCAAACGGACAAGTGGAAAGATCCAACGGATTGGTATTATCCGGGATAAAATCCCGGCTCATTGAGCCACTGCAGAGATCAGCAGGGTGCTGGATAGAAGAACTACCAGCAGTACTGTGGAGTTTAAGAACAACTCCAAATCGATCAATAGGCTATACGCCATTCTTTCTGTTATATGGGGCAGAAGCTGTATTACCAGCCGACATAGAGCATGACTCGCCTAGGGTCACCCAATACACAGAAGCCGAAGTGCAAGAAGCCCGACAAAATGATGTTGATCTGCTGGAAGAAGCGAGAGAATTGGCATTGTCCAGATCCGTAATATATCAGCAAAATCTTCGATGCTATCATAGCCGGAAAGTAAACCCTCGAGTTTTCTGGGAAGGTGATCTGGTACTCCGGTTGGTACAACATACTGCTGGCATGCATAAGTTATCCCCCCCATGGGAAGGGCCATTCATCGTGAGCAAAGCATTGCACAATGACTCATATTATCTCATCGATGCAAAACCACAGGAGAAGAACAAGGCGGATAGGTCCGGCGAGGAATCTAAGCGTCCATGGAATGTATCTCTACTTCGTCCTTTCTACACTTAGCAGAGAAATGTGTGTATCCGAATCACTCATATGTCGGTATGTATGCCGGCAATGAACTTATCAATGAAATCTTGGCACCTCGTGCAGTAAATCGGGGACTGCCTTAATAATATTTGTTGCATTTGGTATTTATTATCTATACGTCGGCTGGCGTAAGTTGTTTCTACTTAAGCCGGATTAGTAGTGTGTGAGCACCAAAAACCTAACTCTTCGACTTGCGGCTGTCCAACAAGATTTGGCTTCATGGCAAGCAAGAGAACAAGTTTGGAATTACGTAACACATGAAAAACGACTAAGGGAAGGAACTTAATCGAGCCGACCTTTGTTTTTCGGACTAACCTTATGCTTATTTTATGTTTACTATGCTGAATTATTTTGAGCTAATCCTAAAGTTTCCAAGTATTGTTAAGTCAATTTTTGAAGCTCGGACTCGTAAGTCATAAAACCGAACCAAGGTAGATGCGAGCCGAGCCAAGAAGTTGGAGGAACAATAAAATGAAACTCGGGGACTATGCCCAAGTTAATCCGGCATAAAAACTTAGTAGCAAAATATCACTTATGTGCTTAATACAATTGCACCCGGCATACCGGGGATCTGACGAAATTCAAAGTGTTTCTAATCAAGGAGCAGCAGGAGGAGGTAATTTGGTGCCAGCGGGCATAGCCCCAGCTTCGGCTTCAGCGTCATCTTCATCTTCCTCGACGTCCGAAGCTTCATCCTCACCCGAATCATCTTCAGCATTTTCAGCATTTTCGTCCTCGGCGGCTCCTAGGAAGCTTGGTCCCTCGTTCCATTGATGAATGGGGGCATATTGAATGAAGCTATGGGCGCAAGCCTTGCGCCGAGCTATCCATTCCGGGTTAGTAGACCACCTTGATCCTGTGTGCATGCGCTCAAGGAGATCAAGGTTGATCTTCTCATACCACGTAAGCACATAGTGGAGAACGATCTCAGCTCTAGCGTGTCCGGCAGATTCTCTCCAAAGATCGAGCTGGGTCTCGCACTCCATTAACCTTGCGATGAGAGCTGCGGTCCCCTTCGGAGTATCTTCATCAGGCCAAAAGGCATTGAAGATCCGGATGGCCACGTCCAGGATGTCCATGCCATAGTTCTTCACAATCTCGACACGAGAAGACAAGCTGACCAGCATGTCCTCCATGTCATAAGGAATTTCTCTAGCGCTAGGAGCAATTGGGGTACCCCTCTTCTAGCGGAACTTGGCGACAGCAGTAGTTGCAATAGCATTGCCCTCTGGAAATTTATCTAAAAATAGAACAGGTGAAATAAGTGAGGAAGGTTGACCCGGAGAGATTCATGACAGCTGAAGAAAAAGAACTTACGAGAAATATGGCTGTGGATCCGGGTCATCTCCTTGGTACACTTGTCACGCCTCTCCCGGAGTTGCGCAAGCTCAGCATTCACCGATTCAAGCTTAGAGTCGGCCTCCTTCAGCAGTTCTTGGTCCTTGGAGATCTGGAGGTTGAGGCACTCGCGCTCTTCAGTAAAGTCCTAGCCTGCTTTCTCTAGTTCGGACTGGTGTTGCGCCTTGAGATTCTTCATATCTACCTTAAGCTTGGCGATTTCATCATCTTTGGTTCGGAGGAGGGCGAGCTCATCATTTTTCTTCTTGAGTTCGGCCTGATGCTGCCCTGCTTGTTCGAGAAAATGCAGCATCATGTCAGGCACGGGCACACTATCTTCAAGAGAGGCTGAAATAGTTTGTTGACCCGGCAAAGCCGAGGTATGAATATTTGCCGAGCCAAGGAGAAAAGGAAATAGAGTGCGGAGGAAGGTTAAGCAAAAATGACTTACACTTTATCTGCTCCAAGTTCTTCCTCATGATAGTATTCTCGGCCTCCACCCCAGCTGCGAAATCTGAATGGTGGATTAGTTCGGCGGAAAAAGACGAAGAAAAATGGAAAAATACCAAGGAAAAAACTTACCCCTTTTCTCGTGTTCGGCGATAAGTGCAGTATGTTTCACGCGTAGCATCTTGTGAGTATCCAAGAGACGCTGAAACTCAGCGCTCCGGCGATTGGTGGTCACCTGAAAAGAGTACAAAAGGATAGCTTAGTCTTATGCATGTTCGAAGTGTACAAAATCCGAGCCAAGTGGAACTTAACCCGACTCTAGGTGTGTGCATATTCGAAGTGTACAAATCCGGGCCAAGTGGAACTTAACCCGGCTCTAGGTGTGTGCATATTCGAAGTGTACAAAATCTAGGCCAAGTGGAACTTAACCTGGCTTTAGGTGTGTGCATATTCGAAGTGTACAAAATCTGGGCCAAGTGGAACTTAACCCAGCTCTAGGTGTGTGCATATTCGAAGTGTACAAAATCCGGGCCAAGTGGAACTTAACCCGGCTCTAGGTGTGTGCATATTCGAAGTATACAAGATCTGGGCCAAGTGGAACTTAACCCGGCTCTAGGTGTGTGCATATTCGAAGTTATTAAGGAGCCACGTTAGTTCTCTAAGGAGCATCCGGCCGAGTAACAGGTTACTCCCTCGGAGGCTCGGGGACTAATGGCTATATCACTAATATCTACTACATGTTAAGGAAAAGGCGAAATAACGTACCTCCATCATCCGACCTGCAAGGTTAATTACCATAGCAGCGGTATTCATTTGGGCAGCAAACTCGGCAGGCCCAAATTTCTCAGGGAGATCATCATTGTGGACGAACTCCGCCTTGTTCTAGTTGTTTACAAACTCGATTAAGGTCGGAGGATAACTTTCTCCACTGAGCATATGGGGAGCAACCAGACCCTTGGCATGGGCTTCCTTCCGTCCAACCTGGGCAGAAGCAGGGCTGGTGTGCAAAATGAGTTGCACATCAGCTGACCCGGCAGAGGTGTCCGTTGTTGGCGGGGTCTTCTTTGAAAGCATGGACGCAAGTGTACGCTGTCCAGCCTCGATTGACGTTGCCTTGGCAGTGTCAGGAGCCTTTTTGCCCTTGGGCTGCTGCTGAGAAGTTGAAGTTGCTGCAGCGGATTTGCCCTCGGGAGCTTCCTGGGTGCTAGCCTTGGTACTGCTGGTGCCTTCTCGCCGAGTCTTGGAAGACTCGGACGAGGCGGAGGGGCTTGGTGTTGTTCTTTGGCGCTTTTCTTTGTTCTTCTTTGGTCTTTGGAGTTGATCTGGGTGCTGATTTACATTTGGTGAAGGTGTTGAAGGAACCTCAGTGGTGGCTGGTTGCGGCTGTGCCGAAGAAGGAGCTACTGCAGCCTCGGCAGAACCGCTTCCCCCCGTTCCGAGGTTGCCCTCCTCTTGACGAGGTGGGCTAGAGCCCGGAGCAGCCGTTGAACCCTCCTGAATGGGGCTCAACGGGCGTGAATCATTGCCACGAGGGGGAGAAGGGCTAGGTCGGAGCGGCGAGGCTATGCCGGACCCACTCTGAGGAACTTCCACTGTGGCCCTGCTGAATCAAATCATGAACGATGAGAAACTCTAACAAAGGAAGAACAAGTGAATAGCAAAGGGAGAAGTGACTTACTCATCCGAGGTCAAGGGCTCCTTGGGCTTGTGAGCTCTCCGAGCTACAGCCTTGGTAGTGGACTTGGTGGCAGCTTTGTCTGCAGACTTCTTTCGCCTTTTGGTTGGCTTGGAAGGTCCGGAGGAAGAAGCAGATGCAGCCCCCTGTTTCTTCGATGCGACCAGGACAGGCTCACCCATGGCAAGGGGAGGATCTTCATGGATCTGCCCACCGGGGTTAGCTGATGTCAGAAAAGTGTAAGACAGGGGGATAGCGTCAATTGCCTCCATCACCTCAACATCGGATTCATCTTCGTCGTCAGGCCAATCTCTAATGGAAGAGAGTGTTTACCGGTGTGTCGCTTGGTCGCATCAGCCATCGTAGGAACATCTCCTGATCCGGCTCCTCCTCGTCCGAGGCATCTCGATCAGGCGCCCATTTGAGAGAAGGCTTGGTGCCATCCTCAATAGTTTTTTGAAGAAACATCTAAGGAAAAGAAAAGGCAAAGGGATCAAAACCTACAACAAAAACTGACATATGATTTAGTTCAGAAAAGGTTTGGGGCACGAGACTTATCGCGGGGGGAAGCCTATCTCGGCAGAAGTGTTCGATCCCCCACGTCCACTCAGCAGAGAAATGCTTGTTGGTGGTGAAGAGGGCCTTGACCCAGCGGTAGATCTCGGTGTTGCTCAACTCGAATGAGGAGGTCTGGTTGGGGTCACGGCCCCAGCTCATGTGGCAGAGTTTGTGCGTACATTTCTGCAGGGGGGTCCGGTTGCAGACGAAGGTGATCATGGCGTCCTTGTTGCGCAATCCCTGATCCTTCAGCTCCTGGAACTGTTTCTTGACTTGGTTCGCTAGGACTGTGGGTTTCTTGGGGACCTTGTCCCACAGATCCGGATTAGGAGGACCCGGAGCGTAGGGGCGCAGCCGGATCAGATCTTCATCCGTGCCATTTCTGACATAGAAGAAGGTTCAGGCCCAGCCCTTGCAGGAGTCAAGCCCCGTGACTCAGGGGAAGATGGACTGTTTCCGAGGAGAGATGGAAGCTGCGTCGAACTACGTGAGCTGCTTGTCCTCCGAGTCAAGCTCTTTGTTCGGAATTACGTTCTGGCGTAGGCCAAAGAACCGGATCCAGAGCTCCTTTGTGGGCCACAGTCCGGTATAGCCCTCGATGGTGGAAGCGAAAGCAGAGAGTGAGGTAATGGCGTTAGCCGGAAGATGGTGCGGCTGAAGCTCGTAGGTGTTGAGCCAGTCGTTGAAGAAATCGCTAACAGGGAGCCCAGACCCACGCTGGAAGTGGGAAAGAAATACCACATACTCACCCGGATTGGGTGAGGGGGCAAGCTCCATGGCGGCGAGGCGTGTGATGACGCCCTCCAGCATACGCCGGGTGCGGTACAGCCAGTCAAGATCATCTTGGCAAACCCAGGACCCAGCCCAAGCGCTGCGGTCGGCGTTCACCGTGTCCTCCTCCATTTCCTGCTCCGTGACGGCGAGCTCCTCCTCTGTCATCTCAAGGTCACTGACCTCACTGGCGCTAGCGGCGGTGAGGGGCAGTGGCCTGGACTGGCGAGGACCCGTGGCAGAAGAGATGCGCGGAGGTGGCGGCGATGCTGGTGCACGAGGAAACGGTGCGGCGACGGCATGGCTAAGCAGGTGCGGTGGTAGCAGCGCTGTCGCTGGAGAGAAAGAGGAAGAAGAAGAGGCAGAGGGGCGCGAGAGTGGGGAAAGGACCCAAGGGGCGCGCCCCTTCCCTATTTAACCATGCCTTAGAGGGGCAGTGGGATCGTGCTGTGCGGACGGGCCACATGGTGTGGCCGTGTATGACCCGGATCAACCAATCAGCGACGAGCCATAGGAAGGGCCACAGGGCGCAGGAGATCCCATGACGTGACGTTATGATACAGTTAACGAGGAGGCAGACACGATGTGACGTGTGCTACAGCAATATCTGACAATAACTGCGGCGGTTACTGGCGCGGACCCTTAAAATGAGGCAAAGTAATGATTAGCCTCCACGTGGGGAAGCGTACGAGAGAAGGAAGAATGACCGGGATGAGTATGAGGTGACCTGGCCAGCGAGTGAAAACTCGGAATGTGCCAAGAGAAAGTAAACCTATGAAATCCAGACTATGAGGTAACTCGGAAAAGGAGCAAAAGGCTCGGTAAAATTGAACCTGATGTGGCCTTAGCGGCTAAGGCAGCTAAGACCACACCAGCTTCGGGGACTAATGTTGGGGGGATACCCCTGGGTAGGGTCACGCCGGGGTATAAAGGCCGAGTTAGCCGAGGTACGGCAAGGTCAAATCAGGTGCTGGCTGAGTCACCTCAAGGCAGGCCGAATCACGGGGTAACCCGGACCAGGGGATGTCCACCTAACTGGGTCTCAGCCGACTTATGTCGTATGTCGGTAAGATGTATCTAACTGGTATGCAGGTACAGGTGTGGCCGGATCAACTAGGTATGATCCGGGTTATATCAAGCTTGTAAGAGAAGAAAGGTATCTCGCTAGTCAAAGGGTGACCACTGTATGCAGAGCGTAAGCGAAGCGGACAGAGGCCATGACCACTGAGGCATGGCCGACAAAGGTGATGATGCCTGTGTCGAATGACGCGGGCGCCATAGAGGCTCACATAGCCTCTGCATGGATGACGCTGGGAAAAAGTGACCTGGTCGGCTTACTATTTTGGGAGGAGGCATATTCCTTGGAATATGCCTCCACGTATGCCCTAATTGGAGACCTGGCAACCCCTATATAAGGGGGGCTAGGGCTTCTGTAGAAGGGGTTGATCTCGAGAGGGGGGGGTGTTTTACTAGTGTGTTCCTGAGGACCAGTTAGTGGTGATAGTAAGGGAGTTTCTTCTTCCTCCTCTCCCCAATACATCTCAAGGAGCACTTGTAAACTGTGGAAGTGAATCGAATACAAAGCAACTGTGTGGAATCACCACACTATCCCTCCCTGGATTCCCCTAGTGCATTTAGTCCCCACCTTTAGCCTATCCATGGCATCTACCGTGACACCACCACGGCACTGTAAGGAAGAATCGCTAGTATAATGTTAGTTCCCAAAACCTTTTTGGGAGATCCGGATGCTTAGCATCTCCATCCTCCACAAATTCTCATACAATATGAGAACATGTATTTTGCTAAGTTATACTCTATCATAATGCAACCAAAACCATTGTTTCAGATATCACAATATCTTTCACACATGATGGTTTCTGAAACAATTTTCAGCTCCTATATAATCTTGATATTAAAACAACTTTTGAATATCAATAATCATGGAGGCAAACATGATACTTTAGATACTAACATTGGAATTCTTACTCTTGATTTAATACTACTTATTAAAATTCATGGAGTAAATAGAGTTTGCTGAAAGTTTGCAATAGGACTTTTAAACTTTAAATTGACATTCAAAACAATACGATACCAGTTCATAAAGTAAATATCCAGAATTCTATAGTTCTATTATCTTAATTAAAACTAAGCATAAGGTAGTGAACATATGCCAATGACTACAACAAATTATGTAAATTCACTTCGATTTAGTTTATGACAAATTGAGTTCGACTAATCCAAATTAGAAATGAACTCCCACTCAAAAACGACATCCCTCGTGCCTTTTTGGTGATTACATGAACCAAATCCACTACAACAAGTCCGATCATCACGTGAGTCAGTATAGCTTCAAAGGCGAGCATCAATACGGCCATCATATCAACTATATGACTCATGCTTAACCTTTAGGTCCGTGTTCCGAGGCCATGTCTGTACATGCTAGGCTTGCCAAGTAAGAACCTTAGTACTCGCGTGTGTAAAACTGTCTTACACCCGTTGTATGAAAGCGTAGAGTCGAGTACACCTGATCATCACGTGATGTCTCGAAACACGATCCATAAAACGTTGCATACTTAAGGAAGAACACTATCTTGATATCTAAATAAGGGATCATCTTAAAATGCTACTAAAACGCCAAACTAGCAATATAAGATGCAAACATCTAATGTGTAAAGTGGTATGATATGGCCCATGCATTTGATCTCTATCATATGCATCATGGTATGATCTCTATCATTCCTTTGTGTGTAAGGCCAAGGTCTATGGAACTTACACATTAGGTGTGTTGTAAGAATATCTATCATACATCTACTTACAACATTACCATATCATGACACTAGCCCAGCAACGATCTAAACTAGACGCCTCTAATTTATCCATTGCAAGTTTTACGTGGCTTAGGGCTTTCGGAGATAGAACCGTTCTTAACTCCGAAAATGGAACCACAACGAGGATAACCAAGTTATTAGCAACTCGTTGTAAATCAGATATTGACTATAGTAGGAGAGACAGAAACCCGCCATCCACTTATGCAATACTAGTTGCATGTCAGTCGTGGAACCAGTCTCATGTATGATGACATGTAAGGTTGGTCCGGGCCGCTTCATCCCACTATGCCACCAATATCCAAAATACATGAAAGAAGCAATAACATGATCATCATTGCCCACATATAAACATATGTGTACTACCCGTGCAAAGTACCTACACATATATCAGGCTCTGATACCACTATTGGGGTTCGCAGCATAGAAAACAAAAAATTTCCTACGATGAGAACTATATGCCAAGATCTATCTACTAGATATAGAGCAACGGGTGAATATACATCCATGTAGAACTTAACCTCGAAGACAACGAGTTTTGTTAACGAGTAGGAACTCGTGGATGATGTAGTCGTACGCTTGACGATCTCAAGATCGTGATGAAGTCCAGCAGGTCCGGCTCCAGCACGTCCATCAGATCCAGCTCCAGCAAGTCCAGCACCATCAAGTCCAGCACCGCAAAGCAGCGGTGCATCCGTGATCGCACACACGTCCGGTACCCCGACAACCTCCGTCCCTCGCTCCAGCAAAGCAGCGGAAGCAGCAACTCCTTTCCAGATAAAGCCACCGGGAACATGTATCTCGCTAAACCGAGACCATGGGGAATAACTAGACGGGGAGAGAGATCCTTCACGAGGAGGTGTGTTGAAGAAGGGGTATGAGGGAGGCCTTTTATAGGAGGAGGGGGGTACCCCTCCCCCATGGCCGGCGACCCATGGGAGGGTGACTCCTCACCTCCCCCATTCATGTGGTGGTAACCCCTCCACATTAAAATGCCCCTTCACATTCTCTTTTAAAGTCTCCACTTTAAATGCATTAAATTTCTCCAAATTTAATGCTCTCTCATTTAATTAAATTCTTTTATTAATTTTATTTAGAATTTTGTTAATTACTTTAATTAACAAACATTCACATAAAACCCCTGCAACATTTCAATATTACATGTAGAACCAATTTCAGCAATTTCACCCGAAACAGTTTTGGTGTCTATTGAAATAATTCCAGCGCTTTCTTAAATCTTTATCTGAAACATATTTTGCTCCAAATGGTGTCAGTATCCCTTAAGTGTGTCACCCTACGGTTCATGAATAATGCTATACTTCGGATGAATGTTCATCACATCATTCCACCAATGTTGTGACCTTGTTATTAACAACATCCAATGTCCATGATCAGGAAACCTTGATCATCTTGTTAATCAACGAGCTAGTTTATATGAGAGGCAGTACTAGGAACTTTGTATTTTGTTTATTAAACACACATGTATCAAAGTTTCCAATTAATACAATTATAGCATGCAAAATAAACATTTATCATAAACATGGAATAAGATAATAACCACTTTATTATTGCCTCTCGGGCATATTCCCTTCAGTCTCCCACTTGCACTAGAGTCAATAATCTAGTTTGTAAACTTGTATATATAACACCTAGGTGTTGAATATACGCGTTAGCTAGTGGTTAACATAATCTCCGGATCTGGCACTTTCAGGTCCGTGTGTATTTGCATGTCTTTGCGTCTCTACGCATCACTCATTCTCAAATGAGATGGCATTGTATAAATTTGGTCCTTTGGTGAGACCTTTAGTTCGTTCGGGTTAAAATATGTTGATATTATTGTCATACAATATATCTTCATAGTATTAGCCCACTTTGAACCACACCTAGTTTGATAACAAACTACATAACACAAATGCCCTCCTTTGTTGCTACTATAGCAGTCATATACTTAGCCTTTTGTTGTAGTATCCGTCACAATGTTTCAACTTTGGAACTTATCCAAATCCATCATGGAACATCCTTTCCATTAGATTGTGCCACCCATAGTCTAAATTGAGATAAATTTTAATTTTGTATCTTGTGACAAACTAGTATCAATGTAACATTTTACAACAAACTACGTTTAACTATTTGTCACTTATACATGATATATTCTTAGTTCTTCCAAAGATCATAAGAATATCTTTACTATTGTCCAATGATCATCTTATGAATCATTCTGGTATGTGCTCGTAACATTTAGAGCATAGGACATTCTGGATATATACATATCACGGTATAATCGATCAAAATCTTCATGTGATTTTACTCACCAAGTGTTGAAACACTTGAATCTTGATACAATCCTTTCCATGCAGCAAGAACCTTTCTTGTTGTTTCCATATTGAACCCTTTCAATATCTCATATATGTATGTCTGGCACAACCATGTTAGCGCCTCAATCTATCCATATAGATATTGATGCTAAATATTCTGGTTTTGCCCAAGTCTTTCATCGAAATCTTATTTTAATGAAATTCTTAACTTGTGTCAATACAAGATACATTATTTCCAATCAACAATATGTTCTCTACATAATGTATTAGAAATATGTCTCAGCGCTCCCACTTAATTTCTTGCAAATGCAAGCATCTTCATCATCTCCGATGAATTTAAACTCTTTTAACAGTTTCATCATGGTGAAGATTCCAACTCCGCTATGCTTACTTCAACTATTGAAGTTTGCATGTCCTTTTAGCACCCTTTGAATTAAAAAAACCCTTCGGACCGTGTCTTGTACACGTCCTAGGTAACCATTCTATTAGAAGAACATTGTTTTGTTTGTTCAACTACCATACATCAAATTATATGTAGTGGTTGCTACATTAATCCGTCCATACTAAATATCGCTATGAAAGATCAAATCTTGTCATAGTCAACTCCTTGAACATTGTCTTAAACTTCTTTCCGACATGTCGACTATTTCATAGATGTTAAACATCCATGTCTATTTCTTTATAGATCCAAACACGACCGATAGGCTTCACGCCTTTTCGGAGGGTCTTCCAAGTTCAGAAACTTGATTTCTTGTGTATGGATACTATCACGGATTCTATGACTTCTAGTAATTTTATGGAGTTAGGGCCCATCATCGCTTCTTTGCATGTAGTCAGTTCATCATTGTCAAAACAATAACGACTTGCTTATCAAATCACACTATTTGATTCTTACCGACCCACACGGTTCAATAGGAACTCTAATCTCCGAGATCACAACCTTTGTAATCACGGGAGCCATGAGCATTGTGGCCGCCGGGACACTTTCTGGCGCTGTGCTACTTAGAACATATAGCTAAGGTTCAACAACCTTATCAAAGTTCTATTGTCCTCCCACTTAACTTTTCGTGAAAAGTTCCTTCTCAAGAAACTTGACGTTCCAAGCAACAAACTCTTTTGTCCTCGGTGTTATGGAGAAATTCCCAACAAATTCTTTGGGATAACCTACAAAGACGTGCTTATCCGACTTTGGTTGTAAACATTTTACTTATGCATAGCATACCAAAATTTAAGAAAAGACAATTCGGTTTTTATCCCAAACCATAACTTACATGGTGTCATTTCAACGGATCACGATGGTGCTCTTTTTAGTGTAAAAGCGGTAGTCTCTAAATCTTTAATCCTTAAAACATAATGGAAGTTTTATAAATGACACCTTTGATCTTACCATGTCAAACAAGGTTTGATTTGATCTCTCGAACATACCATACTCCTGTGGTTTATCGGGAAATGCAAATTCATGGAATAATTCCTGAAATCTTAGGTGTTTTGCTAAACCTGTAACTCAAATATCTTCCTTTATGATCAAATCATAAACTCTTCTATTTTCTTGTTACAATGATTTTTCACTTCATCTTGAAAGTCTTTGAAATTTTTTCAAATGTTTCATACTTCTTCCTTATTAAGTAAATATATAGATATATTCACTTAAATTTCTGGAGAAAGCATATGAAGCAAAAGGATCCATCACATATGGCTACACATAATGGACTATATACATCAACATGCATAATATCCAATAAGTTAGTCATTCGTTCCTCTTTGGCCTATGAACGGAGTTTCAATTATCTCGAGGAAAGTTTCACCAGTGTCAATTGATCAAAATCAAAAGACTCCAAAAATCCATCAATGTGGAGTTTCTTCATGTTTACTTTCCAATATAATTCAAACAACGATGTCACTTCATAAGTGATCTTCCAATCATTTGTCTTACGACATTTTTGCAATAATGTTTATGGATGTGATTTCTCCAACTAGACTTGTAAAAGTTCATCCATCCTTTATGGAATACGGTAATTATTTGAACAACCATTGTTCTCGTAATACCGGAACAAAATAACAATTATTAAAACAAATCTCGAAGGCTAGGTTTGACGACAACAAAAACACAATAACATAAAAACACAATAAGGCTAGGGTAGATGGTATTATGCGAAGATGTGTTCCAGAATATGAACAAAAGGAGATATTGCGGAAATGTCATGGTAGTGCCTTTGGAGGACATCATGCGGGAGATAGAACCACATAAAAGGTGCTACAATCAGGTTTTTACTGGCCTACCCTTTTTAAAGATGCAAGAAAATTTGTCTTTTAATGTGATGAGTGTTAGCGAGTTGGTAATATTTCTAGACGCAATGAGATGCCTATGAATTACTCTCTTGTTATTGAACCATTTGATTGTTGGGGATTCGACTTTATGGGTCCTTTTCCCCCTTCAAAAGCTTATACTCATATTCTTGTTGCTATTGACTATGTTACTAATTGGGTAGAAGCCATACCTACAAAAAGTGCTGATGGTGAGACCTCTTTAAAAATGCTTAAGGATATTATTTTTCCTAGGTTTGGAGTGCCTAGGTATCTTATGACAGATGGAGGTTCTCATTTCATTAATGGTGGTTTTAGAAAGACCCTTGCTAAATATGATGTTAATCATATAATTGCTTCATCTTATCATCCTCAAACTAGTGGGCAATTAGAGCTATCAAATAGAGAATTAAATCCATCTTGCAGAAGACTGTCAATAGATCTAGGAAAAATTGGGCTAAAAAGTTGAATGATGCTTTACGGGATTATATAACTGCTTATAAAAATCCTATGGGAATGTCTCCTTACAAAGTGGTTTATGGGAAAGCTTGCCACCTGCCTTTAGAATTAGAACACAAAGCTTATTGGGCAGTGAAAGAACTTAATAGAGATTTCAAACTCGTTGGTGAGAAAAGATTATTTGACTTACGTTTGTTAGATGAGTGGAGGAGTGAAGCATATGAAAATGCTAGACTCTTTATAGAAAAAGTTAAAAGATGGCATGACAGGAGAATTCTTAAGAGAGAGTTCCATGTTGGTGAGAAGGTTCTATTGTATAGGTCGTGTCTCAGATTTTTTGCAGGAAAACTACTCTCAAAATGGGAAGGACCTTTTGTTATTAAATAAGTGTATCATTCAGGTGCAATAAAAATTTCTTCCTTGATAACACTACACAAGTGGTGAATGGTCAGATACTCAAGCACTATATTTCTGGAGATTCTTACAATGAAGATATGGATGCTATTCAAATGGCGACCCCAGAAAAATTTATCAAAGACCAAGTTCAGACACCTGCAGAGTCCATTTTCGAATAGGTAATAGTTCTGGTAAGAAAAGGTTCACGAAAAATCTGTCAAGTTATATTTTTGCAGTTTTTATCTAACAAGGAAAGCAATGAGGCGAAAGAGGGACGGAAATGGAGCCTGGGTGGCTCACACCACCCCGTGGCGCGGGCCCACCTGCCCGTGCCACCAGGGTTGTAGCCACCCGGAGCCCATCTCCGACCCGTTTTCTCCCAGTACATTCCTTTTGTTGTTAAACTTCGTAATATATAATCGCCCGGATCCCTCGAGGTTCATATACCGTGTTCTCGTCGTGTTTTCGTTTCGATCTGTTTCTGTCAGGAACTATTCTTAAAGTTTAGAGGCACAATGGTCTCCACCAACAACAAGGGCAAGGATCCTACGGAAGATGATCTCCAAGACTCTGAGCAGGAAGAGGAGATCGAGAGTGAAGTTGAAGAGGAGGCAAAGGAAGACCAGCATCCACACACCAGCACCACCATTGCAAGCATTGGAGTGGTGGAAAACCCTGCCAGGTTCAAAAGGTCTGCACAGATGTCCACTGGAGGGAAGACTCCGCGTCATTGCTTGGCTTCGCGGTCACCTCCTCCACGCACCAAGAATCCCTTTCATACCCTTATCCATGAGCATCAATTCTAGAATATGCCAAAGGAGAAACTACCCTCCAATTGGGATATGCCCCGATCTAACCATGTAGGAAAAGAAGACTTCAAGCAGGAAGAGTGGGGAAAGAATCATACGAGCTAGGATTCACAACCCGACATGATCATGAAACGCATTGAGCACAACTCAGAGTTGATTCGTACTCTCACCTTCGAGATTGAGGACTTGAGGAAATTGATTGAAAAGCTCATCGAGAGAACACCACCACCACCAAAGGAGTAATTCGTCATCAGGTTTTGGCATCCCCTTGGTTTGTTCCAAGCTTGGGGGAGTGCCTCGGTATCTCATCACTATCTTTTATCTTTTTACCTTTTAAGTAGAGTCATATCATGAATAGAGAAGTTATCATGTAGGATGGTTTGCATTGTGGAAGTGTCTCCCCTCTCGTTAGATATCTATGTATCCCTTGGTGTGAGTTGCCGTTATGGAATATTAATGAGAAGTTCTATCATTTACTCTTTTGCATATCTTATATTAGTTTTCAATTTCTTTTATATGATTGATCTTGTTGTTAGTATTGGTATCACTTTGGGATCATTAAGTAGATTTAGTTGGTTTTGGCAAACCTCGCTCAGTTAGTAGCAACACTATTATGAGAATTGGATGAAAAAGATAACAGTACTATTGAGAAATATAATTTCATCATCTTTCTTTCTTGATTGTCTCATAAGCTTAATATTCTCTAGTTAAGATCTTTTGTGATTCCAAGGAAGATTGCATGTTTTGTTTTTATCACTTGTATGTTTGTTTGTTTCCTTCAACTCTTATGCTTGCTACCTAGCCTTGCTAGCCTAAAACCTGTACTGAGAGGGAATACTTCTCGTGCATCCAATCCTTAAATCAAAACCTATGCCATTTGTGTCCACCATACCTACCTATTAGCATTATTGCTATTCCAAGTAAATTCATGTTTTTATCTACCTTCCAAATTAAACTTGTTATGTGAAAATTAGTGATTAAAGCTCTCATGAACTTGATGGCACACTTTACTTTCTTGCACTTAATAAACTTGAACCATTGTGCCCATCTATGTTGCGTATATGCTTGCGCTTTGTAAGTTGTGAATTAGCAGAACCATACTGTCATGGGGAACGCTTTCAACATTGCACTTTATTTAGTTGATATCATGTTATTTTACTTATGGATCCTGGTGGTGTGAAATGAAAGGGGAGCTTGTAAGGCTCATTGAGTTTGTATATGTGTTAGAGAAACGCCTGGGCGGCTGGTCTAATCCATGCCTAATCATGGTGGAAACCTGCAGCGTAACCATAATGAGCAATCTATGAAGCACCCTTGATACGTTGTAAACGTATCTATAATTTTTGATGTTCCATGCTTGTTTAGTATCTATTTTCTTATCTTTTGTCTACATTTGGAGATACTTTTATGCATTTTACAGAACTAACCTATTGACAAGACGCCGCAGTGCCAGTTGCCTATTTTCTGCTGTTTATGGTTCCAGAAAAGCTAGAAAATGAATATTCTCGGAATTGGACGATACAAAAGCCAAAGTCAATATTTCACCGAGGGGAACACAGAGCCAGAAGACAAGACGGAGTGGGGCCAGGGGCTGTCCACACCATAGGGTCGTGCGGGCCCCCTAGCCGCGCCACCAGGTGGTATGGGCCCCTGGTCCACCCTCTGACATCACCCTTTCGCCTATAAGAAGCCTCCGATGCAGAAACCCTAAAGAATCAAGCCTCCAGACATGAAAAGTTCCGCAGCACCGCCGCCACCGAAGAGGAGATTCGGGGGACAGAAGTCTCTGTTCCGGCACCCTACCGGGACGGGGAATTGCCCTCGGAGCCATCTCCATCGATCTCCACCACCATCTCCATCGCTGTTGTTGATTCCCATGATGATGAGGGAGTAGTTCTTCCTCAAGGCTAAGGGTTCTACCTGTCGTCGGATTGATGACAAGTATGCCATGAGGAGGTCCTCGAGGCGTGCGGAAGAGAGGGGTGTGAGACGTATGGTGTTCCGAGACGGTGAGCACACAAGTTTACCCAGGTTCGAATCCGTCGGCTTTGGACGGATCCTACTCTTGCTAGCAATCCAGTAATACGGCAGAGCCGGAATATGGGTTACAAGGGTTTCGCCTGTGCGAGTTGATGGTCTAAAGTGTTGGGTGCCCTAAAGGCTCTCCCTAGGACGGCTTATATAGATATCCGGCCTAGGGTTCACAAGAGAGATCTATCCGGCTACGACTAAGAGTCGGTTACAGAGTACATCTTGAACTACAAGTAACACTATGGGCCTAAGTCGGTAAGTCTTCTGGGACTTTCCGTAGCCGGATTGGACTCCGTCTTTCTCCCTGACTGCGCCGCCCGTGAAGAAAAGCTCTAACCCAAAGTGGGCCACCCTGGTCAGTGAGGAACTGTGAGGATACCTGGAAAGTATATCCCCAACAGCAGCCCCTGGAGGCCTCCAAGATCCAAAGTCGGATTTATCATCGTCTAGCTTAATCTTCGGCTTGTAGAATCTTGAAGGGTTCCTGAAACTTCACAACAAAAAATACAATCCGGGCCTTAAAAAATAAGTCGGACCTATCAACAGGTTACTCGGATTTTCCAGCTTGATTTCAAACTAAGCCGGAACTTGGTCTCTAACGCCACCTGACACAAGTCATGGTCAAGTCACGTCATCTGACAGGCATTCCGTCAGCACGACCGTTGGTGGGTCCGCGGTTCGCGGAACCGAGGCGCCGTTTCAATGCGCGCGCGGAGATCGAGGCGACGTAATCAACGTGTGGGTCCTTCCCAGTTCCTTCCACGACGCGTGGTGGTTACACTGTAGCATTTGCATGAATCTTGGCGCAGATAGGTGGATATAAGGGGTTAGGATCTTCTCCTTCTTTTTTCACCTGTCCTTTGCCTTTTCTCCTCCTCCCAATCTCTTTGCACGCACGGAGCTCCTCCGTTCCTCCTCCAAAAACTCCCAGCGCCGCCCATTCTAGGTCACCTGCTCGCTAGAGAAATGGCTTCCTCTTCCGGCTTGGCGGCAGCGGCGGCGACGGAAGCGGTGGCGGAGAAGGAGAGTTTCCGTTGGCTCTAGATCCCCTACATGATCGACGACGAGAAGCTCCAGAACATGGAGAAGGAAGGGCTCCTCCGTGCCGGCAACTGGCAGAGCGGCTTCGAAGAAACCGTCCCCAACCCGCGCGCCGGCGAGCGGGGCCACTTCGGCACCCACCTCGACAGAGGTTTGTCGTTTCCTCCCTCGGAGTTCTTCTCCGAGGTGATTGATCATTACGGAGTTCAACTCCATCATCTTCCTCCCAACTCTCTCTTAGAGATGAGCGCTTATGCTTCTTTGTGTGAGGGCTTTCTCGGCATTAGGCCAAGTTTAACCTTGTTCCGGTACTATTTTCATGTCCGGAGAAACTCTATTATTGCCGGTGTTCCTTACATCACCGGTACTATTAGTTTTTCGCTTAGACGCGAGCGCGCATATCCCAAAATCCTAGCCAGTGACTCGGTCAAACAATGGCCAGCCACATTCTTTTACCATAGGGATATTTCGGCTCCCGGCAAAGCCACTGCTTTGCCGGCTTTCATCGACAGAGCTGCCACGGCCCAACCATCCTGGGACGAGGCTCCTCTGGCTCTCACCGACGATCTGATCCTCGCTAAGAGGCGGATCGAATACTTGATCAAACACAAGGGACTGAAGGAATCCAACTTGGTCCAATGCTGGGTCTCACGCCGGATCTAGCCCCTTCAGTACCATAGAGATCGACTGCTGCATTCCATCACGTCATCCAAGAAAGACTCCCTCCTCATCAGCCCCAAAGCCTACACCACGCAGGGCTATATAAGCCAGATTAAGTGGCTGATCAGGGAGCGGATCGGGAGGAGGATCCCGGAGGTTTCTCTAGATATGCATACGGCGGATAACCTCGTAGTGCCGGTAAGCTTCTAACAGTACACCTTTTTATGTGTTTCAATCTTCGAGTTACATTGCAATACTGATATGTTTTCTTCTTTTCAGCTTGCTGACCTCCCTGAGTCGGAACTTGCTCCGCTCGAAGGATATCCTCCGGAGTTCTCTCAGGAGACAGAGGTGGTCCCATTGGCAGACCTTGCGCTCAAGAAGCGCAAAGCTCCAACAGTGGCTGTTGGCACAAAGGATGTGCCCGTCGTGAGGAGGTAACTTTCAATCACAACTTTCGCCTTTGTGCTTTACTCGAGTTTCTTTGCGAGATGTAATGTTTCCAACTTTACTACATTCTCAGAGCAAAACCGCTCATCAAGGGCAAGGGGAAGGGAATTTCTTCGAAGCCCTTCCGTCAGACGAAGCTTACAATAGCTTCTCCTGCCGTGGCTCCTCTGACTCCTGCCCCTCAACCTTCTGCAACGCCGGGGACCATACCTTCTCCGGTCGTCGCAGAAGATCCGGCTCCTTCAACGGAGCCTGTGATCCTTGAATCACAAACTGACGTCACCATGGGTGAGTAAGATTTAGATAAGGGTGAACCCTCTTTGGGTAATGATCCCTCGGCAGAAACCTTTGCCGAAACCCTTATCAGCAATCCGGGACTTGCCAAGTTTGGCCTGTCCCGGAAATCTGCTGAAGAGATCCAGCGTCTAGCCAGGCAATGCCTGGAGAAAAGAAACTTATCTACCGAAGAAGAAGCACAAGAGGCAGAGGACATCAAGTTCTCCGACCTTCTTGCCCAGGTGCGCCTTCGCGACGAGAGGATAAGGACCGGTGAGCTTCCAACAGCACCAGTGATTCCTCTGACTCTCGCCGAGAAGGTTGCCGTTGAAGTGAACACGAGTTTGGATAAACTCACTCGCGAACAATATGTAAGTCAGAATTCCAACTCCTGTTTTTCCTTTGTTTCATATCATATCCTCTAGCCCCCAAGCATGAAGTAGGATAAACAATCTAGGTTTATGCTTCATTAGGATGCCAAAGAATGAACTAGTGTAGCCCCCAAGGCTCGTGCTGATATTAGCAAAAATATTAGCCCGAGTCTTTAGTAGCTTTCTGACTTTGGGTATTCTAACTTACAGAAAGTATGTTCCTATAACCATGATTTATTGAAGAATGTCTGTGATAAGTGGAGAGATATCAAGGCTCTCCGACTTAAAAATGCTGAACTTAGAGTTGCCAAGGATGAGGCCGAAGGTAAATATTCCGAGAATCAAACCTTGTCTTTGTATTTTCAATGTCGAATTTTTCTGAACTATTGTTCTTTTTGACTTAAAGCGCTGGTAAAACAATCCTGCGCCATGATTGAAGAGGCCGAGAACCTCAAGACCTTGGTGGTGGAGAACAAGGAGCTTCGCCAAGAGCTGGATAAACTTAAGGCGGATCATGAAAAGAGCATAGCTCAAGTCCTTGAGTCCTCCTCCATGGCTACTGATGAGCGTGATCGCAAGATCGCTGCTCAAGATAAAACAATCTCGGACCTCAAAAATGAGCTTAGCAGAGAGAGGGACCTTTCCGAGGCGCTCCGGGCTGAACTCTAGAGTCTTCGGGAAGAGAAGACCAAAATTGACGACATCATTTTCGGTATGTTCCATCTGTCTGACTTTTCCACTTTCTTCGACTTCTATCAATTTCGGATTTTTCCTGACTTATTTTGTGTATAGGTCCCCTGAACTTGACGGACTCTTCCTCCACCGAGCCTCGCACCCACCGGCTTACCCAAGTCGGTGACCTGCTTCATGACTTCTGCCAATCCCTTGAGGACATCGGCGAAGCTCTCAAGATTCCGGACATGCACAGCATGTCAGATTTTCAGGTGCGGGACAAGGCAAAGGAGATGCCACAACTTGTTCAGGATTGGAACATGTCCTACGCACGGACTGTGGCGCAAAACGCTCTCACCATGGTCATGAGCCACCATGGAAACATGGAAATATGGCAAGTGACCAGAGGGTACTGCAAAGTAGATGAAGACGGCCAGGAGCAAGACCTTCAAGCCATCATGCACTCCTGTGCCGGATATGGGTGTCATGTGGCTGATTTGACCAGCTACGAGACCCCTTTCTTCACCCGCGTGGACACTCCGCCTCCTCCTCCAGAAGAATCAGCAGAAGTTTCCGACGATGAACGCACCATCTCGGATGTGGACATCTCGGAATGATACCAAGGCGGCGTATCCAGCGAGTCGGCAGCTCCTTCCTCTCCTGCATCATAGATTAACAGAAATATTTGTATTATTCTAAAAAACATGACGGGCCTGTAAATATGCAGTACTATGATTTTGCTAGTGCTAAGCTTTTGATCTATTCAGCACTTTTCGCTTAAATTTTTTTGTGTGCCTGAAATGTTTACATAAGCACTTGTATTTTTTCGTCTATACTTATCGTTTATCTGGCTTTCCGCCTCGTCCCTTTTGTGAGCCGGCTAAACCTTCTGTCGGAAACTTTGCCGAGCAACGGAGCTCAATTGCTAAACCAGTTTAAACTCGGAAACAAAGCCGGCTTCCATTACCAACAATTCACTACTCGGAAAATGCCTGCATCCAGCAATCAGACAAATAACCAAAGTAAAGACTAGAAATTTTTAGAGTTATACCTGAGGGTAGCAGTTTTAGAATCGGAAATCTAGAACAGAACGAACATGAGCATAAAGTACTTTCAAGCATTCTAGGATTTTCGACTATGACATGATCATTCGGAAATAAGATGGTAAATACTTCTAAGAAAAGATTGAGGCAACCAAAACTTTTATTTCTCATAGAACATGTACATATATATGTTTACAAAGAAGGATAAACTAAGAATAAAAGGGACGTAGCTGAGCAACATTCCATGGTATGTCTAACTCATTCGGATTTGTACTACCTCCAGCTCTCTTTCTCTTCTTAGTAGCAGGTCTTTCTTTGACTGGCCTCATGTGAGTTAAGTAGTACGATCCATTGTGCAATACTCGACTAACTAAAAAGGGCCCTTCCCATACTGGGGCAAGTTTGTGCTTTCTTTGTTGCACAAGCCGGAGGACCAAATCACCTTTATTGAAAGATCTATTTCGGACTCTCTGGCTATGATACTTGCATAACTTCTGCTGATAGGTTGTAGATCTCATTTCAGCAACGACGCGAACTTCTTCGACTAAGTCGAGATCGTTTTGTCGAGAAACCTCGGCATCCTCTTCAATATACACAGCCACTCTAGGAGAAGTGTGAATTAAATCACTAGGAAGAACTTCTTCTGCGCCGTAGACCAAGAAGAAAGGTGTGTATCCTGTTGACCTGTTTGGAGTTGTTCGTAAACTCCATATTACAGAGGGTAATTCCTCTGCCCAAGCCCCCGCAGCACGTCGTAGTGGTGCTTCGAGTCTCGGTTTTAGGCCTTGTAGGATTAAACCATTTGCTCTTTCGACTTGTCTGTTAGCCTGTGGATGTACGACTGACACAATGTCAAGCCGGATATTTTGCTCGTTGCAGAATTCAGCCAATTCTCCCATAGAAAAGTTACTCCCATTGTCCGTGATAATGCTATGTGGATAACCATACCGGATTATAACATCCTCGACAAATCTTTTGGCTGTTGCTCCATCACAACTAGTGACAGGTTTAGCCTCAATCCATTTGTTGAATTTATCCACCATTACTAAGAGGTGAGTAAATCCACTTGGAGCTCGTTTAAATGGTCCTACCATATCAAGCCCCCAGACCGCAAAGGGCCATGTTATAGGTATTGTTCGCAACTGATCAGCCGGAACATGAGCTTGTTTGACGTACTTTTGGCAGCCTTTGCACGTCTTGACTAATCGTTTGGCATCTGCCTGAGCTGTAAGCCAGAAAAATCCGTGTCTAAAAGCTTTTGCCACTAAAGATTTGGCTGCAGCGTGGTGACCACACTCGCCTTCATGGATTTCTCTTAAGATTTCTACTCCTTCTTCCAGAGATACACATTGCTGAAAAACCCTAGAAACACTCCGCTTATAGAGCTCACCTTTAACAATAGTGTAGGCTTTTGCTCGTCAGATAATCTGCCGGCTCAGAACCTCGTCTTCGGGTAATTTGCCATTTACCAAATAATCGAGGTAGTGTTGAGTCCAGCTGGGAATTACAGCCAGAACTGCTATCAAAGGTGAGTCGGATATTCCTCATCTACTCCCTTTATTGAGGGAACTTTGAGGTGCTCTAAAAAAGCGCCATTCGGGACCTCTTTCCGCGCAGAACCTATCTGAGATAATGCGTCTGCTTCCTCATTTTTTGCTCGAGGGATGTGTTGAACTTCAAATCCTTCGAATGATTTAGATAGATCATCCACGACAGCTTTATATGCTGTCATGTGTTTATTTGCATTACAAATATCCGACACTTGTTGAGAAACAAGATCCGAATCTCCATAACACATCAAACGTCGGATGCCAATATCCTTAGCAATCCGGATTCCATGCAGCAGTGCTTCATACTCGGCAATATTGTTTGTCGCTATGAAGTGGATCTGCAACACGTATAAAAGTATATCTCCTTGGGGTGATTTGAGCACCATGCCAGCCCCCGAGTCCCCGCGAGCCTTAGACCCATCAAAATAGAGGGTCCAATATTCCGACTCAGGGAGGATCATGTTCTCCTTCGTCTCTGTCCAATCAGCGACAAAGTCAGCGAGGATCTAGGATTTGATTGTTGTCCGAGGTTTATACTCAATATCAAAAGTGAAAGCTCTATGCCCCATTTGGCGACGCGTCATGTGGCGTCACTGTTGTTGATTATATCTCTCATGGGAGCTGTGCTCACCACAGTAATTGGATGCTCCTGAAAGTAGTGTCGTAACTTACGAGATGCTAGAAAAACACCGTAAGCCAATTTTTGATAGTGCAGATACCGCTGTTTTGACTCTGTTAGGACTTCACTAACAAAGTAAGTCGGACGCACTGTGTGCTCCTGATTTTCCTCCGGTCTCTCCACTACCATGACGATACTAACGACCTTATTTGTCACAGCAAGATAAAGCAACATCGGTTCCTGAGGTTCCGGCGCTGCAAGGATAGGAGTAGATGAGAGTACTTTCTTTAGGTCTTGTAGTGCAGCTTCATCTTCATCAGTCCAAACAAAATCCTTAGTCTTTTTCAGGAGTTTATATAATGGTGCGGCTCTTTCACCAAGCCGGCTTACAAATCGACTGACCGCAGCGATGCAACCAGTTAATCTTTGTACGTCCTTCAGGCGAGTTGGCCTAGAAATATTGAGTATAGCCTTGATTTTGTCCCGGTTCACCTCTATGCCTCTTTGAGACACGATGAAACCTAACAATTTTCCGGCTGGTATTCCAAAGAAGCACTTCTTCGGGTTAAGCATGATGTTATATTTTCGTAGGTTCGCAAATGTTTCCTCCAAGTCAGAAATCAGTGTTTCCTTCTTTTTGGACATTACTGCAATATCATCCACGTATGCATGTACATTGCGTCCGAGTTGGTCATGGAGGCAACGCTGCATCGTGCGCTGGTACGTAGCTCCTGCGTTCTTCAGCCCAAAGGGCATCGTAACAAAACAGAAGGTTCCGAAGGGGGTTATGGAAGAATTTTGACTTTGTCAGATTCTTTCATCCGGATTTGGTGATAACCGGAATATGCGTCGAGAAAACAGAGGAGTTCCAAGCCTGCCGTAGAATCGATAACTTGATCAATTCTAGGTAAATGAGCGGATCTTTGGAAAAGCCTTGTTCAAGGCAGTATAATCAACACACATCCTTAAATCAATGGTGTCCTTTTTAGGGACCATTACAGGATTGGCCGACCACTCAGTGTGGATGACCTCTTCTATGAATCCGGCTAACTCGAGCCGTGCTAGTTCCTTAGCTATTGCCTTACGCTTTTCATCGCCAAATCATTGTAGGGACTGTTTGACGGGTTTAGCATTTGGGTTTACATTTAGAGAGTGCTCGGCAAGTTCCCTAGGTACTCCGGTCATGTCAGATGGCTGCCATGCGAAGATATCTTGATTTGCTTGGAGGAACTTGACGAGCGTGCTTCCTATGTGCTACCTAGGCCTACGCCTATCTGGGTCACCTTGGAGGGGTCATCATCCTTCAACAATGTCTTCTTCGTCTCTTCTGATGCCTTGAACTCCGGATTTTGCTTTGTCACCTCCTTCTTTGTTGCGGGCATCTCGGATGGATCTATGCTCTTCTTGATCTCCTGGTACTCCTGGGCGTGCAGCACGGCTTCGGCAAAGGCAACATTTCCATCCTCGCACTCTCGCGCTGTAAGGATACCAACCTTATTAAAATATAAGGTAGGGTAGAATCCCCTGTGTTTACAATGCTAGTCCCTGGATCAATAGCTAGCATCCACAGTTTTGATGTAATATCAAGAGACAAAGGTCATAATATAACTTTATAACCAGGAATAAAATACTTTATTACATCTTACATAGCTCATTGGCTATTACATTACATTGCAGCGGAATAACTATAAGCATGGGTCCTTCATCTTCAAGGTGCCACAGGCAGACATGTTGGTTGTAGACTTTGTAATCCTAATCAATCAATCTTCACTAAAATCAATCAAACCTGCAACATTACAAGTTACAGCCACAAGGGTCAATACATTTGAATTGTATTGGCAAGTGATACTTTGGTAGTATAGTGGAGTCTAACATCTATATGCATTTGGCTAAGTGGAGTTGAGGCTTGCATTGCTCAAAATAGATTTTTCCTTATCATTTTGAAAATACTAAGTTTTGTTTGACAAAAACATTTTCTCCAATCAAAGATTTGAAGATCCTTCAAGGCATCTCTCCATCAAAGATTGAAGTTTTGACAAAATCATTTTCTTAACCAAAGATTGGAGATCCTTAAACAAGGCATCTCTCAATCAAAGATTGAAGTTTTGACAAAATCATTTTCTTAACCAAAGATTGGAGATCCTTAAACAAGGCATCTCTCAATCAAAGATTGAAGATTTCACACAACCCTTGTTCAACCCACAAGTTTTACTTAGAAAATTGGAGTGATGAGATTCTTGATTGCTTCCATGTCTTGATGCTCAAAATTGTCCTTTACCAGGGACATGGCTAAGTACTTAGGTTTTACACTCTACAGAGGTGGTGCACTTTCCCCACAAGACTTGGTTTCCCAAGACAAGATCTTTCAGAAGCTTTCCCTTAGACCATCATGGACACGCTCCAACCTATCAAACACTACCACCCACTGTCCATATGGCTAAGTTCTTGCAACCTATATGATCATGGCAGAGCCCATATTGCCAAGTGGTTGCACTTGAAGCTTCTCAACATTTGACATCTCAAATCTCTTTATTCCTAGGTGGCCATCCACAAGTGAGATACACTAAGGTAAACCATAGAAATGGGCCTTCTGAACCACTCAACCAAAAACCACCAAGCAATTACCATTCCACCCAGGTGATTCATTAACTTAGTTGTTTTATTAAACAAAAACATAAGTCCTCAGACTTAGAATATTTTTCATAGTGTGAATATATATTCCACCCATGTTTTCTATTAGCTAGGCTAAGCTTGATAGTAGTGGTTGGGTCTGTTGTCAGCGATAGAAAAGGAAAAGGAGTTGGGTCCACCAGTCATACTCTGTGTGGGTTTCTTTCGCGGTGAAGAAAAACGGTTCGCTCGGGTGGGGTGTAAGAACAATGGAAAGTGGGTCCGCTTGGCAGTGAAAGAAAGGGAGTGGGGTGGGGTCCAGGTTGTCTATGACTGAGTGGGTAAGAAACTGGGTGTGAAAAGAATGCTTCGGGGTTTAAGAGGAGGTGGGCTAGGTGGGCTGCTGTTGGGCCTTAGTGGGCTGGGTCTGTTTCCACATTTTTTTTTTCTGAATTCTTTTTCCCTTTTCTATTTCTGTTTTTCTGTTTTGAATTTTCAATCAACTATCAAACATTCAAACCATTCAAACAATTCAAACAAACACTCAACTTTGTACTTTGAAATTTGGTTCTGTTTATCAACATAATCCAAATCTCAAAATAAAAATAATATTTTTATTTATTTTAGGATCCATTCAATAATTAAATAGAATGGATCTTTAGTTATTTAATAAAATAGGGTTTGATTTAATTACTAAAATTTCCATTTGAAATTGCTTTATGTTTTTAAATCCCTTTAGGATTATTTGTTCACCAATTGGTAGGGGTTTTTGGGTAAGGGCTTTATTAGCTTTGGAAATTCAATTTCCTTATCTTATCATATCCATAAGATTTTATCCATGGTTCCAATTTGTGTGAAACCAACTTCTATGGTCTTTCTTGATCCTTTGTGAATATTTTTTGATCAATTTTGGTATGGATCAAATCCATGGATTTGGAGATAACTTTGGAAAATGATTTTTATTCCATTAGGGTTTTAGGATTTGGATTTATTTGCCAAATGTTTAAATTTCCAGATACATTCATTGGGGAATGCATTTCACTTGATTTGGATTTGTTGAATTCAAACTTTAACCAAAGTTTGTTCAAGGTGGGATTTCAAGTTTCCTTTTAGAAACAAAAGTTTCTTTTCACCCTGATTTTCAACAAAAATTTATTTTGTTTATTTATTTTTCACATTACAAGATTTGGAAAATCTTGGGATGTGACAGGCTACCACCCTTAAAATAAATCTCGTCCCGAGATTTGGGAAGGTTAGGGTTACAAGCAGGTTCAAAACAACTAGGGTACTACCACCCTTAAAATTTTTCCAACTAAACTACATGTTGGCCTTCTTGGGATCCTGGGGAAACTTCTCTAAGCAAACTTTTGCATTGTGTCCTTTATTTCCATACTTGAAACATGTGACTAGGCTGAGAACCTTCATAGGCTTGTTTATCTTGTGCTTCATCTTTTCTGGACAATTTCTTGCATAATGTCCTGGTTCTTTGCAATTGAAACACATCACTTGGCTAATATCTTTCTTTTCCTTGGGTAACAATTCTTCTTGTTTGTTTCCTTGGTTCTTCTTCTTTTCTGGGCATTCATTGGCATAATGTCCCATCTCTTTGCAAGTGTAACATTGCTCTTGAGTAATATCCTTCTTGTTTGGGTTGGGGCATTTCTTCTTCTTCTTCTTCTTGGGTTTCTCCAAAGATAGGAGTTCTTCTAGTTCATGCTCTTCATATTTCACTACAAAGGTGGGAAATCTTTCTCTCTTCTTGGGGCAGTTACTAGAGATATGACCTTCTTCTTCACAAGAGTAGCAACACTTTATGGTTACTTTGGATTTGGCATTATGTGGCATGGTTCTGACTTTGCCTTCATCCATCTTGGTAGAAGTTGTTCCCTTATGGAGGTTTCCAAACATTTGATGCATTCCATCTTGCTTCATTTGTTGAACTATAGGATAGATGGGGCATTGAATAGGGACATGATTATTTCCTTCACATAGGAAGCAAGTAACTTGGGATGTGGGGCATTGGTCAATTGGATGTTCCTCTTCACAATTGGGGCATTGATCTCCATGCTCCTTGGAAGTATGATCCTTGTCTCCACAAATATTGCATGCTTGGGTTCCTTCTAGAATAACATCTTTGTCATCCTTGTTGTCACAAACTCCTTGGGAAGAGTTGTCTCCCATGTTGATCATTTGAGTGGCCATCCTTTGCAACAATAGGGATTGAGTTTTCAAAAACCTTTGCATGGTTGGGTCTAATCGATTATTGTTGGCTAAAAACTGAGTTGTCACTTGGCTTAATTGGGTTTGGTTTGCTAGTAGTTATTCTATCATGTGCATCTCTTGGTTGTTGTTGTTGTCACCATCCTTGATGTTGGAGTCTCTTGGAGAAGTCATCTGTTTGGGTTGGGTTGGGGTTAGAATAGGCAAGATATTTCTAAGGAAATAAATTCTAATCACACACATCACAATTCACACAAGAAATGTGCAAGCAATCACAAACAAACACTCCACTCAAACAACAAGTTTCAAGCACATACTTAGGCAACAAAATATTTTTTGTTACACCACCTAAGTTGGTGTGTTAGACTTAACTAAAATATGGTGGTCCTTCTATATGGTTCTCTTGAAATCTTTCCATCCTTCCTGGTTGATTCTTCTTGAATGAGATCTTTGTATCCTTGGAGAATTCTTGTGTCTTGGTCACAAAACTTCAAAGGTGATGATGGCTCCTTCTAAGTTGTGTTTCCTTAGTCTTCAAATCTTGAGCAACATTTCCTTGTCTCACTTGTAGTCCTTTAGTGGTATCCAAGATTGAAGTCCTTGGTGAAAATGTTGAAGATGTTGAAGTCATTAGAGTTGATGAAGTCCTTTGCACATGGTGTAGTCTTTGGTCCATGGGTAGGTTTTTCCATCAAGTTGAAATAGAAGAGATGTAGAGTTGAAACCAAAATGGTTGAGGAAAGAGTTTACAAGTGTTTTTTTGTAAATAGTTTTTGGAAGAAAATGCAATTCCTATTTTTCTAAGGGTTTTTGTCCAATCCTAGGGTTACAAATCCTACAGGCAACACAATGCTCTGATACCATGTAAGGATACCAACCTTATTAAAATATAAGGTAGGGTAGAATCCCCTGTGTTTACAATGCTAGTCCCTGGATCAATAGCTAGCATCCACAGTTTTGATGTAATATCAAGAGACAAAGGTCATAATATAACTTTATAACCAGGAATAAAATACTTTATTACATCTTACATAGCTCATTGGCTATTACATTACATTGCAGCGGAATAACTATAAGCATGGGTCCTTCATCTTCAAGGTGCCACAGGCAGACATGTTGGTTGTAGACTTTGTAATCCTAATCAATCAATCTTCACTAAAATCAATCAAACCTGCAACATTACAAGTTACAGCCACAAGGGTCAATACATTTGAATTGTATTGGCAAGTGATACTTTGGTAGTATAGTGGAGTCTAACATCTATATGCATTTGGCTAAGTGGATTTGAGGCTTGCATTGCTCAAAATAGATTTTTCCTTATCATTTTGAAAATACTAAGTTTTGTTTGAAAAAAACATTTTCTCCAATCAAAGATTTGAAGATCCTTCAAGGCATCTCTCCATCAAAGATTGAAGTTTTGACAAAATCATTTTCTTAACCAAAGATTGGAGATCCTTAAACAAGGCATCTCTCAATCAAAGATTGAAGTTTTGACAAAATCATTTTCTTAACCAAAGATTGGAGATCCTTAAACAAGGCATCTCTCAATCAAAGATTGAAGATTTCACACAACCCTTGTTCAACCCACAAGTTTTACTTAGAAAATTGGAGTGATGAGATTCTTGATTGCTTCCATGTCTTGATGCTCAAAATTGTCCTTTACCAGGGACATGGCTAAGTACTTAGGTTTTACACTCTACAGAGGTGGTGCACTTTCCCCACAAGACTTGGTTTCCCAAGACAAGATCTTTCAGAAGCTTTCCCTTAGACCATCATGGACACGCTCCAACCTATCAAACACTACCACCCACTGTCCATATGGCTAAGTTCTTGCAACCTATATGATCATGGCAGAGCCCATATTGCCAAGTGGTTGCACTTGAAGCTTCTCAACATTTGACATCTCAAATCTCTTTATTCCTGGGTGGCCATCCACAAGTGAGATACACTAAGGTAAACCATAGAAATGGGCCTTGTGAACCACTCAACCAAAAACCACCAAGCAATTACCATTCCACCCAGGTGATTCATTAACTTAGTTGTTTTATTAAACAAAAACATAAGTCCTCAGACTTAGAATATTTTTCATAGTGTGAATATATATTCCACCCATGTTTTCTATTAGCTAGGCTAAGCTTGATAGTAATAGGATTCTTAACTTTAGGAAAATTTCTACTAATGTTTCATCTACTAGGTGCTACTATAGCAAGGTCTATACTTAGCAAAACAAAAACCATGCAAGTTTTACTTAGCAAAAACACTAATGCATAGTGAAAATAATGGGACAAAAGATATGAAGCATCACTTGCCTTTTTGGCAGAGGGTATAGGTTAACTCCTTGTCCTTGCAACAATCACACTCTTCAAGTCACTACAATCAATCAAGCAAGGTACAAACTCAATCTGCCAATCAAGCAAAACAACACACATAAATAACAAAGTCAAAGAAATGCATGCAAGCATGCCAAGCTTTGTTTTGTTTGAAAAAGTGGTTCCTAGTGGGTCATAGGCATTTTGAAAACACCTATTGGTCATTTTGTCAAGTGGCAAATCATTTGCAAAAGGTTTCACTATAAAACCATTTTCAAAACAAAGTGTTATTTTATGGGGTGAAGAAATATTTTTACTAAGGCATTAACCTATAGGGTTCACCAAATGAGTTGCTATTGCAAAACTTGGTGTTTGGGTCAGTAGGTTTGGTCCAAAACATTTTCTCAAAGTTTTCTTTATAAAAGTATTTTCATAACCAAAATCTTTATTTCCATTTGGCTAGAAATGGGCTAAATCAAGTTTTCCATACTAAACTTTACCAAATCCATTTTCCAAACTATGGGTTGGTTCCTAGGGTCAGTAAGGTCACAACAAACCATTTTGCAAAGGTTTTAACCCTAAAAACATTTTAAAACAATTTTTCTAATCTAAACAAGCAATCAAAAGAATCTGCAAAAACAAGCAAGCTAACAGATACTATTTGCTAAACTAAGGGCAGGGTTGGCTAGGTCTTGCTCTCCTGAATCCAACGACATAAAATTTGTAATTTTTGGACGTGTGGATCCAAAGATACAATGGTTTGAAAATGGCATCAAAATCTGTTTTCAAATTCTGTTTTAAAATAGAACAGTGACACGAGGCGTGTTTTAATTCGCCCGTACCGGTTCGCATGGATCGGCATCGTGGAGCGTTGGATCAACTCAAATCGCGCGGTCCAGAGGACATACCCCTTCGCGGTTAAGTGAATCTATCGTGCTCGCCCGATCTAGATCGAACGGTTGCTATTGCACTGAAGAACTGGCGGCGGTGGCTAGCGGCGCGAGCATCGGTCGACGACGGTGCCGATGCTACAGGGGGTGAGGGAGAAAGGGGAGATGCTCACCGGCCTCAGGGGGTCACGGCGATGCTCGAGGAGGTGTTGGTCGGGCGAGGGGCGCTCTGGTCTTGGCAGGATTTCTCGCCGGAGTGGAAGACGGCGTCGGGCGGCTCTGTCCACGGTCGGAGACGGTGCTGTGGTTCACCCCAAGATAAACGGAGGGCTGGGTTAGCTTCGCAAGGCCATGGAAAAGATGTTTGCGTGATCGAGGAGACACGGGGTGGTCGGAATCTACCTGTGGGCGTCGTCGGAGAAAGAGGCAGATGGCGGTGCTGCAGGTCGTCATTGTTGCCGACGCTGTAGATCACGAGAGGGCAAACCGAGAGCAGGGTTAGATGCAGGAGATCATGGCGGAGCTGTGAGCGTGAACGAGAGGGCTCGGGGCGGTCGGATACTACCTGTGGACGTCGTCGGAGAAGAACCAGACGGCGGCGATGCTGACGGTTGCCGAGGGCGAGGATAGGGAGCACCCTAGGACAAACGAATAGCATTATTAGGTCTGCGAGAGCAGGGCGGTCATCATTGAATCCACGGGGAAGAGAGGGGTGGTCAGGTTTACCGGGGAGACGTCGCCGCAGTTGGAGCAGACGGCGGCGCTGGCTCGGGAAAGTCGTTGCCGAGGCTCAGGGGCGCCCGCGGGTGAGCTGCGGCTGCAGAAGGGTCCACTGGGGAATGCTGAGCACATCAGCATGCTCGAGGAGGCAGGAGGTGGTGTGGCTTGGCCGGAATTGCTCGGAGGCAGCCTGGTGGCTCCGGGGAAGCGGGGTTTGAGGGGAATGAAAGAGGAGAGGGAGGCGTTTAAGTAGTTGTGGTCTCGGCGAGAGATTAACGCAGCATTAACGCGAATTTAATCGGCGGAATCAACGCAGGAAACGGCGACGAGGGAGGAAGAACAGGTCGTGCGGGTGAGAGAGAAGAACAGTAGTGGTGGGGTCTGTTGTCAGCGATAGAAAAGGAAAAGGAGTTGGGTCCACCAGTCATACTCTGTGTGGGTTTCTTTCGTGGTGAAGAAAAACGGTTCGCTCGGGTGGGGTGGAAGAACAGTGGAAAGTGGGTCCGCCTGGCAGTGAAAGAAAGGGAGTGGGGTGGGGTCCAGGTTGTCTGTGACTGAGTGGGTAAGAAACTGGGTGTGAAAAGAATGCTTCGGGGAATAAGAGGAGGTGGGCTAGGTGGGCTGTTGTTGGGCCTTAGTGGGCTGGGTCTGTTTCCACATTTTTTTTCTTCTGAATTCTTTTTCCCTTTTCTATTTCTGTTTTTCTGTTTTGAATTTTCAATCAACTATCAAACATTCAAACCATTCAAACAATTCAAACAAACACTCAACTTTGTACTTTGAAATTTGGTTCTGTTTATCAACATAATCCAAATCTCAAAATAAAAATAATATTTTTATTTATTTTAGGATCCATTCAATAATTAAATAGAATGGATCTTTAGTTATTTAATAAAATAGGGTTTGATTTAATTACTAAAATTTCCATTTGAAATTGCTTTATGTTTTTAAATCCCTTTAGGATTATTTGTTCACCAATTGGTAGGGGTTTTTGGGTAAGGGCTTTATTAGCTTTGGAAATTCAATTTCCTTATCTTATCATATCCATAAGATTTTATCCATGGTTCCAATTTGTGTGAAACCAACTTCTATGGTCTTTCTTGATCCTTTGTGAATATTTATTGATCAATTTTGGTATGGATCAAATCCATGGATTTGGAGATAACTTTGGAAAATGATTTTTATTCCATTAGGGTTTTAGGATTTGGATTTATTTGCCAAATGTTTAAATTTCCAGATACATTCATTGGGGAATGCATTTCACTTGATTTGGATTTGTTGAATTCAAACTTTAACCAAAGTTTGTTCAAGGTGGGATTTCAAGTTTCCTTTTAGAAACAAAAGTTTCTTTTCACCCTGATTTTCAACAAAAATTTATTTTGTTTATTTATTTTTCACATTACAAGATTTGGAAAATCTTGGGATGTGACACGCGCTTTCTTCGGGTCTCCCCTGATAGTGATCACGCCGTTGGGACCTGGAATTTTCATCATATTGTAAATGTAACACGGACGAGCCATAAAAGCCCAGTAAGCCGGACATCCGAATATAGCGTGGTACGCGCTCTTGAATAGGACCACTCAAAAGAAAGTGCTTCCGTCCGATAGTTCTTTGGAGTTCCAAAGGTAACATCCAAAGTGATCTCTCCTAGGGAATTAGCTTGTCTTCCTGGGACAACTCCATGAAAGATCACAGAGCTATGGTTCAGCTGTGTTTCTGAGATCCTCATCCGGCGTAGTGTTTCGACATAGAGAATATTGATACTACTACCACCGTCCATGAGGGTCTTGGAGAAACCATAACCGTCAATTAGTGGATTGACAATTAAGGCGTATTTTGCTCGCCTGTGCAACTTAGGCGGATGATCAACACGGTCAAATGTGATTGCCACTTCCGACCAGTCCAGATATTGGGGGACAGCCAGAACTATTGCATTGAGTTCATGTAGAACTGCTTTCTTGACCTTTGCTGGTTGAGATCCGAGGAAAGTGACATAAGTGTCCTTCTTGGTGGGGAAAGTTTTCTTCCCTTCCGGCATGGGATTTGAAGCATCAGCTTCCTCCATGTCGGAATCTTCCTTGGTCTCTTTTTCTTTTTCGGGATTCTTCTTTCCCTTCTCCCGCTTAGCTTTGTAGCCCGTAGTGTCATCTCTTTTGATGTCGTCATTGAAACGACATTCGGTGTTGGTGTGGGACGAGCCCCCATTGGCGTCTAGGTGATGCACACATGGGTTATTAGCAATGTTGGCCCAAGAGTAGGTTTTGCCTGGTTGCTGTTCTCCTCTACCTTGGACCCTTGAAGTCCCCCGGCCACGCCCGCGGCCTCCATCGCGTTCTCCTCGTCCTCTAGACCCGAAAGTAGCAGTGACCACTGCTGTTTCCGTGTTGGGTTTCTCTTCCGAGGTATTTTTGCACTTCTGAGCTTGTTGCTTTGGTTGTTTTGCCGACTAAGGTACAGCTAGGGCATTGAGCAATCCCTCTGCATCATCGTCAGCATCTGCATACTTGCTCGCTGTTTCTATCATCTCCCCCAAGTCAGTGACCTTGTCACACTTCAAGCGATGACGTAGTAGACCAATTGGGAGTCCTGCGATGAAAGCTTCAATCGGGGTTTGATCGTTTACTCCTTCAGAGGAGTTTTTGGTGTCGATCCATCATCCGAGGTAATCTCGGCAAGTTTCTCCGGCCTTCTGGGTGCAACGCTGTAGGTCTCCAACCGTACACGGCCTCCGATATGTGCCTTCGAAATTTCGAAGAACGCACTTTGCATGTCATACCAGTTGTGGATGGCGTTCTCCGGAAGTTCATTAAGCCATGATCGTGCCATCTTCCGCAACATAAGTGGGAGATATCGGGTTGCGACCAGGCTGTTTCCACCTTTGGCGATGCAGCAAGCATGGAAGAAATCTTGTAGCCAGGTATCTGGCCGAGCAATGCCGTCGTAGGCTTGGATATGCCTTGAAGTAGCAAATCCTTCCGGGAATCTTGTAGCTCTGATGCATGGTCCAAAGCACTTTGGGCCCATGTAGATATCATCGTTTTCGTAGCGCCGCGCCTCTATGTTGGAGTTGATCCTGTGCCTTGTGTCGTTCGGGGATAGAGATCGTCCCGAATGCCGGCTGTGGCTGCGGTGCCTTGGAGCCGGACTTCAGCTTCTTCCACCACCTCCTCTACCATGTCGTCCTCCTTGTCCCCCTTGGGAGCCGTTGTGATGACTGCTTGGTGGAGAAGGTGGGGCAGCTGGATAGTTTTCGGCTGATCGCCGGCCTCCGTCCGGAGCGTCATTATTCCGGTTCCGGGGAGGGTCTTGGCTACGACGAGCCCCCTGCCGGCTTGTCCCGGCATGGTTTCCGTCGTTCCTTCGTCCGTCGTTCCCACTACGGTGAGGCTCAGCCGGACGGCTTGCATGTCTAGGAGGTGGCATTTTTTTGACGATCCTCCTCCCGACGTTTCTCTTTATCTTCTCCCCTTTGATCGTTAGACTCTCGTCGGGGAGGATTCCTCGGATTCAGAGCAGCGATGGCTTCTTTCTCGGCCGCTGGGACGACGTTGCTCCAGTCACGCATAGTCTTGCGATGCTGTCCTAACAATCCGGTTCTCGAATAATTGTCCTCCCGTCGTTCGGGGCGATGATGTTGCTCCGGAACGCGATGGGGTCTTACGTCAGCCCATGCTGGATCTGTGCGACATTGGCCGGAATCTGAGACCAGTTTTTGACTTCTGGACAGGGCGACCTTTTGCTACTCTAGTCCCTTGTTGAGTAGTTTGATACCCAAACGGATCTCCTCTGGTCCTGGATTAGCCGATAGAATTTCTTGGGTCGCCACGGTATTCTGTACTGGGGTTGGGTATACCCAATCTCCTTTGCTATCTTTCCGTGGCTTCCCCATCTCAGCTCCGAAAAGGACAGCACAGATATGTGGGAATTGGTCGTCATTGGTGTGACGCTTCTGTGTCTTCTGATGCAACCGAGACATGTAATCCTTAGTTGCCATGCGTTTCTTCTCCTTCTCGATGTTTTTAGCTTCATCTAGGAATTGTTGACGACGCGCTTCTAGGGCTTGGGCCCTTTCGTCCAGTTCTTCCGCAGTAAGTTCTGCAGCTGTAGGGATAGGTGTGGTTAATGCAGCATCGATGAGTTTACGCGCACCTTCGGTGATCACGTGTCCATCCACCGATTCTTCTTTTTTCGGATCTTCTCGGATAAGTGCTCCATCCGAGTCTTCTTCGTATTCCTCGGCAATCACCTCCTCTGCCAGAGGGTCTTTTGTCGGGGTCTTGTTCTTCTTGTTCTTCTTCTTTGCCTTCTTGGCAGCACCGGTAGCAAAGACGGCTTTGGGTCCGTTTCCCGGAGTCAAGCTTTGATCGGTACTTTCGGACATCTGGACTTCGGGATTATCTCCGACGTCCATGTCATCCTGCGCTTTGGGAGAGTGTTCCCCGGATCCTTCATCCATGGCTTCTCCTTCTTCTACAGCTTTGGAGTTATACTCCTCTTCATATTCCGCGGAGAATTTCCGGAAATCCGCTGACGTCATTGATTCATCCGAAGATGCAGGTACGTCGGCGTTTGTTCCAATTGCCTCCAGCACAGAGTCGATGTTTTCTCCAGCATCGGCAAAGCCGGATCCGGATCCCACATATCCGACAAAGTGCGATGCGTACTTCCTGAGGTACCTTCGGCTCTCGCGATCAGCCATGTCGAAACTTTTGATGGTTTCGAGGATTGCATCTGTGCTTGCATCTTCCAGTATCATACGTCGTAGTGTGTACCTCAGGAAAGGCCTGTCTGTCCCGGCGTCATCAGAGCCAGAATCAGTGTCGTTGATTTGCTCCTCCTGAATTTCGACTTCCACGGGTGGGTCGATCTGGGATACGGCTTCTCCAGGGAGATCCACTCCAGATTCGACTTGAACCGCTAGGTCTTCTTCAGTCTTGGATTTCTCCACTATCTCCGCAACTAGTGCGGGCTGGGTGGGTTTAGGGTTTTCTGAGATCCAGAACTCTGCCACCTCTGCGGACAAAGGGGACCCAGAAGATTCTTCTGCCTCTATCATCACTGCTGGGGTGGGTGGGGTAGTTTCAGTGAAACCGATGTAAACATCGATCTCGCCAAAAGACATGATTGTGTAGGCAGTCACAGCCTCCCTAGCCGGAATCCAAGTCTCGTCGAGAACGATGAGAGGGACGTCGCTGGCGTAGAGGATGCGACCGACGGCAATAGTCTTGCCGATTCCGATTCTTGCAGATTCCGCTCGGAACGCAGATCCGAAGCTCACTTGCCCCATGGTGGGCGCCAACTGTCGTCGGATTGATGACAAGTACGCCATGAGGGGGTCCTCAAGGCATGCGGAAGAGAGGGGTGTGAGACGTACGGTGTTTCGGGACGGTGAGCACACAAGTTTACCTAGGTTCGAATCCACCGGCTTTGGACGGATCCTACTCTTGCTAGCAATCCAGTAATACGGCAGAGCCGGAATATGGGTTACAAGGGTTTCGCCTGTGCGAGTTGATGGTCTAAAGTGTTGGGTGCCCTAAAGGCTCTCCCTAGGACGGCTTATATAGATATCCGGCCTAGGGTTCACAAGAGAGATCTATCCGGCTACGACTAAGAGTCGGTTACAGAGTACATCTTGAACTACAAGTAACACTATGGGCCTAAGTCAGTAAGTCTTCTGGGCCTTCCCGTAGCCAGATTGGACTCCGTCTTTCTCCCTGACTGGGCCGCCCGTGAAGCAAAGCTCTAACCCGAAGTGGGCCACCCTGGTGAGTGAGGAACTGTGAGGATAACCCAGAAAGTATATCCCCAAAACTACCGGTAGCTATGTGTTCATCTCTCTCTATGCATGATCATATTGTGATCATGAGCTTTGTAATCAAGTAGATCTACTTTGCTACTCAAGTGCTTTAACAGATCTCTGCTCTCCCCATGTGTGTGAAAGTGACAGCATGCACACCATGGTGGCACTTAGGCTAGATATTACAAATACTTGTTATGAGTTATATTTGAGTTGGTTGTCTCTATGAAATTGTGGTGTTTGTTGGAACCATCTAGCGCTCAAGGTGATAGTGTGGGGTTATTTAGATGGGGAAAGCGAACTTTGAGGAGTGCTGTTATAGCCCTACCATGGATTAGAGTGTCCAATCGGAGAGTAGTTCAGAGTAGTATCATGAAGGGAAGATATTTATATGAGAGTGTTCACTAGCGAAAGTATGATCCCTAGGCCTTGTTTCTAAGCATTGAATCACCGTATGCAACTAGATCTATTACATGTTTGCTTGCTTCCATCATTTTGCATTTAGTCTCTTCCTACCCATGAAGCTCTTTTCTGGCACCGTTACCACTTATAATTATCCATATTACTTGTATTTCACTATCTCTTCGCCGAACTAGTGCACCTATACACCTGACAAGTGTATTGGGTGTGTTGGGTACACAAGAGACTTCTTGTATCTTGATTGCAGGGTTGCTTGAGAGGGATACCTTTGACCACTTCCTCCCTGAGTTCGATAAACCTCGGGTGATCCACTTAAGGGAAACTTGCTATTGTTCTACAAACCTCTGCACTTGGAGGCCCAACACTGTCTACAAGAATTGAAGCGTGCATATAAATCAATCCTCTTTATAAAAAAAAGACCTATGCAAATAGGAAAGAAAAGAGAGAAAAAATAGATACCTATGCAAATAGGAAATAAAAGGATGCTGAGATGCTCATTGTCTACTTGCCTTGTCATTTTGATATGGGGATTCTTCCGTATCATCGGGCAAGGGGTACCCCGTTGGCGGTTCTCTAGGATACACATGTACTTACGATGACAAGAACTTAATTGTGACTAAACTTGAGTAGCATGAGGAACGGTCTTTGTAAGTAAGGGGCATGAGATTTTTAGCTTATAACATGTCAAGCATATCCTCATATTTGTTCACTTTAACCTTATTCACCTAAATATGCTTATGATAGGGGCAATGAGAGCTGAAAGCTAATAAGTACTCCCTCCGTTTCAAAATATAAGATGTTTTAGCTTTGTGAAGGGAGTGTATCTAGACCCTTTATAGTATGTAGGTTCATCTAGATTTGTAGTGAACCTATACACTAAAAGAGGTCTAGATACACTTTCTTCACAAAGCTAAAACATCTTATATTTTGAAACGGAGGGAGTACCATAATTTTTGGAAGCTCTTTATGATACTTGAAATCCCTGGTTCCCTCTGCGAAGGGCCTATCTTTTACTTTTTAGTTGAGTCAGTAAACCTATTCCCTTCTATCTCAGCAAGTATTTTGAGTTGTTGTGTTTATTCATTCATATGATGGTTTATTCAATCATGTTCCTTATGTTCCTTGTTTTGCACATTGCTCTTATCTTAGTGAGTATTACTTTGAAAGCTATCATTGAAAACCCCATTATGTTTGAACTCCTGCATATTGTTAACTATTCTTTGACCAAGAGCAAAGTTTGCCATTACCAATTATGATTTACTTTGTGTATCTTTATTGTGTTTCCTTTACCTATTGCAAGTTAAGTTATATAATAGTGAGTTGTCTTCTATTATGATTTGTGTATTGATGAATGTGATGCTTCTTCTCCGTATTCTTTTATCGACTCTTCACTCCATAAACATGAGGTCATGTTTATTGAGCTCAGTTTTCACTTGGGGACGAGCAAAGTCTAATCTTGGGGGAGTTGGTACGTCCATTTTGCATCACTATTCTATATCATAATTTACTGTTATTCATTGATATATTTCATATTAAGAGATGATACTTATGTTATTTCATCTGTTTTTGCATGGTTGATGACTTTTGGAGGATGGACCACTGAAGTCAGGATTCTGATGGAAAAGGCACTGTTTGGAGGCGAAATTCGCGAAGATCAGAAAATTCTAGAAAATACATGGAAAATCCTATTTTTCCAGAAGACGAAGGATTCCAGAAGGGGAGCGGAGATGGGCCACAGGGGGCACACACCACCCCTGGCGCGGGCTACCATAGGCCGCGTAACCAGGTGGTGTGTCCACCTTGGCCCACCTCTGGCTCTGCACTTTGGCGTATATTATCCTCCCAAAACCCTAGAACTCAGGGAGCGACCAGAGAAAGGTTCCGCCGCCTCTACGGGGCGGAAAACTGCAGAGAGATAAAGAGCTCTCTGGCATGCAGAAATCTTCCGGGGAAATTCCTTCCCGGAGAGGGGAGATCATCGCCATCAACACCATCATCAAGCTGGACTTCATCGGGATCATCATCATCATCTCCACCGGCACCATCATCACCACTCCATACCGTTGTAACAATTGGGCTGAATCTTGCATAGTTCTTAGGGGAAACTTTCCCGGTGTTGATTACTTGTTGTAGTTGATGCTATTGAGTGGAACCATTGAATTATTGTCTATGTTCAGATTGTGACTTATCATTATTTCATCTCTGATCCTGATCCATATAATGTCTCGTGAGTAGTTCGTTTAGTTCTTGAGGATATGGGAGAAGTCATGTTGTTAGTAGTGGAATTGTGTTGAGAAAGATTCAATAGTTTAATATTTAAGGTGTGGTGTTATTCTTCTAGTGGTGTCATGTGAACGTCGACTACATGACACTTCACCTTTATGGGCCTAGGGGAATGCATTGTATATTTGGCTACTAATCGTAGGGGTTGCTGGAGTGACAGAAACCTGAACCCCCGTTAGGAAACCTTGCACAAGGGAGTATAGGATATCAGAGTTTAAAGTTGTGGTTAGGTTTCTATCTTAATTACTTTCTTGCACTTGCGGATACTTGCAAGGGGTATAATCACAAGTATGTATTAGTACTAGGAAGGTTAGTACATTAGCACAGGTTCACCCACACAACACTTGTCAAACTAAAGAAGATTAATCAACTATATGAAGCGAAAGCACTTGACGATATTCCCGTGTGTCCTCAAGAATGTTTGGTCATCTTAAGTAATACAACCGGCTTGTCCTTTGCTAAAGAAAGGATTGGGCCACTTGCTGCATTTATTATTATTGTCTTTTATCTACTCGTACTTTATTTATCTGCATTATCAAAAACCCCTAAAAATCCGTTTGCTAAGTATTTACAGAGAATTCCTGCTCCAAGCCACTCGTCAACACCTTCTGCTCCTCATTGGGTTCGACACTCTTACTTATCAAAATACTGTGATACACCCCCTATACTTGTGGGTCATCACAGTTCAAGATGCAAAAGGCACTGTCAGAACATGTGAGGCATGTCAAGGCTTTGCAACAAAGCCTGGAGCACCCACTGCTGAGTTGAATCCTATACCTTTGACCTGGCCATTTGCTCAGTGGGGACTCGATATGGTGGGAAAACTTCACAAATCATCGCCAGGAGGACACGTCTTTCTGCTAGTAGCAGTCGACAAATTTACTAAATGGATTGAAGCAATGCCTGTCACCACCCAAGACAGGACTTCGGCTATGAATTTTATCAAATCCATAGTATTTCGGTTTGGCGTACCGAACAACATCATCATGGACAATGGGACCATTTTCACTTCGAATGAGTTCAAAGAGTACTGCCAGGAGATGGGCATCAAAGTAAGCTACGCTTCGGTAGATCACCCGCAAACAAATGGACAGGTAGAAAAAGCCAATGGACTAGTTACTGCTGGACTCAAGAAAAGACTACTGGAACCACTTGATAGAGCAAAAGGAGCATGGGTGGATGAACTGCCATCTGTATTATGGAGTTTACGTACAACTCCAAATAATTCAACACAAGAGATGCCTTTCTTTTTGGTCCATGGTGCGGAAGCTGTGCTTCCTATTGAGGTGTCACACGAATCCCCAAGAGTAGCTGCATATGATGAAGAGGAATCAAGAGAAGCACTTGAAGATGATATGGATGCACTTGATGAAGCTCGAGATGAAGCCTTCCAAAGAGCAACTATATACCAGCAAAACCTGCGCAATTACCATAGCAGAAGATTGCGGCCTAGGTCCTTTGCAGTAGGGGACCTAGTTCTTCGCCTCAAGCAAGATGGCCACAAGAAGTTAGAATCGCCATGGGAAGGACCATACATCGTCACAGAAGTTATTCCCGAAGGAGCATATCGACTATAAGACAAGAAGACATGAGTAAATTACTCAAATCCATGGAACGTAGCACAACTACGACACTTTTACGCATAAGTAATATGATAAGAGTTATAGTTCGGCTTATTAAGCTAGAATAACCAGGACAACGGCTACAGGCCATCCGTTCAAAGAATAATGTATCATCGATTTTTTTGCCTTATATATATAGAGATAAGTTATTTGTACCTTAATATTTTTTTTGTTCAAAAGATCAATGCTTTCCATCAAGCTAACAGCGATTATGAGCCTATGTCCAGATACAGGCATCCGAACATAGCCTCGGGGGCTACTCGCATCAGGAGCGCTGGCGCGCACACGATAGAAATCCAGTTGTGCATAAAATATATTCATGATTGCAAACACCTTTGAGTTTTACACCAGTGTATCCTCAAAAGGGTATTACTCCCGTAGGGAGCCAGTATAAAGCATTGAAATTATCTGATAAAATCAGAACCTTGACGGCCCAGCAGGCCAACCGCCAAAAAATCCAACAATCTCGGATCATGCTCAGATGTGACAGAAAATCCGAATGCCGTGTTCAAAAACATGAAGGTAAGACCTCAGGATTCATCCTGTGTGGCCTGGTAAACACACAAGAATGCACTCTACCAGTAAATATCTGTATCAACGATATGATGAAAAATCCCGATGGACGCGTTGGGTACCCTATAAAAATAGAAAACTAGAATTCAGTATTCAATATGACCTCAGCGACTCGAACTGAATTACGCCAGTAGAAAATTCCGGATTCGAGCCTAGGGACTTGAATTTGATGTAGGACAACCTTGTTTTTGCCCAGGAGCAATTAACTGATTCCCGATCCATCACAAGCATCAGACATGTTGTACCAAAATCCCTACAAAGATAAAAAGGAAAATGAAACATTGAGACTCAACCTGAAACTGTGGTTCAAGTGGAGTCTCAGGGGCTACTGACATAGGTATGATTACTCGGATGCTCATGATTCGCTACCCTATGATTGGATGAACGCTTACGGCCCACGAAGGTTTCAGATGATAGCCCAAGGAAGCAATCGACAAAGGCTTTGATTGTATTAGGAAAGAGACTATGAACCGACATTGTGTTGGTATTGTAATTACGCGTGTATAAAACCTATCCGCATACAGCTTTGAGATCCGACCTATTATATATAGACGGGAGAATCCCAAGCGAGGGTACCGAAATCTAGAAGACAACTTGTAATAGTGCAATTGCTCAATATTCAGGCGACTTTGATTCCATTGTTTCCCTGACATCCGACGAAATCCCCAGCATTCTCTTTTCCGTGAAACCCCAAGTCCATCACCATGGGCATTGCCGAGGTTACCCCTTGTCATGCACACTAAGGGATAACGCTTTCATTGGTATTTTAATTATGGATCATCTTATTAGGCTACCATCGAGTATCTAATACTAGCACACAATAAGAAAAACAAAAAACAAATATTGAATCTAAGAGTGATGCGATATGGTCCTTCTCGCTGTGATCTCCATGCCGCGCCTCCGGATTCCGGCATCGTACACACTAGGATACATGTGCCTTCCAGCGTGGTAGTCTGTCACCTCCGTGATCATCCACTACTACTTACCAAAATAAAGTAAGTACTTTACCTTTGCCACAACCATATCTCATCACAACACCCCCTGCAAAACAAAGTTAGACGCCTCTACTTTATCTTTGCATGTTTTACGTGGCTGATTGGGCTTTCGCACAAGAACCGTTCTTACCTACGAACTTTCACCACAATGCTGATCAAGTAGTTGTCTATACTACACCCCTTTCGAGGCCCTCCGTTGCAAATGGCATACCAACTAATGCGAGAGAGACAGACACCCCCCAAATCCACTTTATACGATACAAGCCGTATGTCAAGCGTGGACCAGTCTCGCGAATGAACGCGTAAAGTCGGTTGGGGGCGCTTCATCAAGCATTGCTGCGGTATACACAAGTACACGTGGGAGGGTAATAACTAAAATATCAACACCCACACACTACATCTCGTGTGTTCTACCCGTACTAACAATACTACACATAGATCTAGCTCTGATACCACTATAGGGGTTCGCGTATGAAAACAATAAATTTTACCCTACGCCCAGAACCCCATTTGCCAGGACCTATCTATTAGTAATGCAGTAACGGGAGGGGCTTTTCGCGAACTTACCCTTGAAGACCGAAAACCGTTGTTAACGCTCGGGAGAGTGTGGTTGATGTAGACGAACCGAAGCCGACCTCAAGGTCGTGTTGAAGTCCCGACGCTCCTGTGGCTCCGACGAATCCTAGTGCCCCAAGTGTTGCACCTCGCAGGGAGTTACACACATCCGGTGCCTGGCGATGACTCCCGCTTCCCTGATCCAGCAGTAGTTGCAGAAGTAGAGCTCCTAGATTTGAATCCTGCAGCGCGACGACACTCCGTGCTGAAGAAGTCTCCTGCTCGCGCGATCCAGACTTGGGACCACGGTCATGGGAGAGAGAGAGAATCAATTGGAGGTCTCCCCAAAATAGAGGGAACCTCTTATTGATTTCTGTTGTATTTAATTTGTCAATTACCTCTCTTTATATAGGGGACCCCCATAGCTAACTAGCTTAGCCATGTGGGACTAAACAAGGGAGAGGGGAGAGCGGGAGTTTGGCCGGCCAGCCATGGCCCTTGTGGGCCCCGCGTGGGGTGCCCAAGGCCTACCTAGCCACCCCTCTCTCTCCTCCCTTTGGTCTTTTCCCTCATGGGCCCTTTTTCCTCCGGATTTGGCTGAATTAGGTATTTGACCCTTTTTAATTCTTTTTTCTTTTATTGAATAAATAAATTGAATGATTAAATCAGTATTCAACATTCACTTACATATTATTCAATCCCCATTGATGTGGAACTCATTCCCTCTCATTCCATACATCCTCCAGACTTACCGAAACCCTTCTAGTTTTCTCTCTTCTCTTTTATTTGGTGGTTCTATCGATCCTAAAAACACTCTCTGAGCATCATCAAGCCCTTAAGCGTGATACCCCATGGCTCAGCAACACTCCAGACATGGTCGGGACCCTCCCACACCAATGATCAATCGAGGGATCTGGATGGCCATGTGACCCCTGTGCATTCCATGAAATCTTTTGTCGTTTGAATCATGAACATCGTGTCTTATTTCTTTTGTCTCTAGATAATTGCATTGTCTGAGATCTGATCAATGACATCACCATGTCATGTTCAATCTTGTTACTGACAAATGCTACTTGACTCGTTCCGACAAGTGATATCCCCGTTGAAAGGATCATATGGGCACCTAGAGGGGGTGAATATATATGTGCTACTTCAAATTTTACTCTTTTTCAAAATAGGGGTTGACACAAAGGTAAATTCTCTAGATATGCAACTAAGGTGAATTTACCTATATGTCACACTAGCACAACTAACTAAGCAAGAACAAGATAAGTAAGGTGCAGTAAAGGATATAAGTAACCGAAATGAAGCACGTGGAGACACAAGGATTATTTCCCGTTGTTCCTTCCTTTTGAGGGGAAGTATGTCTACATTTGGAGAGAGGGTGGTATCAAACCACCAACACCATGAGAGGCCTCCCTTGTTGTCCGGTGAACCTCACCCCAAGGGGGTCAATTCATGCTTCCACTATATCGACAACCTTCAAGGTGGTAGCCGACACCCTTACAACAAGTTCGAGGCACACATCCACAACTTAATTGGAGGCTCCTGAATCCAAGCAAGTTGTCACCACAATTAAAGACAAGCTTGTAAGAACCAAAACAAGGCCTAGGGTTTCCACTGAAACCCTAGAGAAAGGGGCCCTCAAGTGAATGACGGGAAATGAAGATCTCTCTTGGTGAAGTTGTAGATCAATGCCTCATCCTTCGATTCCCTAAAGATCAGTGACTTTGGGTGGTTGGATGAAGAGATCTTGGAGTTTGGTGGCTCTAATGGTGATGCTTTTTTTTTCTGGAATGAGCAGCTGGAGGTAGAAGATGAGGTCCTCTATTTATAGGCTCCACTGCTGCTGCCCGTTTTCTGTCTACTGGAGAACTTCCACACCGGAGATTCCGGTCTATAGACCAGAGACTCCAGTCTACACCGGAAACAACAGACCATCTCCGATCCATCTCTGGACCACCATACCGAATGACCTATGTCTAGTATTGTTGCCCACTCCAGGGACTTTGGCAGGAACTCCGGACCAGGGATACCGGAGACTCCGATGTTTCCACACCGGAAACTCCGGTCTGAGATATCACTATGGAGATTCTGGCTAGCATCCTGTCTATCTCCGGACCCCCATACAGAATGACCATGGACATCTTCTTGAACTCACTTCGGAGACTTGTGGGGAAACTCCGGGACACAACAGAGACTCCAGTGTCTACACATCGGAGACTCCAGTTTGAATTCTTCACAAAACATCAGTTTTATCCAGGGATTTTCCCACTAAGATATGGCCTTTTCTATTTTCATTAGATTGAAATATAGACATTAACACACAGTAAAATGATCCTCATGTTTTTAACGAACACCAAAATAGACTAGGACAATAAATATCCTTTCAATCTCCGCCTTTTTGGTGTTCGATAACAATAAGAAATTTTGCATGAAAACAACCTAGCTAAGCTCCCCATGACGATGTGCATCAAGATATACATGTAATACAATCCATGCCAGGAACATAGGAAGTAAAGGCCTACATATCACATAGAATTTCACCTGGGCCTTTACCTTTACCATTACAATAATAATAGGGCATAGCATGTCCATGTGTAACAGATAGTCTCACATAAGAACCAAATAAATCAAATGCAAATGTTTGAAATTTAAGGTACACAAGCATAAGCAAATAAGAAGTAGCCTATGCTAATGCCCATCCCATGCAAAACCACAGATGTCCTAATAGACAACTTCTCCCCCTTTGGCATCGAAATGCTGAAAAGGGAAAAGTCCAAGCTATTGCCCCAAAGGAATTAGTCAGAGTCCTCGTCATCGTCATCATCCACATCCTCGTCCTCATCATAGTCATCATCAGCAGCAGGAGTCTGAGGGCCTTTGCCATGAGGGCGAGAGGAGGAGGTGCCCTGTGGAGCAAAACCATAAGTAACCTTAGAGAAAGTCTGCCAATCAACTAAGCTTGCATTCGTTGCATTCCAAGCACCAAAGGAGAGTGTGTGGTCTGATTATGTAGATGGTCCAGCCCCATGCTCATCACTGTATTCAGACTCCCCTTCCTCTTCTTCTTCTCCTTGAGCCTTGATTTCTTTGAGGAGCTTTTCAATTCTGCTGTTGCTCTTATAGGAGTCATGTTGTCCCTTGCGGATGTCCACATTCATGCAGCAAAGTCTTTTCTCCTAGAAAGATGCCTTCTTGACCTTCTCCTGAACAAACTCACGTGTGACAGGAGCCATGGGAGCATTGGAGGCATTCTTCCTCCTAGAGCCCCTTGGTGGAGTGGGAACCCACTCAGCCTCAGAAATCTCATCATCCTCACTCTCAAACGGCTGCCTAGGAGCAGGATCCATTCTCCCTTTATTTTGAAGACACACCATGGCATGTTCCGTAAGGTTGGGAGGAAGGGCAAGAGGTGAACCATGGGCTTGAGTATTGATAAGCCTCATCACAAGAGCAGCATATGGGGAGATTTCTTGAAGAGAATAGCATGGTGCATCTCCTCAAATATAAAATCCATAATGTTAATAGCATATCCTTCGGCACCAGGGCTAACACAGTATACCTTGTGAGCGTGGTGGAGTAAGTTGACAAGGCCACACCTAATGGCATCATCATTGCCAGCACTGGGGAAATGTTGTGGCGAAAAATCCTCAACAGTAAGTTATAGAGAGGCTTGAGGCCCTTGGCCTCACCGATGACACCCTTGCTGCCATAGAGAGGTGCCGACTTGTTCTTATTCTCTCCAAGAGGAGCATCATGCATATGGTGCCCAACATGAATAGACCACCCTGGAAAGTCTCATTGATGGCCCTAGCAAAGTCAAAGAAGTTAGCAGTGCAGTGGACATTGCCAGTCATCCAAGTCATGGTTCTTCCCTGATCAGTCCCAAACACAATAGTTGCATAGAATTGATGGACAAGGTTGATGTTGTAATTCTCTTGGAGCTCTATGATCACGTGCAGTCCAAGCTTCTCAGTAATCCACAAAGCATCTTAAAAGTAGTTGTTGGCACGCATGTACTCAAGGTCCATATACCTTTGAGGGCAAACAAGGGACTTAGTGAGATTGAAAAGATATCTTGCATGAAAACTTTTTGCTCCTTTCTCCAATAGAAAGGATCATCACATGTCCTTGGCAGCTCATAGAAGTTTGTCTTGCGCAGATCATGGTACTCTTTCCTGGTCATGTGGGCAAGAGATTGCAAATTGTCATACTTAGCCCTCTTGGCACGGTTTTCCTCCTCTAAGCACTCCTAGTTTCTTCTCATATATTCAACATCTCGGAGTTGTTGCCTCCTATTGGATGGAGGGATCACATACTGACAAGCTTCCTCATCAAACCGAGGATCCGCCCTCTTGTACTTGGCCTTGGTGCGACCACAAGGAGAACCAGAGCCACCTATGAACATGGAGTGAGGGGGATAGCATGGAGATGAGCACATATGTCCTGGAGATAACCACAAGACCCTCAAAACTTTGCAAGATGTGCTAGAGGCAAGAAACACTAGAATCTCTGGTGTGCAACACCGGAATCTCCGGCCCGGACCGGAGTATCCAGCCTATGCTGGAGTCTCCGCACTGACAAACCGGAATCTCTAGTCTAGAGACTTCGGGTTGCACAAGCAGACTACGGGAGGGCTTGTTTCTGGAAGATCGGGCAAGGGAATGAGACTAATGTGATAGAGTGCACGCAAGCATGTGTTTCTAGTGGGAAAAATCAGTATAAAACTCAAAATAAATAAAGGGGGTGAACCTTAGGTTCATGGTGAGAGGGGTAGTACCAGATCTATCCATGGGAGTGATCCGCCGGTGGGGAATGTCCCAGGGGTGGAGAGGTTGGAGATGGTTGGTGGCACAACAGCAAAATGGCCTCCGAGCGGCGGTTTTGGAGGAGGAGGCGACGAGTGTGAGGGTGGGAGTAGGGGGTGGAAGATAGAGTCATGTGTGACTCTTTCACCCCGACCCCTTTAAGTCACTGCCTGAAATCGTCCTAGACCGGAGACTCCGGTCTGACAGACCGGAGACTCAGGACTGACCAGACTCTGGTGTATGCACACCGGAATCTCCGGCCCTCTTCGACCAAAACTGCTAGATTCAAATTTGGGACATATATGATGTATATAATGTGTTTAGGGGAGAGTAATAGGCTTAGGTTTAGATTCCAAACTGTGAAGAACCAAATAGACAAAGAAATCCAAATTAAATGTCAAGTGAAACTCCAAATCAATAGAACCGAGAATCAACCCTTCATAATGAAGGGGGCGGTGGCCGAGGCCACCATTTAAGAGTGTGAGGCATGACACCACGAAGAATTATCCTTGGGTTCATAGCCACTATGAAGGAAATATGCCCTAGAGGCAATCATAGAGATGATTGTATTTCATGTATCCATGAGTTATTATAATGTTACTTGAATATCCATATACCAGGCAACTTGTATTGATTGGAAATTATGTGAATTGTTTGTGAAACTCTTTACTTGTATGGTTATCTAATTGTTGTCCCTAGTCGGAGTTCATGTGAGGACACACGTGAATATTAGACTAGCACATTGATTGGTTGATGACTATGTTTCGCAAGTCATAGACATGGAGATGTCAAACCAATGATGTGGACACATGTTATGAACATGGAGTTGGACTGACCCAACATGAGACTGACAATAATACTTGCAGCTCTCTCTACACATCGTGTATGTTTTGTCCTTAGACCTGAGATTGTCGCATGTACTTGAGATGTGGATCGACCTACTTTGGGGCTATCAAACACTACTTTGTAACTGGGTAGTTATAAAGGTAGCTTTCGGGTTTGTCCTGATACATGATGCAAGCCACCAGTCAATCAAGATGGGATTTGCCCCTCTCTACTTGAGAGAGATATCTCTGGGCCCCTCGAGTGATCAGATCTAGAAATGCATGGCCGTGCTACATATGGTTAAGAGTTAACCTAGTAAAGGGATTCCGAATCACAGTATCGAGAAAGAGAGGTCGGCTTGGAGCTAGACCAAATATCGTGAGGCAAAGGGAAAGACATGTACTCAACCTAGTGATGGTTCGTCTGAATGATCTTTATATGCGTTTAGGAGTTGGCATGTCTTGCTAGAGGCCGCTACCAACTATTGACGGAGTAAGTGTACTCGTGTCATGTCTATACGTGTATGAACCTATAGGGTCACACACTTTAAGGGCTGGAAGCCTAATTAGGATTGGATCCGAATTAGACCAGGCTTAGGCTGCTAATGGGCTGCTAATGTAGAAGCCCACCAGGGATGCCTATATAAGAGAGAGTGAGGCGAGCTGAATAGGGTTGAGCATTCCACCCAGCCGCCACTCCTCTTTCGCCTGTGTTGCACGTGCAGACCTAGCAGTCTGGCATGTGACGGCTTCCACTCCGGACGTGTGGATACCTCGGAGGTGCTGCAGCTGTAGCACTTGGACGAGCCGCGCAAAGGGGAGCTGCTCGTGGGACGAGGACGAGGAGGAGACGTAGAACATCTACACTGCCCCGACGTGCTTCATCGAGTTCCGCAACTGCGCGTCTAGTGGTAATCCCGTGATATATGACCACATTATTCCTGGTTGACGCGGTAGAAATTTTTGATTTTACTCTAGTGTAGCCTACCCGTTTCCCTATAGTGGTATCAAAGCCGATGGTGTTTAGTCATAGGTTCGGGAAGTTTGCATATGGTGATATGTAGATTGATATGGATGATGTGATCGTCTGTATGGCGGTGGTTCTGGATTGATCTATGATCTTACTTTCCGTGATCGTGATTCTAAGGTCGTCGAACGACTTACCCCTATCGGTCGGTTTCCGCCATCGGGGTAGACAGTGACACATAAATCCTTTTGAATCACGCGAAGATCAATATGATTGATCGAATCAGGAATTAGATCTGAATCGACGTACCGTGATCAAAGGAGTTTGGTCGAATCGGAACTATGGTCGGTTTATGGTAAATTTGATTTTCCGATCAAAATCCTTAAAGAAAATTGTATAGATTAAAATCCTTAAAGATACCGCGAGGGGCGCTGCCCCTTCGAACCCCACAGGGGGAGACCCCCTAGACCCCCCTTAATCGTAGCCCCCTTTTGGTGTCACGTTAAGGTTCATAGGTGCTACGATTTCACATGATCCAGTAGAATGCGATTCTATGCACAACTTGTTTTTGCAGGATTTATGTGATCAGTATGGCCCAAAAATGTATGTGATGCATGTATGTGTTTTTCATGACCTGCGTGTCGTGAGTAGGGCAACACGGCTGGAGCCATATGTGTTGTCAATTATTGTAATGGCCTGCGTGCCAACTTGTGATGATCCCAATACCATGTAATTTTGATTACTAGCTATTAGGAGTAATAGCTTGTATTAGTTCTTGGAGAACTCATCACTTGGAGGATGGCTCGCATAGAGCATGAAGATGGAGATCATCATGGTGGATAGGTTCTATGGCGATGGAGATCACCATGAGATAAATGGGCCATACTGTATCACATCTATGTGAATGCTATTCTTATACGTTTTACTACTATGCATGCTTAGATGATAGAAGTAAAACGATCCCTCACAAAGTTTAAGTTAAACCATGCCCTCCCAACCAAACCTTGCACCATCCTATGCCCTGTACAATCGTTGGTCGGTCTATGAAATTAGGGTGCCGCGGTTTTCCTTGGCTGGATGGGTTTGTATCGGATACCTACACGCATAAGGGTTGGTGAGCTTAACAAGGTCATCTTAACAGTTAAGGACCTTGGGCATAAAGGTTGGGCGCCTAGTTTTGACATAGAGATGTCACCCAACAACAAGAGTCATATGTGATATGATTAGCAAAGGTTGCTTACCGATTTACCTTGTCTTCTAGCAGTGACGCTAAAGCTCACTAGACGACTTGTTAATTGTGGATCTTGAATCACTTAGTATCAATAGAGGGATGTTGATTTAAGTGGGAGTATATGATGTTAAATTGTTTAATATGTTTTACTCTTTCATGGTTACATGGCTTAGTATTTTGCATATTTTTGTTGTAGATCAATGGCACCGAACAATTCATCACCGTTTGCTTTGCGTTCGATTCTTGAAAAGGATAAACTAAATGGAACAAACTATTCGGACTGGGTCTGTAACCTGAGAATTGTTCTTAGGGCTGAGAAAAAGGAAACTGTTCTAGATACCCCAATCCCGGATGAACCTGCTGATAATGCAACTGCTGCCCTTAAGAATGCCTACAAGAAAGCATGTGATGAATCTCTTGAGGTTAGTTGTCTTATGCTGCTTGCATGCATGGAACCTGATCTTCAAAAGCAGTTTGAGGATCAGGAAGCGTACGATATGATCGTTGCGCTTAAGGACATGTCCAGACTCAGGCTAGGACTGAGAGGTACAATGTCGCTAAGTCCTTTGTGGAAAGCTGGCAGAGGGAGCAGCTGTAGGCCCCCATGTGATCAAAATGGTTGGTTACAGTCAGACTTTGGAAAAGCTTGGTTTTCCATTAGGCCAAGAGTTGGCCACTGATTTCATTTTGGCATCTCTTCCATCTAGCTATGGGCATTTCATTTCGAACTACCATATGCATGGGGTGGAGAGGGGCCTTAATGAATTATGTGGGATGCTAAAAACAGCAGAATGTTACATTAAGAAGTGTGCAGGGCATAGCCATGTGATGGCTGTGCAGGACAAGCCTAGCTTCAAGAAAAAGGGCACTTCTTGGCAGAAGAAGAAGGGTAAGGCTAAGGATACGATCCCTAAGCCAAACCCTGCACCCAAGCAAAAGGCTGGACCTGCAGAAGACACTGAGTGTTTCTTTTGTCATGAATATGGCCACTGGAAGAGAAACTGCAGCAAGTACCAGGCTTCTTTGAAGAAGGGTGGAAGTAAGAGTACTTCCCACTCAGGTATGCTTGTTGTAAATGTTGTGGACATTTTTCTCGCAGATTCTTATGTTAACTCTTGGGTATTTGATACCAGATCGGTTGCTCATATTTGCAATTCGATGCAGGGGCTAATAAGAACTAGAGAAGTGCAGAAAGGTGAAGTGGATTTTCACGTCGGAAATAAAGCAAGGGTTTCTGCATTGTTCGTCGGCGTCATGCAACTTGACCTTCCCTCAGGATTTATTATGGAGTTAAATAATTGTTATTACATTCCTAGTATGGGTCGAAACATTTTATCACCTTCATGTTTGATGAGGGATGATTATTCATTCGCGAGTACAAACAATGGTTGTGTAATCTCTAAGAATGCTATGTTTGTGGCTGATGCTCCCATTGTGAATGGGTTATTTATTTTAAATCTTGATAATGCATGTGTTTACAATGTTAGTGCTAAAAGGCTTCGGCCTAATGATTTGAGTCCTACCTATTTATGAATTGTCGTTTGGGGCATATAAGTGAAAAGCGCATGAAGAAGCTCCATGGTGATGGTCTTCTAACTTCGTTTGATTTCGAATCATACGAGACATGTCAAGCTTGTTTACTTGGAAAGATGACCAAGACGCCTTTTGCGGGGTTTCCTGAGAGAGCGACAGACTTGTTGGAACTCATACATACTGATGTATGTGGACCAATGAGCACGACAGCCAGATGAGGATATCACTACTTCATTACTTTCACTGATGATTTCAGTAGATATGGCTATGTCTACTTGATGAAGCATAAGTCTGAAACTTTTGAAAAGTTCAAAGATTTTCAGAATGAGGTAGGGAATCAACATGGCAAGAGAATAAAGTCCTTGCAATCTGATAGTGGAGGTGAATATTTGAGTCACGAGTTTAGCAATCATCTTAAGAGTTGCGGAATTGTTCCACAGCTCATGCCGCCCGGAACGCCTCAAAGAAACGGGGTATCTGAATGGCGTAATCGAACTTTGTTGGACATGGTTCAATCGATGATGAGCCAGTCGGATTTACCATTATCATTTTGGGGTTACGCGCTATAAACATCAGCTTTCACACTAAACAGGGTACCGTCTAAATCTGTAGTTAAGACACCATATGAGATGTGGACTGGAAAGAATCCCAATTTGTCTTTTCTAAAGATTTGGGGTTGTGATGCATTTTTCAAGCGACTTCAGTCGGACAAGCTAACACCCAAATCGGATAAGTGCATTTTTGTGGGATACCCAAGGGAAACCTTAGGGTATTACTTCTACAACCGAGAAGAAGGCAAAGTGTTTGTCGTCAGAAGGTGTTTTCCTAGAGAAAGAGTTTCTCACAAAGGGAACGAGTGGAAGGTCGGTGCAACTTGAAGAAGTTCAAGATGAGCCAGTCGGGGATGCTTCTACGAGTGATGCTATTGTAGCAGAACAAGTTGAGGAACCCATGGCAATAGAAGCAGCACAGCCACGAAGGTCGGCGAGGCTCCGTGCAACGCGAGAGTTATTATTGTTAGACAATGATGAGCCTACGACCTATGCAGAAGCGATGGTGGACCCAAACTCTGAGAAATGGCTGATTGCCATGAGATCCGAGATAGAGTCCATGGGAGACAATCAAGTTTGAAACTTAGTTGACCTGCCTGATGGTTTTAAAGCCATCGAGTGCAAGTGGATCTATAAGAAGAAGATTGATATGGATGGAAACGTTCACATCCATAAAGCTCGACTTGTTGCAAAAGGTTTTCGACAAGTTCAAGGAGTTGACTACGACGAGACTTTCTCGCCTGTAGCGATGCTTAAATCTATACGGATCATTCTAGCCATTGCTGCACATTTCGATTATGAGATATGGCAGATGGACGTCAAGACGGCTTTCTTAAATGGAATCCTTTCTGAGGACGTGTATATGATGCAGCCCGAAGGTTTTGTCGATCTAAACAATGCTGGAAAGGTATGCAAACTTCAAAAGTCTATTTATGGGCTGAAGCAAGCATCTCGGAGTTGGAACATTCGATTTGATGAAGTTGTAAAGGAGTTTGGCTTCACCAAAAACGAACAAGAACCTTGTGTGTATAATAAAGAAAATGGGAAATCACTTGTGTTTCTAATATTATATGTGGATGACATATTACTGATTGGAAATGACATTCCTATGCTCGAGTCTGTTAAGACCTCATTGAAAAATAGTTTTTCTATGAAGGACTTGGGAGAAGCGGCATATATTCTGGGCATCAAGATCTATAGATATAGATCAAGGAGGCTAATTGGATTAAGCCAGAGTACATACATTGACAAAGTGTTGAAACGGTTCAGCATGGAAGAGGCTAAGAAGGGGTTCTTGCCCATGTCTCACGACATTAAACTTAGCAAGACTCAGTGTCCTTCGACCACTGATGAGCGAGAGCGCATGAGTAGGGTTCCATATGCTTCGGCTATTGGATCCATCATGTATGCGATGACATGTACTCGCCCAGATGTTTCCTATGCTCTAAGTGTTACGAAAGACAGCTGATCCAGGTGAGAGTCACTAGACAGCAGTAAAGAATATCCTTAAGTACTTGAGAAGGACTAAGGATATGTTCCTAGTTTATGGAGGTGAGGTTGAACTCAGTGTAAAGGGTTACACAGATGCGAGTTACCTTAACGACTCAAATGACTCGAAATCGCAATCAGGTTATGTGTTTGTCATGAATGGTGGTGCTGTGATCTAGAAAAGTTCCAAGCAAGATACAGTGGCCTCCTCTTCAACAGAAGTTGAATATATTGCTGCCTCGGAGGCTGCAAAGGAAGCTGTTTGGATTAGGAATTTCCTGATTGCTCTTGGTGTGGTTCAGGGCTCGTCCAATCCCTTGGACGTTTATTGTGACAACAATGGTGCTATTGCACAAGCCAAGGAACCTAGACAGCACCAGAAGAACAAACATATTCGCATGTGTTACCATCTGATTCGTGAGTTCATTGATGATGGTAGCGTCATGTTATGCAAAATACATACGGACTCAAATGTTGCTGATCCCTTGACTATGCCACTCCCGCAGCCTGCGCATGAAGTGCACACAAGAGCAATAGGTATTAGATACTATCTAGATTGACTCTAGTGCAAGTGGGAGACTGAAGGAAATATGCCCTAGAGGCAATCATAGAGATGATTGTATTTCATGTATCCATGAGTTATTATAATGTTCCTTGAATATCCATATACCAGGCAACTTGTATTGATTGGCAATTATGTGAATTGTTTGTGAAACTCTTTACTTGTATGGTTATCTAATTGTTGTCCCTAGTCGGAGTTCATGTGAGGACACACGTGAATATTAGACTAGCACATCGATTGGTTGCTGACTATGTTTCGCAAGTCATAGACATGGAGATGTCAAACCAATGATGTGGACACATGTTATGAACATGGGGTTGGACTGACCCAACATGAGAATGGCAATAATACTTGCAGCTCTCTCTACACATCGTGTACGTTTTGTCCTTAGACCTGAGATTGTCGCATATACTTGAGATGTGGATCGACCTACTTTGGGGCTATCAAACACTACTCCGTAACTGGGTAGTTATAAAGGTAGCTTTCGGGTTTGTCCTGATACATGCTGCAAGGCATCGGTCAATCAAGATGGGATGTGCCCCTCTCTACTTGAGAGAGATATCTCTGGGCCCCTCGAGTGATCGGATCCAGAAATGCATGGCCGTGCTACATATGGTTAAGAGTTAACCTAGTAAAGGGATTCCGAATCACAGTATCGAGAAAGAGAGGTCAGCTTGGAGCTAGACCAAATATCGTGAGGCAAAGGGAAAGACATGTACTCAACCTTGTGATGGTTCGTCCGAATGATCTTTATATGCGTTTAGGAGTTGGCACGTCTTGCTAGAGGCCGCTACCAACTATTGACGGAGTAAGTGTACTCGTGTCATGTCTATATGTGTATGAACCTATAGGGTCACACACTTTAAGGGCTGGAAGCCTAATGGGGATTGGATCCGAATTAGACCAGGCTTAGGCTGCTTATGGGCTGCTAATGTAGAAGCCCACCAGGGATGCCTATATAAGAGAGAGTGAGGCGAGTTGAATAGGGTTGAGCATTCCACCCAGCCGCCACTCCTCTTCCACATGTGTTGCACGTGCAGACCTAGCAGTCTGGCGTGTGACGGCTTCCACTCCGGACGTGTGGATACCTCGGAGGTGCTGCAGCTTTAGCACTTGGACAAGCGGCGCAAGGGGGAGCTGCTCGTGGGACGAGGACGAGGAGGAGACGTAGAACATCTACACTGCCGCGACGTGCTTCATCGAGTTCCGTAACTGCGCGTCTAGTGGTAATCCCGTGATCTATGACCACAGTATTCCTGGTTGACGCGGTAGAAATTTTTGATTTTACGCTAGTGTAGCCTACCCGTTTCCCTACACACTACTCATCAATGAAGCTTTCATATCAAAAAGAATGATACTAAGATAATTGATTTTCTTAATTTTGGCATTATGGGGGGAGGTATAGCCCAATGGATTAGGACCACACTCCCCCTATGTCCATGCCTGCACCTAAACCACATAATGATCAAGTAATAGGTATGCATGCAAGATGATCAAGTCAAACTTCTTGAATCTATGATATTTAGCTCATTCCTCAAATAGCAAAACCTTGCTTTATCAAGTGGCTTTGTGAAAATATCTGCAAGTTGGTCTTTGGTTGACACATAAGATAGCTCAATATCTCCTCGGGCAACATGATCTCTAATGAAATGATGACGGATCTCAATATGCTTTGTCCTTATATGATCCACCAGATTGTAGGCAATCTTGATAGCACTTTCATTGTCACATAAAAGAGGCACTTTGTCACAATGGACACCATATTCCTTTAAAGTTTGCCTCATCCATAACAATTGGGTGCATGCACTAACAGCAACCACATACTCAGCCTTGGTGGTGTATAGAGATATAAAGTTTTACTTCTTAGAAGACCAACACACCAAGGACCTACCAAGGAATTGGCAAGCCCCGGAGGTTGATTTTCTATCATCCTTATCACCAGCCCAATCCAAATCAGTGTATCCACAAAGAGAGAAAGTTGAGCCCCTAGGATACCACACACCATAGTTTGGGGTATGAACCAAACATCGAAATATTCTTTTGACAACCATCAAGTGGCTTTCTTTAGGATCCGCTTGATATCTTGCACACACTCCTACACTTAACACAATATCGAGTCTAGATGCACACAGGTAAAGCAAAGAACCAATCATGGACTGGTATACCTTTTGATCAACATCTTTACCATTTGGGTTAATCTCAAGATGAGTCTTGGTTTCCATGGGAGTAGGAGCTTGATGTCTACGCACGCTTCTAATCTTGTAGACAGTGTTGGGCCTCCAAGTGCAGAGGTTTGTAGAACAGCAGCAACTTTCCCTTAAGTGGATCACCCAAGGTTTATCAAACTCAGGGAGGAAGTGGTCAAAGGTATCCCTCTCAATCAACCATGCAGTCAAGATACAAGAAGTATCTTGTGTCCCCAACACACCCAATACACTTGTCAAGTGTATAGGTGCACTAGTTCGGCGAAGAGATAGTGAAATACAAGTAATATAGATGATTATAAGTGGTAATTGCAATCTGAAATAATAGTGGCAGCAAGCAAACATGTAACATAACCGATTGTAAATGGCGTTTCAATGCTTAGAAATAAGACCTAGGGATCATACTTTCACTAGTGGACACTCTCGTATAAATATCTTCTCTTCATGATGCTACCCTGAACTACTCTCCGGTTGGACGATGTAGGGCTATAACAGCACACCTTAAAGTTTGCATTCCCCACTTAGATAACCCCTCACTATCACCTTGAGCGCTAGATGGTTCCAACAAACACCATAATCTCATAAAGACATCCAACTCAAATTATACTCATGATAAGTATTTATGTAACCTTAGCCAAAGTGCCACACGATGTGCACACTGTCAACTTCACACACGTGGGGATAAGCAGAGATTCATTAAAGCACTTGAGTAGCAGAATAGATCTATAGATTACAAAGCTCATGATCTCATAAGATCACGCATAGAGAGAGAGACGAACACATAGCTACCGGTAGAGCCCTTAGCCTCGAGAGAGAACTACTCCCTCCTCATCATGGGAGTCAGCAACAATGATGGAGATGGCGGCCGAGTCAATGGAGATGGCTCCGGGGGCACTTCCCTGTCCCGGCAAGGTGCCAGAACAGAGACTTCTATCCCCTGAATCTCCTCTTTGGTGGTAGCGACACTATGGAACTTCTCGTGGAATTCTGATCTTGTTTTTAGGGTTTTCGTCCCGGGAGGCATATATAGGCGAAGGGAAAAGGTTGGTGGAGGCCGGAGGGGCCCACACCACCCCCTGGCGCGGCCTGGCCTGTGCCGCCAGGTGGTGTGGCCAGCCCCTGGCCCCTCTCCGTCTCATCTTCTGGCTCCGTGAGTCTTCCGGAAAAATATCGACTTTGGCTTTTGTCCGGTCCAATTCCGAGAATATTCCTTTTCCAGCTTTTCTGAAACCAAAAACAGCAGAAAACAGGCAACTAGCACGGTGGCATCTTGTTAATAGGTTAGTTCAAGAAAATGTGTAAAAATACTCCAAAGTGTGGACAAAACATAAGAAAGTAGATATAAAACAAGCATGGAACATCAAAAATTATAGATTTGTTTGCAACGTATCAACATCCCCAAGCTTAACTCCTGCTCGTCCTCGAGTAGGTAAGTGATAAAAAATAATAATTTTTGAGGTGACATGCACCATCATAATCTTGATCAAGGTATTTATAACATTGATAGCTAGGATCATAGTACTTTAACATAGCATGAAAGATATAGTTCTAACAATAAGACATAGCAACTATGTTATAACATGAAAAGGTACAAACAAAAGATTCATGAATAACAATGCTTTGGAAGATGTTTGTTTGTTTCACATATAGAAAATATAATGAGAATGGTATTCAGCTTGTCCCTCATAGTGTAGCAAAACATAAATGCATAGGACACCTTCAAAGTTCATAAGGGTGACTAGATACAAATAGTTTAAGAACAAGCAATATCAAAGTTACGAATCAATCAACAAGTCTTGGGATAATGCACATTAAACTAAGAATGGCCACTATGCTCTCTCAATAGGTGCATAAAGATAGAAGATGGATATTCAACATAAAAGTAAAAGAAAGGCCTTCATAGAAGGAAGCAGGGATTCAAGTCTCATAAAGAGCTTCCAAAAATTATGGTACTTATTAGATTTTAGCTCTAATTGCCCCTATCATAAGCATCTTTAGGTGATTAAGGTTAAAGTGAACAAATATGAGGATATGCTTGACAAGTTATAAGCTGAAAATCTCATGCCCCATACTTACGAAGACCGTTCCTCGTGCTACTCAAGTTTAGTCACAAGTAAGTTCTTGTCATTGTAAGTACATGTGTATCATAGAGAACCGCCAACGGGGTACCCCTTGTCCGATGATACGGAAGAATCCCCATATCAAAATGACAAGGCAAGCAGACAATGAGCATATCAGCATCCTTTTATTTCCTATTTGCATAGGTATCTTTTTTTCTTTCTCTTTTTTTTCTTTCCTATTTGCATAGGCTTCTTTTTTTATAGAGGTTGCTTCATAGATTGCTCACTATGGTTACGCTGCAGGTGTCCACCATGACTAGGCATGGATTAGACCAACCGCCCAGGTGTTTGTCTAACACATATACGAACTCCATGAGCCTTACAAGCTCCCCTTTCATTTCACACCGCCGGGATCCATAAGCAAAAGAACATGATATCAACTAAATAAAGTGCAATGTTGAAAGCGTTCCCCATGACATCATGGTTATGCTAATTCACAACTTACAAAACGCAAGCATATATGCAAGATAAATGGACATAATGGTTCAAGTTTATTAAGTGCAAGAAAAGTAAAGTGTGGCATCAAGTTCGTGAGAGCTTTAATCACTAGTTTTCACATAACAAGTTTAATTCGGAAGGTAGATAAAAACATGAATATACTTGGAATAGCAAATGCTAATAGGTAGGTATGGTGGACTCTTTGGAATAACTTGGTTTTATTTGGAGTTGGATGCATGAGTGGAACTCATACTTGGTATGGGGGCTAGCAAAATACTAGCAGCGACCAACTAAGAGAGCAATAATGGCCATAATCATGCAAAGTGAAAAAACATTATTAATTAAAGCATAAAGTGATATTACAAGTCGAAAACTAAGTGATCATAGAGGCTATGGTGACTTGGTATAGTCTTAACATGGTGTGAGAATGCACCAAGTCAACCCAAATAAAGCATCAAAGGAGAATACCACAATATTATGCTTTTGTATGCTAAAACAACACATAATCCTTTCAAGGCACATTAAGCAATCTCAATTGTTTGTAACAAGTCATGCTACAACAATAATCACTAAGCATAAAGTAAAAGCAATATCAAACATGACATGATAAAGTCTAGGACACAATCAAAACAAGACTCCTTTTATACCACTTATAAGCATGAAACTTCCTACCCTTTTCCAACACCAATTGAAAACTAAATCTAAATGCAGTGCTAGCAAAGGAGAACACTCACAGAACAATAAGAGTGAAAACTAGAGTGTTCTAGGCAATGAATAATGGGGTGTGTCTCTCTCCAATAGAAGTGTGTTGGGATCCAACCAACTTATTGCGGCAAGGAAAGCAAAATAAAACTAAAAACAAAGATAAAGACGCTCCAAGAACAACACAATTGGTGCATGACACGATAAAAATGAAGTGTTTGGAAGAAAACCTGAGATTTTTATTAATAAAGAAGGGGATGCCTTGGGCATCCCCAAGCTTTGACGCTTGTACTTCTTGAATATTTCTTAGGGTGACACGGGTGGCATCCCCAAGCTTGAGCTTTTGTCCATACTTCATCTTATCACATTGTTCTTCCCTACACTTTAAAATTTCCTTCATACAAAACTTCACACAATCTTCATTAGCAACATTAGTGTATTCAAGATAATAAGTCTTTGGGTTTAGTTTCAACATAAGTAAAACTTCCATTAAAACACAATCTACTGTAGCAATTCCTTTTTAAATCTCAAATGATCAAAGAGAACTCAAAGAGAAAGAGATTAAGAGGCAAATGCAAATAATGGTAGAAATCTGTCAAAACAGACCAGCAGGTAAAAACTGATTTTTTTGAAGACCTTTTGTTGCTCAAATCGAAAAGTGCTTAACTAACGAATGTTATATAATAGCCTGGGGAAAAAGCACAAAAAATTACAGCTCAATCCGACGTACATAGATTTTTCACGAATTTTTACAGTGAAGCACAAAAATCTATTTCGGGACAGCAACTTTCCCAAGCAGTATTTCTCTCTCATTAGAGGCTATTCTTGGCACAAAAACCAAACAAAAAGGATAAGGAGAGGTTTCCAAGACTCAACAAAACCAAAAATAAACTGAAAGTAAAAATATAATGGGTTGTCTTCCAAAATCTCTTTCTTTATAGCCATTAAGATATGCATGATAATTTAGATGATGCTCACATAAGAAATATGAATTGAAGTAAAACAGAGCATCAAGAAGCAAATATGGAACAAATTTAAGTCTAACCCATTTCCTATGAAAACTAATCTTGTAAAGAAACAAGTCATGAAAGCACAAAGCAACAAGCATAGGAAAGCAAAACAAGTGCAATTTCAAGATTTTCAACATAAAGAGGGGAAACTTAATGTTGTTGAGATATATAAAACCATGTTTCCCTCTCTCATAATAACTTTCAGTAGCATCATGAATAAAATTAACAATATAACTATCACATAAAACATTCTTATCATGAGCCACATGCATATAATCATTATTACTCTCCACATAAGCATAGTTATTATTATTAATTGTAATGGGAGCAAATTCAATAAAATAGCTATCATTATTATTCTCATCACCATAATTATCAAATATAGGAGGCATATTGTAATCATAATTAATTTTCTCCTCAATAGTAGGTGGACTGAAAATATCATATTCATCATTGTAATCATCATATATTGGAGGTATAGTATCATCAAAGTAAATTTTCTCCTCCGTGCTTGGGGGACTAAAAATATCTTGCTCATCAAAACCAGCTTCCCCAAGCTTAGACTTTTCCATAGCATTAGCAATAATGGTGTTCAAAGAATTCATAGTAATAACATTTCTATTAGCATGCAAATAAAGTTCCATAGGTTTTTTAATTTTCTCTTCAAACACTTCATGTCCTAACTCAAGATAAATACTATAAAGCTCTCTAATTTTGTTGTTGTTTTCCATTAAGCCTAAGTAGTGAAAATAAAAACAAGAAAGAAAAAGATATAATTGCAGAATCTAAAAGAAATAACTCTGAGCACTCCCACACCAGCAACAATGCTAGAAGATGGCCTAGTAGCCAGAGGATGTGAGTACCTTTTACCTTACCTCCCCGGCAACGGCGCCAGAAAATAGCTTGATGTATACGCACGCTTCTATTCTTGTAGACAGTGTTGGGCCTCCAAGTGCAGAGGTTTGTAGAACAACAACAAGTTTCCCTTAAGTAGATCACCCAAGGTTTATCAAACTCAGGGAGTAAGTGGTCAAAGGTATCCCTCTCAAGCAACCCTGCAATCAAGATACAAGAAGTCTCTTGTGTCCTCAACACACCCAATACACTTGTCAGCTGTATATGTGCACTAGTTCGGCGAAGAGATAGTGAAATACAAGTAATGTGGATGATTATAAGTGGTAATTGCAATCTGAAATAATAGTGGCAGCAAGCAAACATGTAACATAACTGATTGTAAATGGTGTTTCAATGCTTAGAAACAAGACCTTGGGATCATACTTTCACTAGTAGACACTCTCGTATAAATATCTTCTCTTCATGATGCTACCCTGAACTACTCTCCGGTTGGATGATGTAGGGCTATAACATCACACCTTAAAGTTCGCATTCCCCATTTAGATAACCCCTCACTGTCACCTTGAGCGCTAGATGGTTCCAACAAACACCACAATCTCATAAAGACATCCAACTCAAATTATACTCATAATAAGTATTTATGTAACCTTAGCCAAAGTGCCACACGGTGTGCACACTGTCAACTTCACACATGTGGGGATAAGCAGAGATTCATTAAAGCACTTGAGTAGCAGAATAGATCTATAGATTACAAACCTCATGATCTCATAAGATCACGCATAGAGAGAGAGATGAACAAATAGCTACCGGTAGAGCCCTTAGCCTCGAGAGAGAACTACTCCCTCCTCATCATGGCAGTCAGCAACAGTGATGGAGATGGCGGTGGAGTCGATGGAGATGCCTCCAGGGGCACTTCCCCGTCCCGATAGGGTGCCGAAACAGAGACTTCTGTCCCCCGAATCTCCTCTTCAGTGGCGGCGGTGCTGTGGAACTTTTCGTGGAATTTTGATCTTGTTTTTAGGGTTTTCATCCCGGGAGGCATATATAGGCGAAGGGGAAAGGTCGGTGGAGGCCAGAGGGGCCCACACCACCCCCTGACATGGCCTGGCCTGGCCCGCGCCACCAGGTGGTGTGGCCAGCCCCTGGCCCCTCTCTGTCTCATCTTCTGGCTCCGTGAGTCTTCCGACAAAATATTGACTTTGGCTTTTGTCGGTCCAATTCCAAGAATATTTCTTTTCCAGCTTTTCTGAAACCAAAAACAGCAGAAAATAGGCAACTGGCACTGTGGCATCTTGTTAATAGGTTAGTTCCAGAAAATGTGTAAAAATACTCTAAAGTGTGGACAAAACATAAGAAAGTAGATATAAAACAAGCATGGAACATCAAAAATTATAGATACGTTTGCAACGTATCAGAGCTCCATTTAGTTCTTTCATGTTGAACCTCTTGAGCATGTCTTGGGTATATTTGGCTTGATTGAAAAAGGTTCCTCCTCTCATTTGCTTGGTCTCAAAACCAAGGAATACCCTCAACTCTCCCATCATAGACATCCTGAACCTGTCAGTCATGATCTTTTAGAATTCATCATTAAAGGCTTTGTTAGATGAGCCAAAGATAATATCATCAACATATATTTGGCAAACGAAAAGCTCCCCATTAACCTTCTTAGTAAAAAGAGTGGGATCAATTTTCCTAACCTCAAACCCTTGGTCTAACAACAACTCTCTAAGGTGCTCATACCAAGTACGTGGAGCTTGTTAAGTTCATAGAGCGCCTTATCAAGTTTTTAGACATGGTTTAGGAAGTTGGGATTCTCGAAACCTGGGGGTTGCTTAACATAAACCAACTCATGCAAATGACCATTTAGAAAAGCACTTTCCACATCCATTTGTTGTAATTTAAAACTAGAAGATACCCCACGCGCGGGAATTTCTTTGAAAACTCTATCCGTGAGAAATTTGTGAAGCAAATAGTTGATTTAGGTACAACTAAAAAGCATATCAAAGCATAATATTTTGTGGTACAATCTGAAAGGTCAAAATTAAGAATATTCTCGTGAAAAAATAGTGTAAAACAATTTTACATTTATATGGTCTAAACCTAAAGTTTTGGGGTAATATATGCAATGCCAACCTTGATATTTAATTTTTAGTAAGAATAGATGGCGGTGAATGGAACTTGGGAGCAATATAAATTATGTTTGGACCAATGTGGTATAAATTATCTATCACGCTGGGGAAAGTTAGTTGAATCTCTACAACTGATGCACATAATTGGAGTAACAGATCTTGAATTAGCTGTACACAACATGGAGTGACCATCAGTAGCAATCACTCTCTACTTAATCTCCTTTTGTGCATAATTCAAAATGTATACCATATAATTCAGGAAGCACGTATTACACAAATATTTATAAACACAAATGTATATTTGAGATGAACATGCACCTTACTACCATTTGGCTTCGGGTAATGCAAAATCTCATATGCAATCAATGCTGACCACTCCATCTTATACAACATAAATCACTATAATATTTCTCATGTTTTTATGTCTTATCAAGTAGTACATAGTTCATCTGTAAAGGCAAGCCACGCTGAGTTTTCATACGGTATGGAAGTTATTTTCGTACTCCTGAAATCTTGGTATTAGTAATTCTATTCTTCAATATTTCTCACGTTTGTTCGTCACAACGAAAAAGATGCACAATAAATATGGATTAGTGGAAAAGAACAATTAGATAAGAAATAAACATCATGCAACAGGGCGGAAAAGTAATTTATGGTCCAGGATGAAAAATTGGTGAGTAGTTGAATTAGGATCACAGACCAATTCCTAAAAATTGGCAAGAAAAACTGTATTGTTTTTGAAAAAAATAGGCAATGGAAAGCCAGAAGGAATTTGTCCCTAGCTTTGTCCTGCTGATGGTCAGTGTAGAGCATACGTACCTCTGTATATGATTCATATAAATTACTCCTGATCCATGGAGAAAGCAAATAACGATGGATAACCTAATGGTGTATCCAATAGAAAAATGAAGAGCCTCTCTTCGTCACAATGACATCATACTAACTCAAGTAATCGATAGTTGCAACCATTTTGAAGAAAAATACACTGCATAATGTAAGATCAAAACCTATACAGCAAAACCGATTCCACTTGAGATTTTGCAGACGGACCACACATCCAAGATATGTGTCTCTTTGGCCTAATGCAGGTAAAGGTGATTCCAGCATACAGGAAAGAGCTCAGTATCTCTGATATCTCAGTGTTCTCGGGCAAGCGAGATGACGATGCCGAAGGCCTCAACCGTACATAAACGTTAGTGCTGAGCATTGGAGGATGGAGAAGAGGCACATGGCCATAGCACTGCAAAGGACCCAAGATGGTAGAAGCGACTGCAACGGCTTGGAAATTGGGGGCGATGGCAGAAGACGACTTTCTATTCACAAATGGATCCCAATACAACGCCGGAGATAAATAGCCCACTAATTGTTCCCAAGATTGGAGGAGCCGAAGAGGAAATATATCGTGGCTTTAAAAGCAATTAAGAGATGCCATAGTTTTTAATGGAAAGCTGAAGATAAAATAGATCGTGGTTAGGAAATAAATCGTGCCTTTTGATTTGTTGCGTAGGATGTGAAGATGGACACAGGTTACTGGGCAGGTTTTAGAACGTAATGGTGGAGAATATACAAATGAACGGACGGATGGTTAAAATCCGATGGCTAGGAATATGTAATGGCATGGCTAGCCTACATGTTGAGATAGACAAACTTTAATGATTCTTATTGGGGGTCTACTTTATAAGAAGATATAGATTATGATGTGCAGCATATGCAAGAAGGATACATATGGACTCAAGGCGAGCCACGGGAGCATAAGTCTCTCCATAATCAATGCCTTCAATTTGAGAGAACTCTTGTGCTACCAATCTTGCCTTGTTCCTCACAACAATACCATGTTCATCTTTCTTGTTTTTGAATATCCATTTAGTGCCAATAACATTGCGGCACTCTTTGGGATTTTCTACTAACTTCCAAACTTTGTTTATCTCAAAGTTTTTGAGCTCTTTGTGCATTGCTTCTAGCCAATCTGAATCTTCAAGAGCTTCCCACACTTTCTTTGGCTCCACCATGGATATATGAGCTTGATGCTCCGCAAAATGCTTCAATTGGGCTCGAGTGGACATTCCACTCCCTAGATCACCAAGAACATTCTCAAGAGTGTGTTCTCTTCTTTCTAACATTTTATCCACTCTAGCTTTGCGACGAGTTTTGATCTCCTTGTTGTTTCTTGTGGGGATCTCTTCATCACTTTGGTCCTCGTCTTGACCACCATTTTGACCTTGATCAACAATGGGTTCAGCTTCATCAACATGAGGTACATGTTGATCTTGTTCTTGATCAGGCATGCTACTTGAAAGGCTTCGAGATGATCTTGCATATGACTAAATAAATCTGCCTTGTGCAACTGACTACGCGGGGCTAGACAATCCAGTCAATGGAGAGACTGGACAATATGGCCTAGAACTTTCAGCCTGATCAACATGGTGAGGGTTCTCAGTTTGTCTTTTGCTTGGGTCATCATTGCCCTCAATAACAGGAGCTTGTTGAAGTTGTGAAGTTGAGGGCTCCACTTGAGTAGAGCATAGTTCTTCTCGATCCGCCACAAGGGGTTCCTCAACTAGGCGGATGAATCCCACACCCATTCTTCTTATGGCACCTTGAGGTATTTCATCATCTACGTCACAAACATCAACATGCCCCGCTTGGGGGCCATCATATTCTTCGAAAACCACACTACAAGATTCTATGACAATTCCAGAGAGTTTATCATATATTCTATAAGTGTGAGAATCGAGACCATAGCCAGCAAAAATACCCTCTAAAGGTTTGGAATCAAATTTGGACAAACGAACACCTTTTATGAGATATAAACACTTACAACCAAACACCCAGAAGTATGAAATGTTGGGCTTGTTACCGGTAAGTATTTCATATGGCGTCTTGATCAACTCTTTGTGCAGGTAGAGCCGGTTCGATGCATGGCATGCGGTGGAGATTGCCTCCGCCCAAAAATTGTATGGAGACTTAAACTCCACCAACATGGACCTTGCCATATCCATTAATGTCCAGTTCTTCCTCTCGACTACACCATTTTGTTGAGGGGTATATGCAGTGGAATATTGATGTTTTATCCCCTCATCACTAAGAAAACCATTTAATGTGTAGTTCTTGAACTCGGTGTTATTATCACTTATTGTTAGCACAAGCACATTGTATTGACGTTGAACCATATTGACGAATTCGATGAAGTATTGTTGGGTCTCACTCTTCAACTTGAAGAAGTATACCCATGAATATCTTGAGTAGTCATCAACAATCACCAAGCAATATTTCTTCCCACAAAGGCTAGCATGAGATGGAGGACCAAAGAGATCCACATGAAGGAGCTCAAAGATTCTCTTCGATTCTATAATGTTATTTGGCATATGGGGAGAATCATGCATCTTTCCTTCAACATAAGCCCTGCAAACACGATCTTTGGCAAAACAAACATTGTCCTTTAGTCCCACAATATGGCCATCCTTGTGGAGGCTTTGCAAAGTTCTCATATTGACATGGGCTAGTCGGCAATGCCATAACCAACCCACATTAGCCTTTCTGAATAAGTACATCGCACTTGTAGTGGTTTTCCCCAAAAATTCCACCACATATAAGTCATTCTCGACGTACCCAACTAAAGCGATCGTTAGAGTCTTGCTCCACAAGAGAACCACAATGTCATTATCAATAAATACAGCAAAACCCATCTTACCAAGGGCACGAACTAAAAGTAAATTATGTCCAAGAGTCTCAACAAGCATGACGTCCACGAGAGTAACATCATGTGTAACCAAACCTTTGCCAAGATCCATTACCTGATATTTTGACTTATCGGCATATGTGACAATTATATGATCTTGATTTGCCCTTATCTCTGTCATTATTGCCTTGCTTCTGGTCATATGACTTGTGCAACCACTATCAAGCACCCATTTTTACCCTCTGGAAGCATAGTTCTACAAAAGATCAAGCTAGTTTTTAGGTACCCATTTTTCAATGGGTCCTCTTTTGTTAGTGATAAGGGTCTTTGGAACCCAAATAGACCAAGCAATATAACCATCAAATGGACCAACATATTGTGCATAAACATCACCATAAGAGTTACACATTAAGACATAGTGAGGGATATCACTTTTCATGAAGTCATCTCGTGACATAGTTTTGTCACTTAGGGTATTACTACCCATATGATCTTGTCTTTTGCTTGTGTAGGCTTGGCCTTCTTATTCTTGTTGTTCTTCTTCTTGGCTTTGGATACATAGACAAGACCTCTTTTCTCATTATTGGGCCTTTGCTTACTCAAAAGGTCATCAAGAGACTTGTTACCTTTGGGAAAGGTCACCTTTGCAAGACCCCCCTTCAACCTAGCATTTTCTTCAAGGATGTTCGTACTAGTAGAGGGAATGGAAATACTAGGTGAAGCAAAATTAGTCAATTGAGTTTCAAGTTGTTCACGAGACTTTGTGAGAGTCAAGATTTCACTTTCCAATACCTTATGAGTCTTGTTAAGCTTCTCAAAATCCTCAGTAAGTTTTCATGAACAACACCAAACTCAATCTTTTCCTTTTTAGCTTTTTTTGTACTTAGCAATGGCATGATCATATTCCTTAATGAGTTTAGCAGTAATTAGATCATTTGCCTCATCAAGGCCTTCAAGTTTTTCTTTAAGAGACACCCTAGTCTCCTGGTCTTCTTCTAGAGCATTAGTTAGAGCATCCAACTCAAGAAGATGCTCTCTCCCAAGTTTACATCTCTCATCAAGGAGTTCTTGTGTGTGAGCAAGTTGGTTCAAGAGATTTACAAAATGCTTCTTGTGCTCCCCTTGCAAGTTAGTCATATAAGTATCGAAAGCAACTAATTCCTCCTTTACCTTAAGAGTTATATCCTCATTCAAATCATCATTGATAATAGGGGTGGAGAGAGGAGATGATGATACCTCCGATGCTCTTGACATAAGGAAAATGACATTCTTGTTTGTAACACCCCAGCATTAGAGCTTAGAAATAAGCTGAACACAGGTGTGTGCATTGCATTCATGCATAGAAAATCTGGATAATTTTCATGCTTTTAAATAAAACTTGTTAAAGTGATTGAAGCCTCTCTTAACTTGGTGGAACTGAAGTAGATCATCAAATTGACTGTGATAATTTTCAATATCACCTTTGCTAAAACCTTATCTTTGGGTAATATAATTTGATCTAAGGTAGATCAAATGTAATAAAACCGAGTCACAACACACTACTTAACAAGGAGTACTAGATCTTCTAAACATCATTACATGGTATTCCAAACAACAACTCAAGGATGAATAGTTAATCTTCTAAAAATGATATCAAGGTATTACCTACAACAAACCTTGAATACCAAGTTAAGTATATAACTTCAGTAAAGAAACCCCATAACTAAACCTTGATATACTTGCTTGTCGTAGTTATTCCTACCATGAGAATCATGGTAGTTTGTAAACACTAACTCTAATTACAAATAGAGTAGGAAAGGAAGTCAAGACAAGACCATTTAGCACATATCCTTAATATGATAATAAGAGGTGACATTCCTATTTAACCAAGTCCTAGTGTGAGTTGATCATCACTGTTGAGTAACCAATTCTTGACCTAGAACTTATTAGCCTTTAGCTTTGACCTATTATGTTAACCTTCCAAAGACCTTAAGTAATTTAATAAGAAGGGGGAACTAGATATGGTAGAGTGTGTCATCATCAATGGAATGTGATCCTTAGTGGTTATCAAACCATTTGATATTAGAGGAGTTAACTCACTCATAAGTTCACTAGAAGAAGTATCTACACCCAAGAAGTAACTGGTGCTTGAGGAGCTATGAGAAAGCTAGTAGTATTAGTACATTAAATAATAATCTTGTTAGGACAAGTGTATATAGACTTAGAGTAAGCTTGCTTAACAATATAAGCCTATAGAGAGACCAGTACAAGTCTACTACTTAGTTGAGTATAGATCTTGATCAGAAAATTAGAAGCCTAAGCTTTGCTTGATCAAAGGTTGGTGGTCATTATTCTTAAGTCACTTGAGAATAGATGACCAGCTGATGAAGAAGAGTTATGAGTATACACAATTAGGGAAAACCTTAGTTAGTTGAATCATCTAGCTTGATCCTGAGAAGTCAAGCTAGAGTATGATGAAGTATGTAGTATTAGTTATAGGGAGTAGTTGGAAGCATAGTAGTTTAACCAAGCTAATACAAGAGTACTCTTGTCTTATGGGGAATAATACCATACCTATTCCAGAGGATTGATATCCTTTGTTATATATAGTGAGGATTGTAGTCTTGCAACCCTTGGTAGTAGTTGCAATATGGAATTAAAGGAGTGAATAGATGGAGTTAGTAGAAGCTACATTGATGGATTCATCAAGGGTAGTTCAGCAATGGAAGTTATATAGATACTAGTAGAAGAATGGAGAATGAGTATTGTTGAAGTGGCATGACCATGTCATCCCATGATGAGGGATATGGAGCCAGGTGACTAGTTCATTTATACAGATGTGATCTTAGTGAACAGATGAGAGATTTAAATAGAGTATATTTAGGAAAGGAATTCCTTATCTAAAGAATAGCTTAGCGAGGTATTAAGGTAGGAGTGCTTGAGAAACCTTTAACCAACAGTACATCAAACCATGACAGAACCATGTCTACCTCCTTATTCAAAACCCCAGAATCAAATGGATAGTGGAACCATTTACTATTCCTAGGTAAACATTGAACAATACCTCTTGGACAATTAAAGCCTCCAAGAGATAATTAGAGAACCAGATGAGTGTTTATAGATGGAAGCCCTGTCCACCTTATTGTCTTAAACCCTCATAGAAACCTAGATCCATGAATTAACAAGAGTACTCTAGGAAGTAATTCCAATATCTCACTCTAAGAGGGGATATCAACCTAATCTTAGATGAAGATGTAACATCTTTAAACCCAAATCTTTATCTATAACCTTAATAATCATCCATATCTCTAATTGAGTATGAGTTATTAAATCCTCTCAAAACCTATATACCTATATTTGAATAAATCTTAGTATTTCTCCATCAATGATTATTATTGATTCATATGACCTAACCAAGATTGTTCTGTGGTAATTCTAAACATTACAAATCAAGTAGAATTGGATTTGGTGAAATCACCAAATAGGGAGAACCATGGAATTCAAATCACCACTTTATAAACCACAAGGATTACTACCTTATAATAATTATATACAATTCCTTTATGAGGTTAAGTATTAATAAGATGCTATACAAATAAATATCCATTTTAAAACCATCACCATTACATTCTTAGAAGTTTTTTCTATAGAAGGAATAAATCCCTAAAGTCTAAGTTTTATTTGTTCTATTTAATAAGAGAACCTCTCATATGGTTGTATTTCCTTTTTGTACAATGGAATAATATAGGGGAATTGAATACAATGAATCTTTACACTATCCTGAATATTCTACCAAAATTTTAAATATTTAAACCTTGTAGAAATAGAATTGGAAAAGAAATTATAAATAGAAAAGAAAACAGAATATAAAACAGTTAAAAGAAAAGGAAACAGCCAGCCGGACCAGTCCACCATGGCCCATATTCTATGCGTCGCCCACGAGCAGGACTTTTCTTTTTCCGCTCACTCAGCCACGGAAAACTCTAAAGTAGCCACATATCGGTTCGGTAGTCACTGGCAAGTGGGACCAGATGAAGGACTGCGGGTTGATGACCCACAAGTATAGGGGGTGTATCGCAGTATTTTTGATAAGTAAGAGTGTGGAACCCAACGAGGAGCAGAAGGTGCTGGCTAGTGGTATGGATCCGGAATTCTCTGCAAATACTTAGCAAACAGAATTTTAGGGGTTTTCGATAAAGCAAGTAAACAAAGTACGAGTAAATAGAAGATAGTAGGAATAAATGCAGCAAGTGGCCCAATCCTTTATGCAGCAAAGGACAAGCCGGTTGTATTACTTAAGATAACCAAACGTTCTCGAGGACACATGGGAAGACTGTCAAGTGCTTTCGCTTCATATAGTTGATTAATCTTCTCTAGCTTGCTAAGTGTTGTGTGGGTGAACCTGTGCTAATGTACCGCCCCATCCAAGACTAATACATACTTGTGATTATACCCCTTCCAAACATCTGTAAGTACAAGAAAGTAATTAAGGTAGAGACCTAACCACAACTTTAAACTCTAAGACCCTTACGTCCCTTGTGCAATGGTTTCCTAACGGGGGTTTAGGTTTCTGTCACTCCGGCAACCCCTACGATTAGTAGCCCAATACACAATGCATTCCCCTAGGCCCATATAGGTGAAGTGTCATGTAGTCGACGTTCACATGGCACCACTAGAAGAAGTACACCACAACTTAAATAACAATCTATGGAATCTCTCTCAACACAACTCCACTACTAACAACATGACTTCTCCCATGTCCTCAAGAACAAAACGAACTACTCACAAGACATCATATGGATCATGATCAGAGATGGAATAATGATGTATAACAATCTAAACATAAACAATAATTCAATGGTTCACTCAATAGCATCAACTACAAAGAGTAATCAACACCGGGAAAGTTTCCCCTATGAACTATAGCAAGATTCAACCCAATTGTTACAGCAATATGGAGATGGTGATGAGGGTGCTGATGGTGATCCCGATGAAGTCCAGCTTGATGGTGGTGTTGATGGCGAGGATCTCCCCTCTCCGGGAAGGAATTCCTCTGGCAGAAATCTGTCTGCCGGAGAGATCTTTCTCTCTTGGTGTTTTCCGCCCCGCAGAGGCAGCGGAATCTTTCTGTGGTTGCTCCCCGAGTCTTAGGGTTTCGGGAGGATGATATACGCTAGAGGGGAGAGGCTGGAGTGGGCCAGGGTGGCCACACCACCTCCTGGCGTGGCCTAGGGCTGCCCGTGCCAGGGGGTGGTGTGGGCCCCCTGTGGCCCATCTCCACTCCGTCTTCTGGCATCCTTAGTCTTCTGGAAAAATAGGATTTTTCGTATATTTTCCCGGATTTTCTGATATTCGCGAATTTTGCCTCCAAACAGCACCTTTTCCATCAGAATCCTGACTGCAGCGGTTCATGCTCCGAAAGTCATCAACCATGCAAAAACAGATGAAATAACATAAGTATCACCTCTCAATATGAAATATATCAATGAATAATAGTGAATTAAGACATAGAATAGTGATGCAAAATGGACATATCAACTCCCCCCAAGCTTAGACTTCGCTTGTCCCCAAGCGAAACTGAGCTCAAGGCCTCGGGTTTATGGAGTGAAGAGTCGATAAAAGAATACGGACAAGAAGCATCACATCCATCAAGTGCATAGATCATAATAGAAGACAACTCACTATTATATAACTCAACTTGTGATGAGTAAAGGAAACAAAATAAAGATACATAAAGTGAATCATTGGTAATGGCAAACTTAGCTCTTGGTTGAAGAATAGTTGATAATTTGCTAGAGTTCACAAATAACTGGTTTTCAAAGATAGCTTTCAAAGTAGTAAACATCAAGATAAGAGAAATGTGCAAAACAAGAAACATAAGAAACATGATTGAATAAATCATCATATGAATGAATGAAACACAACAACTCAAAATACTTGCTGAGAAAGAAGGGAGTAGGTTCTCACTCAACTACAAAGTAAAAGAAAGGCCCTTCAAAGAGGAAACCAGGGATTGCAAGTCTCATAAAGAGCTCCCAAAAATTATGATACTTACTAGCTTTCAGCTCTCATTGCCCCTATCATAGGCATCTTTAGGTGATTAAGGTTAAAGTGATCAAATATGAGGATATGCATTGACAAGTTGTAAGTTGAGAATCTCATGTCCCTTGAATACGAGGGCCGCTCCTCATGCTACTCAAGTTTAGTCACCGGTAAGTTCTTGTCATCGTAAGCATATGTGTATCCTTGAGAACCGCCAACGGGGTACCCCTTGCCCGATGATACGGAATAATCCCCATATCAAAATGACAAGGCAAGCAGACAACAAGTATCTCAGCAATCTTCTTATTTACCATGGGAATATGGTGATTTTTTCTCTCTTTCCTCTTTTCATAATATCTATTTTTTCTTTTTCTCTTTTTTCTCAGTATCTATCTCTTTTTTTATAAGAAGAATGCTTCATAGATACTCGTTATGGTTACGCTGCAGGTTTCCACCATGTCAGCATGGATTAGACCAGCGGCCCAGGCATTTCTCTAACACACATGCATAACTCCATGGACTTACAAGCTCCCCTTTCATTTCACACCGACGACATCCATAGACAAAAGAACATGATATCAACTAGGTACAAAGTACCAATGCAATGTTGAAAGCGTTCCCCATGACAACATGGTTCTGCTAATCCACAACTTACAAAGCGCAAGCATATACGCAAAATAGGTGAGCACAATGGTTCAAGTTTATTAAGTGCAAGAAAGTAAAGTGTGCCATCAAGTTCGTGAGAGCTTTAATCACTAATTTTCACATAACAAGTTTAATTTGGGAGATGGATAAAACAAGAATTTACTTGGAATAGCAATAATGCTAATAGGTAGGTATGGTGGACGCAAATGGCAAAGGTTTTGGTTTAAACGAGTGGATGCACGAGAAGAATACCCTCTCAGTACAGGTTTTTGGCTAGCAAGGCTGGGTAGCAAGTACAAGAGTTGAAGGAAACAACCAAACATACAAGTGATAAAGACAAAAATGCAATCTTCCTTGGAAGCACAAAAGATCTTAACTAGAGAATACTAAACTTATGAGCAAATCAAGAAAGAAAGATGATGAAATTATTTTTTCTCTAGAGTACTTCTATATTTTTCATTCAACTCTCAAAAATAGTGTGCTACTGACCGAGCCAGGTTTGCCAAAACCAACTAAATTAACTCAATGATCCCAAAGTGATACCAATACTAACAACAAGATCAATCATATAACCACAAATTGAAAACTAATATAAGCTATGCAAAAGAGTGAATGATATAACTTCTCATTAATATTCCATAACGGAAACTCACACCAAGGGATACATATCTAACGAGAGAGGGGACACTTCCATAATGCAAACCATCCTACATAATAACTCCTCTATTCATGATATGACTCTACTAAAAAGGGTAAAAAGATAGAAGATAGTGATGTGATACCGCGGCACTCCCCCAAGCTTGGAACAAACCAAGGGGATGCCAAACCTGATGACGAATTACTCCTTCGGTGGTGGTGGTAATATTTTCTTAGTTGACGTGAGGAAATCTTCCAGCATCTTGCGAAGCCTATCATTCTCCCACTGAAGCATGTCGACCTTCCTCCTCAAGTCTCGGTACTTATCGTAGAACTCCTTAGTGACTCGTAGGGCTTCCGTTGATGCAGGGCGAGTGACTAAAGGTACCAGCACCTGCTTGGGGGCCTGTTCGTCCGCGGTACCAAAGTTGGCAGGCCAGCGCATGGCGGTACCTAAGTTGCCTGAAATTACCGCGTTTCGAAAAGTTGGGCCGCCAACTACTGAGAGGGGCCATTTTGAGGCAAACTCATCTCACCCCTGCCAAATACAAACATTCTGTTAAACCGCCCCATGAAGTAGACGGTCGGGACCCACATGTCGGTTATCTATCCGTGACGCGGGCGCCAACACGGCAACCTCTTAGGCAAATCGAGCAGCTAAGTGGATTGGGTGCGTTGGCCAATTTCACAAATCCATTCCCAGCTTTCCCCTAGCACTGGCAGCGTCGGAATCCACCCTCCAGGCAGGACGATCCCTTCGAACATTTGACTTCCGGGGCCAAGTTGCTGCGCCCAGTTGCTACGCCTAGTCGCTGATACCGAGCTCCATGGCGCATGCCGTAGCCGCTGTTGCGAGGCTCTAGCCCGCCTCCGCCTCCGACGAGCCGAGCAGCTCGGAGGATGGCAGATCCTACTATCCAGAAAGAAGAAGTTTTGTCTACAAGCGGGTGATCTACCCTTCTCTTTGCTATTCGCACTACTTACAACTGCTAGCTGGCTACTGAACCTCAAATTGTTTGTTAGCCCATCGCTGACAAACATATTTTGTCCATAGTTTTCTGTCAAGTGGGATCTGCACGGACCCCTTACCTGGTTACGGTAGTCCTCTATAGGTACGACTCTAAGGGCAACAGGTATGGACACCCTTGTTTCACGATGGAAGAAGCGCCTGTGTAGATCTGCACTATATCTAGTATGGTTGCTGCTCTGCGTAATCATGTTGAATTATGGCTGAAGCAGACTGCAAAGTTTAGCTTCATGGATGAATGTGGCATCATGGTTCCTATAACGTGTGACAATCAGCTAATTGGGTTGATGAAAAGGTATGCTTCGGCTGCCATGTTTGAGATGAAATGTGATGTACTGGATGTGGAAGCTGCTGCAACTGGGAGTCACCCTTCTATTCTTGGATAGGGTGGCTGCTCAAACCCAATTAGCTCCTAGTAAGCAAAAGTCTCTTGGGGTTCGCATGTTTGTGCTGAATTGTAATTTTTGTTTTATTTACTCTGTAGATATTGGGCAGTTATGCAACAATCTTGTTTCTTTGACAGGAAGCGCTGCAAGGTTAGAAACATGACTGCCGGGTCAGTCATTTTGCTACCCGAAGAAATTAAAAACGAGTGGAAAGATGTCATTTTGCTGCACGAAGAAATTAAAAACGAGTGGAAAGATGATGCTGGACACGATTCTGGTGCCCATTGTCCCAGCGATGCAGAGTACGTGAAGCTAAGAAAATTGGCACCAAGGAAGAGGAAGAAGGCAGGAAATGAAGAAGCCATTGGACGTGAAGGCTTGGCACCAGTCGCGAAGAAGGTCACGGCAATGAAGATACATAGTAATGTGTTGAACTTGAACCTATATATGTAATTTTGTTAAATTCTGATCGCTCTGTGTGTGTGACACGTTGCTGGGCGAAACAATCTACCCACATTCTCTGAGTACGACTTAGGGTTTGGAAACGCCCGAGTCAGTAGTTGAATTCGAAATTGTGATTGTGCCACTGCTATCTGAAAACAATGATCCACCGGTTCCACGATTGCTGAGGGGCAGGAGGTCTCCAAATACGATGGAATGTAAGTGGCACATAAATAAATTATTTAAGCTGCCACACTCCACGAAGCAGCAACTTATTTCAGATGCTGCACAACGACGTGGTAACATAAACATCAATATTCTCACCGATAATGCCCAGATGAGGAGGAAATGGGTACCACTTTCTAGCCTAATCTTGAGCCCGTCTATCTCACCGCCTCTCTGCTCCTGCATCCCCTACATCTGGCGAAGCTCCCGGATCTCCAGTAACCGGGTGTACATGCTTCCACTTTATAAATTGTGGTTGTGCCATTTGCATGCGGCACAATCCATGTTGATTACGTTTAAACAAACCACCAGTATCAGAATACACTAGTAGAAAAGGTGTCTTTGGTCCACGGTTACGTTCCCAATCCGGGACAGAGATCTAAATCGAGGCAGAAATTGATCTAAATCACAAATTCTTCCACAAATTAATGCAAGGTGAGAGCAATTTTTTTCCTCCCTGGAATCTAGGACCAATAGTTCAGACCGCTAGGTCAACAAGTACAAATATTACAACTTAAAAAGGCACGGAGCTTAAGCTAAATAGAACTAGTTATCACACATCTCCTTGATCTACCTAATCTTGGCCCGATGCGCATCTTCCTGCGAGAGCAAGGATCGAATTGTCTGCTCCTTCCTTTTAGCATCTTCCTTGCACAGCTTTAATTGTTTCTCTGCATTTTTCCTCATGCACTTGTCAATACTCGTAGTTGTGTACTGCAGGACTTTGGCCTGGTGGAGATCATGCCTTGCTTGAGTCAGTTCTTGTTCTGCTTTAGCCTTCAGGGCCAACGTCGCGTCCCTCTCCTTCTCGACTTTGATAACCTTGTCTTGCACCCACCTGAGATCTCGCTTATGCTTGGTCGTGTCAACTGGTTCCCATAGCTTCATCTCAACACTGTCAAGAAGTGAGCTGAATAAGGATTCTTTCAACTCGACAGTCATTTCCCATAGTTTGTCCAGCATTTTATGCATCTATTTGGGCCACTGTGGATCTACCCATTTGACAACACCGCAACTTCCACCTTGCATCATTACACGATGTCCTTGACACCATAGAAACCTCCTGCCTGCGTTTCGTCCTTCGAAGGCTACAAATTTAGCGGGCACATATCCATGTTTACATACTAGAGGACTGTCTTCATCCTCTAAACCGTGATAGTCGGAGTCATACATCGTCTGGTTGGCCTAACACATCATACGCGCATGAGTAAACAGATTAGATCTAGCTCAAAAAATAGATAAGTGGCCACAGATGATAGAAATAGAGATGAGACGACTCACATCGAAATCACCGTCCTTGTCGTCACGACGCGTTTCCTCACCGTCTCCCCTTGAACCCATGGCGAGAGGGGTGGGAGGGTGGCTGTCGGAGAGGGGATTGGGATGGAGGCGCCGTCGGCTAGCGGATACGGCAGGATGGGAGTGAAGTGGGGAAAGTGGCTTCGAGGGTAAGGAAGAGAAGTACGGGGAGGAAGAGAAGTAATGGGGACGTGACACTAGGATGTGGCCCACTGAACTCGTGAGACGTGACACTCGAAACAGGGGAGCGCCCGGTGTTGCCAGTTTGTCCAAAGCAAGCGTGGCCAATCATGCCACAGAACAACCTACTCGCAGATCGCTCTCACGAAGACCATCCCAATCGTCCAAGCGCCCCAATCGAACGGTATGTAACAATCGTCAAGCAGAACAACTGTGTTAGGGCGTGCCTTCTAGAAGACTCGGTCTAACGGCTACCCATGCAATGACACTGGGTGTGGTTCATGAAAAGAACAGACATACAATGACATCGGTGGATCCATGCGTGGTTTATGGAAGTAACAGACATGCAATGACTCTAGCTATGGTTAATGAAAAGAACACGCATGCAATGACACTGGGTGTAGTTCATGAAAAGAACATACATCCAATGACACTAGTGGATCCTTATGTGGTTCATGAAAAGAACAGACATGCAATGACACCGGTGGATCCTTATCTGGTTTGTTTAGAGGAACAGACATGCAATGACTCTAGTCGTGGTTCATGAAAAGAACAGACATGCAATGACACCGGGTGTGGTTCATGAAAAGAACATACATGCAATGACTTATGTGGTTCATGAAAAGAACAGACATGCAATGACACTAGTGGATCCATATGTGGTTTGTTTAGAGGAACAGACATGCAATGACTCTAGCCGTGGTTCATGAAAAGAACTGGGTGTGGTTCATGAAAAGAACACATAGGCAATGACATTGGTGGATCCTTATGTGGTTTGTTTAGAAGAACACACATGAAATGACACTGGGTGTGGTTCATGAAAATAATAGACACGCAATGACACTGATGGATCCTTGTGTGGTCTGTTTAGAGGAACAGACATGCAATCACACTAGGTGGATCCATATGTGACATGCAATGACTCTAGCGGCGATTCATGAAAAGAACAGACATGCAATGACACTAGTGGATCCTTATGTGGTTCATGAAAAGAACAGACAGGCAATGACACTGGTGGATCATTATGTGGTTTGTTTAGAAGAACACACATGCAATGAAACTGGGTGTGGTTCATGAGAAGAACACACACGCAATGACACTGGTGGATCCTTATGTGGTTTGTTTAGAGGAACAGACATGCAATGACACCGGTAGATCCACATGTGGTTTATGGAAGTAAAAGACATGCAATGACACTGGTAGATCCTTATGTGGTTCATGAAAAGAACACACATGCAGTGAAACTGGGTGTGGTTCATGAATAGAACAGACATGCACTGACACTAGGTGTGGTTCATGAAAAGAACAGACATGCAATGACACTGGTGGGCCCATCCTTATGTGGTTCATGAAAAGAACAGACACGCAATGACACTTGTGGATCCTTATGTGGTTTGTTTAAAAGAACACACATGCAATGACACTGGGTGTGGTTCATGAAAAGAACACACACGCAATGACACTGGTGGATCCTTATGTGGTTTGTTTAGAGGAACAGACATGCAATGACACCGGTGGATCCACGTGTGGTTCATGAGAAGAACACACATCCAATGACTCTAGTAGATCCTTATGTGGTTCATGAAAAGAACTGACATGCAGTGACACTGGGTGTGGTTCATGAAAAGAACATACATGCACTGACACTAGGAGTGGTTCATGAAAAGAACAGACAAGCAATGACACTAGTGGATCCTTATGTGGTTTATGGAAGGAACAAACATGCAATCACACTAGGTGGATCCATATGTGGTTTATGGAAGTAACACACATGCAATTACACTGGGTGTGGTTCATGAAAAGAACAGACATGCAATGACACTGGTAGATCCTTATGTGGTTCATGAAAAGAACAGACATGTAATGACACCGGTGGATCCTTACGTGGTTTGTTTAGAGGAACAGACATGCAATGACTCTAGCCGTGGTTCATGAAAAGAACAGACATGCAATGACACCGGGTGTGGTTCATGAAAAGAACAGACATGCAATGACTTATGTGGTTTGTTTAGAAGAACACACATGCAATGGCACTGGGTGTGGTTCATGAAAAGAACAGATAGGCAATGACATTGGTGGATCCTTATGTTGTTTGTTTAGAAGAACATGCATGCAATGACACTGGGTGTGGTTCATGAAAAGAACAGACACGCAATGACACTGGTGGATCCTTATGTGGTTTGTTTAGAGGAACAGACATGCAATCACACTAGGTGGATCCATATGTGGTTTATGGAAGTAAAAGACATACAATGACTCTAGCTGAGATTCATGAAAAGAACAGACATGCAATGACACTGGTGGATCCTTATGTGGTTCATGAAAAGAATAGACAGGCAATGTCACTGGTGGATCCTTATGTGGTTTGTTTAGAAGAACACACATGCAATGACACTAGATGTGGTTCATGAGAAGAACACACACGCAATGACACTGGTGGATCCTTATGTGGTTTGTTTAGAGGAACAGACATGCAATGACACTGGTGGATCCACATGTGTTTTATGGAAGTAAAAGACATGCAATGGCACTGGTAGATCCTTATGTGGTTCATGAAAAGAACAGACATGCAGTGAAACTGGGTGTGGTTCATGAATAGAACAGACATGCACTGACACTAGGTGTGGTTCATGAAAAGAACAGACATGCAATGACACTGGTGGGCCCATCCTTATGTGGTTCATGAAAAGAACAGACACGCAATGACACTGCTGGATCCTTATGTGGTTTGTTTAGAAGAACACACATCCAATGACACTGGGTGTGGTTCATGAAAACAACACACACGCAATGACACTGGTGGATCCTTATGCGGTTTGTTTAGAGGAACAGACATGCAATGACACTGATGGATCCACGTGTGGTTCATGAGAAGAACACACATCCAATGACTCTGGTAGATCCTTATGTGGTTCATGAAAAGAACTGACATGCAGTGACACTGGGTGTGGTTCATGAAAAGAACAGACATGCACTGACACTAGGAGTGGTTCATGAAAAGAACATACAGGCAATGACACTGGTGGATCCTTATGTGGTTTATGGAAGGAACAAACATGCAATCACACTAGGTGGATCCATATGTGGTTGATGGAAGTAACTCACATGCAATGACACTGGGTGTGGTTCATGAAAAGAATAGACACGCAAAGACACTGGTGGATCCTTATGTGGTTTGTTTAGAGGAACAGACATGCAATCACACTAGGTGGATCCATATGTGGTTTATGGAAGTAAAAGACATGCAATGACTCTAGCTGTGATTCATGAAAAGAACAGACATGCAATGACATTGGTGGATCCTTATGTGGTTCATGAAAAGAACAGACAGGCAATGACACCGGTGGATCCTTATGTGGTTTGTTTAGAAGAACACACATGCAATGACACTGGGTGTGGTTCATGAGAAGAACACACATGCAATGACACTGGTGGATCCTTATGTGGTTTGTTTAGAGGAACAGACATGCAATGACACCGGTGGATCCACATGTGGTTTATGGAAGTAAAAGACATGCAATGACACTGGTAGATCCTTATGTGGTTCATGAAAAGAACAGACATGCAGTGAAACTGGGTGTGGTTCATGAATAGAACAGACATGCACTGACACTGGGTGTGGTTCATGAAAAGAATAGACATGCAATGACACTAGTGGGCCCATACTTATATGGTTCATGAAAAGAACAGACACGCAATGACACTGCTGGATCCTTATGTGGTTTGTTTAGAAGAACACACATGCAATGACACTGGGTGTGGTTCATGAAAAGAACACACACGCAATGACACTGGTGGATCCATATGTGGTTTGTTTAGAGGAACAGACATGTAATGACATCGGTGGATCCACGTGTGGTTCATGAGAAGAACACACATCCAATGACTCTGGTAGATCCTTATGTGGTTCATGAAAAGAACTGACATGCAGTGACACTAGGTGTGGTTCATGAAAAGAATAGACATGCACTGACACTAGGAGTGGTTCATGAAAAGAACAGACAAGCAATGACACTGGTGGATCCTTATGTGTTTTATGGAAGGAACAAACATGCAATCACACTAGGTGGATCCATATGTGGTTTATGCAAGTAACACACATGCAATGACATTGGGTGTGGTTGATGAAAAGAACAGACATGCAATGACACTCGTAGATCCTTATGTGGTTCATGAAAAGAACAGACATGCAATGACACTAGTGGATCCTTATGTGGTTTGTTTAGAGGAACAGACATGCAATGACTCTAGCCGTGGTTCATGAAAAGTACAGACATGCAATGACACCGGGTGTGGTTCATGAAAAGAACAGACATGTAATGACTTATGTGGTTTGTTTAGAAGAACACAGATGCAATAACACACTAGGTGTGGTTCATGAAAAGAACAGATAGGCAATGACACTGGTGTATCCTTATGTGGTTTGTTTAGAAGAACACACATGCAATGAAACTGGGTGTGGTTCACGAAAAGAACAGACACGCAATGACACTGGTGGATCCTTATGTGGTTTGTTTAGAGGAACAGACAGGCAATCACACTAGGTGGATCCATATGTGGTTTATGGATGTAAAATACATGCAATGACTCTAGCTGTGATTCATGAAAAGAACAGACATGCAATGACATTGGTGGATCCTTATGTGGTTCATGAAAATAACAGACAAGCAATGACACTGGTGGATCCTTATGTGGTTTGTTTAAAGAACACACATGCCATGACACTGGGTGTGGTTCATGAGAAGAACACACACGCAATGACACTGGTGGATCCTTATGTGGTTTGTTTAGAGGAACAGACATGCAATGACACCGGTGGATCCACATGTGGTTTATGGAAGTAAAAGACATGCAATGACACTGGTAGATCCTTATGTGGTTCATGAAAAGAACAGACATGCAGTGAAATTAGGTGTGGTTCATGAATAGAACAGACATGCACTGACAATGGGTGTGGTTCATGAAAAGAACAGACATGCAATGACACTAGTGGGCCCATCCTTATGTGGTTCATGAAAAGAATAGACATGTAATGCCACTGGTGGATCCTTATGTGGTTTGTTTAGAAGAACACACATGCAATGACACCGGTGGATCCACATGTGGTTTATGGAAGTAAAAGACATGCAATGACACTGGTAGATCCTTATGTGGTTCATGAAAAGAACAGACATGCGGTGAAACTGGGTGTGGTTCATGAAAAGAACAGACATGCAATGACACTGGTGGGCCCATCCTTATGTGGTTCATGAAAAGAACAGACATGCAATGACACTGGTGGATCCTTATGTGGTTTGTTTAGAAGAACACACATGCAATGACCCTGGGTGTGGTTCATGAAAAGAACACACACGCAATGACACTGGTGGATCCTTATGTGGTTTGTTTAGAGGAACATACATGCAATGACACCGGTGGATCCACATGTGGTTCATGAGAATAACACACATCCAATGACTCTGGTAGATCCTTATGTGGTTCATGAAAAGAACTGACATGCAGTGACACTGGGTGTGGTTAATGAAAAGAAAAGACATGCACTGACACTAGGAGTGGTTCATGAAAAGAACAGACATGCAATGACACTGGTGGATCCTTATGTGGTTTATGGAAGGAACAAACATGCAATCACACTAGGTGGATCCATATGTGGTTTATGGAAGTAACACACATGCAATGACATTGGGTGTGGTTCATGAAAAGAACAGACATGCAATGACACTGGTAGATCCTTATGTGGTTCATGAAAAGAACAGACATGCAATGACACTGGTGGATCCTTATGTGGTTTGTTTAGAGGAACGGACATGCAATGCCACTGGTGGATCCATGCGTGGTTTATGTGAAGAACACACATCCAATGAACTCTAGTGGATCTATCTTGGCATAATTTGATGTATTCCATGATGTATTTCATTGTACAAGACACTTTCCATTTTCATACTACTCAGTTTTGCCCTTGGTTTTACGTGGTACTACTTAGTTTTGCCCACCCCCTCTCTATCTTTTGTAGAAGCCCAAAATTGTGCTCACCCTGTCTGCTACTACCTGATTGGTTGTCACAGTTGTCACGCGGATCATGCGCACCAACCGTTGATTCTGTGCGATCCAACGATGATCGTTGCACACCTTGTGCCCTTCACAGTACAGCGTGAGACAGCACGGACGTCTCCCTCCGTGACACTTCTACAGGAAGGAACACGATGTCATCCATGGAAAAAGTCGTCGAGCGGTCATGTCAAGTTTAATCAAGTCTGAAAAGCCTACTACTGCTACTACAACTCATGCACAGGGCAACAGGGTCATCGAGTGCACGGTTGTCGACGGGACGCTGCAATTTATTGCCACTTGATTTTAATCAGACATATCCCATTTATACGCAGCGCTCTCAATCTCACTTCCAACTGGGCCCTACCGCTAGTAAATTCCATGAGTCAAGGGCCCCCCTCGAGTAGATATAACGTTGCCAGAAATTAGTTCCATGCCACTTGCATGCAGTGGAATCGAGGTCTGCCATTAGCGTGTTTTCAATGCAGCTCTAAAGTGGAGATTGTGGCTGTTTCAAAAAAAGGAACCGAATAAAAGGGTGGAGATCGTGGTAGCCCCCCGCCCCCCTCCCACCACACGTGTCCACTCGAGGACTACGAACGGTCCGGTGTTTATAACCCCCCTCGACCTTCTTCTTCCAGGAGCTCGTGTCATTTCCCCCAGTCTGTCTAGTCCCAAGACCCCAATCTACACCTGCCACGCGCGCCGAATCTCCCTCATTTGCACTACCTCCTTTCCTTGGTGCGCCATGAAGCGTACGCGTGGAGAAGATCCGGAGGTGAAGCCAGTTGAAGGCAAAGCAGCAGATGGCTCGGTCGTCGCCAAGAAGACGGAGGCGTCTTCTCCGGGCACGAACGCTGCTCGTCGCCGCGCTGTCGAGGGTGCGAACTCATCCGTCCAGCCAATAGCCATCGCAGCCGAGCAGTAGGTGGTAGCCGTCGCCGCCGAGCAGCAGGTGGTAGCCATCGCCGCCGAGCACCCGATAGTAGTCGTCGCCGCCGAGCAGCAGGTGGCCGACAACATCGTGGCCGACAACGTCATGGTGCCAGCGGTAGAACTGGACGGGGGGTAGGCGGCAGGCGGAGGCAATCCGGTGATCTACATTGACGACCCCATCGCCGTTCAAGCAATCTTCGACGCAATCGTGGAGAATGATGAGTTCGAGGAGGAGGTCCCTGATGAGGAGTCCGAGGTACTACATTGCTAGCTTCTCTAGTCGCAGCTGCAGTTTTCACTGTTCATACATAGGATTTGCTCAATCATGTACAAATTCTTTTGCTCTTGAAGTAGGGTAGTATATATATGATTCCATCGGTTGATTGATGCATCTGCCATCTAGTCACAAAACTCCAATCCGTCTAGTCACAAAACCCCAATCTGCTCATCTGCCATCTAGTTGAGTTTGCTAGTTGAGTGTTGATTTCGATACACAGCAGGCCTATAACATTACATTTCTATTCCTTACTGAGCCTAATGATTCAATTTTGCCCCCAAAAAAGTGCAAGGGCATCTGATGGTGTCGTTTTCTTAGGCATGGTTAGTGACCCTGAGGCAGCAATGCACATAAACAATACAGGTTGTGCTGTTGGTATTTTGGTTCTCCGACTCCATCGCTGAAAAAAATGAGGCTCTAATTTTTTCTCTCATATGGAACCTAAATATATAATATTTGTATTGTTTCTGATCTATGAATGCGTTGTATGATGCATTTGTATATCCCTGAATATTGTTTGGTACGATTACATTTCAATTTCTTATTATCGCCAATGATTCAAATTTGCCACAAAGAGAGGCAGACACATTGGTGTCAATTTTTTACAAGGATGAGTGAGCAAACCTGGGGCCATGTACACGATCAATATAAGCTGTGCAATTGTTACTTGGTTCGCTTACGCCATCTCTGTAGAAACATATGAGGCTTCAATCTTTATTCTACATTCATAGAACTATGATATTTGAATTATCTATTCCATGCATTCATAGTGTATAAGAATTACATTTTAGTTTTTCACTGAGGCCGATGATTGAAATTTGCCCCAAAAGAGTTCAAGGGGAGACACGTATGACGGTGTCGTGTTTTAGGGATGGGTTGGTGAACCTGAGGCAGCAATGCACACAAACAATATTGGTTGTGTTATTGGTACTTTGGCCCAATTTCATATTCTCATATGGAACTACATATATGATCCTTGAATTGTTTCTGATCTTTTAATGATTGGTATGATGCATATGTATATGAATGGTTTTGATCATAAGTATTTTTAACATGCACCTGAAGATTAATTGTTTGGTTTTTTATTTATAATTATAATATTGAGGCTTGTTTTTGTACCTGACTATGTATATCCCTGAATAATGTTTTGTACGATTACATTTCAATTTCTTATTGTGGCCAATGATTCAAATTTGCCCCAAAAGAGAGGCAGACACATTGGTGTCAGATTTTTTCAGGGATGAGTTAGTGAACCTGGGGCGATGTACAACAATATTACAGGTTGTGCAATTGTTACTTGGTTCACCTACTCCATCCCTGAAAAACTTATGAGGCCCCTAGATTTATCCTACATTCACTCTGATGCAATTATTTGTCATTGTGTTGAGATGAAATGATATATGAACCGATCAAACTATTGCTGAGATGCTTTATCTTTGATATCCACGGATATATTGTCTTACATATACATGTTGTCAATTCTTGAGTTGTAATACAATTCAATCATATGTATGAGTTCTAAGTTATGTTCTTAAAAATCAACAGGAGGATGATGATGAAGTGGACGATAGCAAGGAATCCAGGGACAACAAGAGCCGCTACGTGTTGAGGCGGTTATGGTGTGGGCTAATCCGTTTCCACCGTAGGGGGAGACTGTTTTGCCCATTCTGTGGCAGAGCAATCAACGTGGACCTCAACAGCATGATCCAGCACGTGGAGGGCGTTGGCAGAGGCGGAGGCAGAAGGCATAAGCCGATTACCTTGGCGCGGCACGCAACCTACGGCAAATTCCTCCGGGAGTATGTCAGGACTGGCCTATATCCCATCGACCAGGCTGTCGCTGCCTCCTGCTGATAAACCCCTGCCCTGCTAGGCATCTTTGTGTCCCGGCCTCCTGCTGCAGCCCCTGCTTTTATTTTGTTCTAGTTAATTATTACCTGTGTGTGGCATGTAAGACAATATATCCGTGGTGTCTCTGGTGAACCTTATATACTAATCTACTCCTTTATATGGAGTGCCTTAAAGGTTCTAGTGTTCAGTTATATTTACTGATCATGCTCATGCACACTACAAAATATTTCTAGTGCTTGATTATATTATAATTGTCAAGAAATACATCAACAAGTTAAATTGGTCGAAATTTTGTATTGAAGTAACTGAATGTATCACACACATAATAAACTAGAAACTAAAATCTAGTTGAAACACATAATGTATCACCACCACTTGTTGTCGTCCTTGACTTGCTTCCCCTTCAGCCGCTTGATGTTGCCACCGTCCCAAGATCCCTGCTCGTCCTGAAACTGCTTTCTGTCCTCCTCGTGCTTCTTCTCTTGGGCTAGCTTGCAACCAGGGCATAGCTCTCTCGCGAAAAACCCCGCCTTAACCATCCCATCTTTCATGGTAATGATCTTACTGTACAACTCGTACGCCATGTAGGCGTCTCCGGCTGCATACTCGAGGCGCACCTGGCTCATCGGCTTCCATTCCCAGTAGTCGTGATCGAGTCGCTTCAATTTCTTCAGTTTTTCATAGGATTTATCGATGATTTCTGCTGCCAGATCACCCATGCCATCCTTCGCTGGGTATGATTTGATCTTGTACAGATTTTGGATGTCGATGTGGTGCCCCTCTGGGATTTTTATCAACACACGAGAAAGCATAATTGTGTCATTTGTGATATCCACGCTAGTGAAAGTTATCCCTTTCCTACACAAGAACTCGACCAAAGCCGGACAACGCATCTCAGTTGGTTTACTCCTGCACTTAGATGGTTCTAAGGATGTAAGGGAACAAGGGATGCAGAAGTGGTGATCTCAAATTTAAATTTCACATAACTGTAGAAGTGGTAAACGAGGACCTCCTCATGAATGGTGATTTGCATGAAGCGATCTCTTGTGGAGGATTTTTTTGCTTATTTGCACGGGTGTAAGGAAGTTGCCTGCAAGGAAATGGGTGAAAGGAACTGCCTGCAAGGAACTGCCTTCGAGAGGAAGAATAAGATGAACCGACGGTTCCAGAACAGAGGAAGAAGAAGCGCCCAGGAAAAACTGCAGAGGAATGACTAAGGAAGAGGAATGACTGTAGATGAAACGTGGTAACTGCAACTTTCGGTTCGAGAACTCACCGTGGTTACCTAGAGATCGTGGCAGTGCCGCCGGTTCAACAAGTGGGGCCAGTTCCTGCGAGAATATGAAATTAGCTGTGCATTTTTCTATGCGAGAAATTGAGAGAAGTCATTTATATTTTGTCTTTCATAATTAAACACAATGAAGTTGGTACAGCCCAAGAGATTTGAACAAAAGAGATTTGCTAGTTTAACATACAACAACACTTACAGGCCCAACATGGCAGAACTTGGAGAGCCCCAGAACTTGAGCTACCACAGAGACCTCGGCAGAGGTGGCAGAAATGTTGCGGGTGCAACCACGGCGACGACGAGCTCGGATTCTAGAGGAGGAAAACAGAACCGAGCATGGTCGACAAGGTGATAGATCTCACCGGGAACCAATTCTCGTCCCCGACCGTGCCATGGGTGCGTCCATGGTGAGGGAGAGCTCCGACTCGGGATGGGGAGGAAAGCGGGGCCGAGCAGCTTTGTCACTTCCCAGCTCTGCGCCATGGCCACGACCACAGATTGCCACTCCGGGGAAGAAGAAGATGCGTAATGGGTGGAGGCACCAACGCTGCAAGCCTACAGGAAGGAGAGCCGGGCCGAGCAGGTTCGTCCACGTCCCAGCTCCGCACCATGGCTGCGACGCCCCAAAGATTGCCGCTCCGGGGAACAAGAAGACGCGTAATGGATGCAGGCACCAACGCTGCAAGCCTAATTGACACCTAAGCGACGGGAGCGACAGGAGCGACATAACGGCGAGAACTGACAGGGGGGCCCAACTTGACGGCCGTTAGCCTGATTTTTTGTATTGAAACATAAAGTTGAATTCGTGCCGAAAAATACCCTCTGAGTATTTGGCATGCCAACTATAGTCATCGCGGATGATATTAGGGAACTCGGGTACCGTGTTGCCTAGACACCCCAACATTCGGGCCGCAAAATGATATTCTCCCTACTTGGGGTCTTGGAGATCTTCCTCCATAGGCTCCTTCCCTTTATCCTTGGCGGACACCTGGTGCTTCTAAACCTTCAAAGAGTATGTCCTGGCAGAAACAGATCGAAACAAAAACACGATGACGAACCTCTGGGGCTCCGGGGGATTATATATTGCGAAGTTTCATATCAAAAGGAAGGTACTGGGTGAAAACGAGTCAGAGGCGGAGTCCGGAGTGGACTCACCACCTGGTGGCGCGGCCAGGGGAGGGACCGCGCCACAGGGTGGTGTGAGCCACCCTAGCTCCGTTTCCATCCCTTTTTTGCTTCATAGCTTTCCTTATTGACTGAAAACTGCAAAAATATAGTTGGATAGTGTTTTCACGGAACATTTCTTACCAGAACTGTTACCTATTTGAAAACAGACTCTGCAGGTCTCTGAATTTGGTATCTAGTAGATTTTTCCGGAGTCACCACTTGAATAACATCAATATCTTCATCTCCATACACTTATTACTTGAATCATAAAACCCTTCTCTTCCTTATTACACCATTATCTCCACTTCCTGGAAATTTCATTCACACAAAACTTCACACAGTTCTTATTAGCAAAATTAGTATAAGTAAAGTGATAAAACCTTTTGAGTCCAACTTCAACTGAAACCATCAAAACATAAGCTACTGTAACAACTCCTTCTGAAAACCCAAAAAGAATTCAAAAAGGAAATCGAATAAAGAAGCAAATGCAAGATTGGCAAAATCTGTCGAAACAGACCAGCAGGTAAAGATCAATTTTTTAGAAACTCTTTTGTTGCTCAAATCAAAAAGTGCAAAACTAACGAAAGTTAAATAACAACCTGGGGCAGAAGCACAAAAAATTACAGCTCAATCCTACATACAGAGATCTCTCACGAATTTTTATGGTGAAGCACAAAATTCTGTTTCGGGACAGCAGCTTCCCCAAATATTACTTCTCTCTCATTAGAGGTTGATCTTGACACAAAAACCAAACAAAACGGATAAGGAGTGGTTATTACCAAAGTAATAACTTCCAAGACTCAAAGAAACAAAAACAAACTGAAAGCAAAAACAAATTGGGTTGTCTCCCAAAAAGCTCTTTCTTTAAAGCCATTAAGATGGGCATGATAATTGTGAAGATGCTCACTCAGGAATATGAATTGAAGTGAAAGAGAGCATTAAGAAGAAAAAACACACACACACATTTAAGTCTAACCCACTTCCTATGCAAGGGAAATTTGTAAACAAACAAGTTGTTGAAACCAGAGGCAACTTGCATAAGAAGGCAAAAGAAGACTGTCAAGTGCTTTCGCTTCATATAGTTGATTAATCTTCTCTAGCTTGCTAAGTGTTGTGTGGGTGAACCTGTGCTAATGTACCGCCCCATCCAATACTAATACATACTTTTGATTATACCCCTTGTAAACATCCGTAAGTACAAGAAAGTAATTAAGATAGAGACCTAACCACAACTTTAAACTCTAAGACCCTTACGTCCCTTGTGCAATGGTTTTCTAACGGGGGTTCAGGTTTATGTCACTCCGGCAACCCCTACGATTAGTAGCCCAATACACAATGCATTCCCCTAGGCCCATATAGGTGAAGTGTCATGTAGTCGACTAGAAGAAGTACATTCACATGACACCACTAGAAGAAGTACACCACAACTTAAATAACAATCTATTGAATCTCTCTCAACACAACTCCACTACTAACAACATGACTTCTCCCATGTCCTCAAGAACAAAACGAACTACTCACAAGACATCATACGGATCATGATCAGAGATGGAATAATGATGTATAACAATCTGAACATAAACAATAATTCAATGGTTCACTCAATAGCATCAACTACAAAGAGTAATCAACACCGGGAAAGTTTCCCCTATGAACTATAGCAAGATTTAACCCAATTGTTACAGCAATATGGAGATGGTGATGAGGGTGATGATGGTGGTGATGATGATGATGATCCCAATGAAGTCCAGCTTGATGGTGGTGTTGATGGCGACGATCTCCCCTCTTCGGGAAGGAATTCCCTTGGCAGAAATCTGTCTGCCGGAGAGATCTTTCTCTCTCGGTGTTTTCCGCCCCGCAGAGGCGGCGGAATCTTTCTGTGGTTGCTCCCCGAGTCTTAGGGTTTCGGGAGGATGATATACGCCAGAGGGGAGAGGCTGGAGTGGGCCAGGGTGGCCACACCACCTCCTGGCGTGGCCTAGGGCTGCCCGCGCCATGGGGTGGTGTGGGCCCCCTGTGGCCCATCTCCACTCCGTCTTCTGGCATCCTTAGTCTTCTGGAAAAATAGGATTTTTCGTATATTTTCCTGGATTTTCTGATCTTCACGAATTTTGCCTCCAAACAACACCTTTTCCATCAGAATCCTGACTGCAGCGGTCCATGCTCCGAAATTCATCAACCATGCAAAAATAGATGAAATAACATAAGTATCACCTCTCAATACGAAATATATCAATGAATAATAATGAATTAAGACATATAATAGTGATGCAAAATGGACGTATCACGGGTTGAGCTACAAAAAACTTTTGGGGGGTTTCTGTAAAACATCCGCACCGTCGTCTTCCTCTGGCTGGAAGCAGCTCGGTCGAGTTGCCGATGCCATCCATCGCCGCCACGCGCCACGATGCCCGATGTCACTGTCGTGTAGTGGAAACGGGGATAAGAACGCCACGATGAAGACCTCATCCTCATCTTCTCACTCGCTCTCGTGCTCTCGCTATCTACCTCTCTATAACCCAAAACCCTAGCGCCACCGTCATTGCCTCGTGCTGCCGTTGGAGACTACCCCAAGGCAAGACGAGGGTGCCACAAGATCCTACGTGTTGTGCTTCGTCTACTCAATGAAGGAATCGAGCCGAGGCAGCCTCAATTGGCCGCATCAACTTCATCTTCTCGAGGTCTGACGACTACCGCCGCGCCCTTCGTCGTTGATTCAATCATCCACTGCTTCATCTGAGGCCACCGTCGCATCGAGGGTTAGCATACGAGTCTCTCCATGCCCTTTGCTCGCTTTCTCCTGCTCTGCATCGCCATGTCGCTGTAGACTGCCGAGCACCGCCGCTAGTCATCGCCGCTATTGATGCTCCGGTGATGATTAAAGAGCGGGACCGCCTTAGTTAGGTTCCCCTTGCTCCCCTCGTTCGAACGCACCTCTCCGCATTGCCCCTGATGCCATATTCTAGCGTCGTCGTCGTACTCCGGCGAGGTGACGTCATCTAGACCGAGTCCTCGTGTTGACTAGTCTAGGTCCACGTGGCTTGCCCACGTGGCCTGTGGCCCGCATGTCTGCGACTCAGGCTAGGGTCGGTATAAGTATAAAAAGTAGTTCTTGTTTAGGAAATAAATTAGATATTATAAATTCGATTATAAATATTTTTTAGATATTTAAGAAAAAGATTAAATTTTAGAAATTGAATATCTTTTGTTTTATAATTTAGAAAAAATATATTATATATCAAAATGTTCAGAAACATAAATCCTATAGTATAAACCTATTATCCTATTTTATTTTCTATCCTAAATAAAATAATAATTATTAATTAGTAAAAACCTATTAATGATAAATCTTAAATAACTATATTCTATTATTTCAAATTTATGAAAATAAGTATAATATATCAAAATTCTTAGGAAAACAAAATATACCTGTATAAACTTATTTTGTACATTTTTGTGATAATTAACTAAGTTTTTATTATTTATTTATTATTTATAAAGTGATAAAACTAATAAAAATCATACCTTATTAATTATAAATCACAAAAATATTTATAATATACCAAAATGATCAAAAAAATAATATCTACATGTTAAAAATATAATAAGCCACTTTTGAAGTAAATAAATGTTTAGTACTCCAATAAACTTGAATTAAACTTATTTTCTTAATGGTTAATTCACAAAAGGATATATAAAATTGCTAATGCTTCTAATATTATCCATTAAAGGTCTATTAGTGGTGTTTATCTTAAGTAATGCTACTATGAAGTAAAAATAGTCTAAAACATCCTAAATACAATATTTGTTAAATTACTATTCACAAATAAGTGTATATTATTTTCCAAAGGGACTTTATCAAATATAAAATCTTCAAGAATAATATTTTAACTTATTAAAACCTTTAATATTATTTCACTCACAAGTTAATAAGTATATTAAAGATCCCAAGATAATTTCTAAGTAGTTAAGTAATGGTGTTTCCATATTATAAATTATACCCACCCATTTGTAAGTAAATAAATTCTTCTATTCAACTATAATGTTAAGAAAATATGACTCAAATAGAAGTGTTACCACTCTTAATTAACCTTAAAGAAACATTATGAAGTGAACCAAATTATAATACCATATAATGACCAAGATATATAAGTCTCAACTACTAGTATAGTCCTTATTCAAATGAAGTAATTCTTTCTTCTTGAGAATTATAACTAGCAAGAAAGCCTAAGAGTGTTAACTTATAGCTTAAATGCTTTTGTTTAGTTAAGTATGATTTTCTTTAAAAGTTATTCTTTTAAGAAACATTAAAAGCAATCCTTAAGCATTTCTATAAAGGCTCTAATTGATTAATAATCCGGCTGAAGAAATCTTTTAGTTGCCATGCCCATTTGAGTACTTTAATATTGCATACTAATTGTTGTATTTACATATTGTTTCACAAACTCTCACAAGCCTTAATAAGAAGCACAAGTGTGAAGCTGATATAAAAGTGAAACACATTCTAAAGAACCAATCCTTGTGTCCGAACCCTAGATCGAATACGATTAGTCTAGGGGCTCACGTTTATCAAACTGCATTAAATTACTTATGCATAATTGCATCTTGCTTCTTTAAACATTAGTCCTTACCGGACCAATGATGCTATTTACAGAATTTGGATCTTCTATTATCTCGAAGACCCTGAGTGCATAATCTTGCAATCACAAAAGTCAAGGTCACAACTTGCTCCTGTCCTTTGATTATTTTCTATCAAATGCTTGTAACTCAAATGTTGTCATCACCTACATTTCAAAAGGTCAGAAAACACTACTTTCATAATAATATGATTATGGATTATTTACCAAATGGTAATAATCTATTGATACAGTTCTAGTGGTAAAGGAACATAATATCTAGGACTTAACAACCAATGTCGCCAGTGATTCTAGCACCGTATATTACGCGTGAACCATGAGATTTGGAATGGGACGGAGAAGTCAGTTGTATGTTCTTCCTCTCGCATGCATCCGGATGCGCAGGTCGTGGCTGATATCCTTGTAGCGTGCATTCATTGGTAATTCATAGAGGATATGCGGCATATGGGTGGGAACCCTCAATGTCCCACGATAGTTCTGGCATCTGAATGGCCTGTACTAACCATTTCCATAATTCTATATGTGGGCGTGGCATACATCAAGGAGACATGCGGGGTCGCGAAGGGGGCAGTGATTAGCATGGATCATCTACTAGGCCCCACACAATTGGAAGTGTGGACGGTAAATATCGCCCGATTATGCAACAAGGATTTGGTCTCTCATGGGTAAAGTAACACACCTCTGCAGAGTGTAAAAACCGTGGCATGTTACTCCCTGTTCCGGGAAGGAGCTTTGAACGCGGCAGGAAAGGAACCCCATGAAGGTTCTGGTCAACCTGTGAAGGCTGTCGGACATAGTTTTCAGAATAAAAGTAACCTTTGAAGAAAATTTTACAAAAACCTGCATTCCCTACAACCTATGGTTTGTGGTTGTAGAGATAGTGCATCATACACTCCTTTTTAGTGAACTTGCTGAGTACGCTCATACTCAACCATACCTTCTTAACCCTTGCTAGGTTCTAAGCCATTGAAGATGACGTCAACATCAATTCTGCTCAAGAAACCATCATCGACAGCTCAAGTTCTTCAATAAAGTCAATGAAGTGAGCATATACATCAACCGAAGCAAAGACGAAGATCTTGATTAGATAGGAGTAGATATTCTAGCCTTAACACCTACTTCCGTAGAGCATTGCATTAGCAGCAATTGCAAACCAATTGGTTTAGATCTTAGTCCTTTTATCTAGATAGTTCGGAGTTGTTATTTCTAGTTCTTCTTTGTAAGAAATTATTTTCCTCCTCTTTAACCTAGAGTGTTCACTGGATCTTTTTTAAAGAGTCGAGTTGTAATCTATAGTCATGTCTTGGACCTGATGTGTTTCTGTTGTACCACTCCGAGGGATGTAATACTAGTGAACGGTGTTTCATTGGTGTTATGTCAACGACTATAGTGTACTACATCATGCAGTGGTATGCCAGGTGACCGCAGCTGGTATCAGAGCATATGCTTTGACCTTAGGATTAAAACCCTTTTATGAAGATCTGTAGGTTGGATAGTGACTATAGGAGCCATCTTATCTAAACCAAGACTTGTGGTGGTATCCACTTGAGGATAAACCTTGTCACACTTAAGTGGGATGTTTTTATCATCCTACTTAAGGATTAGTTACATGTATTTTCTAGGGAAATGTCATTTTAGTGTAGCTCGAAATAGGTATAACACCTATAAGATATCTTAGGTAAGTTAAAATATTAAAGAAGATTACGACTAAGATTAGGATATCATGTGGAGTAGTATTTGTGATGGAGTCTATATTTAGAATTCCTGTAATTTAGAAGAATCTTACCATTAGTTGATACCACTATACCACTTCAGGTAGACCACTAGAGTATGTATAGATATAATTGGAGGTAAATCATGTGGCATTCACTTGAGAATTCCATATGATGGAGTAGAATTTTGTTAAGAATCATTAATAGTAAGCTAAGAAGAAGAGTCATCATGGTGAGATTAGCTCTTTAATCATGATGACTAGGTAAATCTTAACAAGTTCATGGTGAGAATAGCTCCAAGACCATGATAAGTTTGTAATTAGGACAAGTACTCTATAATAAATCTGGTAACAATAGTAAGTAAAGAACAGTGTAGGTCTATGATAGAAGTCATAGGTATTATAACATTACGATAATTTTTGGATTAAGGTAGTAACTACAATTTTGCTAGTAGTTTTGAGAAGATCGTGTGAGGATAGTTTACGATAGAATGGAAAATTGGTAGTCTTTAGTAGTCCCAAAAGAAAGAAAAGAGGTTAGTTAGGACCAAAGTGAGACCACTTTGCTCAAAATTATCCAACTACAATTGGGTAGTTTGGGTAAATATTGAGACAAAGAGTAGTTAAACCCGTAAGTGCTAAGTATCACGATGTAAACCTATACTAGGAGGTGTCATATATTACACAACTAAGCCTGAATTCTAGAGATGTTTTACTCAACTACTATATTCCGGGCTTAGAATAATGTGTTTTATATGTACCACATTTGAATTTTTTGATTTTTCTTGGATCTTCTTGATTGACTAGATCTGTACATGAAGTTTGACTTGCTGTGCAAATGCATGTTGCATCATCAAGTTATTACTTGATGTTATAGACCTAGATAGAAAAGGGAATTCGTGTAAGGGAGTGATGAGTTCCAAAGATCAAGATGAAGGCTTACATCAAGAGTGCAGCAAATTATAAGGATTATCAGCACTATTTTGAAGGATGGATTAATCCCAACTTATTATTAGTTGGCAACAAGAAGGAATATTAGTGAAGAAAAGGTGTGGAGAAACATAAAGGAATGAACTTAAGTTCACTCAAAATAAATGGTGTTGCTAAGGAGCTAATGAAGTAGTTGTACCAAGTTCATGGAAGTAACATGAAAGGGTGCAAAGAAGAAGTTTTGAACCAAAAGTGGTATTCAAGCTCTGACAACTCGGAGAGAATACCAGTAGTATGTCCAGTACCTATAGGGTAATCCATACACCTAGGAGGATCCGCAGCTGGTATCTGTAGCTGGTACCCTATCAGTTTAGCTAACCAGCTCATCTTTGTATAATTTAAAGAGTATAAAACTTGGCCTAAGTTAAGAAAGACATAAAGAAGTATAGAATTTAAGCGAACGGCTTTCGAGACGTTTTCGCGACATCGGATCTACCGGTGAGAAATAATGTCTAAGAAGATAAAAGTAAGACAACTAATGTTGGACGATTCATTTCGGAGATCCACAACTGTGTGGGTATACCGTAGATTCTTTTGTGAAATCTTATATAGGTAAGGCATACGCTAGATGGGGACCAATATCCTTATTATTGAGTTAATTGATATTATGCATGAAGTTTAAAGACCATTGGGAAACCCCGAGGGGGAGAGTAAATAATAAACACTGAAGTGTTGTTGTTGAACTTTCTAACTAAAGGTTGGAGAAGAAGTACAAAGTTATGATGAGGTTAAGCCTTATTCTCATAAGGTTACAAGAAGCCGTAATTATAAAGTATTTCCAAGAGTATGTCCGGATGAAAGATCGAAGGAGATATAATAGATTAAACCTAGTGGACTAGTTATAAAGGGGAAATAGTTGGTAAGTTATCCTTAAGAAGGAGTAGAGCCTACTAAAATAGTTTAGTGTATAGTAGTAGAAAACCCTTTTGGAATGGACAAAATGTGTCCACAACCAATTCTAAATAGGACGGTAAGGACATAATCCAAGAGATTATAGTGAGAAAAAACCTAGGATAAATTAGAAACGATAGTGGATAGTATCAAGTATGAAGAGGATTCAAGGAAAAAGATCTAGATACGAGATACCACAATTATTCCCATTTGTGATCACAATGGAGTTAGTCAAGGTTGTGATCAATACAAGCCAATACCTCATTCTGAAATCTAAGAGAGTACAAACTTCAGGGACGAAGTTTATTTTAAGGGAGAGAGTCTGTAACACCCCAGCATTAGAGCTTAGAAATAAGCTGAACACAGGTATGTGCATTGCATTCATGCATAGAAAATCTGGATAATTTTCGCGCTTTTAAATAAAACTTGTCAAAGTGATTGAAGCCTCTCTTAACTTGGTGGAACTGAAGTAGATCATCAAGTTGACTGCAATAAGTTTCAATATGACCTTTGCTAAAACCTTATCTTTGGGTAATATAATTTGATCTAAGGGTAGATCAAATGTAATAAAACTGAATCACAACACACTACTTAACAAGGAGTACTAGATCTTCTAGACATCATTACAGGGTATTCCAAACAACAACTCAAGGATGAATAGTTAATCTTATAAAAATGATATCAAGGTATTACCTACAACAAACCCTGAATACTAAGTTAACTATATAACTTAAGTAAAGAAACCCATAACTAAACCTTGATATACTTGCTTGCCATAGTTATTCCTACCATGAGAATCATGGTAGTTTGTAAACACTAACTCTTATTACAAATAGAGTAGGAAAGGAAGTCAAGCCAAGACCATTTAGCACAGATCCTTAATATGATATTAAGGGGTGACATTCCTATTTAACCAAGTCCTAGTGTCAGTTGATCATCACTGTTGAGTAACCAATTCTTGACCTAGAACTTATTAGCCATTAACTTTGACCTATTATGTTAACCTTCCAAAGACCTTAAGTAATTTAATAAGAAGGAGGAACTAGATATGGTAGAGTGTGCCATCATCAATGGAATGTGATCCTTAGTGATGATCAAACCATTTGATATTAGAGGAGTTAACTCACTCATAAGTTCACTAGAAGAAGTATCTACACCCAAGAAGTAACTGGTGCTTGAGGAGCTATGAGAAAGCTAGTAGTATTAGTACATTAAATAATAATCTTGTTAGGACAAGTGGACATAGACTTATAGTAAACTTTATTAACAAGATAAGCCTATAGAGAGACCAGTACAAGTCTACTACTTAGTTGAGTATAGATCTTGATCTGAAAATTAGAAGCCTAAGCTTTACTTGATCAAAGGTTGGTGGTCATTATTCTTAAGTCACTTGAGAATAGATGACTAGCTGATGAAGAAGAGTTATGAGTATACCAAATTAGGAAAAACCTTAATTAGTTGAATCATCTAGCTTGATCTTGAGAAGTCAAGCTAGAGTATGATCAAGTATGTAGTATTAGTTATAGGGAGTAGTTGGAAGCATAGTAGTTTAACCAAGCTAATACAACAGTAATCTTGTCTTATGGGGAATAATACCATACCTATTCCAGAGGATTGATATCCTTTGTTATATATAGTGAGGATTGTAGTCTTGCAACCCTTGGTAGTAGTTGCAATATGGAATTAAAGGAGTGAATAGATGGAGTTAGTAGAAGCTACATTGATGGATTCATCAAGGGTAGTTCAGCAATGAAAGTTATATAGATACTAGTAGAAGAATGGAGAATGAGTATTGTTGAAGTGGCATGACCATGTCATCCCAATATGAGGGATATGGAGCCAGGTGACTAGTACATTTAGACAGATGTGATCTTAGTGAACAGATGAGAGATTTAAATAGAGTATATGTAGGAAAGGAATTCATTATCTAAAGAATAGCTTAGCGAAGTATTAAGGTAGGAGTGCTTGAGAAACCTTTAACCAACAGTACATCAAACCATGACAGAACCATGTCTACCTCATTATTCAAAACCTCAGAATCAAATGGATAGTGGAACCATTTACTATTCCTAGGTAAACATTGAACAATACCTCTTGGACAATTAAAGCCTTCAAGAGATAATTAGAGAACCAGATGAGTGTTTATAGATGGAAGCCCTGTCCACCTTATTGTCTTAAACCCTCATAGAAACCTAGACCCATGAATTAACAAGAGTACTCTAGGAAGTAATTCCAATATCTCACTCTAAGAGGGGATATCAACCTAATCATAGATGAAGATGCAGTATCTTTAAACCTAAATCTTCATCTATAGCCTTAATAATCATCCATATCTCCAATTGAGTATGAGTTATTAAATCCTCTCAAAACCTATATACCTATATTTGAATAAATCTTAGTATTTCTCCATCAATGATTATTATTGATTCATTGACCTAACCAAGATTGTTCTGTGGTAATTCTAAACATTACAAATCAAGTAGAATTGGATTTGGTGAAATCACCAAATAGGGAGAACCATGGAATTCAAATCACCACTTTATAAACCACAAGGTTTACTACCTTATAATAAGTATATACAATTCATTTATGAGGTTAAGTATTAATAATATGCTATACAAATAAATATCCATTTTAAAACCATCACCATTACATTCTTAGAAGATTTTTCTATAGAAGGAATAAATGCCTAAAGTCTAAGTTTTATTTGTTCTATTTAATAAGAGAACCTCTCATATGGTTGTATTTCCTTTTTATACAACGGAATACTATAGGGGAATTGAGTACAATGAATCTTTACACTATCCTAAATATTCTACCAAAATTTTAAATATTTAAACCTTGTAGAAATAGAATTGGAAAAGAAACTATTAATAGAAAAGAAAAGAAAATATAAAACAGATAAAAGAAAAGGAAACAGCCAGCCGGACCAGTCCACCATGGCCCATATTCTATGCGTCGCCCACGAGTAGCACGTTTCCTTTTCCGCTCACTCGGCCATGGCCCAGTAGCAACTCTAAAGCAGCCCACATATCAGTTCGGTAGTCATTGGCAAGTGGGACCAGATGAAGGACTGCGGGTTGAGCTGGAAAAAAAATTTGGGGGGGTTTCTTTAAAACATCCGCATCGTCGTCTTCCTCCAGCTGGAAGCAGCTCGGTCGAGCTGCCGATGTCGTCCATCGCCGCCACACGCCGCGATGCTCGCTGTCGCCATCGTCTAGTGGAAACAGGGATAAGAATGCCACGACGAAGCCCTCATCCTCATCTTCTCACTTGCTCTCGTGCTCTTGCTCTCTTCCTCTCTGCAACCCGAAACCCTAGTGCCGCCATCATTGCCTCGTGCTGCCATTGGAGATTACCCCAAGGCTAGCCAAGGGTGCAGCAAGATCCGCTGTGCTGTGCTTCGTCTACTTGATGAAGGAATCGAGCCAATGCAGCCTCAATCGGCCGCATCGACTTCATCTTCTCGAGGTCCGACGACTGTTGTCGTGCCCTTCGCCATTGATTCGGTCATCCACTGCTTCATCTGAGGCCACCATAGCATCGAGGGTAAGCATACAAGTCTCTCCATGCCCTTCGCTAACTTTCTCTGGCCCTGCATCGCCATGTCGTCGTAGACCGCCGAGCACCACTGCCAGTCATCGCCGTTGTTGATGCTCCGATGATAATTAAAGAGCGGGACTACCTTAGTTAGGTTCCCCTTGCTCCCCTCGTCCGAACGCACCTCTCCGTGTTGCCCCTGATGCCATATTCTGGTGTCACCGTCATACTCCGGCGAGGTGACGTTAGGCGCCGGCGAGGTGACGTCATCTGGATCGAGTCCTCATGTTGACTAGTCTAGGTCCGCGTGGCTTGTCGACGTGGCCTATGGCCCTCCTGTCTGTGACTCAGGGTCGGGTCGGTATAAGTATAAAAAGTAGTTCCTATTTAGGAAATAGATTAGATATTATAAATTCGATTATAAATATTTTTTAGGAATTTAAGAAAAAAATTAAACCTTAGAAATTGAATATCTTTTGTTTTATAATTCAGTAAAAATATATTATATATCAAAATGTTCAGAAAAATAAATCCTATAGTATAATCCTATTATCATATTTTATTTTCCAACTTAAATAAAATAATAATTATTAATTACTAAAAACCTATTCAGGATAAATCTTAAATAACTATATTCTATTATTTCAAATTTATGAAAATAAGTATATTATATGAAAATTCTTAGGAAAACAAAATATACCTATATAAACTTATTTTGTACATTTTTATGATAATTACTCAGTGTTTATTATTTATTTAGTATTTATAAAGTGATAAAACTAATAAAAATCATATCTTATTAATTAAAAATCACAAAAAAATTTATAATATACCAAAATGATCACAAAAATAATATCTACATGTTAAAAATATAATAAGCCACTTTTGAATTAAACAAATGTTTAGTACTCCAATAAACTTGAATTAAACTTATTTTCTTAATGGTTAATTCATAAAAGGATATATAAAATTGCTAATGCTTCTAATATTATCCATTAAAGGTCTATTAGTGGTGTTTATCTTAAATAATGCTACTATGAAGTAAAAATAGTCTAAAACATCCTAAATACAATATTTGTTAAATTACTATTCACAAATAAGTGTATATTATTTTCCAAAGGGACTTTATCAAATATAAAATCTTCAAGAATAATATTTTAACTTATTAAAACCTTTAATATTATTTCACTCACAAGTTAATAAGTATATTAAAGATCCCCAGATAATTTCTAAGTAGTTAAGTAATGGTGTTTCCATATTATAAATTATACCCACTCATTTGTAAGTAAATAAATTCTTCTATTCAACTATAATGTTAAGAAAATATGACTCAAATAGAAGTGTTACCACTCTTAATTAACCTTAAATAAACATTATGAAGTGAACCAAATTATAATACCATATAATGACCAAGATAGATAAGTCTCAACTAATAGTGTAGTCCTTATTCAAACGAAGTAATTCTTTCTTGAGAATTATAACTATCAAGAAAGCCTAAGAGTGTTAACTTATAGTTTAAATGGTTTTGTTTAGTTAATTATGATTTTCTTTAAAAGTTATTCTTTTAAGAAACATTAAAAGTAATCCTTAAGCATTTCTATAAAGGCTCTAATTGATTAACAATCTGGCTTAAGAAATCTTTTAGTTGCCATGCCCATTTGAGTACTTTAATATTGCATACTAATTGTTGTATTTACATATTGTTTCACACACTCTCACAAGCCTTAATAAGAAGCACAAGTGTGAAGCTGATATAAAAGTGAAACACATTCGAAAGAACCATTCCTAGTTTTCGAACCCTAAATCAAATACGATTAGTCCGGGGGCTCACGTTTATCAAACTGCATTACATTACTTATGCATAATTGCATCTTGCTTCTTTAAACATTAGTCCTTACCGGACCAATGATGCTATTTACAGAATTTGGATCTTCTATTATCTCGAAGACCATGAGTGCATAATCTTGCAATCACAAAAGGCAAGTTCACAACTTACTCATGTCCTTTGATTATTTTCTATAAAATGTTTATAACTCAAATGTTGTCATCACCTGCATTTCAAAAAGGTCGGAAAACACTACTTTCATAATAGTATGATTATGGATTATTTACCAAATGGTAATAATCTATTGATACAGTTCCAGTGGTAAAGGAACATAATATCTAGGACTTAACAACCAATCTCGCCAGTGATTCTAGAACCGTATATTACGCGTTAACCATGAGATTTGGAATGGGACGGAGAAGTCAGCTGTATGTTCTTCCTCTCGCATGCATCCGGATGCGCAGGTCGTGGCTGATATCCTTGTAGCGTGCATTCATTGGTAATTCATAGAGGATATGCGGCATATGGGTGGGACCCTCAATTGTTCCACGATAGTTCTAGCATCTGAACGGTCTGTACTAAGCATTGTCGTAATTCTATATGTGGGCATGGTGTACACCAAGGAGATATGCGGGGTCATGAAGGGGGCAGTGATTGGCTTGGATCATCTACTGGGCCCCACACCATAGGAAGTGTAGACGGGAAAGATCGCCTGGTTGTGCAATAAGGATTTGGTCTCTCATGGGTAAAGTAACGCACCTCTACAGAGTGTAAAAACCGTGATATGTTACTCCATGTTCCGGGAAGGAGCTACGAATGCGGCAGGAAAGGAACCCCATGAAGGTTCTGGTTAACCTGTGAAGGCTGTCAGACATAGTTTTCAGAATAAAAGCAACCTTTGAAGAAATGTTTACGAAAACCTGCATTGCCTATGACCTATGGTCTGTGGCTGTAGAGATAGTGCATCATACACTCCTTTTTAGTGAACTTGATGAGTACGCTCGTACTCAACCGTACCTTCTTAACCCGTGCTAGGTTCTAAGCCATTGAAGATGACATCAACATCAATTCTGCTCAAGAAACCATCATCGACAGCTCAAGTGCTTAAATAAAGTAATAAAGTCCATGAAATCAACATATACATCAACCAAAGAAAAGGCGAAGATCTTGATTAGATAGGAGTAGATATTCTAGCCTTAACACCTACTTCTGAAGAGCATTGCATTAGCAGCAATTGCAAACCAATTGGTTTAGATCTTAGTCCTTTTAGCCTCATAGTTCGGAGTTGATATTTCTAGTTCTTCTTTGTAAGAAGTTATTTTCTTCCTCTTTAACCTAGAGTGTTCTTTGGATCTTTTGTAAAGAGTCAAGTTGTAATCTATAGTCATGTCTTGGACCTGCTATGTTTTTGTTGTACCACTCTGAGGGATGTAATACTAGTGAACGGTGTTTCATTGTTGTTATGTCAATGACTATAGTGTACTACATCATGAAGTGGTATGTTGGGTCACCGCATTGTTGGAGATGTTCTCATTTGGGGAATCGGAGAGGGAGAAGGTGGATGTAGAGGTGTGGCAATGGCAGCCACACCATTCGTTGTTTCTTCTTCCTCCTGCTCTTCATCATCGGAAGAGAACTCTTCATGTGCTATCAATGCAATGTCACCAGACTTCTTGTTGGTGGCATTCTTCTTGTTAAAATGCTTCTTGAAAGGGGCCTTTGGATTTTTCTTCAATATGAGTGCACCACCATTATCTCCTCTCTTCTCATATGGACATCTGACAACAAAATGATAGCGGTCACCACAGGTGAAGCAAGTTCTCAGTCTTGAAGCATTTTCTTTTCGACCAATTGGGTTGCTTATTCGTTGCATATCCATCTTGGCCTTGGCGGGATCTTTCCAAAAGTTTCTCGCATAGAAGGCCATGTATTCACCATGAGCCACCTTGACATCTTCGGGGTGGCTCATAGAGAGTGAATCATCACTTCCTTCTTCTTCTTCAAACTCCACAACTTTGTCCTTCAATGCAAGATTGATACCACTACTCGTTCCAATGGCACGAGCCTGAGCATCTTTGGCATTTGTGTCAGCAACGTTGAAGGCAGACATCTCTTGCATAACTTCATTTGAGGTCATGATATGTTAGTTGTGTATTCCTTGAAGACTCTTCAAGTCAATAGGCTCGAAGGGCATGAGCGCACTCACATACTTCCTCTTTATCCAAGCATCATCAATATGAGATGCACCAACATTTGTGAAGGCGGTGGTAGTGGATTTGAGTCTTTGATACATATTTTCATGATCCTCACCATCCTTCATAAACAAGCCCTCGGCTTCATTGCTCAATGCATCATATCTATTTCTTCTCATGCTCTCCTTTCCAACAATCAAATCAATGAGAGCATCACAAGCTTCCTTGGTGGTATTGAAGTGCTCAATGTGGGGAAAGTCTTTCGGTCCCACCCCAAGTTGAATCATGTGCAAGGCGGGGTCATTCAGTTGACTATTGACCACTTCTCTTCTTGTCGAGTTGGTTGGATCCTCAATTTTGAGTCCTTCTTCAATGATGTTCCACAATTCAATGCAAGAGCTACGCACATGAGATTTCATCAAAACTTGCCATTGAGCAAAAGTATGTGCAGCTAACTTAGGTGGGTTGCTTACTCAATATGTTGAGCTTGTTGGGGAACCCCAAGAGGAAGGTATGATGAGTATAGCAACAAGTTTTCCCTCAGTTATGAAACCAAGGTTATCAAATCAGTAGAAGCAAGGAAACACCTCCAAGGTGTTGTTTCCAACTTGGAATCCTGCACAACATAACCACAGAGCTTTGTCCCCAACTTATAGTGAGGTTGTCAATCTCACCGGTTTTGCTGAAAACAAAGGATTAAGTGTATTGTGTGGAACATAGTAATTGCTTGCAGAAAGTAAACAGAAAACAGAAAATAGTTGTAGATTGATGGTAAAAGAATGGACTGGGGTCCATAGTTCACTAGTGGTTGTTCTCCTTAAGATAGATGACACGTTGGGTGAACAAATTACAGCGGGGCAATTGACAAACATCGAGAAAGCATACATGCATATACTAATCATCTTGACTCCTATGAGATTTGATTGGGCATTACAACATTATACATAGACCGTAATCCAACTGCATCTATGACTAATAATCCACCTTCAGGTTATCATTCGAACCCCCTCCAGTATTAAGTTGCAAGCAACATATAATTGCATTAAGCAAAGTGTGTAAAGTAAACAATACGATTGTTCTATGAACAAAGGATTGATGTTTTCTCCCTAGTAGCAACAACACATCTAGTACCTTAGAGATTTCTGTCACCTCCCCAGATTACTAGAGGCATGAACCCACTATCGAGCATAAATACTCCCTCTTGGAGTTGCTAGCATCTACTCGGCCAAGATATCTACTAACAACGGAGAGCATGCAAGATCACAAATAACAAAGACATGATAGAATCAATAATCAATCTGAAATAGCATCTCAATATCCATCGGATCCCCGCAAACACAACATGTAAGATTACAAATAGATGATCTTGATCATGAATGGAGCTCACAAGATCTAAACATGATAGCACAAAGGAGGGGAACCAACCATCTAGCTACTACATGGACCCATAGTCCAAGGATGAACTACTCACGCATCACACCGGAGGCAGGCATGGTGATGAAGAAGGCCTCCAGGGTGAATTCTCCCCTCCAGCAGGGTGCTGGGAAGAGCTTCAGATCCCTCCCGATCTAGGGATGGAGATGACGGCGGCTACAGACTCTTTCGTGGAATTTTGATCGGGTCCTTAGGGTTTCTATATCGGAGGCAATATATAGGCGAAGAGGGAGGCCGAGGGGGTGCTCGAGGCGGCCGCACCACCCCCTGGTGTGGGCCAGGCCTAGCCGCGCGGCCAGGTGGTGTGGCCGGCCCCTGGCCCCTCTCTGTCTTGTCTTCTGGCTCCGTGTTCCCCTCGGTGAAATATTGACTTTGGCTTTTGTCCCGTCCAATTCCGAGAATATTCATTTTCTGACTTTCTGGAACCAAAAACAGCAGAAAATAGGCAACTGGCACTGTGGCATCTTGTTAATAGGTTAGTCCAAGAAAGCGTGTAAAAATACTCCAAAGTGTGGACAAAACATAAGAAAGTATATATAAAACAAGCATGGAACATCAAAAATTATAGATACGTTAGCAACGCATCAACATCCCTAAGCTTAACTCCTGCTCGTCCTCGAGTAGGTAAGTCATAAAAACAAAAGAATAATTTTTGATGTGACATGCACCATAGTACTTTAGCATAGCATGAAAGATATAGTTCTAAAAATAAAACATAGCAACTATGTTGTAACATGAAAAGGCACAAACAAAAGATTCATGAATAATAATGCTTTGAAAAATGCTTGTTTGTTTCACATAAAGAAAACATAATGAGAATGGTATTCAGCTTGTCCCTCATAGTGTAGCAAAACATAAATGCATAGGACACCTTCAAAGTTCATAAGGGTGACTAGATACAAATAGTTTAAGAACAAGCAATATCAAAATTATGCATCAATCAACAAGTCTTGGGACAATGCACATTAAACCAAGAATGGCCAGTATGCTCTCTCAATAGGTGCATAAGGATAGAAGATGGAGACTCAACATAAAAGTAAAAGAAAGGCCTTCATAGAAGGAAGCAGGGATTCAAGTCTCATAAAGAGCTTCCAAAAATTATGGTACTTATTAGCTTTTAGCTCTCATTGCCCCTATCATAAGCATCTCAAGTGGTTAAGGTTAAAGTGACACAACTAAGAGGATATGCTTGACAAGTTATAAGTTGAAATCTCATGCCCCTTGCTTACGAGTACCGAACCTCATGCTACTCAACTTCAGTCACAAGTAAGCTCTTGTCATTGTAAGTACATATGTATCATAGAGAACCGCCAACGAGGTACCCCTTGCCCCATGACATAGGAGCTATACCATATCAAAATGACAAGGCAACAGACAACAGCGATCTTTTTATTTGCTATTTGCATAGGTATTTATTGAGGATGCTTCATAGAATGCTCATTATGGTTATGCTGCAAGTTTCCACCATGTGTTGGGGGGATACCCCCAGGTAGGGTACGCCGGGGTATAAGGGCCGAGTTAACCGGGGTATGGCGCGGTCAAAGCAAGTGCCAACCGGGTCACCTCAAGACAGGCCGAATCACGGTGTCACCCAGCCCATGGAGCATCTCCTTGGCTATGGTCCAGCCGACATAAGTTATATGCCAGCCATGTTTATCTATCTGTTTTGTAGGTAACTTGGTAAGCCGGATTAGCTATATGCTAGCCGGATTATCTTGTGGCTTCCCAGAGAAGGAATCCCTCACTGGTCAAAAGGTGGCTTTATTAGCTGTAGCACAAAGTAAAGAAGAGGACCAGCGGGTCAGAGGCGACCAAGGTGATGCGAGCAAAGCCGGATGACGTAGCCCATGTCTGGTGACACCAAAAGACAAGGATTACGCTTTGGGTTACGTCCAAAGCCCGGACGAGCCGTTAAAGAGAATAAAGAAGCATCTGCTTTGGGCGAGGAGCATATTCGTAGAATATGCTACCACCTGTGCCCTAGAATTGTAACCCGGGCTCCCCTATATAAGGAGCACCGGGGCCTCCATAGAAGGGAATGGATCATTCTCTCTGTCTAAGGTAGAACTCTAGGGATAGTTGGTAGGGAGTAAGAGACATTGTCTCCTTCTTGCTGAGAGCCTCAAGAGCACTTGTAAACACCATTGATAGAGAAAATAGAAGAACTTCCGTGCGTGGAATCACCATGTTCTCCCTCCCTGGATTCCCCTAGCACTCATTGGCCCCATCTTTAGCCTATCCATGGCATCTGCCGTGCCACCACCACGACAGTTGGCACCCACCGTGGGGCTAGCGGTGCTAGCAGGGTGAAAATTCGGATGGGAAACTTCTCTAGCACCGGCGAGCGTGTCGTCTTAGGCTTGGTTAAGTGCTTTGGAGCGCTAGACTACGTCAGCGACAATGCAGGAAGCTTCGGCAGGCATCCTCCACCGTGCAACAGCGTCTTCATCAAGCTTGGCGCACACAAGATCTACATCGGCGTGGACGAGTCTTGCGTTCATCCGCGACACATCGTCGAGGGAGGCGAGCCACCTCTCAGTGCATCTCGTGGAGTGCGTATCACTCGCCCCACTAGCAGTGTTGAGGTCCTGATGACCGCGCCTGACATGGAACCGAGCAAGGGTCCGGCGCCAAAGCCAGAGGTAACACCAAAGCGAACCAGGTCTAGGTTTCCTCCACTAGAAAGGCTAGAGAATGTGCTCCAGCAAGCAATATATAGCCTAGCGACGCGGATAGCACCTGTGGTAGATCCAGCTTAGGCACAAGCTGAGTTAGAGGAAACTAGACAGAAAATGTTAGCTGGGGCAAAGAAGGTAGCAGAGCTGCATCAGTCTTTGAACATCACCTTGAGAGAATATGCTAAGGCAAACCGCATAGATGGAGTAAAAATCCGGGGCAGGAACCTGATCACTGAAATTGACAAGGAATACGAGCCTATGCCGGGTTAGACAGCCACGATAGTAACAGGGGGCCTGGATCAGTACAGTACTCCGGCAAAGAACATCAGGGCAGCAAACGCAGCCGCTTCCGAGTTAGAAGGTTTAACTAGAGAGGCCTGGCAAAGGCAACAAGAGAGGGTAAATCACTTGTTAAGAGTTGCTTGCCAACAAAATGAAGAAATAAATAAGGCAACCCCGGCGCCACCAGGAGCCTCACAGGTGGTACATTCGGCCAGAAATAACCCGGCGAGATCGAGAGGAGCCGCGTCATCTCCGGGTCATAATCCCAGGAGAGAAGAGGTAGTAGACTCCGAAAGAAGGGATAAACAAATGGTTCCTTACGAACCGGTAAGGGATGGGAAAGGCAAAGCAGTGCAAGTTGATGAAGATCGGCATAGTACCAGCCGAGGTGTGGTCGCCCGAGGTAACCGTGACCAAGGAAATGCTGGTCAGTGAAATTTTGCCAACAACAATGCCGGACAGTGTGATCCCGTGGGAACGGGGCAAAATTTACCTCGGACGCAGCAACAGCGTGCACCTCGGCAAGAGGGGAGCGCGGGACGAGCAGCACAGCAACAAAATGCTCGTCCAGATCAGGAAAGATACAATGAAGGTTATTCGGCTATGGTCAATGATGGATACCCCAGACCGGATCACCACATAATTGGGTCAAGGCCGGGGAGAAGGAACTTGCCGCCAGATGATGCAAGGCTGAAATTGGATAGCATTTATAGGTCGGAGCAAATTGAGATACAAGGTCCATCGGGTCTAGCATGCTTTGGGCCCCGGATCATGAACGAACCACCAGTGCCGAACTTTCAACTGGCCAGAGGAACCGAACTTATGATGGTAGTACCAGGCCATAGGATTGGCTCATTGACTATGCCACAGCGGTTAAGATCGCAACAGGAAATTTGAGATGGGTGGTAAGGTATGTGCCACAGATGCTGGAAGGACCAGCGCGAGTTTGGCTGAACAACTTGCCACCAGGAAGTGTCAACTATTGGTTGGATTTCCAGGAGTTGTTCGTTAGCAACTTCTCAAGCACTTACAAGAGACCCAACAGGCCATAGACCCTTGCGTTGTGCCGGCAGAAACCGAATGAGCCAGATAGAGATTTCCTGACTCGGTGGTGTAATGTGCGAAACTCGTGCGAGGGAGTAATTGAATCATAAGCTATTGCGTGGTTCGCTCAGGGATGCAGATATGGAAGTATGATGTGGCAGAGGTTACAGCGAGACATGCCAACTACCTTGGCTGAGACGATCCGGATCGCAGATTCGTATGCCTTGGGAGATCCAACGCAACCCCGGCTAATGTCGAGCAAGGAAAACGAGGAATATTACAGCCAAGATGGCTCCGGATCGTCAAGGAGGAATGATTTTCGAGGAAAGAGAAGGGATGAGCGTCTGTATTACCAGTATAACTCACAATGGTCGATGGGCGGGATCAATCAATGCGAGCCGATAGCGTAAAAAACTAGAGGGCAAAACTGGCAGCAGAAAAACGAAGGGAAAAACCTTGGACCCTAGAGCAGAAGAAGCAATGGCAAGAACGAAAGGATATACCAAGGTATACATTTTGAGTCCATGCTATATGAACCTTGCAAGTTCCATACGCTAAGCACGAATAGTCCGGCGAATCATACAACCTGGCAATGTGAATGGATGAGGAAGTTAGAACAGGGAAGTTCGGGGAATGCTCAGGCACCTCGGAACGAAGCACCTAGGAATGAAGCGACACGGCCACCGTTACTGACACGAGGAAATGGACAACAACTGATGCTGCCACCACCTCCTCTGAGGTATGAGAATCCGGAAATAAGGGATGTGGTACATCAAGTGGGCAATAGCCAGCAACAAGGTCAGGGTTACAACGAGAATGAGGGACGAAACAAGTACATGGAACATCATCAAAGCTACTATGTGTTTACCATGGAAGAAAATGACTGGAAAAGCTTGCAGCACCGGCATATGGAGGTGAACGCAGTAATGCCGGCAGTAGTGAGATATATGCCCTGGGTGGATCAAGAGATTACATGGAGTAGCAAGGATCACCCAAAAATCATGCCAAGCCCGGGAACCTATGCTCTGGTCCTGGATCCGACGTTCATCGGGCCGAATCTCAATGTAAGGTTTTCCAAGGTACTGATTGACAATGGCAGTAGTATCAACATTATGTACAAGGATACCATGCACAAGTTGGGAATAATAGAAAACATGTTGCAAGCAATGAGGACCACCTTTCATGGCATTTTACCGGGTATTTCCTGTGAGCCAATTGGTAAGGTCCGGGTTGATGTGTTGTTCGGCACAAGAGACAATTGTCGTACAGAGAACTTGGAATTCGAGGCGGTGAATCTGGAGAGCGATTATCACGCGTTACTCGGCAGGCCAGCGCTGAACAAATTCATGGCAACTACCCACATCAGTTACCTTAAGATGAAGTTGCCCAGGCGAAGGGGCGTGATAACTGTATCAGGGGACTTCTGGCGTTTGATCGAGTGTGCATCAGCCGGATCTAACTTAGCCGAGTCACTCGTGATAGCTCAAGAAAAAAAAGGAAGATACTGGAAGTGGTGGCACTGGCTCAATCTGCGCAACAACATATGCCGGCTCTGACCAACCCGCACGGGAGCGTATCATTCCAAGCGACTAAGGACACGAAGAAAGTGCCAATCGATGAATAGTTCCTAGAGCGCACCGTGACCATTGGTGCCGGGTTAAGCAGCAAATGGAAAGCGAGCTCGTCAACTTCCTCCGTGAGAATTGGGATATCTTTGCTTGGTCTACTCAAGATCTGCAAGGTGTACCGAGGGAGTTGGCTGAGCACTCATTGAACGTAAGATCTGGGGCTAAGCCGGTAAAGCAACCACTCCGGTGTTTCACCGAAGACAGGAGGAAAGTCATTGGAGACGAAATAGCTAGGCTCCTAGCGGTAGGATTTATCATGGAAGTACTCTATCTGGATTGGCTCTCTAATCCGGTGCTAGTGGAGAAAAAGAAAGATGATCCGAACATGGTTGTGGTATGGCGCATGTGTATTGATTACATGAACCTGAATAAGGCGTGTCCCAAAGATCCATTTCTGCTCCCTAGGATAGATCAAGTCATAGACTCAACAGCCGGATGTGAGCTACTGTCATTCATTGATGCGTATTCTGGTTTCCACCAGATACCCCTGAATCCGGATGATCAAATAAAGATTGCATTTATTACCCCGCACAAGGCTTATTGCTATCGCACTATGCCGTTTGGATTACGTAATGCAGGAGCAACGTGCCAGCGATGCATGAAAAAATTCTTACATGATCATATAGGTCGAAACGTACAAGTCTATGTGGATGATGTGGTAATGAAAACCAAGGAAAGCAATACGCTCCTTGATGATATCCGGCAGACATTCGCAAACTTAAGAAGGCTCCGAATGAAGCTGAACCCGTAGAAGTGCACCTTTGGTGTACCCGCCGTAAAGTTATTCGGTTTTTTGGTGTCTAGCTGTGGAATTGAAGCTAACCCAACAAAAATCCGGGCCATAGAAAGAATGGAACTACCAAAATGTCTTAACGATGTGCAGAAGTTCACTGGTTGCCTGGCATCGTTAAGTCGGTTCGTATGTCGGTTGGGAGAGAAGGCCTTGCCCCTCTACCAACTAATAAAAAGGCACACAAGTTCACATGGACACCATAGGTGGATCTTGCATTTCGAGAGTTGAAAAAGATGTTATCTACTGCGCCAATCCTAGCCGCACCACTACCTAAGGAGCCAATGTTGCTCTACGTAGCCACGACCAACCAAGTCGTAAGTGCAGTAATCGTAGTGGAGCGTGAAGAGGAAGGAAAGTCGGTGCAAAGGCCGGTGTACTATGTGAGCAAGGTATTGTCAGCCTCGAAACAAAACTATCCTCACTATCAGAAGATGTCGGCCAAGAAACTCAAACACTATTTTGAGGAACACCCCATCAAGGTGATATGTGAGGCACCCATTTCGGAAATTATGAGTAACAAAGAGGCAAGTGGCCGGATAGCAAAGTGGGCAATCGAGTTAGCTCCCTATGCACCACAGTTTGACAGAACGGATGCAATCAAGTCACAAGCCGTGGCGGATTTCTTTGTGGACTGGGCTGAAATGCAATACGAGCCACCCTTGCCAGACTCCAATTATTGGCGAATGCACTTCGATGGATCAAAACTGAAAGATGGGTTGGGCGTCGGAGTAGTGCTTACTTCGCCCAAGAAGGATCAACTGAAATATGTCCTTTAAATCCACTTCAGTGCCTCCAACAATGTGGCGGAGTACGAAGCATTGGTGCATGGTCTCAAAGTGGCGAAAGAAGTAGGGATACGTCGGATACAATGCTTTGGAGATCCTGATTTGGTGGTGCAGCAAGTGTCTGGAAATTGGGATGCCTTGGATGCTAACATGGCCCTGTACAGGTTCCATGTTCAAAAGATAAGTGGGTTTTTTGAGGGATGTGAGTTCCATCACATACCTCGGATTGAAAATGAGGCGGCGGATACGCTGTTCAAGTTAGGCTCATCCCGACAGCCAATCCCACCGAATGTCGCCTTAGAGCACCTGAGAAAACCATCTATCACGCCCTGACCCGAAACAGATTCCATTTACATCCTGGCACTCTTCGTATCAGGAGCTGCACCTATGGAGATAGAGTGGGGAAACACCTCAGCAAACCCGGGGACTGATCCAGCAAACCCGGGGATTGCCTCAGCAAACCCGGGGACTGTTCATTCTGATCCAGTGGGAGTTATGTCGGTGGATGCAATGGAAGTTGATGAGGAACCATTTCCTGTCTGGACTGTACCAACTTGGGCCAAGCCAATTTTTGATTTCCTGAAAGAGGGACTCTTACCGGATGACGAATTAGGTTCAAGGAAGATTCAGAGAAGGGCAAAGGCCTATACAATTATCAACGCCGAACTATACAAAAGAAGTGTGACAACAGTACTGCAGCGGTGTGTTAATTCGGAGGAGGGACTGACATACTCCGGGATATTCACCAAGGGGAATGTGGCCACCATGCCTCCTCAAGGGCGTTAGTAGCAAAAGCTTTCCGGCATGGATTTTATTGGCCCAGTGCTTTGGAGGAAGTAGAAGACTTGGTGAGAAAAAGCAATGGATGTCAAAGATACGCCACGAAAACTCACCTACCAATGTTGGAGCTGAAAACTATCCCCATTACATGGCCATTTGCTATATGGTGCCTAAATATGGTAGGACCATTTAAGCCGGCCAAAGGAGGGATGACCCATATTCTAGTCATGGTTGACAAGTTCACCAAATGGATCGAGGTGAAACCAATTCGGAAATGTGATGGGGCAACAACAGTAAGATTCCTCAAGGATATAATCCTAAGATACGGATATCCCCATAGCATCATAAATGAGAATGGAACAAATTTCGCTGAAGGAGCGTTTGCGAGATTCAGCCGAGAAAAGAAGATCTGGTTAGATGTCGCATCAGTCGCCCACCCCGCATCGAACGGGCAAGTGGAAAGATCCAACGGACTGGTATTGTCCGGGATAAAACCCTGGCTCATAGAGCCGCTGCAAAGATCAGCGGGGTGCTAGATAGAAGAACTACCAGCGGTACTATGGAGCTTAAGAACAACTCTGAATCGATCAACGGGCTATACGTCGTTCTTTGTGGTATATGGGGCAGAAGTTGTATTACCAGCCGACATAGAGCATGATTCGCCAAGAGTCACCCAATACATAGAGGCCGAAGTGCGCGAGGCCCGACAAAATGATGTTGTTCTGCTGGAAGAAGCGAGAGAAATGGCCTTGTCCAGATCCGCCATATATCAGCAAAACCTCTGATGCTATCATAGCCGGAAAGTAAACCCCCGAGTCTTCCGAGAAGGTGATTTGGTACTCCGGCTAATACAACGCACTGCTGGCATGCATAAGTTATCCCCTCCATGGGAAGGATCTTTCATTGTGAGCAAAGCCTTGCGCAATGACTCCTACTATCTTATTGATGCGCAGCCCCAGGAAAAGAGCAAGCCGGATAGGTCCGGAGAGGAATCCAAACGATTGTGGAACGTAGCACTGCTTTGTCCTTTCTACACCTAAGAGGTGAATGTACCCGAGCTACTCATACATCGGTATGTATGTCGGCGATGAGCTTATCAATAAAAACTTTGCCACCTCGAGCAGAAACTCGGGGACTACTATAATACTTGTTTCTCGTTTTTGTATTTTTATGTCAGCTGGGTTAAGTCGCTTATATCTTAGTTGGATTAGTAATGTGTAAGCACCAAAAACTTAACTCTTCGACTTTGTTGCTGTCCAACACGAATTGGCCTCATGGCAAGCAAGAACAAGTTTGGAATGGCAATGCACATGGAAAACGACTAAGGGAAAGAACTTAAGCGGGCCGACATTGGTTTTTTGACTAACCCTTAGTTTGTTTTGGTCACTAAAACACCGGATCATTTTGGGCTAATCTCAAGGTTTCAAGTATTGTTAAGTCAATTTTTTGAACCTCGGACTCGTAAGTCAAAAAACCAAATCAAGGTAGACGCGAGACGAGTCAAAAATTGGGGGAACAAGAAAACGAAACTCGGGGACTTTACCCACGATAATCCAGCAATAAAACTTAGTTCAGAACATAAAATTGTAGCACAACCTAACTAAAATATTTAGATACATCTATGCCCGGCATTTCGGAGATCTGATAAATATGACCAGTGTTTTGTAAGGAGCAGGAGCAGCAAACGAATCATCCGTCGATGAAGGAGGTACTTCGGAGTGTGGGAGAGGGACGCTAGCCTCGGCCTCGTCCTTCGGGTTAACCTCGCCATCCTCCGGGTCTTCGGCCTCATCGCCCAGTTCGGAGCCCTCACTTTCACTCCCTCCCTCTTCACCTTCAAAGACTTCTTCATCAACGGCATCGAGATAACTCGGCCCCTCATTCCAAGCATGGCAGAAGGAGTACTGGATGAGCTTGTTGGCACAGGCTTTGTAGTGCGCGATCCACTCCGGATCCTTGCACCACTTAGACCCGGTGCACATGCGAGTGAGCAACCCTAGATCAATCCCTTCATACCATGAAAGAGAAAATTTCAAGGCAATGTCGGCCCTGGCCCGTGCGGCAGATTCGTGCCACAGATGCAGCTGCGTGTCACACTCCATTAATTTGGCTACGAAAGCTAAGCCTTTCTTTGGAATGGATTCACTGGGCCAAAGGCAGCTGAACATCCGCGTTGCCGCTGGGATAATATTCGTGCCATGGTTCTTCACTACCTCAAGACGAGCGGTGAGACTCGCCAGTAGATCCTCTATATTGTACGAGATTGGTTCTGCACCAGGGGCAGCAAGAATACCACGCTGTTCGCGGGATTGGCATACGGCAGCGGCACCGAGCGTATCACTCTCTGGAAATTTGCCTAAGAATGAGAAGAAAAATAATGAACAAAAGGACCAAATCCGGAGGAAAGAAAATCAAGCAAGGGCAGAAAACTCACGCGCGATCTGGAAGAGGAGTCGCTAAAGCTCGGAATCAACGTCGACACTATGGGCCTAGAGTTTCTCGTATTCGGTGGTCACCGACGTAAGATTGACGTCGGCTTCCTCCAATAGGCTCTTATCCTTGGAGATTTGCATGGTCAAACGCTCTTTCTCCTTAGCAAACTCCTGGTTGGCCTTCTCCAACTTGGACTTATGGAAGCTCTTAAGCCTCTAAATTTCGGCATTCAACCGAGTGATCTCCGAGTCCTGCTGTTGGAGCCGAGCTATCTCCTCGTCTTTCTTCTTCAGCTCAGCCTCATGCTTCCCTGCTTGTTCAAGGAAATGAGTCATCATTTCAGGCATGGTGACACTATCCTCGAGAGCAACTGCAACTGCATAATGATCCGGAGGACCCAAAGTATAAGTGTCCACCGGATAAAGGAAGGAAAATACAACGATCATGTGGAGGGGATAAATTTACCTTTGATTTCAGCAAGGTTTTTCCGCATGATTATGTTTTCAACTTCAACCTCGGCTGCATGATTCAGACAGCAAATTCATATGGATCCTCAGAGGTTCGAATAAATATGGAAGAGGAAGAATGGAAAATTACCCCTCTTCTGGTACTCCACCAGGACTTTACCATAACACACGCGAATGTCTTTATAGGAGTCCAGCAGGCGCTGGAACTCAGCGGATTGGCGGTTAGTGGTAATCTGAAATAAGCAAGGCAATCGCAGAGTTCAAAGGTAGAGTAAAAACAATTCGAAGTCTACGAGACCCGGGCCAAGTGGAACTTATCCCGGCACTAGGTGTGTGGATATTCGAAGTCTTCAAAATCTAGGCCAAGTGGAACTTAACCCGGCTCTAGGTGTGTGGATATTCGAAGTCTACAAAATCCGGGCCAAGTGGAACTTAACCCGGCTCTATGTGTGTGGATATTCGAAGTCTACAAAATCCGGGCCAAGTGGAACTTAACCCGGCTCTAGGTGTGTGGATATTCAAAGTCTACGAAATCCGGGCCAAGTGGAACTTAACCCGGCTCTAGGTGTGTGGATATTTGAAGTGTATAAGATACGGGCCAAGGGAACTAGACCTGGCTCTAACTATATAAAAATTTGATGTCATTACGAACAAAAACTAGATTCTATAAGAAGCATCTGACCGAATAACAAGATATTCCCTCGGAGGCTCGGGGACTAGGGGCTATATCTACAGGTGCTCAGTTATGTAAAACATCAACATCAGAGAAAAAAGAGTTACCTCCATCATCTGGCCAGCTAAGGAAATAGCCTTGGTAGCGGAGTTCATCTGGGCGCTGAACTCGGCTGGGCCGAACTTATCCGGCAGATCATCTTGAGGGTTGATGAATTCTGCATTGTTCCAGTTCTTCACATACTCAAGGAGCAGTGGACTGTAGCTTTCGCCGCTTAGAGAATAGTTCGCCACAAGGCCCTTCATGTGGGCCTCTCGCCTGGCAGATTGAGCTGCAGTGGGGCTGGTATGCAAAACCAGCTGTTGGCTGCCCTCTGACACGGAAGAGGTAGACCCGGATGAAGTTCTTTTTGCTGACCCGAAGGGCTTCTTGACTTCGCCAGATGAAGGTGCAGGACCTTTTTGGAAGATATCTGCCATTGAAGGGGTAGACCCGGAGGGAGCTGATGGGGCTTTTCTCTTGGGAGGCTTGGTGGAGGCTTTTGCTCTTGCTAGTCTTGATCTTTGGTCTTCTTGGTCTTTCTTGATGTTGTTGGTCTTTATTCTTTGGTGTTCTTGGGTGCTCTTCTTTGGTCTTTGGTGATGCTGGGAACATTGGAACAAAAGAACTTGTTAGGGGCGGCGCCGATGAAACTGGCACCTCAAGATTTGGTGCTGAGGCCGAAGAACTGGGGAGATCTGGCATCGCCTTATCCAGAGCCGCCCCACTACCCCCCGCGCCGACATTATCCTCCTCTTGGTGAGGTGGGCTCTGGTCAGGCGCAACTGATACATTGCAAATGTATCTGTAATTTTTGATGTTCCATGCTTGGTTTTATCCACTTTCTTGTGTTTTGTCCACACTTTGGAGTACTTTTCATATGATTTCTTGGACTAACCTATTAACAAGAGCCACAGTGCCAGCTGCCTGTTTTCTGCTGTTTTTGGTTCCAGGAAAGTCAGAAAATGAATATTCTCGGAATTGGACGGGACAAAAGCCAAAGTGCCTATTTTTCCGGAAGTCATCAGATGCCAGAATACAAGACGGAGAAGGGCTGGGGGCTGGCCACACCACCTGGCCGTGCGGCCAGGCCTGGCCCATGCCAGGGGGTGGTATGGCCGACCCCAACACCCCCTCGGCCTCTCCTTCCGCCTATAAGATGCCCTCAGGACGAAAACCCTAAGTACCCGATCAAAAATCCACGAAAGAGTCTCTAGCCGCCGTCATCTCCATCCCTAGATCGGGAGGGATCTGAAGCTCTTCCCGGCACCCTGCCAGAGAGGGGAATTCACCCTGGAGGCCTTCTTCATCACCATGCAAGCCTCCGGTGTGATGCATGAGTAGTTCATCCTTGCACTACACATCCATGTAGTAGCTAGATGGCTGGTTCTCCTCCTTTGTGCTTTCATGTTTAGATCTTGTGAGCTCCGTTCATGATCAAGATCATCTATTTGTAATTCTGCATGTTGTGTTTGCGGGGATCCGATGGATATTGAGATGCTATTTCAGATTGATTATTGATTCTATCATGTCTTTGTTATTTGTGATCTTGCATGCTTTCCGTTGTTAGTAGCTATCTTGGCCAAGTAGATGCTAGCAACTCCAAGAGTTAGTACTTATGCTCGATAGTGGGTTCATGCCTCTGGTAATCTAGGGAAGTGACAGAAATCTCTAAGGTACTAGATGTGATGTTGCTACTAGGGAGAAAACAACAATCCTTTGTTCATAGAACAATCGTATTGTTTACATTACACGCAATTCGTAAAGCAATAATCTGTTGCTTGCAACTTAATACTGGAGGGGGTTTGGATGATAACCTGAAGGTGGATTATTAGTCATAGATGCAGTTGGATGGCGGTCTATGTATAATGTTGTAATGCCCAAGCGAATCTCAAAGGAGTCAAGATGATTAGTATATGCATGTATTGCTTTCTCGATGTTTGTCAATTGCCCCGCTGTAATTTGTTCACCCAGCATGTTATCTATCTTAAGGAGAGCCACCTCTAGTGAACTATGCATCCCAGTCCTTTTATTTACATACAATCTATAAACTGTTTACTGTTTTGTGTTTACTTTCTGCAAACTATTACTTCCCTCCATTCGATACGTTTAATCCTTTGTTTTCAGCAAAACACGGTGAGATTGACAACCTCATCACAAGTTGGGGACAGAGTTCTGTGGTTGTGTTGTGCAGGTCTCCACGTTGCTACTAGCACTTAGTGCGCCTGCCAAGGCTCAGCTAGCAACACCTTTGGGGTGTTTCCTTGCTCCTACTGGTTCGATTAAACCTTGGTTTCATAACTGAGGGAAACTTGCTGCTGTGCTCATCATACCTTCCTCTTGGGGTTCCCAACGAGCTCTACATCAACATCGAGCCATCAAGCATTTTCCTGGCGCCGTTGCCGGGGAGTCAAGGACATCTTCAGAAGGGGAGTCCCTCATAACCAATCTCTTTACTTTGTTATTTTTGTTTTGCTTAGTTCCTTTTTGTTTTGTTTGCTTGTTTCTTTTTTCAAAAACACAAAAAAATTAGTTTTACAAGTTTGCTTTCTTTATTAAAAACACAAAAAATTAAGTCTCCTTTAGTTGTCACCTCTTCCTTAGATCACCATGTTGATCCCTAAATTCACCCTGAAAGACCTTTCAATTGGTAGTTGTTCTATAATTGGGAAAGATAATATTGAAGAATTCTTTAATCATGTTAGTAAACATGAGGATACTGAGGATAGATCCCATGCAGAACTTGCTCCAAACTATGAGACTGCTGCAGCTTCTTTAATTCATCTGTCAGAAGCTAGGTTTGTTAACCTCAACCCCTTAATGCAAGTAATGTTTCTTAAGCTTAAAGAAATTGAGGACCCTGAAAAGAGGGATTTTATTCTAGAAACTTTGTTTAAGGAGTTCAATGATGTTGCCAAGGAAGCTAGGAAAGTCTTTGAACGTTTCAATATGCTAGGCTCATGTGTAGATGTTCTTGGTACACGAGAAAAGATGAACAAAACCGAACCTAATGGGGAGGAACCTAAGATACCAATACCCTTTAAACTAGTAGCAATGCATGAAGCCATAGAAAAGAATCTTGATTGGATCGTTACTGAAAACCCGTTTGATAAAAATAGTGAACCTAAGAGAACTGAGAGAGGATCCTCTAGAACTTATTTGGATGATATACCTTGCCTTGTCGAAAATATTTTTGGTATTGATCTTAATGCTTCTTCATTTGAGAACACTTGATCCTTTTTCTTGCTTCTTATGCCCAACTTAAAGGCGTTAAAGAAAAATACTTATTGGGAGATAACCCAAAAGTTTTAGATGAGTCTTTGAAGTTATTACTTAAGTAATAACCGCTCCTTATCCTTTTTATTTGCTTTTTGTGCCAAGAGTAACCTCTAATGAGAGAGAAGTAATTATTGGGAAAGTTGTTGTCCCGAAACAGATTTCTGTGCTTCACTGTAAAAATTCGTGTAAAATATCTGTACGTCCTTTTGAGGTGTGAATTTTTGTGCTTCTGCCCCAGGTTGTTATGTAACTTTCGTTAGTTCAACACATTTTGATTTGATCAACAGAAGGTCTTAGAAAAAATTCATCTTACCTGCTGATCTGTTTTGACAGATTTCTGCCATTTTCTGCATTTGCTTCTTGTTGTTCCTTTTTGAGTTCTTTTGGGGAATTGAGCTTTTTGAGGGAAGTGCTACAGTATGTAGTGTTCTAATGGAAGTTTATTTGGTGTTATAACTGAACCTTAAGACTTATTTATCTTGAGTGCACTAATGTTGCTAATAAAGATTGTGTGAAGTTTTGTATGAAGGAAAAATTTCAGGTGTATGGAAGGAATGAGTAATGAGATGAAGAATGGACTAAAGCTCAAGCTTGGGGATGCCATGCGTGTCATCCCAAGAAATATCCAAGAAGTACAAGCATCAAAGCTTGGGGATGCCCAAGGCATCCCCCTCTTCATCAATAAAAATCCCAGGTTTCTTCCAAACGCTTCATTTTTATTGTTTCATGCACAGTTGTGTTGTTTTGGAGCGTCTTCTTTTTCGTTTTCATTTTGGTTTTTTGTTTCCTTTTGTTTTCTTAGTTTTCTGAATAAATTGGTTGGACCCCCTCTTTCATACATTGGTTTGCAAATAGTTTGGTTTGGATTCAAAAAGAGTAGGAAAGTTCATGCTTATGTGGTAAAAAGAGCTCATTTTTGACTGTGGCATATGCTTTGTCATGTCATGCTTGATATTGTTTTGGCTTTATGCTTAGTATTCTTTGCTGTAGCATGACTTGTTATAAACAATTGATATTGCTTAATGTGCCTTGGATGAAAAATGCATTGTTTTAGCATATTAAAGCATAGTATAGTGGTATTCTCCTTTGATGCTTTATTTGGGTTGACTTGGCGCATGCTCACACCATGTTATGACTATCTCAAGTCACTATAGCCTTTATGATCCTTTAGTTTTCAACTTGTAGTATCACTTTATGCTTTGATCAATGATGTTTTGTCGCTCTGCATGATTATGGCCATTATTGCTCTCTTAGTTTGTCGCTCCCAGTCTTTTGCTAGCCTCCACAACAAAGTATGAGTTCCACTCATGCATCCAACTCCCTAAACCAAGTTATTCTAAAGAGTCCACCATACCTACCTACTAGTTTATGCTATTCCAAGTATATTCATGCTTTTGTTTACCTTCCAAATTAAACTTGTTATGAGAAAACTAGTGATTAAAGCTCTCACGAGCTTGATGGCACACTTTACTTTTTTGCATCTAATAAACTTGAACCATTGGGTACTTCTTTGTTGCGTATATGCTTGCACTTTATAAGTTGAAATTAGCATAACCATGTATCATGGGGAACGCTTTCAACATTGCACTTGTACTTTGTACCCCGTTGATATCATGTTCTTTTGCTTATGGATCCCGGCGGTGTGAAATAAAAGTGGAACTTGTAAGATCATGGAGTATGTATGTGTGTTAGAGAAACGCCTGGGCCACTAGCCTAAGCCATGCCTAATCATGGTGGAAACGTGCAGCATCACCATAATGAGCACTCTATGAAGCATCCTCAATAAAAACCTATGCAAATAGCAAATAAAAAGATCGTTGAGATGTTCATTGTCTGCTTGCCTTGTCATTTTGATTATGGGATAGCTCCTGTATCATGTGCAAGGGGTACCCCCATTGGCGGTTCTTTATGATACACATGTACTTACAATGACAAGAGCTTACTCGTGACTAAAGTTGAGTAGCATGAGGTTCGGTCTTTGTACGTAAGGGGCATGAGATTTCGGTTTATAACTTGTCAAGCATATCCTCTTAGTTGTGTCACTTTAACCTTAATCACCTTAATTGTGCTTATGATAGGGGCAATGAGAGCTGAAAGCTATAAGTACCATAATTTTTGGAAGCTCTTTATGAGACTTGAATCCCTACTTCCTTTTATAAAGGCCTTTCTTCCATCATTATATTGAGTCTCCACCTTCTACCTTTATGCACCTACTTTGAGAGCATAGTGGACATTCTTAGTTCTATGTGCACTGTCCCAAGACTAGTTGATTGATGCATAACTTGATATTGCTTGTTTTAAACTATTTGTATCTAGTCACTCTTATGAACTTTGAAGGTCTCCTATGCATTTATATTTGCTACTCTATGAGGGACAAGTTGAATGCTATTATGCTATGTTTTCTTTATGTGAAACAAACAAACGTCTTGCAAAGCATTGTTATTCATGAATCTTTTGTTTGTGCCTTTTCATGTTGCATCATAGTTTCTTTGTCTTATTGCTAGAACTTTGTCTTTCATGTTATGATTGAAGTACTATGATCCCAGCTTTGAATGTTTTACAAATACTTTGATCAAGTCTTTGATAGTGCATGTCACCTCAAAAATTATTCTTTCTTTTAATCACTTACCTACTCGAGGATGAGCAGGAGTTAAGCTTGGGGATGTTGATACATTGCAAATGTATCTATAATTTTTGATGTTCCATGCTTGGTTTTATCCACTTTCTTGTGTTTTGTCCACACTTTGGAGTACTTTTCATATGATTTCTTGGACTAACCTATTAACAAGAGCCACCTGCCATTTGCCTTTTTACCTGTTTTTGGTTCGAGAAAGTCAGAAAATGAATATTCTCGAATTGGACGGGACAAAAGCCAAAGTGCCTATTTTTCGAAGTCATCGGATGCCAGAATCTGAGAAGGAGAAAGGGTGGGGCGGCCACACCACCTGGCCGCTGCAGCCGGCCCGCAGCCGAGGTGGTCAGCCAACCCCCCTCGGCCTCTCCGCCTATAAGATTCCCTAGGGACGAAAGCCCTAAGTACGATCAAAATCCATGAAAGAGTCTGTAGCTGTCATCTCCATCCCTAGATCAGGAGGATCTGAAGCTCTTCCGGCACCACCTGGGAGAGAAATTCACCTGAGGCCTTCTTCATCACCATGCAATTCTCCAGTGTGATGCGTGAGTAGTTCAACCTTGGACTATGGATCCATGTAGTAGCTAGAGGGCTGGTTCTCGTCCTTTGTGCTTTCATGTTTAGATCTTGTGAGCTCCGTTCATGATCAAGATCATCTATTTGTAATTCTGCATGTTGTGTTTGCGGGCATCCGATGGATATTGAGATGCTATTTCAGATTGATTATTGATTCTATCATGTCTTTGTTATTTGTGATCTTGCATGCTTTCCGTTGTTAGTAGCTATCTTGGCCAAGTAGATACTAGCAACTCCAAGAGTTAGTATTTATGCTTGATAGTGGGTTCATGCCTCTGGTAATCTGGGGAAGTGACAGAAATCTCTAAGGTACTAGATGTGATGTTGCTACTAGGGAGAAAACAACAATCCTTTGTTCATAGAACAATCGTATTGTTTACATTACACGCAATTCATAAAGCAATAATCTGTTGCTTGCAACTTAATACTGGAGGGGGTTCGGATGATAACCTGAAGCTGGATTATTAGTCATAGATGCAGTTGGATGGCGGTCTATGTATAATGTTGTAATGCCCAATCGAATCTCAAAGGAGTCAAGATGATTAGTATATGCATGTATTGCTTTCTCGATGTTTGTCAATTGCCCCGCTGTAATTTGTTCACCCAGCATGTTATCTATCTTAAGGAGAGCCACCTCTAGTGAACTATGGATCCCGATCCTTTTCTTTACATACAATCTATAAACTATTTACTGCTTTGTGTTTACTTTCTGCAAACTATTACTTCCTTCCATTTGATACATTTAATCCTTTGTTTTCAGCAAAACACGGTGAGATTGACAACCTCGCCATATAAGTTGGGGATGAGTTACGTGGTTGTGTTGTGCAGGTCTCACGTTGCTACTAGCACCGTAGTGCCTCAGCTAGCAACACCTTTGGGGTGTTTCCTTGCTCCTACTGGTTCGATTAAACCTTGGTTTCATAACTGAGGGAAACTTGTTGCTGTGCTCATTATACCTTCCTCTTGGGGTTCCCAACAAGCTCTACATCAACACCGAGCCATCAGCAACCCTGGAGCCCTCTTGAATAGGGCTGAGCGGACGATAATCGTCGTTGCGGGGGGGAGAGGGACTGCTCCGGAGTGGGGAGGCTATGCTGGAGCCACCCTGAGGGATATCCCTAGGTGCTCTGAGAAAAAGAAAAAGCACCAAGTCAAAAATAAAGAACCAAAAAGAAACAAAGGCAAGCAAAGGAAAAATCCCAAGTAGCAGTGCTAAAGGACTTACTCATCCGCGGTAGGAGGAGCCCGAGGTTTGGGCGCCCTTCGAACCGTGCTCTTGGCGGACGGCTTGGATGAGGGTTTCAGCCCGGATTTCTTCTGCCTCTTCTTGGGCGACGGCACCTCCGAAGCTGCGGTCGAGGTAGCGGCGTGCTTCTAGGAAGGAGCAGGGGCCGGGCCACCAGTGGCAAGGGGAGGAACCTCGTGGACCTGACCATCTGGGTTAGCTGAACATTCGAACATAGCCAGATGCGCGTAAGATATGGGAACCAGATCCAATACCTCTAGGACCTCAATGTTCGAGTCATCGTCGTCTGGCCAATCCCTTAGAGAAGAGGCCTTACCAGCGCTGCGTTTGACAACGTCCGGGGTAGGCAGGAAGGCCTCCGGATTAGGCTCCTTCTCGTCCTCCTCGGTGCGGTCCGGAAACCACTTGCTCACCAACACCTCGCCATCCTCTAGTGGCAACTGGAGGAATCGCTGAGAACAAGGCAACAATTGAGAAGTTACAAAAATGAATCAACATATAGAGAAGATTCGGAGAACAAGAAAAGGAAAATTGATCTTTGGAGGAGGGTTGACCCGGGTGAAGGGCTCAAGTCCCCACTCCCAATCCTCGGAGAACTCCTTCTCCACATTGAATATAGACTTAACCCGACGGTAAACCGCCGAGTTATCCAGCTCAATGGAAAAAGTCCGGTGGGGGTCGAGAGGGTCGCTCAAGTAGCAGATTTTGTGGGCTCGCTTCTGGAGGGGGAGACCCGGCTGCATAGAAAAGTAATCATAATATCCTGCCCCAGAGATGCTCCTTGAGCAGCTCCTTAATCTGGCGCTCCACTTGATTCGCCAGGGCCGTGGGCCGCTTTGGAATGCTCTCCCAACGAGAGGTATCAGGAGGACCAAGTTTGAAGGGGAGCATCCGGAACAAGTCCTCCTTGGTGGTGTTCCGTACATAGAAGAAAGTCCAGGCCTAGCCCTTGCAGGACTCGAGTCCGGTGACTCGGGGGAACACGGAGTTCTTCCGGGGAGAAATGGAGGCGGCGCCGCACTGGGTCAAGTGTTTGTCCTTCGGGGCAAGATCCTTGTCCGGAACTACGTTCCTCCGGAGACCAAAGAACCTGATCCAAAGTTCTTTGGTAGGCCAGAGGCCGATGTACCCCTCAATGCCAGAAGCAAAGGAGGACAGAGAAGTAATAGCATTTGCAAGGAGATGATGCGGTTGCAACTTGTATGTAGAAATGAAATCAAAGAAAAATTTTGAAGTGGGAAGGCCGAAGCCGCGCTGGAAATGCGAAAGAAAGACAACATATTCCCCAGAGTTGGGGAAGGAGAGATTTCACCGGAGGCAAGGTGGCAGGCGATGACGGCGGGGATGCGGCGCGTGGCACGGAGCCAATCAAGGTCCTCCTCGCGGACGATGGAGCCGTCCCAGCAGCCGCGCTCGCGGCCCTCTGCTCCTTCCTCCTGTTGTGCCACCACCGCTGCCTCCTCCTCTATCATGGTGGATTCAAGGTCTTTGAGGGAGAAATTGGAGTAGAAGTAGCCGGAAGAGGGAAAACGGGAAGCGCAAGGCCCAGTGATGAAAACCTTGAGTGGGAACAGCGGCATAGGTGCGAGGGGCTGCCTGAGCGTGGTCGCAGTAGCGTTCGTGTAACAGAAAACTAGCGGCGGCGGCGAGGTTGCTGTGAGAGAGAGAAAAAGGTAAGGAGGTGTGGAGAAAATGGAGGAACTTCCCCTGAGAGCACCCTAGGCCCGCTACTTAACCGCGTAGCATGCGCGTCGTGAGATCTTTTGCAGTGGCCACGCCGCACGCAACGGGCATGTGCGCGGTCGAGACGACCAATCAGAGCAAGGCCACAGAAAGGGCCATAGGAGCGAACGATCCCATGACGTGACGCAGTCTTACGGTTAACGAGGCGCTGCAGTGAAGAGACGTTTACAGCAGTTATTCCTGGCATTGCGACAGTAACCGGCACATTAAATGCGCGTGGCCCTTAAAATGAGGCAAAATGATGATTACCCTCCACGTAGGATGTGGGGAAGCGTACAAGGGAAGGAAAGGTAACCCGGATAAGCGAGCAAGAGACCTGGCCAGCGAGGAATAACTCAGAATGAGCCAAAGGATAGCAAGATGAAAAACTTCAGGTTATGAGGTAACTCGGCCTAAGAAGCAAAAGACCCGGATATGGGAACCTGCTGTGGTCTTAATAACTAAAAGTTGCTAAGACCGCACCAGCTTCGGGGACTAATGTTGGGGGGATACCCCCGGGTAGGGTAATGCCAGGGTATAAGGGCTGAGTTAGCCGGGGTACGGCGCGGTCAAAGCAAGTGCCGACCGGGTCACCTCAAGGCAGGCCGAATCACGGTGTGACCCAGCCCGTGGAGCATCTCCTTGGCTATGGTCCGGCCGGCATAAGTTATATGTCGGCCATGTTTATCTATCTGTTTTGTAGGTAACTTGGTAAGCCGTATTAGCTATATGCTAGCCACATTATCTTGTGGCTTCCAAGAGAAGGAATCCCCCACTGGTCAAAAGGTGGCTTTATTAGCTGTAGCATGAGCGAAGCAAAGTAAAGAAGAGGACCAGCGGGTCAGAGGCTACCAAGGTGATGCGGGAAAAGCCGGATGACGTAGCCCATGTCCGGTGACGCCAAAAGACAAGGATTACGCTGTGGGTTATGTCCAAAGCCCGGACGGGCCGTTAAAGAGAATAAAGAAGCATCTGCTTTGGGCGAGGAGCATATTCATAGAATATGCTGCCACCTGTGCCCTAGAATTGTAACCCGGGCTCCCCTATATAAGGAGCACCGGGGCCTCCATAGAAGGGGATGGATCATTCTCTCTGTCTAAGGTAGAACTCTAGGGCTAGTTGGTAGGGAGTAAGAGACATCGTATCCTTCTTTCTGAGAGCCTCAAGAGCACTTGTAAACACCATTGATAGAGAAAATAGAAGAACTTCCGTGCGTGGAATCACCACGTTCTCCCTCCCTGGATTCCCCTGGCACTCATTGGCCCCATCTTTAGCCTATCCATGGCATTTGCCGTGTCACCACCACGATAGTTGGCGCCCACCGTGGGGCTAGCGGTGCTAGCATGGGTAAAAATTCAGACGGGAAACTTCTCCAGCACCGGCGAGCGTGTCGTCTCAGGCTTGGTTCAGCGCTTTGGAGCGCTGGACTACGTCAGCGACAATGCAGGAAGCTTCGGCAGGCACCCTCCATCGTGCAATGGTGTCTTCATCAAGCTTGGCGCACACAAGATCTACATCGGCATGGACGAGTCCTGCGTTCATCCACGGCACATCATCGAGGGAGGCGAGCCACCTCTCAGCGTAGCTCATGGAGTGCGTATCACTCACCCCACTAGCAGCGTTGAGGTCCTGATGACCGCGCCTGACGCGGAACCGAGCAAGGGTTCGGCGCCAGAGCCAGAGGTAACACCAAAGCAAACCAGGTCTAGGTTTCCTCTGCTAGAATGGCCAGAGAATGTGCTCCAGCAAGCAATAGATAGCCTAGCGACGCCGATAGCACCTGTGGTAGATCCGGCTCAGGCACAAGCTGAGTTAGAGGAAACTAGGCAGAAAATGTTAGATGGGGCAAAGAAGGTAGCAGAGCTGCATCAGTCTTTGAACATCACCTTGAGAGAATATGCTAAGGCAAACCGCATAGATGGAGTGAAAATCCGGGGCAGGAACCTGATCACTGAAATTGACAAGGAATACGAGCCTAGGCCGGGTCAGACAGCCATGATAGTAACAGGAGGCCTGGATCGGTACAGTACTCCGGTAAAGAACCTCAGGGCAGCAAATGCGGCCGCTTTCGAGTTAGAAGGTTTAACTGGAGAGGCCCGGCAAAGGAAACAAGAGAGGGTAAATCACTTGTTAAGAGTTGCTTGCCAACAAAATTAATGCAGAAAAGGTGTGGAGCAACATGAAGGAATGAATTTAAGTTCACTCAAGATAGGTGATGTTGCTTAGGAGTTAATGAAGTAGTTGTCCCAAGTCCATGGAAGTAACAGGAAAAGGAGCAAAGAAGAAGTCTTGGAATAAGGGTGGTATTCAAACTCTGACAACTCAGAGAGAATGCCAATAAGAAGTCGAAAACCCGTAGGGTAATTCATACATCTAGGAGGATCCGCGGCTAGTATCCGTAGCTGGTACCCTATTGGTTTAGCTAATTAGGTCATCTTTGTATGATTTAACGAGCATAAAAACTGGCCTAAGTTAAGAAAGACATAAAGAAGTATGAAATTAAAAGCGAACGACTTTCGAGACATTTTGTGAAATCGGGTTTATCAGTGAGAAATAATGTTTAATAAGATAAAAGTAAGACAAGTAATGTTGGAAGATTCATTTCAGAGATCCGCGATTGTGTGGATATACTGCAGATTCTTTCACAAGACTTTATAGAGGTAAAGTATAAGCTAGATAGAGATCAATATCCTTACTATTGAGCTAGCAGGTATTATACATGCAGATTAGAGACCATTAGGAAACCCCAAGGGGGAGAGTAAACAATAAACACTGAAGTGTTGTTATCTGAATTTCTAACTAAAGGTTGGAGAAGAAGTACAAAGTTATGATGAGGTTAAGCCTTATTCACATAAGGTTATAAGAAGCCATCATTATAAAGTATTTTCGAGAGTATGTCCAGATGAAAGATCAAAGGAGATATAATAGATTAAACCTAGTGGACTAGTTCTAAAAGAACTAACTCATAAGTTATCCTTAAGAAGGAGGAGAGACTACTAAAATAGTCTACTATACAGTAGTAGGAAAACCTTATTGGAAGGGACAAAATGTGTCCACAACCAATCCTAAATAGGATTGTAAGGGCATAAACCCAAAGGGATATAGTAAAAGAAACTATATAGTAAATTAGTAATGATAATGGATATTGTTGGAATGAAGAGGATTCAAGGAAAAAGGTCTGGATACGGGTGATGACCCACAAGTATAGGGGGTGTATCGCAGTATTTTCGATAAGTAAGAGTGTCGAACCCAACGAGGAGCAGAAGGTGCTGGCTAGTGGTATGGATCAGGAATTCTCTGCAAATACTTAGCAAACGGATTTTTAGGGGTTTTCGATAAAGCAAGTAAACAAAGTACGAGTAAATAAAAGATAGTAGGAATAAATGCAGCAAGTGGCCCAATCCTTTATGCAGCAAAGGACAAGCCGGTTGTATTACTTAAGATGATCAAACGTTCTCGAGGACACATGGGAAGACTGTCAAGTGCTTTCGCTTCATATAGTTGATTAATCTTCTCTAGCTTGCTAAGTGTTGTGTGGGTGAACCTGTGCTAATGTACCGCCCCATCCAAGACTAATACATACTTGTGATTATACCCCTTGCAAACATCCGTAAGTATAAGAAAGTAATTAAGGTAGAGACCTAACCATAGCTTTAAACTCTAAGACCCTTACGTCCCTTGTGCAATGGTTTCCTAACGGGGGTTCAGGTTTCTGTCACTCCGGCAACCCCTACGATTAGTAGCCCAATACACAATGCATTCCCCTAGGACCATATAGGTGAAGTGTCATGTAGTTGACGTTCACATGACACCACTAGAAGAAGTACACCACAACTTAAATAACAATCTATTGAATCTCTCTCAACACAACTCCACTACTAACAACATGACTTCTCCCATGTCCTCAAGAACAAAACGAACTACTCACAAGACATCATATGGATCATGATCAGAGATGGAATAATGATGTATAACAATCTGAACATAAACAATAATTCAATGGTTCACTCAATAGCATCAACTACAAAGAGTAATCAACACCGGAAAAGTTTCCCCTATGAACTATAGCAAGATTCAACCCAATTGTTACAGCAATATGGAGATGGTGATGAGGGTGATGAGGGTGGTGATGATGATGATGATCCCGATGAAGTCCAGCTTGATGGTGGTGTTGATGGCGACGATCTCCCCTCTCCGGGAAGGAATTCCCTGGCAATCATGCTGCCGGAGAGATCTTTCTCTCGGTGTTTTCCGCCCAGAGGCGGAGAAATCTTTCGGTAGTTGCTCCCGAGTCTTAGGGTTTCGGAGGATGATATCGCCGAGAGGAGAGGTGGGCGGTGGCCACACCACCTCTGGCACGCCTAGGGCTGCCCGTGCGGTGGTGTGGGCCCCCTGTGGCCCATCTCCACTCCGTCTTCTGGCATCCTTAGTCTTATGGAAAAATAGGATTTTCTGTATATTTTCCCGGATTTTCTGATCTTCGTGAATTTTGCCTCCAAACAGCACTTTTTCCATCAGAATCCTGACTGCAGCGGTCCATGCTCCGAAAGTCATCAACCATGCAAAAACAGATGAAATAACATAAGTATCACCTCTCAATACGAAATATATCAATGAAGAATAGTGAATTAAGACATAGAATAGTGATGCAAAATGGACGGATCAACTCCCCCCAAGCTTAGACTTCTTGTCCTCGTTAAACCGAGCTCAATAAACATGGCCTCAGGTTTATGGAGTGAAGAGTCGATAAAAGAATACGGACAAGAAGCATCACATTCATCAAAAGCATAGATCATAATAGAAGACAACTCACTATTATATAACTCAACTTGTAATGAGTGAAGGAAACACAATAAAGATACATAAAGTGAATCATAATTGGTAATGGCAAACTTAGCTCTTGGTCGAAGAATAGTTGATAATTTGCTAGAGTTCACAAATAGCTGGTTTTTCAATGATAGCTTTCAAAGTAGTAAACATCAAGATAAGAGCAATGTGCAAATCAAGGAACATAAGAAACATGATTGAATAAATCATCATATGAATGAATGAAACACGTCAACTCAAAATACTTGCTGAGGTAGAAAGGAGTAGGTTTACTAACTCAACTACAAAGTAAAAGAAAGGCCCTTCAAAGAGGGAAGAAGGGATTGCAAGTCTCATAAAGAGCTCCCAAATATTATGATACTTACTAGCTTTCAGCTCTCATTGCCCCTATCATAGGCATCTTTAGGTGATTAAGGTTAAAGTGATCAAATATGAGGATATGCATTAACAAGTTGTAAGTTGAGAATCTCATGTCCCTTGAATACGAGGGCCGCTCCTCATGCTACTCAAGTTTAGTCACCGGTAAGTTCTTGTCATCGTAAGCATATGTGCATCATTGAGAACCGCCAATGGGGTACCCCTTGCCCGATGATACGGAAGAATCCCCATATCAAAATGACAAGGCAAGCAGACAACAAGTATCTCAGCAATCTTCTTATTTACCATGGGAATATGGTGCTTTTTCTCTCTTTCCTCTTTTCATAATATCTTTTTTTTTATTTTCTCTTTTTCTCAGTCTCTATCTCTTTTTTTATAAGAAGAATGCTTCATAGATACTCGTTATGGTTACACTGCAGGTTTCCACCATGTCAGCATGGATTAGACCAGCGGCCCAGGCGTTTCTCTAACACACATGCATAACTCCATGGACTTACAAGCTCCCCTTTCATTTCACACCAACGACATCCATATACAAAAGAACATGATATCAACTAGGTACAAAGTACCAGTGCAATGTTGAAAGCGTTCCCCATGACAGCATGGTTCTGCTAATCCACAACTTACAAAGCGCAAGCATATATGCAACATAGGTGAGCACAATGGTTCAAGTTTATTAAATGCAAGAAAGTAAAGTGTGCCATCAAGTTCGTGAGAGCTTTAATCACTAATTTTCACATAACAAGTTTAATTTGGGAGGTAGATAAAACAAGAATTTACTTGGAATAGCAATAATGCTACTAGGTAGGTATGGTGGACACAAATGGCAAAGGTTTTGGTTTAAAGGAGGTGGATGCACGAGAAGAATACCCTCTCAGTACATGTTTTTGGCTAGCAAGGCTGGGTAGAAAGTATAAGAGTTGAAGGAAACAACCAAACATACAAGTGATAAAAACAAACATGCAATCTTCCTTGGAAGCACAAAAGATCTTAACTAGATAATACTAAACTTATGAGCAAATCAAGAAAGAAAGATGATGAAATTATTTTTTTCTCTAGAGTACTTCTATCTTTTTCATTCAACTCTCAAAAGTAGTGTGCTACTGACCGAGCCAGGTTTGCCAAAACCAACTAAATTAACTCAATGATCCCAAAGTGATACCAATACTAACAACAATATCAATCATATAACCATGAATTGAAACTAATATAAGTTATGCAAAAGAGTAAATGATAGAACTTCTCATTAATATTCCATAACAGAAACACACACCAAGGGATACATATCTAACGAGAGAGGGGACACTTCCATAATGCAAACCATCCTACATAATAACTCCTCTATTCATGATATGACTCTACTAATAAGGTAAAAAGATAGAAGATAGTGATGTCATACCGCGGCACTCCCCCAAGCTTGGAACAAACCAAGGGGATGCCAAACCTGATGATGAATTACTCCTTTGGTGGTGGTGGTATCCTCTCGATGAGCTCTTTGATAAGTTTCCCCAAGTCCTCAATCTCGAAGGTGAGAGTACGAATAAACTCTGAGTTGTGCTCAATACAGCTCATAATCATTTCAGTTTGTGGATCCCAGCTCTTGTGATTCTTTTTCCATTCTTCCCTCTTGGAGTCTTCTTTTCCTACATGGTTATGGATAAAGGTATGGAAGGGATTCTTGGTGTGTGGAGGAAGTGACCGTGGAGCCAAACGGTGACGAGGAGCTTTTCCCCTAGTCTGCATCCGCACAGTCCTTCTAACCCTGGCAGGTTTCGTCACCACTCCAATGCTTGCAATGGTAGTGCCGGTGTGCGGATGTTGGCCTTGCTCCTCTTCACCTTCACTCTTGATCTCCTTCTCCTTCCTGGGGTCTTGGAGGTCTTCCTCCATAGGCTCATTCCCTTTATCCTTGGCGGACACCATTGTGCTTCTAAGCTTTCAAGAATAGTTCCTGGCAGAAACAGATCGAAACAAAAACATGACGAAAACGCGATATACGAACCTCGGGAGATCCGGGGGGTTATATATTACAAAGTTTCATATCAAAAGGAAGGTACTGGGAGAAAACGAGTCGGAGGCGGAGTCCGGGGTGGACTCACCACCTGGTGGCTCGGCCAGGGGAGGGCCCACACCACAGGGTGGTGTGAACCACCCTGGCTCCGGTTCCGTCCCTTTTTCGGTTCGTAGCTTTCCTTATTGACTAAAAACTGCAAAAATATAGTTGGATAGTATTTTCATGGAACTTTTCTTACCAAAACTATTACCTATTTGAAAATAGACTCTGCAGGTCTCTGAATTTGGTATCTAGAAGATTATTCCGGAGTCACCACTTGAATAGTATCAATATCTTCATCTTAATACACTTATTACTTGAGTCATAAAACCCTTCTCTTCCTTATTACACCATTATCTCCACTTCCTGGAAATTTCTTTCACACAGTTCTTATTAGCAACATTAATATAAGTGAAGTGATAAACCTTTTGAGTCCAACTTTAACTGAAAACCATCAAAACATAATCTACTGTAGCAAATCCTTCCAAAAACCCAAAAATAATTCAAAAAGGAAATCGAATAAAGAGGCAAATGCAAAAGTGGCAATATCTGTCAAAACAGACCAGCAGGTAAAGATCAATTTTTTAGAAAATCTTCTGTTGCTCAAATCAAAAAGTGCAAAACTAACAAAAGTTAAATAACAACCTGGGGCAGAATCACAAAACATTACAGCTCAATCCGACATACAGAGATCTCTCACGAATTTTTACGGTGAAGCACAAAAATCTGTTTCAGGACAGCAGCTTCCCCAAATATTACTTCTCTCTCATTAGAGGTTGATCTTGACACAAAAACCAAACAAAACGGATAAGGATCGGTTATTACCGAAGTAATAACTTCCAAGACTCAAAGAAAACAAAACCAAATTTAAAGCAAAAACAAATTGGGTTGTCTCCCAAAAAGCTCTTTCTTTAAAGCCATTAAGATGGGCATGATAATTGTGAAGATGCTCACTCAGGAATATGAATTGAAGTGAAAGAGAGCATTAAGAAGCAAAAACACACACACACATTTAAGTCTAACCCACTTCCTATGCAAGGGAATTTTGTAAACAAACAAGTTGTTGAAACCAGAGGCAACTTGCATAAGAAGGCAAAATAAGTGCAACATAAAAAAAATCAGCATAAAACGAGGAAACTTGATATTATTGAGATGCATGAGAACACTTTTCCCTCTCTCATAGTAACTTTCAGTATCATGCATAAACTTAACGATATAGCTATCACAAGAACCATCATAGCAATGATCACTTATTCTAACAGAAAACACAGGAATACTAGCTCTCATAACACTACTATGTGAAACAATATTAGAGGTATCCTTACAAAGGATAGTGTGTCCCTATTTTTTATATTTAGTAACAAAGTCTTTCACATTTGCTATTATAGGTTCATTAACCATTTGTTTATCAAGTTCAACAGCTTTATTCGTACTTTCATTAATCATACTAGCTATCATAGAATGTTCCTTTACCTTAACTGGGAAAGGGATTTTCTCAATGTAAGGTTCAGGTAAAACATGATTAGTAGTATAAACTTCAGTATTTCTTGCAGGAACACTCTTAGCAACATCTTTATAAGGTTCATAATACTTATTCCACTTCTTTTTAGGCATTTCAATATAGGAAGCAAAAAGCCTTAAAATAAGAAGCAATAGCTTGAGAGTCTAGACCATAAGTATTTTTAATATTTTGAAAGTCATCAGTTCCCATAAAAGATTCAATGCATTCATAATCATAATTTATACCTGACTTTATACCTTTGTCATTCTCCCAAGCTTCAACATTATCTTGAATACGGTCCAGAAGATCCCATTTAGCTTCTTCTTTCATGCGAGTGAATGATCCAGCACAAGAAGCATCCAATAAATCCTTGTCATGTAGAGGGAGCCTTGCATAAAAGTTGTTGATAATAATATTGTTGGGGAGCTCATGAATGGGAAATTTGAGCATTAATAACTTCAATCTCCCCCAATCTTGAGCTGTACTCTCTCCATCAAGAGGCCAAAAGTTGTATATTTGATTCCGATCTTTATGAATCTCACTAGGAGGATAAAACTTTGAATAAAAGAGAGGCACTATTTCCTCCCATTCTAGAGCTTGACCATTCTTCAGCAGCTTATACCATTCCTCAGCTCTTCCTTTTAGTGATAATGAGAATAACTTCTTCTTAACTTGATCTGTAGTAATACCTGCACACTTGAACAACCCGCATAATTCGTGTATAAAGAGTAAATGATCACCGGGATGGACAATTCCATCCCCAACATAGTAGTTATCCATAACACGATCAATAATTCTTGTAGGTATTTTGAAAACATCATTCTCAGCAGGTGGTGGTTTATCTACTACCTTAGCAGTGGTAGTAGCATTACCAAATAATAAACTTAGCAAATTATCCATAACGACAATAAAGCAACTAACAGAAGTAAACAATACTCACAATAGAAGTTTCCTTTACCAGTTCCACTCTCCAATAGCGCTTCACTCCCCGGCAACGGTGCCAGAAAATAGTCTTGATGACCCACAAAGTATAGGGGGTGTATCGCAGTATTTTCGATAAGTAAGAGTGTTGAACCCAACGAGGAAGCGAAGGTCTTGGCTAGTGGTATGGATCAGAATTCTACAAATACTTAGCAAAGCGGATTTTAGGGTTTCGATAAAGCAAGTAAACAAAGTACGAGTAAATAAAAGACAGTAGGAATAAATGCAGCAAGTGGCCCAATCCTTTATGCAGCAAAGGACAAGCCGGTTGTATTACTTAAGATGACCAAACGTTCTCGAGGACACATGGGAAGACTGTCAAGTGCTTTCGCTTCATATAGTTGATTAATCTTCTCTAGCTTGCTAAGTGTTGTGTGGGTGAACCTGTGCTAATGTACCGCCCCATCCAAGACTAATACATACTTGTGATTATACCCCTTGCAAACATCCGTAAGTACAAGAAAGTAATTAAGGTAGAGACCTAACCACAACTTTAAACTCTAAGACCCTTACGTCCCTTGTGCAATGGTTTCCTAACGGGGGTTCAGGTTTCTGTCACTCCGGCAACCCCTACGATTAGTAGCCAAATACACAATGCATTCCCCTAGGCCCATATAGGTGAAGTGTCATGTAGTCGACGTTCACATGACACCACTAGAAGAAGTACACCACAACTTAAATAACAATCTATTGAATCTCTCTCAACACAACTCCACTACTAACAACATGACTTCTCCCATGTCCTCAAGAACAAAACGAACTACTCACAAGACATCATATGGATCATGATCAGAGATGGAATAATGATGTATAACAATCTGAACATAAACAATAATTTAATGGTTCACTCAATAGCATCAACTACAAAGAGTAATCAACACCGGGAAAGTTTCCCCTATGAACTATAGCAAGATTCAACCCAATTGTTACAGCAATATGGAGATGGTGATGAGGGTGATGAGGGTGGTGATGATGATGATGATCCCGATGAAGTCCAGCTTGATGGTGGTGTTGATGGCGACGATCTCCCCTCTCCGGGAAGGAATTCCCCTGGCAGAAATCTGTCTGCCGGAGAGATCTTTCTCTCTCGGTGTTTTCCGCCCCGCAGAGGCGGAGAAATCTTTCTGTGGTCTCTCCCCGAGTCTTAGGGTTTCGGGAGGATGATATACGCCAGAGGGGAGAGGTTGGAGTGGGCCAGGGTGGCCACACCACCTCCTGGCACGGCCTAGGGCTGCCCGTGCCAGGGGGTGGTGTGGGCCCCCTGTGGCCCATCTCCACTCCGTCTTCTGGCATCCTTAGTCTTCTAGAAAAATAGGATTTTCTGTATATTTTCCCGGATTTTCTGATCTTCGTGAATTTTGCCTCCAAACAGCACCTTTTCCATCAGAATCCTGACTGCAGGGGTCCATGCTCCGAAAGTCATCAACCATGCAAAAACAGATGAAATAACATAAGTATCACCTCTCAATATGAAATATATCAATGAATAATAGTGAATTAAGACATACAATAGTGATGCAAAATGGACGTATCAATGGGATATTGCAATTATCCCCATTTGTGATCATAGTGGAATTTGGGAAATGTATGATCAATACAATTTGACACCTCATTCCAAAACGTAAGAGAGTACGAACTTCGGGGACGAAGTTTATTTTAAGGCGGAGAGTCTGTAACATCCCAGTATTAGAGCTTAGAAATAAGCTGAGATCAGGTATGTGCATTGCATTCATGCATAGAAAATCTGGATAATTTTCGCGCTTTTAAATAAAACTTGACAAAGTGATTGAAGATTCTCTTAACCTCGTGGAAATGAAGTAGATCATTAAGTTGACTGTGATAAGTTTCAATATGACCTTTGCTAAATCCTTATCTTTGGGTAATATAATTTGATCTATGGGTAGATCAAATAGAACTAAGATAAACCCACCACACATTTATGAAGGATCTTATAGAGATCATATCTAGGTATTCATTATAACAATTCTTGAATACTCAATTAAGTTTATAATTTAAGCAAAGAAACTTAATAAGTAAATCTCGGTACACATGTTTACTATAGTTATTTCTACCATGAGAATCATGGTAGTTACTAAGCTTTAACTCTAATAAGAAATAGAGTAGGAAGGGAGTCAAGCCAAGACCATTCATCACATACCTTTGTTGTCATATTAACCTATGGCATTCCTCAATAGCTAAGCCCTAGTGTCTATTGATCATCAATGATTGAGTGATCAATTCCTGACCTAGAACTTATTGACTCTTAGCCTTTGACCTATTATATTAACCTTCCCAAAGACCTTAAATAAGTTAATAATAAGAAGGAACTAGATATGGTAGAATGTGCCATCATCAGCGGAATGTGATCCTTAGTGGAGATCAAACCATCTGATGTTGGAGGAGATAGCTCATTCATGAGTAAACCGGAAGGAGCACCTAAACCCAAGAGTTAAGTTAGTATTTATGGAGCTATGAGAAAGTGAGTAGTATTAAAGTATCGAGTAATAACCTTGTTAAGCCAAGTAGGTATAAACCTAAAGTAAGTTTCCTTAACAAGATAAGTCTTATAGAGAGACTAGTAAAAGTCTACTACTTGTTGATGATAGATCTTGATCAGACAATTAGAAGCCTAAGCTTTGCATGATCCAAGGTTGGTGGTCATTATTCTCAAGTCACTTGAGAATAGATGACCAGCTGATGAAGAAGAGTTGTGAGTATGCCAAATTAGGAAAAACCTTAGTAAGCTGAATCATCTAGCTTGGTCATGAGAAGTCAAGCTAGAGTATGATGAAGTATATAATACGAGTTGTATGGAGTAGTTGGAGGCATAGTAGTTTAACCCAAGGTAATACAAGAACAACGTGTATTATGGAGAGTAATACCATACCTCTTCTAGAGGATTGATATCCCTTGTTATATATAGTGAGGATTGTAATCTTGCAAGCCATGGAAGCTAATGTAAGGTGAATATAAAAGGAGTTAATAGATGGAGCTAGAAATAGCTACATTGGTGGATTCACCAAAGGGTAGTTAAAAGTGCAAGTTATGTAGTAAAGGAAGAATGTTAGAAGAGTGGGTTAATAAAGTTAGAACTAATCACATGAACTACTTCCTCAAGAGTAGTTTAGAAATGTAAGCCTTATACTAAAGGATGAATAGAGAATGAGTATTGTTGAAGTGACATGACCATGTCATCATATGATGATTGATGTGGTGAAGTCAGATGATTGACTTATTCAGGAAGATGTGATCTTTGTGAATAAGATAAGAGAGATTTATAGAGTATATTTAGGAAAGGAATTCCTTATCTAAAGATAACCTTAGTGAGGTATTAAGGTAAGGATTCTTTAGAAACCTTTAACCAATAGTATATCAAGCCATGACAAGACCCATGTCTACCTATTTGTTCAAACCCCTAAAAATCAAATTGATAGTGGAACCATTTCCTATTCCTAGGTAACCATTGAACAATACCTCTTGGACAAATAAAGCTTCCAAGAGATAATTAGAGAACAAGATGAGTGTTATGGATGGAAGCCTTGTCCACCTCATCATCTTAAACCCTATTCGAAACTTAGAAGAAAGAATCATCAAGACCCCATTAGGAGATAATCTCAATAGCTCACTCTAAGTTGAGATATCATTTAGGATTATAAAGTCAGGAGCAATCCTTAAACCTTGATCCCTAGCAACATTCACTAATAAACTTGAGGGCAGTGTATCCTCTAGGGTCCATAGTAAGTGTGGTATTAGAAACCCTAAATAAATGTTGTTGGGCATTGAGATCACTTGGGCCACATGAATGCCAATGGTTATTCACCATTAAATAATAAACTTCTATCAAAACATTAACCACACTTAAGGAAGTAACGAACAACTAGTTCAAGAAGTGATCCATACCTACTTTGAAAATAAGTAGAATGGTTATAAAGAAATTGTAATGGAATTGGAATAAAAGAAATTCCAAACTTTAAAGAACCATGAAATTTAAACCACCATATTATAAACCATAAGATTTAATGCATATACATTGATCCCTAGATGATGCTAAGTATGAATAGCATTCTTATAGATATCATTAATCATTTTAAATCATTACCATTACCATTATCACGTGAAAACAAAATAATTTTATAGAACTTTTTGATAATGAACAAAATATTAAACCCTTAATATCAAAAAATCCTTGTAGTATTTTATTTGTTCCATAAAATTTTGGAAACTTTAAATGTTGAGAATAAATTAAATAGAAAAGAAAAAATTGAAAATGGAATTGAAAAAGAAAAAGAAAAAGGAAAGAAACAGCCAGTTGCCCTGCCCACAGCCCAACAAGCTCCTGCGTTTACCTGCCGCTCGCGAGCAGCAGAAGAAACAAATTGCTCACTTCACCATGGCCTAGTACCAGCCCAGGCCCATGTACCCTTTTGTTCCTCTTATCTGTCGTCTTCCTCCTCGCCGGGAAGCAGCTGTCTGGCGCTGCCGACGCCGTCGATCACCGTCGTGATAAGATCCCTACTTTGTCACCCCTGGAGAGGATAAGAACCATGCGAATACACTTTGCTCGTCCTCATCCTTCCCAGATCTTCCTCTCAACCTCTCTCTCTATCTCTCCCCTCTGCAAGGCCGAACCCTAGCCATGGAGACCGATGAGTCCTTGCCGCTCTGAGCTTCCCCGTGCCCAGCCGTTGGTAGTAGGAGCTCCGCCTCACCTCGTGGATCGTTTCTACCAAGCGAGGCAAGCTAGGATGGTCCCTATCCGACAGAATCAAGCAGTCTTCCCCAACCCCGACGATGGTCACTGCTGGCGATTAGCTCGCTTGTGACCACCCCGTACTTTGCTGATCTCCTCATCTCGCTCCAGGTGAGCTCGCTCTTCTCATGGATACTCGCCCTGCATCCCTCTTGATCCATGTCTCACTAGCGTCTCGCGTCGCTGCTGGCCGTCGTCCGACGTCGTCGCAACCGGTGCTCCGGTGACCAAGAAATGGTGGCGTCGCCACTAAACTGCTCAGCATGCTCGCTCACGTCGAACCCAGTACCCCGCGTAGTCCCGTGAGTCTCCTATTGCCGTAGCCGCCATCGACCTGTAGCATCACCGCCAGCTGACTTCACGCTGACGCTATGATGACGTGAGCAGGGTGGGTCAACCAGTCAAAACCGAGCCGGACCCCACTCCGTAGACGTGGCAGCTGAGGTGGCTCTGGGCCTGTTCGTCAGCGGGTGTGGTTAGCAGTAGCATAGGTGCAAAAAGTATTTACCGGTTTAGTAAATAGTTAAAATAGTATATATTCAAACATAAATAATTTACAGATATTTAATAAAATGATAAAATCTTATTAATTGAATATCTTTTGTTTTATAATTCAGAAAAAATATATATTATATATCAAAATGTTCAAAAAAATTCTATTACCTGAACCTATTATCATATTTTATTTTCCAACTTAAATAAGATAATAATTATTATTAGTAAATACCCTATTAGGAATAAATCTTAAATAAATATATTCTATTATTGATAATTCATAAAAATAAGTATAATATATCAAAATTCTTAGAATAAACAAAAATAAAAATTTATAAACTTGTTTCATATATTTTTGTGTCACCTAACTAAGTATTTATTATTAATTTAGTATTTATAAAGTGATAAAACTTATAAAAATCATATCTTATTATTTAAAAATCACAAAAATACATATAATATACCAAAATGATCACAAAAATAATATCTACATGTTCAAAATGTAACATTCCACTTTTGAAATAAGTAAAAAATTAATACCCTAATAAATTGAATTCAAACCTATTTTTGTAGTTGGTAATTCATAAAAGTAGGTATAAAATTGCTAATGCCTCTAATATGTCCATTAGAAGTCTAAAAATACTATTAGTCTTAAAAATATTAATGGTATGAAGTCTAAATAGTCCAAAACATCTTAATTAAAATTTTTGATAAACTATCATTCCTAAATAAGTGTAGCATTTCCCAAAAGGAGATATCAAATATACAATCCTCAAGATTATTATTTTGAACTTATGAAAACCTTTTACCATTAGTTTAGCTACAAGTTTATAAATATATTATAAATCCAAAGGTAATTCATAAGTAGTTAAATAATATTGTTTCCTTGTTTACAAATCATAACCACTCATTTATAAGGAGACAAATGATTCTATTCAATCATAAAGTTAAGAAACTACTACTCAAATAAAAGTAATACCACTCTTAATTAACCTTAAAGAAACATTATGAAGTGAACAAATGATAATATTATATAATGACCAAGATAGATAAGTCTCAACTACTAGTGTGGTCCTTATTCAAATGAAGTAATTCTTTCTTCTTTTAGAATTATAACTAGAAATAAAACCTAAGATTGTTAACTGATAGATTAAATGCTTTTGTTTAGTTAAGTAAGATTTTCTTCAAAAGTTATTCTTTTAAGAAACATTAAAGGTAATCCTTGAACACTTCTTTAAAAGATCTAATTGGTTAATAATCTGGCTTAAGAAATCTTTTAGATACCATGACCTGTTTTAGTGCTTTACTATTGCATGCTACTTGTTATATTTACATATTGTTTCACACACTCTCACAAGCCTTAACAAGAAGCACAAGTGTGAAGCTGATATAAAAGTGAAACACATTCTAAAGAAACCATTCCTAGTTTCCAAACCCTAGATTAGATACGATTATTCCAGGAATTCGCGTTTCTCAAACTTGCATTACATTACTTATGCATAATTGCATCTCGCTTCTTTAAACATTAGTCCTTATTGGACCAAATATGCTATTTACACAATTTGGATCTTGTATTGTCTTGAAGACCGTGAGTGCATAATCTTGCAATCACAAAAGGCAAGTTCACACTTGCTCATGTCCTTTGGTTATTTTCTATCAAATACTTGTAACTCAAATGTTGTCATCACCTGCATTTCAAAAAAGTCAGAAAATACTATTTTCAAAATAATGTGATTATGGATTATTTACTAAGTGGTAATAATCTACTGATATAGTTCCAACGATAAAGGAACATAATATCTAGGACTTAATCAACCAATGTCGCCAGTGATTCTAGCGCCGTATATTACGCGTTAACCATGAGATTTGGAATGGGACAGAGAAGTCAGTTGGATCTTCTTCCTTCCGCATGGACGGGTGACCTTATCGTGAGGCTGTAGCTTCCTTGCAGGGACTCAGCAAATGGGCGGGACTCCTAGTTCCCCATGATATTGGTGTATAGACTTTCCGTGAGGGGCTGTCGGAGGTATATCTGCCTATATGGGGGTTGCTAGGGACATGATCTGCTCACTTGAGTCTCCAAGGGGTTGTCAGGGTTATATCTGCCTACATGGGGTTAATGGAGGTATATCTGCTTGGGGAGGTCGTGTCTTCATGTGGGGTCACGGAGAAGGGCAATGATTGGCTTGGATCTTAGACTAGGCCTCATACCAAGGAAGTGTGAACGAGCCTATAACTCGGATGTGCAACAAAGCTAAGGTCTCTCATGGGTAAAGAAACGCACCTTTGTAGAGTGTAAGAACTGTGACATGTTACTCCCTGTTCTGGGAAGGAGCTACGAACATGGCAGGAAAGGAACCCCGCGAAGGTTCTGGTCAACCTATGAAGGTTGTCGGACATAGTTTTCAGAATAAAAGCAACCTTTGAAGAAATGTTTACGAAAACCTGCATTGCCTATGACCTTTGGTCTGTGGCTGTAGAGATAGTGCATCATACACTCCTTTTTAGTGAACTTGCTGAGTACGATTGTACTCAACCGTACCTTCTTAACCCTTGCTAGGTTCTAGGCCATTGAAGACGACGTCAACACCTACTTATGCTCAAGAAACCATCATCGACAGCTCAGGTTCTTCAATAAAGTCAATAAAGTCAACATGTTCATCAACCAAAGTGAAGACAAAGTTCTGATTAGATAGGAGTAGATACTCTAGCCATAAAACCTACTTCTATAGAGCATTCAATTAGTAGCAATTACAAGCCAGATAGTTTAGATGTTAGTCTTTTTATCTAGATAGCTCTAAGTTATTATTTCTGGTTCTTCTTTGTACGAAGTTGTTTTCTTCCTCTTTAACCTAGAGTGTTATCTGGATCTTTTGTAAAGAGCTGAGTTGTAATCTATAGTCATGTCTTGGACCTGCTGTGTTTCTGTTGTACCACTCTGAGGGATGTAATACTAGTGAACGGTGTTTCATTGGTGTTATGTCAACGACTATAGTGTACTACATCATGCAGTGGTATGCTGGGTCACCGCAGATAGCCACCCATAGAATATTCATGGAAGAAGGAGCTCAGCCGGTTCAGATTTTCAGCGACAACTTAAACCTCACATGAAAGAGGAGGTAAGAAAAGAAATAATATGTTTGCAAGATGCATGCGTCATCTTTCATGTAGAAGAGAGTGAATGGGTAAGTCTTGTTCATTGTGTTCCTAAGAAAGGTGGATTTACGGTTGTCGAAAATGAACATAATGAAGTGGTACCTACTAGAACTTTTGTTGGCCACAGGATGTGCATTGACTATAGAAAACTTAACAAGGAAACTAGGAAGGATCATTACCCTTTACCATTTATAGATCAAACTTTACAAAGGCTTGCTATTCATTCTCATTTTTGTTACTTAGACGGCTATTCCGGTTTTCCAAAATTGTTGTTCACCCTGATGACCAACTTAAGACTACTTTTATTTGTCCCTATGGCCTTTATGCTTATCACCGTAAGCATTTTGGTCTCTGCAATGCTCCTGCCACCTTTCAAAGATGTATGACTGCTATATTTGTTGATTATGTTGAAAGTATTATGGAAGTATTCATGGATGACTTCTCTGTTTATGGAACTTCCTTTAATCATTGTCTCCATAATCTTCATAAAGTTTTGCAGAGATGTGAAGACACTAACTTAGTCTTGAACTGGGAAAATGTCATTTTATTTTTCAAGAAGGCATAGTGCTTGGTCACAAAGTATCAAGTAAGGGTATGGAAGTTGATAAAGCAAAAATTGAAGCAATAGAAAGGTTACCCCCTCCTCGAGACATAAAAGGTATAAGGAGTTTCCTAGGCCATGCTGGATTTTATAGAAGGTTCATTAAGATTTTTTTCAAAAACTGCTAGACCTTTAACTAACCTTCTTAAAAAGGATATTCGTTTTAATTTTGATGAAAAGTGTCTCACTCCTATCAACATATTAAAACAAGCTCTCCTTGAAGCTCCCATTATAAAACCACCTAATTGCAAGAAACCTTTTGAGCTATTTTGTGAGGCCAGTCATGAATTAGTAGGAGCAATTCTTTGTTAGTATGATGGTGATGATCTTAATATCATTCATCATGCTAGTAGCACCTTTAACGGGGCCCAAAAGAATTACCCTATGGCAGAAAAAGAATTTTTCACTTTGGTTTTCTCCTGTGACAAGTTTAGATCTTATATCATTGACTCTAAAGTAAGAGTACACACTGATTGTGTTGGCTTAAAGGAAATCCTAGAAAGGACTGACGTTAAGCCAAGGATGATCTGTTGGACTCTACTTTTGCAAGAATTTGATTTACAGATTCTACAAAGAAAGGAAGAGATAGAGGAAGCATCCATGGACACTCAAGAAATTGCTCATCTTAAAGAGGTGTCATCCGTTTACATACCTGTGGGAACCACACTGCCAAAAAGGAAGTTCTTGATTTCCTCTTGCAATGGTTTTGGTGATTTTCTCCAACCAACTTTGTTTGAAGAGAAAAATAAAAAGGTGATCCAAGAAGGAAAATGTACCCAAATGAACTCATGTTCCCTCGATGATCGAAGCGTATGAAATCCCGAACACATCTTTGTTCTGGTTGATTTTCTGCTATTTATTTTTGCATATATGTATTCCCTTCGTTTTTATGAGTTTATTGACGGTCTTATGAGGTTGGTATGGGCGGGTGGTAAAGCCGGTTCCGCCCGTACCACTGGTTGTAAAGCCCATTGTTGCATTCGCTTCGTTTTGCATAGATGGTATGGTCGCGTAGTACGGGCACAGTTCCCCGTACGGTTGGTCTTTATCAGTTAGGGGCCTTTTCATCTGTTCTTTGTTTGTTTCGTTGTAAAAAAATTGAAGTCGTAAAGTTAGTATGGACGGGTGATGTCTACGCACTTCTATTCTTGTAGACAGTTGTTGGGCCTCCAAGTGCATAGGTTTGTAGAACAGCAGCAAGTTTCCCTTAAGTGGGTTACCCAAGGTTTATCGAACTTAGGGAGGAAGTGGTCAAAGGTATCCCTCTCAAGCAACCCTGCAATCAAGATACAAGAAGTCTCTTGTGTCCCCAACACACCCAATACACTTGTCAGGTGTATAGGTGCACTAGTTTGGCGAAGAGATAGTTAAATACAAGTGGTATGGATAATTATAAGTGGTAACGGTGCTAGAAAAGAGCTTGATGGGTAGGAAGAGACTAAAGGCAATCTGAAATAAAGATGGAAGCAAGCAAACATGTAACAGATCTAGTTCTAAACGGTGTTTGAATGCTTAGAGACAAGGCCTAGGGATCATACTTTCACTAGTGAACACTCTCATATAAATATCTTCTCTTTATGGTACTACTCTGAACTACTCTCCGGTTGGACACTCTAATCCATGGTAGGGCTATAACAGCACTCCTCAAAGTTCGCTTTCCCCATCTAGATAACCCCACACTGTCACCTTGAGCTCTAGATAGTTCCAACAAACACCACAATTTCATAGAGACATACAACTCCAAATATAACTCATAACAAGTATTTGTAATCTCTAGCCTAAGTGCCACCATGGTGTGCACGCTGTCACTTTCACACACGTGGGGAGAGCCAGAGATCCATTAAAGCACCTGAGTAGCAAGGTAGATCTACTTGATTACAAAGCTCATGATAAAATATGATCATGCATAGAGAGAGATGAACACATAGCTATCGGTAGAGCCCTTAGCCTCGAGGAAGAACTACTCCCTCATCATCATGGGAATCAACAACGGCGATGGAGATGGTAGTGGAGATCGATGGAGATGGCTCTGGGGGAACTTCCCCGTCTCGGCAGGGTGCCAGAACAGAGCCTTTCTGTCCCCCAAATCTCCCCTTCGGTGGCGGCGGTGCTCTGGAACTTTTTATGGCTGGAGGCTGGATTTAGGGTTTTCTCATTGGAGGCTTCTTATAGGCGAGAGGGGAGGCCGAGGGGGTGACGGAGGGGTCCACACCACCCCCTGGCGTAGCCCGGCTTGGCCCACGCCACCAGGTGGTGTGGCCAGCCCCTCTCCGTCTCGTCTTTTGGCTCTGTGTCCCCCTCGGTGAAATATTGACTTTGGCTTTTGTCCCGTCCAATTCCGAGAATATTCATTTTCTGACTTTCCTGGAACCAAAAACAGTAGAAAACAGGCAGCTGGCACTATGGCATCTTGTTAATAGGTTAGTCCAAGAAAGTGTATAAAAATACTCCAAAGTGTGGAGAAAACATAAGAAAGTAGATATAAAACAAGCATGGAACATCAAAAATTATAGATACATTTACGACGTATCAATGGGCAGTATGGGCAGAACCCGCCCGTACCACTTAGTTGGTTGACTATTTACCGACTTTGACATGTCGTATTTTTGGAAACGACTCGGTATGGGTACGCCGTATGGGTGTCCGCCCGTACCAGTTGGTAGTTACAATCGCTATTTCCCTCTTTTGCACTTATTTGTTCCCATACTTATTGGGATTCATTTCTTTTGCGGCCCTTTTCCTCTCAGTATGAATTTTACCTTGCTTCTAACCTCTTATAAGCCTTCCAGAAGTGTTTTATCCTTCTATTGACAAGATAGGTCTTCCCCGCATTGCTTTTTCCTCCTGAGAACCTTGTGGCATAGGTACGATTACTCAGATACTTATGATTTGCTGCCCTATGCTGGGTAAAAATATTACGGCCCATGAAGATTTCAGATGATAGCCCAAGAAAGCAACCGACAAAGACTTTGATTGTATTAGGAAAGAATCTCTGAACCAACAATGTGTTGGTATTGTAATCACGCGTATGTAAAACCTATCCGCATATGGCTTTGAGACCTGACCTATTATATATAGGATGGGAGAAGCCCAAGCGAGGGTACCAGAAAATCTCCCAGGCAACTTGTAATAGTGCGATTACTCAAGATTCAAGCGACTTTGACTCCATTGTTTTCCTGACATCCGACGAAATCCCCAGCGTTCTCTTTTCCGCAAAACCCTAAGTCCTTCACCATGGACATTGCCGAGGTTACCCCTCGTCAATTGGCACCGTCTATGGGAAACCTGAATGCTAGAGCCACGAATTCGGCAGACCGCTCTCCACCAAGCATCAACCCGATGAAAGCAGATCCATGCCCGCCCACCCCTGTATTGGTACCCACCGATTACAACGATGGATCTGATCTAATCATTGGAAGCTTCCACTTCCAAGTGGAAGACCCGCAAGAATCGCACCCTTTGGCCCTGATCACATCAGAACCGTCGATGGAAAAAATACGCCTACGATGGTACCAACATCTTCCGTCAGATCTTCCACGGATGCCATAGCGCAGATCGAAGCAAGCGAAGAAAGTGATCAAATCGAAACGGATTTGGGGGGCCTTGATGGTCTTTACGACAATCTCTCCTTCAGATCAGGTCACAAGCCAACCCCACCACGTGGAGCAAGCTTGGCTAGTTCAGAACCCGAATAAAGCACCGAAAACATCGAATTCGGAATAAGGATGGCGAAGATTTACCCAGAACTACAATCTCAGCATATTACCAGCGCATCCATCAGAGCAGAAGACAACGTCACCAGCCCACGCATAACATGCCACCAAGTGTGCATGGGCAACGGGAACACCTCAACACCACGTGACTCTAACGGTAACCCTATCCTCGACCCCAATGATATTTTATCAGATGACAATGCAGGAAATCACGACAATGAAGGGGACCACGCAAACAGAGGAGAGACGATAGATAATCGCATAGTCCAAGGAAGAGGCAGAGAATCGCATGGAGGAGAGAGGAAAACTCTTCGGTTACGAGCATCGGCATGGCAGAAAGCAAGGGAAGCAATTTCGAGAGCAGTTCCGATGACAGCGGATGCTTCACATGAGGTTCTATTAGCATACCGGTATCTACTCCATGACAAGAAGAGAGATCTACTCAGGATGCAGAGGCAACTCGACGAAAGAAAGAGATTAGTCGACGAATCCAGCTTATGACGGGCACAGTTAAGCTCTACCCGAGGATCAGGGAGCATAACAGGAGGAGAACCACCAAGAAGGGAAACATCTCGACAGCAGCATATCCCTGAAGCAGAAAGAAGTGGACTCATCCGAGATCTCGACCTATCGTTCATGTTGATTGACCAAGCAAGAAATATCAAGGCAAAAATGGCTCAGGCAGCCATTGTGGCCGTGCAAACATATCTGATTACAACTCAGCCCGCACCTGACGATCCACGTGCGGGCCTCCACCGCTCTGCCCTAATGAACATTGGCATGGTAGGAGCCTCTCTCGTGGAAGCAGCGCAAGGAACCACGTGGCAGCCCGATAGATCCCCACACTGTCATAGCAGCCCTCGGCAAGTGGGACACACCCGACGATCTCGATCGCCACACCAGGCACACCTCGTAGGACCCGAGTCGCGAAGAAACACAAGGAATGGCAACACGCAACACAGGAGCGATGGATCAAGAGATGAAAACCGCAGCCGACGATACCATGATGGATACAACGAAGACGATTACGAGCTATGCGGGGCCAGCTATTTCAGGCAGCGGATTCACAAAACCTCAGTACCCAAGGACTTCAAACTTCCGCATGACCGCCACAAGTACGATGGACTCTAGGAACCCGAAGCATGGTTAGCAGATTATTTGGCCACTGTCAAATTACAAGGTGACTCCATAACTACCGCAATGCAAAGCTTACAACTACATCTCACCGGCGCTTCAAGATCATGGCTTACACAGTTACCCTAAGATTCCATCGGTAGCTAGAACGACCTGGAAGACAAGTTCATCCAACACTTCCAATCTACGTTCAAACGACCTGCATCCTTGGAGCAGCTGCGGACATGCAAACAAAAATCTAGGGAATCAATAAGAGCATTTATCCAATGATGGAATATCATAAAAACTCAGCTGAGTCCATATCCGATGAAAGGGCTATCGATGCCTTCAACGACGGCCTTCGTCGCAGAGAATTCATAGAAGAACTAGGACGGGTTAAACCCAAAACAATCTCACAATTAATGGAAATAGCAAATCGTTGGGCTGATGGAGAAGACGCGTTGCATAATAAGCATACGCAATCACCCGAAGAAGACAGGGATAAGCGTGACAACGATAGAATAAGAAGGAACAACGATGGAAACACAGGACCAAGTTACATTGCAGCCCGTTTCTCGAGTGAAGGTAACAACAGAAGCAATGACTACAATGGCGGATACTGCTAGAACAGGTACGACATCGGAGGAAGCCAGTCAGCACAGCGATATTAGCCAAGAGCACGAGACCCACCCATGTCCGTGATGCAAATGCTAGAAGGACCCTGTAATATGCATTTTTATGTCGACTCAGCAGGCAGACGGTAATCTAACCACCTCATGAAAGACTCCCAAACATTCTTGAAGATGTAGGAGCTATGTAATACAAAAGCAACCGAAGCGGCAAACCGAGGATACGCATCTACGCATGGCACATTATCCATCGCCGCACCACCACCACCATCACTAGCAGTACAACCGCAAAACACAACTGACCAAAGCAATGAATACCCTAGGTCAAAAGATGCAATGTCCATGATTCAGAACGGACGTCCATCCAACAGAACCTAGAAGCTCATCACAAAAAAACCAATATGGCGGAAACAACAACATCAACCACACCCGAATATCTCCACTGATCAGAGCAAGAAATTACATTTAGCAGAGCTGATCAACCGCTTCGGGTCCCACGACCGGGTCACTCAGCCTTGATAGTCGAAGCACAAATCAGCAGGTTCGATATGAGCAAGGTCTTCATGGACGTAGCAAGCAGCATAAATCTGATCTACGCAAAAACACTGAGGACAATGGGCTACCCCTGGACAATCTTGCGCCAACAGAAACATCTTTCCACAGAATAGTACCAGGTAAAGACGAAATTCATTAAGGAAAAGTATTTCTTGATGCTGTTTTTGGTTCCAAAGTAAATTTTAGGTGAGAAAAACTCGAATTCGAAGTCATGGACTAGCCATAAAAATATCATGCGATCCTGGGACGACCGGCTATCACACGGTTTATGGCAGTGCCGCATTATGCGTGCCTAGTCATGAAAATGCCAGCACCAAAGGGAATCATCACAGTAAAATGAAGCTTCACACGTGCCGACAATTGCGATCGGGAGTTCAACAAACTTTCTGAATCTTTCGGGATGGCAACGGAGTTCGAACAACTCAAATCTTCGGCAATTGTAGAACCACTAGAAGTAGCGGGTGTCAATCCTGATCAGGCTTTTGACATGACAAAGGACACAAAAGAAGTGCAGATCCACCCAGTCGACCCGACGAAAACAACATTTGTGGCTTCCAATCTTGGTCCCGCATAGGAAATCCTACTTATCGAGTTCCTCCGTGAGCACTGGGAAATCCTCGCATGGCTACCTTTTGACATGCCACGAATTCCCAGGGAACTTGCTGAGCATGCATTAAATTTGGATCCAAAGGCGAAGCCAGTAAAACAACCGCTTCATCGCTTTGTAGAACCAAAGCGTAAAGCTATTGGAAAGGAGCTCCATCACCTTACTGGCGCCAACTTTATCAACGAACTAACAAAAGCAGAGTGGGTTGCAAATCCAATATGCGTTCCAAAGAAAAATACTATGGAACTTCGGATGTGCATCGACTTTACTGCACTAAACAAACATTGTCCAAAAGATCACTTCAGATTGCTGCGAATCAACCAAATAATCGATGTAACCGCGGGATGCGAACGTCTTTCTTTCTTGGATGCTTACTCAGGATACCACCAGATTAGGATGAAGGAAGAAGGTCAAGAAAAAACGGCGTTTATCACGCCCTATGGTGTATTCTGCTACACAACAATGCCCTTTGGCCTCAAGAACGCCGGAGCAACATATTAGCGGATGATACATAAATGTTTGGGAAGCCAAATAGGCACAAACGTACAAGTATACGTCGATGACGTTATAGTTACATCAAAACAAGTATCTGCACTCATCAAAGACCTCGAAGAAACATTCAAAAATCTCGACAAGTTTAGCATCAAACTAAACCCAAAGAAATGTTCCTTTGGAGTCCCGGAAGGGCAACTCCTTGGATATTTGGTATCAGCAAGAGGAATCGAGGCAAATCCCGAGAAAATACAAGCAATTTTAACAATGAAAAAGCCAACAAATCTACGTGGAGTATAGCAGCTAGCGGGGCGAGTAGTGGCACTCAGTCATTTCATTGCAAGGTTGGGAGAAAAGGCGTTGCCATTTTACGCCCTCATGAGGAAATCGGAGAAATTCGAATGGAGGGAAGAAGCTCACCGTGCCTTCGAAGATCTTAAAAGGACACTTTCGACATCTCCTGGTGTCGTGTCGCCAAAAGAGAAAGATCCTTTACTGCTTTATATCGCTGCCACAAATCAGGTGGTCAGCACGGTCTTGGTCATGGAGCGACCCGAAGAAGGGAAAACCCATGGTGTACAGAGGCTAATCTACTTCCTAAGCAAGGTCTTACCGCCATCCAAACAAAGGTACCCACATTACCAAAAACTAGCATATGGGGTATTTATGACAGCACGAAAATTGCGCCATTATTTTTTGGAACATTCGATCACAGTGGTCAATGAAGCACCTTTGTCAAACATCCTGAACAATCCAGAAGCAATTGGGTGTGTCTCTCTATGGGGCATCGAATTATCCCCTCGAGATATCATTTATGAGAAGCGCAAAGCAATCAAGTCACAAGTTTTGGCGGATTTCATCACAGAATGGATAGAGTTGCAATGTGCGGGTCCACCTGACCTTTCTAGTGCCTGGACAATGTACTTTGATGGATCAAAAAGAACAGAAGGAGCAGGAGCAGGAGTCATACTAGTATCACCACAAGGCAAAAAAATGCGCTATATACTTCGGATGAGCGTTGCAAACGCATCCAATAACGAAGCTGAATACGAGGCCTTGTTGCATGGCATGCGAATGGCCAAAGCTTGCAGTGCAACTCGCCTCAATTTTTTTGGATATTCCAATCTTGTGGCGCAGCAAGCAATGAACAAGTGCGACGCCGTCAATGATAATATGATTGCTTACCACGATCTATATGGCGTTATGGAAGCTCAATTTGATGGATGCGAAGTATCGCACATAGGAAGAGCAAGCAATGAAGAAGCCATCAACCTAGCAAACATCGAATCCTTGTGCTTACCAGTACCACCTGGGGTTTTTCGGGAAGAAATAATCGAGCGATCGATCAAAGCAAAAAGAGTCTTCGAGGTTGAGCACCAAAAATAGGAAAGAAGAGACACCCGCAAAAAGACTTAGGGGCTCTATTAGCGACCAAGAGTATAGAAGAGGCCATCGAAGAAGAAGAACAAGAAATCGGAGAGGTCATGATAATTGAGCCTACATGGATGCAGCCGTATGTAGCATACATGACTAAGGGCGAGCTACCCGAAGATGTGATAGAAGCCCGACGAATCACTCGAAGATCAAAGGCCTTCAGAATAATCAAAGGGGAGCTATATAAGAGAAGTATTGCAGGTGTGTTGCAGCGTTGCGTAACACCCGAAGAAGGAAAAGTCATACTCAAAGATATACATAAAGGAGTTTGTGGTCACCATGCTAGTAGCCGAGCAATTGTTGCCAAAGCATTTAGGGCAGGATTTTACTGGCTAACTACAGTTCAAGATGCAAAAGATATCGTTAGAACATGTGAAGCATGCCAACGATTCGCAACACAACCTAGAGCACCCGCCGCTGAGTTAAATCATATACCTCGGGCCTGGCCTTTTGCTCAGTGGGGACTCGACATGGTGGGAAAACTTCACAAATCATCACAAGGAGGACACGTCTTTCCGCTAGTAGCAGTCAACAAATTTACCAAATGGATAGAAGCAATGCCAGTCACCACCCAAGACGGAACTTCGGCTGTGAATTTCACTAAATCCAAAGTATTTCGGTTCGGCGTACCGAACAGCATCATCACAGACAATGGTACTAACTTCACTTCCAATGAGTTCAAGGAGTACTGCCAGGAGATGGGCATCAAGGTAAGCTACGCCTCGGTAGATCACCCGCAAACAAATGGACAAGTAGAAAAGGCCAATGGACTAGTTACTGCTGGACTCAAGAAAAGACTACTAGCACCACTTGACAAAGCAAAAGGAGCATGGGTTGATGAATTACCATATGTTTTATGGAGTCTACGTACAACCCCAAATAATTCGACACAAGAGACACCTTTGTTTCTGGCCCACGACATAGAAGCCGTGCTTCCTGTCGAGGTGTCACATGAATCTCCAAGAGTAGTTGCATATGATGAAGAGGAATCAAGAGAAGCACTCGAAGATGATGTGGATGCACTTGATGAAGCTCGAGATGAAGCCCTACAAAGAGCAACTATGTACCAGCAGAACTTGCGCAATTACCACAGTCGACGATTGTGACCTAGGTCCTTCGCAGTAGGGGACCTAGTTCTTCACCTCAAGCAAGATGGACACCGAAAGTTAGAATCGCCATGGGAAGTACCATACATCGTCATGGAAGTTATCCCCGGAGGAGCATATCGACTACAAGACAAGAAGACAGGAGTCAAATACTCCAATCCATGAAACATAGCACGGCTACGATGCTTTTACGCATAAGATTACTTGCAATACGATAAGATTTACAATTCGGCTTCTTAAGCCAGAATATCCTAGCCAACGGCTAGGCGTCATCCACGAAAAATAATGTATCATCGGTTTTTTGCCTTATGTATAAAAGATAAGTTCTTTGTACCTTAAGTTCTTTATTAATTATGTCTGTTCAAAAGAACTATGTTTTCCATCAAGCTAACAGCAACTATGAGCCTATGTCCAGATACAGGCATCCGAACATAGCCTCGGGGGCTACTCCCATCGGGAGCACTGGCGTGCACCCGATAGAAATCCAATTATGTATGATTAAAACAAGACTGTTCATGATCAAAAATACCTATGAGTTTTACATTGATGTATCCTTAATAGGTATCTTCAAAAAGATTACTCCCATCGGGAGCCGGCATAAAGCATTAAAACTATCTGATAAAAGTCAGAAAAATTGGCAGCTCGGCAAGCCAACCGCTAGAAAACCAAAAAATCTCGAATCGCACCCAAACGCGACAAAAATCCGAATGCCATGTTCAGAAACATGAAAGTAAGACCCCGGGATTCGTCCTGTGTGGCCTAGTAATCGCACAAGAATGCGCTCTGCTAGTAAAATATTTGTATCGATGATACGATGAAAATTCCCGACAGACGCGTTGGGTACCCGATAAAATAAAAGCTAGAATTCAGTATTCGATAAGACCTCAGCGGCCCGAACTGAATTACGCCAGTAGTAAATTCCGAGTTCAAGCCTGGGGACTTGAATTTGATGTAGGACAGCCTTGTTTTTGCCTAGGAGCAATTAACTGATTCCCGATCCGTCGAAAGCATCAGACTCGTTGTACCAAATCCCTATAAAACATAAAAAGAGGTAAAAGAAGGAAAGAGAAACTTTGAGAATCAACCTGAAACTACGGTTCAAGTAAAGTCTCGGGGGCTACTTATATAGGTACGATTACTCGGATACTTATGATTTGCTGCCCTATGATGGGTAAAAGGATTACGACCCATGAAGATTTCATATGATAGCCCAAGGAAGCAACCGACAAAGACTTTGATTGTATTAGGAAAGAATCTCTGAACCGACAATGTGTTGGTATTGTAATCACACGTATGTAAAACCTATCCGCGTACGGTGTTGAGACCCGACCTATTATATATAGGACGGGAGAAGCCCAAGCGAGGGTACCAGAAAATCTCCCAGGCAACTTGTAATAGTGCGATTACGCAATATTCAGGCGACTTTGACTCCATTATTTTCCTGACATCAGACGAAATCCCCAGCGTTCTCTTTTCCGCGAAACCCTAAGTCCTTCACCATGGACATTACCGAGGTTACCCCTCGTTACCTTGGAACCATGTCCTTCACATGGGGTATCCTTCAAGAGAAGGAAGATCTCTATGGATCATCCTCGAGGGTTACTAAGGAAGTCAAATTTGTTGTGCCAAAAGAAAAAGAGTCAGAAGTCGAGGATGGATTCAAGTTGATGGAAACAATAAAAGATGGGCGTAAGGTGTTCAGCCTTGGTGTTGGAAAAGAAGGTGACTTCGACGAGGTTCAACTTGATCTAGAAGAAGATGGGGAGTTCTACTTGAAGAGAGTGAAGAAACAAGGAGAGGAGATCCAAACCTCCCTGCACAAACTTGACTTCCGCATTAAGAAGATTGAGGTAAAATCTCTAGGATCTTTGAAACATATTGAACTATTGCATCGTTATATGGGCCAGATGGATATAAAGATAATGAAAGGACTAGAAGTGAATCTCAACATCAGCCTTCGATCCATCAACACGCAAAAGCAAACAATAGAGATGTACAAGGCTCTTGTGGATCAGTTGGAGAAAATTAGCGAGCATCACCGAATCCGTATCTTGATCTTGGAAGCATCAAACAAGACGCTTCATGCAAGTCTTCATGATTCTAGAGTTTCTCCCCCTACAGACGAGAACGGCGCACCAAAGTATCAAATAATCGCAAGGAATTATTTGATCCACCTGGCTTGATTCCAATCTTCGGGGGATCTCTGAGAACCTTGTAATATATATTACAGTTTTTAACATGTTTACTTTCCTGCACGCATGTTAGACTTTAATTCTATAATTTGCATTAGTTGCATCAACTCCGAGCTCCCTTTCTTCAAGAGAAGATTTATATCCGTTGAGTTGTGAGACTTTATGATAATTGAAGTTGTTTTTTGATTCATGATTATTATATTAGATGATTGAACTAGGTTGAGTGTTATGATACTTGTATAACTGTCATGATTTTAGGGACTTCCACACCAATAAAATTATTGATTAAGTTATGAGAAGAAGAATTCTGGTAGCATATTATAATTAAGAGTTTTTGAAATCCATTGAAGTAGTGAGGATGATCAAATAGTTTTGTACTAGAGAAAAAAGAGGAAGCGAGAGAAAGTAAAATTATAAACATATATATAAGAGAGAGATATAAGAAAAGAAGAAATAAGAGAGAACAACTATCAAAAGAATCAAGTGTATAAGAAAAAGAATGATCATGAATCTTCATTACTAAACTAAGAGCTTGATATCTCTAAACTTTGTAATTATATGATATGTTGAATCACTAGAAGCTTCTTATGATTTCATTAATACTAGAAAAGGTGTGGAAGCCTCCAAGTCATGTAATGTGTAAGGGTATGTTAATACCCCCGAAGTATCTCTACATCCGATGTTGTATTCCTATTTCAATTTCTACCTCATTTATTGCAATCACTCTTGTCTCATGAACATGATGATCTTGTCCATAAGCCACCATCTTGCTTGGGGACGAGCAAGATCCTAGCTTGGGGGAGTTGATGAGTCCAAATTTGAAGCATATTTACCTTTTGTTTTTGCATAAATAGAGTAGGGATATTTGTATTTCACTATGTTTGCACGCACCATTTTGTTCTTGTTTTAACAGGATCCAAAATCACTAAGTCTTATATGAACATATCAATTGGAACTATCATATTGTGTTATAATATGATATTTCTAAGTGATAAAAGTCATTTTATGGTTTACCTTCGCACTTGGGAGAATACCAAACAAGGAGAAGCAATCAGTACCAATTACGACTGGTGGTACGGGCAGAGCCCGCCCGTACTAGGTGTCAATGTGATCGCCTTGTCAAATACTTTCTCCTAGCAAAGACTATAGTGGGATGTGACATTCACAATTACCATAAACTACAAAAAAACACATCTGAAAGGGATCTGAAGGAGGAACTTGGCTAGGGAAAATCCTAGCTGCTTCACGGATCATTGGAGGACAACGCATCATCCCCTTCATCATCAACCGCTACATCTCCATAACCACCATTACCCCCATCTCTCTTCTATTAGATCTTGTTGTAATTCTAGATTCAATTGTGGTTTGCATTATATCTATCTCCGTACTTTTATCCATTCATTTGACTATGATGATGATGTTGATTGCTTCCATGTGTGAGTAGTTCCTTTGTTCTTGGGGAGATGGAGAAACCCTAGCACCATTATGAATTTGTAATAAAGATGATATATTCTTGTGTCCATATGACTATCTGGTCTATGATAGATTTATGATTTGTGTTTGATCTTTCCCTTTAGATGGTATGTGTAGTCAGCCACATATCATTGAAATCCTTTGGACGTGTTTTGGGATCGTACCCGGAATGGCCTCGTGACAGATTGGTATTGGCTCGTAACCAACACGGTCAAAGGAGGATAAAGAGGGACTCCCTAAGCTAATTACGATATCCACGGGGAAACCCTTAATTGTGGTGGTTTATATGGGTGACTGCTCTTAGACATCGCAGTGGTTATTTAGAGGTGACCTCACTCTTGGCTCAACAAAGTGGCTTCCTACGAGCATGACACAAGAAGTATGTTATCTTGATTATTAATAATAATAATACTATGCTAGTGGTGTATCCTACATCCCCGAGAATGTTTGAGTACTATTGAGTTCAACCATGTTTTCACACAACCTTGCTACTTATTTCCTTTTGTTTGTTTTAATTACTTTTTTTCAAACAACCAAAAAGCTTTCAAACACCCTTTACTTGAGACCAAAGGCAGCTTATAAGTATCCTTTGATAGACAGTGACGAGGGGCATAAAGAACCTTACCAATAGCTCTACGTGGGTTCGATATCTTTACTTTGAAACTAGCTACGATTGATCAGTGCACTTGCAGTCATCAATATACTTCTAAAATTTACCCTAACCGAAGTCCATACAAATCTTTCCAAGTAATCGATATGGGCGGGATTGGACCATACGGTCCGCCTGTACTGGCAGTCGCCGACTTTTCTAATGACGGTAATTTTTTTTGAAACAATGCAAATAAACAAAAACCAAACAAAAGTTACAAGGGGTTTAACAACTTGCCGTACAGTGGGGGTTGACCGCACGGTCTAGTCATACAGTTCCATAGAAACAAAGTGGAAAAGGAGGAAACGCACATCAAGCTTAACAACCTCTAGTATGGGTGGATGCGGCCATACCATTTGCCCGTACCAGGTTCGAAAAACCGGTAGTGGAATCAGAAAATTGCAAGGAGTTCAAAAATGCAAATGGAAACAACAAAACAACAATTAAAACACACAAAAAAGGTTGGAAAATCCTCACTTATCTAGTGAGAATGAAGTTTGCGTTGATGATTTTGCTCCCTTCAACTTTTGGATTACCTTCTTCTTCCCTTTGAATATCGTTGGTCGCAATAAATTTCTAAAACCATTACAGAGAGAAGCAAAAATTTCTTTCAGGATGGATAGTTCTTGGAGGTATGCAAATTGATGAAACCCCTTCTTGTGGTCTTATCTCTTCAATATCCATTGGCGTGTTAGATTGTTCTTCTCTTCTTTGCAAGATCTACAAGTCAAACTCTTGCATAAGCAAAGTCCAACGGATCATTCTTGGCTTAACGTTAGTTATTTCAAGAATTTATTTTAAGCCATTACGATTAGTGTGCATTCTCACTTTCGAGTCAATTATATAAGATCTAAATTTATCATAGGAGAAAACAAAAGCAAAGAGCTCTTTTTCTATCATAGGGTAATTCTTTTGAGCACCATTCAAGGTGCGGCTAGCATGATGAATGATATTAACTTCATCACCATCATGTTGACAAAGAATAGCTCCCACTGCTTCATGGTTGGCTTCACAAAACAAGTCAAAAGGCATTTTCCAATTTGGTGGTTTAATGATAGGAGCATTAAGAAGGGTTATTTTAATATCGTGAAAGGAGTAATACAAGTTTCATCAAAATCAAAAGTAGCATCCTTTTGTAAAGGTTATTTAAGGGTCTAGCAAATTTAGATAAGTTCTTAATAAACCTTCTATAAAATCATGCGTGACCCAAGAAACTTCGTATACATGCATCTAGAAGGCAAATTACCTCTTTGCTCACCTCTTCTTTCGTATGAGGTTTGAGTCTTCTTTGAAAGTCCGTAATCTGCCGAGCTCCTTCTTCTATAAATATTCTATGAGTGGCTATCAAGGGACTAATCCCTTTCAAGTCATCCATTGAATAACCGAGAGCCTTTCGGTGCATTCTTATGACTATCATTAAATGCTCCTCTTCCTTTTCTACAAGGTTAGATCTTATAATAACAAGATATTTATTAGTGCCATCAAGAAACCTGTATTTTAGTTCTTTAGGAAGGGTTTTGAGTGTAGGAGGTGTAAGATCCTCATCGCCTTTTCTTTTGGGTGTCTCATGGATTTGATTTATTTCAGGATCAACTATAGGAGTTGAATTAAGATATTCATCAATTTCCATTTTATCTATATCTTTAGGAATATTATTATCCTCAACTAGCTAGGCTTCTTTCTAACTTATCATTGGGAGTCCCAATAAACACAATAGAAAGACTAATAATGTTACCTTCTTCTTCTTGCTCTTTTTCATATTCTTCAAACTCCTAAATAGTTGGACTATGATGAAATTTAGAGAAATGGAAATTCATTTTATCCTCACCAAACTTGAGAGATATTGTCTCCTTCTTGCAATCAATGTTTGCCCCTGTAGTGTTCAGAAAGGTTCTTCCAAAAATAATAGGATAATAAACATCAGTAGGCATATCAATAAGTACAAAATCAATAGGGTACTTGTAAGTTATAATACAAATTGGAAAAACTCTAATTATTCCTATAGGTATTCTGAGTGTCTTATCCGCTAGCATAATTGTCATATCAGTATCTTATAATTCAGTTGGATTGAGTTCATTTTAATTTTTTAGGTAAATATTATAAGGGATTACATTAACAATTGTTCCAAACAAAGGCCATAATAAGAAGATTCACCAAAGGTGTAAGGAAGAATAGGTTTACCAACATCTTTAGCTTTTACCTTTCCTTCAACGAATTTAGAAGCTTTATTGTCTAGCTCGATTACATTGCAATGTGCAAACCTGGTCAATATACCTTCTTTAGTTATCTCACCTGTTTCTTGTATGCCTTCTTGATTAATTTCTTCTATTTTTTCCTCTTCCTCTAGCTTATTGATGATCATTTTTTCCTATTTTAGTTGTTCTTCAAATTGTTAGGCTACCATGTATGTTTTCTCGTTGTCCTTGGAAAAGGAAGGGGTTCGACATAAGGTGCTTTTTTATTTAGTGGCTCTATAGGGGGCCACAATTTTCATCTCAACATCTTCAGCTTGCTTGGGTGATGGAGTATATTGAAAACAATCTTTCTTTGTAGCTTCAACGTGTTATGTAAAAGACTGAATGATTTGCAAAATAATGTCATCATCAATTTGAAGTTCATTAGTAGTTTCCTTAACCTTACCGGATTCCTTATAAGTATTGAGACAATCATATTCAATTTCTATCTCTCCTTTGCCGCCTAAATCAAATCCCTAAGTTTCTCTATTGCGATGAATTCATTCTAAGAGTTCCCAAGCTTTAGTTATAATTAGGTCCATAAAAGAACCTCCGGAATTAATGTCAAGTTCACGCTTAATCTCTTGATTAAGTCCCGCATAGACAATATGTAAAACATACCATTCAGGTAAATCATGATGGGGACATTTATTAAGAATGGATTTATACCTTTTGAAGGCTCTTACCAAACCTTCTCCTGGAAGGTTCTTGAAATTTGTGATTTCCCTCCTTACTTCAACAGTCTTTACTTTGGGAAAGAATCAAAATACAAATTCTCCTTTGAGATTTTCCCAAGTATCAATTTTCTCTATAGGGCAAATTCTATACTAAGCTAAAGCAATGCTGGTTAGAGATTGGCTAAACAATTTAAGTTTCAATTCATCATCATAATAGCCTCTCAATTTAAGTGTCCAACATAACCCGATAAAATGCATTATATGAGTGTAAGGATCCTCATCTGGATCATCTCCTACAAAAAATTTCTTCTTAATAATAGTGATAAAACAAGGGTTAACCTCATATTCTAGTTTGCTCCCAATCGGGAATTCCTTAACGAATTATCTATTAAACTTCCCGAGGTATTTAGTTGCATCAAGCTGATTCATAAGCCTGAGCGCAGTCATGGTACTCACCTGAAACTAGTAAACAACTTTAGTTAAACAATTAGTAGGATTAGCAACTAAGAACAAAGACCAAATGCACTTAGCTCCCCGGCAATGGCGCCAGAAAATAGCTTGATTACTGCAAGAGCACAAATCGATTGCAGCTAGTTTCGAAATAAGAGTATCAACCCCATATAGAGCTATTTCTTTTAAGGTATTTCTGCCCCTTGTCACTATGTACCAAAGAATACTTGTAGGATGCCTTTGATCTCAAGTAAAGAGTGTTTGAAAGGTTTTATTTTTGTGTGCAAAAAAGTAATAAAAGCAAGTAAAGTAAACAAGTAATGAAGGTGTTGGGAAACTGTGTTGGAACTCAATAAGGCTAAAATGTTCTCGGGGATGTAGGATACACCACTAGCATATGACAATTATTCATAATTAGGATAATCTATTTCTTCCGTCATGACATGTGTGGAGAGATCTCCATAATAAGATGTTCACTACAAGACTAGTGAGCAGTCGCTTCTTGAATCAGGTATTGAGGTCATCTCTAGATAACCAATGTGATGCTTGTGAGCAATCACTCCTATGTACCACCACAATTAAGGGTCTCCCCATGGACATAGTAATAAGCTTAGTGAATCTCTCTTAATTCCTTCTTGGACCGTGCAGGTTATAAGCAAATGCTTCTAGTTACAAAGGAACACTGGACATACTTCCGTGCATGTCCCAAAGGTATGTCCCTCTATTTAGTCCCGTGGGCAAATGTTATGTGGCCAACTTCACATATCATCTAAAGAGAGAGATCTAACACAATATCATAGATCAATGGAAGAAGTGATCCTAGCTCACTTGGTTAGGGAAGTGGATGTACAGCCTAGCCACCCAGGTTCAAGTCCTCACGGAGGCAGATTTGGGTTCTTATTATTTCAAAAAACAAAATCCTGTAGAGGTTTCCCCTACCGCATTCCTTTAAAAAAATCATAGATTAGTGGATCATGGACCAAAGTAATAGATCATCTTTATTTCATTTCATAATAATGCTAGGGTTTCTCCATCCTCCCCAAGAATAAAGGGAACTACTCACACATGGAAGCAATCAACAACATCATCATATTCATATGGATGGATCGAAAGTGGAAAGGTAAATCTAGTGCAAACCATAATTGTATTGGAATTACAACAAGATCTAATGGATGATAGAGGGGAATGATAATGGTGATGAAGATGCAGCGGTTGATCATAAATGGGATGATGTGATGTCCTACGATGATTCGTGAAGCAGCAAAGATTCACCCTTATGATAGTTCCTCCTCCGCATCCCTCTCTGATGTGGTGTTTCGAGGATGAAAGTTTATGTGCATGTTGGATCTCAGATCCGTCTTCGCGTGGTGAGAGTATTTGATGAGGCAGACGTCTTGAAAGGTGGTACAGGCGGATGGTACGGGCAAGCTCTGCCCATACCGATGGTCATTAAACCTTCAGTAGGTTTTCAATGCATCCTATATTCTCCAAGGTTTGTGGAAAAATCATTTAAATGACATTTATCACTTAGAAATATCATATTATTATATAACATGATAGTCCCAATTGATATATTCACAAAAGACTTAATAACTCAGGATCCTGTTGGAATAAGGACAAAAGGTGCGTGCGGACGCAGCAAAATACCAAAAATCCTAATATACTTATGCAAAAACATAAGGTAAATATGCTTCAAAATTGGACTCATCAATAGCACTCATACACCTCGAGGAGATCTTATAGTTCTTGTGTTCATCTAGATAGTCAGATCGGAAGGAGTAGGAGTTTTACCTCATAAGAGGGCTCCAAACATGGGTACTTCGAGTGTCTTGGTATACTTGCCTATGCCCAATATCACTTGTGGATGTCGTCGCTAGCTTTCCTGCTTGCTCCTATCCCCTTTCATATATTCTTAGGTACTGTCGTTCATTATACGACAACAGGCTTTGTCACCATCTACAAAACACCCCAATACTTCGATTGATCTATATAAAGCGTCCAAGATAAATGACGATTGTGTGTTGCCAAGGAGGTTCTTTCCATGAATTCACGTCATAGTTGATGGCAAAACATCGATTGTTGTATCCACCCCACGCGAAGGTTGTTCAAGTTGTCAACATTGTACTCTTTATTTATTTTCTTGCGTACTTTCTGATATTTATAGTATAAAATGTAAATCTAGCTCGCGAATATGTACTATAATTTATACAAACAAGCCATGTGTATGTGTTTTATGTATGTTTACCACAAGAACGTCTGTTGTAATATGTATACATATATGAAATGAAAATAGTTTGTGTACTACTCTACACTACGTGTGCTCTCTGGTTCTTACGTTTGTACAACATTTCTGTCTTGGCGTTTATATTTTCCATCTTGCAGTTTGGTCTTACAGGAAAGTCATATGTGCGTTTTTATGTAAGTTTACTATAGGAATGTCTATTGGGTTCTTACGTTTGTTTGACTATGTTTCTGTCTTATCGTTTAGACTTTTCATCTTGCAATTTTGTGTTATAGACGCACGTGTACTACGAGTAAAACCATATAAGCGCGCATGATTTTGGGATGTGAAAATTTATCTCCACCCCGAACACGGATCGTGTACCTCGGAGTTCACGTCAGACAACCTCAGAATGCACCGGAGAGAAAAAAATGTTGTCCTTTGTTGTCGCGCCTATGGTGGCGACGATGTCGTCTAAGATGAAAAGAGGGTATAAGGAATCATCCACAGTAAACAACGACGTACGTACAACATCACGATGCACGGAATTGACAATGACTCAACCGTACACTATGTGCTTCTGAAGACTTTCATAGGATCTAGTGGTGCGAGAACTTCTTCCAGTCGCAGGGAGACTCATGATTTAAGAACAACGTGTTATTACTTACCGTTTCGAGACCAGATCTTTTTTATTACATGTAGATGTAGCACAATCATATTATAAAGCGTTATGCATACCGACCACGTCCTGGGAGGCATAGAGAGAAATCGAGTTAAATAAAATAAAGTTGCTAATTATTAAGGAATTTAACACAATGAACTATAAATAACATAGATGCATTTCACATGCATCACTCCTCCCCCTTGTGTGTGGAACTTCTATGGAGATGATTCAGATTCTTTGCATAGCTACTTCCCCCTTGTGGATTCTAGTATGCATATGCCAATCTTTGCTATCAAGGTTTTAGTAGTGCCAATCTTTCATAGTGTTCTATTGGTTGCTATTCTTTCTTGATAGGGTTCTATTGGTTGGGTGGACCAGCTGGCAATAAGGAATCGATTTCAATTAGAACGATTGTTGACTTGTATTTCGAGTTTCATAGGTTGCTCCGTTGGGGGTTTATTGCCAAGATCGATTTTTATATTTGATTCAATTATCTCCACATGTGCGTGTGTTCTTTGCCCTCTCTCTCCAATCACTACAATACGTATCGCGTGCCCTGACGCTTATAAATGAGGCATATGCCTAGTCGTCGTGGCCGACAAAAAAAGCTGTCGGGAATAACTACGTCGGGAAAAGTCTTTACATGATGTTTTTGGGCTCACATCGTTATCCGCCGAGCTAGCTCTACTTCGGTGCGACATAGGAGCCGCCTTGGTACATAACGGAAGACGACGCTAATTTAGTGCCGTGTTACTTGCCGCGTGTGCCATGCTTCATACATCATTAGTGGTACATAGAATTAATTAAAATAACAGTACTCAAATCAGGGTACCATAATTCCATTGAAATCAAAAATTACCATCACATTAACATACAATTACGTTTTCTTTCCAGGATTTGAGCCAGAGGAGCAAAATTTAAAAATTAAAGGTTTCTCCGTTTACCCTTCCTAATCCTACGATTTGAGCGCCTCTATGGTGAAGGACGAGGTGACATGTCTTTCATCCACACCACTATACTCGTCGTGGCCACGCACCTGCCGTACACCGAAGTGATGCGCCCGCTGTCCACCGCACCTAGTATTGGAATAATCGCAATGACACGCCCGCCGTCCACCATGTCCGGTACTGTGACGACCGCAACAACATGCCCGCTACTGTGCCGCGAGCCCGACAAACCGTCATCCTCCGTGTGCTTTACTCTGACAGCCGCAATGGCATGGATCTAAAAGAGCCAACATACCAAGATGAAACATGGTGATAAATAACAAGATGCAGATCGATCTATATATGTGATGAAGATACCTTTTGTTGGGAGAAATCTGGCGCAAAGGCTACATCAGATTCGTAGTAATTACCAAGCCTACAAGTCTTCAGCTTCCTAGGCATCACCACATTTATGAGGGCTGATAGTACTAAAGATGAGTGTTGCTGAGACCTTAGGATATTTCTGAAAATGATTATGTCCAGATCTTGAGTTGTGGAGAGTGGGAGCATGGTGTCGTACAGAGAGAGGAGTGGTGAGTGGGGACTAAGGGTTACCATATATTATATTGGAAATGGGGTTGGGTAGTTGGTGAGATCTAAGGTTTGCTACTTGGGCTATTGAACAAGTGCGGCCAGGAAAAGTGGGCTGAATTTGCAAAAACGGCCCATCCGGCGATCTCTAGCAGTTAACATGTGGCCAAACAGAGAAAAAACAAGATTAGCAATCGTTTTCTAGATCTAATTGGCTGCATGTCAAACATAGGAGTTGGTCCACTTGTGAGAATGCCATGCTTGACATTCTCCAATGTGTGACCAACAATGAGCGATGCTTGCGATGGATAGTATAACACATGATGCCAGCGGGCCATGCTTGACCATTCTACAACGTGTGACCAACAACGAACGACTTGCGATGGACGGTGTAACACATGATGTCATTGTTGCCTAAGCGCGACACTAAGCACTGTCGACCTTACGTACCACATAACACGACACATATATGTGTATGTGTCGTGTCTTCCATGACGTATAGGTGCCCTCCGCGATAGCCCATCCGCCAGCTAACCAACTTTTCGAGGTATTTTTTACTTGTGTCACCCCAAAAAAGTGCCGCACACGAGGGTATTTTTATAGTGAATTGTAATATCTTGGACATTACGCTCTAAGCACAAGTCTGGATGAACCAAAAGTGGATAAGGGATTCTACCACGGAGGCCCAAGGCCACCCATGTGTAGGCCCGTCGAAGCAGAGAAGGGCACAGTACCGGCCGACCACCTTATCCACTTTCAAGAATATCGGGACAAGAGCGAGCAGCGTAAGCGACAGGTAACGCGACCACGACAAACAAAAATGAGTACGTATGTCTGTGACTTACAACAGACATCAGAGTCACACTGTCTAGAAACAATAGAAACAGAAATATTCAATGCCATACGATAAGATCCAAATATCCTAGATAGATATATAAGTTTAGGATATCTCCTCATACATCACGCAACAGAGTATCAAGCAGAAGAGAAATACAAGATCCAAGTACGGATAAGAAGGAAATCGACATAAGATGTCATAGAACTAAGCACATCCCGCCCATAGATCTCACGGATCTCCATCCCCGGAATATCTACACCTGATAGTCGTTACCACCATCATTGGTCTCTTCGACCCAGTAGCCTTTCTGGGAGTATACCTGTCCATCTGAATCAAATATTTATCGTGTGAGACCCTAGGGGTACTTAGCAAGTTTTAATGCATCTAAAGGGAACAACCTGGGGGTGACACAATTGCAACGAAAGATAATATCTACAAAGTTATAGAGACACGCTACACATCTGCCCAACAAGAGATGAACGAACGCTCGTTAATTAGAACAACAGTTATAACAGTATCATAATTAAACCTCGCTCGCCCTCCTTCTCGCTTACCGACGAGAAGGTGAAAAAACATCCCATCCGTTGGCAATTTTATTAACCATTCCATGAGTATTGCACTATTTACTAGTCATGTCTTAGTCAAATTAAAGGCGGTACTTTAGTTATTCTTGTCTATAATCGAGAAACTATGCTCCAAGTCGTCCATAACCGCGGACACAGCTTTAGAAAGATTTACCCTGTAGGGGTGCACAAATAGCAACACACGCACGATCGACCTCGGGAAGAACCAAATAAAAAGCAACGAGGCCTCACGACAAAGCATTCACAAGATTCATAAATCATTTCATGGGACCAACCCAATAAGCTACCCGCAATGAAGTTAGTCGGCTCCGAGACGGACCCAGGGTTTGCCAGAGCGGTTGTAAACGACTGGGAACCCGAAAGTGTGACTAGGCTTGTCGATACCACGAAATCATGCCATGCCTAAATAGTATAGGTGCTTCACACACAATCGTAAATAAAACAATAAACCATGACATAGGTACAGGATAGTAATATGGGATTTCTATTTTCGTTCCCCTGGTTCGTTAGTTGTACTCAGTGAAGGAAATATGCCCTGAGAGGCAATAATAAAGTTATTATGTATTCCTTGTATATGATAGATGTTTATTTTGCATGCTATAATTATATTGATAGGAAACATCAATACAAGTGTGTTTAATAAACAAAAGGGTTCCTAGTTATGCCTCTCTTATAGACTAGCTTGTTGATTAACAAGATGATCAAGGTTTCCTGATCATGGACATTGGATGTTGTTAATAACAAGGTCACAGCATTTGTGAAATGATGTGATGAACATTCATCTGAAGTATAGCATTACGATCAAGTCATTATGTTTATATTGCTATAACATCATACAAAGTAGTCTTAGTCCTTAGACCATGAGATCATGTTAATTGCTAACACCGGAAGAGTATCTTGATAACATCAAACGTCACACCGTAACAGGGTGACCATAAAGGTGGGTTCAGTGCTATGAAGGTGTTATGTTGAGGCTCATGGATCAAGAGTGGAATTTGTCAATCCCGATGACGGATAGATATACTCTGGGCCCTCTCGGTGATATCACATTAAGATAGCTTGCAAGCAAGTGATGTGATCACTAGAATGTTATATCACGGGAACGAGAAAAGAGTGCATGTCAGTAACGAGATCAAACTAGGTATTTGGATACCGATGATCGAATCTCGGACATGTATTATATCATGAGACAAAGGGATTAAATTGCTGACGTTAAAGGTTCTCACGATCACAGAAGTCATCGTTGAATATGCATGAGTCAGTATGGATCTCCAGGTCCCGCTTCTGATTATTGATCTGAGAGGAGTCTCAATCATGTCTGCATTATTCACGAACCGTAGGGTGACACACTTAAGGGTTGTCGTACACCATTTAGGAGCACATATGTTCCAGACAAAAGGTTTGCAAAGCGCAGGAAATGTTTCGATAGAAACAGGAATTGTTTCGATAGAAACCGGAATTGTTTCGGGTGAAATTGCGTAAAGTGGTTCTGCATGTGATATTGAAATGTTGCAAGGGGTTTTATGTGAATGTTTGTTAATTAAAGTAATTAACAAAATTCTGAATAAAATAAATAAAAGAGTTTTATTAATTGAGAGTTGCATTTAATTTGGTGGAAATTAAATACATGTGAGTGGGATTTTGGGTGGAGGCCATGTTTATGTGAGTGGAGGTTCACCACATGAATGAAGGAGGGGAGGAGTCCCCCCCCTCATGCGCCGTCTATGGGAGGGGAGGGGTCTCCCTCCCTCCTATATAAAGCCTCCCTCTCCCCTCTCACAAACCACACCTCCTCGTGAAGGATCTCTCCCCTCTAGATATTCCCCATGGTCTCAGTTAGCGAGATACATGTTCCCGGTGGCCTTGCGCCTGAAGGATTGTGCTTCCGCTGATTCGCTGGAGCGAGGAGGTGGAGGTTGTCCGGGCTTGAACGTGTGTGAGGACGGATTTGGCGGCGCCGGACTTCCACACGATCTTGAGATCGGCAAGCGTCGACTACATCAACCACGAGTTCCTACTCATTAACAAAACTCGTTGTCTTCGAGGGTAAGTTCTCCATGGATGTATGTCCACCCGCTGTTCGTATCTAGTAGATAGATCTTGGCGATAGTTCTCATCGTAGGAAATTTTTGTTTTCTATGCTGGACCCAACAAGGGTATCGAGCTCGATCTATGCGTAGGTGCTTAGCACGGGTAGTACACATATGTTTATATGTGGGTGATGATGATCATGTTATTGCATCTTCTATGTATTTTGGATATTCGTGGCATATTGGGATGAAGCGGCCCGGACCAACCTTACATGTCATCGTCCATGAGACCGGTTCCACGACTGACATGTAACTTGTTTTGCATAAGTGGCTGGCGGGTGTTTGTCTCTCCTACTATAGTCAATATCTGATTTACAACGAGTTGCTAATAACTTGGTTATCCTCGCCAGGTTCATGTTCGTAGGTAAGACCGGTTCTATCTCCGAAAGCCCTAAGCCACGTAAAACTTGCAATTGATAAATTAGAGGCGTCTAGTTTAGATCGTTGTTGGGCTAGTGTCTTGATATGGTATTGTTGTAAGTAGATGTATGATAGATACTCTTACAACTCACTTAACGTGTAAGTTCCATAGACCTTGGCCTTACACACAAAGGAATGATAGAGATCATACCACGATGCAAATGATAGAGATCAAATGCATGGACCATATCACCTCACTTCACACATTAGATGTTAGCATCTTATATTGCTAGTTTGGCGCTTTTGGTAGCATTATAAGATGATACATCATTTAGATATCAAGATGAAATGTGTTCTTCCTTAAGTATGCACCGTTTTGTGGGTCGTGTTTTGAGGCATCACGTGATGATCGGGTGTTCTCGACTCTACGCTTTCATACAACGGGTGTAAGACAGTTTTACACACGTGAATACTAAGGTTCTTACTTGATGAGCCTAGCATGTATAGACATGGCCTCGGAACACGGACCGAAAGGTTAAGCATGAGTCATATAGTTGATATGATGCCCATATAGATGCTCGCCTTTGAAGCTAAACCGACTCACGTGATGATCGGACTTGGTGTAGTGGATTTGGTTCATGTAATCACCAAAAGGACACGAGGGATGTCGCTTTTGAGTGGGAGTTCATTAGTAATTTGGATTAGTTGAACTCAATCTATCATAAACTTAGTCTAAATATATTTTACAAATTCTGTTGTAGATGGCACCACCTGCTTTTAATTTCAATGTATTCATGGAGAAAGAGAAGCTTGCTGCGAATGGTAGCAACTTCACCAACTGGGCTATGAATTTGAGGATTCTCCTCACTGTTGCACAAAAGCAATATGTGCTAGAGGCGTCGCTAGGCCCCCCACCAGCTCCCGATGCCCCCGACGAGGAAAAGAACGCCTATATAACTCGTCAGAGGACCACAACTTAGTTCATTGCGATACCGTATGGGCTAGAGCCGAACTTCAAAACGTTTAAAATGGCAATGCCTTTGATACCATGGGAGAATTGAAAATGATTTTCGATACCCATGCTGCCGAGAGAGTTATAATGCTTCCAAAAGTTCTTTAGCTGCATGATGGAATAGAACAACTCTGTTAGTGAGCACGTACTCAAAATGTCTGGGTACACCGATAAGCTTGTGTCCTTGGGAATAACGATTCCCATTGACTTAGGCATACATCGTGTTCTCCAATCTCTACCACCTAGCTACAAGAGCTTCGTGATGAACTATAATATGTGGCATGAAGAAGTCTTCCCGAGCTTCTATCAATGCTTAAGACCGGTAAGTGGAGATTAGGATGTAACATCAAGTGTTGATGATCAATAAGACCACCGGTTTCAAGAAGGACAAGAAAGGCAAGCACAAGGGAAAGAAGGGTGGCAAGTCTGCTGCCACGCTGAAAGAAACCCCGAGCTGGCCCTAAGTCCCTAATCGAGTGCTACTATTGTAAGGATCGCCATTGGGCCAAGCGTAATCCCCAAGTATTTGGACAAGAAGGCCGGCAAGGCAAACAAAGGTATATGTGATATACATGTTATTGATGTGTACTTGACTAGTACTCGCAGAGCACCGGGTATTTGATACGGATCGATTGCTAATATATGTAACTCGGTTCAGGGCTGCGAATGTTTACAACTAGCAAGGGATGAGGTCACGATCTTGGTCGGCAATGGATCAAGAGTTGATGTGATCGCCATTTAACGCTGCCTCTCCTTATGCCGCTGTGATTAGTTATAAACCTGAATAATTGTTATTTGGTGCCCGACCGAGCATGAACATTGTATCCGGATCGTTTGATGCAAAGTGGTTATTCGCTTAAGTCTGAAAACAATGGTTGTTCGATTTATATGAATAATATCTTTTATGGTCATGCACCGTGTTGAATGGTTTATTTCGTGGATCTCGATAGTAGTATTACGCATATTCATAATGTTGATGCTAAAAGGATTAAACTTGATAATGATATATCTACATATATGTGGTAATCGCCGCTAGGTCATATTGGCGTTAAACGCATGAAGAAACTCCATTCGATGGACTTTTGGAATCACTTGATTTTGAATCATTTGATACATGTGAGCCATGCCTTATGGGCAAGATGACTAGAACGCCGTTTTCGGTTCAATGGAACGGCATGATTTATTGGAAATCATACATACCGATGTGTGGAGCAATGAGTGTGTTTACGAGGTGGATATCGTTATTTTGTTACTTTCACGGATGATTTGAGTAGATACGGGTATATCTATTTGATGAAACATAAGTCTGAAACCTTTGAAAGGTTCAAAGAATTTCAGAATGAAGTGGAAAATCATCGTAACAGAAAGATCAAATTTCTGCGGTCCGACCGTGGAGGAGAGTATCTTAGTTACGAGTTTGGCACACATATGAAAGACTGTGGAATAGTTTCACAACTCACGCCTGCCGAAACACCACAACGTAATGGTGTGTCAGAACGTCGTAATCATACTTTATTGGATATGGTTCGATCTATGATGTCTCGACTAACTTGCCACCGCTATTTTGGGGTTATGCAATCGAAACCGCTGTATTCACTTTAAATAGGGCACCATCTAAATCTGTTGAAAAGACACCGTATGAATTATGGTTTGGAAACAAACCTAAGCTGTCATTTCTTAAAGTTTGGGGATGCGATGTTTATGTGAAGAAACTTCAACCGGATAAACTCGAAATCAAAGCGGAAAAATGCGTCTTCATAGGATACCCTAAGGAAACGATTGGGTATACCTTCTATCACAGATCTGAGGGCAAGGTCTTTGTTGCCAAGAATGGATCCTTTCTTGAGAAGGAGTTTCTCGCGAAAGGTGTGAGTAGTCGGAAGGTAGAACTCGAAGAGGTTATTGAACCTTCTCTTCCTGAAATGGCGAGTAGCACAGCCCGTGGTTGTTTCGAGTTGACTTCACCTAATGAAGAGAGAGCTAATGATATTGATCATGAAACTCCAAAAGAGGACACTCAGAACCTCGCAGTCAAGCAGACACGTCAGCCCCGAATCGCACGGCAATCCTGTTATGAATTTCATGATTGATGAAATAGATGACCCTGCGACATATGAAGAAGCAATGATGAGCCCTGATTCCAACAAATGGCTAGAAGCCATGAAATCCGAGATGGAATCCATATACGAAAACCAGGCTTGGGCCTTGGTGGACTTACCGCACGATCGAAAGGCCGTTGAGAATAAATGGATTTTCAAAAGAAAAACTGATGCTGATGGTAATGTAACCATCTATAAGGCTCGACTTGTCACAAAGGGGTTTCTACAAATTCAAGGAGTTGACTACGATGAGACATTCTCTCCCGTAGCGATGCTTAAGTCGGTTAGGATTATGTTAGCAATTGCTGCATATTTCGATTATGAAATATGGCAAATGGATGTCAAAACTGCGTTCCTCAATGGTAATATTGAAGAAGAGTTGTATATGATACAACCTAAGGGTTTTGTCGATCCTAAGGATGCTGATAAGGTGTGCAAACTTCAGCGATCCATCTATGGACTGAAGCAAGCATCCCGGAGTTGGAATCTCCGCTTTGATGAGGTGATCAAAGAGTTTGGATTTGTCCAAACTTATGGAGAGGCTTGTATTTACAAGAAAGTGAGCGGGAGCAATGTGGCATTTCTAATATTATATGTGGATGACATATTACTGATTGGAAATGATATAGATCTTTTAAACAGTGTTAAAAGTTATCTAAACAGCAAATTTTCGATGAAGGACCTTGGTGAAGCTTCATATATATTAGGCATTAAAATCTATAGAGATAGATCAAGACGCCTAATTGGGCTATCGCAGAGTACATACCTTGATAAGATATTAAAGAAGTTTAATATGGACGGAAGTAAGAAGGGGTACTTACCTATGTTGCAAGGCAAGACATTGAGTAAGACTCAAAGTCCGGCTACGGCGGAAGAAAGAGAGATAATGGATAAGATCCCCTATGCCTCAGCCATAGGCTTTATAATGTATGCCATGCTATGTACAAGACCGGATGTGGCACATGCTATTAGTTTGACTAGTAGGTACCAATCTGATCCAGGTTCGGAACACTGGATAGCGGTCAAAAATATCCTTAAGTACTTGATAAGAACTAAGGATATGTTTCTTGTATACGGAGGTGAAGAAGAGCTAGTCACTAAGTGGTATGTCGATGCTAGCTTTAACACTGATCCGGATGACTCTAAGTCTCAATCCGAATACGATATTTCTCTTGAACGGAGCAGCAGTTAGTTGGAGGAGCTCCAAACAACCTGTGGTGGCTGGATCAACGACGAAGGCAGAATATGTTGCTGCTTCAGAAGCAGCGCAGGAAGCGGTTTGGATGAAGGAGTTCATAACGGAACTAGGTGTGGTTCCTAGTGCGTTGGACCCAATGGTGATCTATTGTGACAATAATGGAGCCATAGCCAACGCCAAGGAACCAAGGTCTCACAAGAATTCCAAGCATATTAAGCGCCGGTTTCACTCCATCCGCGAGCATGTCAAGGATGGAGATATAAAGATTTGTAAAGTGCACACGGACCTGAATGTAGCAGATCCGTTGACTAAAGTACTCCCTAGGGCAAAAACATGATCAACACCAGAACTCCATGGGTGTTAGATTTATCACTATATAAACTAGATTATTGTCTCTAGTGCAAGTGGGAAACTGAAGGAAATATGCCCTGAGAGGCAATAATAAAGTTGTTATTATGTATTCCTTGTATATGATAGATGTTTATTTTGCATGCTATAATTGTATTGATAGGAAACATCAATACATGTATGTTTAATAAACAAAAGGGTTCCTAGTTATGCCTCTCTTATAGACTAGCTTGTTGATTAACAAGATGATCAAGGTTTCCTGATCATGGACATTGGATGTTGTTAATAACAAGGTCACAGCATTTGTGAAATGATGTGATGAACATTCATCCGAAGTATAGCATTACGATCAAGTCATTATGTTTATATTGCTATAACATCATACAAAGTAGTCTTAGTCCTCAGACCATGAGATCATGTTAATTGCTAACACCAGAAGAGTATCTTGATAACATCAAACGTCACACCATAACAGGGTGACCATAAAGGTGGGTTCAGTGCTTTGAAGGTTTTATGTTGAGGCTCATGGATCAAGAGTGGAATTTTTCAATCCCGATGACGGATAGATATACTCTGGGCCCTCTCGGTGATATCACATTAAGATAGCTTGCAAGCAAGTGATGTGATCACTAGAATGTTATATCACGGGAACGAGAAAAGAGTGCATGTCGTATTAGCAGATCAAACTAGGTATTTGGATACCGATGATCGAATCTCGGACATGTATTATATCATGAGACAAAGGGATTAAATTGCTGACGTTAAAGGTTCTCACGATCACAGAAGTCATCGTTGAATATGCATGAGTCAGTATGGATCTCCAGGTCCCGCTTCTGATTATTGATCTGAGAGGAGTCTCAATCATGTCTGCATTATTCACGAACCGTAGGGTGACACACTTAAGGGTTGTCGGACACCATTTAGGAGCACATATGTTCCAGACAAAAGGTTTGCAAAGCGCAGGAAATGTTTCGATAGAAACAGGAATTGTTTCGATAGAAACCGGAATTGTTTCGGGTGAAATTGCAGAAAGTGGTTCTGCATGTGATATTGAAATGTTGCAAGGGGTTTTATGTGAATGTTTGTTAATTAAAGTAATTAACAAAATTCTGAATAAAATAAATAAAAGAGTTTTATTAATTGAGAGTTGCATTTAATTTGGTGGAAATTAAATACATGTGAGTGGGATTTTTGGGTGGAGGCCATGTTTATGTGAGTGGAGGTTCACCACATGAATGAAGGAGGGGAGGAGTCCCCCCCCTCATGCGCTGTCTATGGGAGGGGAGGGGTCTCCCTCCCTCCTATATAAAGCCTCCCTCTCCCCTCTCACAAACCACACCTCCTCGTGAAGGATCTCTCTCCCCCTCTAGATATTCCCCCATGGTCTCGGATTAGCGAGATACATGTTCCCGGTGGCCTTGCGTCTGGAAGGAGTTGATGCTTCCCCTGATTCGCTGGAGCGAGGAGGTGGAGGTTGTCCGATGGCTTGAACGTGTGTGCGAGGACGGATGCGCTGCTGATTTGCGACGCTCGGACTTCCACACGATCTTGAGATCGGCAAGCGTACGACTACATCAACCACGAGTTCCTACTCGTTAACAAAACTCGTTGTCTTCGAGGGTAAGTTCGCCATGGATGTATGTCCACCCGTTGCTCTGTATCTAGTAGATAGATCTTGGTGTATAGTTCTCATCGTAGGAAATTTTTTGTTTTCTATGCTGCAGACCCAACACTCAGTTCTCCCCAGCCGCTTAGTTTTTCCTCACTTTTGCCCTCCATCCATTCCAAAACTCTCACATGCGCTCGGGCGGGGGATGCCGTCATGTCAAAGGCTTGACCGTTACATGCTGACCGGTGATACCGCGTTGGAGCGGGTCGTGCGTTGAGCGTTATGTTACATTGCCTCGATTATTACATGCTGACGAGTGGGGCCAGGATACACAGCAGACCAGCCATCCATCTCTCGCTGATTATGGGGGACGTGGTGTGGGATCATGTGGGGCATGTTTGGTGGTTATGTGCGCCCTGACGCCTAAATTGGAAGTTTTTTTGTTTTTTTTATGGTTGGCCTTTTTAAGTGCGCCTTTTCCTCTCTCTCGCTAACAGTTGTGTTTTTTTGCCCAAAAAGGTTACGAATCTAGAGAAGCTTCTCTCTTTATTTATTGTTCCTTTTGCCCTTGTTTTCCCCCAATCTGGTAGCAAATCTATGGCAACAAAACTAACCAGCATCATAAATAAATTCAGTAAATAGAGCAAATGTAGATAAAGCAGCTAATATAGATTATATAGTACGGTACTTAACGAGGTTCGACAATTAGGCTGCTCAGCAGCAGCAGCAGTGGACAAGTTCAACACAGACAAGACAAAAGAAGCTGCTTTACAGCAGCAACAATAGCAAATCAGTGGCCTGATACGTTGGTAACGTATCTATAATTTTTGATGTTCTATGTTTGTTTTATATCTACTTTCTTATGTTATGTCCACACTTTGGAGTATTTTTACACACTTTCTTGGACTAACCTATTAACAAGATGCCACAGTGCCAGTTGCCTGTTTTCTCCTGGTTTTGGTTCCAGAAATTCAGAAAATGAATATTCTCGAAATTGGACGGGACAAAAGCCAAAGTCAATATTTCACCAAGAGGAATACGGAGCCAGAAGACGAGATGGAGAGGGTCCAGGGGCCGGCCACACCACCTGGTCGTGCCGCCAGGCCTGACCCGTGCTAGGGGGTGGTGCGGCTGCCTTGAGCACCCCCTCAGCCTCCCTCTTCACCTATATATTGCCTCCAATACAGAAACCTTAAGTACCCGATCAAAATTCCATGAAAGAGTCTGTACCCGCCATCATCTCCATCCCTAGATCAGGAGGGATCTGAAGCTCTTCTCGGCACCCTACCGAAGGGGAGAATTCATCCTGGAGGCCTTCTTCATCACCATGCCTGCCTCTAGTGTGATGCGTGAGTAGTTTATCCTTCGACTACTTGTAGTAGCTAGATGGTTGGTTCTCCTCCTTTGTGATATCATGTTTAGATCTTGTGAGCTCCATTCATGATCAAGATCATCTATTTGTAAGTCTACATGTTGTGTTTGCGGGGATCCGATGGATATTGAGATGCTATTTCAGATTGATTATTGATTCTATCATGTCTTTGTTATTTGTGATCTTGCATGCTCTCTGTTGTTAGTAGATATCTTGGCCGAGTAGATGCTAGCAACTCCAAGAGGAAGTATTTATGCTCGATAGTGGGTTCATGACTCTAGTAATATGGGGAAGTGACAGAAATCTCTAAGGTATTAGATGTGATGTTGCTACTAGGGAGAAAACAACAATCCTTTGTTCATAGAACAATCGTATTATTTACTTTACACACTTTGCTTAATGCAACTATCTGTTGCTTGCAACTTAATACTGGAGGGGGTTCAGATGATAACCTGAAGGTGGATTATTAGTCATAGATGCAGTTGGATTACGGTCTATGTATAATATTGTAATGCCCAATCAAATCTCATAGGAGTCAAGGTGATTAGTATATGCATGTATGCTTATGTTTGTCAATTGCCCCGATGTAATTTGTTCACCCAACATGTCATCTATCTTAAGGAGAATCACCACTAGTGAACTATGGACCTTGGTCCATTCTTTTACCATCAATCTACAACTATTTACTGTTTTCTGTTTACTTTCTGCAAGCTACTACTATCTTCCACACAATACGTTTAATCCTTTGTTTTCAGCAAAACCGGTGAGATTGACAACCTCACCATAAGTTGGGGACAAAGTTCTGTGGTTGTGTTGCGCAGGATTCCAAGTTGGAAACAACAACTTGGAGGTGTTTCCTTGCTCCTACTGGTTTGATAACCTTGGTTTCATAACTGAGGGAAAACTTGTTGCTATACTCATCATACTTTCCTCTTGGGGTTCCCCAACGAGCTCAACATATTGAGTAAGCACGGCCCCTCATGGCCTCTGCCAAGAGGGCCTCCGCCTCCTCCCTCTGGCGCCTCCTCCACTTCTTGCTGCCTAGACCCTTTGTGAGACCAGGCACATGGCTTAATAGGATTGATAGAATACTCATACCAACAAGTTTCAACTTCTTTTCCGGAAGCTCGTTCGAAAAGAACTCTAAGGTTAAGCGTGCTTGGCCTAGAGCAATTCTAGGATGGGTGAGCGACCGGGAAGTGGGTAACCGGGTGCGCACGAGTGAGGACAAAGTGCACAAAAAAGACTAGTGTTGGTCTATGGGGTTAGTCTAGATATCCTATTAAGCTGCCAGGAGTGACACCCCCCGGGCCCAGGAGTGGACGGGGTGTTACAAGTGGTATCAGAGCCGACCCTTGCGATTACACGGGTGTGTGCGGGTTAGTGGCGGGACATGTGGAGCATGGCGCGTGTGGCCCGGAGTGGACACGGCATGGAACATGTGCCGACACTAGACGCACAGACGCGTGCCAAGAGGGAACGTTCCTGGGGTGTGCTTGATCGATGAGGGCATCGATCTTCTAAAGGGTGGGTGTATGTGAGACCAGGCACATGGCTTAATAGGATTGATAGAATACTCATACCAACAAGTTGCAACTTCTTTTCCGGAAGCTCATTCGAAAAGAACTCTAAGGTTAAGCGTGCTTGGCCTAGAGCAATTCTAGGATGGGTGAGCGACCGGGAAGTGGGTAATCGGGTGTGCACGAGTGAGGACAAAGTGCACAGAAAAGACTAGTGTTGGTCTGTGGGGTTAGCCTAGATATCCTATTAAGCTGCCAGGAGTGACACCCCCCTGGCCCAGGAGTGGACGGGGTGTTACAAGTGGTATCAGAGCCGACCCTTGCGATTACACGGGTGTGTGCGGGTTAGTGGCGGGACATGTGGAGCATGGCGCGTGTGTCCCGGAGTGAACACGGCATGGCACATGTGCCGACACTAGACGCACAGACGCGTGCCAAGAGGGAACATTCCTGGGGTGTGCTTGATCGATGAGGGCATCGATCTTCTAAAGGGTGGGTGTATGTGAGACCAGGCACATGGCTTAATAGGATTGATAGAATACTCATACCAACAAGTTGCAACTTCTTTTCCTGATGCTCTTTAGCAAAAAACTCTAATGTTAAGCGTGCTTGGCCTAGAGAAATTCTAGGATGGGTGACCAACCGAAGTGGGAAGTGGGTAGCAGTGCGCAGTGAGGACAAAGTGCGCAGAAAAGACTAGTGTTGGTCTGTGGGCTCAGTCTAGATATCCTATTAAGCTGCCAGGAGTGACACCCCCGGGCCCAGGAGTGGACGGGGTGTTACACCCTTGACTTTGGGTGCCTTGGGCTTGATCAGTGGCATGCGACCCTCCTCGAAAGCCACCTTCTGGAGGTTGCGGAGGTGAAGACCGAGCGCTTGGTGCTTGGCTATGAAGCCGTGGACGTTCACAGACTCACCGCAGGTCCTCACGTCCTCGGCATGCTTCATGAGGGAGTTGAAGTCTGTGGCGTGAAGCCTCCTGGTGGGGCAGAAGGGGCACTTGTACACGTTGCTGATGAAGAAGTTGTTGTACTGGCCAGACTTCAGCCTCCTCAGCACATGACAAGTCTTGGTGTCCTTGGACTCGTCGTCGCTGCGGATGTTGCTGCTATCCTCCTGTTGGAAAAATAGTAGAGTGCAATAAGGACATGATTGAGATACTTTGATTATCGGGATTGATTATTTGCATAAATTAACCGATTGAGATCTCCTGATTATTCCCAAAATCTCAAACCAAATCGAATACTGATCCCAACTACGAACATGGAGGTTTAAATACGAATAGGAGGATTCATCGAAATACGATATCTAACACAAGAGGATTAGCTACTATAAAAATATGAACAGATGAGCCCTAATAGCATACGATCTAGCATCCAACGATGGGAACAAGGGAAGAACAAGCGAAGGGGAGAAAACCCTGGTTACCTCCGACCATGGGTCGGCAATGCTAGTGTCATAGGGGTTCTCTGGCCTTATGTAATAAACCTCCTCGTAGGGGTCCCAGCCGAGCAGGATCTGCCCGAGACCGGCGGGGGGCTCCTCGCCGGCGGCTACGGCGGATGCGGGAACAGGGACGGGGGCCTTCTCATCGGCGGCCTTGGAGGCGTCGATGGCCACCGTGATGTTCTTCTCCATCACCGGCGTGGTTGAGGTTTTCTTGGGGGGTTGCAAAAGGTGATGGGACAGTGGAGACGATTGAGTGAGCAAGTGAGTGATGAGTGAGAATGGGGAGGCCTCTATTAAAGGAGAAGGGGAGCGATGTTTCATTGCACTACCGTGCACCGTGTAACCGCGTACGCTAGTGCATCGTGCACGGCCACACATGTCCGCTACCGCCCCGTGCACCACACACGCGTACCATGAGTCACGTTTTTTCCCTCGTGTCTAACCCTGGCGACTCAGTTGTACTTAGTTTTTCCCTCGACTGTAACACTGTCAGTTTTGTTGTACTTAGTTTTTCCCTCCAGTACTAACACTGTTGTGTGCAATATACTCAGTTTTACCCTCCGGTGGCTGGTCAACAGAGAGTCAACAAATAGGTTTTAGCTAGCTAATTGAGTCATTTTATGCACAACAAATTCAAAAAGAGCAAAACATAGTGGCATCTACCCAGGGAGTCGTATTATGTGACCTGCCACCATAAGAAATGTATATAAACCAAGTTTTAACCTAAATCACCACTTCTCCAATCACCTACTATCTATGAAGGTTCATGGCTTTCTACTCAAGCCTCTTTTCCCAAAACATCCCTCCCTAAAACATAGTTTGTCTGAATGAGGCAATAATTGTCAAACTGGTGTATATTTAAATTGCAATTAGTTTGATGTATGCCAAGATGTATTTTATTGTATAAAAGACGCATTTTCCATTTTTTAAAATCTTTTTCTATTTTCTATTTGAATCCCTTTGTTAGTCTTGCCCTTGGTTTTTAAGTTCTACTCAGTTTTGCCCTTGGTTCTTAAGTGCTACTCAGTTTTCCCCTCTCTTTGTATCAATCTCTCGCACCTGTGTTCATCTTCGTTGCTACGCTCTGATTGGTCGAGTCAGTTATCACACGGATCGTGCCCACCAACTGTTGATCCTTTGTGATCTAGCGGACAAGATAACCCCTATATCTGTCGGGGGGCACCCCTCTATCTATGCAAAATAACGAGTATGCCACCGTCACTTTAACTCCATAAACAAATGAACTTGAATATAATTTGAAGGGAACATGTTCGAAGGTGTATAATTTGTGCATTACATTCCACTCTACGAAAATGATAATATATCAAGATTTTCATAGCACAATATTATCACGTATTAAGTGCGATTTCAAAGAGTTCAAATGTGTATAATTTTCATATATGCAAGTTTATGCATTACATTCCACTCTATGAAAATGGGGGGATAAAATGATAACCTCTCAAAATTTTGCTAGCACATCACTATCTCGTTATTAAGTGCGATTTCACAGTGTTCAAAGGTTTAAAATTTTCGTATACGCAAGTTTATGCATTATATTTCACTCCATGGAAATGATAAATGATCAGGATTTTATTAGCACAATATCATGACCTAAGTGCGATTTCAAAGAGTCCAAAGGTGTATAATTTCCATATATGTCAGCTTATGCATTATATTCCACTATATGAAAATGATAATCTCTCATGATTTTCTTAGCACAACATTATCACGTATTAAGTGCGATTTCAAAGAGTTCAAAGGTGTATAATTTTTGTATACGCAAGTTTATGCATTATATTTCACTCCATAGAAATGGTAATCTCTCAAGATTTTATTAGCACAACATTATCACATATTAAGTGCGATTTCAAAGAGTTCAAAGGTGTATAATTTTTGTATATGCAAGTTTATGCATTATATTTCACTCCATGGAAATGATAATCTCTCAAGATTTTCTTAACACAACATTATCACGTATTAAGTGCGATTTCAAAGAGTTCAAAGGTGTATAAACTTCGTGAAAGTGCATGTGTGCCCCCATGTGTGGTTTTGGTAATTAATGACAATCTTTATGGACTTATGTTTGCATTGAGTTTTACTTGTAGGATTTTTCCATAGGCAATGCTTAAACCATATGTTGGCTTCAAGGTTAGGAGAAGAAGAAAGTAAAGAATATCAAGTGTTGACCAAGGTTTCAATGAGTGATCCGAAGATTGGTCAAGTGAGAGTTGGGCTTATAGCAAGTGTGTCTTGAGGAATAAAGTTGGAGTGTATCTCTTATGTACCTTCAAGACACCAACATAATGAAGACAGAAGAAATGATGTGCAAGTTCAAGATGAGCCATCTCGAAGAGATTATTTGCTTGAAGCTTGCCATCCTATGGTGATCATGGATATGGTAAGATTATATGCCCAAAAGAGAAGCTCTACCATAGTGGAGTATGGGGGAGCAATTTGCAAGTCTCTACCAAGCTAGCGCAATCAAGAAAGGTGTTCCATCTTGAGGTAGAGATCATCATCATCAAGCTCAAGTGGAATTTGTGCAAGGCAAAGGTATGTTATTGATAGGGTTTCCTTCTTACCGGTCTCGTGGTGTTAGTTGGAGAGTCCGGTTTTTAGGATAGATAACCGTACTATCAAGAGGGGCTCTCCAGTGAGTATCTCGATCATATCTTTCAGAGAGAGCTCAAACCTTTGCATTCTTAGCATCATCTTTATTGGTTGTTATTTGGATCTTATCCATGTGAGGTTCTAGAGCTTATGGTAATATTCATAACAAGCTCTAATTCATCAAAAACGGAATTCATATGCATTCTCTATTGCGTTTTCGATATTGGAGGTTTTACCGGTTTGTATTTAAGAGATAGGTAAAACCTTCCATTATTTGGTTCTTACTCATATGAGGTTTTAGAGATTGTTTTAATCTTCATAACAAGCTCTAGTTCATCGAAAACGGATTTCATATGCATTCTCTATTGCGTTTTCGATGTTGGAGGTTTTACCGGTTTGTCTTTTTAAGAGAGGTCAAACATTTATTCATTTGGTTCTATACTCCCTTTCTGTACTATGATGTTTTTCTGTATGATCTTGTAGAGCTCATTGTCCTCTTTAAAACGAGCCCAAAATTATCAAAATCGGAGTCCAGATACAAAACTTATGGTCGTTTTCGTATTGGTCTGTCTGCTAGTTTTTGTAAGACCGGAGACTCCGGTCTATCTCTGGACCGCGTATAGATTGACCTCCAGTTTGTCCCCGTTTGGCCTGGGTACACCGGAGACTCCGGTCCCAGTCCGGAGACTCCGGACCGGGCGATTCCTGGGCCTAACGGTTCGACTATTTAAGGGGCCCTTCTTCCCCAATGGTTCCCTAGCCTTTCTTGCAAGTTTTACCATCCATTGTTGACCTTATTGAGCTTGCTATCCCTCAATCCCTCCATTGGTTCTTGCATATTATTGAGGGATTTGAAAGAGGAGATCTAGATCTACAACCCCACCAATCAATCTCTCCTCTAAGTGACGGGAACATCTTGGGATCTAGATCTTGGAGTCTTTTGTGGATTTCCTCCATTGTTCTTCCTCTCTTATTCACCCATAAGCTTTTGTAGCTTTGGTGGAATTTGGGAGAGAAGGACTTGAGCACTTCTTGTGTTCTTGCCATTGCATTTGGTGCATCAGTTTGAGTTCTCGGTGAGGATTCGATTGGGAGAAAGGTGAGAAGCTTTTTACTCTTGGGTTCTTGGAACCCTAGACGGTTTGATTGTATTGCAGGTTTGTGGATTACTTGGAGCCTCCAATTAAGTTGTGGATCTTTCCCCAAGCTTGTTTGTTGTGATCCTCCAATTGAGTTGTGGAGAAGTGCCCCAATCTTGTGAGAGGTTCCAGATTGCCACCGACAAGTGCACCGATAGTGGAAGTGTGGATCGATCCCGTTCGGGTGAGATTCACAGGAGAACAAGGGAGGCCTTTTGTGGCGTTGGTGGTTTGAAACCACCCCCTCTCTAAACGAGACGTGCTCCATTGGGAGGAACTCGGTAAAACATCGTCGTCTCCGCGTGCCTCGGTTATCTCTATACCCGAGCTTTTACTTATGCACCTTACTTTGTGATAGCCTTCGTGCTTGAAGTCTATATCTTGCTATCACATAGTTGCTTGTCTTGCTTAGCATAAGTTGTTGGTGCACATAGGTAAACCATAGTATATATAGGTTTTGTGCTTGACAAAGTAAATGCTAGTTTTGTTCCACCTTTGTTAACCCCATCTCGTAAAAGTTTTAAACCGCCTATTCATCCCCCCTCTAGGCGACATATGTATCCTTTCAATTGGTATCAGAGCTCGGTCTCTCATTTTAGGCTTCACCGCCTTGAGAGTAAAGATGTCGGCTAGGGGATTAGTGCATAATGAAATGTTCATATTCGATGGCACAAATTATGATATATGGAAAACTCGTATGATTATTCATTTTCGGGACATGGACCCAAATTTGGAGCGTATTGTAGATATAGGTTTTTCTCCTCCTATGGATTTCGAAAATCTATCTTGTGAGGATGAGAAAAACTTATATCTCGATGCTCAAGCTTCTAATGTTCTTGTTAATGCTTTGAGCTATGTAGTTACTTCTTCAATCATACCTTTTTGGAGCACTCATGAGTTATGGACAAAACTTCAAGATAAATATGATGTGTCCAACATTATTGAGAATGATTGTATTTCTTCCACTTCTGGTCGAGATGAGTTCTCTTTTTCTTCCACTTTACCAAAGTGTGGTAAGACACAAGGTAATGATATGGTGATTGGTGGTGAACTTTGCAATATTGATAGTGAGCTTACTATTATTGATCCTTCTTCTCTATCTCATTGTAATGGTTCATCTTTGGACTTAAACACGTCTAGCACTATATATGAGTTACATGCTAGTGTTGACAGTCCTTGCATATCATGTATAAATTTCCCCAATAGATCTCATGATGATATGCTCTCCTTGCCTTGTTGCCATGATAAAAATGCTTCTATTTCCTCTAGTACTTGTGTTGCTAACCATGTAGAGGAAAATGAAGATCATATTGTCCAAGACAAGATATTGAATGAAGCTTCAAATAATTCATCATCATATCCATCATCATCATCTCATGGTACCCACCTATGCCTTATGGCTAGGGATTCAAAGGTAACTCCTACTTTGGAACCCAATACCTCTTGTGATGATGAGGATGAGGATAATGAGGTAGAATAGTTGGATGTTGATGATTTATATGAAAAGGGTGAGATGTTTTATCATGCTCTTGTTAAGAATAATATTGCTTGCTCTAACTTCGTTGAAAACTTGGACTTTGCTATTAAGAGAAAAGAACATATTGATAAGTTAGAAGCACAAATTGAGGAGCATGAGAACACCATTGATAAAATGAGTAGCCTTGAGCGTGAGTATGCTAATCAAATTGCACGTCTAAATGAAGCTCTTGAAGAGGAACAAACCACTAAGGAATCTCTTGAGGAGACTTTTGCTCTAGAGTTGTCTAGAGTAAAGGAATCTCATGATAGAGGTCCTAAGGTGGCTAGTGGTCTCAAAAGTAAAAATGATGAGCTTCAAGTTGCTTATGCTAAACTTCTTGAGGATTTTGAGCACCTCAAAAATGGCTCTAGGGTCATCAAGGGTGAGCTCATCAAACTCACCGAGTCACATGAGCAACTTAAAGCATGTTACTCAAAATAGCTTTCGAAGTTTCCCTCACCTCTTGCAATTAATTATGATGCTTGTGCTATTAACTCTATTTCTTGTGAAGCATCTATTTTGAAGGAGAATGATGAGCTAAAGACTCAACTTGCTTTGCTAACTAGCAATTATGGGATTTTGGAAGAAAGTCATGGTAAGCTATCAAGCTCTCATGAGGATCTTCTAGCATCCCATGCTAGGCTAAAGTTAGCTCATAAGGCTAGTTGTACAAAGGTAACATCTTTTGAGCCTCATGTGGTCTCTAGCACAATATCTATGAATAATGCTATATTGCCATGTGTTAGTCCTTGTAATTTGTCTACTCACATTATTGCTAAATCTTGTGATGAATTACATTCTTTGCCTTGTTGCTCTAGCAATGAAATTTCTACCTCCTCTAGTATATGTGATGTCACTAACCATGTAGAGGAAATCAAAGAGCTCAAGGCTCAAGTCACTTCTTTGAAGAATGACTTGAAAAAGGGTCATGAAGGGAAGACCACACTCAACAATATCTTGAGTGTGCAAAAATCCCCCAATGACAAGAGTGGGCTTGGATTCAAATCTAATGTCAAGAACAAGTCCACTATCAAGAAGAAGTCCAAGAGAAACAATAAGAAGATCCAAGAACAAGTCAAGAATTTGGCCAAGATTGTTTGCTTCAAGTGCAAAATTTAAGGGCACCATGTTAGATCTTGCCCTTTGAAGAAGAAGCCTCTTAGTGAGAAGCAAAAAGGGAAGCGGCCTCTAGTTCAAGGTCATGGCCTATCTCAAGTTGGAGAAAGGCCACTTCCTAAGAAGATTGAAGCTAATGCTCCCATTGTGGAGAAATCAAGTGAAAATAATGGGAAGATAAGAACTTGCTACATTTGCCGCGAGAAAGGGCACATTTCTTCCTCATGCACCATTGGTAACTCCTCATCCAATCTTATCATGATTTATGATGCTTATTCTCTTCATAAGGATGAGGTTGGCAATGTGTTTGCCAAATTTGTTGGTGCCCAATGTGGTGTCAAGAAAAGAACCATTTGGGTTGCCAAGCCTGTTGTGACTAACTTTTTAGGACCCAACTTGGTTGGGGACCAACAAGCCAAAACTTGATCAATAGGTGATATTGGAGGACATTGGGGACTTGACTACATCATGAAGAATTAAGGGGACTTCAATTATATTCTCTCAAGCCAAGTCATTTGGATTATCATGCTTCTATCATATATCCAATGTTCCTCCTTGCGGTAACATGTGCTTAACTCATTTACATTGAAAATTACTTGCTCCCTTGTGCATATCTTGGTTTTGTACCTTTGTATGTGTTTGTACATGTTGTGCTTCCCTCTTACTTATATTAAGTTATCAAGTATACTTGTGTATGTTGGCTTGTACACCATGTATGTGTTTTATGTTTGAGCCTATTGCATCTTGTTCATATCTTAATTGGCTCTTGCGGGAGATTAATGGACTATCCCATTTTGGGGGAGTGTGTTGTCCTTTGGGGCACCTCACAATCCTAAATGTGTGTACATGAGGAATACCACCTAGTATTGATAGTGCAATATTATATAGTCTCTATGTGGTATGTTTCTCATGAGAAATTCAAGTTCTATAATGTCCATTAATCATGTCTATCTTGATCCTTTTGCCTCGTGTCAATATTTATGGTTTATCACATTATGGGGGAGTGATGGCTCAATGCACGGCACCCAGAAAAGTGCTGGTGCGTGGTTGATGTAGAGCTCGTTGGGAACCCCAAGAGGAAGGTATGATGAGCACAGCAACAAGTTTCCCTTAGTTATGAAACCAAGGTTTAATCGAACCAGTAGGAGCAAGGAAACACCCCAAAGGTGTTACTAGCTGAGCTTTGGAAGGACGCACTACCGGTGCTAGTAGCAACGTGGAGACCTGCACAACACAACCACAGAACTTTGTCCCCAACTTGCGATGAGGTTGTCAATCTCACCGTGTTTTGCTGAAAACAAAGGATTAAACGTGTCGAATGGAAAGAAGTAATAGTTTGCAGAAAGTAAACACAAAGCAGTAAACAGTTTATAGATTGAATGTAAAAGACAAGGACCGGGATCCATAGTTCACTAGAGGTGGCTCTCCTTAGATAGATAACATGCTGGGTGAACAAATTATAGCGGGGCAATTGACAAACATCAAGAAAGCAATACATGCATATACTAATCATCTTGACTCCTTTGAGACTTGATTGGGCATTACAACATTATACATAGACCGCCATCCAACTGCATCTATGACTAATAATCCACCTTCAGGTTATCATCTGAACCCCCTCTAGTATTAAGTTGCAAGCAACAGATTATTGCTTTACGAACTTCGTGTAAAGTAAACAATACAATTATTCTATGAACAACGGATTGTTGTTTTCTCCCTAGTAGCAACAGCACATCTAGTACCCTAGAGATTTCTGTCACTTCCCCAGATTACTAGAGGCATGAACCCACTATCGAGCATAAATACTAACTCTTGGAGTTGCTAGCATCTACTTGGCCAAGATAGCTACTAACAACGGAAAGCATGCAAGATCACAAATTACAAAGACATGATAGAATCAATAATCAATCTGAAATAGCATCTCAATATCCATCGGATCCCCGCAAACACAACATGCAGAATTACAAATAGATGATCTTGATCATGAACGGAGCTCACAAGATCTAAACATGAAAGCACAAAGGAGGAGAACCAGCCATCTAGCTACTACATGGATCCGTAGTCCAAGGATGAACTACTCACGCATCACACCGGAGGCTTGCATGGTGATGAAGAAGGCCTCCAGGGTGAATTCCCCTCTCCGGCAGGGTGCCGGGAAGAGCTTCAGATCCCTCCCGATCTAGGGATGGAGATGATGGATGCTATAGACTCTTTCGTGGATTTTTGATCGGGCCCTTAGGGTTTTTCTCCCGAGGGCATCTTATAGGCAAAAGGGGAGACCGAGGGGGTGCCAGGGGCCACCACACCACCCCCTGGCGCGGGCCTAGCCTGGCCGCGTGGCCAGGTGGTGTGGCCGGCCTCTGGCCCTTCTCTGTCTCGTATTCTGGCACTTGATGACTTACAGAAAAATAGGCACTTTGGCTTTTGTCCCGTCCAATTCCGAGAATATTCATTTTCTGACTTTCCTGGAACCAAAAACAGCAGAAAACAGGCAGCTGGCACTGTGGCTCTTGTTAATAGGTTAGTCCAAGAAATCATATGAAAAGTACTCCAAAGTTGGAACAAAAAACAAGAAAGTGGATAAAACTAAGCATGGAACATCAAAAATTATAGATACATTTGCAATGTATCAACATCCCCAAGCTTAACTCCTGCTCGTCCTTGAGTAGGTAAGTGATAAAAAGAAAGAATAATTTTTGAGGTGACATGCACCATCAAAGACTTGATCAAAGTATTTGCAAGACATTCAAAGCTGGGATCATAGTACTTCAATCATAACATGAAAGACAAAGTTCTAGCAATAAAACAAAGAAACTATGATGCAACATGAAAAGGCACAAACAAAAGATTCATGAATAACAATGCTTTGCAAGACGTTTGTTTGTTTCACATAAAGAAAACATAGCATAAAAGTATTCAGCTTGTCCCTCAATAGAGTAGCAAATATAAATGCATAGGACACCTTCAAAGTTCATAAGAGTGACTAGATACAATAGTTTAAAACAAGCAATATCAAGTTATGCATCAATCAACTAGTCTTGGGACAATATCAATTGCCCCGCTGTAATTTGTTCACCTAGCATGTTATCTATCTAAGGAGAGCCACCTCTAGTGAACTATGGATCCCAGTCCTTGTCTTTTATATACAATCTACAATCTTTTACTGCTTTGTGTTTACTTTCTGCAAACTATTACTTCTTTCCATTCGATACGTTTAATCCTTTGTTTTCCGCAAAACACGGTGAGATTGACAACCTCATCACAAGTTGGGGACAAAGTTCTGTGGTTGTGTTGTGCAGGTCTCCACGTTGCTACTAGCACCGGCAGTGCGCCCTGCCAAAGCTCACCTAGTAACACCTTTGGGGTGTTTTCTTGCTCCTACTGGTTTGATTAAACCTTGGTTTCATAACTGAGGGAAACTTGCTGCTGTGCTCATCATACCTTCCTCTTGGGGTTCCCAACGAGCTCTACGTCGATCGTCGAGCGCATATTGGCGCGGGCAACCCTAGGCCGCGCCAGGGCATGGTGTGGGCCCCCTGGCCGGCCACCGACCTTGCCTCCTTCGCCTATAAGAGCCTCCCGATGCAGAAACCCTAGATAATCAATCAGAAATCCACGAAAAGTTCCGCAGCACTGCCGCCACCGAAGGGGAGATTCGGGGGACAGAAAGTCTCTATTCTGGCACCCTGCCAGGACGGGGAAGTGCCCCCGGAGCCATCTCCATCGATCTCCACCACCATCTCCATCAACGTTGCTGATTCCCATGATGATGACGGAGTAGTTCTCTCTCGAGGCTAAGGGTTCTACCGGTAGCTATGTGTTCATCTCTCTCTCTATGCATGATCTTATTGAGATCATGAGCTTGTAATCTATAGATCTACCTTGCTACTCAAGTGCTTTAATAGATCTCCGCTCTCCCCATGTGTGTGAAGTTGACAGTGTGCACACCATGGTGGCACTTAGGCTAGAGATTACAAATACTTGTTATGAGTTATATTTGGAGTTGGATGTATTTATGAAATTGTGGTGTTTGTTCGAACCATCTAGTGCTAAAGGTGACAGTGTGGGGTTATCTAGATGGGAAAGATGAACTTTGAGGTGTGCTGTTATAGCCCTACCATGGATTAGAGTGTCCAACCGGAGAGTAGTTCAGCGTAGTATCATAAAGAAGAATATCTATATGAGAGTGTTCACTAGTGAAATTATGATCCCTAGGCCTTGTTTCTAAGCACTAAAACACCGTTTTCTACTAGATCTGTTACATGTTTGCTTGCTTCCATCTTTATTTCAGTTTGCTTTTAGTCTCTTCCACGCCATCAAGTTATCTTCTATCACCGTTACCACTTATAGTTATCTATACCACATGTATTTCACTATCTCTTCGCCGAACTAGTGCACCTATACACCTGACAAGTGTATTGGGTGTGTTGGGGACACAAGAGACTTCTTGTATCTTGATTGCAGGGTTGCTTGAGAGGGAATACCTTTGACCACTTCCTCCCTGAGTTCGATAAACCTTGGGTGATCCACTTAAGGGAAAACTTGTTGTTGTTCTGCAAACCTCTGCACTTGGAGGCCCAACAACTGTCTACAAGAATAGAAGTGCGTAGACATCAGGGAGCTTCCTATTTTTCATATAAACACTCATTTGCTCTAATTATAATATCTTCTCTCTTGCTCATGGTAGTGGTTTAAATGATATAGAGGGAATGAGGATTCCATGTTTGTGCATACTGTATTCAAATGCAAAATTATAATTTGTGCACAAACCTTGGGGGGTCTCCTCATATTATTTAGATCACTCTCTTTTCAATCTTATCATCATATCTATCTTTCTTTTGGTATCTTCCTTTTTTGAAGTGCTTCTTTGGATCTTTTGATTGCTTGCTTCATTCGTTGATGCTTCTTCACCATTTTATTTCTTTGCAATCTTTGGATCCTCAGTTTAGTTTGATTTCCTCCTGGTATTCATCATTGGATACGTGCATTTGATTCTACTCATTTTATAATAAATGCACACCATATGGAGGAACTCACTAAATTGGCCTTCTAAAGTTTTTCACCCATTTCGGTAATCGATGCCAATGTGGGAGAAGTTTTAGAGGGTTTTAGGGAATTTGGTTGTGTGCTTTGAGTTTTGTACTTAAACACTTGCCTCGTGTGCTTTGCATGTTACTGTGTTGCATGGCATCTTGAATATATAGAGAAAACTCCACCACCGGTAATGGTTGGCAAGATATGCAATGAAATTCAAGTTCATCCACACGTGCCTAGATTGTGGGGGAGTTTGATCTATATTGTGGTTGTACTAACATCACATACTTGTGTTGTATTTGATGTTAGCACAACGTTTTGTTTAGTTAATTCCTTATATAAACCCTCTCAAAGGGATTGTCATCAATTACCAAAATGGGGGATATTGAAAGTGCATGTGTGCCCCCATGTGTGGTTTTGGTAATTAATGACAATCTTTATGGACTTATGTTTGCATTGAATTTTACTTGTAGGATTTTTCCATAGGCAATGCTTGAACCATATGTTGGCTTCAAGGTTGGTAGAAGAAGAAAGTAAAGAATATCAAGTGTTGACCAAGGTTTCAATGAGTGATCCGAAGATTGGTCAAGTGAGAGTTGGGCCTATAGCAAGTGTTTCTTGAAGAATAAAGTTGGAGTGTATCTCTTATGTACCTTCAAGACACCAACATAATGAAGAGACAAGAAATGATGTGCAAGTTCAAGATGAGCCATCTCGAAGAGATCATTTTCTTGAAGCTCTCCATCCTATGGTGATCATGGATATGGGAAGATGATATGCCCAAAAGAGAAGCTCTACCATAGTGGAGTATGGGGGACCAATTTGCAAGTCTTCACCAAGCTAGTGCAATCAAGAAAGGTGTTCCATCTTGAGGTGGAGATTATCATCATCAAGCTCAAGTGGAATTTGTGCAATGCAAAGGTATGTTATTGAAAGGGTTTCCTTCTTACCGGTCTCGTGGTGTTAGTTGGAGAGACCGGTTTTTAGGATAGATAACCGTACTATCAAGAGGGGCTCTCCAGTGAGTATCTTGATCATATCTTTCAGAGAGAGCTCAAACCTTTGCATTCTTAGCATCATCTTTATTGGTTTTTATTTGGATCTTATCCATGTGAGGTTCTAGAGCTTGTGGTAATATTCATAACAAGCTCTAGTTCATCGAAAACGGATTTCATATGCATTCTCTATTGCGTTTTCGATATTGAAGGTTCTACCGGTTTGTCTTTTAGAGATAGGTAAAACCTTCCATTATTTGGTTCTTACTCATATGAGGTTTTAGAGATTGTTTTAATCTTCATAACAAGCTTTAGTTCATCGAAATCAGATTTCATATGCATTCTCTATTGCGTTTTCGATGTTGGAGGTTTTACCGGTTTGTCTTTTTAAGAGAGGTCAAACCTTTCGTCATTTGGTTCTATACTCCCTTGCTGTACTATGATGTTTTTCTGTATGATCTTGTAGAGCTCATTGTCCTCTTTAAAATGAGCCCAAGATCATCAAAAGCAGAGTCCGGATGCAAAAGTTATGGTTGTTTTCGTATTGGTCTGTCTGCCAGTTTTTATAAGACCGGAGACTCCGGAGTAAATCTCCGGTCTATCTCCGGCCCGCGTACAGATTAACCTCCAGTTTGTCCCCGTTTGGCCTGGGTACACCAGAGACTCCGGTCCCAGTCCGGAGACTCCGGACTGGGCGATTCCTGGGCCTAACGGTTGGATTTCTAGGGACCTATTTAAGGGGCCCTTCTTCCCCAATGGTTCCCTAGCCTTTCTTGCAAGTTTTCCCCTCCATTGTTAACCTTCTTGAGCTTGCTATCCCTCAATCCCTCCATTGATTCTTGCATATTCTTGAGGGATTTGAAAGAGGGGATCTAGATCTACAACCCCACCAATTAATCTCTCCTCTAAGTGAGGGGAACATCTTGGGATCTAGATCTTGGAGTCTTTTGTGGATTTCCTCTATTGTTCTTCCTCTCTTATTCACCCATAAGCTTTTGTAGCTTTGGTGGAATTTGGGAGAGAAGGACTTGAGCACTTCTTGTGTTCTTACCATTGCATTTGGTGCATCGGTTTAAGTTCTCCGTGAGGATTCGATTGGGAGAAAGGTAAGAAGCTTTTTACTCTTGGGCTCTTGGAACCCTAGACGGTTTGGTTGTATTGCAGGTTTGTGGATTACTTGGGGCCTCCAATTAAGTTGTGGAGCTTTCCCCAAGCTTGTTTGTTGGGATCCTCCAATTGAGTTGTGGAGAAGTGCCCCAATCTTGTGAGAGGTTCCGGATTTCCACCGACAAGTGCACCAATAGTGGAAGTGTGGATCGATCCCGTTGGGGTGAGATTCACAGGAGAACAAGGGAGGCCTTTTGTGGCGTTGGTGGTTTGAAACCACCCCCTCTCCAAACGAGACATACTCCATTGGGAGAAACTCGGTAAAACATCGTTGTCTCCGCGTGCCTCAGATATCTCTATACCTGAGCTTTTACTTATGCACCTTACTTTGTGATAGCCTTCGTGCTTGAAGTCTATATCTTGCTATCACATAGTTGCTTGTCTTGCTTAGCATAAGTTGTTGGTGCACATAGGTAAACCATAGTATATATAGGTTTTGTGCTTGAAAAAGTAAATTCTATATTTATTCCACCTTTGTTAAACCCATCTCGTAAAAGTTTTAAACCGCCTATTCACCCCCCTCTAGGCATCATTTGTATCCTTTCACTTCGTATATGCAAGTTTATGCATTACATTCCACTCTACGAAAATGGGGGAGAAAATAATAATCTCTCAAAATTTTGTTAGCACATCATTATCACGTATTAAGTGCGATTTAAAAGTGTTCAAAGGTTTATAATTTTCGCATATACAAGTTTCTGCATTACATTCCACTCTATGAAAATGATAATCTCTCAAGATTTTCTTAGCACGACATTATCACGTATTAAGTGCGATTTCAAAGAGTTCAAAGGTGTATAATTTTTGTATACGCAAGTTTATGCATTATATTCCACTCCATGGAAATGATAAATGATCAGGATTTTATTAGCACAACATTATCATGTCCTAAGTGTGATTTAAAAGAGTTCAAAGGTGTATAATTTTTGTATATACATTACATTTCACTATATTAAAATGAAGCAACGGCACGGGCGCGGGGCTGGCTCGGGGTCCCATCTTGCAACGCCAACCTAGGTAAGTTGTGGGTCCGGTGCTCACATGGATAAGTTGTGGGTCCGGTGCTCACGTGGATAGGATGTGGGTCCAATGCTGATCTGGATAAGTTGAGAGAGGTATCCACCACGGGAATCGACTGAACGGGCCCCACTTGTCAGCATGTAATGGCAAGGGTACACTACGGGACCTGACAGAACGTGGCCCTACTCGTCAGCACGTAACGGCGAGGGTCCACTACGGGACCCGACTGAACGTGACCCCTCTTGTCAGCACGTAACGACAAAGCTGACGGACGGCGAGTTTCAGATCATATGAGAGTTTCGTACAAGGAGATGGGAAAAGGTGAGGAAAAACTAAGCGGCTGGGAAAAACTGAGTACAACTAACGAACCGAGGGCACGAAAATAGAAATCCCTAGTAATAAAGCCCCAAACTAGTTTGTGGCCCCAAGAAATAAAGTGTGAATCAAGCTCAGGCGAAGGGTATTCATGGTCCCACATGTGGATAATGCGATAGTCAAGGAATAGGAATCAAGTACTCGGGGTCCTATGAGACACACGTGTGCTTAAAGAACCAAATAACAGATAATGCTCACCGGTGCCTCTTTCATTAGTTCTCCCATTACTACTTAGATTAAGTGGTTTAGGTACGTCGTTATTCAAAGACATGCACAAACCCTACACATGCAATTCTATGACTCGCATGGCTCAAACAACTCCTGTAGTATTGGCTCATGGGATTGAGAATACAAGCTTTGGTGGGGTTTAAAAGTAAAGGCTATGCAGTACATGGGATTCAACTTAATGCAATCGCGACTCAATGATGCAAGAGGAAGATAGAAGCATAGGTACTATATGTGGGCCATCAGGGCAAGCGGGGCAGTAGGCACGCGAGCCAGCACGACTGCGACACGTAGCCGATCTAAGCGTGGCGGGGTGAAAGAGGAATAGGGCAGGGGCCTAAGAGCAAAACCATCCATGGCACTAATGAAACTGAATACAACGACGCGGTGCATGGTGGATTTGGCAAACTCCGGTGACGGTGGCAACGATCCTGCTGCGAATCTCGTGGCGCCGCCAAAACAAAACATGGCGTGGGAAACACGGGCTACCCCTTCCATGTAGGACGCTTCCATGGAGGTTGCCTATAGCGACTAGAAAAAGGACGGGAACAAGTCACGTTTTGCTGCTGCTGCGCTGCTGTGTGCGTGCTATGGCATGCAACTTCCAGTGAGGAGGGCGGCGGCGGTGATTGACCAGAGCAGACGCGGTTGATGGCTATGGCAAGTCGGAGGTGCGGTCTACCCACACGCTCCGTCACCGACAGCGGTTGCTGGCGGAGGGCGAAGCGGGCTTGCGGCCAGCAGGCTGGTGACGAGTGTCTGCGGCTGCAGGAGCACGTCCAGTGCGCGGCGGCGCACCCACAGGGTGTTCGGTGGAAGGGTACATCGACACATGACACGAAAAGTAGTAAGGCCATGTTGGGGAGGATGGGATCTCACCAGTGACCAGATGGTGCAGAGAGCGAGCTCGGGGTCGAGTCGATCGCAGCTAGGGCTTGGGCTCTCCTTGCTCCTGGTACTCGTCAGGATCTGCCGAGTACGGTTTCTCCGGCGAACTCCTGTGACGGTGGAAGGTACAGGGTGGGGAAGAGGAATCAGAGCACCCTCTCGGCATGTTCGGCTCCTTCTTGCGCAGCTCGATCCTCCTCCTGGCCCAAGCGGTCGATCTAGAGTTTAGGTGGGGAGACATCCATGGCTAGGGAAGGTAGGGAGGAAGGGGCTCGGTAGGTGATGCCCTAGGGTGGTCGCTGCATGCAGTGGAGAGGGCTTCGCTAATAAGGACGAGGGAAGGAGGTGGCACGTGGGGTTGTTGCACCTTTGCAACAGCTAGAGGAGGCGCTCGGTAGATGACTCTCCTCTCTCTCTCTTCTTGTTCGTATGCCAAGAGAGGGAAAAAGGAGGGGTGGTCCAGGGAGGCTAGGCACGAGGGGTGATGGCTTTCATCTTGCTTAGCAAGAAAGAGAGGGGAGAGGGGTTCGGCTAAGCTTTGTTAGGGATGGGTGGCTCGTTTGGGATGGGGTGGTATTTTAGCTAGGTGGAGTTAGGGTAGGCTTTATGTAGTTTAGGTTTTGTTGTTTGCATTTGAAAACATATGTATGTGTTTTGAATTAGTTTGATTCAATATTTTTTTAGTTACATTGAATACAACATGCCAAAGAGAGGTACTTGGATCATTAGCTTCAAGGTTTAAAGAACCCAAAAGAAAAGGAACACAAGGTATGATTTGAATATTTGAAATTCATTGTTTGAATTTCAAACATGCAAATGTTCCTCCAAAAACCACAAAGAAAACAAAGGGGAGATGAGTATAAAACATTTGCATGGCCATGCATGATCAAGTAAAGGCCACATTATATTTGTAAGAACAAATATATTCCCAAGTGGCCCTAGATTTAATACATGCATTCATAAATTTGAACATTTGGCCCTCTCAAGTGGATGATCAAGATCACATGATTTGTATGAATGTGAGGCATCTTTGAATAGGAATGGACCTTGCTAGTGTGTATGTGCCACTAGACATTTATTAGGGTCCATTTGTATTTAAACATGCCCATACATTGAAGCAAACCACAAGAAGACTTAAACACCCCCACATGCCCAAGTTGTTTATATTGTAAAAACAATATGAACGAAGTATTGGTATGTGGTAAGGTATTGAATCCATCTTTATAAATGTGAGCTAGACAAGAACCAAAGGAGATGCAAAAGCCCATAATTAGTTTGGATGGTGCAATTATAAGGTAATGAAAAAGGTAAGGTGGAGTCAATAAAAGATATGCCCCATCTCAACTTGGGCATTTGACAATTCATCAAGAAGCAAATACAATATATCAAGAGCCAACTACAAGTTATGCAATATATAATGCATATGGGATAAGGACCAAATAGAGGGGTTTTATATGATGCTCAAATGCAATGTCGCATGATGACACGAGCATGATATAATGATGGTGCAATGATAAGCATGTAGGAAGTAGCATTTTGTTATTAGACCATGTAGCATTACAGATGTTAGACAGATGGGATGCTACAACTCTCCCCCACTAAACAGGAATCTCGCCCCGAGATTCTAGGAAGAAGAAGACTCAAAGAGAACAGGGTAATAGGAACGGAAGTCGTCCTGATGTTCCCAAGTGGCTTCATCAACAGAATGGTGCGACCACTGCACCTTGCAGAACTTGAAGACTTGTTGCGATTCTTTTGTTTCGCGACTTCAAGAATTTTTACGGGATGTTATTTATAGGAGAGATCCTCTTGGAGATTGATGAGCGCATGATCCACGGTCCTGCCGGGATCCTTGAAGCACTTCTTGAGTTGAGAGATGTGGAAGACATCATGAACCTTGAGTTGTTCAGGAAGCTCAAGAGCATAAGCCACTTCTCCTATTTTGCCACGGATTTTGAAAAGACCGATGTATCTAGGAGCAAGCTTGCCTTTGATACCAAAGCGATGAGTGCCTCTCATGGGAGTGACACGAAGGTAAACAAGATAACCAAGAACATACTCCATGTCCGTGTGTTTTCTGTCATAGTTGCTTTTCTGATGACTCTGAGCAACTTTCAAGTTCTCAAGAATGATAAGAACCTTCTCTTCTGCTTGAGTGAAAATGTTGGGGCCAAAGAATTTTCTTTCACCTGCCCCTGACCAACCAATCGGAGTTCGACACTTACAACCATAGAGGACCTCAAAGGGTGCCATCTAGAGACTCTTCTGATAGTTGTTGTTGTAAGAGAATTTAGCATATTGGAGGCACTCTTCCCACTTCATGCCGAAAGAAATGACGCAAGCGCGGAGCATATCCTCAAGAATATGATTGATCCTTTCAACTTGCCCTTGTGACTGAGGATGGTAAGTTATGCTGAAGTTTAGCTTTGTTCCCAAGCCTTGTTGGAAACTTTCCCAGTACTTGGAGGTAAAGATACTCCCACGGTCTGAGCTGATTACAAGAGGAACCCCATACAAAGATACAATTATGTTGATATAGTGCTCAGCCAGCTGACCTGCAGAAATTGTTTCTTTGACTCGAAAGAAGTGAGCCACTTTTGAGAGCCTATCAATGATAACAAAGATTGCATTGTTTCCTTTTTGAGACCTTGGAAAGCTAGTTATGAAGTCCATCTCTACTTTCTCTCATTTTCATTCTGGAGGCTTCAAAGGTTGAAGAAGACCAGAAGGTTTTTGATGAACAGCTTTCACTCTACGGCAGACATCACACTCGGAGACATACTTGGCATAGTCATGTTTCAATCCAGGCCACCAATACTATGTTTTCAGGTCCATGTACATCTTTGTGCTGCAAGGTGGATAGAAGAAGAGAATCATGAGCTTCATTGAGTACTTGCTCTCTTAAGCTAGGAAGTTCTGGAACAATCATCCGGTGATCATAGAAAAGAGTACCATGATCATCCAAGTAGTAAGACTCATACTTAGGATTCTAAGACTTGATGGAAAACTCTTTGCAGAAAGGATCATGAAGCTGAGCTAAGCGAACCTTTTCTTCCAAGGAAGGAGTAGCTACCAAGCTGGCGAGATAGCCATGTGGTACAATTTAGAGGTTGAGTTGACGGAATTCCTTGCACAAGAGAGGTTGTTGTTCTTTCACCATGAGGTTGTTCACATATGCCTTACGAATGAGGGCATTGGCCATCACATTTGCTTTGCCTAGAGTGTAGTTGATCGAAAGATCAAAGTAATTGATGGTTTCAATCCATCTCCTCTGGCGAAGGTTGATGTCCGGCTGAGTGAAGATATATTTCAGGCTTTTGTCGTCAAAAAAGATCTCACAACGGTTTCCAAGCAAGTAATGCCTCCATACTTTCAAAGCGAAGACCACCGATGCAAGTTCAAGATCATGTGTCAGATAGTTGAGATCATGAGTCTTCAACTAACGGAAGCATAAGCAATGACTTGCTTGTCTTGCAAGATGACTACACCAAGTCCTTGGAGAGAGGCATCATAGAATATCTGAAATGGTTTTGATGTATCAGGAGGAATCAAGACAGGTGTTGAGGTGAGATTTTCCTTGAGTGTTTCAAAGCTTTCTTGACATGCCGGTGACCAAAGAAATTTCTTGCCTTTCTTGAGGAGATCGATAAGAGGCTTAGCAAGTTTTGAGAAGTTCTGAATGAACCGACGACAATAACTAGCCAATCCAAGAAAACTCCGGACTTCTTTGACATTTTTGGGAGGGAGCCACTCCACAATTGTACGAACAGTCTCTGGGTTGACAGCAATGCCCTTAGCAGAAATGACATGCCCCAGATAGGTGACGCCAGGAAGCCAAAATTCGCACTTGGAGAACTTTGCATACATACGGTTCTCATGAAGCTTTATAAGAACACAACGAAGATGTTCCACGTGCTCTTATTTTGACTTGGAATAGACCAGGATGTCATCAAGATAGACCATCAAGAACTTACCAATATACTCCATGAAAATTGAGTTCATAAGCCTAGAGAAAGTAGCGGGAGCATTGGTGAGGCTGAAGGACATGACCGTGTACTCGTACAAGCCATAGCGAGTGGTGAAAGTTATTTTAGGAACATCTTCCTTGCGAATCTTGATTTGATGATACCCACTTCTCAAGTCAAGCTTGGAGAATATCACTGCTCCTGCAAGCTGATCAAAGAAGTCATTGATCCGTGGAAGGGGATATATATTCTTGATGGTTTTTGCATTGAGAGCTCGGTAGTCAACACAAAGTCGATCAGTCCAGTCTTGCTTCTTCACAAAGATTGTTGGGCTGCCCCGAGAGGAAGTGCTATGCTGAATGAAACCCAACTTCTCTTGTTCATCAAGCTGTCGTTTGAGTTCAGCCAACTTTGTAGGACCCATTTTATAAGGCCGCTTGGAGATAGGAGCGGTTCTAGGTTCAAGATCAATCACAAACTCGACCTCTTGATCGGGAGGCATACCTGGTGATGACCCATAAGTATACGGGGTGTATCGCAGTATTTTCGAGGGAAGTGAAACCCAATTTATTGATTCGACACAAGGGGAGCCAAAGAATATTTATAAGCCTTAACAACTGAGTTGTCAATTCAGCTGCACCTGGAAACAATCTTGCTCATAGCAGTTTATCGAGTAACAGTTTTGTAGTAGGAATAGTAAAGTAACAACAGAGTAAAGCAAACATAGTAGTAACAAAAGCGAAAGATTGGGATTCGAAAAGTCGGTAGGCATAGGGATGGATGGGCCAGGCGTTGCATGGACAAGACAATTCACATAGCAATCAGAACATAGGGCAATTGCAGATAAATAAGATAAAGCATCCAAGTACTAGACAATCCTAGTCATGTGTTCCATATATAGTCATACGTGCTCGCAATGAGAACTTGCACAACATCTTTTGTCCTGCCAGCCCGTTTGCAGCGGGGCCTCTAGGGAACTATTGGCAATTAAGGTGCTCCTTTTAATAGAGCACCGGAGCAAAGCATTAACACTCCGTGAACATATGTGATCCTCACATCAAAGCCTTTCCCTTCCGGCTACCCTGATTTCATCGCCGGGACCATAGGTTCCGGACAACGACGTGTGTATACAACTTGCAGATAAGACCAAGAACAATACTATCATAATGAATCAATAATAAGTTCAGATATGAAATCATGGCACTCGGGCCCTAGTGACAAGCATTAAGCACAACAAGTCGCAACAAAGTCATAAAGCACTAATAAAAGATACTAGGCACTATGCCCTAACAATCTGATGCCATTACATGAACGATCTCATCCAATCCCTACCATCTCCATGGCCTACAGCGGGGGATTACTCACTCATAGATGGGGGAAACATGGATGGTCGATGGAGAAGCGATGGTGATGATGATGGCGATGATCTCCTCCAATTCCCCATCCGGTGAGGTGCGGAGTTTCAGTGCATTTCGTGGAATCTGGTGGTGGCGTGAGCGGAACTCCTTCTGGAAAAACATCGAACCCCTCAAGTTTTTAGGTCAAGGCTCCTTATAGGCGAAGAGAGGCCGAGGGTGCTGGGGCCCACACCCCTGGCGCTGGCCCTGGCCCAAGGCCAGTGGTGTGGCCACCCCAGGGCTCTTCTCCGTCTCGTATTCTGGCTCCTGGAGTCTTCGGGTGAAATAGGATTTTTGGCATATTTTACGGGATTTTTCCTGATAGTTGATTTTCTGCACAAAAAGTAGACACCAAGGCAATTCTGCTGAAAACATCGTCAGTTCGCATTAGTTGCATCCAAATCACACAAGTATAGAGGATAAACAATAGCAAAAGTGTTCGGGAAAGTAGATACGGTTTGGACGTATCAACTCTCCCCAAGCTTAGCTTATTGCTTGTCCTCAAGCAATTCAGTTGAAAACTGAGTGCGATAAAAGAACTTTCACGAACGCATTTGCTTCATATGATGTAAATATTCTCAGCAATGTGATCAACTTACTTGGACAATTCATAATAAATAGTATGCAACTGAGTCTACTCAATAGTCATTGCAAGCTATGAAGAGATTCCAACTCAAGAATAATAAGTAGCATAAAGCACAAACATAAGCAACATTACAATGCTCATAAAAAGGTATGATAGAGTGGTATCTCTCTTGCCTTTGATCAAGGCACCTCTGAAGTTCAAGTGATGACTAGAAGTAAAGATATCAAGGATACAAGCATCAAAGTCATAACACAAATAACCAAGTAATGAAACAAACATAAAGAATGACAACTATGCTCTCAAGAAAGTGCTCAAAGAATATGTGGAGACTCAACAAGTAGAAGAAAAAGGTTTTGAGAAATTTGAAAGGCTTCCAAATGCTGAAAGTATGGTACTTGTTAGCTTTGAGCTCTCATTGCCCCTATCATAGGCATCTTTAATGTGGTTAAGGTGAAAGTGAGGTACCATCTGAGTTATATGCTTGACAGACTATGAACTGGAAATCCCAAGTCCCTTGAGTACGAGGGCCGCTCCTCATGCTACTCAACTTTAGTTACCGGTAAGTTCTTGTCATCGTAAGTATGTGCGTATCATTGAGAACCGCCAACGGGGTACCCCTTGCCCGATGATACGGAAGAATCCCCATATCAAAATGACAAGGCAAGCAGATAATGAGTATCTCAGCAATCTTCTTATTTACCACGGGAAAATGGTGCTTTTTTATCTCTTTCCTCTTTTCATAAAACTCTTTTTTTTCTTTTTCTCAATAGCTATAACTCTCTTTTTTTATAAGAAGAATGCTTCATAGATATCATTATGGTTACGCTGCAGGTTTCCACCATGTCGGCATGGATTAGACCAGCGGCCCAGGCGTTTCTCTAACACACATACATAACTCCATGGACTTACAAGCTCCCCTTTTATTTCACACCGATGAAATCCGCAAACAAAAGAGCAAGGTATCAACTGGGTATATATTTACAAGTGTTGAAAGCGTTCCCCGTGACAACACGGTTCTGCTAATCCCCATCCTATAATTAGCAAGCATATAACTTTCATGGAGAGTTCACAATGGTTCAGGTTTATTAAGTGCGGAAAATAAAGTGTGCCATCAAGTTCGTGAGAGCTTTACTAACTAACTTTCTCATAACAAGCAAACATTTTATTCGGAAGAAAACAAGGCATATTGAATATGCATGGAAGTAGCAAATGATGCTAATGGGTAGGTATGATGGACACTTTGGAAATAATTGGTTTAGGGAATTGGAAACATGAGTAAGACACTCAGTGGAAGTGAAGGCTAGCAAAAGTAAGGGAGCGACAAACGAGAGAGCAATAGCTGTTATTATCATGCTTGCAACAAAACAGGACTAATCATGGCATGAAAGTGATTCAAGATCCTCAAGGCAAAATAATTCATCGAGGCTTAACTGATTATTACAGTCATGTGCATGCATGAGCATGTGCCAAGTCAATCAAATGAGCCATTCAGAGGAGGATACCACGGCGCCATACCAATTTATGAATAGAGCAATGCAAGCAAACATTCATGAGACATGCTACAAACTATTAGCGAGCTGGAGCTAATCATAAGAAAGCAAGAACTATTAAGCATCCAAAGAAAACATACACTCTACATGAACAGACTAAGCATGCCCACAGTGATGAGTATATGTACAAAAATGAAAACAAATAGAGTTTGTTACCAACCTCTTACCACGCCTCAAGTTGTCATTGATCCTCATTATTGCTCTTCACTTGTGTGGCTTGAATAATAATATGAAACCAATAATCCACTGAGAACTGCCTAACCCTGTAGCAAACTTGCAAAAACCAAAGAAGAACGACAAATATTTTTGGTGTTTTCAATTTTTAAATAAGAACCAAAAGAGAAAAACAAGCAAATCAAAATCTTTTTGGGTTTTTCGAATAGTTCAAACAAAGCGAAAAGGGAAAAGCAAACGAAGGCAAAAAGAAAAAGCAAACCAAAGAGAAACAACAAAAATATTTTTGGTCTTTTTGTGTTTTTAGAAAGCAAAAGCAAAGAAGAACGAAAACTAAAAAGAGAATTAAAACATGAATATACAAAGTACCGACGCAACATGATATGGAGATGAGTGCGGTGTCGGCGTACCTCCCCCCAAGCTTAGGCTTTTGGCTTAAGTGGGTATCAATCCATGTACGAATAGGGGTTCCAAGCGGGCGGATCTTGGTAAGAATGGTCGTAGCTGGGCCCATGAGAAGAAGAGGAAGCTCCCCAATCATAAGCGGCTGCTAATATGAAGACTCTCCCTCATTCGAGGGCTGGACCGAGTCGTCCGTGACCTCCCTTCTAGTGTCCTGCTCCTGTTGGGAGAGCTCTCCCAAGTACGTGTCAAGCTCCTCCTTAGTGAGGGACCATCCTTCCCTGTTATCAAGGTTAAACAAAACAGGTGCAGGCAAAAGAACAACACGCTCGGACTTGCTCTTTCTCCAACCAGCTTTGAGAAAGGTTATTTCATAGGATAACTCACTCAAACTAGCCCACGAGGAAATAAATTTATGCTGTATCATGGAATTAAAATCAAGCCTCTCTATGGGAAACTGTAGGTCTAGATGATGAGGCACTAAACCATGCAATGCTAGCAAACGAGAAGCAATGAGGCCTCCACAAATTCCACCTTTCTCACGGTAAGCAGCAAGACGGAAAGCTATCAAAGCACCCAAGTTGTAAGACCTATCTCGTCTAAGAGCAGCAGATATAAATGCTAGATCAAACGAAGATAACTTATTGGCAGTTTTTCTAGCAATAACACACTTGGCAATAAAGTAGGCAAAGTAGCGAATGGAGGGAAGATGAATGTTACAGATTTTTCCATTCTCCTTTGAGAAGCTACTCCCTTGACAAATTTCTGCGTATAAATCCATGAGTGGTTCCGGTCTCTCTTTAATCTTCTTACATGATCCCCATTGAGGTACCTTAATGGCTGCACAAAAATCATCAAGAGAAAGATTGACAGCAATATTGTAAATTTTGTAATGGACCATGGGGTTAGGCAAAGAGTGACTAAATTGGAAATCCTGCACCACGGACATGGTTAGCTTCACAAATTGACAAGGTTCATCTTCCAAGAAACGCTCTAACCCTGCATTAGAAACCAAAGTGTGGAAATCTTGTAGAATTCCTACAGCTCTCATGAACTCAGGGCATGGATAAATGGAGTGAAAAACTTCCTCCTCCCTGTGGACCTTCGTGACCTCAGGCACCCAAAGCTCATGTTGGTTTAGGTGGTGCTCACTCATCTTTTATTCTGAAATTTAAACACCTATTAAACAAGTGATTACAAAGTAAATATAATAAAGGATTCTACTCATAGGGACTTGCAAGAGGCCTAAACATGCATCAAAACTATATCTCTAAGCATCAAACAAGCTTACAAGCTCTCATAACCAGTCACCTACAGCAGCAAAATACTCAACATATAAACCACTAAACACAAATCTTCTTGGACAAGGGGAGGAGTCACATACCAAGGAACAAATGCACCAAATTTCAGCAAGAAAGATGGGCTGAGCAAGGAGATCGAAAAAATCGAGAGCAAGCACAGAGAGAATGCGATTTTGAGCTATGAACTAGAGCTTACTCGGGAGAGAGAAGAAAGTGGCAGGGGAGAGAGTTAATGAAGGGCCAGGGGTGGCCCACACCAGGGCATGGCGCCACCTAGGGCTGGCCGTGCCACCACATGGTGTGTCTGCCTGGTGGGCCCCCTGGTACCTACCAGGTACTCCTCTGCCCCTTTTTTCACGTAAAAATTTAATATGAATTTTCTAGAATTTTTCGAGATACTTTATTTTTGGGCAATTTTCAGAAAAAGAAGAATGATTTTTCTGACAGACAGATTTTTTCTTTCTTTTGGAAACATGATGCAAGGACAAAACAAGGCTAGAACTACAGAAGTTCTAGCATGCAAGCAACTAACAACACAAAGAAAACTAAGCGAAAGCAAAAACTAAAATGCAAAGGATAGAAATAAACGGAGATAATCATAATGAAAACATTGTTTTGTTCAATGGAATCCTTTTGTTAGCAAGGTTGATCAAGTCTTGCTACCAAAACAATTGCATATGAGACAAAACTTTGTATTCCACTAATGATTATGTTACCTCAACTTTGATAGCAATGGTCCCAATCATAATAGTTTCAAAATTTTCTTTTGGTATGGGACAATATATTTCTCCAACTTGAATGCCTTCAACATGTTCAATTGAATTTAAACCATAAGTCCTTTCAATCTTCTTGGGGAAATAGACAGTATGTTCCTTGTCATTGACATTGAAGGTCACCTTTCCTTGATTACAATTAATAACAGCTCCTGTAGTATTAAGAAAAGGTCTCCCAAGAATAATAGACATATTATCATCTTCAGGCATTTCAAGCACAACAAAATCAGTTAATATCAAGCAATTATGAGCCACCTGAACAGGTACATCCTCACATATACCCATAGGAATAGTGGTAGACTTATCAGCCATTTGCAAAGATATATCAGTTGGTATCAATTTTTCAAGCCGAAGCCTCTTATAGAGAGAGACAGGCATAACACTAACTCCAGCTCCCAAATCACACAAAGCAGTTCTAACATAACTGTTCTTAATAGAGCAAGGGATAGTTGGAATCCCTGGGTCTCCAAGTTTCTTAGGAACCTTACCATTGAAGGAATAATTAGCAAGCAAAGTAGAGATTTCTTCATTAGGGATCTTCCTTTTATTCGAGACAATGTCCTTCATATACTTTGAGTAAGGAGGCAATTTAATAGCATCAGTCAAAGGAATTTGCAAGAATAAAGGTTTCATCCACTCACAAAACTAATTATAGTGTTCATCTTCCTTTGACTTGTGTTTCTTATCAGGGAAAGGCATAGGTTTTTGGACCCAAGGTTCTCTTTCACTACCATGTTTCTTAGCAACAAAATCTTCTTTGGTGTATTTAGTAGTCTTAGTGTGGTTTTCAGGTTCTTCTTCAACTTTTTATTCATTAGGAACTTCATTTTCTTCATTACCACTTTCAGTTTCAGCATCAGAGATAGATATACTATTAGGATCTATAGCAGGTTTAGAAGGTTCTACAACAGTTTTATGTTTCTTTTTCCTTTTCTTACGAGTAGAACCACTATTTTCAGCTTGTTGAGAATCCTGCTCAATTCTTTTGGGATGCCCCTCAGGATATAGAGGATCCCGGTAGACCACTTCTACGTCTAATTTCATAAGCATGTTTTTCTTTAGCAGCATTAACTAGCAAGTCGTTTTGCACTTTAACAAGTTGATCTATTTGAGTTTGAACCATTTGAAAGTGTTTAACAATCATTTTAACATCATTAGAGGTTCTTTCCACAATATCTTTCAACTCAACAATAGCTCTAGTGTTTTCCATTAGATGATTTTGCACCCTTTTATTAAAGTTATCTTGCTTAATAATAAAGATATCGAATTCTTCTAAGCATTGATCAGGAGGTTTAGAGTAAGGGATATCACCTTCATCAAAGTGTTGGAGAGAGTGTACCTCAATAGTGGATGAGTAGGGAATAGGCTTACATAATTCTTCTATAGGAGGTAAATTCTTGACATCTGCAGCTTTAATTCCCTTCTCCTTAAGACATTTCTTAGCTTCCTTCATCACTTCATCATTTAATTCAATAACTCCCCTCTTCTTTGATGTTGGAATATGCACAGGAATAGATGGTTCAGGTACAATTACTTCAGGTATAGCTTGTTTAGGAGGAGTCCAATCTTCATAATTCTTGCTTATTTTAGCCATTAATTCCTCAGCTTCCTTAGGAGTCCTATTCCTGAAAACACAATCAGCACAACTATCTAGGTATGTCCTAGATTCTTCGGTTAGTCCATTATAAAATATATCAAGAAGCTCATTCTTAGGCAATGGACTTCCAGCCTGTGCATGAATCAAAGCACAAAACCTTGCCCAAGATTCAGGCAATACCTCTTTTTCTCCCTGTTTAAAATCAAAAAGTTCCTGCAAAACAGCATGTCTAGCACTAGGAGGAAAATATTTCTGCAGGAAAGTATTAAACAAGCACTCAGGGCTATCAATTGATCCAGGAGGTAAATTACCAAACCAAGTTTTAGCTTCTCCTTTCAGTGAAAAAGGGAAAATCTTAGCAACAAAGTAAGTACGCATTTTAATATCATCAGAAAACAAGCCACTCATGGTAGAGAGTTCATTCATATGTGCTACCGCACTTTCATTCTTAGTCCCACAAAAAGGTTCTTTCTCAACAATAGCTATGTAGGATATATCGAGAGAGAAATCATAATCTTCATCTATAATGTTTATTGGAGAAGCAGCAAACTTAGCAGGAGGAGATAATTTGGGTCTAATAGTACGCCTCTCAAGGAGATTCTTAGCAGCTCTCCTATCGTGGGTGTTCCTACATTCTTCAATAAACTCATCAGTCATCTCAACATAATCTTCTTCAAAGATCATAATTCTCAGGTGAGCTAACAGGTGTGGCAGTGTCTTCATTAGGAGTTTCGGTATTTCCAACTATAGTTCTAGCAATCGTAGCATCTAGGAAAGGACCTAATGAACCACTCTTATCAAGCACAGTAGAAGCAGCATCATAAGCATCAGAAGTTTCAGATTCAGTAGTAGTAGCAGTGTGTGTAGCATGTGTATGTGGTGGTGTAAGGAACTTACTCAAAACAGACGGTGAATCAAGAGCAACGGAGGTGTTCAGAACCGTACCTCTTCTTCTAGTGGATGGTAAAATAGGAACCTTGCCATCACGAGACTTACCCATGATGGATGGATAGCAACGAACAATAGAGAATCCAAGTGAACTTGATAAATAAAGCTATGCTCCCAAGAACGGCGCTTAAAATAGTCTTGATGACCCACAAGTATAGGGGTGTATCGCAAGATTTTCGAGGAAGTGAAACCCAATTTATTGATTCGACACAAGGGGAGCCAAAGAATACTTATCAGCCTTAACAACTGAAGTTGTCAATTCAGTTGCACTGAAACAATCTTGCTCACAGCAGTTTATCAAGAGCAACAGTTTTGTAGTAGGAATAGTAAAGTAACGGCAAAGAGTAAAGCAAAGACAAGAGTAACAAAAGCGAGAAAAGGATTCGAAAGTGGTAGGCATAGGGATGGATGGACAAGCGTTGCATGGACAAGACAATTCACATAGCAATCGTAACATATGACAATTGCAGATAAATAAGATAAAGCATCCAAGTACTAGATAATCCTAGGCATGTGTTCCATATATAGTCATACGTGCTGGCAATGAGAACTTGCACAACATGTTTTGTCCTGCCAACTCGTTTGCAGCGGGGCCTCTAGGAACTATCGGCAATTAAGGTGCTCCTTTTAATAGAGCACCGGAGCAAAGCATTAACACTCCATGAACACATGTGATCCTCACATCAAAGACTTTCCTTCCTACCCGATTTCATCGCCGGGACCATAGGTTCCGGACAACGACGCGGTGTATACAACTTGCGATAAGACCAAGAACAATACTATCATAATGAATCAATAATAAGTTCAGATCTGAAATCATGGCACTCGGCCCTAGTGACAAGCATTAAGCACAACAAGTCGCAACAAAGTCATAAAGCACTAAAAAGATACTAGGCACTATTCCCTAACAATCGATGCCATTACATGAACGATCTCATCCAATCCCTACCATCCCCATGGCCTATGGGGATTACTCACTCATAGATGGGGAAACATGGATGGTCGATGGAGAAGCGATGGTGATGATGATGGCGATGATCTCCTCAATTCCCGTCCGGCAGGTGCTAGAACGGAGTTTCTAGTGCTGTTTCGTGGAATCTGGGGGTGGCGGCGGAGCGGAACTCCTTCGGAAAACGCCGAACCCCTCAAGTTTTTAGGTCAAGGCTCTTATAGACAAAGAGAGAGGTCGGGGTGCCTGGGGGCCCACCACCCCTGGCGCGGCTGGCCTGCCCGCGCCAAATGGTGGTGTGGCCACCCCAAGGCTCTTCTCCGCCTCGTATTCTAGCTCTGGAGTCTTGGTGAAATAGGATTTTGGCATATTTTCCGGATTTTTCCCGATAGTTGATTTTCGCACAAAAAGTAGACACCAAGGCAATTCTCACGAAACAAAATCGATTCGCATTAGTTGCATCCAAATCACACAAGTATAGAGGAGAAACAATAGCAAAAGTGTTCGGGAAAGTAGATACGTTTTGGACGTATCACCTGGTAACTCTTCTGGAAACACATCTGGGAATTCGCAGACCACATGGACACTTTGCAAGGCTTCCATAACATCAATGTTCTGGACACCCAAAGAGTAGAGTTGAATAGAAGGAGTTTGCCTTGGTGAATTGACTATATGGCCTTCAGGAATTTTCAGAGAAACCGAGTGTATAGCACAATGAATCACAGCTTCATTGGCTTTCAACCAGTCCATGCCCAATATGACATCAATATCAGAATTGCCCAATTAAATGAGGGATGCTAGAAAAATTTGGTTGCCAATTTCAATTTGGTTCCCATGACTTATTTGAGAAGCCTTCATAGTTGTTCCCGGTGATTGCACCCTAAGAACCTTAGACAAGGATTGAATCAGAATACCTTGTTGCTGAGAGAAACTCTGAGACACAAAAGAATGCGATGTACCAGTATCGAATAACACTCATGCAGAAACTGAGTTAACAGAAAGCGTACCCAACACAACTCCAGGAGCATGCTCCACTTGAACAATGTTGATGTTGTTGGCGCGAGCAATAGTGGACCCGGTCTTGGTGTTGATGTTGAGAACCCGTGGTGCAGGTGCACGAGGAGCAATAGTCGAAGCAGGTCTTGGAGGGGGTGGAGGAAGAGCCTTGTTGTTCATAGGACAGTTCCAGTGCTGGTATCTAGTGTTCCCAAACGTGAAACAAGCACCACTCGGATGAGGAGTAGAGTATCCAAGACCTCCACCATACGACGCTCTAGGGTAATTATTGATGTAGCCCCTTGGAGCGGCGTTGCGGTATTAGGGACCCACACATGGTGCTTAGAAGGAGCGACCATAGCCGAGGAACCACTAGTGTCACGACTGTGCTTCTTGGATTCATCATAAGCCTGTTTACTTGCCTCCTCTTGAAGGGTTGCTTGCTAAAGCTTGAGCAATGAGCATGTAGTGGTATGGGTGAGAGCATATTTGATTGAAGCATTTAGCCCTTGACGGAACCTCTTCTGTCTTTTCTTATCATCAGAAACCTTGTCACTTCCATAGCGAGATAGATTAGCGAAGTTCTTGATGTAAGTGTTGACATTGTCATTGCCCTACTTAAGATTCAAGAACACCTCCTTCATGCGTTCCATAACAATTTCAAGAAGGTAATGCTCCTTGAAAGCATCAGTGAATTGCCCCCATGTTAGCTGAAATCCAGGAGGACTTGCTCTCGGATAGCTCTTCCACCAAAGAGCGGCTTCCCCATGCAGAAGGTGAGTGGCGAACTTGACCCTATCATGCTCAGCAACATCTGCGGTATCCAGTAGCCTCGTGGTCTCCCGGAGCCAATCGTCAGCATCCAGTGGCTCGGCAGTCACCTCGAAGTGTTGTGGGGCAAACTTCAGAAAGTCCTTCATGTTACCACGCTGGGGAGGTGGTGCAAACTCATTCCTCCTAACGCTCTCCTCGACCCTCTGATGGTTTTGTTGCATAGTTCCCATAGTATTCGTCAAACTGACAAATGCAGCACCCAACTCTGGCAAACCCGGGACATCATCATTGTGGCGAGGCATCCTATTATTGATGGAAAAACTTGCGTTAGTACCATAATGGAGAATTATTAATAATCCAAAATAGCACTAAAACAGAATTAACCAAGATTGAAGGATACAATTTACTAAGATGATATTAAAATATCAAGCAAAGTTCATAGCACCTAGAAGATAGTTAGCATATCGCACACGACGGAAAAGGAGTGTGGAACACAAACTACCAAAGAAAAAATTTGCGCAAATTTTGGCATTAAAATACCAAGTAGATGCACAAAACCACTTAACAGTTAGAGCTTAGCAGCTTCACCCATTCAATGTACAAGAGCGAATGATAAAAGTAGTGATATGGTCATGACTCCATCCCGCACTCAAAGCATTACTGCGCACAAGAATAGGAAAAATGCGCAACCCAACTCTTATCCTTCTTACGTACAACTGAAAGAGATTAACAGATACAGAACGAACACCCCTAACTATACCGCATCGGTTACAAAGAGCATGATAGATCGCATCGGTTTACAAAGAGTCGGATAGATCACGTCAGTTTACACAAAGCCTGTCGGTATGGAATGTACCAATAGTTGATAACCAAAGTAAGATTGTGACAACAAGGTTGGACGCAATAGATAGACAAATAATTACACACACATCCTATGGTACTACGGAAACCCCAAACACATAAATCCTAGTTTGAATTTTTAGAAGAGGATAGACAAATGTTACACTTTCTTACCAGAAAAGGGTGGGTGGGTGGGTAAGAAGAAAAATAGAAGCAGTCCTACTCTCACATTTAGTTTTTCCTTAGTATAAATAACTATGGAAATATTTTCTAGACTGACAACAACCATCTGGCTGAGACCCTAAAGGGCGGAATGGCTCTGATACCAATTGTAATACCTCGGATATTATGCTCTAAGCACGAGCCTAGATGAACCAAAAGTGGATAAGGGATTCTACCACAGAGGCCCAAGGCCACCCACGTGTAGGCCCGTCAAAGCGGAGCAGGGCACGGTACCGACCGACCACCTTATCCACTTTCAAGAACATCGGGACAAGAGAGAGCGACATAAGCGACAGGTAACGCGACCACTCCATACACTAATGAGTATGTATGTCTGCGATTTACAATAGACATCAGAGTCACACCATCTAGAAACAATAGAAACAAAAATATTCAACGCCATACGGCAAGATCCAAATATCCTAGATAGATATATAAGTTTAGGATATCTCCTCGTACATCACGCAATAGAGTATCAAGCGGAAGCAGAATACAAGATCCGAGTATGGATAAGAAGCAAATCAACATAAGATGCCACAAAACTAAGCACATCCCGCCCATAGATCTCAAGGATCTCTATCCTCGGAATCTCTACACCTGATAGTCGTTACCACCATCATTGGTCTCTTCGACCCAGTAGTCTTCCTGGGAGTATACATGTCCATCTGAATCAAATATTTATCGTGTGAGACTCTAGGGGTACTCAGCAAGTTTTAATGCATCTAAAGGGAACAACCTGGGGGTGACGCAATTCCAGTCAAAGATAATATCTATAAAGTTCTATAGAGACACGCTACACATCCTCCCAACCAGAGATGGACGAATGCTTGTTAATTAAAACAACAGTTAGAACAGTAACATAATTAAACCTCACTCACCCTCCTTCTCGCTTACCGACGAGAAGGTGGAAGAACATCCCATCTGTTGACAATTTTATTAACCATTCCATGAGTATTGCACTATTTACTAGTCATGTATTAGTCAAATTAATGGCGGTACTTTAGTTATGCTTGTCTATGATCGAGAAACTATGCTCCAAGTCGTCCATAACTACAGACACGGCTTTCAGAAAGATTTACCTTGCAGAGGTGCACAAATAGCAACACACACACGATCGACCTCAGTAAGAACCAAATAAAACACAACGAGGCCTCACGACAAAGCATTCACAAGATTCATAAATCATTTTAGGGGGCACCCCAATAAGCTACCCGCAACGAAGTTGGCCGGCTCTGAGACGGACCTAGGGTTTGCGAGAACGACTGTAAATGACTGGGAACCCGAAAGTGTGACTAGGCTTATCGATACCGCGAAATCGTGTCACGATCCTAAACAGTACAGGTGCTCCACGCACAATAGTAAATAAAGCAGTAAAGCATGGCATAGGTATATGATAGTAATAAAGCCCCAAATTAGTTTGTGGCCCCAAGAAATAAAGTGCGAATCAAGCTCAAGCAAAGGGGATTCATGGTGCCACATGCGGATAGTGCGATAGTCAAGGAACAAGAATCAAGTACTCGGGATCCTATGGGACATAAGTGAGCTTAAAGAACCAAATAGCAGATAATGCTCACCGGTGCCTCTTTCATTAGTTCTCCCATTACTACTCAGATTAAGTGGTTTAGGTACCTCATCCAAAGACACGCACAAAACCTACACATGCAATTCTACGAATCACATGGCTCAAACAACTCCTGTAGTATTGGCTCATGGGATTGAGGATACAAGCTTCGGTGGGGTTTAAAAGTAAAGGCTATGCAGTACTTGGGATTCAATTTAATGCAATCGCGACTCACTGATGCAAGAGTAAGATAGAAGCATAGGTACTATATGTATGCAAACATGGGGAATTTTTTGGCTGGCAGTTCAGTTGCGTAATAATAAGGATCCGGGTAATACTCCTGAGGCTCCTAGTATTCTCCTTGCTCAGTGTCTATCTGGATAAAAACCAAACACACAAGGACCAAAATAAATATATTACACAATCATATAATTCATATGCAACAAGCAAGCAATGTATGCCATAATGGGATGATGCACAATTTACATGGTATAACATAGCATGTCATGGGTGAGGTGTAGGAACAAGAAATAAGCATCTTATTAATTATTTGGTCAAGTTTTACTTGCATAAACCATTCAGGTTTTTATGTTTTTATATGATGCATGCTTCAGTTCATATCATGGAATGCATAATTAGAACGGGCTCATCGTGCTGATCGATTTAGACATATTATTTGTCGAATTTGGATTTATAGAATTAAAGTTATAGATTTATTAAGAAAAGGCATTTATTTACATTTAAATATTTTTGAAATTTTAAATTGATAAAAATTTATTTTGGATGACATATTTGAATTTCTCACATTTTTCTGATCAGAAAACATATATCATTTGCAAAATTTGAATTTATGAATTTTAAAATATTATTTAATGCAAAAGATTTAAAACAGGGTCAAATGTCACATGTTTGACTAGTCAGGATTGACTCTGATCAAATATGAATTTATATTTGAAATCATGTTTAAATTTAAAACACTTTTCATTTAGGAAATTTTGTCAAATTCAAATTATTTGAATTTATATGAATTTTTTAAGATTAATTCAATTTCTGTTTTTTATTTTTGCATTTAGAAAAACGCTCAAGCTTTTGTTACTTGGCAGTGGCATACCCACTGCCACTGACATGTGGGCCATCAGGGCAAGCGGGGCCGCAGGCACGCGAGCCAGCACGTGGTCGATCTAAGGGTGGCGGGGTGAGAGAGGAAAAGGGCAGGGGCCTAAGAGCAAAACCATTCGCGGCACTGACGAAACTGAATATAGCGACACGACATGCGATGGATCTGGCAAACTACGACGATAGTGCCGACGATCATAATGCGAATCTCGTGGCGCCGCCAAAACAAAACATGGCGAGGGCAACACGGGCTACCCCTTCCATGTAGGACGCTTCCACGGAGGTTGCCTGTAGTGATAGGAAAAAGGACGGGAACATGTCGCGTTTCGTTGCTGCTGTGCTACTATGTGCGCGCGGCGGCGTGCGACTTCCGGTGAGGACGGCGGCGGTGGTGGTTGACCAATGGCTATGGCAAGCGAGGTGCGATCACCCACACGCTCCATCGTAAGCGGCGATTGCGGGCGGAGGCGAACGGCTGACAGTGTCTACGGGCCGCCAGAGCGTCTGGCTGCCATGCAAATGACTTCAGGGTGTTCGATGGAAGGGTACATCGACACATGACACGAAATGGAGTAAGGCCATGTTGGGGAGGATGGGAGCTCACCAGTGACCAGATGGTGCAGAGAGCGAGCTCGGGGTCGAGTCGATCGCAACTAGGGCTCGGGCTTTCCTTGCTCCTAGTACTCATCAGGATCTGCCGGGTACGGTTGCTCCGGCGAACTCCGATGACGGTGGCGGGTACAGGGTGGGGAAGAGGAATCGGAGCACCCTCTCGGCATGTCCAACTCCTTCTTGCATGGCTCCAACCTCCTCCCGGCTCAAGCGGCCGATCTAGAGTTTAGATGGGGAGACATCCATGGCTAGGGAAGGTAGGGAGGAAGGGGTTCGGTAGGTGATGCCCTAGGGTGGTCGCTACATGCAGAGGAGAGGGCTTTGCTAATAAGGACGAGGGAAGGAGGTAGCACGTGGGGTTGTTGCACCTTTGCAACATCTAGAGGAGGCGCTCGGTAGATGACCCTCCTCTCTCTCTTCTTGTTCGTATGCCAAGAGTGGGAAAAAGGAGGGGTGGTCCAGGGAGGCTAGGCACGAGGGGGTGATGGCTTTCATCTTGCTTAGCAAGAAAGAGAGGGGAGAGGGGTTCGGCTAAGCTTTGTTAGGGATGGGTGGCTTGTTTGGGATGGGGTGGTGTTTTAGCTAGGTGGAGTTAGGGTAGGGTTTATGTAGTTTAGGTTTTGTTGTTTGCATTTGAAAACATATGCATGTGTTTTGAATTAGTTTGATTCAATATTTTTTTAGTTACATTGAATACAACATGCCAAACAGAGGTACTTGGGTCATTAGCTTCAAGGTTTAAAGAACTCAAAAGAAAAGGAACCCAATGTATGATTTGAATATTTGAAATTCTTTGTTTGAATTTCAAACATGCAAATGTTCCTCCAAAAACCACAAAGAAAACAAAGGGGAGATGAGGATAAAACACTTGCATGGCCATGCATGATCAAGTAAAGGCCACATTACATTTGTAAGAACAAATATATTCCCAAGTGGCCCTAGATTTAATACATGCATTCATAAATTTGAACATTTGGCCCTCTCAGTGGATGATCAAGATCACATGATTTGTATGAATGTGATGCATCTTTGAATAGGAATGGACCTTGCTAGTGTGTATGTGTCACTAGACATTTATTAGGGTCCATTTGTATTTAAACATGCCCATACATTGAAGCAAACCACAAGAAGACTTAAACACCCCCACATGTACTCCCAAGTTGTTTATATTGTGAAAATAATATGAACCAAGTATTGGCATGTGGTAAGGTATCGAATCCATCTTTATAAATGTGAGCTAGACAAGAACCAAAGAAGATGCAAAAGCCCACAATTAGTTTGGATGGTGGAATTATAAGGTGGTGACAAAGGTAAGGTGGTGGAGTCAATAAAAGATATGCCCCATCTCAACTTGGGCATTTGACAATTCATCAAGAATCAAATACAATATATCAAGAGGCAACTACAAGTGATGCAATATATAATGTATATGGGATAAAAACCAAATAGAGGGGTTTTATATGATGCTCAAATGCAATATGGCATGATGACATGAGCATGATATAATGATGGTGCAATGATAAACATGTAGGAAGTAGCATATTATTATTAGATCATGTAGCATTATAGATGTTAGACAGATGGGATGCTACATAAATCCCCATGAATTCGTGAAGATTGGGCCAACCCTAGAGGCCAGGGCCTTATCATAGACAATCACGAGCATGCCATGGACCACCTCGGTCTGTGGTGTTGACTCAACTTTGTGGGTTCACCTAGACATTTCCCCATCAACGTCCTTGAGAAGTGACATTAGGCCATGGTAACTGTTGTTGTTGACTATGGATTAAGACCCCGATGGAGATGGTCCACCCATCTATGGCACAAAAGGATGCTTGGGAGAGAAAGCGTGAGAAGGAGAAGGTCTAGAGGGTTTATCCACTGAAAGGACATCATCGTCTTTGCTAGTAACTCTCCAAACCGACTTCAGATGCCAGTGAGCTACCACCTTGGTTGTTTCACCTTGGAGATGATTTGGACCACATATGAACTCACCAAATTACATGCACTAAAGCAAATATGCAAAAAAGCGATCAGTCCTTCTCTAGCGCACCGACGAGACAAATTTGCACCCAAGCCATATTCATTGGTACCGAAATAAGGACCACTTTGGGATGGCACTATTGTGTGTTGTATGAATGAATTGAAGATCCTTTGCAACAACTTCATGCCTGGAGGAAGACCAACCACCGTCATGTGGCCCAGGGGGGTCACCCTTCAGCCATAGAAAGTAGAAACAAGACAACGACTGCCATTGATAATCCATTATTGATGAACTTTGGGGAATTTTTGGAGCCTAAAATTCCCATGACATAGGTGGAAAAGAAGGCTCGGAGCCAGCTTCTCCGAACCCACCATCACAATTATGGCCAAGCAAAAGGGAGGAACAAGCCAAACCATCCAGATCAACATCACACCCTAGCTTATTAGGACTATTGTCTTCAAATCTCACTCCACATGCCATCATCTATCATGGAAAACCCACGATAGAGCAAGAAGACAAACTCACAAAGCAACACACAAGCACTATAAACCAGCATCAGGCCATACACCATAGAGGCAAAGGAAGACCTAACTTTGGATTTAGACACTTACAACTGTATATGGTAGGGGACCCTTACCCACCTCAACATTGTCTATCATTGGAGAAGAATGGGGAAGGGCTAACCGGTCCAGATATGAAAGAACTTAGAGCGAAGGTGGGGAAATACGAGAGCACTAGGAAGGAAGAGGCTTTTTCCAAGTTAGCCTAAGAACGTGTTTGATTCATGGATTTGTAACCTAACTCGATAACGACGAGATCTGAATACATTAATTTCTTCTTGGCTAGACTTGGCCGTAATCAAGTCCCACGTAATCAAATTACATCACTATACATATTCGTTTCTGGTCACTATCTCGTGTAATCGGTTTCCTCTATCCGAACGGTATCGGCCACCGCCAACAGATGCCCCCTCCCCGCACTCTCGCCTCCTCCCCCGACCTCTCCATCTCGTCTTGCTCACCTCAGAGAGTTGCGAGCTTGCATGGTGTCGTACCGCTTGAAGGAGAAGCCCAAACTACAGAGCTGTGAGGAGTGCAACAGGGAGCCCGATGGGCGAGAAGGAGTAGCCGTCAAGGTCAAAGGTAAGGGAGTCGGCCAGTTGACCGGCTGGAGTCGTACTGGAAGATATAGTAGGGGCCGACACCCATGGCAACAGGATCCATTAAGCTAGACTCTCTAATTCTATTCCTCAGATGAATAGTTCATATTTTACCCCATTCCTTTTACTGTGTATTCCGCCCGTTTACGTTTGCGTTTACAAAGTCGAACCAAACATCTTCTAAGTGACAAACAAGTTACCGAACATATTTGATGGGTTCGCAGCTTGATGGATTATAAACTGTTCTCACACGCCAAGTTTATACAGCCCCGGTGCATTCTCCTCTCTATTTTATTGCGATATACTACTGCAGTATATGGTCAAATCTATCGTACACCACCAATCATGCGAGGGGACGATCCGAGCCATCCAAACACATATCCTCCCTCAGCAGCCGGACTTTTTCTCTCCACCATCCTGTACCTTTCCTCTTCTTCTCCGATCCAGTCCTCTCCCACGCTGCTCTCATGCTCTGACCTACCCAAGCTCCAATCCAAACCCAACGAGTCTCGAGAATCTCTCCTATACTCAACCGCCGCCGTGCCCTAGAGCTTGACCCCGTGCCGTAGCTCAGCGTCACCGCCGGCACCTCACACCCCCAACCCCTTCCCCTCTCGCGCGCTTCGCCTCCATCGCCGTTCCCGTTCTGCCTCATCACGTCCCAGCTGACTCTACCCCGCCCGCATATTGGACATCGGTTTTCGAGGTACGAGCTCTCGTTCATCCAGTGATTACTTAACCCCATACTAACTTCCACAAATTTTTGGTGCGGACACCATCTAGATCCGCCCTGGCCTCTTCGGCGGCCGAGAGGAGCCGTTCCGGGCTCGGCTCAGGTTTCCGGTACCTCACCGGAGCCGCCACCGGGTGGTGGGACCGGTGGATGGTCATGGGAGCCAGCGGCTCCAAGCTTGAGAAGGCCCTCGGCGACCAGTTCCCCGAAGGCGAACGCTACTTCGGCCTCGAGAACTTCGGCAACACCTGCTACTGCAACAGTGTACTCCAGGTCTCCATATCCTATCCTGGAAACCTGCAGCTTATAGATTTGTTGCGCCTTGCATGCTGAGTGGTAACCTGTGCAGTATACGTATGCAAGTGGTTCGATTAGGTGGGATGTTTGATAGCCTTTGAACCATCTTTGCTTGTTTGCGGTTGGCACATGGATTTTGGTTATGATCACACTATGCTCAGTAGCCACGTTGTTAGCATGTTTACAAAGTCAGAAAGTCTACAACCAGGTGCAATTAGCAACGACTTAACTTTTGTAGAATGAGTACACGCTTGCATTTTATGAATTCATGCATAGGATACATCGATACCTCGAACAACTACGTAATCGAACACTTGTTTTTGTGTAGTATATTAGTATGCTTTTTGCATAATCTACTAATTTAGACATGACAGCTTAATGTTGGAAGCTGATTTAAACATTGTTTTCTGTAACGATTAAAACCTTACAGCAAAAGATTACTTGTAAGTTAGATGTGTGTCATTATGCCTTTTTATTTGCTTCATATTTGGAGTGTTTACCTTTTTGTCTGTCACATTTAATTTGATGATTTACCTCGATAAACTGTCTACCTATAGTCCAAAACTCCTAATGGAGCTTACGTCACCAACACTAGGCTGTCATGCCGGAAGAAAGCTTTGAATAACTAGTCGAGCGATATGAAACACTCCTAATTTCCATTTTGGTTCGTTTAGGCTACTAGAATTGTTTATTTTAGTTCATTTAGGTTAGTAGATGTAGCATCGGTGGGCTGAAACCTGTGGCGAGTTGTATCGTACGAAGACAAATCTATTTTTCTGGTTTTCCCAGAATGAAAGCATTATGTCCCTAGGAGGTGGCAATAAAAGCTGCAACCACAACTCATTGTTTGTAATGTCTATGGCTGTTTATACACTTCAGATTGATGTTTTGTTCAAGGTTTTGTCGTTTTCTCTGTTATTGACAATTATGATCATGCTAAGTTGGATTCTAATTATTAAATGAGAAATGGAATACACAGTGAACTAGTGAAGCTGTGTTGTATTTTGATATAATATTGCAATAATTTACTGTCTTTTGGAGTAAACAGTGGCCAGCTCTCTGATACAGTGAGAGCCTGTTATTATTTTACACCATGTACATTGTGCTGCATCTTAATTATTCATTTAATAGAAAGAGACATAGAGGACACGGTGAACTAGTGAATCTGTGCTGTATATAGAATATATTGCAATAATTTACAGCCTTGTGGAGTAAATAGCAGTCGACCCCCTGCAACAGCAAGGGCCTGTTATACCATGGTACAGTATATTGCAACAACTGGCTGTCTGCATGTAGTTATTACTTTGCCATTGCATAAGAGATGTTTCTCTAGGCTGCATATAATTATTCCGACACTTATTATCTGTGACACATGAAGCAATCCTGTTGACCAACGAGGTGTACTTGCCTTTGTTTTATATACTGCTACTCCACCATAAATACAATAAAAGTCACCTTTCATAACTTGAGAAGAGCTCTAACTATGTTCAGTGTAAAATAGATAGATACCTCCAATACTGCTTTGGTGCATATTGTAAATGTGCAGTAGGCTGGACTATATATATTTGTTATCGTTATCCTCATTCTCCATGACAGTGAGCAGATCCAGGAGTAATAAGATGCAAGTGGGTCACCATTAGGGTACCCTTTACCCTCTCTAGTTCAAAAAAAATGAACTAACTTTTCTAGAATGATGATGTCATTGGAGAAGTTAGTTCATTTTGTTGAACTAGAGAGGGTAAAGGGTATCTAATATTGACCCACTTGCATCATTAAGGAGTAATATTAGTCTTGTTTTAATGCCTTTTCGTGCTTGGAAAGAAATCCTTTTTGTGTATCCGTCTATTAATGCATATACTATCTTAGCACGAGCTGCTGCCTATCCACCTTGCTATTCCACTGTTTGCTAGTTTAGCTTTTACGGCAGGTTTGTACTATTTGTAAATTGCAGTCTAACTAGCACAATACCAGTGTGTTGCTACGGGTTATTTTTCATTGAATATAACTATTTAAAAAACGCTATCCGAAAAAATCCAACAATTCTGGCACCCGATTCGACAAGATCGAATCGTCCCACCCGCCCGAAGAAAATCTCATTGACTTATTCCCTTTGTCCTCCCCACAAACTCACGAGAGAGCTTCTGTAGCGTACCACCCCTTCCACCCACGCACCACTCCCATACCCTCCACCTTCCACCAGTGCACGGCTCCGGCCCCCATTCCCCTCGCCGCCCCCAGGCTCTGTCCCTTTTTCCTGCTCACCGTTCCCTCCCTTTCCTTCTGCTCTTAGCAAGCGTACACAGCCATATACAAACTACTACGGGAAGCTTGATACGATAAATGAAACAAATACATATACTCTTTGAATATTTTCATGTATATACTTGAGTAGGAAAAATATTGTGTTGAGCAGCTGATTAAACCTACTTGGAAGTTTCAAATTGAGGGATACCTTGAAGTTACTAAAATTGAGTGTTTCAAACACAACAGTTTTTCTTTGATGAATGGATGGTGTATAGCATATATTTCCTATGCAAGTTTTGCTAGAGATAATACTTACACCATTAGGCAAACCCGGTCATTGGTGAACGAAATTTGTGGAATCTTAGCCCACTAAAACATCTCAAAATCAATGCTGTAGTTAGAATGTAATGTTGTCTGGCTAGGATGAACTTCCACTGTTTGCTAGTTTATCTTTTCCGGCAGGTTTGTACTATTTGTAAATTGCAATCTAATAATTTGAACTTTTTCATGACGTATCAAAGCCTGGTTGAGTTTTGTCCTCGTTTATTGTGTGACAGATGTTTTATTATATCCTGCTCTTATCACATGCAGTAGTTTGCCATGCCAGAGCAATTGATTGTTCTAACACATCTGTTAAGTGCATTGTTTACACAAACCTTACCTATACTTTTGTTTCAGGCACTTTATTTTTGCACTCCATTCAGGGAGCAATTGCTGGAATATTATACGAACAATAAAAATCCTGGAGATGCAGAAGAAAATCTTTTGACTTGCTTAGCGGATCTTTTCATGCAGGTAAAGTGGGCGAAAAGAGATTTTTGACCTAGTTATCTGATGTGTTTGTGTTTGAGCATGCTGCTACTTTGCAAATTGACTTGGAATGAATGGAAGTTTGAAAACTGAATCTGCACATTCAGTCTTATGCAATCTACATTTCTTAGATATTTGATGTCTTCCTTGGAGTGATGAACACCTAGGGACTAAGATCCTTTATATCAAGTTGTAAACCTTACCCGCAAAAAAAAAGTTGTAAACCAAAGATCGCAGAGGTGTCTCAGCCACCGTGTCATTATTACTCTGCATCCATGCACATAATTTTAAGTTTTACCATGTGACATGAAACTATTGGCAGGATATTCCGTTGGCTCTGAATTAACGACAGCTTATTATATTTCGTGGAAGTAATGATAGCTCATATTATATCATGCAGGTAAGCCAGTCCAAGAAAAAGACAGGTGTTATTGCTCCAAAACGTTTTGTCCAAAGAGTGAAGAAACAGAATGAGTTGTTTCGAAGCTACATGCACCAGGTAATGTCACACATTATGGCAGTGTATGTCTTTGGTTGAGCCATGATATCCTCACACCATGACCTGATTAATGCAACATTAGGCAACCTTTGTGTGTGTGTGTGTGTCTATATATATTATTCAATGTTAAAATGTTTCAGTTATTAGATCCAAGTGATGGCAGTTTCTGTGTAATGTTTTTTGAGTTTTCGTGATGGCAACCTCAGCCATTTTGTAGGTAGTAATGTTGTCAGTGGTGGAGCTAGCTTATAAGTAGAGCCTGGGCAGAGTACACCGTCACCCTACCTGACGGTCATTTACCCATGGATATTGTAGCTCGATCCTCTCATTCCTGCTATAGTTTCTATGAAATTTCCTGGACATAGCCTGGGCAGCTGCCCAGGCTAGCCGGGCCTTGGCTCCGCAACTGGATGTAGTCGTGTTTGTCCTCTCATGTGCATGCATTTATCTGCTATGTTGCTTTAGTTTTACCGTGCTGGCTTCCAGAACAGTTTCTTAGAAATAATCTTCAAACCTGACATTTGGTAGTACTGAAGAATAGAAAACCAAGAAATAATATGCTGGAATGAATTCGATGTATTCAATCTTAATTAAGACACATATTCAGGCAAGATCATAAACTGGAAATAATTGGTGTCCTAGCCTTTTCTTTTTGGGCAACCTTCAGTTTTGCATAAAACCTGATAATATCCTGGATGCTCTCTTTAGTAACCATATTTGTCCATGATTACTCTGCAGGATGCACACGAGTTCTTAAATTTTCTGTTGAATGAGCTTGTTGATATTCTGGAGAAAGAGTCTAGTGCTGCGAAGGACTCACCCCAATCATCCTCTCCAGAAAAAGTTCCAAATGGGATAGTTCAACCTTTGGCCAATGGAGTTAGGAAAGAGCCACCTGTTACCTTGGTCCATAAGAATTTTCAGGTGACTGAACTCCATAAAAATGATTTAAGATATTATGTGTACCTAGCTACCTCCCTTCAGGATCCAATTTATTTGTTATCATTATGTACTTACTACAACCTACACAGGGCATACTGACCAATGAAACCAGATGCTTGAGATGTGAGACAGTAACTGCAAGGGACGAAACATTTTTTGATCTGAGTGTTGACATTGAGCAGAATAGTTCCATTACAAGCTGCCTGAAAAATTTCAGCTCCACAGAGACTTTAAATGCTGAGGACAAATTCTTCTGTGACAAATGCTGCAGGTATACCATGTAGCTTTTCTACCTTTTTCTTGTCATCACCATAGAAGCATGGAGTATGGTCTGCTTTTATACGTTGATTTGTGTTTTTACTACTCATCTCTATTTTATGCCTTGAGTACCCTTTTTTCTTGTATATATGGGCAGCATTATAAAGCCTGAGCGATCTATTTTCTTTCATTCCTGTGTCAAAACCCATTTGTGCCGTAGATCCATGGGAGGGAACATCAGCTTATCTTAATTTGCTGAACTTGAGTATTTGGTGTTGTTCCAGTTTGCAGGAAGCACAGAAGAGAATGAAGATCAAGAAGGCTCCCCAAATATTGGTGATCCACCTAAAGCGTTTTAAGTACATTGAGCAGCTTGGACGGTATAAGAAGCTCTCATATCGGGTTGTATTCCCCATGGAGCTGAAGATCGGTAGTACATCTGATGATGTAGATACTGAGTACTCTCTCTTTGCTGTCGTGGTCCATGTTGGAAGCGGCCCAAACCATGGGCATTATGTCAGCCTCGTGAAAAGCCACAACCACTGGTTGTTCTTCGATGACGAAAATGTGGAGATGGTTGAAGAGTCGACCCTGCAAACATTTTTCGGTTCCTCTCATGAATACTCAGGCAACACAGATCATGGATACATCTTGTTTTACGAGGGCCTTGGTGGGAAGAGTTAGGTTGATTTTCTTCGGCTTCCCTGTTTTTTTCTTTTCTTTGGAGCATGCAAGTTCTACTGTTGTATGTACACAGCTATTTCATTACCTCCATGGAAAAGTGTTGATCTCAGAGATTGTGAGTATGATGAACCTGGGGATGCCAGATTTTTGGTGGTTTTAGTGTACAGCGGAAATTGGAACTTTGCTCCCAGCATTATAATAAGGCGCAAGTCATCGAGTACACCCCAATCAAAGAATGTAACATTGATAATTGGCCTCTGTATATTTTGTTCTAACTTTGAATTTTTGATACATTAGATGTAGCCATTTCCCAGTTCTGAACTTGATGTAGTGGCAATGTTTACATGGGAATGATACGCTAAGTTAGACTTCTGTTGAATGTTTGTTCTGAATTCATCTGCATGATGTTTGATTTTATTTTGGTAACGTGGTTTGCTTTGAATCCATGGTGTCTTGTGTATTGCCCCAATGATGTGGCCTTTGGAGACAAAATAAAGAAAAACCCGAGGAATTCTACCTTTCTTTTCATTCAATATCTTGTTGCTAAAAAAACAATCGCAATACTGAAAGGCTATTAAAGTGCCTCCAAAGGTAGCAATACTTGGTGGAGAATCTCATGATCTGGTAGTCCCAGCATTGATGCTTGTGTCTCCACCGTATATATTCATCGCCCATTCGTCCACTCATCACATGGTACTCTGATTGCCTTTAAGCTTGACATCATGAAAACTGCTGTGTAAACAAATTATCCGCATCTCACAGTTGTAGAATGTCAGGTCAATATATACAAAACCATTCCAGTAATGCAACTGACAGAGTAGAGTATGCAACTGACAGAGTAGGGTAACCAAAGATCGCCAATCACATGGGGATTTACAGTTATAGACGTATAACAGCCCCTCTTACAAAACCCTCATTGTGTGATTCATAATACAGATCTCTTTTCGACAAACTCTAACAAAGCTATGACACACAGCCATAGGTTCTAGAGGATTAGATTTACACAACTATTATCATGTCCAGGAAGATCCAAAGATGCCTGCCTTGCACGCTCCTCAGACTATACATGAGCGCAGGTGGGGTGGGCAATTTACATATGAATTCCTGCTTCAGGAAAACCCTAACCGATGAAATTTGGCTGCACTGAATTTTCCACATCCCTGCCCGTTGTCCTGCAATTCAAAATTCATCATATATCAATCAGATCATATAAGGACACAAGAACCAAGCATTTTTCTAACAGTACAACACAAGGCAAAGTAGCAATGTTGCTGCAATAGTGTTACATTGTAGTGAGAACAGCATGTTGGCTAAGAACAGAATATCAACGCCGCGGCAACATCAACACAGTTTACCGAGAACAATGAGTTAGTGTGTGTGTGTGGGACTTACAGTGACTGTGAGAGCTGACTCCAGTTCATCATCAGGTGCGACTGAGGATGCCTATCCAGATAACTCCTACTAGAAACATCAGGTTCATCAGCTGCATAAGTTTCGGAATGGCCTGATGCTGCAGGAGGCGACCAAACTGGGACCACACCACCTTCTCTGCCAGACCAGCTACTCGACGCTTCTGACACAGATGTTGTAAAAATATTTCTCATACGGTGCTGAGGTTGCTGAAAGTTATTGTGATGGTGTATCCCATTGGTTCTAACAGCGTTGCCCGTGCTACGGATCATTTCCTCCCTCTCAGTTTGTGGCTCTAAATGCATGCGGGATGGCACCTCTGCCCTACTATCCACACTATTCCCCAAATCAGCAGACATTTCTGTTTCAATCCTGTTCAGTGAAGCTGTCATGGTAGGCACCATCTGATCCTGACGTCTCTGCACAGTCGTGAGCACATTGGCCGTTACCCGGGCTGGTTCCCAATGAACTTCCATCTGTAAATCTTGGGGAAATTCGATTAGTGGCACATCCGAGGAGTCACCAAGGCCTTCCTCCATTCCAGTGTCCATTGCGGCCCTGGATGCTGCCTCATGCTGCCACATTTCTGATAGGGCTTCTTGCAGCCTGGCTTTGGCTGCATCTAGCTCTACTATGGGGAGAGGATAGTTGGAGCCTAACTCAATTCCTGCAGCTTGCAGCACAGATGCAGGTGCATTCCACGGGTGGTGTATCCATTCTGTTGGCAGCCTTGCAAGTTCAGGAAGCCACCGTCGGACGTATTCCCCATGTGGATCGAACTTGTAGCCTTCAAACTGGTAATGCATGATAGATTCACACAAGAAAGCATCAGTATTCACTACTATTTTTCATCACCGAATTGTCTCTTTTTTCTATAGAAATTAATAGTTGCACATACCTGAGGGTTGTCAATGTGGTCGAGCTCTCGGCTATCAGGGAGAGAGCCAGAGATGTACTGCCAACCTAGTGCGTCACTCTCTAGATCAGCATCCAGTAAAGTGTCCCAAAAGTATTTCATCCCCCATCTCCATGGTAGTTGAAGGACCTTGACAAAAAAGCTTGACACCACCACACGTATACGATCATGTAACCACCCTGTCGCCCACAGCTCCCTCATGCCGGCATCAACAAGAGGGTAACCAGTCCTTCCCTGGCGCCAAAACTTGAATGTGCACTCATTGACGATCCAGGGAAAAAATCTGAGGTGTGCAAGGAGGGGTTTCTCATGGCTGCATGGATGGTTGAAGCAAAGATACCGTGAGTACTCCCGGAGACCAATGGATCGGAGGAACAGGGTGCAGCTCTCCTCGGCTGCGTGGTTGCCCTCGTTGCTCCATACGAGTTGCTTCATTCGAACAAGGTGGAAGACCTTGCGCACACTCAGCTCACCAAAATGCAAGTAAGGTGATAGGAGGGAGGTGTTTGCGCTATCTGCTTTCTTGCGATTCACTGAGTAGTCAAACAAAGGGCCATTCAGGAAGGCGGTTAGCGCCTTATCTGCGTTCTGCCAGCCTGGTGACCATGCTCGTGCGAGAAGCGCATTGCTTCCCCTCTCGGACTCATCCTCGAAGATCAGATCGTCTGATGGGCACATTGATAAGTCACCTGTTGATTTTATTTTGTCAGTAAATCAAGTGAGTACATTCCGGTATCAACCTGTGCTGCAGTGCTTGTTAGAATCAAAATATTACTCCATGATAAGAATACAGAAAGTTGAACATTTTAACTCTTTAAGATTTATAGACTTTATGGATGCAAAATTGTACTACTGTGATTCACCATGAACCCAAGATGTGACCCCAGCACATGCTCTGAACTTTATAAACCATAACGCTTGAAATATGGCAATCACCTGAGTTGATCTTCTTAGGGGGCAGCAGTGGTGCGGGGGGATCATACGGCATGCTGAGGCACCTGTTCCAGAACGGCATGAACATGTTGAACGGATTGCCTTCATCGTCGTTGACCTCCCAAGGATCATACAGAAGATCCGCATTGAAAGACTGCACGATGATGCCCTCGGCCGTGAGCATCTCCTTCAGCCTGTGGTCCCTGACCAGCGAGATTGGATCTGAAAAGATGGACGTGACACAGTAAACGTTGAGTTAGATGAGGGCATGGTGCCTTCTGTGCGGGAACAGATCATCATATGGTATCTACAGTGAGGACAAGCAATTAACTGAAACTGTAGTGGAAAGTGCATATGCGTAAGTGCCAATATAGCTACTCACTGAATCAGTTGGTTAGTGGCTGCAAGAACTTTTGGCAATTAATTAAGGACTTGCCCGAAATGTTCATAGTTACTTAATGGGGAAAGCATAATCGCAGATTGCCAAATTGGGAATCGCTACTCCAGTTGACATGTAGAGGTTTGTTGGACTCAAAGACCATGACTGCCACACACTGGGAAGGACAATAAATTAAGATATGATATGATAATTTAGTAGAACTGATCTGGTTTAACTTGGAACACATCAGACGTAAGCCGAAATAAGGAAAAGGTAACTTGGATTACGTTCCTATAAAAAATAACTTGTTACTTTACATCTACCTAAGCTAAGTTCAAGTTAATTTGGATAATCAGCAGCTGAAAACTTGGCAAGAAGGGAGATCTTGGCGTTGAAGAGCTTTTTTTTTCTTGTTTAGATTAGAGAACACGCATAGTACTAGCAAACACAGGCATATTTCAACCGAAAGGAAGCAAGCAAAGCAAACCGTAGAGATGGTTGAAGAAGAGGTGCGTGGCGCCGGTGTCGCGGACGAGCTGGAGCAGCGCGACGACGGCGTCGGGCGACCTCCGTGTGACGAGCTTGCCGGCGCCGAGGCGGTGGAGCGAGGCCTCCAGGTGCTTGAGGCTCTGGCTGAGCCACCACCGCGACACGCGTCCCGGGAAGTAGGGGCCGTCCTCCTCCGGCGACCAGACGTACGCCGGCACCACCTCCCCGGCGGTGCGCGCCGCCGCCGCCAGCGCCGGGTTGTCCTCCACCCTGAGGTCCCTTCGGAACCAGACCACGCTCTTCATCCCGGCGGCGTCCCCGCCGCACATAGACGAGGACGAGACCGACATGGCCGGTTACCAATCCAATCCTATCCTGCCCAAGAAACCCCGGATCAAGGGGACGTCGGTGAAACCATGTAGCCAAGAAGAACCTTGGCACCTCAGGCTCGGGCTCTCGAGATTCCCGGGCACAGTGGAGCTGCTTGCGCTGGATTGGATTGGGTTAGGTGATTTTTTTTTTCGGCGTCCTCGCAGCGAGCGTAGGCGCACGAGCCGGAGCTGGTGCAAATGAGTGTATTTTTGCGTAATTTTCTGGAGTATTATTTGATTGTTTTTTGTCTGGTGTTGTTGCGGGCGGCGGGTTTTGGCCGTGCACTTCTGGTCCAATGGAGTGGGAGGCTGTGGATATCGGGATTGCTTGGTTGGGTTTCATCTAACTTTTCCTCTCGTCCATTTATCTTGGTGACCATTCTCCTCCTTCCCGGCCCCGATAATATTCCTTCGGTTTGTGCCAATCTTATTTGCAAGAAATCAAGCGAGCATCGAAGGTTCCAAACAAAATCCGGCCCTCCGATCGTCTAAGGGGCTAATAGTGATAGGACATCACATCTACGAAATACAGCCAATCCTAAGCTTTTCAAGTTGATACCATATTCTATTTTTAAAAAAAGTTGATACCATATTCCATACATGATTTACTATCCCTGTAGCAGATCCTTACTTATATTCCAAAAAGAAAAACTGCTACCCCCTTGGTCCCTAAAATAGCTGGGGTGTAAATTTAGTCAATACAAAAATTATTTCTAAATTTGATCAAATTTATAAAATGAAAGATCTACAACTATGATACCGAATAAATACTCGCTCCGTTCTAAAATATAAGATGTTTTAGCTTTTGTGAAGCGAATGTATCTAGACACCTTTTATATGTAGATTCACTCCGAACTTACACATCAAAAGGCGTCTAGATACATTCGATTCGCAAAAGCTAAAACATCTTATATTTTGGAACCGAGAGAGTGTATCATAAAAATACACTTTATGGTGAATATTGTAAAGTATAATTTGTATATGTTCTAAGAATGAGTATTGCCCTCCCACGGGTGCCCCCCCCCCCCCCCCCGCCCTACTAGGCGCCTATGTGGATATAAGTCAAGCAAAGTCTAGTCAAGCACTTCGTGAAGGAGATATGCCCTAGAGATAAATGATAAATGATGTTTATTATCATATCTCAATTAATTCATATAATAGTTTTATACCATGCTATAATTGTATCAAGCGGAAACATTGGTACACTTGTGGTATGTAAAAAAATCAAGTCCCTAGTAGGCTCTTTACAACTAGTTCATTGGACAACTGATGATCAAGGTTTTCTGATCATGGAGCATTTATGTCAATTGACAATGAAGTCATATCATTAGTCAATGATGTGACGGACAAGATTACCCAATATAAGTATTGTAACTCGATCAAGTCACATAGTTTATTGTTGCAATAATTAGGAAACAAAGTGATCTTCTCCTTAGACAGTGAGATCATATCTAATCACTATCACCCAAGTTTGCTTTGACAACATCAACCGTCACACCATAACATGGTGACCATAAAGGTATTTATCAAGTATTCCAAGAGATATGTTGAGGCGTATGCATCAAGATCGGGATTTGTTCTCCCGCGTGATAGGAAGATACACTGAAGTGACCCGACCTGGTAGGGATCCAAGTCCTTGTGCTTTTTAGTGCTAGCCCTGGATCGACTCGCTAGCACACATAGTTCAGGATGTAATATCACGAAACAGAGGTCATGATTCTATTACATCAAATGATCCATAACATAGTCTCTTACAAGTTGCATAGCAGAAGGGCTAGCTCCTCACAAACAAAGTTCAACAAAAGGAAGACTAATAAAAGATAAGGAGCTCCATTCAAATGCCACAAGCGAAGCATGCTGAGTGGAGACTCGTGACCCTAACTTCATACCTCACTCCTCTTCTGAGTAACCTGCAACATGATAGGTTGCAGCCACGAATGGTCAATACATTGAATATATTAGCAAGCACCACTAAGCCATTTTACTATTCTTATCATTCAATATCAAAATTTAATCGACGGTCGTGGATCTATGGCCAACCTGAAAAAATCCAAGGTGTTCCAAATCTATTGTCTCGACACCATGACTCCGAGATTTCTACACCATGACTCTGAGGTTTTCTACACCATGACTCTGAGGTTCCTACACCATGACTCCGAGGTTTTCTATACCATGAATCTGAAGTTCCTACACCATGACTCCATGGTTTATATGAAGGGTTTCACAGCAGAAAACAAAAAAATTCCTACGTTGGAACCTCCTAAATTGCCCAAGATCTATCTATGTAGTAATGCGGTAACGGCCGAGCGTATAGAATACATACCTTTGTAGACCATACGCGGTTAACGTTCCGAGGGGAACGTGGTTGAAGTACTCGAACTCGTAGCCGACCTTAAGGTCGCGATGCTCCTCGCAGGTCACCCCTTGCTCCTTCTTCATCGTGCAGCAGCTCTGGCTCACGACATCCAAGGTGCCTCAAGTGAGGCCCCTCGTGGTTTTGTACACATACGGTGTACGGCGATGACCTCCGACTCCTTGATCCCTGCCGGGAGTGCGGAAGTAGATCTCCGGCTTGGAATCCCTACAGCACAACAACGTGCTGCAGGTGCGGTGTCTCTTGCTCGGACAGTCCTTACTTGGGACCGTGCCAATGCATGGAGACGAGAGAGAGAGGGAAGGAGAAAGTCAACTAAAGGACTTCTCTAAATATTGGTGTGTCAATTCCCACCCATGGGCACCCCTTTATATAGGAGGAGGGGTGTGCCCTCCCATTTGGGTTTCCCATGTGGGACTAAACAAGGGAGAGAGGGGGGAGGCGCCATGGGCCTCATGGGACAGCCGGCTAGGGGTAGGACCCACCCCATGCACAGCCCTAGGCTGGCCGGGTGGGCCCCCTTGAGGCGGCTAGGCCTTGGCCCTTTGGCCCTTGGCCCTTCTCTCCTTCGGTTTTCCCTCATGGGCCCTTTTTCTCTAGGAAGTTTGGCCCATTAATGGAATACCCCTTCAAATTAGATTTTAATATTATATTTAATATTAATTACATTAATTAATATGTAAATACATATTACAAAATCCGACTTGACCCAAAACACCTTTCGATTTCCTCCGAACGACTTCGGATCTTTCCTGGAACGATTCTGGTTCTCTCACGGAACTTCTATGGTTTCCTTTTCTCTTTCATATGGTGATTCCAACTTACAGAGGATGTCTAGCTCATCGTACCCTTAAGTGTATTTCCCCATGGCTCGGGAATGGCACAAACATGATCTCCATCAATGATGAATAGCGGGACCGGGATGCCCATAATGACCCCTATGCATTCCACGATGATAATGTTGTTTGAACCGTAAACAGTAATTTCCCATTCCCTTTGCCACTTGATACCCAGTTTACTCGAGATTTGATCTACGGTATCTCCATACCTTTGTTCGATTTCGTTACCGATGAACTTGCTTTCTCGTTTCCGTGTCGTTGCATTCCGTGACCCAGTCACACGGTTACAAGCTTCATTAATGCAACATCACCGAGATGACCACATATGTATCTATCCGTTACATGGATTGGCAAATCCTGGTCTTGATATGTACTCCTCTACGCGCTCCTTTGGGAAACCTGAGTATCACCTTTTCGATCACCCAGACACGGTGTGATACTTGATAACCATCTAAGCTCCCTCCAGAACGGTGATTTGCATTATCTCACAGTCTAAGGACATGTTGCGAGGTTTCCTTAGTTTTATCGTTAATGGTGAACTTTGTAACTAGATCTCATTAAGATACAACTGGTTGGGTTGTTTGTCTATCACATTATTCAACTAATGATGTGACCTTATTGTTAGTTGGCATAAATGCCCATGATCTTGAAACCCTAGATCATCATCATTACCAATGAACTAGTTCACTAGAGGTAACTAGAGACACGGTTTGTTTACATACCACACGTGTATTAACGTTTCGTATTAATACAGTTATAGCACAATATGAAACTATTACGAACTAACTGAGATATGACAATAAAAGCTTATTTATTATTTGCCTCTAGGGCATATATCCTTCAGTCTCCCACTTGCACTAGAGTATAAATAATCTAGATCGCATTTTACTCATCATAAACCATAACACATATGCGTTTATTGATCATGCATGCTTATGGAAAACGTCATGTCCATGTTTTGTTTTACTAGATCATTATGTCTTTGCAAATCGTTAATGTCTTCCTAACTTTGACATTCATACCATTATCTCATAATGGGTTGAAGTATTCGTTTGGCGACAAAGTGAGACTTTGTTTCTAGTATTTATAATGACGGTCGTTTTCATTGTTGTCATCTAAACTTTGAAACACACTTTGCAATCCTTTGTGTATATACGACAGTTATGGCAGTAGAACGAGGCCGGTTTCTAGGAGCCTACAGTGACTTTAGATCAACCTCGAGGGTTTTTTCATGGGCACTATGCCCCAGGACACATCATTCTATGTTAAAAGCAAACTATCCCTGCCATAACAATATACATCACATCAGATGGAGCCTTTATACTTCTATATCTATGTAGATCCTAGTGCATGAAATGCAACTATGCCACTTACTTTGCTTCTTGCCATTTAAGTACAAACTTAATTCTGGTTCAGTGATTAACTCAAGAATCACTTCAAGACATGTTCTTACAGTTAAGAGCTTGTCCTTCCAACCAGAACTTCGGGTCACATTACGTCGAGTATACAATATGGTTGTATTGAAGAACCTATGACTGAGGCATATGGGATGCAACACATCTCTTTCTTCCTTTCTAACCATCGTTGTAATACTAAGACAATGCTTCATATAGTAAGAAATTCTCTTACCTTGTTCCATTCTGAACTTCTTCAGAATCTTGCTTAGGACATTCTGAACATTTTCAGAATCAAGTCCAAGAAGCATTCGACAATCAATGTTTATTAAACTCACCAATCTATCTTGATAGATCTCATTGTTTAATAACTTCAACTTCATTCCAATTTATCTACTTAAATGTTATTAACACCAATCACATCATTCACATATGTTGTCCACATATCCTAGAATGATTTCATGCTGCCACTCAAATATGGCATCCATATTTGGGATCCAGGGATTTCACTTAGCTCCCACTCAAAATATGTCTGATACATATTATGATTCAGCTAAGCCACTTAGCTCCCACTCAAAATATGTCTCTTACATATTAAGATTTTGCCAAGCTAATTAGATCCCACTCAAATGCAGGTCCTATCGATAATCTTGGACATTTCAAAATTCTTTGATCATCATCAAATTGAGAATTCCAGCTACGATATTCCAATATCCATATATTGCTAGTGTAAATCCAATAGACTCAAGCATCACTACATTTGTAGTCAACTCCTTGAATTTGTCCATACTTTGTGACAAATCGAGCTTTACGTCTTTCATTAAGTTTCATTTCCTTCTTATGACTTTGAAGTCATTCAGAAATATCAAGTAAACTTTTTTTACTTAATAAGATCAAGTAACATATTACTTTGCAATCTTAAAAGTAACTTAATATAGGATTTTATGACTCCTGGTCATTCTCACACTTAGGTCCATCACGCTTCTTTGTAATTCGTAGGTATTTCTTGTTCAAAACATGACCAGTGAATCAACAATATAATTCCACAAACTTGTAGAATATATAGTTGAATCCTACTTTCTTTAGTAAAAGTATTCACTGAAACTTTTATGAATTATCATTAGTTTCTCCTCTATTTGTAGAGTTCGGTTTCACGAAACAAATTCCGCTGTGCCACTCAACAATTCGGAGGCAAGGTCAAATACCTTGTTTTGATCTTTTACTTTCTTCCACCTATATCTTCATCAAGACATGCCAACTTTGGACAACAGCAGGTTTGCCCCTTTTTGGAAGATGTATTCATAGTTGCCTAAGAATACGCTACAAAGACTTGTTTATTTGCAATGATTTCGAATTGTCGAAACCTCTAGAAACTCGAACATGCCATAACTCTTATGGTGTTGTTTCCACGAATTCTTTTTAGATGTTCCTTTGTATTTCAACCGAGTGTTTGCTCATTTCGATCTCAAACTCTAAACGATAACGATAACCCCTATAGGAGATAATATTATACCATATGTATCTAATACACAATGATTATGATATTTAGACATTTCCATACACTTTGAAATTTGCCTATTATCATAATTTGTGAAACCTCTTTCACATGTCCTTTTATGCCAAAATTAACTTAAATACTTTAGTCATGTCGATCAAATCGAAGAGACTTTGTATTCTTGTTAAGTCAATATCCTCCTTTACTTTGCAATCTTTTGAACAATTCAAAACAATTTCAAACTTATGTTTCATTAAGTAAATACGCCTATTCACTTAAGTCCACAATTAAGTGTGAAATAATGATTTCCATTATTTGTTGAAAACACAATACATCACTATGTATAAGTTTCAATATTAAGTATGAATAATGATTTCCACTATCTTATTGAAAATATGAAACATCGTTATGTATAAAGTTCAACATTTCTTCGCATATCACCGTTTTACCAGAATACGGAGTTTTAGTCATTCTGCCCAACGAGGCATGGTTTTGCAGAGTCTCTAGATTAAGAATCTAAGACCCCGATCTTCATTTGTAATGAAGAACATGGAATAACCAAAATGACTTAAACTATAGTGCCATATCATAATTAAACTTTGGATATCGTTTAGCATTCTAATCCTTTATAAATGCTTAAACTATTATCATTAACATAGTGATGAGAATAACTCATTTATAATCGTAATGCGACCATAAAGGTATTATTCATAAGAACAATACAACTGGCTTGTAACTTATTCATATGAACAATCGTCTTACTAAAAGCAAGACACACAAACAAGGATTACAAAATTATATTCAAGTCCACTAATCCAAATGATAATCTTTTGAGGAAAGGGGTGATGTCGGCCATCAACTACTTTTCTTGTCGTCATCAAGCCACATTGCCTCAATCCTAGCAATTCTCAAGCAGACCATCCTATTTTCACAAAACGGGACAAGTATCCAATACTTATATAAACTATAATGAGTTTTGTAAGAATTACATTTATAACTTTGTATATCTAACATATACCCTTTTTCATTCATGACCTCCATTGCAATCAAGCCCTTCTGAGAGCATAACTCTAATGCAAGATTTCTAAGTGTTTCTCCACATATTCCCTTTTTCATCCATCATGGAAGAAAGCTCATCCAATGGCTCATACTTTATGTGCTTGATCTTGTAGAATACAAGATTGTAATCCAATTCTCCATCAAATGGAGAATGGCTCATTGGATGATTACGGAGAACACACAAACATTGCGGAGTCATCAGATTATCTCCTAATGGTCACTGTATCAAGAAGAGAAGATCACCTTTTACGAGGATATCCCTCAGGCGTGGGTATTAATCTATCAAGTTGGACCCTTTTGCTAAGTTCCACATCAAGCAACAAATTTCCCATGGTCGCAAAGGACCTCAATGGGATAGGCCATGATCTACTAAGATATTTGCAAACAGGCATCTAGACTAAGTTCATAATATGAGTTCAATCCTAATTGAGCTCCCACTAAAATTGTCATCCCCTCGACGATTTTAGTGATCACATGATCCCAATCCTCTACACCTCCCCTAATCGTCATGGCCATCAGTGCAGCATCAAAGGTAGACATTTCCCAATGTCAATCACATCAACCATGTGACTCATGCTCGACCTTTCGATCTCTTGTGTTCTGAGGCCATGTCTACAAATGCTAGGCTCGCCAAATCTAACTTGTGTGTATTCGCTGTGCAACATGTCTTACACCCACTGTATGCGAATGTAGATATGTCTAGCCCCTGATCGTCATGGCCAGCTTCCTAACAACAAACTTTCTTGGTGGTGCACACACAAGGGGAACACTATCATTGGAATTATTTAGGGATGATCTTATTTGCTACCGTTGAGTATCTAATACTAGCACATAATAATATATAAAATAGGTATCAACATCACATGTAAATTTGTGATATGATATGGTCCTTCTCCTTGCGCCTTGATCTCCATCGAGCGCTCTGGCATGATCTCCATGTTGCCCCTGGTTTGACGCCAAGTCCACGACGCCACCACCCGGTCGTCCATCAGAATGATGGCTATTACTACTTAACTTAGTAACATAAAAGTAAACTACTTTACCTTCGTAACGACCAATACCATATCATAACACAATCCCTCCTGCAAAATAAAGTTAGACGACTCTACTTTATGTTTTGCAAGTTTTACGTGATTGTTAGGGCTTTCGCAATAGAACTGTTTCTAATCTACGAACTTTCCAACCACAACATGGATCCAACAGTTGTCTCTACTACACCCCTTTCGGGGCCCTCCGTTGTAAATACTATATCAACTATTGAATGAGAGACAGACACCTGCTAGCCACTTATACGGAACAAGCCGTATGTCGAGCGTGGAACCAGTCTCACGTATGAATACGCGTAAGGTCGGTCCGGGCCGCTTCATCAAACAATGCCACGATATAACAAGTACACGTTAGAGGGTAATAACTAAGGGATCAATGCCCGCTCAAAATTTGTGCGTACTAGCCGTACATCACTCCTACGCATAGATCGGCTCTGCCTGAAGGGTTCCGCAGCATAAAACAAAAAAAAATCTACGTTGGAACCTCCTAAACTGTCCAAGATCTATCTATGTATTAATGCGGTAATGGCCGAGCGTATAGAATACATACCCTTGTAGACCGTACGCGGTTAACGTTCCGAGGGGAACATGGTTGAAGTAGTCGAACTCGTAGCCGCCCTCAAGGTCGTGATGCTCCTCGCAGGTCACCCCTTACTCCTTCTTCATCGTGCATCATCTCTGGCTCATGACATCGAAGGTGCCTCAAGTGAGGCCCCTCGTGGTTTCGTACACATACGATGTACGACAATGACCTCCGACTCCTTGATCCCTACCGGGAGTGCAGAAGTAGATCTCTGGCTTGGAATCCCTGCGGCACAATGGCGTGCTGCAAGTGTGGTGTCTCTTGCTCGGACAGTCCTTGCTTGGGACCATGCCAACGCATGGAGACGAGAGAGAGAGAGAGGGAAGGAGAAAGTCAACCAAAGGACTTCTCTAAATATTAGTGTGTCAATTCCCACCCATGGGAACCCCTTTATATAGGGGGAGGGTGTGTGCCCTCCCCTTTGGGTTTCCCATGTGGAACTAAACAAGGGAGAGAGGGGGGAGGTGATGACCCACAAGTATAGGGGGTGTATCACATTATTTTCGATAAGTAAGAGTGTCGAACCCAACGAGGAGCAGAAGGTGCTGGCTAGTGGTATGGATCAGGAATTCTCTGCAAATACTTAGCAAACGGATTTTTAGGTTTTTTTTGATAAAGCAAGTAAATAAAGCACGAGTAAACAAAAGACAATAAGAATAAATGCAGCAAGTGGCCCAATCCTTTATGCAGCAAAGGACAAGCCGATTGTATTACTTAAGATGACCAAACGTTCTCGAGGACACATGGGAAGACTGTCAAGTGCTTTCGCTTCATATAGTTGATTAATCTTCTTTAGCTTGCTAAGTGTTGTGTGGGTGAACCTGTGCTAATGTACCTACCTTCCTAGGACTAATACATACTTGTGATTATACCCCTTGCAAACATCCGTAAGTACAAGAAAGTAATTAAGGTAGAAACCTAACCACAGCTTTAAACTCTAAGACCCTTACGTCCCTTGTGCAATGGTTTTCTAATGGGGGTTTAGGTTTCTGTCACTCCGGCAACCCCTACGATTAGTAGCCAAATACACAATGCATTCCCCTAGGCCCATATAGGTGAAGTGTCATGTAGTCGATGTTCACATGACACCACTAGAAGAAGTAGACCACAACTTAAATATCAAACTATTGAATCTTTCTCAACACAACTCCATTACTAACAACATGACTTCTCCCATGTCCTCAAGAACAAAATGAACTACTCACAAGACATTATATGGATCATGACCAGAGATGGAATAATGATGTATAACAATCTAAACATAAACAATAATTCAATGGTTCCACTCAATAGCATCAACTACAAAGAGTAATCAACACCGGGAAAGTTTCCCCTAAGAACTAAGCAAGATTCAACCCAATTGTTACGGCAATATGGAGATGGTGATAAGGGTGCTAATGGTGATGACGGTGGTGATGATGATGATGATCCCGATGAAGTCCAGCTTGATGGTGGTGTTGATGGTGACGATCTCCCCTCTCCGAGAAGGAATTCCCGGCAAATCATGCGCTAGAGATCTTTCTCTCGGTGTTTTCCGCCCTTGAGAGGCGTAATCTTCTGTGGTTGCCCCGAGTATTAGGGTTTCGGAGGATTATATCGCCAGAGAGGAGAGGTGGGCGTATGCCACACCACCTGGTGGCACGACCTAGGCTGGCCTGTGCCAGGGGGTGGTGTGGGCCCCCTGTGGCCCATCTCCACTCCTCCTTCTAGCTTCCTTCGTATTTTGGAAAAATAGGATTTTCCGTATATTTTCCTGGATTTTCTGATCTACACGTATTTTGCCTCCAAACATCACCTTTTCTATCAGAATCCTGATTGCAGCGGTCCATGCTCCAAAAGTCATCAACCATGCAAAAATAGATGAAATAACATAAGTATCATCTCTTAATATGAAATATATCAATGAATAACAGTGAATTATGATATAGAATATTGATGCAAAATAGACGTATCAACTCCCCCCAAGCTTAGACTTCGCTTGTCCCCAAGCGAACTGAGCTCAATAAACATGACCTCAGGTTTATGGAGTGAAGAGTCGATAAAAAGAATACGGACAAGAAGCATCACATTCATCAATACATAGATCATAATAGAAGATAACTCACTATTATATAACTTAACTTGTAATAAGTAAAGGAAACATAATAAAGATACATAAAGTGAATCATAATTGGTAATGGCAAACTTAGCTCTTGGTCGAAGAATAGTTGATAATTTTCTAGAGTTCACAAATAATTGGTTTTCAATGATAGCTTTTAAAGTAGTAGACACCAAGATAAGAGCAATGTGGAAAACAAGGAACATAAGAAACATGCTTGAATAAATCATCATATGAATGAATGAAACACAACAACTCAAAATACTTGCTAAGATAGAAGGGAATAGGTTTACCGACTCAACTAAGAAGTAAAAAAAGGCCCTTCGTAGAGGGAAGCAGGGATTTCAAGTTTCATAAAGAGCTCCCAAAAATTATGATACTTATTATCTTTCAGCTCTCATTGCCCCTATCATAGGCATCTTTAGGTGGTTAAGGTTAAAGTGATCAAATACGAGGATATGCTTGACAAGTTGTAAATTGAGAATCTCATGTCCCTTGAATACGAGGGCCGCTCATCATGCTACTCAAGTTTAGTCACCGGTAAGTTCTTGTCGTCATAAGCATATGTGTATCATAGAGAACCGCTAACGGGGTACCCCTTGCCCGATGATACGGAAGAATCCCCATATCAAAATGACAAGGCAAGCAGACAACAAACATCTCATTAATCTTCTTATTTACCATGGGAATATGGTGCTTTTTTTATCTCTTTCCTCTTTTCATAATCTCTTTTTTCTTTTTCTCTTTTTTCTCAATATCGAACTCTTTTTTTATAATAAGAATGCTTCATAGATGCTCATTATGGTTACGCTGCAGGTTTCCACCATGTCAGCATGGATTAGACCAGCGGCCCAGGCGTTTCTCTAACACACATTCATAACTCCATGGACTTACAAGCTCCCCTTTCATTTCACACCGAAAACATCCATAGACAAAATAACATGATATCAACTAGGTACAAAGTACCAGTGCAATGTTGAAAGCATTCCCCATGACAGCATGGTTCTGCTAATTCACAACTTACAAAGCGCAAGCATATACGCAACATAGATGGGCACAATGGTTCAAGTTTATTAAGTGCTAGAAATTAAAGTGTGCCATCAAGTTCGTGAGAGCTTTAATCACTAATTTTCACATAACAAGTTTAATTTGGAAGGTAGATAAAAACATGAATTTACTTGGAATAGCAATAATGCTAATAGGTAAGTATGGTGGACTCAAATGGCATAGGTTTTGGTTTTTAGGAGGTGGATGCACGAGAAGTAATCCCTCTCAATACAGGTTTTTGGCTAGCAAGGTTGGGTAGCAAGTATAAGAGTTGAAGGAAACAAACAAACATACAAGTGATAAAGACAAACATGCAATCTTCCTTGGAAGCACAAAAGATCTTAACTAGAGAATACTAAACTTATGAGCAAATCAAGAAATAAAGATGATGAAATTATATTTCTTTAAGAGTACTTCTATCTTTTCATTCAACTCTCAAAAATAGTGTTGCTACTGACCGAGCCAAGTTTGCCAAAACCAACTAAATTAACTCAATGATCCCAAAGTGATACCAATACTAACAACAAGATCAATCATATAACCACGAATTCAAAACTAATATAAGCTATGCAAAAGAGTAAATGATAGAACTTCTCATTAATATTCCATAACGGCAACTCACACCAAGGGATACATATCTAACGAGAGAGGGGACACTTCCATAATGCAAACCATCCTACATGATAACTTCTCTATTCATGATATGACTCTACTAAAAAGGTAAAAAGATAGAAGATAGTGATGTGATACCGTGGCACTTCCCCAAGCTTGGAACAAGACAAGGGGATGCCAAACCTGATGACGAATTACTCCTTCGGTGGTGGTGGTGTTCTTTCGATGAGCTCTTTAATCAGTTTCCCTAAGTCCTCAATCTCAAAGGTGAGAGTACGAATCAACTCCGAGTTGTGCTCGATACAGTGCATGATCGTATCAGATTATGGATCCCAGCTCTTGCGATTCTTTTCCCACTCTTCCTCCTTTAAGTCTTCTTTCCCTGCATGGCTAGAACGAGGCAAGTCCCAATTGGAGGGTAATTTCTCCTTGGGCATATTCTGGTGTTGATGCTTATGGATACGGGTATGGAAAGGATTCTTGGTGCATGGAGGAAGTGACCAAGGATCTGAACAGTGATGAGGAGGCTTCCCTCTAATTGACATAGTCCTGACAGGGTTTGCCACCACTCCAATGCTTGCAATGGTAGTGCCGGTGTGCATTGCCTCGTCTTCATCTTCACTCTTGATCTCCTTCTCCTTCCCGGGGTCTTGGAGATCTTCCTCCATAGGCTCCTTTCCTTTATCCTTGGCGTACACTATTGTGCTTCTAAACTTTCAAAGATAGTTCCTGGCAGAAATAGATCAAAACGAAAACACGACGAGAACATGATATACGAACCTCGGGGGATCAGGGGATTATATATTACGAAGTTTCACAACAAAAGGAAGGTACTGGGAGAAAACGAGTCGAGGACAGAGTCCGGAGTGGCCACACCACCTGGTGGCGTGGCCAGGGGTGGGCCCGCGCCACACGGTGGTGTGAGCCACCTTGGCTCCGTCTCCGTCCCTCTTTCGCTTCGTAACTTTCCTTATTGGCTAAAAACTGCAAAAATATAGTTGGATGGTATTTTCATGGAACTTTTCTTACTAGAACTATTTCCTATTTGAAAACGGACTCTGCAGGTCTCTGAATTTGGTATTTAGTGGATTATTCCGGAGTCACCACTTGAATAAAATCAATATCTTCGTCTTCATACACTTATTGTGAGTCATGAAACCTTTCTCTTCCTTACTACACCATTATCTCCACTACCTGGAAATTTCTTTCACACAAAACTTCACACAATTCTCATTAGCAACATTAGTATAAGTGAAGTGATAAAACCTTTTGAGTTCAACTTCAACTGAAAACCATCAAAACATAAGCTACTGTAGCAAATCCTTCCGAAAACCCAAAAAGAATTCAAAAAGGAAATCGAATAAAGAAGCAAATGCAAGAATGGCAAAATTTGTCAAAACAGACCAGCAGGTAAAGATCAATTTTTTCAAAAATATTTTGTTGCTCAAATCAAAAAGTTCAAAACTAACGAAAGTTAAATAACAACCAGAAGCACAAAAAATTACAGCTCAATCCGACATACATAGATATCTCACGAATTTTTACGGTGAAGCATAAAAATCTGTTTCGGGATAGCAACTTCCCCAAATATTACTTCTCTCTCATTAGAGGTTGATCTTGACACAAAAACCAAACAAAAAGGAAAAAGAGATGTTATTACTGAAGTAATAACTTCCAAGACTCAAAGAAACAAAAACAAACTGAAAGCAAAAATAAACTAGGTTGTCTCCCAAAAAAGCTCTTTCTTTATAGTCATTAAGATGTGCATGATAATTTTGATGATGCTCATATAAGAATATGAATTGAAGTGAAAGAGAGCATTAAGAAGAAAAAATACACACGTTTAAGTCTAACCCACTTCCTATGCAAGGGAATTTTGTAAACAAACAAGTTGTTGAAACCAGAAACTGCTAGCATAGGAAGGCAAAAGAAATACAACATAAAAACTTTCAGCATAAAACGAGGAAACTTGATATTGTTGAGATGCATAAGAACACTTTTCCCTCTCTCACAGTAACTTTCAGTATCATGCATAAACTTAACAATAAAACTATCACAAGAACCATCGTAGCAATGATCGCTTATTCTAACGGAAAACACAAGAATACTAGTTCTCACAATTCTACTTTGTGAAACAATATTAGGGATATCCTTACAAAGGATAGTGTGTCCCTCTTCTACGTATTTAGTAACAAATTCTTTCACATTTGCTATTATAGGTTCATCATCCACTTGTTCATCAGGTTCAATAGCTTTATTTGTACTTTCATTAACCATACTAGCTATCATAGAATGTTCCTTTATCTTAACTGGGAAAGGCATTTTCTCAATATAAGGTTCAAGCAAAACATGATTAGCAGTATAAACTTTAGTATTTCTTGCAGGAACACTCTTAGCAATATCTTTATAAGGTTCATGATACTTATTCCACTTCTTTTTAGGCACTTCAATGTAGGAAGCAAAAGCCTTAAAATAAGTAGCAATAACTTGAGAGTCTAGACCATAAGCATTTTTACTATTTTGAAAGTCATCAGTTCCCATAAAGGATTCAATGCATTCATAATCATAATTTATACCTGACTTTCTACCTTTGTCATTCTCCCAAGCTTCAGCGTTATCTTGAATACGGTCCAGAAGATCCCATTTAGCTTCTTCTTCCATGCGAGTGAATGATCCAACACAAGAAGCATCCAATAAATCCTTATCATGAAGAGAAAGCCTTGCATAAAAGTTATTGATAATAATATTGTTGGGGAGCTCATGAATGGGACATTTGAGCATTAGTAACTTCAATCTCCCCCAAGCTTGAGATGTACTCTCTCCATCAAGAGGCCAAAAGTTGTATATTTGATTCCGATCTTTATGAATCTCACTAGGAGGATAAAATTTTGAATAAAAGAGAGGTACTATTTCCTCCCATTCAAGAGCTTGACCATTCTTCAGCAGCTTATACCATTCCTCAGCTCTTCCTTTCAGTGATAATGAGAATAACTTCTTCTTAACTTGATCTGTAGTAATACCTGCACACTTGAACAACCCGCATAATTCGTGTATAAAGAGCAAATGATCACCGGGATGGACAGTTCCATCCCCAACATAGTAGTTATCCATAACATGATCAATAATTCTTGTAGGTATTTTAAAAGCATCATTCTCAGCAGGTGGTGGTTAATCTACTACCTTAGCAGTGGTAGTAGCATTACCAAATAAGAAACTCAGCGAATTATCCATAATGAAAATAAAGCAACTAACAGAAGTAAACAATACTCACAGTAGAAGTTTCCTTTACCAGTTCCACTCTCCAATAATGCTTCACTCCCCGCAACGGCGCCAGAAAATAGTCTTGATGACCCACAAGTATAGGGGGTGTATCGCAGTATTTTCGATAAGTAAGAGTGTCGAACCCAACGAGGAGCAGAAGGTGCTGGCTAGTGGTATGGATCAGGAATTCTCTACAAATACTTAGCAAACGTATTTTTAGGTTTTTTTGATAAAGCAAGTAAATAAAGTACGAGTAAACAAAAGACAATAAGAATAAATGAAGCAAGTGGCCCAATCCTTTATGCAGCAAAGGACAAGCCGGTTGTATTACTTAAGATGACCAAACATTCTCGAGGACACATGGGAAGACTGTCAAGTGCTTTCACTTCATATAGTTGATTAATCTTATTTAGCTTGCTAAGTGTTGTGTGGGTGAACTTGTGCTAATGTACCGACCTTCCTAGGACTAATACATACTTGTGATTATACCCCTTGCAAACATCCGTAAGTACAAGAAAGTAATTAAGGTAGAAACCTAACCACGGATTTAAACTCTAAGACCCTTATATTCCTTGTGCAATGGTTTCCTAACGAGGGTTCAGGTTTCTGTCACTCCGGCAACCCCTACGATTAGTAGACAAATACACAATGCATTCCCCTAGGCCCATATAGGTGAAGTGTCATGTAGTCGACGTTCACATGACACCACTAGAAGAAGTACACCACAACTTAAATATCAAACTATTGAATCTTTCTCAACACAACTCCACTACTAACAACATGACTTCTCCCATGTCCTCAAGAACAAAATGAACTACCCACAAGACATCATATTGATCATGATCAGAGATGGAATAATGATGTATAACAATCTAAACATAAACAATAATTCAATGGTTCCACTCAATAGCATCAACTACAAAGAGTAATCAACACCGGGAAAGTTTCCCCTAAGAACTATGCAAGATTCAACCCAATTGTTACAGCAATATGGAGATGGTGATAAGGGTGCCGATGGTGATGACAGTGGTGATGACGATGATGATCCCGATGAAGTCCAGCTTGATGGTGGTGTTGATGGTGATGATCTCCCCTCTTCGGGAAGGAATTCCCCTGGTAGAAATCTGTCTGCCAGAGAGATCTTTCTCTCTCGGTGTTTTCCGCCCCGCAGAGGCGGCGTAATCTTTCTATGGTCGCTTCCCGAGTATTAGGGTTTCAGGAGGATTATATACGTCAGAGGGGAGAGCCAGAGGTGGGCCAGGGCGGCCACACCACCTGGTGGTGCAGGCTAGGCTGGCCCGCGCCAGGGGGTGGTGTGCCTCCCGTGTGGCCCATCTCCACTCCTTCTAGCTTCCTTCGTCTTTTGGAAAAATAGGATTTTCCGGATATTTTCCCAGATTTTCTGATTTTCGCGAATTTTGCCTCCAAACAGCACCTTTTCCATGCTCCAAAAGTCATCAACCATGGAAAAATAGATGAAATAACATAAGTATCATCTCTTAATATGAAATATATCAATAAATAACAGTGAATTATGATATAGAATAGTGATGCAAAATGGACGTATCAGGAGGCGCCATGGGCCTCATGGGACAGTCGGCAAGGGGTGGGCTCCACCCCGTGCGCAGCCCTAGGCTGGCCAGGTGGGCCCCCTTGAGGCAACTAGGCCTTGGCCCTTTGTCCCTTGGCCCTTCCCTCCTTCGGTTTTCCATCATGGGCCCTTTTTCTCTAGGAAGTTTGACCCATTAGTGGAATACCCCTTCAAATTAGATTTTAATATTATATTTAATATTAATTACATTAATTAATATGTAAATACATATTACAAAATCTGACTTGACCCGAAACACCTTTCGGTTCCCTTTCGATTTCCTTCGGACAACTTCGGATCTTTCCCAGAACGATTCCGGTTTTCTCACGAAACTTTTCTGGTTTCCTTTTCTCTTTCATATGGTGATTCCAACTTACAGAGGATCTCTAGCTCATTGTACCCTTAAGTGTATTTCCCCACGGCTCGGAATGGCACAAACATGATCTCCATCAATGATCAATAGCGGGATCGGGATGTTGATACATTGCAAATGTATCTATAATTTTTGATGTTCCATGCTTAGTTTTATCTACTATCTTGTGTTTTGTCCACACTTTGGAGTACTTTTCATATGATTTCTTGGACTAACCTATTAACAAGAGCCACAGATTACGGTGCTGTTTTCTGCTGTTTTTGGTTCCAGGAAGTCAGAAAATGAATATTCTCGGAATTGGACGGGACAAAAGCCAAAGTCATTATTTTACCGGGGGACATCTGGAGCCAGAATATGAGACGGAGAGGGGCTGGGGCCTGGCACACCACTGCCACGGCCAGCCTAGCCCACGTCGGGTGGTCCGCCACCTGCACACCGGCCTCTCCTTCCGCCTATATATTGCCTCTGATACGGAAACCCTAAGTACCTGATCAAAATTCCACGAAAGAGTCTTTAGCCACCGTCATCTCCATCCCTAGATTGGGAGGGATCTGAAGCTCTTCCCGGCACCCTGCCGGACAGGGGAATTCACCCTAGAGGCCTTCTTCATCATCATGCAAGCTTCCGGTGTGATGCGTGAGTAGTTCATCTCTAGACTACGGGTCCATGTAGTAGCTAGATGGCTGGTTCTCCTCCTTTGTGCTTTCATGTCTAGATCTTGTGAGCTCCGTTCATGATCAAGATCATCTATTTGTAATTCTGCATGTTGTGTTTGGGGATCCGATGGATATTGAGATGCTATTTCAGATTGATTATTGATTCTATCATGTCTTTGTTATTTGTGATCTTGCATGCTTTCCATTGTTAGTAGCTATCTTGGCCAAGTAGATGCTAGCAACTCCAAGAGTTAGTATTTATGCTCGATAGTGGGTTCATGCCTCCGTAACTGGGAAGTGAAATCTCTAAGGTACTAGATGTGTTGTTGCTACTAGGGAGAAAACAACAATCCTTTGTTCATAGAACAATCATATTGTTTACTTTACATGCAATTCGTAAAGCAATAATCTGTTGCTTGCAACTTAATACTAGAGGGGGTTCGGATGATAACCTGAAGGTGGATTATTAGTCATAGATGTAGTTGGATGGCGGTCTATGTATAATGTTGTAATGCACAATCAAGTCTTAAAGGAGTCAAGATGGTTAGTATATGCTTGTATGCTTTCTCGATGTTTGTCAATTGCCCCGATGTAATTTGTTCACCCAGCATGTTATCCATCTTAAGGAGAGCCACCTCTAGTGAGCTATGGACCCCGGTCCTTTCTTTACCATTCAATCTATCAAACTGTTTACTGCTTTGTGTTTACTTTCTGCAAATTATTACTTCCTTCCATTCGATACGTTTAATCCTCTGTTTTCAGCAAAACCGGTGAGATTGACAACCTCATCGTAAGTTGGGGTAAAATTCTGTGGTTGTGTTGTGCAGGTCTCCATGTTGTTGCTGGCACCGGTAGTGCGCCCTGCTAACATTCAACTAGCTACACCTTTGGGTGTTTCCTTGCTCCTACTGGATTGATAACCTTGGTTTCATACTGAGGGAAAACTTGCTGCTGTGCTCATCATACCTTCCTCTTGGGGTTTCCCAACGAGCTCGATATATTTTGGGCCATCAGATGCCCATAATGACCCATGTGCATTCCACGATGATAATGTCGTTTGAACCGTAAACAGTCGTTTCCCATTCCCTTTGCCACTTGATACCTAGTTCACCCAAGATTTGATCTACGGTATCTCATACCTTTGTTCAATCTCATTACTGATGAACTTGTTTTCTCGCTTCCATGTCGTTGCATTCCGTGACCCATCACACGCTTGCAAGCTTCGTTAATGCAACGTCACCGAGATGGCCACATATTTATCTATCCGACTATCTGTTACATGGATTGGCAAATCCTGGTCTTGATATGTACTCCTCTACGTGCTCCTTTGGGAAACCTGAGTAGCACCTTTTCGATCACCCAGTCACGGTGTGATACTTGATAACCATCTAAGCTCCCTCTAGAACAGTGATTTGCATTATCTCATAGTCTAAGGACATGTTGCGAGGTTTCCTTAGTTTTATCATTAATGGTGAACTTTGTAACTAGATCTCATTAAGATACAACTGGTTGAGTTGTTTGTCTATCACATTATTCAACTAATGACGTGACCTCATTGTCAGTTGGCATAAATGCCCATGATCTCGAAACCCTAGATCATCCTCATGACCAATGAACTAGTTCGCTAGAGGTAACTAGAGACACGGTTTGTTTACATACCACACGTGTATTAACATTTCATATTAATACAATTATAGCATAGTATGAAACTATTACGAACTAACTAAGATATAACAATAAAAACCTATTTATTATTTGCCTCTAGGGCATATCTCCTTCATTATACTCCATGCCTCCGTGGTTTGTACCCCATGTCTCCTTGGATTGTACCCCATGTCTCTGTGGTTTGTACACCATGTCTCCATGGTTGATATCCATGTCTCCGTACTTGATACACCATGTCTCCGTGGTCTCTACTCCATGTCTCTTTGGTCTCTACCTACTTCCCTATTCTTAATTGGGATGACATTTCCCTCAAGGATGTATTTAGCAAAGTTAACATACTACATACATTTGTAACGAAGGCATCAAATTATGGTAGACAAATGACTGTCATGTTCGGGTTTCAAAACATACTCAATTCAATTACATTTATACACATGCATTATATCAAAATAACTAAAAATCATAAGGTAAGATTTGAGGTTAAGTGTAAAGTGAACTTGTCTTAACGGTGGTTGAAGATCACACACTTCCCACAATAATCAATGGTTACACTCCGGGCAATCTATACAATCAATGAATTCTTAATGAACAAAAAAACAAATAAACATATGAAATGCAAGAAATATACGCTATGAAAACAAAAGGATTTATTAAAAATTATTTTCATTACTAAAGTTATGTTCAAAACATTTATTAAAAGGGTTTAGATTCATATCTAAGTAAATTTGTTGTAGACACACCTTTAAATTTTATCCTATGATCATATTGGATAGGGAGTAAAATATAAGCATTTAGCAAAAAGGAACACATTAAAATCATTTTTAGGATTAAAGTTATGCCTATAATACTTAGATGGAAATCCTGTAATATTGGTCAATTTAATATATTCAAAATTTAGAACTAATAGTGGGAAAACATTCTACTTATCACAAGGATTTTAGAGATATATTATTTGCATTATTTGGGCTTGTGGATAAAAACTTATGATGTTTCTAAGTTGTACGGGATTTTCTACAAAATAGCCATCTATTTAACGGGCGAGAGAATCTGTTTCTAAACAGCCAGGACACATGGCAATGCCCTATTGTATGATACTGCTTTGGTTTAGGATTGATCCTAGGCCGTCGGATCTACTTAACAAGGACGACCTAGATCTAGTTGGCTCACGACTCATCTTGAGCCTAGGCTCGTGGCTCGGCGCGCAGCTGGTCTCAGCTCAGACTAATCATGGTTGTTTTGGGTGATCCAACGGCAGGGAGAGGGGAGGTGCTCACCAAATGGCTTCGGTCACCAAAAACAAGACAAGCGACGGAGGGCGGCGCAGAGGTTGATGGAGGCGAGGTTGTGGTGGTCCTCGTTGACCGTAGAGAAGATGACGGTGTTCGTCGCAACACGAGGAGGTCGAGGGTGACATCAATGATGGCTTGTGCTTCCTCGAACAACGTCGAGGCACGAACATAGTGGCGTCGGACAGTGACATTCGGACGTCAACGTTGGTGTTGCTATGCTATGGGAAAAATACGAGCGAGGGTCTGAGAGGCGGGAGCAAGAATAGACAAAAATTGGGCGACACTATGCCTTGGTGTTGGTGGGAACCTCTCGGAGACGATGGCAGGGACTTCGGACTCCGGTGAGGAATTGAGGCAGCCTGGTAGGGAGGGGCCGCGGGGATTTAAGGGGGCATGTTGAATCGGCCTCACAGGCTCGATAAGGAGGAGGGTGTGCATGAAGTGGGGATGAGGGGCTCAGGATCGTGGGGGAGCGGGAGGTTGCCGGGGTAGGGGATGACTAGATGGGGTCGGGCTAGCAGTGATAGAGGGGGATGAGGCGAGCAACCGCGTGGCCGATGTTGGGCTTCTACGCGCCACGTGCGTGGTGGCTAAGGGGATGGGCTGGCTCGAGCTGGCCTATTAGGTTAGGGTTCCTATATTTTTTCTGTTTTACCATTTCACTTGTAGTTTTAGTTTTATAATTCCAAATTGAGTAAAACAGTTTATAATTTTTTGTAAAATCAAAACACACACCAAAATATTATAGAAACTGGTTTTGACCAAAAGTAAAATATCTAAAAATCCGTTTTCTCAAAATGCACTATAAGGCTAACTTGAAAATATAGGAAAATAGGGTTTATGTTTTAAATATAAGAGTAAAAAAAATTGGGTAGTAAAAATATTCGAACAAAGATATTAAATTAACATTCCAAAATTTGAAAATTTTGGGGATGTTACAAACTACCACCCTTAAAAAGAATCTCGTCTCATGATTCGAGAAGGCTAGAAAGAAATGGTTTAGGTTTAAGATAGGCTAGGGTACTACCACCCTTAAAAATGAAGACTCGTATGGGGTTGGTTCTCGAGGGATCGCTTGGCTACAAGTCTATTGGATAGCATCCAAAAGTTATTGTTGCCTAAACTTCTAGTGAATTAAACCAATGAGCTTCATATTATACCTATCCATAAATCTTCTTGATCTGAATGAATGTGATGCACCAGTGTAGAAAATCAAGTGTTGGAGAAGAGATGATCAAAACTTGTGATTTGTTGCATTTGGCACTTCAAAGACCTCTTCCACAGTCACGTGATTCATGTGTCCCTTAGTTAACGGACTGGGCGTGTTCTCATTGAAGCCTCCACCATTCTTCTTCTTTTTTGGGAAGTCTTTTGCAAAGTGTCCCAACTCTTACAATTGTAGCACAATATCTGGCTAATGTCCTTCTCATTGGAGTTGCTGGTTTTTTTTGCCTTGGTGATCATGTCCATTTCCTCCGTACCAATTGTTCCCATTTCTATTGTGATAGTGCTGGTGACGGTCCTTATGCTGGTTGTACCTGGAACTACCACCACTTTCATAAGAAGTGTGTGTTTTTTGGTGAGATCCCGAGTTGAAATTCATGTGGTTATTCTTCCTCTTGCGATTCTCCATTTGAGTCTGCTTGTTCTCTAGAATAATGGCCTTGTCAAATAGCGCTTGATAATTCGGAAGTTAAATAGTAGGCAGCTGAACCACAAGCTTGTCATTCAATCCAGCCATGAATCTCTCTCTCTCTTGGCATTAATGTCCACAACATCTGGTGCATAATGAGCCAGTTGGTTGAACTCATTGATATACTCAAAAACAATATGGTTCCCTTGGTGGAACTTGTGGTGGCTGGTTGTTATTATTACCACCATTATTGTGAAGGGAATATGCCTGAGAGTCAATACTAAAGTAGTTATTATCTTATTCCAAATATATGATAGATGTTTATTTTGCATGCTATAATTGTATTAATTGGAAACATTAATACATGTGTGTTTAATAAACATATATAGAGTTTATAGTTATTCCTTTCATATAAACTAGCTCGTTGATTAACAATATGATCAAGGTTTCCTAATCATGGACATTGGATGTTGTTAATAATGAGGTCACAACATTGGTGGAATGATGTGATGAACATTCACCCAAAATATAGTAATGCGATCAAAGTCATTATGTTTACATTACTATAACATCATGCGAAGTAACCTTAGTCCTTAGACCATGAGATCATGTAAATCACTAACACCGGAAGAGTAACTTGATAACATCAAATGTCACACTATAACATGGTGACAATAAAGGTGGGTTCAGATACTCCGAAAGTGTTATGTAGAGGCTCGTGGATCAAGAGTGGGATTTGTCCATCTCGATGACGGAGAGATATACTCAGGGCCCTCTCGGTTATACCACATTGACATAGCTTGCAAGCAAGTGATAAGATCACTTAGAATGTTAAATCATAGGAACAAGAAAAGAGTACTTGTCAGTAACGAGATCAAACTAGGTATGGGGATATCGATGATCAAATCTCGTACATGTAATATACTGATGTCTGCAAGAGCACAAATCGTTTGTAGCTAGTTTCGAAGTTCAGATATCGATCCCACAGGGAGCCCAAAGGTAAGTGTTTATTGGTGAAGTCTCTGTCACACCCAAAGTTTTCACAGGTCTTCGAGTGAATTGACTGCAAGTGTTGAAATAAGAATAGGGTTTTGATCAAATGCGATAGATTTAAATAAAACTAAAACGTAAACTTCAGAAATATAAAGCATAAAAGTAAAGAATGACTTTGCTTGTTTGTTGTTTCCTACAGATGGCGAAAGAAAGCGCGGGGAAATTCAGTTCATGGTGATAGTGACTGTGCTAGGTGGACAAGTGGTAAATGTAACAATTAGAATCCTATAGATATATGTGTAGGCAAGCAACCCATAATTAGCCGAAACACCTCTTGGTAGATTTCATCCCAACTTCAATAATCCTACTAGCCTTCTACCAAAACCATGGCCAGACACTAGATGATTAAGACCCTTCAGGTTGCTTAGCGATTAAGCTCCTTGGATCAGACTAATGAAATAAGCACAGCGGTTACTCATTATCCTCGAGTCAACTAGCTTTCCATTGATATCCTCGTGTCACCTGAGGGTCGCCGGTCCACCAGCAAACAAGATCTTATCTGTGTAGAACAAGGTATCATGTTGTCTAGGCCCTTAATTTGGACAACAAGCATTAGGCATCCCACATATAGTCAAGCACGCATATTATAGTAATTAGAATCGATCACAAACTAACGGAAAATATATGAAGGCACGTCACATCTCAACAATCCCCTACATCTCCCATTCCTAAGGGAATTACTCACACATGAGAGAAGAACGGATCATCAATATAATTAAATAAAGGGAAAGCGTCTTTCTATTACCGTGGAGATCCACAATAAGAATAGAAAAATATCCAACACAATTCAAGATGGGAAGAAACAATCTCAAACCCTAGTCTTGCAAGGTGGAGATCCCTCTCTCTCAAGTACAAGTAGTGGCTATGGGGTGTATTGGCTAGGAGGCCGAAGATCGTGGAGCGAGATGAAGAACGTCTTCTCCTTCTTCTCTAGATCTCTTCTTTCTCCCTTCTGGATGGTGTGGCAGATGCTGCGTTGTGTTTTCGTCCCCGATCCCTTCATAGAAGTTGTCCCTTTTGATAAGACAGAGGCGGGGGCAACTATACGGCGGGAACTATACGGCCGGAAAAATATTCCCGCCGTATAGTTGCTCGTTAAAGCTTCTATGAGCTCCCCTCACGTGCTTCCAAAGTGAGACTCACTTGTTTTCTCCAGAATATTGTGTTTCTCTAGTTAGATCCTTCTATTGACGTTCAGAACCTGAAACACACATTAAAAACCAAGTTTTCTTTGCTACCGAAGTATGAGCGTTAGGTAAAGCCAAAAAACGATCAAATCCGAGAGAAAACCATCAAATAAAGCCATAAAGAATGTGTCGAATCTCACAACTATCAACTCCCCCAAGCTTAGATGTTTCTCGCCCTCGAGTGACAAGGAAATAAATAAGAATAGCGGAGATTTGAATGTGAAAATAGAGGAACTCACAAGTTTGAATTAGTGTCAAATTCTTTTCTTCACAATCCCTGCAATGTTAAATATAATCATACAAGTATTCTCAAGATTGCACTGAGTCCACTTCCTAACCACGTGTATCTTGTTAGCAAATAAATCACATGCCCAAGCAAGGGTCAAAAGTTTAGCTGGGAAAGTGAGACAAATTCTTTTGGTCACTCTCTTTATAGAGAGATAAAAACCTTTTGTTCTTGTTTGTTTACCCAATTAAGAGTACCCAAGTAGGCATCAAAGCATATAATTTAAGAACAACTCATCTATCCCATGTCAAAATCTCAAGACTATCAAAGCACCTCTTTCTTTTCTTTTGCCTTTCAAAAACTTTAGCTCTTTCATTGAGAAATCATGCCACTATTTTTATCATGTTTAATTGGGGCTGTGTTGTGCACTCGTGACCATGCCAATAAATAATTATTGAGCAATAATGGGCCAGAGGAGTACTACAACTTCACTTGGAACGTGAAACCATGAGGAGACTAAAAAATTTACCCATCATAGCATTGTTGCTACAGATGTTTACATAACTCAATAGCCGAAATCAAGTAGTTTCCCACATTTAGATCGTTCGTTAGCCAACGGAGTTAATAGTTCCCCATGGAGCACGACAGAGTTGTAATGACACACATAAAGCAATATCTTACGGTAATTATTAGAAAAAGTAGAGGCATAATTTCTACTACTTCGAAGCACCCGTTTCATCAAACAATTCTAACCAAGGGTACTATCAAGTCTATTTGTATTAAGCTCAAGTGGGATGGAGTGGTCCCAAAATTAAATTCTTCGGGCTAAACTTGGACTAAAGTTAACTTTCAGATGCTTTTTCTTGTTATAAAAATTTAGGAAGTATTTTAAACCAAGTTCTTTGATCATTATTTCAAGGCTAAAAAGGAGACACTAGCAAAGAAATAGAATTTATAGGATAACAAGCTAAGTGGGGAGCGTCCTCAGTGCAAGCGAGTAAATATTTGTAGGATCAATTAAGGTTGCAGAGAGGATGATGAAAGGAACGTGATACCTCTTCTAACTTGCTTCATTCTTGTATTTGAGTCGAAACCCCTCTCTTCTTTCCTATTGCCAAGTCACCTGAAATTAAGAAATCTCCGAGAGAAACAAAGGAACAAACTTGCAAATAAAATTACAACTATTTTTTTTGTATTTTTGATTTAGACATGCAAAGCTGAAAGTAAACATGCAAATTTGAAGTAAATAAATCAAAAGAAGAAATGAAAATATGAATGCAAAGTTTGGAGGTTTTCAAACCTCCCCTAAGCTTAGGCTATTGCCAGGCTTAGTTGTTGCCGTCATTTGGCGACTGGTGCGGATACTGCTGGTAGTAGTCGGGGAAGTGAATCATGAAGTGACTGAAGTTGTGAGTCAAAGTGTTCACATCTTCATTCACATTCTGAAGAGTGTGGTCGATCTCCCTAACACGCTGGTTGAGTTGCTGGAACTCCTGGTAGGGGACGTAGCTGTACCCCTTATGTGGCTAGTTAGGCCACGGGTCCCATGCTCCTCCTTGCTGCTGCTATCCCTCCCAAGCAGGGTTGTCTCCCTGCTCTTCCTCCTGCTCCTGCTCCTCATCATCCTTCTGCCCTTCTTCTTCCTCCTCCTCGGGCTGGTGCTCGGCCAAGATCACTGTCACTTGGTCCTTGGTGAGGATCCAAGTGTTCTTGTCCACAATTGAGAAGGCCTGGGGGCAGGGCAACTGAACCTGCTCACCCTGTACATCAACAATATAACTAAATTGATATACTCAGAGCCTCTGGTTAGCATGGTAAACACCAAGAAAGCCACAAGCAGTCAAATATTTGACGTTCATAAGTTTGGAGCCGTCAATAGGTTCCATGACACGTAGTACAACGTTTAATGCATAGGCAAGGTGGGTTACCAATCCACCAATGCGAATACCACCTTTGGTCTTGTTGCTTTGGTGGAGGAAGTGCTGGATGAGTAGAGCTGCAGGACTGGGGCTCTGCGGTGAAGTAGGGAAGGGAGCCTTGGTGATTATTGCCATGTCCGAATTGGCCATGGAGCCTATGTCACCTCTCCCCAGTAGTGTGTTGGCAAGGAACAAATCATAGTAGAGAATGATTGGGTTCTGAATGGTGGACATCTTCTTCTGATAAAAGTGCCTGCCACCATTAACGGAAATAACCTCCTAAGTCATTCCACTTGTGACGCTATAGAGGTTAGTAATATTGGGCTCCCAGTATGGGGGAGGCTAAAAGCATTGCAAAATTGTTCGAAATTTATTTCATAGTGCTGTCGGTTCATGGTGAAGCTGATCGTGCACATGTTACCTTTCTCCTTGTGGTCATCGTAGAAGGAGGCAAGGAACTCGTGGGTGAGTTCAGTGTAGGTGTCATGGCTTGTGAAGCTAATCACTGCCAACCCTGACCTGCTGCACATGAGGTCGAAGTCCTCCTTCAACCCTGCCGCGGTGAGAAAGTTGTGGCCAGCCCAACGTGTGGGTAGCACCCTCCTCGATGAGACAATGTCCAACTTGGATTTGCGCGAAGCTCGGGACCCCGAGCTTGATCCCTCACCCCGTTGGCGCTTGCTCGAACGAAAAAGGTTACCGATTTTGTTCATCGTGATGCACTAAAAAATTTCACCATAAAATCTTAGGCATATAGTTTCTATATGATATATGAACGATTCTACGTGGAAAAATTAAATCCTAACGTGAGAAATTAATAGGAAAAATGAAATAAGTTTGAGTTCATCCACTAGACCAATGTTAGAGTTTCAACCATGGAAATCTGAAAATAAAGCATGGACAGGGAGAGAAACATACCGATCTGTTGATTCTCCCACTCAAACGAACGAAATCCATGAAGAATCAAAAGTTCTACGTGGATTTTGAGAGGTTTGGAGAGATAATATGAGAGAAATAATAAGGAGAGGAGGAAGACCTAGCCGCCCCGGTGTGATTAAGTGGTCGCGCCGACCTATACGGCCGGAACTATACGTGCGGGTGATGTTGCTCCGCCCGTATAGTTGCGGCGGTACCGCTAACTAGGGTTTCTTTATTCAGAAAACAGCTATACGGGCACAACTATATAGCGAGATCAAAATGATCCTGTCATATAGTTGGTCGTTAAACCGTCTGCCTCTCGAGATATATTTCTAAAACTAGCATCGATATCTATACAACCGGAACTATACGGCCGGAATTTTTATTCCTGCCGTATAGTTGGTCGTTAAACTCTCAGTACCTTTGGGATGAAATTCTATGAAGGCGTCGATATCTATACGACCGCAACTATATGGCCAGAATTTTTATTCCCGCCTTATAGTTGGTCGTTAAACTCTCAGTACCTTTCAGAAATTTTTGTACGGAGGCATCGATATCTATACGACCGGAGCTATGCGGCCAAAAAAAAATTCCCGCCGTATAGTTGGTCGTTAAACTCTCTATGCCTTCAAAGAAAATTTGTTGATGGCAAAGATAATTATACGACTGGAGCTATATGGCCGGAATTTTTTATTCTCGCTGTATAGTTGGTCGTTAAACCATCAGTAAACATCAAAAAAATTCTATTTCTTCGAGGATACCTTCTTATCCCATAACTTAGCGAAATACCTAGTTTTTAGCAGAAAAATAACAGTAAAAACTGTTGACCAACATTAGCATATTAAAAGCAAAATTTTAGTTCCTGCAAATAGAAAACTCAAACTTTTATTCTTATTATTATTCTCTACTTATTCAATCGATGTTTCTACTACTTTTTGACAGCTGCATCTTTACGGGCGTGCTTCCGCAAAAATGTCTGTGAAAAAGTGGTAGGAGTGCGATGAACTTCTTATTCTTTATTCTACGAAATTGATGAAAAATGGGCTGACTCCCATCAAAAATTTATTAAGAATGGTTGAATAACTCAACCTCTTCTCTCTTCTCGAATTCTTACCGTCGGTTGCCCCTTATCAATGGCACTTACCACGTGAAGTCGTTTTGCCGGTGGAACATATCTTTCTCCTGCTTCTAGCTTCTTTGAAAAATATCGGATGATTTCAGCATCATAAACATTAAAGATTATCTTCCCTTCTGCACAATCTACTGATGCACCTGCAGTACTAAGGAAGGGTTTTCCAAGTATTATAGATAATCTTTCATCTTCTAGCATTTGAAGAATAATAAAATCAGTGGGAATAACATGTTCATCTATCCTAAGTAATACATCATCAATCACACCAATGAGTTGTTTAGTGGACTTGTCAGCCATCTGTAAAGTGATAGTAGTAGGAGAATACTCCCCTAATCCTAACCTTTTATAGAGGGAGTATGACATTACACTAACTCCTGCTCCTAAATCACACAAGGCATTATGCATATTAGTTTTACCTATTGAGCATGACATAGTTGGTATTCCGGGATCTCCAGACTTACACAACAGCTTCCCATTAGCAGGATAGCTAGTTACCATGGCAACAATTTCAGTTATTTATTTCTTTCTACTAAGAATATCATGAAGGAATTTACCATAAGTTGGAACTTTGATTGGATCCGCAAATGGAATTTCCAGATGAAGGTCACTAAGTGCCTTTGTAAAAGAATTATAAATTATCTCATCTGATGCTTTCTTTTTTCGATCAGGATAAGGAAACTTTTTTTCACCTGACTTACTCTTGTCTTTTACCTTTGGGGGGGGGGGTCAGGCTCTTTCATTACTTTTTTTTGTTGCTTATTGCTTTTCTTCTTTTCTACTACAACAACTTCATCTTCCTTACTTGTTTATTTATCTTCTCTTGGATCAACCGTCTCTGCATCAGAGTCATAATGATCATCTTGTGCATCATTTTGGTCCCCCTTGGTCTGCTCTTGCGTCTCAGTTTCATCTTGAGGATCCACCTATGTATCATATTATTGGCTTGCTTCGAGCAAAGCTTTTTCCTTGCGCTCTTTTTCAGCTTCATATTCTGGTGGTCCAAAGGGTCCTGTAACAACTGCACCCCTTCTTATGACAATATTAGCAGAAACAGGAATAGCTTCGTCTTCATGAAGAAAAATTTGATAACCAGATGCTATTTTCTCACACTGGGTTTCAATCATACTAAGATACTTATGAAATAATTTTATTTCTTGGCCTATCTCATCATAATTTTCCGTGAGTTATGCCAAAATCTTTTTATGTTTTTGGAAATGCCTATGCAAGTTATTATGAGATTTTACTTGTCGATGCTTTAATTCTTGAAAAACTTTTCTAGTTTCATCTTCTTCAGTTAAAACTTGGAACAAATCTTCTTTGTTTTCGTTAGCAAGTTCATAAGGTATACCTTTTTCTTTCATAATTTTGCGTACCTCAGGCATAAGATCAGGAGTTATCCGAAGTATCGGCTTAGTGCCAAAATCAGGATTATATAAAGAATCATTCTTAGCCCATGGTAAAATAAATGGCAAATTGTTAGTTCAGAATAGCCATGATTAGGAATACTATTGATCATTCCAAAGAATCTTTCCCAGGCTTGTGGGTAGTTTTCTCCCATGTTCTGACTAAAATTGCCTATGTTCTTTCTTAGTTCAGTTACCTTTTTAAAAGGAACAAACTTGTTTATGAATTTAGTAATGCAGTTTTCCCAACATTTAATGTAATGGCGAGGGAGAGAGTATAACTAGTCTAGAGCTTTACCTTTAAGAGACCATTGAAATAATTTAAGATGAGAGAAGTCTCTAGGCAAACCTTTTGGTCCGAGCGATGTTATCACATCATCGAATTCTCTAATGTGTCTTCCTGGGTCTTCGTCTTCCCTTCCACTAAAAGCTTTCTCCTGCAAAATTTTAATGATTCCACCATCAAATCGATATTCTCTAACTCCAAGATTAGGGAATTCTATTGGTTGTTTAAGAAATTCAGAACTTGGAGCACTGTATTCCCTTAGAGTTTTCTCAGGTTTCATAGGAGTTGTCCTGTAAATAGACATGATTTCCATAATATCACTCAGGTTTTCAACATCAACTTTATTTGATCTTAAAAGTTTTTCAACAATTTCTTCGCGCCTTTGAGCAGGCACACACTCAATATAATCTGGCAGGTAGGTCCTACCAGAGCGTGTAGACCCTTTGTCTCCTAAGGAGAACATTTTGTAGCAGCAACACCTGATATGTCAAAATACAAACACTTAACGCTTAGTTCCCCGGCAACAATGTCAGAAAATTGCTTGATGTCTACAAGAGCACATATCGTTTGTAGCTAGTTTTGAAGTTTAGATATCGATCCCACAGGGAGCCCAAAGGTAAGTGTTTATTGGTGAAGTCTCTATCACACCCGAAGTTTTCACAGGTCTTCGAGTGAATTGACTGCAAGTGTTGAAATAAGAATAGGGTTTTGATCAAATGCGATAGATTTAAATAAAACTAAAACGTAAACTTCAGAAATATAAAGCTTAAAAGTAAAGAACGACTTTGCTTGTTTGTTGTTTCCTGCAGATGGTGAAAGAAAGCGCGGGGAAATTCAGTTCATGGTGATAGTGACTATGCCAGGTGGACGAGTGGTAAATGTAACAATTATAACCCTATAGATATATGTGTAGGCGAGCAACCCATAATTAGGCGGAACTCCACTTGGTAGATTTCATCCAACTTCAATAATCCTACTAGCCTTCTACCAAAACCATGGTCAGACACTTGATGATTAAGACCCTTCAGGTTGCTTAGCGATTAAGCTCCTTGGATCAGACTAATGAAATAAGCACAGTGGTTACTCGTTATCCTCGAGTCAACTAGCTTTCCATTGATATCCCCGTATCACCCGAGGATCGCCGGTCCACTAGCGAACAAGATCTTATCTGTGTAGAACAAGGTATCATGTTGTCTGGGCCCTTAATTTAGACAACAAGCATTAGACATCTGATACATTGCAAATGTATCTATAATTTTTGATGTTCCATGATTGGTTTTATCTACTTTCTTATGTTTTGTCCACACTTTGGAGTACTTTTCATATGATTTCTTGGACTAACCTATTAACAAGATGCCACAGTGCCAGTTGCCTGTTTTCTGCTGTTTTTGGTTCCAGGAAGTCAGAAAATGAATATTCTCGGAATTGGACGGGACAAAAGCCAAAGTTACTATTTTCCCAGAAGACTCACGGAGCCAAAAGGAGAGTCAGAGAGGAGCCACAGGGTGTCCACACCACCCCATGGCACGGGTCCACCTAGGCCACGCCAGGGCATGGTGTGGGCCCCCTGGCTGGCCACTGACCTTGCCTCCTTCGCCTATAAGAGCCTCCCGATACCAAAACCCTAAATAGTCAATCAGAAATCCATGAAAAGTTCCACCGCACCGCCGCCACCGAAGGGGAGATTCGGAGGATAGAAAGTCTCTGTTCCGGCACCCTGCTGGGACGGGGAAGTGACCCTAGAGCCATCTCCATCGATCTCCACCACCATCTCCATCACCATTGCTGATTCCCATGATAAGGAGGGAGTAGTTCTCTCTCGAGGCTAAGGGTTCTACCGGTAGCTATGTGTTCATCTCTCTCTCTATGCATGATCTTATTGAGATCATGAGCTTGTAAATCTATAGATCTACCTTGCTACTCAAGTGCTCTAATAGATCTCTACTCTCCCCATGTGTGTGAAAGTGACAGCGTGCACACCATGGTGGCACTTAGGCTAGAGATTACAAATACTTGTTATGAGTTATATTTGGAGTTGGATGTCTTTATGAAATTGTGGTGTTTGTTGGACCTATCTAGAGCTCAAGGTGACAGTGTGGGGTTTTCTAGATGGGAAAGGCTTACTTTGAGGTGTGCTGTTATAGCCCTACCAATGATTAGAGTGTCCAACCGGAGAGTAGTTCAAAGTAGTATCATGAAGATAATATATTTATATGAGAGTGTTCACTAGTGAAAGTATGATCCCTAGGCCTTGTTTATAAGCATTGATACACCGTTTACCACTAGATATGTTACATGTTTGCGTGCTACCATCTTTATTTCAGTTTGCCTTTAGTCTCTTCCACGCCATCAAAGTATTTTCTGGCACCGTTGTCTTATATCTATATCACTTGTATTTCACTATCTCTTCGCCGAACTAGTGCACCTATACACCTGACAAGTGTATTGGGTGTGTTGGGGACACAAGAGACTTTTTGTATCTTGATTGCAGGATTACTTGAGAGGAAATACCTTTGACCACTTCCTCCCTGAGTTCGATAAACCTTGGGTAATCCACTTAAGGGAAAACTTGCTGCTGTTCTACAAACCTCTGCACTTGGAGGCCCAACAACTGTCTACAAGAATAGAAGTGAGTAGACATCAGCATCCCACATATAGTCAAGCACACATATTATAGTAATTAGAATCGATCACAAACTAACGGAAAATATATGAAGGCACATCACATCTCACCAATCCCCTACATCTCCCACGCCCAAGGGAATTACTCACACATGAGAGAAGAACGTATCATCAATATAATTAAATAAATGGAAATTGTCTTTGTATTACCGTGGAGATCCAAAATAAGAATATAAAAATATCCAACACAATTCAAGATGGGAAGAAACAATCTCAAACCCTAGTCTTGCAAGATGGAGATCCCTCTCTCTCTCTCTCAAGTACAAGTAGTGGCTATGGAGTGTATTGGCTAGGAGGTCTAAGATCGTGGAGCGAGATGAAGAACGTCTTCTCCTTATTCTTCGGATCTCTTCTTTCTCCCTTCTAGATGGTGTGGCGGCTGCTGCGTTGTGTTTTCGTCCCCGGTCCCTTCACGAAAGTTGTCCCTTTTGACAAGACAGAGGAGGTGACAACTATATGGCAGGAACTATACGGCCGAAAAATATTCCCACCGTATAGTTGCTCATTAAAGCTTCTGTGAGCTCCCCTTGCATGCTTCGAAAGTGAGACTCGCTTGTTTTCTCCAGAATATTGTGTTTCTATAGTTAGATCCTTCTGTTGACGTTCAGAACCTAAAACACACATTAAAAACCAAGTTTTCTTTGCTACCAAAGTATGAGGGTTAGGTAAAGCCAGAAAATGATCAAATCCAAAAGAAAACCATAAAAAAACCATAAAATGTGTCGAATATCACATCTATCATATACCGCAAGACAAAGGGATTAAGTTACAACGTCAAAGGTTATCACGATCACTGGAGTCATCATTGAATGTGTGGAAGTCAGTATGGATATCCAGGTCTTACTGCTGATTATTGATCGGAGAGGGGTCTCGGTCATGTCTGCATTATTCGTGAACTGTAGGGTGACACACTTAAGGGATACCGACACCAAATGGACAAAATATAAATACTAGAGAAAGGATTTGAAAGCATTGGATTTATTTCGATGGACACCGGAATTGTTTCAGGTCAAATTGGTGAAATGGTTTTAGATGTAATATCAAAGTATTGTAAGGGGGTTTATGCAAATGTTTGTTAATTAAAGTAATTAACAAAATTGTGAATAAAATAGTTTTATTAAATGAGAGATGCATTAATTTTGGTGGGAAATTAATGCATGTGAGTGGATTTTTGAGTGGAGGTGTGTTTATGTGAGTGGAACCTCCATGCACATGAATGAGGGAGAGGTGGGGGAACCCACCTTGGACGTCGGCCATGGGAGGGGGCTACCCCTCCCCTATAAAAGGCCTCCTCCTCCATTCTCACACCTCCTCGTAAAGGATCTCTCTCCACCTGTAGATTATTCCCCATGGCTTCGGACTAACGGAGTACATGTTCTCGGTGGTTTTTGTGGAAGGATTTGCTGCTTTCGATGCTTTGCTGGAGCAAGGACGTGGAGGTTGTCAGGATATCGGACGTGTGTGCGATCATGGATGCACTACTTCTTTGCGGTGCTGGAATTCATCATGATCTTGAGATCAGCAAGTGAACGACTACATCATCCACGAGAATAAATCTCGTAACACTTTATCAATCTTCGAGGGTAAGTTCTCTATTGATTTATATCCATCCGTGATTGTATATAGGTAGATAGATCTTGGTGCTTAGTTGTTCATATCGTATAATTTGTTTTGTTTTCTATGCTATGAAACCAATTGTGGTATCAAAGCATGATCTATGCGTAGATGCTTTGCATGGGTAAAACAAATATGAATATGTGGGCGTTGATGATCATGTTATTGCATCATCTATGTATTTTGAATATGGTGAGATGAATCAGCCCGGACTAATTTTACATGTCCTGGCACATGAGACCTGTTCCACGCTTGACATGAAACTAGTTTTGCATAAGTGACTAGCGGGTGTCTGCCTCTCCTACTATAGTTAATATCTGATTTATAATGGGTTTCTAATAATTTGGTTATCATTGTTGTGGTTCCATGTTTGTAGGTAAGAACAGTTCTATCTCCAAAATCCCTAAATCACGTAAAAACATACAAAGGATAAATTAGAAGCGTCTAGTTTAATTAGTTGTTGCTGGGCTCCCAAACTCTAAAAAGTTGTAAACTTCCAAAGGGTAGAATCGCCCCCGTGCGTATTAGAGGAGGGCGCACGAGGGTAGCCGCCGAAGCCCATGTCTAGGCCCGTATTCCCATGTATCCGCATATGTATTATTGACTGCCACGCCGCTACATTATGTTTGACCATTCATTGCCACTTTTTCATTCGCAAACACCATTGCCATGTCGCCACGCCATTAGGTTTTGATCACCAAAATACGATCACGGCCGCCATTTCCCGAGGCACCGTTTTTAGATCCAAATTGTTCTAACCCTCCATCTCTGAGACTGCCCACCTCCGGTGGCGACATGAATCCGGCGACCAGCCTTCGAATCATCCAATCACGAGCATTCCCGGCTCTGGTGGCGACGAGGCCTATCCGCGCTGGCGGTCGAGATCTAATCCTCCATCTACGAACCTGCCAGGCTCCGGTGGCGACGTGGCCGACCAACCGACAATAACCGTTCCAATCCTACATCTGCAGATGTTCTCATCCTTAGGCCACATCAACCAGTCTCGTGTCCCATCTCGCCACCGACGCCCGAAAGGTGTGAGTAGCTTCCTCTCTAACACACATTCTTTGAATCTCCTTTAGCATAGTGGCTTAGGGTTCATCTTTGCATCTCTGAGTCCTCTGTATATACATCACTGATTAGATTAGCATTGTTGGTTTTATTTGCTTGAACAGATGGAGAACTCTATGCATAGTTTTAAAAATCAGACCGGTGGTTTAACTAGAAAAAACCTGAACCGATGGACTCACCGGTTTTTTAAGAGACACCGGTCCAAACAACAAAAAACCGGAAAAAAGATGTTTACTAGAGAAATTGAACTCGTGAACCTTATGCTATGTATAAATAGCAACACTTAAAGCCCATTACCACTTGGACACGCCATGTTTTTCTGATTACATATTAAAATATACATTATATATACCTTTTATGGTCATTTGTTCTAATTTTTTCATAAATTTTGATGCAAAAGAACATGTTTTTGTCACCATCAAACCGAATGAACCGATGGTTTGACCAGCAAACCGGTGAACCAGTCGCCTCACCGGTTCACCGACCGGTCTAGTTTTTAAAACTATGTCTCTATGTCAACTACGAGTGACAATGAGAGCGTCCCTACGTGCAATGGGGATTCAAGTTCGTATGATAGAGATAGTTCTTTCTCTGAAGATGAGCTTACTGAGAACGACCTCTTTCAAGAAAATGGATCCGAGGATGATAAGGTCACATGGAGTTTCTTTTTTATTTTGTAGGCAAACCTAGAGCATGCAAATTTATGCTCCTAGTTTTTTAATTGTGTAGGTGGACATCGGTTGTGGAAACAAGGAGCACCATCCAGAAGAATCATTCTCAGAAAGCATTAGTGATGTATGTCTAGTGCTACACTATTTTAATAAGAATTGAATAGACATGTTATATGACTTTGTGCTACAATGGTGCAGGTTATACTATTCTCTCAGAGTGACCATGATTATTGTATGGATTCGGACTGGGAAACCTGGAATGAAGAGGCGACGAAAGAATCACAAGAACCTGAAGGGTAAAAATCTAAATACAAGAGTGATGTAAGTTGCTTATTATTGTACGGCAGGGCATAAATAGTATCAACCAGATCACCACTTACATTGCTTTCCTTTTAATTCTGTAGGTTACAAACAGTTCACAACATGAGCACAGTTAACATCAAGTGATACCAGACAAGGATTTTCAGCATGATCATGATAAGCGGGACATGCACCAGAATGTAAAGGAGATAACCTTCCCTTCCTAAGCGGCAACATTCGTGTACTACAATGTATACGCGAGAGAACATGGTTTCAACATAAGACGACAGAAGGTGAAGCGAGGTCCTAATGGAGAAATTCTGTACATGTGGTTTCGTTGTTCTCGGTCAGGAAACGTGTGGACAAGTATTTGAACATGGAGGGGCGCAGGAAGAGGAAGCAAGCTCTATCTCGCTGCGACTGTCAAGCCTATCTCAATATGTCGTTTAACAAATCCGAGGGGCATTAGAAAGTTCTGTGATTTTAGGATGATCACAACCATGTGCTAGCTAGACCTGAGAAGTCCCATTTCTTCGGTCCCATCAAAAGATCAAGCCTTACCAGAGAGCTGAAATCATATCACTGGCAACAAGTGGGATGCGAAAGTTCGAGATTATAAAAACCTTCATCAGCAAAAGTGCTAGGTGGAGCAAGGTTGGTTTTGTCACAAAGGATCTTTACAACATGTGTTCCCGGGAGAAGAGGAAGTTGATTGCATCCAGTAACGCTAACACAGCCATCCGCATTATGCAGAACATGAAGGAGTGTGGTCCTAAATTCTTTTTCGATTACCAGCAAGATAAAGAAGGAAATTTGAAAAACATGATTTGGTGTGACTCTCAGTCACGTCGAGACTATCAGGACTACAGTGATGTGCTGGTGTTCGACAACACGTACAAAATAAATCGGTATGGAATTCCATTCATTCCTTTCGTGGGGTTGAACCGCAGGACTACTGTTTTTGCATGCGCCATCGTTTGAAACGAGAAAACAAAAACATATGTTTGGCTACTTTAAACATTTCAGAAAGCTATGTGTCAGAAGAAGCCACAAGGGGTTATCACTGATGCGTACGGTTCAACGATGAAAGCTATTGGCATTGTCTTCAAGGATGTGTGGCACCGTGTATGTATGTGGCACATTGAAAAGAATATGAAAGAACACCTCTATCACGAATCTCTGAATGAATTCAGGACAATGTTATACTATAGTAAAACCAAACAGTGGCCAGGTAGAATGCATAAGAAGAAGAGATGGTGGGCCGTCGTGTATCTAGCCGAGGGCTTTTTTATCGAAATGAAAAGCAAGTAGAGGAGCGATAGTTTGAACTCGTGCCTACACCTTCACCTTGACTCTGGAATGACACCGGTGGATTTAATTGTGCACTACGGAGAACGCCATTAACTATATCCGTCAGGAAGATGCGCGACAGGACTGCACGGACTCACAGACAGTACCTGTGGCGATTACAATACAAGGATATCAAGATAGCTGCTATAGAAGTATTCACTGCACGAAACTTCTATATCTTACAAGTGGAGTTGAAAAGAATTAATGGACTCAATATTGGTGAATTTACAAAATATTATACCAATGCTAAGTACATTGTGATATGGGCACATAAAATTACTAGGTAGTTTGACGTGATCTACATGCCTAGAGACAGTGAGGAAACTATAAAGTGCTCCTGCAGAAGGATGGCTAGAAAGGGGCTCCCTTGCAAGCACATCCTCTACATATTTGACTTGTCTGGGACTAGACAAAATACCAACTTTTTGTGTCCTTCGACGCTTCTCAAAGAATCCAAGATTTGGATTGCCTGCGAGGCGCGAGAAAAATATGTTCGGATATGGATGGTCAATTGCAGCCGAGAGGAAAAAGGTTTGCAACTTGAATGTACAAGATCAAGAAGTTATTACAGTGGAATGCCATGATCAACAGTCTTATGATGACTTCCAGGAATGCATGCAGCACATAATGCACAGGACAAAGTGTCTCAACAATATTCATACAAGAAACTTCGATGCGGATGCACAGAGCAGCAAGGAAAAAGCACCTGAAGTTGGTGATCCACTAAAATTTAAATTCAAAGGCGCACCTAAGAAAAAAAGTGTTCGAGCCGAGGGTGATAATCCACCCATGAGTAAAAATGGCAGACCACTAGCATACGATGAACAAAAAAAAGAAGGAGAAGGGGCACCACTTGTGCAGCGCATGTAATACTGCTGGTCATAATAGACGAAAAGCTGAATTATGCAAACTACATCCGAAGTAAGTCATTTCTTGAGTACAACTAAAAAGCAGTATCAAATCTTTCATTGAAATTTTCAATAGCTAGTTGCGTCTTACTGTTATGCAGGTATGTGGAACCAGAAGAAAATAGACGCTGCCCTTAATTCATAAACCATGTAGTTCAAGTCGACTAATTTTTTGATGATGATAACTAGAGTGCATCTTTTTTTAAGGGAATGTAATGCTAACATGCATTATTGTCTATAAAACACTAGCCAGATTGAATGTTGCACTGAATTAGAGCAAGTGATGTAGTTCTTTTGAACAACGGATATTAGCATTGATGTTGTTGCGACCTAGTTAAAGCAACTATTTGTTGAACTGGACTTAAATTCTGTCCAAATTGTGCTAAAATTATTTTCAAACTATATGAAATTATGTTGCAAACTAGCTAAACCATGTGAAGTAGTAAATGTGCTGAAACTCTATCCAAAATTCAATGGAGCAAACTTAGTTCGATATTGCAAATTCATATTTCAATCTACAATGTTTGAACAATACTCATACCACAACAAAAACACCTGACACGTCTACGCTGTCATATCCATGCGCGTCTGCTAGACGCGGGTGGGCCAGCCCAAATGAGCAAGCCGCCACTGCAGCGGTGACACAGGCGGAGGAACACGAGCAGGCTAGGCTAGCTGCCTGCCCACCAGTGGCGGCGCTGGGGGTATGCACCTGTATTCAAACCAGTGGCGGAGCCAGCTCCCGGCGACCCCGGGCGGCTGCCCGGGCTCGTCCGGCGAGTGGCCACTGATCTTTACACTAAACTTTAGTTGATTAATACTAATGCATGCTGAGCAAAACTCAGCTAATCGTTCACGTGTGCTTGCCATGTCCGGGCTCCGTGATCCCGCTAGGTCCGCCACTGCAAACAAATACCCAAGAATCTGAGCAGAACTATTTTATACATACGTGTTTTCATCTGGCCCATAGACCCATACACCCCAACAGGCCAGCCCATAGCGCCGCACACGATCGCTCGGCTCGCTCGCTAATCGCACCCTCTCGACAGAACTGCCTCTCGACTCACGCACACATAGTGGCATGCGGCGCGGCAGCCCTCGCGACTAGATGTTACAGAGGCGACAGGTGGCAATTGGATCCGTGTGACCAGCGGGAAGCGGCCAGCGGAGGCGGAGCAGGCTGCAGACGACGACGACGCACAGAACGCAGCGTCCAACCAGCCAGATACTTTTCACTTTTTCGGGTAGAGCTACCAGATCTAATTTCCTAGCAGATGCAATCTTCTAAATTTCTTAATTTTCCATTGTCTTGTCTCTTATGTATAGTCAGTTGTTACAGTACATATTAGGGTTGCTAAGCGGCACCTGATTAGTTATAGTTTTTATTAGCAAATTAGTCTAATTTAAAGTACTACCTCCGATCTCAAAATAGATGTCAGAAGTTTGTATAAATTTGGATGTCTAGTATAGATACATTCAAATTTAGACCAATTTGCCATATCTATTTTGAGAGGGAGTATATTTTACTTTGCGGGCTGCGGCTGCACACCTAGTTTATACTCCCTCTGTTTCAAAATATAAGATGTTTTAGCTTTGTGAAGGGAGTGTATCTAGACCCCTTTTAGTATATAGGTTCACTCTAAAACTAGATGAACCTACACATTAAAAGGGGGCTAGATACACTCTTTTCATAAAGTTAAAACATCTTATATTTTAAAACAGAGGGAGTATATTGCATTGAGACAAAAAGAAAATTTACAATGAATACCTTGCAGCTATAACTTAGCGCCGCCACTGCTGCCCGCGTAACCTGATCTTTTCTCCTTTTTATTTTTTCATTTATTATTATGTTTACATATTCAAATAAAATAGATTTTTTACAGCTTTGATTTTTGAAACAAATTACATATTCTATATACGTACCTTTCTGCTAGCATGTTCGTAAAGTTTGGGTTAATTTGGTGATTGTCGAAAAAACAACAAACTTACAAACAGAGCGTTTGGTCAGATTACAAAATAGTGATCGAGATGCAACGGTTGATGATGAATGGGATGATCCGATGTCCTCCGATGATCCGTGAAGTAGTAGGGATTCGCTCTCCTCCTAGTTCCTCCTCTAGATCCCTCTCTGGTGCGGTGTTTCGAGACTGAAAGTTTTTGTGAATGTCGGCTCTCAGATCCGTCTTCGCGTGATGAGAGTATTTGATAAGGCAGACATCCTGGAAGGTGGTACGGGAGGACAGTACGGGCAGCTTGCCCGTGCCGATGGTCGTTAAACCTTCAATAGATTTTCTTTACATCCTCTCCTCTTCCAGGTGAGTGGAAAACTCATTTAAATGACATTTATAACTTAGAATTATCATATTACTGCATAATATGATAGTCCCAATTAGTATTTTCACAAAAAACTTAATAATTCGGGATCCTGTTGGAACAAGGACAAAAGGCGCACGTGAGTGCAGTAAAATACCAAAAACCCTACTCTACTTATGCAAAAACATAAGGTAAATATGCTTCAAAATTGGAAGTAGAAGGTTACACGGATGTTGATTGGGGCGGTGACATAGATGATAAAAATCCACATCTGGATATTGTTTGTTTGTCGGTGAAAATCTTGTGAGTTGGAGGAGTAAGTAATAAAGTGTGGTTGCAAGGTCAACAATAAAAGCTGAAGTTAGAGCAATGACATATGGTCTATGTGAATTGATGTGGGTAAAGATATTACTCTCTGAACTTCGCCTATTTAGTGGTGCATCTCTTCGGTTATATTGTGATAATCAGGCTACCATCAACATTGTTCACAACCCAGTGCATCATGATAGAACAAACATATTGAAATAGATAGGCACTTTATAAAGGAGAATCTTATTTTTTTTTCAAAATGGAGGTGTTACCCTCGGCCTCTGCATAAAAAATATGCACACAGCCTTCTTTATTTATTATTCAACGAAACCTTACAAAGAGAATACAAAGATCAAACGAAGTCACCTCTCTATCAACATTCTACCATCAACATTGTTCACAACCCAGTGCATCATGATAGAACAAATATATTGAAATAGATAGGCACTTTATAAAGGAGAATCTTAATTTTTTAAAAAAATGGAGGTGTTACCCCCGGCCTCTGCATAAAAAATATGCACACAACCTTTTTTATTTATTATTCAATGAAACCTTACAAAGAGAATACAAAGATCAAATGAAGCCACCTCTCTAAAACCACTTGATGAAGGGGTGACCATGTCAGAACACTCTAACCGCACACCAATACACCATCAACATATCGGAGGACCCGAAACGGCCCCACGGCGGGTCAGGAGCACCAACCGGTCCAGCTGATCCGTAGCGCACACCATCATGTACGCTCAATCTTCTGTTGCCGCCGTCTTCCGCCAACCCATCTTCAGGATAGATCAATGCAATGACCTTGTAAGGCCTGCCATCGACGCCGCCATGACGCCAGACGACACCACCGCCCTACGCACGTCCATTAACAAGCACGTGCGACCGCCACCGAGACCTCCCAGCGCCATGCTGCTGAGTCTCGCCAACCGACGCAGCTAGAGACCTCCAGAAGATTTGTCGTTCGTAGCACCTACCATACTAGGCATGACTGAGCGTAACACCAGGCGGTTAGGCATGACTTGACATCTCTACTAGAGTCACTGTGCAAGATGAAGCCGCTCCGCCACCAACCTCTGCCATCCAGCGCTGCTCCACAAGCAAAGCTCCCAAGAGAGAATACGACACCAAAGCACCGTCATCGTCTGATCCGGAGAACAAGATTAGGGTTTCCCCCGGAGCAGCAGGAGTGTCCTGACCTCTAGCCGATGTCTGTTACAAAAACGATGCCCTCAAGAGGGGAATCGACGCCAAGCGCAGCCATCATCCGACCCGGGATTCCCAGATCCGGGGTTTCCCCCAGAACAACTCGAGTGTAGTGGTGACACCAGCGAAGAAGATGCCTTCAATAAGGTAGCGACGTTGAGTGACGCCGCCATCGTCCGCCTAGATCAAGGATCGGTTATCACCGGCTGACATGTCACCTCCATACTCGACGCCGTCTAGAACAACACCACCGGAGATCGGTGTGAGATCCCGAGATCCTCCACACCAAGTCCCAAAGTGGCCAACCCCCTCCAATGGAGGAAACCGCCGCAACCAAGCCTAGGGCCGCCGCCCCGGCGCCTAGATGACGCTATGGAGCCACAACCTACGTTGCCGATGCAGGGGAAGACAAGATCGACCACCACCACCGCACTCAGGCCACCAACCCCATGCACCACCACGGATCCGAGTTGGTGAGGGCGCTGCCTCCCATCACAGATCGCTGATGTGCTCGTCGTTCGACGTAGAGCTCGTTGGGAACTCCAAGAGGAAGGTATGATGAGCACAGCAGCAAGTTTTCCCTCAGTTATGAAACCAAGGTTTAATCGAACCAGTAGGAGCAAGGAAACACCCCAAAGGTGTTACTAGCTGAGCTTTGGCAGGGCGCACTACCGGTGCTAGTAGCAACGTGGAGACCTGCACAACACAACCATAGAACTTTGTCCCCAACTTGCGATGAGGTTGTCAATCTCACCGTGTTTTACGGAAAACAAAGGATTAAACGTATCGAATGGAAAGAAGTAAAAGTTTGCAGAAAGTAAACACAAAGCAGTAAAAGATTGTAGATTGTATGTAAAAGACAAGGACCGGGATCCATAGTTCACTAGAGGTGGCTCTCCTTAGATAGATAACATGCTGGGTGAACAAATTACAGCGGGGCAATTGACAAACACCGAAAAAGCAATACATGCATATACTAATCATCTTGACTCCTTTGAGACTTGATTGGGCATTACAACATAATACATAGACCGCCATCCAACTGCATCTATGACTAATAATCCACCTTCAGGTTATCATCCGAACCCCCTCCAGTATTAAGTTGCAAGCAGATTATTGCTTCTGAACTGCGTGTAAAGTAAACAATACGATTGCTCTATGAACAAAGGATTGTTGTTTTCTCCTAGTAACAGACACATCTAGTACCTTAGAGATTTTTGTCACTTCCCAGTTACGAGGCATGAACCCACTATCGAGCATAAATACTAACTCTTGGAGTTGCTAGCATCTACTTGGCCAAGATAGCTACTAACAACGGAAAGCATGCAAGATCACAAATAACAAAGACATGATAGAATCAATAATCAATCTGAAATAGCATCTCAATATCCATGAACCTAAACACAACATGTATGGATTACAAATAGATGATCTTGATCATGAGCAGCTCACAAGATCTAAACATGAAAGCACAAAGGAGGAGAACCAGCCATCTAGCTACTACATGGATCCGTAGTCAAGGACGAACTACTCACGCATCACGGAGGCTTGCATGGTGATGAAGAAGGCCTCGTGGTGAATTCCCTCTCGGCAGTCTTGGGAAGAGCTTCAGATCCCTACCGATCTAGGGATGGAGATGACGGTGGCTACAAACTCTTTCGTGGATTTTTGATCGGGTACTTAGGGTTTTCGTTCCGAGGGAAATATATAGGCGGAAGGAGAGGCCGAGGGGTCTTGGGGCGCCACCACCCCTGCGTGGGCTAGGCCTGGCCGCATGACCAGGTGGTGTGGTGGCTCGGGCCCTTCTCCGTCTCGTGTTCGCACTTGATCCTTCCCAAAAAATAGGCACTTTGGCTTTTGTCCGTCCAATTCCAAGGATATTCATTTTCGACTTTCCGGAACCAAAAACAGCGAAAAGCAGGCAGTGGCACTGTGGCTCTTGTTAATAGGTTAGTCCAAGAAATCATATGAAAAGTACTCCAAAGTTGGAACAAAACACAAGAAAGTGGATAAAACCAAGCATGGAACATCAAAAATTATAGATACATTTGCAATGTATCAACATCCCCAAGCTTAACTCACCTTTCGTCCTCGGTAGGTAAGTGATAAAAGAAAGAATAATAATTTTGAGGTGACATGCACCATCAAAGACTTGATCAAAGTATTTGCAAAACATTCAAAGCTGGGATCATAGTACTTCAATCATAACATGAAAGACAAAGTTTTAGCAATAAGCAAAGAAACTATGATGCAACATGAAAAGGCACAAACAAAATATTCATGAATAACAATGGTTTGCAAGACGTTTGTTTGTTTCACATAAAGAAAACATAGCATAATAGTATTCAGCTTGTCCCTCAATAGAGTAGCAAATATAAATGCGTAGGACACCTCCAAAGTTCATAAGAGTGACTAGATACAATAGTTTAAAACAAGCAATATCAAGTTATGCATCAATCAACTAGTCTTGGGACAATGCACATAGAACTAAGAATGGCCACTATGCTCTCAAAGTAAGTGCATAAAGATAGAAGGTGGAGACTCAATATAATGGTGGAAGAATGGCCTTTGTAAAAGGAAGTAGGGATTCAAGTCTCATAAAGAGCTTCCAAAAATTATGGTACTTATAGCTTTCAGCTCTCATTGCCCCTATCATAAGAATCTTGAAGGTGACTAAGGTTAAAGTGACACAACTAAGAGGATATGCTTGACAAGTTATAAACCGAAATCTCATGCCCCATACTTACGAAGACCGGTCCTCATGCTACTTAACTTCAGTCACGAGTAAGCTCTTGTCATTGTAAGTATATGTGTATCATTAAGAACCGCCAACGGGGTACCCCTTGCACATGATACAGGAGCTTTCCCATAATCAAAATGACAAGGCAAGCAGACAATGAGCATCTCAGCGATCTTTTTATTTGCTATTTGCATAGGTTTTTATTGAGGATGCTTCATAGAGTGCTCATTATGGTGATGCTGCAAGTTTCCACCATGATTAGGCATGGCTTAGGCTAGCGGCCCAGGCGTTTCTCTAACACACATACAAACTCCATGATCTTACAAGTTCCACTTTTATTTCACACCGTCGGGATCCGTAAGCAAAAGAACATGATATCAATGGGGTACAAAGTACAAGTGCAATGTTGAAAGCGTTCCCCATGAAACATGGTTCTGCTAATTTCAACTTATAAAGCACAAGCATATACGCAACAAAGAAGGACCCAATGGTTCAAGTTTATTAGAGGCAAAAAGTAAAGTGTGCCATCAAGTTCGTGAGAGCTTTAATCACTAGTTTTCTCATAACAAGTTTAATCTGGAAGGTAAACAAAAGCATGAATATACTTGGAATAGCATAAGATAGTAGGTAGGTATGGTGGACTCTTTGTAATAACTTGGTTTAGGGAGTTGGATGCATGAGTGGAACTCATACTTTGTTGTGGAGGCTAGCAAAAGACTGTGAGCGACAAACTAAGAGAGCAATAATGGCCATAATCATGCAGAGCGACAAAACATTATTGATAAAAGCAAAAAGTGATACTACAAGTTGAAAACTAAAGGATCATAAAGGCTATGGTTACTTGAGATAGTCATAACATGGTGTGAGCATGCGCCAAGTCAACCCAAATAAAACATCAAAGGAGAATACCACTATACTATGCTTTAATATGCTAAAACAACGCATGATTCATCCAAGGCACATTAAGCAATCTCAATTGTTTATAACAAGTCATGCTACAGAAAAGAATACTAAGCATAAAGCCAAAACAATATCAAGCATGGCATGACAAAGCACAGGCCACAGTCAAAAACAAGCTCTTTTTTACCACATAAGTATGAACTTTCCTACTCTTTTCCAAACCAAACCAAACTACTTGCAAACCAATGTATGAAAGAGGGGGTCCAACCAATTTATTCAGAAAACTAAGCAAACCAAGCAAACTAAAAACAAAAACGAAAACGAAAAAGAAGATGCTCCAAGAACAACACAATTGTGCATGAAACAATAAAAATAAAGCGTTTGGAAGGAACCTTGGATTTTTATTGATGAAGAAGGGGATGCCTTGGGCACCCCCAAGCTTTGACGCTTGTACTTCTTGGATATTTCTTGGGGTGACACGCGTGGCATCCCCAAACTTGAGCTTTAGTCCATCCTTCATCTCATTACTCATTCCTTCCATACACCTGAAAAATTTCCTTCATACAAAACTTCACACAATCTTTATTAGCAACATTAGTGCACTCAAGATAAATAAGTCTTAAGTTCCAGTTCTAACACCAAATAAACTTCCATTAGAACAATAGCTACTGTAGCACTTCCCTCAAAAAGCTCAATTCCCCAAAAGAACTCAAAAAGGAACCCACAAGAAGCAAATGCAGAAAATGACAGAAATCTGTCAAAACAGACCAGCAGTTAAAGACGAATTTTTTCAAAGACCTTCTGTTGCTCAAATCAAAAAGTGTTGAACTAGAGAAAGTTATATAACAACCTGGGGCAGAAGAACAAAAAATTACAGCTCAATCCGACATACAGAGCTCTCTCACGAAATTTTACGGTGAAGCACAAAAATATGTTTCGGGACAGCAACTTTTCCAATCATTACTTCTCTCTCATTAGAGGTTACTCTTGGCACAAAAAGCAAATAAAAAAGGATAAGGAGAGGTTATTACTGAGGTAATAACTTCCAAGACTCATCTAAAACTTTTGGGTTATCTCCCAATAAGTACTTTTCTTTAACGCCTTTAAGTTAGGCATAAGAAGCAAAGAAAGAATCAAGTGTTCTCAAATGAAGAAGCATTAAGACCAAATTTTGTTTTCATAGGAGAAGCAAAAGAAATCTTTTTTTAGGGAAGTGTTCTATACCTTTCTTGAGTGGGAGTTGATATTTAATGGTGCCTTCTTTCATATCAATGATGGCACCAACAGTTCTAAGAAAAGGTCTTCCCAAAGTAATTGGACAAAAAGCATTGTATTCAACATCCAAAACATAGAAATCAACGAGGACATAGAAATCGTTAACCATAATAAGAACATCATTAAGACTCCCCATGAGTTTCTTTTTAGCATTATCATCAAGTGGGACATTCAAATAACAATCTTCAAGAAGAGGCAAATCAAGCATATCATAAATCCTTCTAGGCATGATGGAAACACTACTATCAAGATCACACAAAGCTTTGAAATCAAAGTCATTCACTTTCATATTAATGATGGGTTCCCAACCATCTTATTGTTTTATAGGAATAGAAGTTGTATGTTTCATCTTTTCTTTTTTAATCTTTATGAGAGCATCAGTAATGTGTTTTGTAAAGGCCATGTTCGTAGCACTAGCATTAGAACTTTTAGCAAGCTTTTGTAGGAACTTAATAACTTCAGAGATATTGCAACCATCAAGATCAAAATCAACTTTATCATCTAAAGTAGTAGAACTATTACTAGCCTCAACACTAGTGGTGGTGATAGTAGAAACACTAATGTTTCTATTTCTAGCAATTTCATCTTCTCTTTCCCACTTAGCATGTAATTCAGCTAATAGTCTAACATTTTCATCAATTCTTACTTGTATAGCATTGGTAGCTACAAAGGGATTATCATTAGTTTCAGGTTTAGCAGCCATTTTATTCAAAGAAGATTGAGCTTCAGCCAAAGATGCTATATTTCTTTCAGCATTAGAGAGTTTTTCCTCAATAGTTTTATTGAAAGCAGTTTGTTTACTAATAAACTCTTTAAGCGTAACTTCAAGTTCAGAGGGAGCACTCTTATTATTGTTGTAAGAATTTCCATAAGCATTACCATTGTTGGGAGGATATGGCTTATAATTGTTGTTGCCAAAATTGTTCCTATAAGCATTGTTACCGTAAGCATTGTTGCCAAAGTTGTTATTTCTTATGAAGTTCACATCAACTTGCTCTTCTTGAGCAACCAAAGAGGCTAAAGGAACATTATTTGGATCAATATGGGATTTCCCATTAACAAGCATAAACATAATAATATCAATCTTATCACTCAAGGAGGAAGTTTCCTCAACAAAATTTACCTTCCTACCTTGTGGAGCTCTCTCAGTATGCCATTCGGAATAATTAACCATCATATTGTCCAGAAGTTTTGTTGCAGCACCCAAAGTGATGGTCATAAAGGTACCTCCAGCAGCAGAATCCAATAGGTTCCTTGAAGAATAGTTCAATCCTGCATAAAAAGTTTGGATGATCATCCAAGCAATCAGTCCATGAGTGGGACAATTCTTTACCAAAGATTTCATTCTTTCCCAATCTTGAGTAACATGCTCATTATCAAGTTGTTTAAACTTCATTATTTCACTTCTCATGGATATAATCTTAGCAGGAGGATAGTATTTTCCAATAAAAGCATCTTTGCACTTAGTCCAAGAATCAATATTATTCCTAGTTAAGAAATTCAACCACTCTTTAGCTTTTCCTCTCAAAGAGAAAGGAAACAATTTCAGCTTAATAATATCACCATTTATATCCCTATGCTTTTGCATCTCACAAAGTTCAACAAAGTTATTTAGATGGGAAGCAGCATCTTCATTACCAATACCAGAAAATTGTTCTCTCATAACAATATTGAGCAAAGCAGGTTTTATCTCAAAGAAAGTATTTTCAGCCATAGGTGGAGCAATAGGTGTGCTCATAAAATCATTGTTGTTGGTGCTAGTGAAGTCACACAACTTAGTGTTTTCAAGAGTAGTCATTTTTTTGGGTTTTCAAATAAGAAAGCAAACTAGTAAAACTATTTTTTTTGTGTTTTTGAAGAACAAAACAAGCAAACAAAGCAAAAAGAAACTAAGCAAAACAAAAACAACAAAGTAAAGAGATTGGTTATGTGAAGATGTCCTTGACTCCCCGGCAACGGCGCCAGAAAAGATCTTGATGTGCTCGTCGTTCGACGTAGAACTCGTTGGGAACCCCAAGAGGAAGGTATGATGAGCACAACATCAAGTTTTCCCTCAGTTATGAAACCAAGGTTTAATCGAACCAGTAGGAGCAAGGAAACACCCCAAAGGTGTTACTAGCTGAGCTTTGGCAGGGCGTACTACCGGTGCTAGTAGCAACGTGGAGACCTACACAACACAACCACATAACTTTGTCCCCAACTTGCGATGAGGTTGTCAATCTCACCGTGTTTTGCGGAAAATAAAGGATTAAACGTATCAAATGGAAAGAAGTAAAAGTTTGCAGAAAGTAAACACAAAGCAGTAAAAGATTGTAGATTGTATGTAAAAGACAAGGACCGGGATCCATAGTTCACTAGAGGTGGCTCTCCTTAGATAGATAACATGCTGGGTGAACAAATTACAGCGGGACAATTGACAAACACCGAGAAAGCAATACATGCATATACTAATCATCTTGATTCCTTTGAGACTTGATTGGGCATTACAACATAATACATAGACCGCCATCCAACTGCATCTATGACTAATAATCCATCTTCAGGTTATCATCCAAACCCCCTCCAGTATTAAGTTGCAAGCAACAGATTATTGCTTTACGAACTGCGTGTAAAGTAAACAATATGATTGCTCTATGAACAAAGGATTGTTGTTTTCTCCCTAGTAGCAACAGCACATCTAGTACCTTAGAGATTTCTGTCTCTTCCCAGTTACGGAGGCATGAACCAATTATCGAGCATAAATACTAACTCTTGGAGTTGCTAGCATCTACTTGGCCAAGATAGCTACTAACAACGGAAAGCATGCAAGATCACAAATAACAAAGACATGATAGAATCAATAATCAATCTAAAATAGCATCTCAATATCCATCAGATCCCTGCAAACACAACATGTATGGATTACAAATAGATGATCTTGATCATGAACGGAGCTCACAAGATCTAAACATGAAAGCACAAAGGAGGATAACCAGCCATCTAGCTACTACATGGATCCGTAGTCCAAGGACGAACTACTCACGCATCACACCGGAGGCTTGCATGGTGATGAAGAAGGCCTGTGGTGAATTCCCTCTCGCAGGTGCCGAAGAGCTTCAGATCCCTCCCGATTTAGGGATGGAGATGACGGCGGCTACAAACTCTTTCGTGGATTTTTGATCGGGTACTTAGGGTTTTCGTCCCGAGGGCAATATATAGGCGGAAAGAGAGGCCGAGGGGGTGCCGGGAGCGGCCACATCACCCCCTGGCGCGGGCCAGGCCTGGCCGTGCGGCCAGGTGGTGTGGTGGCTCCCTGGCCCTTCTCCGTCTCGTGTTCTGGCACTTGATCCCTTCCGGAAAAATAGGCACTTTGGCTTTTGTCCCGTCCAATTCCGAGAATATTCATCTTCTGACTTTCCTGGAACCAAAAACAGCAGAAAACAGGCAGCTGGCACTTTGGCTCTTGTTAATAGGTTAGTCCAAGAAATCATATGAAAAGTACTTCAATGTTGGAACAAAACACAAGAAAGTGGATAAAACCAAGCATGGAACATCAAAAATTATAGATACATTTGCAATGTATCAATCGCATCCAGCAGACGCCTCCACATCACGCCGCCAGCAGCGGGCGGCTGGGAGAGTGGCGTGGGGACTTCGAGGAGGCGGTGGGGATGCCGGGGAGGCGAGCGCCGCCGCTCGAAGTCGAGGAGGGGGTTGGGAGGGGGTCGGGCAAGAGATTTGATAACCGTAACGTGCAATTAAAGTAGAATCTTGATAAAGGAACGCTTCATGTATATTATATGTAAGATCGGGTGATCAGCTTGCTGATGTTCTAATCAAGGGTGTCAGTATTGTATCCTTCCATAATGTATGTGACAAGATGAGGCATGTTGACATTTTGGCTTCATCTTGAGGGGTAGTGTTGGATTACTTGTATTTCTTCCTGTGTCCAACATTAAACATTGGCGTCTAGCACCATAATACCAATGCTAATTAAGTGCTGCAATTTTGGAACCGACCGGAATCTAGCGCCGCTGATGTACTGGTAGCAGACTTAGGCACGGCTCCTACACCGTGTGTGTTCATTTATCTAGGTCTTGGATTACACAGTTTTATCTGAAAATCTTGTCTGGACGACGCCTTTTGTTAGCTACCGGCCGGTAGGCGTCACAGCTTCCAATAGTCAGCTAAACCTTGACACGCAACAGAAAATGAATCATTGCGTCTCCTTTTGAGCCGCCGTTAGTTAGGAAAGTAAGTTCTCCATTTGAGGCACTGTAGGAAAGCAAGTTTTTTCTTTTCTTTTTTCGGGTATGGAAAGCAAGTTGTTGATCAAGCGACGTGCACTGAGCCCTCCAAGCGGCGGGAAAAGCCGTGGAACTTTTCAGATGGGTGCATGCACACACGTACGCAGGGACCGATCGATGCACACAACAATCCTGTTGAGTACTAGATGATAAGATAACCGAGCACTGAGTTTGCAATCTACTAAAGAACATGGTCGTGGCACTCTAGTCGTACGTGCGCAAGAGTGCAACGGTTCTACCTTGCCAAGTCACATCGGTACATGAGTTACCAGAGCAGTGCGACATGAGTATTATTGTTCAGGTAGGTAAAGGAGGGTAGTGGTAGGTCCGACTTCCGAGCGTTTGGAGAAAATATATTGTGGACATAACCATCAGTTCGGGCTCTACAGGGGGCGATAAAAGAGGAAGGAAACTTGATTGAATTGAAGGGAGAAAGCCAGCCCAGATCGATGCGGATCAGAGGGATGATCTCGCCTGGCGCGATCGATCGGTGCGTATTTAATTTCCTCTGGCGCGTTCTGAATACGAATCGCTGTTGTTCTTGGTGCTGTGGGTGCAATTGGCGCGCCGTCGCCATCGTCGCCCCGTGGGTCGGTGTGGGCGCGCAAAGTCTCTCGCAAGCGCGGAGGAGTACGACGGCTTCGGCCGCGCGCGCTCGCGATGGATACGGCCGGGCATGGGATGGGCATCGAGGCCGTCTCCGATCCGTGTCCGTTCTCGCCATGACCGGGGGTCCAGCGTAGCTTTGTCCCTCCGCCCTTGATGGTGGTCGGCGTCGTCACTCGCTGGACGTGGACCTGGTGGTGTGGTGCTCATCTACAGCTACCCCGTGACGTGCAAAACCTCCAGTGTGGATATTTGGGTCCTTCAGAGTACTCGCCATGGCGGATTGGCATTTTGGCAGTGCATCAACTAGGCCCAACAGGTAAGTGGCCTGGTTAGTAGAATCGCCATTCTGTGGGCCCGTAAGTACATGGAATTCAAAAGCCCATGTAGCTCATGCATGCACTCTTTGCCTTCTAGGATCATCTGCGGCGAGCCCATGCACAGCATGGATGGATATTTTTGTTGAACAAAACCCAGGCGGTTACAGGCCAAATTACAGACAAGACCCTATAACATGTGAATATCACAATATAGTCCTGCAAGTATATTGTAACAAGGGCCATAAAAAGCAGGAAACAAAAGCGATCCGGTCCATGGCCACCGCCGCTAGATCGACAACGTCGCCGGACGCCGTCCTCTCTACCGGGGAACCAGACACTTGGGGAAAAGGAGGACATGGAGCGCCGACAAGGATTCGTTGAAGGGTCTCACATCTGCAGGTTGAGTTAATATCCCCATGATTCAGGTGTCCGGAGTAGCCATCAACTAAAAAGATCGATGGACGCCCTGATCACCGTAGTTGAGCTCCAGAGACTAGATCTATCTGCACCTTCCTTCGTGCGCCTTCCTCGGCTCGCTAGTCGTCGGTGTCGCTCCCCCAACTTCCTATCAGCACCTCTCTGAAAGAGAAGAGGAAGTTGCAAACCCCCGCCTCACTAGTCGAAAAAGCCAACATCAAGGTCATTGACCAATATCCTCGACCCACCTCTCCCCAACACTAACTACCATCAGAGCACCGCCATGAAGAAAGAGTCCATCAACCACCCGAGATGATCAGACGTTCCAAATTGTAGCCTGGGAGCGCAACCTTGTTGTCAGAGATCCCCTAGCTTCGCTTCCTCACTCGCAACTATTCCTACCACCGGAGAAGCGCGATAAGGAAAACGAGGCTCGGGCCGCCCTAGATCCGGGTGGCGAGATCCGGAACTCTACTGCCATACCCACTTGGAAACAATACCTAGATCTACTATGCAATCTACTGCTTGCACCTCACCCAAGCCATCGTTGGACGACAGTGCCGCCGAAACTGCCTCGGCTTGGCCCAAGTCGGCAGAGAAGACTCTCAACTACTCTAGCATGAGAGAGGGGAAATGAAAGAAATGAGATCCTGGATGGATGAATTGGACATTTCCTCCTTGGCTTCTTTTGGTCTGGTCCTCTCATAATTTTGGCAAAGAACCTTATGCCATACGATGGAGCATATAAATATGTTTACTCGAAAGAAACAAAAACAAATACGGTTGAGTTCTGATGAGAACAACTGCCAACCTTGTTGATCACTGTTGTTGATGTATGAGAATCCAAGCAACTAGTATGTGACTGAGTGACTCCTCACCTAGAATATTTTCCTAACCTCTTTCAATCAGCACTCGTTGAGCCCTTCCTTGAACAAAGTCAGTTTAGGCATATATTCCGTCCATTTTCCTACTTACTACCTGGACAGCATCAGAAACCAACATGTATCCCAAAGGCAAACACGCTGGTGGTGGTCAAGGACGAAGATGGCAGCAGGGCGGCCACATTTCTTTTCCTTCTTGTGACGGTCATAAGAGCATCTTCAGCGGACCGATCCAATTTCGGACATAAGATGTGCCTAGACCGTAGATACAAAAACAAACTATTTTGGTCTCTGTCCGTTTGGATCGGGGTGCCTCAGGGCGCGACCCACTTTTCCTGTGAAATACAAACATAAAAAAAAAGTAAAATAAAATCTTAGATATATTACATAATAGTCTTAATTTACATACTAGAAAATAAAAAGATAACTAAAATAAACCCTAGCTACGACTAGGGCATCTAGCCACGACAGTGGTGGCGGAGGCGGCGGCGGCGACCATGGCCCCAACATATAGTACGCCGGCGGTTGTGGCGGCTGCCGGTGCGGTCGATGACTGGCGCCGTGCGGCAACCCCCGACCCATTCGTCGTCCTCCGACGGCGCCTACTCATTGTTGTCCTCCATGACAAGGTGGCGGCGGAGGCGGTAGGAGGCACGGGTAGTTCCCCAGCGCGATGTAGTCCATGCCAGAGGCCAGCGTGCTGCCTGGCACGCTCCACCAGAACCTACGCCCTTCACTGTAATTGGCCGCCGGCGGGGTACAATCGGTGTAGTACCAGGCGAGCTTCCTCTCCCGACGCTTGCAGAAGAACTCGATCCAGATGGGTAGGTTGTCAGGATCTCAGTCCCAATCTAACTGTTGCACCGATGTGAACCGCTCAGCACACTCGTGTCGGATGGCCGCATGCAGCTCCTCATCGCGCGATGCCCGTGTAATTAGGATCCTCCTCTGCTCCACGCCCACCCGCTGGGCAGACACAGTCCGGATGCGTCGAATAGTTTGCCTCATACCCGTGGCGGATCCAAGGGGTGTCCAGGGTGGTAAATGGACCACCCTGTGATTTCTAATAGCTTATCTATACTTCTATAAAGTGTATCAATTTTTAGACTCAAACTCGGAGTATAAATTCTAACCGTTGGTCACCTAAATCTAATGGTTGAAAGGATTCGCCGTGAACAATGACCTGGGCTGTTTCCACTGTATTCTAGAACTATCCGGTTAGCATTTTTCTAAATAATACGATTTATTTAACAAATTTCACGAATAATACACGAATTTAAGGAATCGCGAATCTAGCGCGGCGTTGGTGTTTGAAAAACCGACCGGTACCTATCGGCATTTAAAATGCCGACCAGTATCTATCGGTGTTTGAAATGCTGATATGTCCTGCCTCCTCTGTACGTAGTCTGTCACCGGCTGTACATAGTCGGCAGTTCAAATACCGATAGATATTGGTCGGTATTTCAAATATCGGTAGGTACTGGTTGGCATTTTAAACGTCGCCGCGCTAGATTCTGAATTCCTCACATTCATGTATTATTCGTAAAATTTATTAAATAAAACGTATTATTTAAAAATAAATAGCATCCGGTCGTCCTGCTTAAAAAAATCACATGCCGTCCTCACGGATGTTTCCAGCTGAAGCAAAAGTACACTTGTCCGCAGGTTCTGCTATTTTTTATCTTGACAATGGTTTATTTTTTTATTTATTATAATTTCTTTTTATCACCAATAAATAAGATTATCTTTGCGTTCAGACATCATGTATATTCATTTTTCTTAATTAACTTTTTGCAAGATGTTCACTCCATATTTTTTTATGCGAAGTCGCTTGTTAATACATGAATCAAGTGTATCATTCTAGTATATCATAGTAGAAAAATTAAAATAAATATATTTATATGAGAAATTACATTAGTAGACCACCATCTTGGAATATTGAGCTAGATCCGCCACTGCCTCATACAAGGCGCGCGGCTCCCACTCATGAAGCCAGCAACGCCCGCAGTACATTAAAGTGGGCGTGTGGTGTAGCACCTCGTAAAAAACCACTACTAGAAAATCGCTTGTTATTTCTACTTTATGCATCATCATGACATCATTGTGCATATTATGTCCCTAAAACTATTTTTATTAAAGGCCTATTTTGTTTTCAAATTAGCCCCTCCTTTAATTTTAAATAAAAATCCTGGTCTCTTCCGGATCTTTTGTTTCTCTAAAACTATTTACAAAATTATTTTATAAAAATAAAGATAAATAAATATAAATGTTTTGTCCGGGGGAGGCAGCCCAACCCGTAGGCGGCCAGGCTACCTACTACCCTGGCGGCCCAAAACCCGCTAGACCAAACCCTAACCATCTACCCCTACACCCGCCGCCACCACCCTGCAGCACCACCCCCGCCGCAGCGGCACACTCACACCGCACACAACGCATGCACACAATGGCACACACACCCATCCCATCACACCATGCACGCACCCCACCCGACTCGGCCACGCACAGAAACATCCACACATCGCACGCCGCACCTAACCCAACTCACCCGTACGCAACACCACAGAGCACCAAACCACCCGACCAACCCCACCCAGACCAGCACACCACTATGCACATGGAGACCATCCACCCCGCGATCTCCTCGACCTCGCCTGCCCCGAGTCCCCCATCTCGCGATCCCCGCCCGCCACGTGCCCTAGCACCAGCGCCGCCTGGGTCTCGCCCCACCACCGCTCTCTCCTAGCTCCAGCCCCCTCCGTCGCCTTTCTCGCTCCCAGAAGAGTTCCTCCTCTTCTCGTCGTCCCCAGCTGCCCTCTCCTCCAAGCCGCGAGCTTTTCCATGCCATCCTCGGCCGTCCCGGTGCTCCGTCCTGGCCTCCCACACCGCCCTCCCATGGCACAGCACCGTCGCCGCGCGACCTCCTCGCCTCCGCAGATCCTCATTGTGCCCTGCATATCAGGCCTCAACCACCGCTCGTCCTCGCCCTTGCCACCAGCGCCATGCACCCCACCACCTTCCTCGAGCCCCGTGATCTGCTGCCTCTGCTTCACCTGCAGCACCACGCACCTCTTCGACCGACTGCCACCGAGGCTGCCTTCCGAAGCCCATGTAGGCTTGGTTGTTGTGGCCCCATAGAGCCCTTCGGCCTCTTAGCTCCCTATGGTGAAGCGCCATTTGTCCAAGTCCTTTTCTCTTTGGATTCTAGTGATCTGTGTGTGACCCAGATGTGTGATCTGGTGAAGTGATGCTGACCAAGAACCAAGTTCTCCAACACGGACTTGACACTCCCAAAGATCGTCGATAGGGAACATCAAGAACTTCTTCCTGGAATCCGAAGAACACCAAAATGGAACCGAAGATTGCCGGAACCAAAGTTGTTTGTCACGGACCCGGAGTTCGGACTCGAAGACCCCGACCACGGAACCCGAAGACCAAACCCGAACCCCTCTAATCCCGAAGTTCTCCGATCCAACATGTGTGACCCCTTCCGAAATCATATTTTATAAATTGCCATCTATATATCGTGTTGCATTAAATTGTTCATGTGGCATACATATTTTTGTGGTTTGGGGTCATTTAGCCGATTAAACTAATAATCACATATGGAGTGTATATGCGGGCTATATTTGTCTTATCTCGACTCCATTTAAATTTGTGTAGCGAATTGCTATCATGTTTTGCCTTGTTAATACAACATTTAAATTGTGGGCTACCTAAACAACTTGAACCATATAATTAATTGTCGGGATCCCGATTATGTTTAATATTGCCTAGTTGCATCGCATATTTGCCATCTCATGCATCATATCATCATCATGCTGGATCTTTTGTCGTAATATTAAATACTACATCATGTGTTTCTTTTAGTGCTTTGCTTCTTCACGGATTAGGATGTTGAGTTGATGCAAGTTTCGAATCATTCTTCAGATGAATCTTCCGCAGTGTTTTTCAGGCGAGCATTCTCCCCCTTTCTACTCCTATTTTGTATTTATAGTTTTGTCTTCCTCTTGTTGATCCATTGCTATCATTGTTGCGATGCTTTAGTTTCCATACCATTTATATTCCTTGCATCTGAAGGGTTTCGCAGCATAGTAAATCAAAATTTTCTACGGAAGCGAACAGAAGGAAAGCCAAGATCTAATCTAGGAGATGCAAACAACAAGAGAGATTAGATTAGATCTTCATACCCTTGAAGATTCAAGAGCGTTAAACGCTCGGCGTGGGTGATGTAGTCGTACTCGCTTCTCCTCCTCGCGATCCGATCCGATCTAGCACCACAAGTGGCGGTGCCTCCGTGAGATGCACACGTGCAGCACCTCGACGTCTCCTCCTTCCTCGGACCAGCAAGTATGGTGGAGAGATGGATTGGATCTACAACACGACGGCGTGGTGTATATGGTGGAGAATTTCTACTGCAGGGCTTCGCCTACAAACAGTCGGGAGGGAGAGAGGAGGGCCAGCAGGGAGGCTAGGGCTTGGAGGAAGGTGTGTGGGGGGGGAGGGGGCGGACCAGCCCTCTATATATAGAGGGGGGGTGCGACCAGCCCTTGCCCATCCTCCAAGCCTATCTCTAGTTTAAACGATTTAAACTAGAAACCCTATCTAGAAACCCTATCTTATCTTATCTCTAGTTTAAACGATTTAAACTCTCTAGGATCGGCTGGGCCCTATGGGGCCTTGTGCCCCTGGCGCAATGCGTCCAGGACACTCCCTCATAGGCCCATGCCCCCTCCCGGAAGGTGGGACCACGTTGGCCCCCTTCCGGAAGGTTCTAGAAGCTTCCGGTACAATACCGATTAACCCGGAACAATTCCGAACTCCAAAAACTGCACTGCCTTATATGAATCTTATTCTCCGGACCATTCCGAAACCTCTCGTGATGTCCCGGATCCCATCCGAGACTCCGAACAAAAATTCATAAACCAATTATCCAATCTATCCTAGCGTCGAGACACGTTAAGTGTGTGACCTCGGGTTCGAGAATATGCGCACATGATCTTCTATCAATAATCAACAGCGGGGTCTGGGCACCCATATTGACTCCCACACATTCATCGATGATCATATCGGATGAACCACGATGCCAGGATTCAATCAATCCCATATATATATTCCCTTCGTCTCGCGATATTTTACTTGCCCGAGATTCGATCGGTATCGTCATACCTAGTTCAATCTCGCTCACAGAAGTACTTTACTGCTCCGTAATCCGATATCACTTTGTGATTAACTCCTTAACCACATGCTTGCAAGCGGTGTTGATATCGACACGAGTGGGCCTGAAGTATATCTCTCCAACTTGGGAGGGACAAATTCCATCTCGATACATACAACCCAATGATACTTTCCGATCACCGAGAGACACCTTTATGATCACCCTCTCATAGGATGACGTTTGATGACCTCAAAGCTTTCTTCCGATACCGTGGAGTTGCATTATCTCATGGTCTAAGGAATACAATATTTGACATAGAAAAGCTTTGCAAAGACGAACACGATGACACGATCTAATTGCTTCGCTTAGTTTGGTCTCATCACCATATCATTCTCCCAATGATATGATCTCATTATCAATTGACAACTCATGTCTATGGTTAGGAAACCTTAACCATCATTGATCAATGAGCTAGTCCATAGAGGCGTACTAGGGACACGGTGTTGTTCACAAACCACACAAGTATTAATGTTTCCGCTTAATACAATTCTAGCATGGAATATAAACTTTATCTTGAACAAAAATTATAATAACAACATCTTTATTATTGCCTCTAGGGCATAATTCCAACAGTCTCCCACTTGCACTAGAGTCAATAATCTAGTTTACATTTGGCAACAATCTCACCCATGGCACCGAGGTGCTGATCATGTTTTACACGTGGAAGAGGTTTAGTCAATGGATCTGCGACATTCAGATCTGTATGTACTTTGCTTATCTTCGATCTCCATCGCTATATAATCTCGGATTATATGAAACTTGTTGATATGCTTGGTCTTTGGATGATATCTTGGTTCCTTAGCGAGTGCTATGGCGCCAGTGTTGTCACACAATATCTCTAGTGGGTCCAATGCACTTGGAACCACGCCAAGCTCGATGATGAAGTTTCGATCCAAACTCCTTCACTTGACGCTCAAGCAGCCATGTATTCCGCTTCTCAGTAGATCCCGCGATCACGCTTTGCTTGCAGCTTCTCCAGCCACAGCCTCCATTCAAAATATACACGTATCCCGCTCGAGATTTAGAATCATCCTTGTCGGTGTCGAAACTGCATCGACGTAACCTTTACGACGAGCCGTTCATCACCCCCATAGACTAAGAACATTTCTTTAGTCCTATTTAGGTACCTTAGGATGTTCTTCACGGCCGTCCAAAGGTTCCACTCCTGGATCACTTTGATATCTGCTCGTCAAACTAAGAGCATTGGATACATCCGGTCTAGTACACAAAGATGGCATACATGATGGAACCTATGGCCGAGGCATAAGGCACTTTGCTCATAGCTTCCTATCATTTACCAGAGTGGACATCGAGCCTTGCTCAATATCTTACTCGACAACATAGGCATCGAACCTTTCAATGCCTTATCCATTCTGAACCTTTTCGTAACTTTGTCTAGGTATGTACTCCGGCTTAAAGCTATCGAGGCCTTTGTCTATCTCTATGATTTTGATGCCCAATATATAAGCAGCTTCACCTAGGTCTTTCATTGAAAAACACTTGTTCAAATAACTCTTCACATCGTTAAGCATGTTGATGTCATTTCCAATAATCAATATGTCATCCACATATAGTACCAGAAACGTCACCGAGCTCCCACTCACTTTCTTGTAGATGCAAGCTTCGTAGCAATTTGGAACAAATCCAAAGCTCTTGATCACTTGATCAAAACGAAGGTTCCAACTCCGAGATGCTTGCTTGATCCATAAATGGAACGCTGAAGTTTGCATACTTTATCGAGATCCTTAGGATCGACAAAACCTTCGGGTTGCATCATATACAACTCTTCATCAATGTTGCCATTGAGGAACGCAATCTTGACATCCATCTGCCATATTTCATAATCATGAAACGCATCAATTGCTAATAAAATCCGAATGGACTTAAACATCGCCACGGAGAGAAAGTCTCATCGTAGTCAACACCTTGAACTTGTCGAAAACCTTCGCGACAAGCCGTGCTTTATAGACGGTAACATTACCATCCGCGTCCGTTTTCTTCTTGAAGATCCATTTGCACTCAACGGCCTTTCGGTCGCTAGGAGGGTCCACCAAAGTCCATACTTGGTTTTCGCTCATGGATCCCAATTCGGATTTCATGGCTTCTAGCCATTTCTCAGAGTCTGGGCTCATCATCGCTTCCTCATAGTTCGTAGGTTCACTGTCTTCTACTAACAAGACAGTCAAGACAGGTTGCCGTACCACTCGGGAGGGGCACGCGACCTTGTCGACCGCGACGTTCAAGAGCAGATCGTCCAAGCTTCATGATCCTTGTCATTATCTTCCTCTATTGTTGGTGCAAAGCAATCGAACAATTTCAGGTGCTGCGCTACTCTCCAATTCAAGAGAAGGTTCAATAACCTCGTCAAGCTCTACTTTCCTCCCACTCACTTCTTTCGAGAGAAACTCCTTCTCAAGAGAGGAACCGTTCTTTGTGACAAACACTTTGCCTTCGGTTCTGTGATAGAAGGTATACCCAATAGTTTCCTTAGGGTATCCTATGAAGACGCATTTCTCCGCTTTGGGTTCAAGCTTGTCCGGCATCAACTTCTTGACGTAAGCTTCGCATCCCCAAACTTTAAGAAACGACAACTTAGGTTTAGCACCAAACCACAGTTCATACGGTGTCGTCTCAACGGATTTAGATGGAGCCCTATTTAAAGTGAATGCAGCGGTTTCTAATGCATAACCCCAAAATGATAACGGCAAATCAGTAAGAGACATCATCGATCGGACCATATCTAATAGGGTTCGATTCCGGCGTTCAGACACACCATTGCGCTGTGGTGTTACGGGTGGCGTGAGTTGTGAAACGATTCCACTTGCTTTGAGATGCGTGAGAAAATCATAACTCAAATATTCGCCCCCACGATCGGATCGTAAAAACTTAATCTTTCTGTTACGATGGTTCTCCACTTCATTCTGAAATTCTTTGAACTTTTCAAACGTTTCAGATTTATGTTTCATTAAATAGATATACCCATATCTACTTAAGTCATCGGTAAAAGTGAGAAAATAGCGATATCCACCGCGCGTCGAAACACTCATCGGTCCACATACATCGATATGTATGATTTCCAACAAGTCCGTTGCTCGCTCCATCATACCGGAGAACGGGGTTTTGATCATCTTGCCCATTAGGCATGGTTCGCATGTGTCAAATGATTCAAAATCAAGAGACTCCAAAAGTCCATCAGAATGGAGTTTCTTCATGCGCTTTACACCAATATGACCTAGACGACAAAGGCCACAAATAAGTAGTATTATCACTATCTACTTTGCATCTCTTAGCCTCAATGTTATGGATGTGTGTTTCATCCCTTTCGAGATTTAGAAGAAATAAACCATTTACAAGAGGTGCATGACCATAAAAGATGTTACTCATATAAATAGAACAACCATTATTCTCCGATTTAAATGAATAACCGTCTTGCAATAAACACGATCCAGAAATAATGTTCATGCTCAACGCAGGCACATAATAACATTTATTAAGGTTTAAAACTAATCCCGAAGGTAAAACTAAGGAGAGCGTGCCGACGGCCATCACATCAACTCTTGATCCGTTGCCAACGCCAAGATCGTCACCTCATCCTCGCAAGTCACCGCTCATTCCATAGCTCTGCTTCGAAGTTACAAATATTAGCAACCGAACCGTATCAAATACCCGGACACTACAACGAGGGCTAGTAAGGAAAACATCAATAACATGTATATCAAATATACCTTTGATGGTGCCAGCCTTCTTGTCCGCTAAGTACTTCGGATAGTTGCGCTTCCAGTGACCCTTGTCCTTGCAATAGAAGCACTCAGTATCCGGCTTGGGACCAGACTTGAGCTTCTTCTCAGCAGGGGCAACGCGCTTGCCGCCACCTTTCTTGAAGGGCTTCTTTGCACCTTTACCTTTCTTAAAGGAGGGCTTGTTGACCATCAACACATGATTATCTTTCTTGATGTCCACCTCCAGCCTTCAGCTTTGCGAAGAGCTCGGTGATCGATGGAACCAATCTGATTATGAGTCACTACAAAACTTTTGTAGGGAGGGAGTGATTGCGAACCCTGTCAATCTTGAGCTCCTCCGAATCTTGCATCCGTTTGCTCAAGGCGTTGAGTGTAGCCCGACATCTTAATGGCGTGCTCACTAACGGAACTCCCTTCCTCCATCTTGCGCTAAAGAACTTCTCGAGATCTCATATCTCTCGTAACGGCCTGAGTCTCAAACATGGTTTTCAGCTCTCGAGAATCTCAAAGGGCCCGGATAGTTTTCAAAACGATTTTGAAGTTCCGTTCCATAGCAAACAACATGGTGCTCTTAATCACACCATAATCATCTTTGCGGAACGATAAACAGCTTTTCATCAGCCATAGCGATTGCAGCAGGGGGTTACCTAACGCTTTCTCAAGGACATAGTCCTTTGTCCGCCGCATGTAATGATTCTTAGATTGCGGAACCGCTGGTGAAGTTAGACCCATTGTTTCTAAGCTTTTCTTTCTCAGCAAAAACGTTGAAGTTGAAGTTGGACTTGGCCATGTGATCTACAAGATTTGCAAGTACAATTTAGACTATGTTCATGATAAAAGTTCAACTTAATCAAATTACTAGATGAACTCCCACTAAATTCAACATCCCTCAAGTTGTTTAGTGAACACGATCCAAATTCACCACACCTAATCCGATCATCACGAGAAGAGATGTGGTTTCAATGGTGGACAACGAAGTGTCGATCATATCATTCATATGACTCATGCTTAACCTTTCGGTTCTTGTGTTCCGAGGCCATGTCTGCATGCTAGGCTCGTCAAGTTAGACCCAAGTATTTCCGCTGCAGTAAACGGGCTTGCACCCGTTGTATGTGAGCGTAGAGTCTATAGCACCCGATCATCACGTGATGCTTGGACACGACGAACTTTCGCAACGGTGCATACTTGGGGAGAACACAGTTTTATCTTGATCTTTAAGTGAGGAATCATCTTATAATGCTACCGTCGCGATCTAAGCATAATAAGATACACAAAAGGATAAACATCACATGCATATAACTTTATGTGACATGGTATAGCCAATCTTCGCAAGAATGATCTCCATCTTGTGCTCCGCATGATCTCCATCACTCCACCATGATTGCCTCCACCACGAATAGCAACTACAACTATTGCTAACTACTTAGCGATAAAGTAAAGCTATTACATGGCGATAAGAAGTTGACTCGCAGGTCATACACAATTATAAAGACAACCATATGGATCCTGCCGGTTGTGTACTCAACGACATGCAAGTCGTGAAACATTACAAAACATGATCATCGTGATACATTATACACATCACATCTTGGGCCATACCATATCACGAAAACACTCCTGCAAAAACAAGTTAGACGCCTCTACTTTGTTGTTGCATGTTTTACGTGGCTTATGGGAGTAGATGCTAAGAACGATTCTTACCTACGGAAAGCCACAACGGTGATATTATGGTTGCCAAACTCCGTGTTAATCCCATGACAACTATAGTGAGAGAAACCGACATCCACCACCGCATGTGTGGTACAAGCCACACGTCAAGTGCGGTCTCATGAACGACATCGCAGCGTAAGGTTGGCCTCGACCGCTTCAATCTCACTATCCCGCCATAAGAAGAAAACAAACAAGAGGCTTGCAACAGAAAACATCAACGCTCAACAACCATGTTATGCTCTACTCGTGAAACACATCTACGCATAGATCTAGCTCGATACCACCAAGGGTTTCGCAAAGATAGTAAATCAAATTTTCTACTGAAGCGAAGGAAAGCCAAGATCTAATCTAGGAGATGCAAACAACGAGAGAGATTGGATTAGATCTTCATACCCTTGAAGATTCACACAATGGAACGCTTAAACGCGTGGGTGATGTAGTCGCATCGCTTCTCCTCCTCGCGATCCGATCCGATCTAGCACCACAAGTGGCGGTGCCTCCGTGAGATGCACACGCAGCACCTCGGCGCCTCCTCCTTCCTCGGACCAGCAAGTATGGTGGAGAGATGGATTGGATCTACAACACGATGGCGTGGTGTATATGGTGGAGAATTTACCTGCAGGCTTCGCCACAAACAATGGGAGGAGAGAGGAGGGGCCAAGAGGAGGCTAGGGCTTGGAGGAAGGTGTGTGTGGGGAGGGGCACCAGCCCTCTATATATAGAGGGGTGCGCCTGCCTTGCCCATCCTCCAAGCCTATCTCTAGTTTAAACGATTTAAACTAGAAACCCTATCTAGAAACCCTATCTTATCTTATCTCTAGTTTAAACGATTTAAACTCTCTAGGATTGGCTGGGCCCTATGGGGCCTTGTGCCCCTGGCCCAATGCGGCCAGGACACTCCCTCATAGGCCCATGCCCCCTCCCGGAAGGTGGGACCACGTTGGCCCCCTTCCGAAGGTTCTAAAGCTTCCAGACAATACCGATTAACCGAACAATTCAACTCCAAAACTGCCCGCCTTATATGAATCTTATTCTCGACCATTCGAAACCTCTCGTGATGTCCCGGATCCCATCCGAGACTCGAACAAAAATTCATAAACCAATTATCCAATCTATCCTAGCCGAGACACGTTATGTGTGACCTCGGGTTCGAGAATATGCGCATATGATCTTCTATCAATAATCAATGGGTCCAGGCACCCATATTGACTCCCACACATTCATCGATGATCATATCGGATGAACCACGATGCCAGGATTCAATCAATCCCATATATATATTCCCTTCGTCTCGCGATATTTTACTTGCCCGAGATTCGATCGTCGGTATCGTCATACCTAGTTCAATCTCGTTCACAGAAAGTACTTTACTCGTTCCGTAATCCGATATCACTTTGTGATTAACTCCTTAACCACATGCTTGCAAGCGGTGTTGATATCGATTACCAAGTGGGCCTGAAGTATATCTCTCCGACTTGGGAGGGACAAATTCCATCTCGATACATACAACCCAACAGATACTTTCCGATCACCTGAGAGACACCTTTATGATCACCCTCTCATAGGATGACGTTTGATGACCTCAAAGCTTTCTTCCGATACCAGGGAGTTGCATTATCTCATGGTCTAAGGAATACAATATTTGACATAAGAAAAGCTTTGCAAAGACGAACACGATGACACGATCTAATTGCTTCGCTTAGTTTGGGTCTGTCCACCATATCATTCTCCCAATGATATGATCTCATTATCAATTGACAACTCATGTCTATGGTTAGGAAACCTTAACCATCATTGATCAATGAGCTAGTCCATAGAGGCGTACTGGGGACACGGTGTTGTTCACAAACCACACAAGTATTAATGTTTCCGCTTAATACAATTCTAGCATGGAATATAAACTTTATCATGAACAAGAATTATAATAACAACATCTTTATTATTGCCTCTAGGGCATAATTCCAACAGCATCCTATATTGCATTGGACACCTCCTATTGCTTGTTGTTTGGTAGACAATAGGCCTTGCGATTCGTAGTTGCTTGCTCAGGTGTTGCTTCTCGTCGTCGAGTTCCACCGTTGTGGGACATTGACACATGCTTAATAGTGGAGATAATCATGGTTCTACTTATCACTTGATAACTAAATGTTGAAAGTAGATATAATTAATAAAGTGGCACCAGTGGATAATAGTTGAGATCTGGCTCTTATACCGTCCACTTGTGTTCATCTAGGACCCAAGTTCTTGACACCTATTCCGAGACTGAGCGCTAACCACATGTGGGGTGTATGGCAATCCCTATCGGCTTACTACCTGATTTCAAAATACTGTGCTGAGGGTCATGATACGTTGCTAACGTATCCATATTTTTTGATGTTCCATGCTTAGTTTTATCTACTTTCTTATGTTTTGTTCACACTTTGGAGTACTTTTCATATGATTTCTTGGACTAACCTATTAACAAGAGCCATAGTGTCAGCTGCCTGTTTTCTGCTATTTTTGGTTCCAGGAAAGTCAGAAAATGAATATTCTCGAAATTGGATGGGACAAAAGCCAAAGTCGTTTTTCACCGAGGGACATCAGGAGCCAGAATACGAGATAGAGAGGGGCTGGGGCCCGGCCAGACCACCTGGCCGCGCGGCCAGGCCTGGCCCGCGCCAGGGGATGGCCTGGCCGCCCCAAGCACCCCTCGGTCTCCCCTTTCGCCTATAAGTTGCCTCTGATACAGAAACCCTAAGTACCCGATCAAAATTCCACGAAAGAGTCTCAGAGTCAGCCATCTCCATCCCTAGATCGAGGGATCCAAGCTCTTCCCAAAGACCCCACCAAGGGGAGAATTCACCCTGGAGGCCTTCTTCATCACCATGCAAGCCTCCGGTGTGATGCGTGAGTAGTTCATCTCTAGACTACGGGTCCATGTAGTAGCTAGATGGCTGGTTCTCCTCCTTTGTGCTATCATGTTTAGATCTTGTGAGCTCCGTTCATGATCAAGATCATCTATTTGTAATTCCTACATATTGTGTTTCTGGGGATCCGATGGATATTGAGATGCTATTTCAGATTGATTATTGATTCTATCATGTCTTTGTTATTTGTGATCTTGCATGCTTTCTATTGTTAGTAGCTATCTTGGCCAAGTAGATGCTAGAAACTCCAAGAGTTAGTATTTATGCTCGATAGTGGGTTCATGCCTCTAGTAATCTAGGGAAGTGATAGAAATCTCTAAGGTACTAGATGTGTGTTGGGTCCGCAGCATAGAAAACAAAATTTTTCCTACGGTGTGAACTACACGCCAAGATCTATCTACTAGGTACAAAGCAAACGGGTGGACATACATCCATAGAGAACTTACCCTCGAAGACAACGAGCTTTGTTAACGAGTAGGAACTCGTGGTTGATGTAGTCGTACACTTGCCGATCTCAAGATCGTGAGGAAGTCCGGCGCCAAGCCTTCAATCAGCGCGCATCCTTTTCGCACACGTTCAAGCCACCAGACTATCTCCACCTCCTCGCTCCAGCGGAAGCAGCAACTCCTTCCAGACGAAATGCCACCGGGAACATGTATCTCGCTAATCCGAGACCATGGGGGAATAATTCTAGAGGGGGAGAGAGATCCTTCACAAGTAGGTGTGTGGATGAAGGAGGAATGGATGGCCTTTTATAGGAGGAGGGGGGTGCCCCCTCTCTCCATGGCCGGCGCATGGGGGGTGACCCCTCACCTCCCCCATTCATGTGGTGGTAACTCCTCCACATTAAAATGCCTCTTCACATTCCCTTTTAAAGGCTCCACTTTAAATGCATTAAGTTTCTCCAAATTTAATGCTCTCTCATTTAATAAAACTCTTTTATTAAATTTATTCAGAATTTTGTTAATTACTTTAATTAACAAACATTCACATATAGCCCCTTGCAATATTTCAATATCACATGCAGAACCACCTTCTGCAATTTCACCCGAAACAATTTCCGGTTTCTATTGAAACAATTCCTGCGCTTTGCAATTCTTTCGTCTGAAACATATGTGCTCCAAAATGGTAACCGGATGGGTACTTTGATGACCTAATCCTTCGACCATGAGGTTATGTTAATCACCATCACCGGATGGGTACTTTGATGACATCAAACACCGCTTCGTAACTGGGTGGTTATAAAGGTGTCATTGGGTATTCTGAAAGTATGTGTTGAAGCGCATGGACCAAGATTGGGATTTGTCCATCCACATGACGGATAGATATGCTCTGGGCCCTCTCGGTGGAATGTCATCTAGTTAGCTTGCAAGCATGTGACTGGGTCACGAGGGATGACATAACATGGAACGAGTAAAGAGTACATATCAGTAACGAGGTAGAACTAGGTATGGAGATACCGACGATCAAACCTCGGATAAGTAGAGTATCGCGTGACAAAGGGAATTGGTTTCGTATGTTAATGGTTCTATCGATCACGAAGTCATCGTTGAGTGTGTGGGAGCCGTTATGGATCTCCAGATCCCGCTGATGGTTATTGATCGGAGAGGTGTCTCCATCATGTCTGCATATTCACGAACCGTAGGGTGACACACTTAAGGTTCAATGCTGTTTAGGTAGATATGGAATGTGAGTTGGAGACCGAATGTTGTTCGGAGTCTCGAATTGGATCTGAGACATCACGAGGAGATCCGGAATTGTCCGAAGAATAAGATTCATATAATGGAGATCATTTTCTAGGTTCGGAAATGTCCCGGAGTGTTTATATGGGTGTTCTAGAAGGTTTCAGAATGTTCCGGAAGGTTCTAGAAATTTCTATGGAGTTTACTTGAAAACCAAGAAAGAAAAAGGGGAAACTTGGGGGGGAAGGAAACTCCCCCCAAGCCCCCCTTGTGCGCCGGCCCTAGGAGGTGGGCCTAGGGGTGGGAACCCTAGGCCACACCCCTTCCTATATATATAGAGGGGTGGAGGCGCCACCCCCCTTGCCCCTCCACTCTTGCCCTGGCCGCCTCTCTCCTCCTCCTTCCTTCTGCTCAGGCTTAGGCGAAGCCCTGCAGAATTCTCTACTCCACCACCACCACCACGCCGTCGTGCTGCTGGGATTCCGTGGAGAGATCTACTACCTCCATGCTTTCATTTGGAATGGGGAGAGGAAGGTGCATCGACTCAGACGTGTGACCGATTGCAAGCGCTGCGAACGCTTACCGAAAGGATCGTCTACTCAATCTTGAGATCGGCAAGTGATCGTCTACATCAACCACAAGATCCGATCTCACACAAGGCTTTCGGATCTACAAGGGTTAGTACAGATCTATCTCGTTGCACATGTCTAATAGATTAGATCTTGGCTTTTATCTAGATTAGATCTGGGTTTTGTTCTTGCGGTAGAATTTTTTGTTTTCCATGCTACAAACCCTTGATGGTATTAGAGCCGTGTCTATGCGTAGATCTGTTGCGAGTAGAACACAATGAGGTTGTGGGCGTTGGTGCTCGTCTTGATCTTTGCTTTGTGTACTTTGCATCTTGGGGTATTGTGTGATGAAGCTGCTCGGGCTAACCTTACATGTCATCGCACATGAGACTTGCTCCACCTTTGACGTGTAACTTGCTTTGCACAAGTGGCTTTGCGGGTGTCTGTCTCTCCCACCATAGTATAGATCCAATTTACACTTTGTACTTGATAACACTTGTATCAACGTTGTGGTTCAGTTTAAATGCGTAAGATCCGTTCTTATTCGAAAGCCCCAAACCATGTAAAACATGCAAAGAAAATTAGAGGCGTCTAACTTGTTTTTGCAGGGGTTTTGTGATGTGATATGGCCATCATGTGATTGTGATTATATTTGATGTATGCAATGATCCTTGTTGTAATATGGCAACCGGCAGGAGCCTAATGGTTGTCTTTAATTCTGTTAAGACCTGCGTGTCTATTCATCTTGTAATAGCTTTATTCCAAGTAGTTGTAATAGTTGCTAGTGATGATGGACAACCATGAAGCGGCTTATCGACCTTGACACAATGCTGGTGATGATGGAGATCATGTCCGTGCTTTGGAGATGGAGATCAAAGGCATAAGAAGAAAGGGCCATATCATATCACACTAATTATGAATTGCCTGTGATGTTAATCCTTTATGCATCTTGTATTGCTTAGATCACGACGGTAGCATTATAAGATGATCCCTCTCACTAAATATCAAGTAATAAAGTGTTCGTCCTTAGTTGGCACCGTTGCTAAGACTCATCGTTTCGAAGCATCTTATGATGATCGGATGTGATAGATTCTACGTGTGCATACAACGGGTGCAAGCTAGATTTGCACATGCAGAAACTAAGGTTAATCTTGATGAGCCTAGCATGTACAGACATGGTCTCGGAACACGGAATACCGAAAGGTAGAGCATGAATCATATAAATGATATGATGAACATGAAGATTGTTCGCCGATGAAACTACATCTTCTCTCGTAAAGATCGGACTTGGTGTAGTGGACTTGGTTCGTGTAATCACTAAGACAATATGAGGGATGTTGTTTTGAGTGGGAGTTCACCTAGTTAATTTAAGAATTAAAATTGAACTCAATTTATCATAAACTTAGTCTAAACTACTTGCAAATTTGTTGTAGATTATGGCGAACCTCTCCATCAATTTCAATGCGTTCCTAGAGAAAGAAAAGCTTAAGAACAATGGAAGCAACTTCACTGACTGGCTCCGTGGACTGAAGATTGTCCTCAGGGCTGGTCAGTTGACCAATGTGCTCAAAGCACCGCTAGGTGACCCACCTGCAGAAGATGCCACCGATGACGTAAAGAATGTTTACGCCACTCGGAAAAATCATTACTCCATAGTTCAGTGTGCCATCCTGTACGGTTTAGAAACAGAGCTTCAGAAGCGCTTTGAGCACCACGACCCATTTGAGATCATTAAGGATCTCAAGCTCATTTTTGAGACTCACGCGGCCGTGGAGAGCTATGAGGCCTCCGAAAAGTTCTTTAACTGTAAGATGGAAGAGGGTAGCTCCACTAGCGAGCACGTGCTCACCATGTCTAGGCACGCAAACAAGCTCCAAGAGTTGGGGATAACGATTCCTAATGAGTTAGGGATTCACCGTGTCCTCCAATCACTACCACCGAGTTATAAGAACTTTGTGATGAACTATAATATGCACTACATGAACAAGACGTTGCCTGAACTATCGTCCATGCTGAAAACTGCTGAAGTGGAGATCAAAAAGGAGCATCAAGTGTTGATGGTCAATAAGACCACCAATTTCAAGAAACAGGGCAAGCCTAAGAACAGGGGCAACTTCAAGAAGGACGGCAAGAAAGCTGTCGCACCTGCTAAGAAGCCCAAGGCTGGTCCTAAGCCTGAAACTGAATGCTTCTCTCGCAAGGGTGCGGTCACTAGAAGCGTAATCGCCCAAGTACAAGCGGATCGAAGAACGGCAACATCAAGAAGAAAGGTATATTCGATATACATGTTATTGATGTGTATCTTACTAGTAATCGTAGTAGTGCACAGGTATTTGATCTTGGTTCGGTGCTCATATTTGTAACTCAAGCAGAGCTGTGGAATAAGCGAAGGCGAGAGACGAGGTGACGATCTTGCGTTGGAAATGGCTCCAAGGTTGATGTGATCACCGTCGACGCTCCTCTACATCTACCTTCGGGATTAGTTTTAAATTTGAATAATTGTTATTTGGTGCCTGCGTTAAGCATGAACATTATATCTGGATCTTGTTTATTGCGAGACGGTTACTCTTTTAAGTCCAAGAATAAAGGTTGTTCGATTTATATGAGTAATATCTTTTATGGTAATGCACCTAAGATGAATGGTTTATTCTTACTAAATATCGATAGTAGTGATACACATGTTCACAACATAGATGCTAAACAAACAAAATTGAATGATAATTCTACATACATGTGGCACTGTCGTCTTGGTCACATTGGAGTGAAGCGTACGACAAAACTCCATTCTGATGGACTTCTTGAATCACTTGAAAGATGCGAAGCATGTCTAATGGGAAAAATGACTAAGACTCCATTCTCTGGAATAATGGAGCGAGCTACATACTTATTGGAAATAATACATACCGATGTGTGCGGTCCAATGAGTGTAGCATCGCGTGGTGGATATCGTTATGTTCTCACTTTCACGAATGACTTAAGTAGATATGGGTATGTCTACTTTATGAAACATAAGTCCGAAACTTTCGAAAAGTTTAAGGAATTTCAAAGTGAAGTGGAAAATCACCGTAACAAGAAGATTAAGTTTCTGCGTTCTGACCGCGAAGGTGAATATCTAAGTTATGAGTTTGGCATGCATTTAAAGAAATGTGGAATACTTTTGCAATTGACACCGCCGGGAACACCACAGGGTAATGGTGTGTCCGAACGTCGTAATCGAACTCTCTTAGATATGGTTCGGTCTATGATGTCTCTTATAGATTTACCGCTATCGTTTTGGGGCTATGCATTAGAGACAGACACATTCACTTTAAATAGGGCACCATCTAAATCCGTTGAAACGACACCGTATGAATTGTGGTTTGGAAAGAAACCTAAGTTGTCGTTCCTTAAAGTTTGGGGTTGCGAAGCGTATGTAAAGAAGTTACAACCTGATAAACTTGAACCCAAAGCGGAGAAATGCATCTTCATGGGATACCCTAAAGAAACAATTGGGTATACCTTGTACCATAGATCCGAAGGCAAAGTTTTCGTTGCCAAGAATGGATCTCGAAGGAAGTGACTGGAAGGAAAGTAGAACTCGACGAGGTTATTGAACCTTCTCTCGGAGTTGAGAGTAGCGTAGCACCGAAAGATGTTTTTGTGCCGCCTGCACCAATTGGAGAGGAAGCTAATGATGGTGATCATGAAACTTCGAACGAAGTTGCCACTGAACCTCGCAGGTCAACGAGGGTTTGTACCACTCCTGATTGGTATGACCCTGCCTTGACCGTCATGTTGGTGGACAACACTGGTGACCTTACGACGTATGAAGAAGCTATGGTGAGCCCAGATTCTGACAAATGGCTAGAAGCCATGAAATCCAAAATGGGATCCATGTATGAAAACCAAGTATGGACTTTGGTGGACTTACCGGATGGCCGTAAGGCTGTCGAGAACAAATGGATTTTCAAAAGAAAAACATATGTTGATGGTAATGTTATCGTCTATAAAGCTCGACTTGTCGTGAAAGGGTTCCGACAAATTCAAGGAGTTGACTACGATGAGACATTCTCACCTATAGCGAAGCTAAAGTCTGTGAGGATTTTGTTAGCAATTGCTGCATATTTCGATTATGAGATTTGGCAGATGGATGTCAAAACGGGATTCCTTAATGGTGACATTGAGGAAGAGTTGTATATGGTACAACCCAAGGGTTTTGTCGATCCTAAAGATGCTGACAAGGTATGCGAACTTCAGCGCTCCATTTATGGACTGAAGCAAGCATCCCGGAGTTGGAATCAACATTTTGATAAAGTAATCAAAAACTTTGGATTTATACAAACTTATGGAGAAGCTTGTATTTACAAGAAAGTGAGTGGGAGCTCTGTAGCATTCCTAGTACTATATGTAGATGACATATTGTTGATTGGGAATGATATAGAACTTCTTAATAGCGTCAAAACCTATTTGAATAATAGTTTTTCAATGAAGGATCTTGGCGAAGCGGCATATATTCTAGGCATCAAGATTTATAGAGATAGATCAAGACGCCTAATAGCGCTTTCACAAAGTACATACTTGGACAAAGTTCTAAAGAAGTTTAGAATGGAAGAGAGCAAGAAAGAGTTCGTGCCCATGTTGTCAGGTAAGACCTTGAGTAAGACTCAAAGTCCAGCTACGGCAGAAGATAGAGAGAAGATGAATAATATTCCTATGCCTCGCCATAGGTTCTATCATGTATGCCATCTTTGTGTACAAGACCAGATATAGCACATCTTTGTTAGTTTGACTAGCGTATATCAAAGTGATCTGGAATGGAGCTTTGGACATCGATCAAGAATATCCTAAAGTACGAATAGGACTAAGGATATGGTTCTTTCTTATGGAGGTGATGACAGCTTGTAAACAGTTACCTGATTCTAGTTGGAACACCGATCCGGATGACTCGAAGTCACAGATCTGGATCGTATTTATTTTGAATGGTGCTGCGGTGAGATGGAGGAGTGCCAAGCAAAGCGTTGTGGCGAAATCTTCAACTAAATCAGAATACATAGCTGCTTGAGGCTGCACAAGAAGCCATATGGATGAAGGAGTTCATTCTTGAACTTGGCGTGGTTCCCAGTGTTGGACCCGATGGCCATCTCTCGTGACAAAGACAGTGCCATAGCTAATGCACAGGAGCCAAGGTCACATAGCAAGTGAAGCACATCAAGCTATGTTTCCATGTTATTCGAGTATGTCCGAGATGGTGATATAAAGATTTGCAAAGTACACTGATCTGAATGTGGCGGATCCGCTGACTAAACCTCTCCTAGAGCAAAGCATGACCAACACGAGCCATGGGTGTTAGGTATATTACCATGTAATCTAGATTATTGACTCTAGTGCAAGTGGGAGACTGTTGGAGATATGCCCAAGAGGCAATAATAAAAGTGGTTATTATTATATCTTTGTGTTTATGATGAATGTTTACATCCCATGCTATAATTGTATTATAAGGAAACACTAATACATGTGTGTTTTGTAAACGTAAAAGAGTCCCTAGTAAGCCTCTTGTTGAACTAGCTTGTTGATTAATAGATGATCATGGTTTCCTGATCATGGACATTGGATGTCATTAATAACAAGGTTGTATCATTAGGAGAATGATGTGATGGACACACACCCATAGTAAGTGTAGCATAAGATCAAGTCATTTAGTTTGTATTGCGACAAGCTTTCAAATGCATAGTAACCTAATCCTTCGACCATGAGGTTATGTTAATCACCATCACCGGATGGGTACTTTGATGACATCAAACACCGCTTCGTAACTGGGTGGTTATAAAGGTGTCATTGGGTATTCTGAAAGTATGTGTTGAAGCGCATGGACCAAGATTGGGATTTGTCCATCCACATGACGGATAGATATGTTGGAGATATGCCCTAGAGGTAATAATAAATGTAGTTATTATTATATATCTTTGTGTTTATGATAAATGTTTACATTCATGCTATAATAGTATTAACAAGGAAACCATTAATACTTGTGTGATTTGTAAACTTAATTTGAAGTCCCTAGTATAGCCTCTATACTTCACTAGCTTGTTGGTTGATTGATGATGTGGTTTCTTTGTCATGAACATTGAGATGTTATCAACAACAAGATCATATCGTTAGGAGAATGATATGGTGGACATACTCCTATAGACAAGCGTAGCATAAAGATCAAGTCATTTCAATAGTTCAATTGCTATATGCTTTCTGATACATAGTAACCTAATTCCTTCGACCATGAGATCATGCATATCACCTTTACTGGATGGATGCTTTGATGTCATCAAACACCACACCGTGTGGTGGCTATAAAGGTCGCATTGAGTGTTCGGAAAGTATTGGTTGAAACACATGGATCAAGAGTGGGATTTGTCCATCCACATGACGGATAGATATTCTCTGGGCCCTCTCGGTGAAATGTCATCCAATTAGCTTGCAAGCATGTGACTTGGTCACAAGGGATCACATATCACGGAACGAGAAAGAGTACTTATCGATGTGAGGATGAACTAGGTATGCGAGATCGACGATCATAACCTCGGATAAGTAACATATCGTGAGACAAAGGGAAATTGGTATCGTATGTAAGTGGTTCATTCGATGCAAAGTAATCGTAGAAATATGTGGGAGCCATATGAATTTCAGATTCCTCTATTGGTTATTGTTCTAGAAGTGTCTCGATCATGTCGCATAATTCACGAACCGTAGGGAGACACATAAGGATTGACGTTGTTTGAGTAGTTATGGTATTATGAGAAAGAGACCGAATGTTGTTCGGAGTCTCGGATGGGATCCGGATATCACGAGGTGATCCGGAATGGTCCGAGAATAAGATTCATACAAGGAAAGTTCCGTTTTGAGTTGGGGAATGGTTAGGTGTTTTCATGGGAACATTCTAGAAGGTCCCGGAATGTCCAGACTCGGAGGGAAGGGTACATGAGTGTGTCATTACATATTGGAATGATTGCATCATGTACTAAGTATTCTTGCTGTCCCAAATAAAGGATTTATTTAAATCCTAAATTGAAAAGTCAAACGGCTAGTTTGAAAGTCAAAGCAGCTTTGGGAAGTGGGAAAGAGGAGGAGAGGTGGAGGCCGAGTTGGAGGAGGGTTCCTCCCTTGGCGGCGCACCTCCTAGGCCGAGTTGGGAGGAACTCCTCCCTTGGCCGGCCAGCCCTCCAACCTATATAAGGAGGGCAGGCTCCTCCTAGACACACAAGTTTCCTATCCTCTAAACTAAACCCTAGATCTAGACCCGGTTTAGAGCTATTTGGTTTAGAGCCTTCTAATTGGTTTAGAGCCTTCTAATTGGTGTGTCTAATTACTAGACCACTAATAGCCTCTCTCATAAGCTCCACCATACTGCAGGCTTAAGGCGAAGCCTGCTGGATTTCCCCTCCTCCCTGCCACACCGCCTTGTCTTTGGAATCACGAGGAGAGTGCTACAACCTCCGCTTTGGAACAAGGAGAGGAAGGTCTTCGTCAGCACCGAACGATGTGACCGATCGGGAGCGCCATGAGGAACAGCCGGAAGGATCGTCACGCGATCTTGAGATCGGAAAATTTACTACATCACCCACACGGAGAATCTGCTCTCGTTAAACACTTTGGAATCTTCGAGGGTGAGTTATTCCATCGACTCGTTCTGCAATCTAGTAGATAGATCTTGGCTTGTTTGTTTGTATGCGATAGAAAATTTTGTTTTCCATGCTACGAACCCCTACAAAGGGTATCGAGCCGTGTCTATATGTAGATCTGCTGCAGTAGAACACAATGGTCATTGTGGGCGTTGATGCTCTTATTGTAGATTGCTTTTCGTGTACTTTGCATCTTTCGTTATGTTGGGATGAAGCTGCCCGGGCTAACCTTACATGACATCGCTCATGAGACTTGCTCCACGCTTGACATGCAACTCGTTTTGCATAAGTGGCTTTATGGTGCCTGTTTCTCCTAGCATAGTAAAGATCCAATTTACAACGGGTAATCAACAATGCTAGTATCAATGTTGTGGTTCTTGTTCGTAGGTTAGAACGACACCTATGGAAAGCCCCAAACCACGTAAAATATGCAAAGAAAGTAGAAGCGTCTAACTTTGTTTTGCGGGGTGTGCATGATGTGATATGGCCATGATTGTGATTATATTTGATGTATGCAATGTTCCTTATTGTAAGTTGGCAACCGGCGGGAGCCATATGGTTGTCTTTAATTTCTATTAAGACTGCGTGTCTATTCAAAATAGTTGTAATAGTTGAAGCTGGTGGACGACAACCATGAAGAAGCGTCATTGACCTTGATGCTATGCGGTGATGATGGAGATCATATTCGTGCTTGAAGATGGAGATCAAGCACAAAGAAGAAAGGCCATATCATATCACATATTATGAATTGCATGTGATGTTAATCCTTTATGCATCTTGTATTGCTTAGTAGACGGTAGCATTATAAGATGATCCTCATGCACATAAATTTCAAGTTCTAAAGTGTTCACCCTTAGTATGCACGTTGCCAAAGCTTGCGCTTGAGCACCACGTGATGATCGGGTGTCTTTGATTCCGCGGGTGAATACAACGTAAGCAAGCCAGATTTTCTTATGCGGTAGCTAAGGTTTGATCTTGACGAGCCTAGCATGTATGGACATGGCCTCAGAACACGGATCGCGAAAGGCAAAGCATGAATCATATAGTAGATATGATGAACATGATGATTGTTCGCCATTAAAACTATATCAGCTCTCGTGATGATCGGTGTTGATGTAGTGGATTTGGTTCGTGTGATCACTAAAACAATGTGAGGGATGTTGTTTTGGTGGGAGTTCACCTAGTTTAATTTCATTAATTAATTTGAACTCAATTTGTCATAAACTTAGTCTAAACTATTGCAAATATGTTGTAGATCAATGGCAGCCCTACCATCAATTTTAATGCGTTCCTAGAGAAAGAAAAGTTGAAAACAATGGAAGCAACTTCGCGGATTGGTTCCGCAATTTGAGGATTGTCCTCACATGGTAATTTGACCTATGTCTGGATGCACCGCTAGGTGACCCACTGCGGTGATGCTACCGATGAAGTAAAGAATGTTTACCTCGCTCGGAAGAATCAAGACTCCATAGTTCAGTGTGCTATCTTGTATGGTTTAGAATCGAGCTTGAGAAAAGGTTTGAAGAGTCGATCCATATGATATTGTCGAGGATCTCAAATTAATCTTTGAGACTCATGCGGCAATTGAAAGTTATGAAGCTTCGAAAAGTTCTTTAAGCGCAAGATGGAAGAGGGTAGCTCTCGGTGAGCATGTGCTTAAGATGTGCAGGCATAAATAAACTTCAAAGTTTGGGTATAGTGATTCCTAATACTTTGGGGTTTACGCATCCTCCAATCACTACCACCAAGTTACAAGAACTTTGTGATGAACTACAACATGCGTAACATGAACAAAGAGTTACGAACTATTTGCTATGTTAAAATCTGCGAAGTGGAGATCAAGAAAGAGCACCAAGTGTTGATGGTCAATAAGACCACCAAATTCAAGAAAGGCAAGTCTAAGCGGAAGGGACACTTCAAGAAGGGTGGTAAGAAAGTTACCATACCGACGAAGAAGACCAAGGCTGGACCTAAGCCTGGCCCGAGTGCTTTTGCGCAAGGAGAAGGTCCTTTGCGGAATTGCCCAAAGTACTTGGCGGATTTGAAGAACGGCAACATCAAGAAGAAAGGTATATCTGATATACATGTTATTGATGTGTATCTCACTAGTACTCGTAGTAGTGCACGGGTATTTGATATCTTGGTTCGGTTGCTCATATTTGTAACTCGAAGCAGAGCTGCGAATAAACGGAAGCTAGTGAAGAACGAGGTGACGATGCGCGTGAAAGCGGATCAAAGGTTGATGTGATCGCGGTCGGACGCTACCTCTTCATCTACCATCGGGATTAGTTTTATACTTAAATAATTGTTATTTGGTGCCTGCGTTGAGCATGAACATTATATCGGGATCTTGTTTATTGCGAGGCGGTTACTTGTTTAAATCCGAGAATAATGGTTGTTCGATTTATATGAGTAATATGTTTTATGCACATGCACCTTTGATAGATGGTCTATTCATATTGAATCTCGATAGTGGAAATACACATATCAACAACATTGAGGCTAAACGTTTGAAATCAGCGATAATTCGCCTATATGTGGCACTTTATGCCTTGGTCACATTGGAGTGAAGCGTATGAAGAAACTCCATTCGATGGACTTCTTGAATCACTTGATTTTGAATCACTTGAAAGATGCTAAGCATGTCGATGGGTAAAATGACTAAGACTCCATTTTACGGTATGATGGAGCGAGCTACAGACTTATTGGAAATCATACATACCGATGTGTGGTCCAATGAGTGTAGCATCGCCAGATGGTTATCGTTATGTTCTTACCTTCACGGATGACTTGAGTAGATATGGGTATATCTATTTCATGAAACATAAGTCCAAACTTTAGAAGTTTAAGGAGTTTCAAAGTGAGGTAGAGAATCAACGTAACAAGAAGATTAAATTTCTACGTTACGATCGTGGAGGTGAATATCTAAGTTACGAGTTTGGCGAGCATTTAAGGAAATGTGGAATACTTTCAGATTGACACCGCCGAACACCACAAATAATGGTGTGTCCGAACGTCAGAATCGAACTCTCTTAGATATGGTTCGTTCTATGATGTCACTTACAGATCTACCACTATCATTTTGGGGTTATGCATTAGAAACAAGCATTCACTTTAAATAGGGCACCGTCTAAATCCGTTGAAACGACACCATATGAATTATGGTTTGGGAAGAAACCTAAATTGTCGCTCCTTAAAGTTTGGGGATCTGAAGCCTATGTAAAGAAGTTACAGACAAGCTTGAACCCAAAGCGGAAAAATCGTCTTCATAGGATACAAGGAAACTATTGGGTATACCTTCTATCATAGATCCGAAGGCAAAATCTTCGTTGCTAAGAATGGATCTTTTAGAGAAGGAATTTCTCTCGAAAGAAGTATTTGGAAGGAAAGTAGAACTCGGAGGTTGTCGAACCTTCTCTCGAAATTACGAGTAGCGCAGCACGGAAGAAGTTCTGTGGTGCCTGCACCAATAAGAGAGGAAGCTAATGATAGTGATCATGAAACTTGGTTGAAGTTGCTATAGAGCCTCGAGGTCAACGAGAACTCGTACCACTCCAGTTGGTATGATTCCGTTATGAATGTCATGTTGGTGGACAACACCGATGACCCCGAGACATATGAGGAAGCGATGATGAGCCCAGATTCCAATAAATGGCAAGAAGCCATGAAATCCGAGATTGGATCCATGTACGAAAACCAAGTATGGACTTTGGTGGACTTAGGATGGCCGGAAGGTCGAGAACAAATGGATTTTCAAGAAGAAAAGCAGATCTTGATGGTAATATTCGCTATAAAGCTCGACTTGTACAAAGGGTTTCGACAAATTCAAGGAGTTGACTACGATGAGACTTTCTCACCGTAGCGAAGCTAAAGTCTGTGAGGATTATGTTAGCAATCTGCATATTATGATTATGAGATATGGCGGATGGATGTCAAAACAGCATTCCTCAATGGAGACATTGATGAAGAGTTGTATATGATGCAACCCAAAGGTTTTGTCGATCCTAAAGATGCTAACAAGGTATGCAAACTTCAACGGTCCATCTATGGATTGAAGCAAGCATCCGAAGTTGGAATCAACGTTTTGATAAGGTAATCAAAAGTTTTGGTTTTATACAAACTTATGGAGAAGCTTGTATTTACAAGAAAGTGAGTGGGAGCTCAGAAGCATTCTTAATACTGTATGTGGATGACATATTGTTGATTGGGAATGATGTAGACCTTCTTAATAGTGTCAAAGAGTATTTGAATAATAGTTTTTCAATGAAGGATCTTGGCGACTTACATATTAGGCATAAAGATTTATAGAGATAGATCGAACGCCAAATATCATTGTCACAAAGTACATATTTGGACAAAGTTCTAAAGAGGTTTGGAATGGAAGATAGCAAGAAAGGGTTCTTGCCCATGTTTTAATCGACCTTGAGTAAAACTCAAAGTCCGACATCGTAAGATAGAGAAAGGATGAGTAAGACTCCTATGCATCGCCATAGGATCTCTAATGTATGCCATGCTATGTACTAGACCCGACATTGCATATCTTTAGTTTAACTAGCAGATATCAAAGTGATCCGAGTGGATCATTGGACAATGATCAAAAACATCCTTAAGTACTTGAGAAGAACTAAGGATATGGTTCTTTCTTATGGAGGTGATGAACAACTCGTTGTTAATGGTTACACCGATGCTAGTTGGAACACCGATCCGGATGATTCTAAATCACAATCTGGATACGTTTTTATTTTGAATGGTGCAGCGATTAGCTGGAGGAGTGCAAAGCAAAGCGTTGTGGCGAGATCTTCAATAATCGTAATACATGGCTGCCGGAGGCTTCACAAGAAGCGATATGGATGAAAGAGTTCATTACAGAGCTGTGTGGTTCCAAGTGCTACTGGACCCAATGTCTATCTATTGTGATAACATGGGCGCCATAGCCAATGCGCAAGAACCAAGGTCACACAAGAAGTCAAGCATATCAAGCTGCGTTTTCACGCTATTCGAGAACATATCCGGGATGGGGATATAAAGATTTGCAAAGTACACAGATCTGAATGTGGCGGATCCGTTGACTAAACCTCTCCGAGGGCAAAACATGACCAACACCAAACTGCCATGGGTGTTCGGTATATTACCATGTAATCTAGATTGGATGACTCTAGTGCAAGTGGGAGACTGTTGGAGATATGCCCTAGAGGTAATAATAAATGTAGTTATTATTATATATCTTTGTGTTTATGATAAATGTTTACATTCATGCTATAATAGTATTAACAAGGAAACCATTAATACTTGTGTGATTTGTAAACTTAATTTGAAGTCCCTAGTATAGCCTCTATACTTCACTAGCTTGTTGGTTGATTGATGATGTGGTTTCTTTGTCATGAACATTGAGATGTTATCAACAACAAGATCATATCGTTAGGAGAATGATATGGTGGACATACTCCTATAGACAAGCGTAGCATAAAGATCAAGTCATTTCAATAGTTCAATTGCTATATGCTTTACGATACATAGTAACCTAATTCCTTCGACCATGAGATCATGCATATCACCTTTCTTTGGATGGATGCTTTGATGTCATCAAACACCACACCGTAACAGGTGGCTATAAAGGTGGCATTGAGTGTTGGAAAGTATTGGTTGAAACACATGGATCAAGAGTGGGATTTGTCCATCCACATGACGGATAGATATTCTGGGCCCTCTCGGTGAAATGTCATCCAATTAGCTTGCAAGCATGTGACTTGGTCACAAGGGATCACATATCACGGAACGAGAAAAGAGTACTTATCGATGTGAGGATGAACTAGGTATGCGAGATAAGCGATCATAACCTCGGATAAGTAACATATCGTGAGACAAAGGGAAATTGGTATCGTATGTAAGTGGTTCATTCGATGCAAAGTAATCGTAGAAATATGTAGAGCCATATGAATTTCCAGATTCCTCTATTGGTTATTGTTAGAAGTGTCTCGATCATGTCGCATAATTCACGAACCGTAGGGAGACACATAAGGATTGACGTTGTTTGAGTAGTTATGGTATTATGAAAGAGACCGAATGTTGTTCGGGTCTCGGATGGGATCCGGGATATCACGAGGTGATCCGAATGGTCCGGAGAATAAGATTCATACAAGGAAAGTTCCGTTTGAGTTGGGGAATGGTTAGGTGTTTTCATGGAACATTCTAGAAGGTCCGGAATGTCCGGCACTCGGAGGGAAGGGTACATGAGTGTGTCATTACATATTGGAATGATTGCATCATGTACTAAGTATTCTTCTGTCCCAAATAAAGGATTTATATAAATCCTAAATTGAAAAGTCAAACGGCTAGTTTGAAAGTCAAAAGGCATATTTGGGAAGTGGGAAAAGAGGAGGAGAGGTGGAGGCCGAGATAGAGGAGGGTTCCTCCCCTTGGACGGAGCACCTCCCTAGGCCGAGTTGGGGAGGAACTCCTACCCTTGGCCGGCCAGCCTCCAACCTATATAAGGAGGCGGGGCTCCTCCTAGACACACAAGTTCCTATCCTCTAAACTAAACCCTAGATCTAGACCCGGTTTAGAGCTATTTGATTTAGAGCCTTCTAATTGGTTTAGAGCCTTCTAATTGGTGTGTCTAATTACTAGACCACTAATAGCCTCTCTCATAAGCTCCACCATACTGCACGGCTTAAGGCGAAGCCTGGGATTTCCCTCTACCTCCGGTACCACGCCGTTGTCTTTTGGGAATCACGAGGAGAGTGCTACAACCTCCGCTTTCTTTGGAACAAGGAGAGGAAGGTCTTCGTCAGTACGAGCGATGTGACCATTGAGGGCGCCATGGAAGCAGCCGGAAGGATCGTCTACGCGATCTTGAGATCGGAAAGAGTACGACTACATCACCCACGAGAATCTGCTCTCGTTAAACACTTTGGAATCTTCGAGGGTGAGTTATTCCATCGACTCGTTGCTGCAATCTAGTAGATAGATCTTGGCTTGTTTGTTTGTTTGTATGCGATAGAAAATTTTGTTTTCCATGCTACGAACCCCTACAAGATATGCTCTGGGCCCTCTCGGTGGAATATCATCTAGTTAGCTTGCAAGCATGTGACTGGGTCACAAGGGATGACATAACATGGAACGAGTAAAGAGTACTTATCAGTAACGAGGTAGAACTAGGTATGGAGATACCGACGATCAAACCTCGGATAAGTAGAGTATCGCGTGACAAAGTGAATTGGTTTCGTATGTTAATGGTTCTATCGATCACGAAGTCATCGTTGAGTGTGTGTGAGAGCTTGTTATGAATATTACCACAAGGTCAAGAACCTCACATGGATAAGATCCAAATAACAACCAAAAAAGATGATGCCAAGTATGCAAAGGTTTGAGCTCTCACGAAATATATGATCAAGTTACTCACTTGAGAGCCCCTCTTGATAGTACGGCTATCTATCTTATAAACCGGTCTCCCCAACTAACACCATGAGACCAGTAAGAAAGAAACCCTATCAAGAACATACCTTTGCCTTGAGCATATTCCACTTGAGCTTGACGATAGCGATCTTGTCCACCTCAAAATGGAACACCTTTCTTGATTGCACTAGCTTGGTGAAGACTTGCAAATTACTCTCCCATACTCCACTATGGTAGAGCTTCTCTCTTGGGCATATCATCGTCCCATATCCATGATAACCATAGGATGGCAAGCTTCAAGCAAATGATCTTTTCGAGATGGCTCATCTTGAACTTGCACATCATTTCTTCTTTCTTCATTATGTTGGTGTCTTAAGGGTACATAAGAGATATCACTCCAACTTTAGTCTTCAAGACACACTTGCTATAGGCTTAACTCTCACTTGACCAATCTCCGAATCACTCATTGAAACATTGGTCAACACTTAATCTTCTACACTTTCTTCTTCTCCCAACCTTGAATCCAACATATGGTTCAAATATTGCATATGAACAAATCCTATAGGTAAAACTCAATGCAAACATAAGTCCATAAAGATTATCATTAATTACCAAAACCACACACGGGGGCACACATGCACTTTCAATCTCTCACATTTTGGTAATTGATGACAATCCCTTTAACAGGGTTTATATAAGGAATTAATCAAAGAAAACGTTGTGCTAACATCAAATACAACACAAGTATGTGATGTTAGTATAACCACAATATAGAGCAAACTCCTCCACAATCTATGCACGTGTGGATGAACTTGAATTTCATTGCATATATTGCCAACCATTACCGGTGGTGGAGTTTTCTCTATATAATCAAGATGCCATGCAACACACTAAGATGCAAAGCCATGTCCGCGATTATGGACGACTTGGAGCATAGTTTCTCGATCATAGGCAACTTACACTAAAGAATTAGTATTATAATTTGACTTGGTTTTGACATGACTGGAATGGAATAAATGAATAAAACTGCCAACTGTGTGAGTTGTCTCAGAAAGACTTTCTCGTTTGGTCTCGAGGGGGAAATATCGGAATGAGAATGTTTAGTGTTAGTATCAGGTTGGTTCCGTATAGGTTTTATCTCTAATAGCCAACATGTGTATCGAGTCTCTATAGGTTGTTTAGTGCATGCTTCGCTGCCGCTTCAGTCCATCATATCTATGTAGGCGAGAGCCACCGAATTCTAAGACTCACCGTGTACTTGTCTCAGTACTGACCGCTTTCTTTTTCCTTTTGCCCTTTGTCGGTAAGTTCGACGATGTTAGCAATGTTACCCTTGCAACTTGGTCTGGGCAGGGTTATGGATGCCATTGATTATCCTTCAGAACTCTTAGTCCAATTTATATCTTAGTCATATTCGGACGTTATATCGTTTTCAATGTGAGTTGGATCTTTGTAATATATATTTGTATTCTTGACTCGAGTAGTCGTTGTTGTATATATATATGTTCTTATGATTGCATCATAAATTGTTGTGTAATAGTATTATTTCGTTTTCCACCGCACGCCAAATGCCTGGTGGCTATTTTTGAATCGTTTTCTATACGGATTTGACTCGAATCGCTGAAATCCTTAGAGGACGATTCGAGAATTTTCACTGTCCGAGCGCTCACGTGGACCATTTCGGAGTGTCGGCATGGTCTAACAATTTTGTAGAAAAGATATTTAAGAAACACGGGAGTAGTATTTTTGTTTTCATCACACGTTAAACAGTGGTAGTAACGCACTGAGGCACAGTCGCCGCTGGTAGTAAATGACTAGCCAATTAAATATTTTCGGTCGAACTTCCCGGTCGTCGCCTGCCACTGCCGCCGAATTAAATTCCACATCGCGGGGAAAACCTGGTCCACGGAACCGATGCCCCATGGCCCCCATCGGCCATCGCTGCCATCGTCACGAGGCCAGCTGCGTCCGGTTCATGGACCCAGTTCCCTGACAGACCAAACACCTGTCGGTTTCAGCCCCTAGACAGGTAAGTCAAACCGGCGCGCCCCACCTCCGTTCTCCCACGAAGTCCTTAATTTCCGCACTCAGCTTGCCCCTACCCGACGACAGCTCATGACTGCTCGGCCCCACGGCAGTAGGCCCACTGGTCGGTGAGCGGGGCTGAAGTTTCTCGCTCAGGCCCATCAATTACGACCGTTTCTACTCCCCCTTGTCGTCCCTGACACGACACTGCCTCACACACCGTGTCCACAGAACCGAAGAACCTGGACCGTTGATCTTGCAATCCTGGGGTGTACACGTGCGTTCTGGTGTATGAGCCTGGTCTACGTACGCGTGGGCCAGCCGTCTGTCCCCCCTGCTGAGTGTTGACCCCCAGAAAGGCTCTCCTCCCGATAGACTTCTTCGTCCCGACGCGCAAACCTGACGGAAGAAAAAAATACCCAAAAACGGAGAGAGCAACTCAGCTCCTCCGCTGCGACCGCTCAAAGCTCTGCCCCTCCAGCTCCGTCATCTTCTTCCCTGCGATTTTTCTGCGAGTTCTTCGCCTGCTGGATCGTCCGGTAAGCTGATCTGCTTCGCTGACGAAAATCTGGACTCTTTTTTCCCGTGTCTGCTGTTAAATTCTGCTTCTGGTTTCTCCACCGGATCTGATGCGATCGAATTATCGCTCTCTCTCTGTGCTTTCAGGGTACGGACTTCCATGAAAGGGGCGCGGCTCTGGGCCCAAAGCCGATCCTCCTGGTGTCCCGAGGCGGGTCTCGGTGGCCGCGGGAGCCTCTGATTTTTTTCCTCTGCCTTCGGTCATTTTATCTTGTTCTAGTTCCCGGATTGGAGCTGAGAGTTAATTTAGAAGATATGGCGAGGTTTTGCTGCTTCGGTTCAGAGGTAACTCTAATTTCGATCAGTTGCTGACTAGTTTCTTTCCACTATTTACGTGTTTTTTCTGTGAGGTTATTTGTACAGAATATTCTGTAATATTGCTAGTTCCTACGTATATTACTCCCTCCGTCCTAAAAATATCACAAATTTGTCTAAATTTGGATAAATCTATATACTAAATAGTGTCTAGATACATTTAAATTTAGATAAACCTGCGACATCCTTTTTTAGAACGGAGGGAATTTAGACAAATTTGCGATATCCTTTTTTAGGACGGAGGGAGTATTATGTATTAGGAGTACTTGTAAATTTCACTGCCTGCACGCATCTGTTGACATTATTTTCTCTGTTAAGCATCCCAGAAATAAATGGGTTCACGCTCCAAGCTTTTAAACTGAAATTGTTGCAAACTTTGAACGGACGCATTCTCTATCGTATTATCATCTTAGCACTTCAGCCTATATTCAATTATTCTTGCTGAGTGTTCTGCTTGAATGTAGGCGGCAGGGCGCGCATCAGCTTCCTCTGGTAAAGGGAAAGGCTGCCAGGGCCAAGTGAAGGTCAGCTACGGATTTAGCCTTGTAAGAGGAAAGACAAATCATCCTATGGAGGATTTTCATGTCGCGGAACTCGCGGAAGTCAAAGGAAATGAGCTGGGTCTTTTTGCTATTTATGATGGCCATTTAGGCGATACTGTTCCTGCATACCTACAGAAGAATTTGTTTCCAAATATTTTGAATGAGGCAAGTTTTTCTTACAGCTGTTTCGATACGAAATCCCTCATTCACTAGCATCTGCAGTGATCTTATTTTTATCGTGTCATTTCAGGAAGAGTTTTGGACACATCCGGACAGAGCACTCACAAAGGCTTATGAAAAGACAGATCAGGCTATCCTGTCACATACTCCAGATTTGGGGCCAGGTGGCTCCACTGCTGTAACTGCCATCCTTATAAACGGCAGGAAGTTGTGGGTAGCTAATGTTGGGGACTCTAGAGCGGTTCTGTTGAAAGGAGGCGAGGCCATACAGATGTCAATTGATCATGACCCGAACGTCGAGCGTGGCGCTATTGAAAACAGGGGTGGTTTTGTTTCAAACATGCCAGGTGGGTCACTAATTCATTGTTTTTCTAAACTTCCTATGTTGATTGAAATTGAAGCACATATGAAAATAAGATGTAAAGTTTCAGTTTTGGGACTGTAGTACAACCAGTATCATGACATGCATGCAGCAACATTTTTGCGGTTACCTTGAGGTTATGATAAACTTGATAATGCTATTTTAACCTGCTCTATATTAGATTAAGGTTTATATTTGACAATATTGAACCACATATGCTATGTAAATATGCAAGCCTAGCCTTAAAGTTCTCTTACAAAAAGAAGGCCATGGTGTGTGACAGACCATTAAATGGAAAAACCATATTACCATTCAATCATTCTTTGGTTGTTTGGTAGGATGTGTCTGATATTGCCTCGTATTTGGGATTAGTAGCTAGTAGATAATTTTGATGCATCATCCTGTATGCTACAAAAATACGCATGTTCATAGTTAATGGTATCTTGCATTGTAATGTGGAATTCACGGTTCACATCGGGATTGCTTGAAGGGGATTAAGGTATTGAAAAGGGAGGCAGATATGCATTCAGAACAAGAGAACTATGAGTGGTTGCACAAATAAAGATAATTGAATTTGCTTTGTTGCTTGAGTCTTGACTAAGTACATTCCATCCTTTTGTAAGGGCATAACTTAAATACGAATCAACCACACGACTCCTAACTTGACCCAGAATGTTTGCCTACCTGGTTTGTAATGATATTGAAGTCTATACTAGATGTGATCTACTCCTGAACAAAGACGCTAGTTAAAATCGTTTACTCCCTCATGACTATCTTTTCTCCTAGTCCTGAACAAAGGCGCCGACTAAAGTATACTCATTTTATCCCTTACATGGACTATCAAATATGCCTTTCTTGCATGCTGCTGTTCGAGTTGCAGAAGAGCTTCGCGATGCAAGCTGCACTTCTGCATGTCACCGTTTGTGTTCAACTCTATCGCTGCATTGCTGTTGCTTGGTGAAGAAAAAAAAACTGCTCTTAGTGCGATCTACCATCTTTTATTACTTAATGGATATACTATTTTGGACAAAATTCACTGTATCAATCAGGAGATGGTGTAGTGTAACAATGGCATTTCCAGGATTTTTTTTGCTTGTTTATGCTCTACATTTCCATGGCCATGTTCCACGCAAGCTCACTCAGAACCTTTCAGCAGAAACAATATTATTATTCTGAATCATCGAATTTCCACTCGTTCAACTTCTCCTTTCTTGCTACTCACTTGTATCTTTCCTGTTGATAAGATGTTGCTAATGAGAATTGCAAGCCTTCTTTTGGAGGGAACTCCTTATATTGTTTGTACTGTTTTTCATGTAAAACAAACACTCCCTCTGTTCCAAAATAAGTGACTTCACTTTTTCTAGATACGTATGTATCTATTCACAAAACATTCCTAGTTACATATGTGTTTAGACAAAGTGTAGTCACTTATTTTGAGGGAAATTCTTCGTGTATTTCTCCTTGGTATGTACACCAACTGACCTACATAAGCAGAACAATGGCATTTGATAGATCACTTAATTGTCAAGCATGCTGACTCTATTATTTTATATAATAGCCTGTTTACTCTATGAATCAGTGTGTTTTTGAACTGCCTAGACAACCAACATTATGTTTGTGCCTGAAATGCAATGCTGTAATTTACAGGAGATGTTCCCAGAGTCTGCGGGCAGTTGGCTGTGTCAAGAGCTTTCGGTGACAGGAATCTAAAATCGCTTCTGAAATCAGAGCCTGATGTAACAGTTGAAGATATCGATCACACTGCTGAGCTAGTTGTCCTAGCGAGCGATGGAGTTTGGAAGGTGTGGTTTGTTATTTATGTATGTGTTTGTTCAAATGGCTGGGATAAAACCCATTAGTAAGTATATTGGTGGATATGCGCTGATTACTTGTCTGTGTCAAAACCAGGTAATGAACAACAGGGAAGCTGTTGATGTGGTGAAAAGGTTCAAGGATCCACACACAGCTGCCAAACAATTAATCGCGGAAGCAGTGAAAAGAGACAGTAAAGATGATATATCATGCGTGGTTGTTCGGTTCAAGATGTAAATTGACTGCAGGCTGACTCGTGGAGAATGGCCACCGAGAGCAAAAGGAATTATACAGCAAAACATAGCCTGCCTGACCAAGGTATTGGTGATCCAAAAAATAATTCCCTGGGATGTTGGCTGTAAATGATCCGTTAGCTCGATTGTAAGTTCTTATATAAATATGCTACCGTAGAATTCTTTGTTTGACGATTCAGAGGTACATGTGAGAGGGTCCAAAGCTGTCGAAATAGCTTTCGTCTGTAAATAATGGTTTGCACATACTGGAAGTTCGTCGTGCTCGATTGTGACTGTAGTCATTTGGCCTATCTTTATCCTCCAACCTGGATTAGATTTGTTTTGAATCACCGTTTGAGCGCTTTGCGTGAAGTTCATCATACTCTTCCTGTTTGAAGATGGGGCATTGAGGTAAAGAAAAATACTTGCACCGCTGGTTCTGTATTGTCAAAACATCTTCTGCAGTAGCCCCTAAAACAGAGGTTCTAAACAGTCTTTTGAGTCTGGCTCCATTACCTCTATCTTTCAGCCCCCATGTGGATACTGGTGTAAAAGCTGACATCTCTACGGAATTAAATATCACTGACAGAAGCCATTTCTGAAAGGTACCGGATTACATGCAATGGTGGGTATACGGAATTAAGTGTAATGACATTTCCGAAAGGTACCAAGGATTCTAATCTAAAGATATAATTGGTAAGGGTACTAAGACTTACCATAAAAATCAAGCATTTTTGGCCATCCGATCATGCTAGCTAGCAAATCCTGAGCCTTCATTTTCTGACTACTATTCATATGGTCCACCTGTAAATGACTATAAAGGGTAAAAATCTTGTGCAAATATGTTCGGTTGCCCATGCACGATTTTGTTTTCTGACTACTATTCATGTGGTCCACCTGTAAATGACTATAAAGGATAGAAAATCTGGTGCAAATATGTTCGATTGCCCATTGGTCAAAGGCCCACATAGTTTTGCTTTCTGACTACTATTCATGTGGCCCATCTGTAAATGACTATAAAGGGTAGAAAATCTGGTACAAATATGTTTGGTTGTCCATTGGTCAAATTTTCACACGGTTAGAAAATATCCCGATTTGCCAATCCACACCCATGTATTCCCCTCTTCCTCCTCCCAACGCTTGCGCCGCTGGCGCCCCAATCCTCTCCTACACGAGGTCTAGCTCGCCCCTCCCTGCCTCCCGCCTTCTCGCTGTGCCCCCTCCCCTTCTCCCTCGTTCTACTCCTCTCTCTCTCTCCATCATGGTCGGCTCAGCCACCATCTCCTTCGGCACGCCTCCCTCACCGGCAGGAGCAGTAAGTCGTTCTCACAGCAGGAACTACCTCACTGACCGAGCAAAAGTAGCGGCCATGGGCGGGTGGTTGACATGTGAGAAGAGGTGGCGGCACGTGGAGGTGCCGGACGCCATGGGCCGGCGGCTGATGTAGTAGAGAATAGGAGGCTGCACATCGTGTTGTCCTCCTGGAGGAGCGGCTGGTGGAGCTCTACTCGACCTGTGCATCCCTGTTGCACTTCTTCTCTCTCAAAGGAACACATGTGCCTTTTCAAGGCCAAGGTAAATGTGAAGGACCCCTGGAAATTAAATCTCATTTTTATTTATGCATATTCGTTTTTATTTGTGCTTATAAGGTGCTTGACGAAAATCCTACCTAATATTACTGTATGCATTGTTTAAGGAGAAGCGAATGACTTCTCTATTTTCTTTCTTTTTGGTAAACATATGATTCTTATTCTTGATTTGCAATAGACCATCAGGTACTATTTTGTCTAAAAAAAGGTCTAGGTAAATGTTGCATGATATATTCTTGGTGATTGAATTTCAGGTTACAACCATCAGCATAATCTATTACAGAGTGCTAAAACTTACTAAAGGCGACGCAATGAAGCACGCCTTCCCACCTAGTATATGTTGTTTCCAAATTAGGTTTGCCCTTCCATGTCTGCCCCTGTGATGCCTTTCTCCGCGAGAAAGCAAAAGTAATATTAGGTATGTACGTTGCATAGCTAAGCCATCATCAACATAACTTATTTGTTTTACAGTCTTTTAGTTCTAACAATTGCGTTTCCTTTGGGTTTCTATTGATTCTTCAAAGAAATCGTGCAATTATATAGACATCGCCTAGCTCTCGTATTCCAAACCGAACATAGACATACATAGTGAATAGATAATAAATCTATAAATAAATTATTTCTTAGATTCACTTCCTTGATTTTAATGCAATTTGACCACTCCTGTTTGACACCCTTTTTCGACATGGAGTGAATTTCTCTTTCTTACTCAGTGAGAAGCATCTTGCTGGTGATACCGCCGATGCCATTCTTAACAATGCTCTTGATAATAATGCTAAGGATGCCTCTCTGACATTTCCTTTGGAGCTCACAACTGAATCATGACTCATTTCTCTTTAAACATTAGTTATTTTTTTCTTTTTTTGTGCTATGGTATATCTGGTTTGGCTCTCGAATCGATCTATTTTCCAAGTGCAGCTTCACAAGAGACTTCTAGATCTCGATTAGCGGTGGTCCTCCTACGGTTTGCCTCGGTGTGGATTTCTTTCGATTACATTGCCACAGCCTTACCGTGTGCACGACCCCTCCGTAGCTATCTGTGTCGCTTTCTTGCTGGACTTGTATTTTCTGCTTTCTTTTAGTGTCGCTCTCTTGCTAAACTTGTTTAGCTCACATAGAAACATGAATATCAGCTGCAAGTAATAGGATCAACAATTCTAATTCCTAGGGTTCAATCTACATGTAATGCTGAACATTTGAATGCCTATAGTTGTCGATATGATATGCGATATTCTTTTGTTTCCTTTTTTTTTCTTGTTCACAAAAAACAAAGAAACTAGGGATCTTATTTTTTACCTATCGCTGAAGTAGGAGAATCAGAAGAGGTGCTACAAATATTGTTGACTCTGTGTTACTCAACACTGACCATTATGATTTATTAGAATCTATTAGCTAAGGAGTACCATATTTTTACAGGATTCTAAGGTAAAAGTTGATGAATCAAATAACCACGATGCTAAGAAGAGGTAGCTCATTATTGTCATGTTATTTTTCTTATAGTCCGATGTACATGTGCTACTATCTTGATTAACAGTACAATGTATTTCTTATATTTTCACAGAACGTGTCGGCAATGTGTCTGATCCACCCTCTGTCGTCCACCCAAGAAGATGATGCCCATGAAGAAGGAAAATTAATACAATTCTCTCGTTTCCTCTGAAGGTGCTTTCCTGGTCTATCTCATAGCTGTTTACTTCATCTTTCTCCTCCGTCATGCTGATCTAAATTATTCACTACGTCCTTCTATAGGCTGTGTGTTCATTTTGGTTCTATGTTGATGTCTGCATACTCACCCCCTCTTGGAAAATTTCACATTTACCTTCCTCTATTTCATGTGTAAACCATGGATCTTATCTAAAAATTATTCAGCGCATGCTCAACACAATGCTGGAAGACCTGCATCTTCTGAACCAAACATAAACATGGTTGTCACCAGAAACCTTAGCGTTGTTAGTCCCAGCACTCTAACAAAGTTTTTGACCCATATATTTCACTAGCCAAGAACTATGTAGAAATCCAAGAAACCGCATGCATGAAATCATGCCAAAAAACACACAAATGGTTCAAGAAGGAAGCCTTTGATGAATATCTCCTCGGGAGTTTACAAGAAAACTTAGCAAGAGCTCGAGTTCCTTCGTATATGATGTATCAGGTCCTACGTGATCTGTCTCATAGAGAGTCAACCTCGATGGGAAGTTTAATTTAGTTCTGCTTGAAGTCTACAAAGAAAATTGTATGTATACCTTGTGTATATAGGTGTATATGATTTGTATAGAATAACATAATCATTATTATAAGCTATCTCCTTTGCATATGCATAGCAGATAAGTACTCATAGTAGTGTTTATAAGCCGATTTTCAGTGTGAAAAGTGGGGATATTACTTTAATTTTGTAAAATAAAACTGCAATTCATAATCATATTATCGATTTCCAGCTATTTCGTATTAGTGTTATACACAAAATAAACCGATACGAGAGCCACGGGTCCGTGCGCCAAGGCGCACCCCTAAATCTAGTATATGCAATGGTGGGTATAGATAGAAGAGATAATTTCATGTATCTCCTGGAAAGAATCATTGCTAGACTGAATGGTTGGAAGGAGAAAATGATATCTATGTGCACAAAGGAGATTCTCCCGGAGGCTATTATCCAATCCATTCCAGTCTTTTTATGGCTGTTTTTAAAATTCCTAAAAATATTTGTAAATTGATCACTGATGCTTGATATGTTGCAAACATATCCATAATTTTTGATGTTCCATGCTTGGTTTTATCTACTTTCTTATGTTTTGTCCACACTTTAGAGTACTTTCTATACATTTTCTTGGACTAACCTATTAACAAGAGCCACAGTGCCAGTTGCCTGTTTTCTACTGTTTTTAGTTCTAGGAAAGTCAGAAAATGAATATTCTCGGAATTGGACAGGACAAAAGCCAAAGTCAGTTTTTCACCGAGGGGGACACGGAGCCAGAGTACGAGACGGAGAGGGGCTAGGGGGCCGCCACACCACCTGGCCGCGTGGCCAAGCCTGGCCCATGCCAGGGGTGGTCTGGCCGCCTCGGGCACCCCCTCGGCCTCCCCTTTCGCCTATAAGATGCCTCCAATACAGAAACCCTAAGTACCCGATCAAAATTCCACGAAAGAGTCTCAGAATCGCCATCTCCATCCCTAGATCGGGAGGGATTCAAGCTCTTCCGCACTTCCGAGGGGAGAATTCACCCTGGAGGCCTTCTTCATCACCATGCAAGCCTCTGGTATGATGCGTGAGTAGTTCATCCTTGGACTATGGGTCCATGTAGTAGCTAGATGGTTGGTTCTTCTCCTTTGTGCTATCATGTTTAGATCTTGTGAGCCCCGCCATGATCAAGATCATCTATTTGTAATCCTACATGTTGTGTTTGCGGGGATCCGATGGATATTGAGATGCTATTTCAGATTGATTATTGATTCTATCATGTCTTTGTTATTTGAGATCTTGCATGCTTTCCGTTGTTAGTAGCTATCTTGGCCAAGTAGATGCTAGCAACTCCAAGCGTTAGTATTTATGCTCGATAGTGGGTTCATGCCTCTGGTAATCTGGGGAAGTGACAGAAATATCTAAGGTTGTAGATGTGCTGTTGCTACTAGGGAGAAAACAACAATCCTTTGTTCATAAAACAATCGTATTGTTACTTTACACGTAATGCGTAATGCAATTATCTGTTGCTTGCAACTTAATACTGGAGGGGGTTCAGATGATAACCTGAAGGTGGATTATTAATCATAGATGCAGTTGGATTACGGTCTATGTATAATGTTGTAATGCCCAATCAAATCTCAAAGGATTCAAGATGTTTAGTATATGCTTGTATGCTTTCTCGATGTTTGTCAATTGCCCCGCTATAATTTGTTCACCCAACATGTCATCTATCTTAAGGAGAGCCACCACTACTAAACTATAGACCTCGGTCCTTTCTTTTATCATCAATCTACAACTGTTTACTGCTTTCTGTTTACTTTTTGCAAACTATTACTTTCTTTCACACAATACGTTTAATCCTTTGTTTTCAGCAAAACCGGTGAGGTTGATAACCTCACTATAATTTGGGGGCAAAGTTCTGTGGTTGTGTTGTGCAGGTTTCCACGTTGCTGCTGGCGCCGGTAGTGCGCCCTGCCAAAGTCCAGCTAGCAACACCTTGGAGGTGTTTCCTTGCTCCTACTGGTTCGATAAACCTTGGTTTCATAACTGAGGGAAAACTTGCTGCTGTGCTCATCATACCATCCTCTTGGGGTTTCCCAACGAGCTTGATATATTTTGGGCCATCAAGGACTTTTTCTGGCGCCGTTGCCGGGGAGCCAAGGACATTTTCACAAGGGGAGTCCCTCATAACCAATCTATTTACTTTGTTGTTTTTGTTTTGCTTAGTTTATTTCTGCTTTGTTTGCTTGTTTCTTTATCAAAAACACAAAAAAATTAGTTTTACTAGTTTGCTTTCTTTATTAAAAACACACAAAAAAATTAGTTCCTATTTTAAGTTGCCATTATGTCTAGCATTGCTCCAATCACTATGTCACCTGAGGAAATGATTTTCACTTTTAAACAAGGAATTGAAGAGAGTTTTAAAGAATCTTGGTCTAGAATCTCTGATCTACATGAAAAAACTGAACCTAAAATGACTCAAAGCTTGTTCCTTAGCAGTTTTCACCTTAGAATTGCTCTTTGCTATAGGTATGCTTTGGATGCTATAGTGGGAGGAGATTTCCTCCAATGCAATGGGGATGATACTTTTAATGCCATAAAGAAGTTGGTCTTTACTTACAACTTGCCTAGCAAATCTGATTCTTCCTTCATAAACATATTTGCTAGATTGAATACTCTTGAGACCAGCACTGCTAGTTTGAAAGATTGCTATAATACACTTAGATAGCATCATGACTATGTTCCAATAAATTCTGAACCCTCAAAATGGCTTCCCACGGTCACTACAAGGAGACCCCCCTTACAACAATACATACTCGGCAATGCCTTAAACATTTGTTGCAAAAAAAGTTTCATAGATACCCATATATGTGTTGCAAATCAGATCTGTTATCCATTGTACAAATTGCTATGCACTGAAAGAAAATGAGCCCAGCCCACTAAATGACTCCCTTTTCTAGTTTTCTTCTTTAACCCCACCATCCACGAAAGCACATGTAGTTCCTCCCCAAACCTAGCCGCCTCCATCCGCTCTCTTGGCTCGCGTCATGACCATCTTCCGTCCTCCCTCCCCAGTGACCTATGGCGGCCGGTGTTGGGTCTCACAAAGGACCACCTGCCCAGTTCATCTTCATGAATGCTCGCCGCCGTATCCATCTATGTCGACCGCTGCCAGCCTGCCGCATAGTGAGCCCTCTCTTCACCATTCTCTCCTATACACCGGGCATGTGTTGTATGCTACGAAATTGGATTGTTTCTGTACTCTTCCAGATTCGAATTATTTTTGGTTGGTCGTAGTTAGGATTCTGGATCACTCGGCCGCGCGGTGCCGCCGGGTTCTCGCCACCACTGCTCTTCCTGTGTGGATTCCCCTTCATCGACGCTGCTGAGTCTACCCAATCTTCTCCGTGCGTGTCCCTTTCCTACTCATTCCTTGAAGGTTCTGCTCTGCCCTCTAACCCTAGTTCTTGCATGCTGGATTAAATTGTTTCTTGTGATTCGGATGTGAAGTAAGACGAGCTTGCTGTGTCAAGATGATTAGGACTTTGCTAGGCAAAAGAGTGAGATCTAGAATCGTTGATAAAATAGTTAGAATCTTCCAATCTAGCTCAGCGATTAAATGTTGAATCCATGAATTCCTGTATGCATTGTGGTTGTATGTTGAAGTTCCTAGTACGAGGATATCTCCAACTGAAATAGTTTTACTTTTCCACGTAGTACTAAGTAAGTTCAAGTTTACAGTGGACAACGTCTATTTGTTACAACAGATAGAATGTGTTAGATGGGAGTTCAGAGCTGCATTGGGTGTTGTACTGCTGTCCAGGCAAATTCTAAGTTTAGGACAGATCTATTATGTGTGTGGACAGAGGATTAGAATCAGACTAACCTAATTCTTCTTGCTTGTAACCTGGTATTTCATAGAGTTAAATTGTGGTCTAGTTAACTAAAATTATTAGGAATATTAGAACTAAGACAAGAGGGAGCTCTCCCATGACCTGAACACTATACGTATGAAGTTATCCTCTTACAATAGCCATGACAAGTGAACCTAAAAATATAAATTTGTTACCTGTATACAAATTCTAATTCATTTAAAGTGACTATCTTACTTTATTTTATGCATGCTTGAGAGTTTACAAGACTAATGTTAATATATGCGTACAGAACAGGAACTTGCAGGTTGATTTATTCTCCAAAAATGAGGCTGACAACTTGACGTATTTGCCTCATGAATATCTATTTTGATTCATTCTTACTTGTTCTTCTTCATCGACTGCACTTGCTCTGCTCCTTCTCTGAGTGTCATTTGTTACAAATACATATACATGTATTTTAAACCGAGTATCTGATTGGGCAGACCAAACAAGTACTGTTGCAAGGGGGAACCAGTCATTGGAGAATTTTCTGCAAAGGATACTGCAGGAACTTGTCGTAAGATTCTTAATTACAGATGTGGCTATATTAATATTTTTTGCAAGGTCTTGTGCAGGTTTCCATCTTCGTGGGATGCGTGAGGAATTGACACACTTCTTATTTTCTCATCGTGCATTCCTAAAAACTAATGATTTCTGATATTATTTTACATTTATAACCTAGTCATCTGCTATTCAATCTGGTAAGTTTGTCTTCTCTGTTTCCTTCAACTCCTTGTTCAATAAAAATCTGCGTTCTATCAGTTGCTATGGTATGTCTAAATTCTTTTGTTCGTTTGAGTGTGAGTGTTGAAATTTGAGTACTGTATAGATAATTTATCACATTAAAATATGTCTGCATGTTCGCTCTGGCAAATGTTCTCACTAGTTCAGTATCAGTACACAGTAGTCAATATACTACTTAAGAGACCTTATACTGTTTTAGTATATTCATACTGCTGCACTTCCGCTCTGGCAACTCTTTTTCCAATCTTGATTCATTAGTATGTAATTATCATATATATAAATGGTAATTCTTATTGGTTATAGGTTACAACTGCTACAATAGCTAACAATCATGTATATGTCCACTACCTAATATGAAAGAACTAAGGTACCTCTGTTCCAAATGATATAAGTTTCCCATGGTTCTTCAAATTTTGAAATTCCTGTAGTAAATAGTGATAGATTTGGGCTACTAGATGGTCTATAATGCTCCCAGTTGTGATCTTGTATATACGATCGTATTGATGTTCACTTAGCTCCTCAGGAACTTAGATTTTTTCCATATCTACTCTAAAACTAGAACTTTGTCTTTGCAGGCCCAAAAGTTCAGGAAGGACTACTATATTCGATATCAGCTATGTACATTAGAAGGTAGGACATTTGAAGGAATATAGTATATAGGATTAGTTAGTTAGAATATCATATATTGAAGCGATTGTAAGCTATATTCACTTAAAATGATGTTTCATGTATTGGATTGTGATTCTAATAATAATAAATATTGATCATGCAATGTGTTCATAATCTGTGATTTGTGTGTGTGTTGTGAGTACATATCTTGTAAGTATATTCTCCTTCCGAGCAAAACAAAGACTATCGTATATGAAGCCATCAGACCACCCTATCTAGAAATTAATGGGTGTGTTGAAATAAATTATTTAGTCTGGAAATTAATGGCTGTGTTGAAATAAATTATTTAATCCTGATGCGTTGTCTACCAACGAATACTACCATTGTTTTAAATATGTTGCTACTTTGCAACACTTTACCAATTGGTTACCAACGGACATATATGCGTTGCATTGTACCTTTGCAATGCCCAAAAACGCAACGCATACTCTTCCGTTGGTAAGGGTGCTAGCAACGCCTTATATGGACATTTAGATACAGGTAGATGCGTTTATGTAGGAGGGGTCTTCTTGTAGTGGGTAAAAATTGCTATAAATAATAAAACTTTTCATGCTCGCTGTGATATCATGTCTGAATGCTGTCTTATGCTTAAAGATATCTATGAATCTTTAAATCTTTGGGGACTTTCTGAAGAGGGAGAAGAAATATTTTTTGCTAATAATATCACCAATTGGAACAGATGAAGGAGTGTTTATAAATATCCTAGGGAAAATGGTTTCTACTGATTATCTTATTATTGAATGTGTAGGAAAAGGATAAATTACACTTGGAAGATCCCTATTGAAACTCCTTGGAGCAATAATAGATGTGGAAAAGGGCACCATGCACTTTGATTCTCCACCAAATAATCATATGTTCCCCAAGGTTAAGAATAAAAGTAAGAGAGGTAAGGGCAAGAAATTTGGTTTTAATACTTCATTATTTCAGAACACTTAATTCTTTTTCTTACTTCTTATGCCTAACTTAAAGGCGTTAAAGAAAAGTATTTATTGGGAGATAACCCAAAAGTTTTAGATGAGTCTTGGGAGTTATTACTTCAGTAATAACTACTCCTTATCCCTTTTATTTGCTTTTGTGCCAAGAGTAACCTCTAATGAGAGAGAAGTAATGATTGGAAAAGTTGCTGTCCCGAAACAGATTTCTGTGCTTCACCGTAAAAATTCGTGTAAAATCTCTGTACGTCTCTTTGAGGCGTGAATTTTTGTGCTTCTGCCCCAGGTTGTTATCTAACTTTCGTTAGTTCAACACTTTTTGATTTGAGCAACAGAAGGTCTTCAAAAAAATTGGTTTTTACCTGCTGGTCTGTTTTGACAGATTTCTGCCATTATTTGCATTTGCTTCTTGTTGGTTTCTTTTTGAGTTCTTTTGGGGAATTGAGCTCTTTGAGGGAAGTGCTACAGTAGCTTGTATTTTAATGAAAGTTTTATTGGTGTTGAAACTGAATCTAAAGACTTATTATCTTAAGTGCACTAATGTTGCTAATAAAGATTGTGTGGAGTTTTGTATGAAGGAAAAATTTCAGGTGTATGGAGAGAATGATGTAATGAGATAAAGAATGGACTAAAGCTCAAGCTTGGGGATGCCACCCCGTGTCACCCCAAGAAATATTCAAGAGGTACAAGCATCAAAGCTTGGGGATGCCCAAGGCATCCCCTTCTTCATCAATAAAAATCTCAGGTTTCTTCCAAACGCTTCATTTTTATTGTTTCATGCACAGTTGTGTTGTTCTTGGAGCGTCTTATTTTTATTTTTCGTTTGCTTGGTTTTCTTAGTTTGCTGATTAAATTGGTTGGACCTCCTCTTTCATGCATTGGTTTTCAAATAGTTTGGTTTGGATTGGAAAAGAGTAGGAAAAGTTCATGCTTAAGTGGTAAAAGGAGCTTGTTTTTGACTGTGGCCTATGCTTTGTCTGTTGGGTCCGCAGCATAGAAAACAAAAAATTTCCTATGATGAGAACTACATGCCAAGATCTATCTACTAGGTACAAAGCAACGGGTGGACATACATCCAACGAGAACTTACCCTCGAAGACAACGAGTTTTGTTAACGAGTAGGAACTCGTGGTTGATGTAGTCGTACACTTGCCGATCTCAAGATCGAGTGGAAGTCCGAGCGCCGCAACTCAGCAGCGCATCTGTACTCGCACACACGTTCAAGCCACCAGACAACCTCCACCTCCCCGGTCCAGCGATCCAGCGGAAGCAGCAACTCCTTCCAGACGAAATGCCACCGGGAACATGTATCTCGCTAATCCGAGACCATGGGGGAATAATTCTAAAGGGGGAGAGAGATCCTTCACGTGGAGGTGTGTGGAAGAAGGAGGAAGTGGGTGGTCTTTTATAGGAGGAGGAGGAGGGGGGTACCCCCTCTCTCCATGGCCGACGCATGGGGGGGGGGGTGACCCCTCACCTCCCCCATTCATGTGGTGGTAACCCCTTCACATTAAAATGCCTCTTCACATTCCCCTTTAAAGTCCCTACTTTAAATGCATTAAAATTCTCCAAGTTTAATGCTCTCTCATTTAATAAAACTATTTTATTAAATTTATTCAGAATTTTGTTAATTACTTTAATTAACAAACATTCACATATAGCCCCTTGCAATATTTCAATATCACATGCAGAACCACTTTCTGCAATTTCACCCGAAACAATTTCCGGTTTCTATCGAAACAATTCCTGCGTTTTGCAATTCTTTCGTCTGAAACATATGTGCTCCAAAATGGTGTCCGGTAACTCTTAAGTGTGTCACCCTACGGTTCGCGAATAATGCAGACATGATTGAGACTCCTCTCAGATCAATAGTCAGAAGTGGGACCTGGAGATCCATACTGACTCCTTCATATTCAACGATGACTTCTGTGATCGTGAGAACCTTTAACGCTTGTAACTAAATCCCTTTGTCTCTTGATATAATACATGTCCGAGATTCGATCATCGGTATCCAAATACCTAGTTTGATCTCGTTACCGACTTGCACTCTTTTCTTCTTCCCGTGATATAACATTCTAGTGATCACATCACTTGCTTGCAAGCTATCTCAATGTGATATCACCGAGAGGGCCCAGAGTATATCTATCCGTCATCGGGATTGACAAATTCCACTCTTGATCCATGAGCCTCAACATAACACATTCGTAGTACTGAACCCATCTTTATAGTCACCCTGTTACGGTGTGACGTTTGATGTTATCAAGATACTCTTCAGGTGTTAGCAATTAACATGATCTCATGGTCTAAGGATAAAGATTACTTCGTATGATGTTATAGCAATATAAACATAATGACTTGATCGTAATGCTATACTTCGGATGAATGTTCATCACATCATTCCACCAATGGTGTGACCTTGTTATTAACAACATCCAATGTCCATGATCAGGAAACCTTGATCATCTTGTTAATCAACAAGCTAGTCTATAAGAGAGGCATAACTAGGCACCCCTTTTGTTTATTAAACACACATCTATTGATGTTTCTGATCAATACAATTCTAGCATGCAAAATAAACATCTATCATATATAAGGAATACATAATAACAACTTTATTATTGCCTCTCAGGGCATATTTCCTTCAGTCTCCCACTTGCAGTAGAGACAATAATCTAGTTCACATAGTGATAAATCTAACACCCATGGAGTTCTGGTGTTGATCATGTTTTTCCCTAGGGAGAGCTTTAGTCAACGGATCTGCTACATTTAGGTCCGTGTGTACTTTACAAATCTTTATATCTCCATCCTTGACATGCTCGCGGATGGAGTGAAACCGGCGCTTAATATGCTTGGAATTCTTGTGAGACCTCGGTTCCTTTGTGTTGGCTATGGCTCCATTGTTGTCACAATAGATCACCATTAGGTCCAACGCACTAGGAACCGCACCTAGTTCCATAATGAAATCTTTCATCCAAACCACTTCCTGTGCCGCTTCTGAAGCAGCAACATATTCCGCCTCCGTCGTTGATCCAGCCACCACAGGTTGTTTGGAACTCCTCCAACTAACTACTGCTCCGTTCAAGAGAAATACATATCCGGATTGAGACTTAGAGTCATCCGGATCGGTGTCAAAGCTAGCATCGACATAACACTTAGCGACTAGCTCTTCTTCACCTCCGTATATAAGAAACATATCCCTAGTTCTTCTCAAGTACTTGAGGATGTTCTTGACTGCTATCCAGTGTTCCGAACCTGGATCAGATTGGTACCTACTAGTCAAACTAATAACATGTTCCACATCCGGTCTTGTACATAGCATGGCATACATAATAGAGCCTATGGCCGAGGCATTGGGGATCTTATCCATCATCCCTCTTTCTTCCGCCGTAGACGGACTTTGAGTCTTACTCAATGGCTTGCCTTGCAACATAGGTAAGAACCCCTTCTTACTTTCGTCCATATTAAACTTCTTTAATATCTTATCAAGGTATGTACTCTGCGATAGCCCAATTAGGCGTCTTGATCTATCTCTATAGATTTTAATGCCTAATATATCTGACGCTTCACCAAGGTCTTTCATTGAAAATTTGCTGTTCAGATAACTTTTAACACTGTTTAAAAGATCTATATCATTTCCAATCAATAATATGTCATCCACATATAATATCAGAAATGCCACATTACTCCCACTCACTTTCTTGTAAATACAAGCCTCTCCATAAGTTTGGACAAATCCAAACTCTTTGATCACCTCATCAAAGCGGAGATTCCAACTCCAGGATGCTTGCTTCAGTCCATAGATGGATCGCTGAAGTTTGCATACCTTATTAGCATCCTTAGGATCAACAAAACCCTTAGGTTGTATCATATACAACTCTTCTTCAATATTACCATTGAGGAACACAGTTTTGACATCCATCTGCCATATTTCATAATCAAAATATGCAACAATTGATAACATAATCCTAACCGACTTAAGCATCGCTACAGGACAGAATGTCTCATCGTAGTCAACTCCTTGAATTTGTCGAAACCCCTTTGCGACAAGTCGAGCCTTATAGATGGTCACATTACCATCAGCATCAGTTTTTCTTTTGAAAATCCATTTATTCTCAACGGCCTTTTGATACATTGCAAATGTATCTATAATTTTTGATGTTCCATGCTTGGTTTTATCCACTTTCTTGTGTTTTGTTCCAACTTTGGAGTACATTTCATATGATTTCTTGGACTAACCTATTAACAAGAGCCACAGTGCCAGCTGCCTGTTTTCTGCTATTTTTGGTTCCAGGAAAGTCAGAAAATGAATATTCTCGGAATTGGACGGTACAAAAGCTAAAGTGCCTATTTTTTTGGAAGGGATCAAGTGCCAGAATACGAGACAAAGAAGGGCCACGGGCCGGCCACACCACCAGGACATGCGGGCCCGTGCCAGGGGGTGGTGTGGTGGCTCCCGACACCCCCTCGGCCTCTCCTTCCGCCTATATATTGCCCTCGGGATGAAAACCCTAAGTGCCCGATCAAAAATCCACGAAAGAGTCTGTAGCCGCCGTCATCTCAATCCCTAGATCGGGAGGGATCTGAAGCTCTTCCTGGCACCCGGGAGAGGGAATTCACCACGAGGCCTTCTTCATCACCATGCAAGCCTCTGGTGTGATGCGTGAGTAGTTCATCCTTGGACTACGGATCCATGTAGTAGCTAGATGGCTGGTTTCTCCTCCTTTGTGCTTTCATGTTTAGATCTTGTGAGCTCCGTTCATGATCAAGATCATCTATTTGTAATTCATACATGTTGTGTTTGCGGGGATCCTATGGATATTGAGATGCTATTTCAGATCGATTATTGATTCTATCATGTCTTTGTTATTTGAGATCTTGCATTCTTTCCGTTGTTAGTAGCTATCTTGGCCAAGTAGATGCTAGCAACTCCAAGAGTTAGTATTTATGCTCGATAGTGGGTTCATGCCTCCGTAACTGGGAAGTGATGTAAATCTCTAAGGTACTAGATGTGCTGTTGCTACTAGGGAGAAAACAACAATCCTTTGTTCATAGAATAATCATATTGTTTACCTTACACGCAGTTCGTAAAGCAATAATCTGTTGCTTGCAACTTAATACTGTAGGGGGTTCGGATGATAACCTGAAGGTAGATTATTAGTCATAGATGCAGTTGGATGGAGGTCTATGTATTATGTTGTATTGCCCAATCAAGTCTCAGAGGATTCAAGATGATTAGTATATGCATGTATTGCTTTCTCGGTGTTTGTTAATTGCCCCGCTGTAATTTGTTCACCCAGCATGTTATTTATCTAAGGAGAGCTACCTCTAGTGAACTATGGATCCCGGTCCTTTTACTTTACATACAATCTACAATCTTTTACTGCTTTGTGTTTACTTTCTGCAAACTTTTACTTCTTTCCATTCGATACGTTTAATCCTTTGTTTTCCGCAAAACATGGTGAGATTGACAACCTCATCGCAAGTTGGGGACAAAGTTCTGTGGTTGTGTTGTGCAGGTCTCCACGTTGCTACTAGCACCGGTAGTGCGCCCTGCCAAAGCTCAGCTAGTAACACCTTTGGGATGTTTCCTTGCTCCTACTGGTTCGATTAAACCTTGGTTTCATAACTGAAGGAAAACTTGCTGCTATATTCATCGTACCTTCCTCTTGGGGTTCCCAACGAGCTCTACGTCGAAAGTTGAGCGCATCAAGATTTTCTGGCGCCGTTGCCGGGGAGTCAAGGACATCTTCACAAGGGGAATCCCTCATAACCAATCTCTTAACTTTGTTGTTTTTGTTTTGCTTAGTTTTCTTTTTGCTTTGTTTGCTTGTTTTGTTCTTCAAAAACACAAAAAATTAGTTGTACTAGTTTGCTTTCTTATTGGAAAAACACAAAAAAAATTAGTTCCTTTCTTAAGTTGCCTTTATGACTAGCTCTGCTCCAATCACTATTTCATTATGGATAGCTCACTCAGTTTCCTATTTGGGAACAATTTTATGACTGCTAAGGTAATAGATGAACCACCGCCTGCTAGAACCTCCATGGAAGAAGAAATTGCTGAACCTGAAAGCTCATTAGATGAAAAAGAGGAGGAGAGTGATGGACAAAAGGAGGAAGAATGGATCTACCCATGCCTACCTTCTAATAAGAGTAACTCTTTATCCCTTACATTATTTGATTGTCCCCCATGCTTATCAAAGGGGGGGGTGAATGTTATGTTCCTGAGGATTCTTTTGAAAATGTTTATAATAAAGCTCTAGTGCTTGTAGATCATGAAAAGCATGCCTTATGTGATAGTTATATTGTTGATTTTATTCATGAGGCTACTGAAAATTATTATGAGAGAGGAAAATATGGTTGTAGAAGTTTTTATGGTAATGAAACACCTCTCTATGTGCTGAAAGTTTTGAAGTTACTTTTGTTTTATCTTCCTATGTCTGTCACTTTGTTCTTTGTGCATTTATTTGCATACAAGATTCCTATGCATAGGAAGTGGGTTAGACTTAAATGTGTTTTGAATTTGCTTCTTGATGCTCCCTTTTACTTCAATTCATATTTCCTATAAGAGCATCTTCTCAAATTTTCATGTCTAACTTAAAGGCGTTGAAGAAAAGTACTTGTTGGGAGATAACCCAAGAGTTTTAGATGAGTCTTGGAAGTTATTACCTCTGTAATAACCTCTCCTTATCCTTTTTATTTGCTTTTTGTTCCAAGAGTAACCTCTAATGAGAGTGAAGTAATGATTGGAAAAGTTGCTGTCCCGAAACAGATTTTTGTGCTTCACCGTAAACATTCCTGAGAGAGCTCTGTATGTCGGATTGAGCTGTAATTTTTTGTGATTCTGCCCCAGGTTGTTATCTAAATTTCGTCAGTTCAACTCTTTTTGATTTTAGCAACATAAGGTCTTCTAAAAAATTCGTCTTTACCTGCTGGTCTGTTTTGACAGATTTCTGCCATTTTCTGCATTTGCTTCTTGTTAGTTCCTTCTTGAGTTCCTTTGGGGAATTGAGCTTTCTGAGGGAAGTGCTACAGTAACTAGTGTTCTAATGGAAGTTTATTTGGTGTTAGAACTGAATCTTAAGTGCACTAATGTTGCTAATGAGATTGTGTGAAGTTTTGTATGAAGGAAAATTTTCAGATGTATGGAAGGAACGAGTAATGAGATAAAGGATGGACTAAAGCTCAAGCTTGGGGATGCCACGCGTGTCACCCCAAGAAATATGCAAGAAGTACAAGCGTCAAATCTTGGGGATGCCCAAGGCATCCCCCTTCTTCATCAATAAAAATTCCAGGTTTCTTCCAAACGCTTCATTTTTATTGTTTCATGCACGGTTGTGTTTTTCTTGGAGCGTCTTATTTTTCGTTTTTGTTTTGGTTTTTAGTTTGCTTGGTTTGCTTAGTTTTCTGAATAAGTTGGTTGGACCCCCTCTTTCACACTTTGGTTTGCGAATAGTTTGGTTTGGTTTGGAAAAGAGTAGGAAAGTTCATACTTATGTGGTAAAAAGAGCTCGTTTTTGACTGTGGCCTATGCTTTGTCAGGCCATGCTTGATATTGTTTTGGCTTTATGCTTAGTATTCTTTGTTGTAGCATGACTTGTTATAAACAATTGAGATTGCTTAATGTGCCTTGGATGAATCATGCGTTGTTTTAGCATATTAAAGGATAATATAGTGGTATTCTCCTTTGATGCTTTATTTGTGTTGACTTGGCACATGCTCACACCATGTTATGACTATCTCAAGTCACCATAGCCTTTATGATCCTTTAGTTTTCAACTTGTAGTATCACTTTATGCTTTGATCAATGATGTTTTGTCGCTCCATAGCCTTTAGTTTTCAACTTGTAGTATCACTTTATGCTTTGATCAACCATGTTATGAATATCTCAAGTCACCATAGCCTTTAACGCCTTTAAGTTAGGCAAAAGAAAAACTGAAAATGGATAAAATGAAAGTAAGCGGAGATAATCATGGTGGAAACATTGTGTTGTTCAATGAAATCCTTTTGTTAACAAGGTTGATCAGGTCTTGCTACCAAAACAATTCCATATGAGACAAAACTTTGTATTCCACTAATGATTATGTTACCTCAACCTTGATAGCAATGGTCCCAATCATAATAGTTTCAAATTTTTCTCTTGGTATGGGACAATATATTTCTCCAACTTGAATGCCTTCAACATGTTCAATTGAATTCAAACCATAAGTCCTTTCAATCTTCTTGGGGAAATAGACAGTATGTTCCTTGTTAATAACATTGAAGGTCACCTTTCCTTGATTACAATAAATAACAGCTCCTGTAGTATTTAAGAAAAGGTCTCCCAAAAATAATAGACATATTATCATCTTCAGGCATAATAGTTTGAGAGGATGCTCTCATAAGAAATATGAGTTGAAGTAAGAGAGAGCATCAAGAAGCAAATTAAAAACACATTTAAGTCTAACCCACTTCCTATGCATAGGAATCGTGTAAGCAAATAACAAAGTGACATGCATAGGAAGATAAAACAAGAGTAACTTCAAAACTTTCAGCACATAGAGAGGTGTTTCAATACCATGAAAACTTCTACAACCATATTTTCCTCTCTCATAATAATTTTCAGTAGCCTCATGAATAAACTCAACAATATAACTATCACATAAAGCATGCTTTTCATGATCTACAAGCACTAGAGCTTTATCATAAACATCTTCAAAAGAATCCTCAGGAACATAACAATCATCCTTCTTTATTAAGCATGGGGGACAATCAAATAATGTAAGGGATAAAGAGTTACTCTCATTAGAAGGTAGGTATGGGTAGCTAATCCATTCTTCCTCCTTTTGTTCATCACTCTCCTTCTCTTTTTCATCTAATGAGATTTCAGGTTCATCAATTTCTTCTTCCATAGGATCCCGCAAGGCATTAGTCTCTTCCATTTGTGGAAAGCATCTATTAAAATATTCAAGAATATAGCCATTTTCATCCTTGTAATTATCAAAGCAAAATTTAAGTATACCATAAACCTCATACTTATAAGGAGAATCATCAATATTTTCAAGCAAACTAGCAAGTTCAAATGCACCCTTCCAAGCAATAAATTCCTCAATTTGTTCCACATCATAAAGGTCATAATTTCCCTTAACATAGGAAGATATGGTAACATTATCATTATACTCACATTGAAAAGGGAGGTGTTTGTACCTCCTATAGCAACAAGATTTATCAAGGCAATAAGTAACATTATAAGTAGAGCACATATTCCTAGCAATGGTATACAATCTATCAATTTGTCCCCATAAGTGTTTCCCTTTTTGTGACAAGCGGTGTTCCTTATAATAATATTTTTCATCTTCCGTGAACCCACCTTGCCAATAAGATTCAGTTTCAAAGAAACCAACCATTGATAACAAGCATGATAAAGCAAGACAATAACTGACCAGCGAAAATAACAACTAGAGTAGGAACTATTTTTTTTTGTATTTTTGATAAAGAAACAAGCAAACAAGGCGGAAATAAACTTAGCTTGAACAATAGTGATTCCAAGTGGACTTGATAAATAAAGCTATGCTCCCCGGCAACAGTGCCAGAAAATAGTCTTGATGACCCACAAGTATAGGGGGTGTATCGCAGTATTTTCGAGGGAAGTGAAACCCAATTTATTGATTCGACACAAGGGGAGCCAAAGAATACTTATCAGCCTTAACCACTGAGTTGTCAATTCAGCTGCACCTGGAAACAATCTTGCTCACATCAGTTTATCAGTAGCAACAGTTTTGTAGTAGGAATAGTAAAGTAACAGCAGTAGCAAAGCAAAGACAGTAGTAACAAAAATAGTAAACAGTGGGATTCGAGTGCGGTAGGCATAGGGATGGATGGACGGGCGTTGCATGGATAAGACAATTCACATAGCAATCAGAACATAGGGCAATTGCAGATAAATAAGATAAAGCATCCAAGTACTAGACAATCCTAGGCATGTGTTCCATATATAGTCATACGTGCTCGCAATGAGAACTTGCACAACATCTTTTGTCCTGCCAGCCCGTTTGCAGCGGGGCCTCTAGGGAACTACTGGCAATTAAGGTGCTCCTTTTAATAAAGCACCGGAGCAAAGCATTAACACTCCGTAAACACATGTGATCCTCACATCAAAGCCTTTCCTTCCGCTACCCGATTTACCACTGGGACCATAGGTTCCGGACAACGACGTGTGTATACAACTTGTAGGTAAGACCAAGAACAATACTATCATAATGAATCGATAATAAGTTCAGATCTGAAATCATGGCACTTGGGCCCTAGTGACAAGCATTAAGCACAACAAGTTGCAACAAAGTCATAAAGCACTAATAAAAGATACTAGGCACTATGCCCTAACAATCTGATGCCATTACATGAACGATCTCATCCAATCCCTACCATCCCCATAGCCTACAGCGGGGGATTACTCACTCATAGATGGAGACAACATGGATGGTCGATGAAGATGATGGTGGAGATCGATGGAGATGGCTCCGGGGGCACTTCCCCGTCCCGGCAGGGTGCCGGAACAGAGACTTTCTATCCCCCGAATCTCCCCTTCGGTGGCGGCAGCGCAGCGGAACTTTTCATGGAAAAACGTCGAACCCCCCGAAGTTTTTAGGTCAGAAGGCTTCTTCTAGGCGAAGAGGGAGACCGAGGGGGTGCCTGGGGCCACCACACCATGCCCTGGCGCGGCCAAGCCCAACCCGCGCCTAGGGGTGGTGTGGCCAGCCCCTGGCTCTCCTTCGTCTCGTATTCTGGCTCCTGGAGTCTTCTCGAAAAATAGGCACTTTGGCTTTTGTCCCGTCCAATTCCGAGAATATTCATTTTCTGACTTTTCTAGAACCAAAAACAGCAGAAAACAGCAGGCGGTGACCGTGGCTCTTGTTAATAGGTTAGTCCAAGAAATCATATGAAAAGTACTCCAAAGTGTGGACAAAACACAAGAAAGTAGATAAAACCAAGCATGGAACATCAAAAATTATAGATACATTTGCAATGTATCATCCACCAATGGTGTGACCTTGTTATTAACAACATCCAATGTCCATGATCAGGAAACCTTGATCATCTTGTTAATCAACAAGCTAGTCTATAAGAGAGGCATAACTAGGAACCCTTTTTGTTTATTAAACACACATGTATTGATGTTTCCGATCAATACAATTCTAGCATGCAAAATAAACATCTATCATATATAAGGAATACATAATAACAACTTTATTATTGCCTCTCAGGGCATATTTCCTTCATTGTCATGCTATGGTTGATATTGTTTTGGCTTTATGCTTAGTGATCTTTGCTGTAGCATGACTTGTTATAAACAATTGAGATTGCTTAATGTGCCTTTGAAAGAATCATGCGTTGTTTTAGCATATTAAAGCATAGAATTGTGGTATTCTCCTTTGATGCTTTATTTGGGTTGACTTGGCGCATGCTCACACCATGTTATAACTATCCCAAGTCACCATAAGCCTTTATGATCCTTTAGTTTTCGACTTGTAGTATCACTTTATGTTTTAATTAATGATGTTTTGTCGCTCTGCATGATTATGTCCATTATTGCTCTCTTAGTTGGTCGCTCCCAGTCTTTTGCTAGCTTCCATAACCAAGTATGAGTTCCACTCATGCATCCAACTCCTAAAACCAAGTTATTCCAAAGAGTCCACCATACCTACCTATTAGCATTTGCTATTCCAAGTATATTCATGTTTTTTATCTACCTTCCGAATTAAACTTGTTATGAGAAAACTAGTGATTAAAGCTCTCACGAACTTGATGGCACACTTTACTTTCTTGCACTTAATAAACTTGAACCATTGTATCCATCTTTGTTGCGTATATGCTTGTGCTTTATAAGTTGAAGTTAGCAGAACCATGTATCATGGGGAACGCTTTCAACATTGCACTTGTACATTGTACCTAGTTGATATCATGTTCTTTTGCTTATGGATCCTGACGGTGTGAAATAAAAGGGGAACTTGTAAGATCATGGAGTTTGTATTTGTGTTAGAGAAACGCCTGGGCTACTAGCCTAAGCCATGCCTAATCATGGTGGAAACTTGCAGCATAACCATAATGAGCACTATATGGAGCATCCTCAATAAAAACCTATGCAAATAGCAAATAAAAAGATCGCTGAGATGCTCATTGTCTGCTTGCCTTGTCATTTTGATTATGGGATAGCTCCTGTATCATGTGCAAGGGGTACCCGGTTGGAGGTTCTCTATGATACATATGTACTTACAATGACAAGAGCTTACTTGTGACTGAAGTTGAGTAGCATGAGGTTTGGTCTTCGTAAGTAAGGGGCATGAGATTTTGGCTTATAACTTGTCAAGCATATCCTCTTAGTTGTGTCACTTTAACCTTAATCACCTAAAGATGCTTATGATAGGGGCAATGAGAGCTGAAAGCTAATAAGTACCATAATTTTTGGAAGCTCTTTATGAAACTTGAATCCCTACTTCCTTCTATGAAGGCCTTTCTTTTACTTTTATGTTGAGTCTCCACCTTCTATCTTTATGCACCTACTTTGAGAGCATATTGGCCATTCTTAGTTCTATGTGCATTGTCCCAAGACTTGTTGATTGATGCATAACTTTGATATTGCTTGTTCTTAAACTATTTGTATCTAGTCACTCTTATGAGCTTTGAAGGTGTCCTATGCATTTATGTTTGCTACTCTATGAGAGACAAGCTGAATGCCACTATGCTATGTTTTCTTTATGTGAAACAAACAAACGTCTTGCAAAGCATTGTTATTCATGAATCTTTTGTTTGTGGCTTTTCATGTTGCAACAATAGTTGCTTTGTCTTATTGTTAGAACTTTATCTTTCATGTTATGATTGAAGTAGTATGATCCCAGCTATCATTGTTTTACAAATACTTTGATCAAGTTTATGATGGTGCATGTCACCTAAAAAATTATTCTTTCTTTTTATCACTTACCTACTCGAGAACGAGCAGGAGTTAAGCTTGGGGATGTTTATACGTTGCAAACGTATCCATAATTTTTGATGTTTCATGCTTGGTTTTATCTACTTTCTTATGTTTTATCCATACTTTGGAGTACTTTCTATACACTTTCTTGGACTAACCTATTAATAAGAGCCACAGTGCCAGCTACCTGTTTTCTGTAGTTTTTGGTTCCAGGAAAGTCAGAAAATGAATATTCCCGAAATTGGACGGGACAAAAGTCAAAGTCAGTTTTTCACCGAGGGGGACATGGAGCCAGAGTACGAGACGGAGAGGGGCCAATGGGCCGCCACACCACCTGGTTGCATGGCCAAGCCTGGCCCGCGCCAGGGGGTGGTTTGGCCGCCTCGGGCACCCCCTCGGCCTCCCCTTTCGCCTATAAGATGCCTCTGATACAAAAACCCTAAGTACCCGATCAAAATTCCACGAAAGAGTCTGTAGCCTCCGTCATCTCCATCCCTAGATTGGGAGGGATCTAAAGCTCTTCCCGGCACCCTGCCGGAGGGGAGAATTCACCCTGGAGGCCTTCTTCATCACCATGCAAGCCTCCGGTGTGATGCGTGAGTAGTTCATCCTTGGACTACGGGTCCATGTAGTAGCTAGATGGTTGGTTCTTCTCCTTTGTGCTATCATGTTTAGATCTTGTGAGCTCCGTTCATGATCAAGATCATCTATTTGTAATCCTACATGTTGTGTTTGCGGGGATCCGATGGATATTGAGATGCTATTTCAGATTGATTATTGATTCTATCATGTCTTTGTTATTTGTGATCTTGCATGCTTTCCGTTGTTAGTAGCTATCTTGGCCAAGTAGATGCTAGCAACTCCAAGAGTTAGTATTTATACTCGATAGTGGGTTCATGCCTCTAGTAATCTGGGGAAGTGACAGAAATCTCTAAGGTACTAGATGTGTTGTTGCTACTAGGGAGAAAACAATAATCCTTTGTTTATAGAACAATCGTATTGTTTACATGCAATGCGTAATGCAATGATCTGTTGCTTGCAACTTAATACTGGAAGGGGTTCGGATGATAACCTGAAGGTGGATTATTAGTCATAGATACAGTTGGATTACGGTCTATGTATAATGTTGTAATGCCCAATCAAATCTCAAAGGAGTCAAGATGTTTAGTATATGTTTGTATGCTTTCTCGATGTTTGTCAATTGCCCCGCTATAATTTGTTCACCCAACATGTCATCTATCTTAAGGAGAGCCACCACTAGTGAACTATGGACCCCGGTCCTTTCTTTTATCATCAATCTACAACTGTTTACTGCTTTCTGTTTACTTTTTGCAAACTATTACTTTCTTCCACACAATACGTTTAATCCTTTGTTTTCAGCAAAACCGGTGAGATTGACAACCTCACTGTAAGTTGGGGGCAAAGTTCTACGGTTGTGTTGTGCAGGTTTCCACGTTGCTGTTGGCGCCAGTAGTGCGCCCTGCCAAAGTCCAGCTAGCAACACCTTGGAGGTGTTTCCTTGCTCCTACTGGTTCGATAAATCTTGGTTTCATAACTGAGGGGAAACTTGCTGCTGTGCTCATCATACCTTCCTCTTGGGGTTCCCCAACAAGCTTGATATATTTTGGGCCATCAATGCTATGGCAGCCTTTTGGGGTGTGTTTGTGTGTATGGGGAGGGGGGGATTACGCGGGACAGAAGAACATGCACTACTATGTGTGGTGGAGAATGTGTATCCCAAAATCAGAGGGATGGGGGAGGGGATGGGATTTAGAGATCTCCATGCTTATAACTTGGCCATGTTAGCAAAGCAAACTTGGAGGCTCATCATTAATCTTGATTCCCCATGCGCTAAGGTTCTTCGAGCAAAGTACTACCCGGATGGAAATATTTTGAATGCATGACCAAAGAGTGGATCTTTGTTCACTTGGCAGAGTGTAATAGCTGGTCTCCAAACCTTTAAAAGAGGTCATATATGGCGTGTTGGCAATGGGAGGAGAATTGATATATGGAGAGATCATTAGGTTCCTAGAATGGCATCAAGGAAGATCGAAACTGCTAGAGGGTAAGTCCTACTGCATCATGTTGATGAGCTAATTGATCCAGTCATTGGAGTATGGGATGAGGCTATTCTTTGAGATATATTTAATCCAGTTGAGGTGCAATGCATTTTGCAGATTCTGACCAGCACAAATCTGGATGAAGATTTTATCGCCTAGCATAATACTAAGTCCTATACCTTTTCGGTAAGATCCGCGTATTACACTAAATGGAACATCAGTTCAGAGGCAGGACTAGGAGAACCGATGGCCAGGGGATGTTGAGAAAGAACCCCTTTTGGGACATTTTATGGAAACTTTAAGTTCCAGCAATGATTAAAATCTTTGGTTAGAAAGATTTACATGGTTTGGTGCCTAGAGTGGGAATTCTTGCTAATATACATATTAAAGTCTCACCTCAATGTCCTATTTGTAAAAAAGGAGGAGGAGATATTAGGCACTTGATGTTTACATAGTATAAAAGAGCAAAGGACATTTGACGTGCTCTTGGCCTTGATGACATTATAAACAAAGCACCAATGGTGGATAGATTTGGTTCGGTGGTGTTGGAAGAACTACTTCTACTTCACATGAAGAAGTCTTCTGTCCTTGGCCAACTCCTATTACAAGAGATGATCATTGTTGCGGCATGGTATATTTGGTGGCAACGTCGAGAAGTGGTGAAAGGTGAGTGTGTGTGGCACCAATCCCTAGATCGGCCTTTTCAATTCAAATGCTTGCAATGAACTTTGGGTTGGCGGCAAGTAATGCAGCAGCAAAAGAATTGCCGTGGTGCAAACCACCTCCTGGGCATTATAAAATGAATACAAATGTTGCTTATTTTCTTAATGGTTTGGGTGCAATTGCGGCGGTGATACAGAATGATCATGGGGAGGCAATTGGTGGTGGAGCAAAGCCAATTTCTAATACCCTTGATGCAGCTACATCGAAAGCAGAGGCACTGTGATATTGAGTACAGATTTGATAATCTTGGAATCAGATAGCCTGGAGCTTATCAATGCCTGCAGCAGATCTATTGAACTATGGAGTCTGTACACGGCGATCCTTGCTAATTGTTTCCAAATTTCCAACAGGATTACCTTAGTTAAATCACTTCTGCTTCTCCCTATCCAAATTTTGAACACAACAACGACTAAGATCGCTCCGCACCCCGTCATAACTAGGGCATGATGGTACTTACCGAATTGTTAACGAATAATTAATTTATATATAGCATGTTTAAACCCGTATGTATCCACATACGTATGTAATCTGTATATCGTGGTGTGCCAATCGCTCACGATTCATGGTGGCTTCGTACGGTGAGCGATGTCACGCTCTCATCACCGTCGGCCGCGAGCAGTAGTTGCCTATTATAATATCGAGCGACGTTGTCGCCAGAGGTATCGATCAACGCGAATTCGATCTTCTAATTGCGCGCGCAATTTATAATTGAGGTAGCGGTGCCCACGAATTCGTTGCATGGTGGAAGGAGAGGGTCAAGTGAAGAGGAAACTGCGCTGCTGCCTCTCCCTTCGTGTCTCCCTTCGTGTCTAGCAACGGCCGTGTCCTCATCCTCACCTGCGTCCATCGAGACTTACGTCAAGAAAAGCAGGTACCTGCGTCCATCGGGACTTGTGTCAAGAAAAGCAGGTAGTTAGATCGATCCCCATATAGGAATACGTGGATATACATATGGGTAATATATGTTTAAGTTTGGATCTAGATGACCAATATAATTAATAGGGGATTAGAGATTAATTAATGATGTCCTTTTAAGTTTTGAGAAGGGAGGGGCACTAAAACAGGCCTCTAGTTAAATTCCAACACTGTTCAAAGGAGTCTAACAAAGTGACGCATAATTTAGCTAGATTAAGCTATGAGTCTAATAGTGTCTTTCAGTGGGATGGTGATCCACCGCCCTCTATTTTTTCTGACGTAATGCTTGTTGAGATATGAATAAAATGTGCCCTTTGTTCAAAAAGACCCGGTGGATTCACATGCAACCGAAACCAAACAAGGCCGAATAGGGATAAAGTCCTCCGATGGTTGCACCCACTGATCGATGGTTCTCACATTATTATTTTTCTTTTTCCGGCTCAACTGTGCAGATCATATATATGAGTGAAAGAGAAAGGGGATGCAAATCTAGGGATGAATATGGAGCGGAAACATTCCGACTTTTTCGCCGAAATATAAACGGAGTGGAAATATGAAAACAAAAATGGAATTTTGTGGAACAGAAATTGAAACGATTTTTTTGGTAGAAACGGAAAACGGAACAACGTATTTTGGCAGAAACGACGTGAAACTGAAAATTTCGTTTTCATTCTAGGACTGTTCTATGTTAGAATCTAGCCTGCCTAATATGTGACCTTGTCGAACTGAACTTTATACGAAAACCATCCCCTACACCCATCACATCGAGAAATTATGTTTGTGTTAGGGAATAAGTTTAGCAATTTGCTTGAGTTCTTATGGTTTTTTTGGTCCATATATATTTCCGACCAGCTCTAGTTTTGTATTTGTTCCCACCAAAAAAAAAGATAACAATATGGCACCAGTCGGTTTCGTTCGTTTCCGCTCCGCGTTGATCCAAACAAATCCTTCCTTAGAACCCTTTTATCACTTGCAACAAGATGTACAAGCCGAAAGGTCGACCAATTGATCTCAATGGAAAAGGACTCGGGGTAAAAATAAACAAAAGAAAAAGAATTGTAGCTTGGTGCATCGCGCGCGTGTGCACGAAACATGAGAATCAAGCATCCAGGGCCGAGAATTTGCCTCGGCGTGTACATCTTAGCTAGCACCGCATCGATTCCCTGATGGCCATGGACGCCACGGCCTTGGCCCATGCGACCAGCTCCCGCTTCATCTTCCCCTCGTCGTTCCACAGCAGCGGCACGTCCATCGCCATGGCGCTCCCCTGCATCATCAGCACGTCCCCTCCCTCGGTACACGAAACACCAGGCCTCCGCCTCGCCGCCTCGTCGTAGCCGGCGGCGGGAACGCAGGCGGTCGCCGGCGGCTGAGAGGCCCTGCAATCCAAAGCCATGTCGTCGTTGATTGGTTTGGACTTGGAAATCCTTGGAGCAGAGAGGAGCTTTGTTTGTTGGATGAGTGGCCCGGTTGGTGGAGCTGGGAGCCGAGGACAGTCGCTCCATATATACCGGCCAGCGGCGCGCGTGCGGGCCGCGGACATGCGTTGCACGAGCAAGCTATGGATAGCCAATCTCGTACGTGTAAGCGCCAGTACTGTCTGGTGACCCGACGCTGACACTGCCATGGCACAGGTGGCTGGTAAACACACGCTGAAATTAAGCAGTTGGTTGGTTAGATGTGATGGGACGGGATGGGGATTATGAAATGTTCACCAGGTGCTAGGCACGATCGTGTTCTTACTGGCCGGGCGGCTGGAGTGGTTGAAACTTGAAATCACCGGCCACGCGTGACAGTGCTGGGCGTGTGTTTTAATTAAGATTCATTAGCACGTGTCAGTGCCGTGCCATATGTAGTAGGGACCTACGGTATTGTCCGATCGATCATTGTCATCATCGAACTACGCGTCCTGATCGATGGGAGTGAGCGTGTGAACTGAGGCCGTTGGCTCTCATGAAACATCGGTTTCGGCGTTGATCATTTTTATTTTCGAAAATTCCATGGATCTATTCATAATTCTCAGCAATGGTACAAGACGATCGTTTTGACGTCGAATTGGAAATAATTTTGTTTTAGTTAATTAGGGTATCCCTGATTTCCCACTAGTCCACACACGGCACGAAGAAACTTCGCAGTTATAAGACTCTCGATCCAAACCATGAACTGTAAAATCAACACCGTACACTACCACACCATATTTGAATTGCTAACTATGAATAGGTACTTATTCGAAACTGATTTCGAACTCTCAACTAAAAATTCGAAGAACATTCTCGGGTAGACTGCGCATGCAAATCATATAGCAACCACATGCAAAATATGGACATTAAAAGTACTTTGAAAACCAACCCGTGGTTGCATGGTAAGGAGGGCAGTGCTACCCCTGCCCACCAGAGACCAAACCCCAGGTTTGATACTTTGATATCTCATAAAAGGCGAAATATTTTTCAACGGGAGTGACGTTTCCGTCGATAGCAAGGCGCATTTGGGAACTTCGTCAAGCTTAAGACCTGCCGAATCAGTCTCTCAAGACTCAGTCTTTCGGAGTTGCTCACAGGGGCAGGGTGTGCGTGTGTGCGTTATAGGGGTGAGCATGTGAGTATATATGTCTGTACTTGCTTTCGCCAAAAAAAAATGCTTGGAAGGGCATAGAATATATATTACTCTCTCCGTTTCAAAATATATATCGGAAATTTGTCTAATTTAAATGTATTTATACACTAAATACGTTTAAATACATCTAAGTATAAACAAGTATGCAACATCTATTTTAATACAGAGGGAGTAGTAGGAAAGAATCTTTAGTTCCACAAGGCTACGGATTACACGAGACATTGAAATGGACGTACACATGTACATGGAACAATTTACAAATTATGAGATGTTTTGGTAGCCTACCAAAACGTCTAATAATTTAGAACGGAGGTAGCATATAAGAAAAGTGGTCGCATGACTACGTGGTTAATTAGCTAGCCTACTTTCTAGTTAACTTTTGGCGAATAGCTAGCCTTGTTTAATCGTGCATGCGCAGCCTATAACCAATTTAGAGCATGCATTTCTCGTGCGCATGTTTTTACACGGGATCGTATCGCTAGAAACATATCCATGACGATGTCATCTTTCTTGTCCATGGCTACGCGAGATGAACGGTCGGGAAATATCATATCTCTGTCATGTTGTGGCCGTTATATTTACCTTGTTGAATGATGATTACACATGTCTGTACGTACCTACTACATATTTGTTGTTGTTTATGCTTATCCCTCAAGCATGTGTCCATATTTCATGTATGTTCCACTGGGGATGTTATATCCTCGACCAGTGAAAGTGGCCTATTTTTTCTCGTATCACTTAGAGATAGCACAACGCTAAGAGTCAAAAGGTTAAAATTTTCTAGGTTTAGACAAAATTTATGGACAAAATTATGAACATCTACGATCTGAATTAAATCAATAGATCCACCATAAAATATATTTTCATGGTGTATTATTCATTATTGCAAATGTTGATATTTTCATGGTGTATATATTCGAACAAACTTAGTAAACTTTGACTCTTGGAAAAAATTATATGCCTCATTTTTTTTAATGTAGATCCTACTAAATTTGACTCTACTATGGCCACAATTTTTCTTGACAGGCTAGTAAGATTCACAAACTTTGGCATAGTCCATGGACCTAACTCTTGTTGAACCTTATATTATGTTCTAGGATTTTTCTCTTCTTTGGTCTATTAACGAATATAAAAGTGATCCTCGACATCTTGCACCCTCTATAAGGTCCATGGATCTTTCTTCCCGCTTTAGCATGAATAATTATTGCAGAGCGATCTCACTTGAGTCGATCCCATTGTCATAATTATTGGCATTGTGAACCAAGGAGAGTAAACTCCCAAGAGAATGGAACAATTATCATGGATCTCGAATACACATAATGAAAATACCCCCTCCCCTTGTTGAATATATAAGCAATAATCCATATGATTTAATCCGAATAATAAACTGATAAAGCATGATCATACAGACAGTACAAAAACTAATCATGCAGATCAACAAAAAAGATAAACAGATTACATCTAAATAAGATAAACCTATCACATCTACACCGAACGCTAGAATAAGGAACTCTAGCAGAATCTGAAATAAGAAGTTCAGTATTACGTACGGTAGAGCAGCGGCAGCAGCAGCCGCGGCGGTAGCAGCAGCAGTAGCTGCAGCGGTGGTAGCAGCGTCGTCAGCCATGTCGTCGATGTAGAGGCTGCCGATGTCCGGGAAGAAGTCCTCGTCAGGGAAGGAGTCGTCTGTGATGGCGTAGGTAGTCGCGCGGAAGCGCTCCCCAAAAACCCGATCGCCCCTCACCCGTACAGGTTCACAAGAAGACGGGGTTCCGGAGGCCTACTGTCCCGATCTGTGGTGCACGCCACAAGCCGGGATGAGGAAGACAAAGGCGGTAGCGCAATAGACTGGAAGGAGGAGACACGTGTGGTAAGCCGTGCCGATTAGGTTTAGCGCAGACGCTTATATAGCACAAGTCAGGGAGATCATGGGACTCATCCCACGCCCGAGTCGGTAACAGCCCACGTCCCATAAAGACTGGAAATGGCTGACTAATTAATGCGTCCGTTAATGACTTGTAATTAATCCAAGATTAATTTTCCTGACTAGCAAAAATAAAGCTCGGCCCGCAACCCGCAGCGCGCGCGTCGTGGCGAGGCGAGGCGGGTGGCGTCGGAGGAGGAGTGCGCGAGAGCTGCTCTTCTTCTCACACCTTAGTGAGTGGTGGAACAACCTAGTATATAAGGAGGTGTAACTCTCACTCAACTAGCAATGTGGGATTAAACTTTGACACCACTTGCACAGCCATATGCTGCCATGCACAAATGGGCCAAAGAGAATTTCAGAATTTGTCTAATGTGCCAACAGCCCAAAACTCACCAAATCCCAACAATACCCCCACAAAGTCTCATTGGCACATCGCCTCACTTCCATTCTAGAATATTGTTTTATATACCGGTGTGTAGTAGACACTGTTAAGATGAACTTTCACGTTAAACTTCATGCTACACTAGCGAGCAACTTGAATAGTGCATTATGCCTTGAACTACAAGATTTCTGTACACTAGTTTCACACAAAATCTAGACCAGTACAGGGCTGCCGCAGGGCTTCCCCGCGGTTTGGAGCTTATGCGTCATACTCCAGGGCCTTTCATGAGTTTATTAGAGAGCACCCAACTCTCACGGACTGCGAAGTTTAACAGTCAGACTCATATATGTGTGTTCCTCAATAGATGTTCTGCAGGACAACATTTCTGCTTAGTAAATATCAACCTGCCATGCAGAATAAGAGAGTATTGCATCTTTATGGAGATGTAAATATAATATGGGCATACTCTCCTCTCAGTTGATCAACAGCTTGTCTCCCAGCTCTAATTCACGGGATCTCCGATCACATAGAGTGGGTTGCCACTGCGAACAACTCATTGTGTGGGTCTCAAACCCATCTCCCTCGATGGATTATCTATCACATTACGTGATAAACCCTTTGTGAAGGGATCTGCCAAGTTCTTAGATGTTTGGATATAATCCAATGCAATAACTTTAGAGTTTCTCAGTTTCCTGACAGATTTCAATCTTCTCTTCACATGTCGTGATGACTTCATATTATCCTTAGAACTGTTTACTTTGACGATCATAGTTTGATTATCACAGTTCATCGGGATGGCGGGTATTTAGTTTTCAACCACAGGTAGGTCCATCAAAAGCTCACAAAGCCACTCTGCTTCAATAGTGGCTGTGTCTAATGCTGTGAGTTATGCTTCCATAGTTGACCTCGTTAAGACGGTCAGCTTGCAAGACTTCCAGGAAACAGCGCCACCACCAAGTGTAAACAAATAACCACTTGTGGAATTAATCTCATCAGCATCAGATATCCAATTTGAATCACTATATCCCTCAAGTACTCGAGGATACCCAGTATAGTGAATACCATAACTCGCAGTGCCTTTCAAATAGCGCAAAACTCTTTCAAGAGCATGCTAATGATCATCTCCAGGATTTGACACAAATCGACTCAGTTTGCTTATAGCAAAGGATATGTCAGGACTCATAGCGCTGGCTAAATACATGAGCGAGCCAATAATTTGAGAATATCTCAATTGATCTTTGGCATTCCTACAATTCTTTCGAAGTAGCACACTCGGATCATAAGGCGTTGGAGAAGACTTGCAGTCGCTATACCCAAAACGACTCAATATCTTTTCCACATAGTGGGACTGAAGCAGTGTAATCCCACCATTGTCATCCTTCAGTAGCTTGATGTTTAAGATTACATCAGCCACTCCCAAGTCCTTCATCTCAAAGCAATGAGATAGGAACTCTTTGACCTCCTCAATAATAGCGAGGTTGGTCCCGAATATCAATACATCATCGACATAGAGACACATAATAACTCCATCGCCCCCACCATGGCGATAGTACACACACTTATCAGCTTCGTTTACAACAAAGCCTTCAGCGGTTAAAGTTCTTTCAAACTTCTCGTGCCATTGCTTAGGAGCTTGCTTAAGACCATATAAAGACTTCACTAACTTACACACCTTTCCTTCTTGACCATTTACTACAAATCCATCAGGCTACTCCATATAAATTTCCTCATCTAGCTCTCCATTTAGAAAAGTTGTCTTAACGTCCATTTGATGAACGAGAAGACCATGTGAAGCAGCCAAGGATAATAGTACTTGAATATCGGTCAATCTGGCTACAAGTGAGTATGTATCGAAGAAGTCTTCACCTTCTTTCTGGGTATAACCCTTGGCCACAAGACCTGCCTTATACTTTTCAATAGTACCATCAGGTCTAAGCTTTTTCTTGAACACCCACTTACATCCTACAGGTTTGCACCCATAAGGACGATCAGTGACCTCCCAAGTTCCATTAGCTAAGATGGAATCCATCTCACTATGGACAGCTTCTTTCCAGTAGTCAGCATCTTGAGATGCATAGGCTTCTGAAATAGAAGTGGGAGTATCATCCACAAGGTACACAATGAAATCATCACCGAATGACTTTGTAGTCCTTTGTCTCTTGCTCCTTTTAGGAGCTTCATTGTCATCCTCCATAGTATCATCATAGTGTTCTATCGGCATAGTGGGTTCAGGAATATAACAAATTCCTGACTAGATGAACTAGTCATCTCCTGATTTGATGAGCTAGACATACCTTCATGGGAAAGATGTCATCAAAGAAAGTCGCATCATTCGACTCCATAATCGTACCAACATGCATGTCGAATACCTCAGATTTTACTATAAAAAATCTATAGCCAATGCTATGAAAAGCATATCCCAGAAAAACACAATCCACGGTTTTTGGTCCAAGCTTTCGCTTCTTGGGTATTGGAATATTGACTTTCGCCAAACATCCCCAAGTTCGTAAGTAAGAGAGTTTAAGCCTTTTCTTGTTCCATTCCTCAAATGGAGTCATGGTTTTGTCCTTTACGGGAACATGGTTTAGGACATGACACGCAGTCATTAGCGCCTCCCCCCACCATTCCTTGGAAAGACCTAATGTATCTAACATGGCGTTAACCAAATCAGTTAGAGTGCGGTTCTTTCTTTCGGCCACCCCATTTGACTGAGGTGAGTAGGGAGGCGTCATCTCATGGATAATACCATGTTCCGTAAAGAATATATCAAATTAATTTGAAAAGTACTCTCCACCATGATCCGACCTTAGCCGCTTGAGTTTAAGATCAAGTTGGGTTTCTGCTTCAGCTTTATAGTTTTTGAAGTAATTCAAAGTTTCATATTTAGATTTCAGAAGATAAACATAGCAGTATCTAATGGAGTCATCAATCAACGTCATAAAGTATCTTTTTCCACCTCGTGTCAACACACCATTCATCTCACAAAGATCTGAATGTATAAGTTTTAGAGGTGCTAAGTTTCTCGGTTCCGCAGTCGTATGGGACTTGCGGGGTTGCTTTGCTTGCACAGAAACTTGGCACTTAGAACCTTTGACAGTGGCAAATTTCGGAATTAAACTCATATTGGCTAGCCGCGTCATGCTGTTGGAGATATGCCCTAGAGGCAATAATAAATGTAGTTATTATTATATCTTTGTGTTTATGATAAATGTTTACATACCATGCTATAATTGTATTAACCGGAAACATTAATACTTGTGTGATTTGTAAACTTAATTTGAAGTCCCTAGTATAGCCTCTATACTTCACTAGCTTGTTGGTTAATAGATGATTGTGGTTTCCCTATCATGAACATTGAGATGTTATTAACAACAAGATCATATCGTTAGGAGAATGATATGGTGGACATACTCCTATAGACAAGCGTAGCATAAAGATCAAGTCATTTCAATAGTTCAATTGCTATATGCTTTCTGATACATAGTAACCTAATTCCTTCGACCATGAGATCATGCATATCACCTTTACCGGATGGATGCTTTGATGTCATCAAACACCACACCGTAACAGGGTGGCTATAAAGGTGGCATTGAGTGTTCGGAAAGTGTTGGTTGAAACACATGGATCAAGAGTGGGATTTGTCCATCCATATGACGGATAGATATACTCTGGGCCCTCTCGGTGGAATGTCATCCAATTAGCTTGCAAGCATGTGACTGGCTCACAAGGGATCACATACCACGGGAACGAGAAAAGAGTACTTATCAGTAACGAGGTTGAACTAGGTATGCAGAGATACCGACGATCATAACCTCGGATAAGTAACATATCGTGAGACAAAGGGAAATTGGTATCGTATGTAAGTGGTTCATTCGATCGCAAAGTAATCGTAGAAATATGTGGGAGCCATATGAATTTCCAGATTCCTCTATTGGTTATTGTTCGGAGAAGTGTCTCGATCATGTCCGCATAATTCACGAACCGTAGGGAGACACACTTAAGGATTCGACGTTGTTTTGAGTAGTTATGGTATTATGAGAAAGAGACCGAATGTTGTTCGGAGTCTCGGATGGGATTCGGGATATCACGAGGTGATCCGGAATGGTCCGGAGAATAAGATTCATATAAGGAAAGTCCCATTTCGGAGTTGGGGAATGGTTCCGGTGTTTTCATCGGGAACATTCTAGAAGGTCCTGAATGTCCCAGACTCGAAGGGGAAGGGTACATGAATGTGTCATTGTAAGTTGGAATGATTGCATCATGTACTAAGTGTTCTCGCTGTCCAAAATAAAGGGTTTATTTAAATCCTAAATTGAAAAGTCAAACGGCTAGTTTGAAAGTCAAACGGCAAGTTTTGGAAAGTGGAAAGAGGAGGAGAAGAGGGAAACCGAGTTGGGGAGGGAGACCTCCTCCAACCGGCGGCCACCACCCAAGCCGAGTTGGGGAGGGACTCCACTCCCTCCCCCTGGCGCGCCAGCCCCTCCCACCTATATAAGGAGGCAGGTGGCTCCTCCTAAGACACATAAGTTCCTATCCTCTAAACTAAACCCTAGATCTAAACCCCGGTTTAGAGCTATTTCGGTTTAGAGCCTTCTAATTGGTTTAGAGCCTTCTAATTGGTGTGTCTAATTACTAGACCACTAATAGCCTCTCTCATAAGCTCCACCATACTCGCACCGGCTTAAGGCGAAGCCTCAGGATCTCCCTCTACTTCCTGTACCACGCCACTGTCAGCCGGAATCGCGAGGAGAGTGCTACAACCTCCGCCCTGCTGGAACAAGGGAGAGGAAGGTCTTCGTCGAGAATTTAACGTGTGACCGATCAAGGAGCGCTGCTGGAACGTACCGAAGGATCGCTTCACGCGATCTTGAGATCGGAAAGAGTACGAATACATCACCCACGAGAATCGCTCGTAACGCTTTGGAATCTTCGAGGGTGAGTTCCACTATCGACTCGTTGCTACAATCTAGTAGATAGATCTTGGCTTGTTTGTTTGTATGCGATAGAAAATTTTGTTTTCCATGCTACGAACCCCTACAGTGGTATCAGAGCCGTGTCTATATGTAGATCTGTTGCACGAGTAGAACACAATGGTCATTGTGGGCGTTGATGCTTTTATTGTAGATTGCTTTTTGTGTACTTTGCATCTTGCGGTATGTTGGGATGAAGCGGCCCGGGCTAACCTTACATGACATCGTTCATGAGACTTGCTCCACGCTTGACATGCAACTTGTATTGCATAAGTGGCTTTGCGGTTGCCTGTTTCTCCTAGCATAGTAAAGATCCAATTTACAACGGGTAATCAACAATGCTAGTATCAATGTTGTGGTTCTTGTTCGTAAGTTAGAACGACACTTATTGAAAGCCCCAAACCACGTAAAATATGCAAAGAAAGTAGAGGCGTCTAACTTTGTTTTGCAGGGGTGTGCAGTGATGTGATATGGCCATGATTGTGATTATATTTGATGTATGCAATGTTCCTTATTGTAAGTTGGCAACCGGCAGGAGCCATATGGTTGTCTTTAATTTCTGTTAAGACCTGCGTTTATTCAAAATAGTTGTAATAGTTGAAGCTGGTGGACGACAACCATGAAGAAGCATCATTGACCTTGATGCTATGCCGGTGATGATGGAGATCATGTTCGTGCTTGAAGATGGAGATCGGAAGCACAAAGAAGAAAGGCCATATCATATCACATATTATGAATTGCATGTGATGTTAATCCTTTATGCATCTTGTATTGCTTAGTAGACGACGGTAGCATTATAAGATGATCCCTCATGCACATAAATTTCAAGTTCTAAAGTGTTCACCCTTAGTATGCACCGTTGCCAAAGCTTGCTGCTTCGAAGCACCACGTGATGATCGGGTGTCTTTGATTCCGCGGGTGAATACAACGTAAGCAAGCCAGATTTGCTTATGCGGTAGCTAAGGTTTGATCTTGACGAGCCTAGCATGTATAGACATGGCCTCAGGAACACGGATTGCCGAAAGGTAGAGCATGAGTCATATAGTAGATATGATGAACATGTTGATTGTTCGCCATTAAAGCTATATCAACTCTCGTGATGATCGGTTTTGATGTGGTGGATTTGGTTCGTGTGATCACTAAAACAATGTGAGGGATATTGTTTTGAGTGGGAGTTCACCTAGATTAATTTAATTATTAATTAGAACTCAATTTATCATAAACTAAATCAAAGTGAATTTGCATAGTTGTTGTAGTCATTGGCATCCGTTTACCACCTTGCGCTTAGTTATAATTGAGATGATAGAACTATAGAATTCTGGTTAGTTACTTTACGAACTGGTATCGTATTGTTTTGAAGTGTTAATCTAAAGTTTAAAGTCCTATTGCAAACTTTCAGTAAGTTCCGGTTACTCCATAAAGTTTAATAATTGGTATTAAAACAAGAGTGACAATTCCAAAGTGTTAGTATATGAGTATCATGTTTGTCTCCATGATTCTTGATATTCAAAGGATTGTCTTAATATCAAGGTTATCTAGGATCTGAAAGAGTTGTTTCAGAAACTATGATGTGTGGAAGATATTGTGATATCTAAAATGAAGTTTTGGTTACAACATGATAGAGTATAATATGGCAAAGTTCATGTTCTCATATTTTGATGAGAATTTGCAAAAGGTTGGAGACACTTGTTGTCCTAATCCTCCAAAAAGTTTTGGAAAGCAACATTATACTCATAATTCATCGTTATAAGCTAAAGGTAGCTTGATCATGGACGATTCCATGATAAGGTGAATATTTGATGTAGGTAAAATGTTTACTACACCAAGAGATTACTAAAGAAAGGAATTTGGAAGAACACCAAACATTTGATGATGGTGATCTACTTCAAAGTGCAAGTCCAAAGACATTTGTATTTAATTATACACGCTTTGGATTATGTGTCATATGTATGACTCCACTATTGATGTTGATAGATTCTTTCAAACGGAAAAGGAAATACTGAAAGAGAATCTCATAAATATATGGCAGAAAAGAAAAGACTAGAATTGTTCAGTTTAAAGTATATAGATGATATACATGTTATGGCTATATTCTTTGCTTATTAAACAATGTGGTTCTTAAGTACTTGATACTGAATTTGTTGGTATGAATCGTCATACGAAACAACACAATTCATGAACTACAATGGCCTAAGTAATTAGCAAAAGAATATGTGATGATGTTCATCGAGAACAAAATAAAGGGTTATTGTGTTGCTCGTTAAACATCAAAAGCTTGCCTTCAAGATTTGTTTTATCAGTATTATGAGAACAAAAGGGTTGTTCAAATAATTGCGTAATCCATAAAAGATGGATGATTCAAATCTCGTTGGAGACATCACATCCATAAAACTAGTGCTAAAATGTCGAAAGACAAATTGATTGAAAGATCACTTAGGAAGTGACATCGCCATTAAATTATATTGGAAAGAAAACATGAAGAAACTCCAAAAGCATGGAATTTTGGACACTATATGATTTTGATCAAATTACGTTATTGAAACTTTCCTAGAGATAATTAAAACTTCGTTCATAGGCCAAAAGGAACGATGGACTAGATTATTGGAACTTGTACATATTGTTGTACGAAATCCATTATGTGTAGTCAAGAGCGATGGATTTCAACTTCATATGCTTTCTCCGAAAATTTGAGTGAATATGTGAATATTTACTTAATAAGGATGGAGTGTGAAATATTTGAAAAGTTCGAAAGATTTTCAAGATGAAGTGCAAAATCATTGTAACAAGAATATAAATAGTTTATGATAAGATCATAAAGGAAGATATTTAAGTTACAAGTTTAGCATAATACCTAAGATTTAAGGAATCGGTCCGTGGATTTGCATTTCCCGAAACACCATAAGAGTATGGAGCGTTCGAGATATGTAATTGAACCTTGTTTGACATGGTAAGATCGAAGGTATAATTCATAAAACTGCTATTATATTTTAAAGATTAAAAGCTTTAGAGACTACCGTTTTCCACTAAAAGAGCTCCATCATAATCCGCTGAAATGACACCATATAAGGTTATGGTTTGGGATAAAACCCAAGTAGTCCTTTCTTAAACATTGGTATGCTTTGCATAAGAAAGATGTTTGCAACCAAAGTCGGATAAACCTGTATTTGTATTACTATTAAGTGTTCCTCCATAAACACCGGAGACAAAAGTGTTTGTAGCTTAGAACGTCAAGTTTCTTTGAGAAGGAATTTTTCGTGAAAAGTTAAGTGGGAGGACAATAGAACTTTGATAAGGTTAAAAGAACCTTAGCTATATGAGCAAAAGTTGCGCAGCACCGAAAAGTGTTCCGGAGGCAGCAACAATGCTCATGGCTCACGTGCCTCAAAGGTTGTGGTCACGGAGGTCTAAGTTTCTATTGAACCAAGTAGGTCAAGTAAACAATCAAATACCAAGATTTGAGGGTTGAATCATTATTTGAGAATAATGAACAGACTACATGCAAAGAAGCGATGATGGGCCTGACTCATCAAATGGCTTGAAGCCATATAATCCGTGATAGTTCCATACACGAGAAATCAAGTTTTGAACTTGAAGGACCCTCGAAAAAGGTGTAAGACCTTGCAGTTGTGTTTGGATCTATAAAGAAGTAGACATGGATGTTTCACATCTATGAAATAGTCGACATGTTGGGAAAGAGTTCACAACAATGTTCAAAGGTTGTATATGACAAGATTTGATCTTTCATAGCGATTTTTAGTCTAGACGGATTAATGTAGCAACCACTACATATAATTTGTTATGTGGTAGTAGAATAAACAAAACAAGTTCTTCTAATAGAATGGTTACCTAGGACGTGTGCATGACACGGTCCAAAGGGTTGTGTTAATTCAAAGGATGCTAAAATCATATGCAAACTTCAATGGTTGAAATAAGCATAGCGGAGTTGGAATCTTCACTATGATGAAACTGTTAAAAGAGTTTAATTTCATCGGAGACAATGAAGATGCTTGCATTTGCAAGAAATTAAGTGGGAGCGCTAAGACATATTTCTAATACATTATGTGGAGGACATATTGTTAATTGGAAATAATGTATCTTTTATTAACACATATTAAGAATTTCATCCCGATGAAAGACTTAGGCAAAACCCAAATATTTGGCATCAATAGACGCTAATATGGTTGTGCCAAAAGTACATAGACGAGATATTGAATGAATTCAATATAGAAACTACAAGAAAGGTTCTTGTTGCACAGAAAGGATTGAAAGAGTTCAATGTTGTTGATATATTCAAGTGTATTGGCACTTGGTAAGTGAAACAAAGATTCAAGTATAGATTGATACTTGATGTATGAAATCACAAAGAGTATTTATATCAATCATACTGTGATATGTACAAATCCAGATATGTCCTATGCTATAAATATTATGAGCATATACCAGAATGATTCATAAGATGATCATTGGACGATAGTAAGGATATTCTTATGATCTTTTGGAAGAACTAAGAGTATATTATTTGTAGAAGTGACAAATAGATGGTTAGTTCATTGTAAAAGTACTACACTGATACTAGTTTTGTCACAAAGTACAAATTAAGTTTATCTCAATCTAAATTAAGGGTGGCACAATATAATGGAAAGTGAGTTCCATAATGGATTTGGATGAGTTCCAATGTTAAGACATTGTGACAGATACTTCAACAAAAGGCTAAGTATATGACTGCTATTATAGCAGCAAAAGAGGGCATTTGTGTCAAGTAGTTTGTTATCAAACTAGGTGTAGTTCACAAAGGATAATACTATGAAGATATATTGTGCGACAATATTATCAACATGTTTTAACCCCAAAGAACTAAAGGTCACACCGAAAGACCAAATCATACAAAGCCATCTCATTAGAGAATGAGTGATGCGAGAGACGCAAAGATATGCAATTACACACGGACTGGAAGTGTCGATCCGGAGATCGATTGACCACTAGCAATCGTGTACATACAACACCGGAAAGCCATAGGTGTTGAATACACAAAGGTTTGAAACTAGATTATTGACTCTAGTGCAAGTGGGAGACTGTTGGAGATATGCCCTAGAGGCAATAATAAATGTAGTTATTATTATATCTTTGTGTTTATGATAAATGTTTACATACCATGCTATAATTGTATTAACGAAACATTAATACTTGTGTGATTTGTAAACTTAATTTGAAGTCCCTAGTATAGCCTCTATACTTCACTAGCTTGTTGGTTAATAGATGATTGTGGTTTCCTATCATGAACATTGAGATGTTATTAACAACAAGATCATATCGTTAGGAGAATGATATGGTGGACATACTCCTATAGACAAGCGTAGCATAAAGATCAAGTCATTTCAATAGTTCAATTGCTATATGCTTTCTGATACATAGTAACCTAATTCCTTCGACCATGAGATCATGCATATCACCTTTACCGGATGGATGCTTTGATGTCATCAAACACCACACCGTAAATAGGTGGCTATAAAGGTGGCATTGAGTGTTCGGAAAGTGTTGGTTGAAACACATGGATCAAGAGTGGATTTGTCCATCCATATGATGATAGATATACTCTGGGCCCTCTCGGTGGAATGTCATCCAATTAGCTTGCAAGCATGTGACTGGCTCACAAGGGATCACATACCACGGAACGAGAAAAGAGTACTTATCGAACGAGGTTGAACTAGGTATGCGAGATACCGACGATCATAACCTCGGATAAGTAACATATCGTGAGACAAAGGGAAATTGGTATCGTATGTAAGTGGTTCATTCGATCGCAAAGTAATCGAGAAATATGTGGAGCCATATGAATTTCCAGATTCCTCTATTGGTTATTGTTCGGAGAAGTGTCTCGATCATGTCCGCATAATTCACGAACCGTAGGGAGACACACTTAAGGATTCGACGTTGTTTTGAGTAGTTATGGTATTATGAGAAAGAGACCGAATGTTGTTCGGAGTCTCGGATGGGATTCGGGATATCACGAGGTGATCCGGAATGGTCCGGAGAATAAGATTCATATAAGGAAAGTCCCATTTCGGAGTTGGGGAATGGTTCCGGTGTTTTCATCGGGAACATTCTAGAAGGTCCCGGAATGTCCGGCACTCCGGAAGGGGAAGGGTACATGAATGTGTCATTGTAAGTTGGAATGATTGCATCATGTACTAAGTGTTCTCGCTGTCCAAAATAAAGGGTTTATTTAAATCCTAAATTGAAAAGTCAAACGGCTAGTTTGAAAGTCAAACGCAAGTTCGGAAAGTGGAAAGAGGAGGAGAAGAGGGAAACCGAGTTGGGAGGAGACCTCCTCCAACCGCGGCCACCACCCAAGCCGAGTTGGGAGGGACTCCACTCCCTCCCGCCGCCAGCCCCTCCCACCTATATAAGGAGGGGCAGGGCTCCCCTCCTAAGACACATAAGTTCCTATCCTCTAAACTAAACCCTAGACCTAAACCCCGGTTTAGAGCTATTTCGGTTTAGAGCCTTCTAATTGGTTTAGAGCCTTCTAATTGGTGTGTCTAATTACTAGACCACTAATAGCCTCTCTCATAAGCTACACCATACTGCACTGCTTAAGGCGAAGCCTCATGATCTCCCTCTACTTCCTGTACCACGCCAGGCCAGCTTTAATCGCGAGGAGAGTGCTACAACCTCCGCTGCCTGCTGGAACAAGGGAGAGGAAGGTCTTCGTCGAAATCGAACGTGTGACCGACTGCGGGAGCGCTGCTGGAACGTGGCGCCGGAAGGATCGTCTACGCGATCTTGAGATCGGAAAGAGTACGACTACATCACCCACGAGAATCTGCTCTCGTTAAACGCTTTGGAATCTTCGAGGGTGAGTTCCACTATCGACTCGTTGCTACAATCTAGTAGATAGATCTTGGCTTGTTTGTTTGTATGCGATAGAAAAATTTTGTTTTCCATGCTACGAACCCCTACACATGCAACCAAAGTTAATATGACAAAGTCGTGAATGCCAAATATTGGACTCATTATCATTGCAAACATGATTAATAACTTTAGTACACGAGTCTGACAAAGATAAGCGGAACAGACCACCACACTCATAACCCTTTCCAACAAATTGTATATACTTAGAAATTATAACTTTATTGGACTCAAACACCAACTTAAAACCATCTCGACATAGAAGCAATCCGCTGACGAGATTCTTATTGATGGAGAGAACATGCTGCACATTTTTTAGCTGTACGGTCTTCCCCGAAGTAAACTTTAGATTTACCGTACCAACACCATGAACAGAAGCACGTGAGCCGTTTCCCATCAGCACGGAGGAAGTCCTTGCGACCTGATAAGAAGAGATCATGGATATATTAGAACATACATGTGTTTTTAGCACCCGTGTCAATCCACCAATCAATAGAATGATATACTGAAAGGATAGTAGGTAAAATACCGTACCCAGCATCCTTCATCTCAGTATCACTAATAACAACATTAGCGGTCTTGCCGCTGTTCCCATGTTGGCACTTGTCAAAGCGATTAGGGCAGTTAGGAGCCCAATGATCAGGATCACCACAGACATGGCAAGAGACTTTCTTCTTATCATTTTTCCTCTTGAAGTTGGTTGAGTGAGTGGCCTTGTTCTTGCCATCAAACTTCCCTTTGCCATCAGACTTGTTCTTATTCTTGAACTTGTGGGATTGGAAGTTTTTCTTCTGTACCAAATTGGCACTAGAAGCCCCCTCAAGTACTCGAGCACGTGTGTCCTTTGCTCTCGCCTTCTCTTCCACATGAAAAGACCCAATGAGATCCGTAACGGAAAACTCTTGTCTCTTATGTTTCAGAGAAGTAGCAAAGTTCCTCCACATGGAAGGAAGCTTGGCAATAATGCCTCCAGCTACAAATTTGTCCGGTAAGGTACACTTAAACTGCTCAAGTTCTTTGGCAAGTGATTGTATCTCATGACCTTGCTCAACGACGTAGTGCTCATCAATCATCTTGTAGTCATAGAATTGCTCCATGACATACAACTCAGTGCCAATGTCCGAGACCCCAAACTTAGCCTCGAGCGCATCCCACGCGTCTTTGCCATTATCAAATGACATATATGGGTCAACAATGTTGTCCCCAAGAGTATGAACAGAGCCGCCATAAACATGGTATCGGCTTTCTTAAAGGCTGCTTCCTGCTCAGCAGAAAGATCACCTTCAGGTTTGCCAAGAGTGATGCTATAGCAGTTTATGTTTTTAAACCATAGAATTCCTCTCGCGCGCCATCTCTTATAGTGCATACCATCAAACGAAGGCGGCCTAGAAGCCGCGGCTACACCAGTGGAATTCAGTTGCCTATAATTAGGTTTTTGGATTGTTCAATATATAAGCAATAATCCGTATGATTTAATCCGAATAATAAACTGATAAAACATGATCATACAGATAGTACCAAAAGTAATCATGCAGATCAACAAAGTAGATAAACAAATTACATCTAAATAAGATAAACCTATCACATCTACACCGAACGCTAGAATAAGGAACTCTAGCAGAATCTGAAATAAGAAGTTCAGTATTACGTATGGTAGAGCAGCGGCAGCAGCAGCCGCGGCGGTGGCATCAGCAGTAGCTCATCGGTGGTAGCAGCGACGTCAGCCATGTCGTCGATGTAGAGGTTGCCGATGTCCGGGAAGAAGTCCTCGTCAGGGAAGGAGTCATCCGTGATGGCGTCAGTAGTCGTGCGGAAGCGCTCCCCAAAAACCTGATCGCCCCTCACCCGTACAGGTTCACAAGAAGGCGGGGTTTCGAAGGCCTACTGTCTCGATCTGCGGTGCACGCCGCAAGCCGAGATAGGGAAGACGAAGGCGGCAGCGCAATAGACTGAAAGGCGGAGATGCATGTGGTAAGCCGTGCCGATTAGGTTTAGCGCAGATTCTTATATAGCACAAGTCAGGGAGATCGTGGGACTCAGCCCACGTCCGAGTCGGTAACAGCCCAAGCCACATAAAGACTGGAAACGGCTAACTAATTAACGCGTCCATTAATAACTCGTAATTAATCCAAGATTGATTAATTTTCCTGACTAGCAAAAATAAAGCTCGGCTCGGCGAGATTCCCGCAACCCGCAGCGCGCGCGCGTCGTGACGAGGCAAGGCGAGGCGGGCGGCATCGGAGGAGGAGTGCGCGAGAGCTGCTCTTCTTCTCACACCTTAGTGAGTGGTGGAACAGCCTAGTATATAAGGAGGTATAACTCTCACTCAACTAGCAATGTGGGACTAAACTTTGACACCACTTGCACAACCATATCCTACCATGCACAAATGGGCCAAAGAGAATTTCAGAATTTGTCTAATGGGCCAATAGCCCTAAACTCACCAAATTCCAACAATCCCCCACAAAGTCTCATTGGCACATCGTCTCACTTCCATTCCAGAATATTGTTTTATATACCGGTGTGTAGTGGAGACTGTTAAGTTGAATTTCCACGTTAAACTTCATGCTACACTAGCGAGCAACTTGAATAGTGGACTATACCTTGAACTACAAGTTTTCTGCACACTAGTTTCACACAAAATCTAGACCAGTACAGGGCTGCCGCAGGGCTTCCCCGCAGTTTGGAGCTTATGCGTCATACTCCAGGGCCTTTCATGAGTTTATTAGAGAGCACCCAACTCTCACGGACTGGGACGTTGAACGGTCAGACTCATATAGGTGTGTTCATCAATAGATGTTCTATAGGACAACATCTCTGCTTAGAAAAGCCACTTGGAACACATTAAGATAAATATGAACATGCCATGCATAATAAGAGAGTATTGCATCTTTATGGAGATGTAAATATAATATAGGCATACTATCCTCTCAGTTGATCAACAACTTGTCTCCCAGCTCTAATTCACGGGATCTCCAATCACATAGAGTGGGTAGCCACCGCGAACAACTCATTGTGTGGGTCTCAAACCCATCTCCCTCGATGCATTATCTATCACATTACGTGATAAACCCTTTGTGAAGGGATCTACCAAGTTCTTAGATGTTTGGATATAATCCAATGCAATAACTCCGGAGTTTCTCAGTTTCCTGACAGATTTCAATATCCTCTTCACATGCCTTGATGACTTCATATTATCCTTAGAACTATTTACTTTGACGATCACAGTTTGATTATCACAGTTTATCGGGATGGAGGGTATTGGTTTTTGAACCACAGGTAAGTCCATAAAAATCTCACGAAGCCACTCTGCTTCAAAAGTGGCTGTGTCTAATGATGTGAGTTCTGCTTCCATAGTTGACCTTGTTAAGATGGTCTGCTTGCAATACTTCCAGGAAACAGCACCACCACCAAGTGTACACAAGTAACCACTTGTGGCCTTAATCTCATCAGCATCAGATATCCAATTTGAATCACTATACCCCTAAAGTACTCGAGGATACCCAGTATAGTGAATACCATAACTCGCAGTGCCTTTCAAATAGCGCAAAACTCTCTCAAGAGCATACCAATGATCATCTCCAGGATTTGACACAAATTGACTCAATTTGCTTACAGCAAAGGAGATGTCAGGCCTTGTAGCGCTGGCTAAATACATGAGCGAGCCAATAATTTGAGAATATCTCAATTGATCTTTGGCATTCCTACGATTCTTTCGAAGTAGCACACTCGGATCATAAGGCGTTGGAGAAGACTTGCAGTCGCTATACCCAAAATGACTCAATATCTTTTCCACATAGTGGGACTGAAGCAGTGTAATCCCACCATTGTCATCCTTCAGTAGCTTGATGTTTAAGATTACATCAGCCACTCCCAAGTCCTTCATCTCAAAGCAGCGAGATAGGAACTCTTTGACCTCCTCAATAATAGCGAGGTTGGTCCCGAATATCAATATGTCATCGACATAGAGACACATAATAACTCCCTCGCCCCCACCATGGCGATAGTACACACACTTATCAGCTTCGTTTACAACAAAGCCTTTAGCGGTGAAAGTTCTTTCAAACTTCTCGTGCCATTGATTAGGATCTTGCTTAAGACCATATAAAGACTTCACTAACTTACACACTTTTCCTTCTTGACCATTTACTACAAATCCATCAAGATGCTCCATATAAATTTCCTCATCTAGCTCTCCATTTAGAAAATCTGTCTTAACGTCCATTTGATGAACGAGAAGACCATGTGAAGCAGCCAAGGATAGTAGTACTCGAATAGTGGTCAATCTGGCTACAGGTGAGTATGTATCGAAGAAGTCTTCACCTTCTTTCTGGGTATAACCCTTGGCCACAAGATGTGCCTTGTACGTTTCAATAGTACCATCAGGTCTAAGCTTTTTCTTGAACACCCACTTACATCCTACAGGTTTGCACCCATAAGGACGATCAGTGACCTCCCAAGTTCCATTAGCTAATATGGAATCCATCTCACTATGGACAGCTTCTTTCTAGTAGTCAGCATATTGAGATGCATAGGCTTCTGAAATAGAAGTGGGAGTATCATCCACAAGGTACACAATGAAATCATCACCGAATAACTTTGCAGTCCTTTGTCTCTTGCTCCTTTTAGGAGCTTCATTGTCGTCCTCCGCGGGATCATCATAGTGTTCTATCGGCATAGTGGGTTCAGGAATTATAACAAATTCCTGACTAGATGAACTAGTCATCTCCTGATTTGATGAGCTACACATACCTTTCATGGGAAAGATGTCCTCAAAGAAATTCGCATCATTCGACTCCATAATCCTACCAACATGCATGTCGGATACCTCAGATTTTACTATAAAAAATCTATAGCCAATGCTATAAAAAGCATATCCCAGAAAAACACAATCTACGGTTTTTGGTCCAAGCTTTCGTTTCTTGGGTATTGGAATATTGACTTTCGCCAAACATCCCCAAGTTCGTAAGTAAGAGAGTTTAAGCCTTTTCTTCTTCCATTCCTCAAATGGAGTCATGGTTTTATCCTTTACGGGAACACGGTTTAGGACATGACACGCAATCATTAGTGCCTCCCCCCACCATTCCTTGGAAAGACCCGATGTATCTAACATGGCATTAACCAAATCAGTTAGAGTGCGGTTCTTTCTTTTGGCCACCCCATTTGAATGAGGTGAGTAGGGAGGCATCCTCTCATGGATAAGACCATGTTCCGTATAGAACATATCAAATTCATTTGAAAAGTACTCTCCACCATGATCCGACCTTAGCCGCTTGATTCTAAGATCAAGTTGGGTTTCTACTTCAGCTTTATAGTTTTTGAAGTAATTCAAAGCTTCATCCTTAGATTTCATAAGATAAACATAGCAGTATCTAGTGGAGTCATCAATCGACGTCATAAAGTATCTTTTTCCACCTCGTGTCAACACACCATTCATCTCACAAAGATCTGAATGTATAAGTTCTAGAGGTGCTAAGTTTCTTGGTTTCGCAGCCGTATGAGACTTGCGGGGTTGATTTGCTTGCACACAAACTTGGCACTTAGAACCTTTGACAGTGGTAAATTTCAGAATTAAACTCATATTGGCTAGCCGCGTCATGCAACCAAAGTTAATATGACAAAGTCGTGAATGCCAAATATTGGACTCATTATCATTGCAAACATGATTAATAACTTTAGTACATGAGTCTGACAAAGATAAGCGGAACAGACCTCCGCACTCATAACCCTTTCCAACAAATTGTATATACTTAGAAATTACAACTTTATTGGACTCAAACACTAACTGAAAACCATCTCAACATAGAAGCGATCCGCTGATAAGATTCTTATTTATGGAGGGAACGTGCTGCACATTCTTCAGCTGTACGGTCTTCCCCGAAGTAAACTTCAGATTTACCGTACCAATACCATAAACAGAAGCACGTGAGCCGTTTCCCATCAGCACGGAGGAAGTCCTTGCGACCTGATAAGAAGAGATCATGGATATATTAGAACATACATGTGTTTTTAGCACCCGTGTCAATCCACCAATCAATAGAATGATATACTGAAAGGATAGTAGGTAAAATACCGTACCTAGCATCCTTCATCTCAGTATCGCTAATAACAACATTAGCGGTCTTGCCGTTGTTCCCATGTTGGCACTTGTCAAAGCGATTAGGGCAGTTAGGAGCCCAATGATCAGGATCACCACAGACATGGCAAAAGTCTTTCTTCTTATCATTTTTCCTCTTGAAGTTGGTTGAGTGAGTGGCCTTGTTCTTGCCATCAAACTTCCCTTTGCCATTAGACTTGTTCTTATATTTGAACTTGTGGGATTGGAAGTTTTTCTTATGTACCATATTGGCACTAGAAGCTCCCTCAAGTACTCGAGCACGTGTGTCCTTTGCTCTCGCCTTCTCTTCCACATGAAGAAACCCAATGAGATCCATAATGAAAAACTCTTGTCTCTTATGTTTTAGAGAAGTAGCAAAGTTCCTCCACATGGGAGGAAGCTTGGCAATAATGTCTCCGGCCACAAACTTGTCCGGTAAGATACACTTAAACTGCTCAAGTTTTTTGGCAAGTGATTGTATCTAATGAGCTTGCTCAACGACAGAGCTCTCATCAACCATCTTGTTATCATAGAATTGCTCCATGACATACAACTCAGTGCCAGCGTCCGAGACCCCAAACTTGTCCTCGAGCGCATCCCACGCGTCTTTGCCATTATCAAATGACATATATGGGTCAACAATGTTGTCCCCAAGAATACTGAACAGAGCCGCCATAAACATGGTATCAGCTTTCTTAAAGGCTGCTTCCTGCTCAGCAGAAAGATCACCTTCAGGTTTGCCAAGAGTGGCGCTATAGTAGTTTAGGTTTTTAAACCATAGAATTGCTCTCGCGCGCCATCTCTTATAGTGCATACCATCAAATGAAGGCGGCCTAGAAGCCGCGGCTACACCAGTGGAATTCAGTTGCCTATAATTAGGTTTTTAGATTGTTGAATATATAAGCAATAATCCATATGATTTACTCCGAATAATAAACTGATAAAGCATGACCATACAGACAGTACCAAAACTAATCATGCAGATCAACAAAGTAGATAAACAGATTACATCTAAATAAGATAAACCTATCACATCTACATCGAACACTAGAATAAGAAACTCTAGCGGAATCTGAAATAAGAAGTTCAGTATTACGTGCGGTAGAGCAGCGGCAGCAGCAGCAGTAGCTGTAACGGTGGTAGCAACGTCGTCAGCCATGTCCTCGATGTAGAGGTTGTCGATGTCTGGGAAGAAGTCCTCGTCGGAAAAGGAGTCGTCCGTGATGGCGTCAGTAGTCACGCGGAAGCGCTCCCCAAAAACCTGATCGCTCCTCACCCGTACAGGTTCACAAGAAGGCGGGGTTTCGGAGGCCTACTGTCCCTACATGCCACCGCCTCGCCCCTGCACCGAAGCTACATGGACGGTGAGGTCGCAGGCCGTCGCCTCTGTCAGTAGAGCCCCATCGATGGATTGGTGTGCAACTAGGAATTTGAGACACACGCTAATATACCAGCCAGTGGTGCGTCACGCGCGTACAGAGAGCGATCGAGCATGTGATGCACGAGTGGCATAGGTTATGATTTTGTATCCATGCTACGTGCTACTCTTATCTGAGCGTGATGTCTCGTGGGTGTGAAACGGCCCAACGTCGACATTACCTAGGTGAGGTAGTCCCTTCTCACCTGTTCCAAGATCTCGCCGGCTGACACGCTAAGGTTATGATAATTATTTGTTGGAGGCATGAAGGAAGAAGGCATCATATAATATGTGCGGTAGCAACAGCACGCGGGACAATTCTACGATTTTGACGGGTTTTCTTGACTAACCGAACAGGCAGGATTGCTGCGGGAGTAGCAGTCATGCGTGATCACATTTTTAACTGTTTATACCAACACACAGGACGTCAAGCGGGGCGGGTTGCGGCACTACTTTTTCACTAGCCCTTCTTTAGTTTTACTAACTTTTTAGACCCCTTTTTGTCTATATTTTGCTTCGCGGGTTGTTATGCGGGTGCCGCTTGACACCCTACCAACATCATAGTTGTCACTTGTCAGCGCCACGTTTACACTGGGAGTTTTCTATGCATGTACCATGAGTTGGGTCAATCCTAAGGGCATCTCGAGCGGGCCGACCTAAACCGATGCCGCATCCGGTCTGATTCTATTCGCATGCGTCAGCCCGTGGACAGAATTTGGGCCGTGGTCCGGCCTGCTTGTCCGGGACGCCCAGTGCCACGACCCATCCGTTCCGTGCTAGCGCGTAGGAAAAAGTTTGCAATTTCAAATATAATTAAAAACACGCAAAATTGAAGAAATTTTACATCGATTCATAGATAATTTACATAGAAATTAAAAAAGGAAACACAAACATCTACTTGGCGGTGGCGGTGGCGGCATGGCCATCTACTTGTCGTCGTCCGAGACGAAGCCGACCCACGCCATTGGGTCCAGAGGTTCGCATGCGGCAGGCCAGGCTGCACGGGGTGCACGGGCGCCGACGGGTTGATCACCTGCCCCTGAGGAGCTGGCACTGGTGCTGGCGCCATGTAGCGGTGGAGATCGGTGATCTCCAGGCCTTCAGGATAGTTGGGCGAGATCGGGGGCGCCCACGCCAACTGAGGTGGTGCTGGCGACATATCGGCCATGTGTTGCGCCTACAGGCCTATCACCTCGACGGCATTGTAGTACCCCTCTCACCGGGTGTTCTCATCCTCGACGAACGCCGCCAAGGCCTCCCGCATCACGGTGTCCTTGTCGCAACCATCAACGATAATGGTCTGGTACTCGGGGGCAGCTGGCCGATAAACTGGCCAGCGTTGGTGTTCGCCTCCTGTTGGACGACGCCCTCCATCGCCACACACACACATCCTTCCCTCGCCCATCTCCACCCACCCACACACACATCCTCCAACCACGCAAAACACTTAAGATTGGCCAACATTGCGCTAGATTATTACTGCATCGACCCATCACAAGACCAACATCCATGACCCACATCTAGTCGATTCACAATGACAAAGAAGGAAACTACCTATATGTCGCTCCCAAGAAATCAAGGACGTGTTTGGTTGGTCGCACAGCCGTTTCCCGCACCAGGCCGAAATAAATAAGCCTGTTTGGAGATTCGCATGTTGGGCCGAGTTCGGATTGCACGAGTCTTAAAGCACCCCAAATCATGGCCCGCTAGGAATGCCAAAATAGGGCGGTTTTGCGGGGATAGGCCCTGGGAAGCCAAAAGCGGGCACACGACTTCATGTAGGGAGAAGGAAGGGAGATGGCACAGCACATCAAGAACACGCGCCATAAATCCCCTCACCGCTCGCTCACCGCTCTCTCTCCCCCGTATTCACAATCGCCCCTTCCTCCCTTCTCACCGTCGGCGGTTCCTCTCCCGCTAGAAGATCCAAGACCACGCGAGGGCAGTCGACGGAGGTAGATCTAGGCGACTACTGCGCTTTTCATGGCCGGAGCGGATCTACTCCTGTAATTGCGGCTGCTTATTCTTCTTCATCGGCAAACCCGACGCACAAATCCTACAACAATGGTGGTAAAGCCTCGAACCACCAACTCTCTAAGGTTTTAACAGCTTAGATCTATCTGTTACTGACTTATTCTTCGAGTATGAGTGACATGCACGGTAGATTTGTACCTATATGTGCTAGTTTTGGTCGATTTGAACTGTTATGGTAGATTCTTTCCTTGTTGTGCCTAGATTCCGCTTGTTAGTGGCTAGATTCTGGTAGTTTTTGTGATTAGGGTTCGTCCGATTGGGAAAATTGGAAAACATTAATTTCTAGATTGCACTGTTCATCTTCTTGTTCCAAGGCCAATGATTAAAATTGTCACCAAATCACACCGGGGAGCGAATCTGTACTACCTGTAATCATTCATAACAAACTATGTTGTGCATTGTACTAGGTAGCACAGAGTCCTCTCCCCGGTGTTTGTGTGCACATCATATATGAGGCATTAATTACTTTGCAAATCACTCTTCATGTTCTTCTTCTTCGGTCGATGATTACATACGCACTGCAAGCTAGTGGAAGCGATGATCCTTTCGAACCTGGTTCTGTCATCTTTTCAAGGTAATGGAACTTGGTTTGGTAGGATCATCGCTTCATGTTGTCAATACTCTGTACTATGAGGCAATTGTTGTTTATTCCATGCACGCAGCTTGTGATGACACCTAGTACAATGCGTTCATAGAGATGGTGCTATAGGAATCGGATGGTATGCACAACAAAATGGTCGTGCACGTCCTCTAGTTCCCTATAGCACCAGCTCTACCTTGTTTATGCTAGTTATTCTAAAGCAGTTCATCGATTTGGTCATGTGTTGCTTACTTTGGCCGATGATTAGTAAGTAGAACAATTACATGCAAGGGGATCGTCTTCATGAACAAATTGGTGTGCTAACCAAATTCATTGTTCATTCTTGTTGCTCATGAGGAGCATCCCTTTACCTCTGTGCCATAGCATATGAGGCCATGTGTTATGTTCATTGTTCATGTCTGATCACATGTGTTATGTTTATTTGTCATGTCTGATCACATGTGTTGATTCCTGTTATAGTGCTCGAAGACGTTGATCGGAGGTGCTCTCCCCACCAATGGAGGAGCATGATCGAGAGATGCTGCTGAGGGTAGTGCCTCCAAGAGGGGGAACGATGGTGGTGAGGGCAGCGACAACAAGAGGCCGAGGGGCAGGCCTCTAAAGATAGGACACTTCCATTACCAGGTAGGTCCAACCCATTTTCCCAAGGTGATCTTGGCACCTGGGTTAGACCTGCTGCCAATCCTAGATGGCTTCTGGCCTTTCCTCGGCACTGTGTGCCGAGGAACGATCATGCTGAAGACGAACACCGGATGCAGCTGGACGGTGAAGCTCCAGGATGTCAGCGGTAGGATCTATCTTGACTAGGGGTGGCCAGGCTTCACCATTGCATACCAGGTCAAGATCGGGTACTTCTCGACCTTCAAGATGCTGAAGGGTGACCTGTTAAAGGTCACTATCTTCGACTACACCATGACTAAATTCATGAAGAAGTGCCCGCAACATGATCCAACCCTTGCCATGATCGACCTCTGATCTTTACTGCGTACTTTGTTGTCTGACCTCAATTGTTGTGAACTTATGTCGTGTTGTTTGTACAATGTTTATGTACTTTGTGTTGTGAACTTATGGTGTGTGATTTCTGTGGTTAAGAAGTTATGATGTGTGGTAAGCTCACCATCTGGGGAAGAGGTTACCAGGGCACATGAGATAGCTGATCCCGCCAAATAACCGGGCCTCAATTCTGCCCAAGTCCTAAATAGTGTAAATGCGGGGAACCAAATAGGGGGAGTGGGAAATTGGCCCAAAGGCTGATCCCGGCGTGCAGTCCCCGCGTGTGCAAGTTGCATGCGTCAGGAAAAATACGCACCGGAACAAAACACGCCCCAAGCAAATCGACAGAGATCCGACCCCCTATGGGAGTGAGCAGTACTGCTATCAAGGCCAACGACCCATATCTACAGCAGTACTACTATCGAGGCCAACGATCCATATGTACCAAACCTCCCAGTCGGAGCTCACAGCCCCACCGGTCAAGGTTAGGATCCAAACGAATAACATGAGAGGTATCACTATTGAAAGGGAAAGATTAGGGTGTCAGATGGGATCCCGTCTAAATCCCAATTCTAGTTCATTTGTTAAAATCTAGTGTTCAAATGAACTAGAATTGGGATTTAGGTGGGATCCCACTTTGACACCTAGAAAAGATCGATATACAATAGCCACCATAGTAGCAACAACATGAGAAGGCCATCGGCGATACAGAGAAGAGGTGAGTCTAGGTTATGCTAAATCTGATAAAGACTCTCAGAACACTCATTAACTGTACATGACACCGTATGTATACAACCTTGTAGAACATATATACATAGTTGCGGACAAGTTAATAATGAAATAATTAAAGCATGGACATATACAATTCTGTTCCATCTTGTCAGCGAGCATGTATACATAAACTTAAGGTGCAAAAAATGGAGCGAAAGCACCCACCGATTATCTGTTCCTCACATATGCACAACGTACAGGCTACACACTGAACGTTGCTAGTACTACGGTACTACCTTAGCATTGCACCGATGCCCTGATAGCCATGGACGCCACGGCCTTTGCCCAGGCGACCAGCTCCTGCTTCAGCCTCCTCTCATCGTTCAGCGTCAAATCTATCGGGACGACACTCTCAAAACCGGCGCCATCCCCTACAGGCCACCGCTTCGCCGCTGCACCCAAGTCGAAATCGACGGTGAGGTCGCAGGTCGTGGTGTCTGTCGGTAGGGCCCCGGCATCCAAAGCCATGACGAATTTAGCAACAAGTGATGACCAGTGAGGGTGAGGGTGTCTATGCTCTTTCAGCGCTCGATCGATGGATTGGTGCGACTGGGAATTTGGGACACACGCTCTATATATACTCGTACCAGCCAGAGCCAGTGGCACGTCATGCGCGTGCACAGAACGATCGAGCATGTGATGCACGAGTGGCATAGGTTATGATTTTGTATCCATGCTACGTGCTACTCTTATCTGAGCGAGCGTGATGTCTCGTGAGTGTGAAACGGCCCAACGTCGACATTACCTAGGTGAGACAGTCCTTTTTCTATGATCTTGCCGGCTGACACGCTAAGGTTATGATAATTTTTTGCTGGAGGCCTGAAGGAAGAAGGCATCATATAATATGCGCGGTAGCAGCAGCACGAGGGCTAATTGTACGATTTTGACGGATTTTCTTGACTAACCGAACAGAAAGGATTGCTGCGGGAGTAGCAGTCATGCGTGCTCACATTTTATACCTGTTTATATTTGTCTTTTTTTTTAAATGGAGGTGTTACCCCGGCCTCTGCATCAAAAAGATGCACACAGCCTGCTTTATTTATTATTCAGCGAAACCTTCCAAATAGAATACAAAGATCAATTGAAGTCACCTCTCTAAACCAACTTGATGAACGGGATGGTCATGTCAGAACACTCTAACCGCACACAAGAAACGCACATCATCAACATACGGGAGGTTCCAAAGCCGCCCCACGGCGGGTCAGGAGCACATACCGGTCCAGCTGATCCATAACGCACACCATCGTGCACGCTCAATCTTCTGCCAACCCCTCTTCAGAAGGATCAAAATAATTCCCTTATCAGGCTTGCCGTCAACGCCACCAAGACGCCAAACAGCGCCACCACCCTGCACGCGCCCATCATATACACACTCGATCGTCGCCGAGACCCCTCGTCACCATGCCACCGAGTCCCGTCAACCGACGCAGCTAGAAACCCCCGGAAGATCCGTCGTGCGTAGCACCTACCGAACCAGGCATGACATAACGTAGCACCTGGCGGCTAGGCATGACTTGACATCTCTGCCGAAGACTCCGTGCAAGATGAAGCCTCTCCACGTCCCACCCTCTGCCATCCGGCGCCGCTCCACAAACGATGCCCGAAGAGGGATCGTGACACCGCAGCGCCACCATTGTCCGATCCAAAGATCTTAGGGTTTCCCCCGGAGTGGCACGAGTGGGTAGATGATAAATTGTAGGACAATGCCCTCAACAAGGTTACGACGCGAGAGCGCCGCCATCGCCCATCTTGACCGAAGTCGCAGCCCGGTTTTCACCGGCAACAATACCGCCCCAACTCGCTGCCGGGGCTGAGATGTGGTATGCACCACACCCAGCCACAAACTGGCCGACCATCTCCGGCGAAGAAGATGACCGCTGCCACCATGCCCGGAGTTGCTGCCCAGGACGCCCTCAGTCATGCGAAAGTAGCCCAGGGAGTCCATCCACATCATCGATGGGCAATAGCAGTTGTGCAGATGCCATGGCCGATCTAGGTCCAACGGACCAGATCTGGTCCGGATCCATGCCTCCCCTACCAGCCCTGCCGCCGACCGTGGACGTCCTGGTCGCCACCACCGCACCACCGATGTTGGGGATGGAGAGGAGGAGCCGCCGTGGTAGGTTCGACTACTCTACCAGGTCTAGGGCGGAGGTTGTAGGGGAAGGAGGGAGTTGCGTGCGGGCGGAGGCGAGGGCGCCGGCGAGTCGACACCATCGTGCGAGCTTGGCGAGGCGGCGGCGCAAAGGAGAGGCGGCGACTAGGGCTGGGAGTCCGACTCCTTGAGGAGTTGGCAACAAATATTATGTTTATTGCTTGCCTTTGATGTTCGATTACAACTCATATATATAATGGAAATATGATAATTGGGCTAAGCCCCTAACTAAGCCTGCCCATTGGGCCTCCTCCAGTTATATGCTAAACCGGTTATAACATCTCTCCCCGCCTGCGCAAACAGCTCGTCCTCGAGCTGGTAGTCTGGATAGTGCTGCTGGAACTCGTCACGCTGCTCCCAGGTGGCCTCCTCCTCCGGAAGGACCTCCCACTGAACCAACAAGTACCAGACGCCACGACGGAGCTGTGCGCGCAACACCTTGGCCGGGCTTGGCAGCAAGCACCCATATGCAATCGGAGGAAGGGCTGGCGTGGCTGTCGGTGCCGCGCGACGATAGGGCTTGAGCAGCCCCACATGGAAGACGTCGTGGATGCGAGCCCCGGCTGGCAGCTGTAGACGATACGCCAGCTGCCCAATGCGCTCCAGGATGGCGAATGGCCCAGCGTAGCGGGGACCCAGCTTGTGCTTTGCCCGGGGATCTAGGGACTGAGTGGAGTGGTGCAGGAGGCGCAACCACACCCAATCACCCACCGTGTACTCCACCTCACGATGGCGGCCATCGTAGTAGTGCTTGGCCAGCTGCTGAGCCTGGACGAGACGCTGCCGCACCTCGGAAAGCATCTCATCGAGGGTGCGGAGAAGCTCCCCCGCAGCCTCCGTCCGAGCCGTCGTCGGACCCACCGGCAAGATAGGCGGAGGCGGCCTGCCGTATACCACCTCAAACGGCGTAGCACGCATGGCGGAGTGATAGGATGTGTTGTAGCAGTACTCCGCCCATGCAAGCCAATCCACCCAAGCGCGAGGACGATCACCTGTAACACAGCGCAAATACATGGCAATCACCTTGTTAACCACCTCCGATTGGTCGTCCGTCTGGGGATGGAAGGCTGTGCTGAAACGGAGTTTCACGCCCGCCATCCGGAAGAGATCGCGCCACACATGCCCCGTGAACACCGGGTCCCGATCGGTGACGATCGATGCGGGAAACCCGTGGAGATGGACGATGCTGTCGAAGAAAGTGCGAGCCACCGACACGGCCGTGTAGGGGTGGCCGAGCGCGATGAAGTGGGCGTACTTGGAGAAGCGATCGACCACTATGAGGATGACGGACTTGCCGCCCACCTTGGGAAGGCCCTCGATGAAGTCCATGGAGATATCAGCCCACACCTGAGATGGCACCTCCAGCGGCTGCAACACCTCGGCCGGCCGCAGGGTCTCCGTCTTATTGCGCTGGCATGTCTAGCATGAACGCACCCAGTCCTGGACCAAAGCCCGATCACCGGGGATGTAGAAGTCAGTGCGGAGACGATGGAGAGTCTTCTGGACACCCTCATGGCCGACTGAGTGAGCCATCAGCAACACCTGATGACGAAGGTCGTCGTGGTCGGGCACAAAGATACGGCGCCCATGCAGGAGCAAGCCATCCACCAGGCGCCATGGCTCGTCCAACTCGCCCGCCTCCAGCTGCTACCGCAGGAGCTGAGTGTCCGGTGCGGCCGTGGTGGCCCGACGAATATGGGCGAAGAGGGTGAAAGTGGGGCCCGAGCAGATGTAGAGCATTTCCCCCTCGGCGTCTCCATCGGCGTCGGCGGGGTCGGTGTCGCGGCGAGACAAGGCGTCGGCCACGATGTTGAGGCGCCTTGGACGATACTCCACCATGAACTCAAAGCCGAAGAGCTTGCTGATTCACTGATGTTGCGGCACCGTCGACAACCGCTGGTCCAAGAGGAACTTGAGGCTGTAGTGGTTCGTGCGAACCCGGAACGAGCGACCCCAGAGGTAGGGCCTCCAATGGTGCACGGCCTTCACCAGGCCGATAAGCTCCTGCTTGTACACCGCCAGCTTGAGGTGACGGGCGACGAAGGGCCTGCTGAAGTAGGCGAGGGGACCGTCGCGCTGGTGAAGGACGGCGCCGAACCCCGCACCGGAGGCGTCACATTCGACGATGAACGACCGGTCGAAGTCCGGCATCTGTAGAACAAGGCCCGTCATGAGGGCCCCCTTCAGGGCCTCGAACACTGCGGTGGCCTCATCGTCCCAAGCAAAGGAATCACGATGCAGCGGGCGCGTGAGTGGCGACGCGATGAGGCCGAAGTCCCGAATAAACTTCTGGTAGTAGCCGGCGAGGCCCAAGAAACCCCAGAGGGCGCGTGGCGAGTGCAGCGTCGGCCAAGCCACGACAGCCGCCACCTTGTCGGCGTCCATAGCCACCCCGTCGGCGGAGATGACGTGGTCGAGGTAGGCGACTGAGGCCGTCCCGAACGAGCACTTCGAGCGCTTAAGGTGAAGACGATGCGCTCGTAGCTTGTTGATGACGAGGGTGATATGCTGAAGGTGCTCCGCCCATGAAGTGTTGTAGATAAGTATATCATCAAAGAAAACAAGCACAAACCAGCGTAAGTATGGGCGGAAGACGTCGTTCATCAGGGCCTGAAAAGTCACGGGCGCGTTGGTGAGGCCGAACGACATCACCACGAACTCGAAGTGGCCATGATGGGTCCGGAACGCCGTCTTGGCGATGTTGTCCGGGTGCATGCGCACCTGATGGTAGCTCGACCGGAGGTCGAGCTTGGTGAAGAAGCGCGTCCCATGGAGCTCGTCGAAGAGCTCGTCGACCACCGGGATCAGGAACTTATCCTTGAGCGTCAGGGCGTTAAGGGCGTGGTAGTCGGTGTAGAAGCGCCATGTGCCATCCGACTTGCGAACGAGAAGCACCGGCGCAGAGAATGGCGACGTAGAGATCCGGATGATGCCCGCGGCGAGCATTAGCGTGCACTGCCGCTCCATCTCATCCTTCTGCAACTGGGGGTAGCGATAAGGACGCACCACCACTAGAGTCATACCCGGTGGAAGGTGGATGTGGTGGTCGTACTCTTGAATGGGCGGCAGCCCCCGCGGCTCGTCGAAGAGGTTGATGTGCTACTGCAGGAGCTGTGTCAGCAGGGGGTGCTCGGCCTCATCATCCGCCACGGCGAGCTGCAGCTGTGGTGCCGGGGCGGCGCCCCCAAGGCCCTCCCACCGGACTCGGCGGCCCCGGCGCGAGAAGGTCATCGTGAGGGTGTCGAACGCCCACGGGATTGAAGGAAATATGCCCTGAGAGGCAATAATAAAGTTGTTATTATATATTCCTTGTATATGATAGATGTTTATTTTGCATGCTATAATTGTATTGATAGGAAATATCAATACATGTGTGTTTAATAAACAAAAAGGGTTCCTAGTTATGCCTCTCTTATAGACTAGCTTGTTGATTAACAAGATGATCAAGGTTTCCTGATCATGGACATTGGATGTTGTTAATAACAAGGTCACAGCATTTGTGAAATGATGTGATGAACATTCATCCGAAGTATAGAATTACGATCAAGTCATTATGTTTATATTGCTATAACATCATACGAAGTAGTCTTAGTACTTAGACCATGAGATCATGTTAATTGCTGACACTAGAAAAGTATCTTGATAACATCAAACGTCATACCGTAACAGGGTGACTATAAAGGTGGGTTCAGTGCTATGAAGGTGTTATGTTGAGGCTCATGGATCAAGAGTGGAATTAGTCAATCCCGATGATGGATAGATATACTCTGGGCCCTCTCGGTGATATCACATTAAGATAGCTTGCAAGCAAGTGATGTGATCACTAGAATGTTATATCACGGGAACAAGAAAAGAGTGCATGTCGGTAACGAGATCAAACTAGGTATTTGGATACCGATGATCGAATCTCGGACATGTATTATATCATGATACAAAGGGATTAAATTGCTAGAGTTAAAGGTTCTCACGATCACAAAAGTCATCGTTGAATGTGCAGGAGTCAGTATGGATCTCCAGGTCTCGCTTCTGATTATTGATCCGAGAGGAGTCTCAATCATGTCTGCATTATTCGCGAACCTTAGGGTGACACACTTAAGGGTTGCCGGACACCATTTAGGAGCACATATGTTCCAGACAAAAGGTTTGCAAAGCGCAGTAAATGTTTCGATAGAAACAGGAATTGTTTCGATAGAAACCAAAATTGTTTCGGGTGGAATTACAGAAAGTGGTTCTGCATGTGATATTGAAATGTTGCAAGGGGTTTTATGTGAATGTTTGTTAATTAAAGTAATGAACAAAATTCTGAATAAAATAAATAAAAGAGTTTTATTAAATTGAGAGTTGCATTTAATTTGGTGGAAATTAAATACATGTGAGTGGGATTTTGGGTGGAGGCCATGTTTATGTGAGTGGAGGTTCACCACATGAATGAATGAGGGGAGGAGTCCCCCCTCATGCACCGACTATGGGAGGGGAGGGGTCTCCCTCCCTCCTATATAAATCCCCCTCTCCCCTCTCACAAACCACACCTCCTTGTGAAGGATCTCTCTTCCCCTCTAGATATTCCCCCATGGTCTCGGATTAGCGAGATACATGTTCCCGGTGGCCTTCCGTCTGGAAGGAGTTGCTGCTTTCGCTGATTCGCTGGAGCGAGGAGGTGGAGGTTGTCTGGTAGCTTGAAAGTGTGTGCGAGGACGGATGCGCTGCTGATTTGCGGCGCTCGGACTTCCACACGATCTTGAGATCGGCAAGCGTACGACTACATCAACCACGAGTTCCTACTCGTTAACAAAACTCGTTGTCTTCGAGGGTAAGTTCTCCATGGATGTATGTCCACCCGTTGCTCTGTATCTAGTAGATAGATCTTGGCGTATAGTTCTCATCGTAGGAATTTTTTTGTTTTCTATGCTGTGGACCCAACAGGGATGGGGCCGAGGGTCCGCAGGAAGTCCACACCAAGGATGAAGTCGAAGCAGCCCAAGTCGATGCCGGCGCACGTGATGGTGAAGTGCTCGTCACCGATGGTGAGGGGCACATGCTGCGCCAACCCATGGCAGCGAAGGCGGTCGCCGTTGGCCACGGTCACATAGAGATTATCGCCGCCCGTTGGCTAGAGGGCGAGACAGCGCATGGTGGCAGCTGGCAGGAAATTATGAGTGGAGCCCGTGTCCATCAGTGCCACCAGGCGTTCGCCGTGAATCATCATCGGCAGGAGCATCGTGCACTCATGGCATATGCTAGCCAGCGCATGGAGAGAGACCACAAATGCCTTGGCAGGATCGGTGGTGGATGTGGGCTCGGCCGGCGCCGGGCTCCTCGGGTGGCGTGTCCGCCTCGGTGTTGTCGACCGCCTCCAAGTAGAAGAGGCGTGGGCAGACGTGACCGGGGGTGTAGGGCTCGTCGCAGTTGAAGCAGATTCCAAGATGTCGGCGTTCAACCTGCTCGGCCGGAGTAAGCCGTCGGAAGGTACGCACGGCCGCTGGGGCAGGGTTCACCGGTGCAGCCGGGTTCAGTCAACCGGCTGTCGTGGTCGCCGGAGGTGAGTGAGCGACCTCCGTGGCCTGGGGCGAGCTGCTGCACTACCTGGGCGCGACGCTCGTAGGCGCTGGCGTAGTGCATCGTCGTCTGGAGGTCTTTGGGGGGGGGCTGGAGTTCCACGTCCACCTGGATGTGATCCGGTAGCCCGCCGACGAAGAGCTCGGCTCGCTGCTATCCTGTCACCTTAGGAGCATGGAAAGCGAGGGCCTGGAAGCGGTCGGCGAAGTCTTGCACCGTGGTGGTGAATGGCAACCGCCCAAGTTCCACCAAGCGGCTGCCGCGGACTGGTGGCCCGAACCGTAGGTGGCATAGCTCGCGAAAGAGGTCCCATGGGGGCATGTCGCCCTTGTCCTGCTCGAGGGAGTAATACCATGTTTGGGCGGCGACCCGGAGGTGATAGGAGGCGAGCCAAGTGTGGTCCGACGCGAGGGTACACTGCCCACGGAAGAACTGCTCGCACTGGTTGAGCCAGTTGAGGGGGTCCTCCGAGCCATCGTAGGTGGCAAAGTCGAGCTTGGCGTAGTGTGGGGGTGTTGGGGCAGCGCCGCCAGGGACGTACAGCTCAGCGTGGGCCGTGGGGTAGGCCGTGAAGCCCAAGGATGTGGCGTCCGAGTAGGGAGGTCGGTGTTGGTCCCCGGCCGTCGTATAGACCGGTGGAGGCGAAGACTCGACGAGCCACGCCGGAAGTGGTGATAGCGACGGGGGAAAGCGGCTTCCACTGCATCCTCGGCAGGGGCATGGGAGGTTGAGGCTGCAGCGGCGCGACCGGGAACTCCGGGATCCATGGTGGACCAGTGACGGCGGCCGGCTGTGGCGGCGTAGGCGGTCCCTGGGACCTGATTAGGAATAGACGGATCCCTTGGACGGTGGAGACAAGGTTGTTGAGGACCCTGCTCATTTGCTCGGGGGTGTAGACGATGGAAGACGGCACAGAGGCGAATGTCACGGTGTGGAAGGGCGGCCCGGGGAGCATCGGCACGAGCGCCGCGGAGGTGGTCATCGACAGTGGCGTGGAGGTCCCGGGCACGACGGCGACGGTGGTGGAGGGCGGTGAAGATGACATGATCGAACCAGAGCAATCTGATACCAAATTGGTAGGTTCGACTACTCTACCAGGTCTAGGGCGGAGGATGTAGGGGAAGGAGGGAGTTGCGTGCGGGCGGAAGCGAGGGCACCGGCGAGTCGGCGCTATCGTGCGAGCTTGGCGAGGCGGCGACGCAGAGGAGAGGCGGCGGCTATGAAATGGATTGTATGGGCACCTAGAGGGGAGGGGGGGTGAATAGGTGCTACACCAATTTTTAATTCTTTTTCAATTTTAGGCTTAGCACAAAGGGTAAATTCTCTAGATAAACTATTAGGTGGAATTTCCCTATATGCAACCCTATCTACTAGCGAGTGGAAGAGCGAGTGGAAGAGGAACGGGTAAACCGAAGTGAAGCACGCGGAGACACATGATTTGTTTGACCGTAGTTCCTTCCTTGTTAAGGGAAGTACGTCTGCATTGGAGGGGTGGGCGGTACTAAGACCACCACGCCACAAAAGGCCTCACCCTGTTCTCCGATGGATCTCGCCACAAAAGGCCTGATCCACCTTTCCACTATAGGTACCCTTCAAGGCGGGCACCAGCGCCTTTACACAACTAGCGGGGCAACAACTCCACAACAACTTGGAGGCTCCCAAAATGACAACAAGCCGCCACAAGAACAAAGTTATCAAAAACAATAATCAAGATCTAAGTATTGACAAGAATACTAGATCAGGGATTTCTCCAAGTGAATGGAGAGGAGTTGAAGCGCTTGATTCTTGATGATGATGATGAACTTCTCCTCCTTCAATTCCACCAAAGATCAAGACCTTCGGGTGGTTGAAGTGTGAGATCGAGAATGAGAGCTCTTGCATAATGACTGGACAATTTCAAATGAAATCAAGAGTTCTGAACGTTGGGGAAGAAGGGGTATTTATACCCCCTTCAGAAACTAGCCGTTGCAGACTTTGGGGGCCGGATTATCCGGCCCAAGTGAGGGCTGGATTATCCAGCCTGGGGAAAACACCGCCCCACACTCGGAATCTCCGGCAGATAATCCGCCCCCTCTCAGAGCATCGCGCCAAGCTTGCCCTTGATCAACTTCAGCGGGCCGAATTATCCGGTCCTATGCATGGGCCGGATTATCCGTCCTGGAGAGGAAAAACCGCCCTAGTTCGGATTTTCTGGGAGAAAATCCGACCGGATACCGAGCGACGCGCCTTGGCTCCTTTTCTCGAAAACTGGGGGCCGGATTATCCGGCTCGTGCGACACCCGGATTATCTAGCCTGGGGAGGAAAAACCGCCCCAGTTCGGATTATCCGGGAGAAAATCCGACCGGGTACCGAGCGACGCGCCTTGGCTCCTTTTGCTCGAAAACTAGGGGCCGGATTATCCAGCCCGTGCGACACCCGGATTATCCGGCCTAGGGAGGAAAAACCGCCCCAGTTCGGATTTTCCAGGAGAAAATCCGACCGGGTACCGAGCAACGCACCTTGGCTTCCTTTGAGCGATGAGGTAGGCCAGATTATCTGGCCCTTAGTGGGGCGGATTATTCGGCCCCCCTCAAAACTTCCTGCACACTTAGCGCACATGAATAGTCTCCATAGTATTGTTATCTAACACGCAAAACATAGGAAAACATGAAATGTTCTTTCAATCTCCCCTTTTTGGTGTTAGATGACAATACCAAGATTTGTAGGAGAAAGACACAAGACAAACAGTGATAACTATGAAAGAGACTCCCCCTCAATGTGTGCATAATAGAGTTTTGCATTGGAATACAAATGCACACAAATAGGTGAATCTATTCCATAGACATATGCAATAAAAACATACCACCGAGGTAGAGAGAAGGCATCCTTGACATAAGTCACAATTATTACCGGATAACCATTATGAGCGTGCCTTCCGTGATAAGCCTCCAGCAATAGGATATGAATAGATAGATCCATAAGCATAATCCACGATTTGAAGTCCATAGGCATAATCCAGACAACCACATAAAGTCTCAAACAAAAACAAATCACGAATTTAAAGTTCAACGCTAAATGGGCATAAGCAAGAAAAAAACAAATAGAGAAGTTCAAGTGCTTATGCCCGACCCATGCAAATCCACGGACAACCTAATAGAACTACTTCTCCCCCTTTGGCATCGAGACACCAAAAAGGGAGAAGAGCGATGCTAGCGCTCCATGGAATCACTCGTAGTCCTCGTCCTCGTCCTCTTCTTCATTCTCTTCCTCATCCTCATCTTCAAGCCCCTCAGTGTCACCTTCCTCATCTTCATCATCAGCAGCAGGCGCAGAGGGGAACAGGTGACGCTCCAGCTCACCATAGTTCAACCCGGAGGAAGAGTTCCACCGAGCATACAGAGTGGGAGGTGTAGGAGCCGGAGGAGCACCCGAAGCGCCGGACACGTGGTGGAGAATGAGCTGCTGGGAGTGGGCCAACTCATGGCGCTGCTTGTATGCCTCGTACTGACCCTTGTGCATGTCCACGCCCATGCGGAGAATGTGACGCTGGAACCAGTTCAGCTGCTTGATCTCACGGGCCACGGGAGGCATATGGGGACTGCGAGCATCCCTCATGAGACCCTCAGGAGCAGAGGAGGGGTGAGAGGTCTTCCGAACCTTGGTGTAGATCTTCTTCTCCTTGTGCATCGAGTCGATGTGGAACTCCTCAGCAGGAAGCAGGTGATGGATGAGCATCATAATGTAGGGCGCAAAGGGAATGGATAGACGGTTGAACATAGCATCACACAACTCATGGTAAATGAAGTCCATGACATCCAGCCTGTACTACACTGACTCGTCCTCGCAAGAGGCAACCTCATGAGAAAATTGAAGTAGCTGAACAAGGTGACCACGGATGCTGTCATTGTTGCCCCCACTCGGTGTAATGGAGTCACAGAAGAGACCCACTAATGTAGCATAGATGGGAGCAAGGCCAGCCATAGTACCCACAATGCCATTGTCCACAGTGCAAGGGGAGAGAGCTGCATCCTTGTTGGGCTTCAACTGAGTGATGATGCGGTGGCCACTGGCTCTATCCCTGCTGCGGAAAGAGTACCCCAGAACCTCAGCAAACACGTGAAAATCAGCAGTCATAGGCCTGTCATGAGTCATCCACTTCATAGTGCGACGCTCATCCCCACAAATCACCAAAGTGGAGAAGAACTGCTTCACCACCTCAGAGTAAAAGGAGCACTGGAGAGACATGAGATGGTGTAGCCCCATCCTCTCAGCCACATACATCGCATCCACAAGATGCGCCTTGTCCAAAGCATCAGCAAGTACCAGTGGGTGCATAGGCCTAATGTTCAGCCTGGCATAAATGTCTTCATAGATCCCCTTCTGTTCTGCACACCAAAAACGAGTATCCCCCAGCTCATCATCATGAGGCAGCTCAGCAAACAAGTCACGGTGACGGATGGCGGAATAGGAGACCGCATCCAAAGTCCTGTAGTTGATCTTGGGCTCCTTGCCCTTCCTCTTGGACACCCCCTTCCTAGTCCTCTTTGCTTGTTCAGCCATGCGCTTCTCTTCGTTCTTCCTTCTCCTCAACTCAACTTCGTCCACCAAGTTACCCTGTCCGTCGTCCCGAAAGTATTTGGTGCGAGGACGGTGCTTGTAGGTCTTGGGAACACCGGAACCACCTGTGAGGAGAATAAGGGTGATAGCAAGGGGATAAGCATACACACAAGTCCAGGAGAGAGCATGGAAAAAGTAGTCAAAAAGTTCATAGGACAAAACTACTCAATGCATATTCCATAGTGAAACTGAACCAGAATCGAATCTGTCAGGCCGGATAATCCGGCCTGGCCAGGGGCAGATAATCCGGCCTTGGGAGAAATTTTCGATTTCACCTAGATTGAATGCAAAAAAGTAGATCGGGACTAGAAACTGTAAGACTACGATTTCTATGCGAAAACACATCCTTCTAGACAACGTTCCACCCAACAAGTTACACATCTAGGCAAAGATGGGGAGAGAGGGAGTTACCCTCACTCATTGGAGGAAGAACGCGGAGGAGAAGGTACCCAGAGGCGCGGAGAAGAAGATCTGGGGAGGCCCGGAAAATCCGGTGGCCAGAGAGGCTCCGGGGAGGGTGAGGGGCGGCAGGCGGCGGCTGAGGAGGAGGAGAGGGCTGGGGGAGAAGTGCTGCTCGTTATGAGCCCTTCCCCCCGAGCCCTGCCCTTTAAGATGAAATCCGCCAGGGCCGGATTATCTGGCCTACACTTGGGCCGGATTATCCGGCCTAAAATCTGGGATTCTGTTATACACAGAACCAGGCCCGCGCGTCCCCAAACAACACCCCCACAAGGTGTACAAGGGACTTGTGTGCTAGAATAGATGGCTTAGGGGTAGGAAAAGGCTTAGGATTAAGAGAGCCAAACTGAAATGGTACTAGACACTCAAAATTGCAAAATCCAAATCAAATAAAAGCCAAGATTGAGTGTGATTCCCATAAGAACATGAGAGAGCAAATAACAGCCAAAAAGATCCAATTCTCCTCAAGGGAGAGGGCAGTGGCCGAAGCCACCTTGTTGGAGTGTATGGTGTGACACCGCGGAGATATATCTTGGGTTCATGACCAATACTCATCAATAAGCTCACATGTCACAACATGATATTAAGAGAAATGATTTATCTTGCTATTGGCATTATGGGGGGAGGGTTAGCCCAATGAGTTAGGACCACACTCCCCCTATTTTCATGCCCACATCTAGACCAAAGAAGGATTGAGATGTACGAGTGAGTGCATGGGTAATCAAGACAAGCTCCTGGAATCAATGATATTTAGCTCATTCCTCAAATAGCAGAATCTTGCTTCATCAAGTGGCTTTGTAAAAATATCCACCGGTTGGTTCTTCGTGCTCACAAAGGATAGATCAATATCGCCGTGAGCAACATGGTCTCGAATAAAATGATTCCAAATCTCAATATGCTTCGTCCTTGTGTGCTGAACATGATTGTATGAAATTTTGATTGCACTTTCATTATCACATAAAAGAGGCACTTTGTCACAAATGACACCGTATTCCTTTAAAGTTTGCCTCATCCACAATAATTGAGTACAAGCGCTGGCAGCAGCAACATATTCAGCTTAGGCGGTGGAGAGAGATATACAATTCTGCTTTTTAGAGGACCAACATACAAGAGATCTTCCCAAGAATTGACAAGCTCCAGAAGTGGATTTCTGATCATCCTTATCACCAGCCCAATCTGAGTCAGTATAACCACATAAAGATAAATTGGAGCCCTTGGGATACCAGAGACCAAAGTTAGGGGAATGAACCAAATACCGAAAGATCCTCTTGACCGCCACTAAGTGGCTTTCTTTAGGAGATGCTTGATACCTTGCACACGGTCCCACACTCAACACAATATCGGGTCTAGATGCGCAGAGGTAAAGAAGAGAGACAATCATGGACCGTTATACCTTTTGGTCCACATCTTTACCATGCGGGTTAAGTTCAAGATGACATTTTGTTTGCATCGGAGTTGCGACACCATTTAGATCCGTCATCTTGAATCTCTTGAGCATGTCTTGGATGTACTTTGCTTGATTAATAAAGGTTCCTTCTCTAAGTTGCTTGATCTCAAATCCAAGAAAGAACCGTAATTCCCCCATCATAGACATCTCAAACCTGTCAGTCATAAGCTTTGAAAATTCATCATTAAAAGATTTGTTAGTAGAACATAAGATGATATCGTCTACATATAGTTGGCATACGAAGAGCTCCCCCTTAACCTTCTTAGTAAAAAGAGTGGGATCGATTTGCCCAACTTCGAAGCCACGATCTAACAAAAGCTCTTTAAGGTGCTCATACCACGCACATGGGGCTTGTTTAAGGCCATAGAGTGCCTTATCGAGTTTGTAGACATGGTTCGGAAAGTTAGGATCCTGAAACCCCGAGGGTTGCTTTACGTATACCAACTCATGTAGAGGACCGTTAAGGAAGGCACTCTTGACGTCCATTTGCTGCAATTTAAAGTTGTTATGAGCAGCATAAGCAAGAAGGAAATGGATGGACTCAAGGCGAGCCACTAGAGCATAGGTCTCGCCGAAGTCGATGCCCTCAACTTGGGAGTAACCTTGTGCCACAAGTCTTGCCTTGTTCCTCACAACAATGCCATTCTCATCTTGCTTGTTTTTGAAAATCCACTTGGTGTCGATAACATTGCAGCACTCTTTGGGTTTCTCCACGAGTTTCTAGACTTTGTTGCGCTCGAAATTATTCAATTCTTCGTGCATAGCAACAACCCAGTCTGGGTCTTCAAGAGCTTCAAAGACCTTCTTAGGTTCCACCATAGAGATATGATCTTGATGCTCACCAAAACTGGCCAATTCTCTTCTTGTAGAAACCCTTCGTCGAAGATCACCAACAACCTTGTCGAGAGTGTGACCCCTCAACTCAAGGTTTCGATCAGCCCTAGCCTTGCGACGAAGTTCAATAAGTTTATTGTCTCTTGGAGGAGGAGATTCATCACTTGAGTCTTCATTGGAAGCATTTTCTCGACCTTGATCAGGAACTGGAATATAAGTAGCAGGTGATGAACATGCGTGCCCTTGAGGTGAGTCCGTAGCCACAACAGGGGGCTGCAGAACTAGAGAGTTAGGGCCGGATAATCCGGCCGATGGAGAGGCCAGATAATCCGGCCTGGGAGTATTTGTAGCAGCTTCATCAGGAAGCCTGGGACTTGCTTGAACTGGCGAGGAGCCGGATAATCCGGGGCTAGCCGAAAAATCCGGCCTGGAGCTTGCGTTGATATCTTCACCACCAGGAGCAGCATGGTCAGCTGGAGCGGGGTGGCCGGATAATCCGGTGTCAACCGGAAAATCCGGCCTGGAGCTTTCTGGAACATCTTGACCTTCAGCAGTTGATGGAGATGGTGTAGAAGTTGCCCCCGTGGTTGGAACATGTTGAGTATGTGTAGATGAGGTCTCTATATGAGTAGAGCATTGTCCTTCCCGGTCCGCCACAAGGGGTTCCTCAATGGGGCGGAAAAATCCCATGCCCATTCTTCTTATGGCATCTTGGGGCATTTCAACATCTGCATCACAAACACCAACTTGCTCCGCACGGGAACCGTCATTTTCCTCGAACACCACACTACAAGATTCTACAACAGTTCCGGAGAGCTTATTGTAGACTCTATAAGTGTGGGATTTGGCACCATAACCAACAAAAATACCTTATAAAGCCTTAGATTCAAACTTAGATAAATGAACTCCTTTAATAAGAAAGAAACACTTACACCCGAATACCCGAAAGTATGAGAGGTTTGGCTTGTTACCGGTAAGTATTTCATACGGAGTCTTGTCCACGATCTTATAGAGGTATAAACTGTTGGATGAATGACAAGCAGTTGAGATTGCTTCAGCCCAGAAGTTAATGGAGATTTTAAATTCGGCTAACATTGATCTTGCCATATCCATTAGAGTTCGATTCTTCCTCTTGGCTACACCATTTTGTTGAGGGGTGTACGCATCAGAATATTGATGTCTTATCCCCTCTTCACTTAGGAACTCATTTAAGGTGTAGTACTTGAACTCAGAGCCGTTATCACTCCTTATAGCCAGAATGGGGATGTTGTGTTGACGTTGAACCTCGTTGGCAAAGTCGATGACAGTTTGTTGAGTTTCACTCTTCAACTTGAAGAAATAAACCCAAGTGTATCTTGAGTAATCATCAACAATCACTAGACAATACTTCTTCCCACCGAGGCTTGCATGAGATGGAGGTCCGAAGAGGTCCACATGAAGGAGCTCCAAAATCCTTTTTGAAGAGATAATGGTTTTCCTTCGATGAGGTGAGTCATGCATTTTCCCTTCAACACATGCCCTGCAAACATGATCTTTGGCAAAGGAGACATTTTCTTTTAGTCCAAGAATGTGGCCACCCTTGTGGAGACTTTGCAAAGTTCTCATATTGACGTGGGCTAGTCGGCGATGCCATAGCCAACCCGCGTCAACCTTTCCGAAAAGACACATCGGGCCTGTAGTGGTTTTCCCCGAAAAGTCCACCACGTACAGGTCATTTTCGACATATCCCACGAAAGCGACTTTTAGAGACTTGCTCCACAAGAGTACCACCAAATCAGCATCAATATAAACTGCAAAGCCCATCTTACCAAGGGCACGAACTGAAAGTAAGTTGTACCCGAGGGTCTCAACAAGCATGACGTCCACGAGAGAGATATCGTGAGCCACCACAACTTTGCCGAGACCCAATACCTCAGATTTTGACTTATCACCATAGGAGACGGTTATGTGATCAAGGTTTGGCCGCATCTTCGTGATGATCTCCTTACTTCCGGTCATATGACTCGTGCAACCGCTATCGAGTACCCATTTAGAACCACCGGAAGCATAGCCCTGCAATAAAATTACTTCTTGGTTTTAGGTACCTATTTTTCAATGGGTCCTCTCATGTTAGTAACAAGGGTCTTGGGAACCCAAATAGACCAAGGAATGTAACAATCATAAGGGCCTACATAGCTAGCATAAACATCACCATAATAATCACAATATAGTTCAAAGTTAGGATTGTTGATCCCTGCAAAACCATCATAATTAGTCTTGTCATTAGTAATGTTGCTAGTCTTCGATTGAGCAGTCTTGCTCTTCTTCTTCTTCTTCTTCTTGTTTTTCTTGCTCTTTATCTTGGGTATGTAACCAAGACCTTCCTTACTATTGTTTGTCCTTTGCCTACTCAGTATCTCATCAATAACCCCTTTACCTTTGTGTTGAGAACTTCTTGCAAGGTCTTCTTTTCCAGAGGATGAAGTGGAGGTACTTGGCATATCATACCGTTTCAATTGAGTTTGGAGCTGGTCATGAGACTCATTTAGAGTAGAATGATCACTCTTCAATGCCTTGTGGGCACTTTCAAGATTATCAAACTTCTCCAAAAGTCTAGCATGAATAGCCCCAAAGTCAATCTTTTCTTTCTTTAGTTTCTTTACCTTAGCAAGAGCATGGTCACGTTCTTTAATGAGCTGAGCTACAGCTTCTTCTTGTGACTCCTCAAGGGATTCGAGTCTTTCTTCCAAAGATACTCGAGCTTCCTCTTCCTCTTCCAAGGCATTCTTCAAAGAAGCTATCTCCAAGGCATCTTCTCTTTCAATTCTGCCCTTTTCTTCAAGGAGATCTTCGGCTTGAGCAAGTTGACTCATAAGAGCATCAAAATGGAGTTTGTGCTCACCTTGTAGGTTAGTGAAAAAAGTATCCAAGGCAATAACTTCTTCTTTCATTTTAAGACTGTCATGATCATCCATATCCAAAATTATGTTAGTCTTAGGAAATGAAGAGCTAGAAGTTGATACCTCGGACCCTCTTGCCATTAGGAAAGTGGCGTTGTTGTTGATAGCATTCTCGTTCGGCGAGTCGAAGAGTGATGAGGGAGTCGATGTGGTGGCTATAGCAGCCACCTCGCAGGAACTATCATCATCCTCTTCATCTTCACTTGCGGAGGAGTATTCCTCTTGAGCTACCAAGACAATCTTGGGTTGCTTCTTGAAAGGGCCATTCTTCTTAGTAAATGGCTTCTTCTTAGGTGCTTTAGATTTCTCTTTAAGAATGAGCCTGCCACCATTGTCTTCTCTATTTTGATATGGACACTCGGCTACAAAGTGCATTCTATCTCCACAGTTGAAGCAAGTTCTCAATCTTGGGCCACTTTCTCTTCTTCCATTTGACCCGTTCTTGCGCTCATGTTCAGACTTGGCTTTGGCAGGGTCCTTCCAAAAGTTCCTTGCATAAAATGCCATGTACTCACCATGAGCACGTTTGACCTCATCGGGGCAGTCCATGGATACCCCCTCAAAAGCTCCTTCATCTTCCTCTTGCTCAACAACATTGGCTTTGAGAGCCACATTGACACCCTTTTGCATTCCAATGGCCCGAGCATGGGCATCTTCAGCATTCTTTGCTGCCACTTTGAATGACGCCATTTCTTGCATGACTTTGTTGGATGTCATTTGATGATAGTTATGTCTACCTTGCAGGCTCTTCAAGTCCATTGGCTCGAAAGGCATTAAGGCACTCACATATTTCCTTTTTATCCATGCATCATCAATGTGAGTGGCCCCATGCTTTCGAAATGTTGTTGCGATGCCCTTGAGTCTTCTATACATGTCCTCATGGTTTTCACCATCCAACATGTAGAATCCCTCATCTTCATTACTAAGGGCATCATACCTGTTTCTTCTCATGCTTTCATTTCCAACGAAGAGATCCGTAAGAGCATCCCAAGCCTCTTTAGCTGTGTTGAGATGTTCAATGTGTGGCATGTCCTTGGGACCCACACCCAACTGTATCATGTGGAGAGCGGTGGCATTCAACTGGCTATCCACAACTTCTCTTCTCGTTAGATTGGTTTGATCTCCAATATGAAGGCCCTCTTCAATAATCCTCCACAATTCAATAGAGGAGCTGCAAACATGAGATTTCATTAGGAATTGCCATTGATTAAAAGAGGATGCAGTGAGCTTGGGTGGATCACCTCTATTGTTTATATGAGGACGAGGGATAGGTGGGTCGGGGGAATATACGTGGCGAACCTCACTATATTCCTCCTTACCACTTCCCTTCTCGGAGGTGGAACCATTAAGTTTTTCACCTTCCACATCATCATCCTTGGATCCGGTGTTACCCTTTTCCTTAGATGATGGTGTGGCAGCCTCAGAGGAGGATGGAGATGGGGCTATGGATGATGTAAGGCGAGCAATCATTTGATTCATCTCCTCCATCTTGGCCTCAAAGGATTTCAACAAGGTTGTTTCCAACGACTTGAGATCATCCATTGTGACCTTATCCACAACCTCATTTCCATCATCCTTGGTACCCATACTACTCTTAGGCGGTTAAGCCCGAATTAAGAGCCGGGGCTCTGATACCAATTGAAATGGATCGTATGGGCACCTAGAGGGGGGGTGAATAGGTGCTACACCAATTTTTAATTCTTTTTCAATTTTAGGCTTAGCACAAAGGGTAAATTCTCTAGATAAACTATTAGGTGGAATTTCCCTATATGCAACCCTATCTACTAGCGAGTAAAGAGCGAGTGGAAGAGGAACGGGTAAACCGAAGTGAAGCACGTGGAGACACAGGATTTGTTTGACCGCAGTTCCTTCCTTGTTAAGGGAAGTACGTCTGCGTTGGAGGGGTGGGCGGTACTAAGACCACCACGCCACAAAAGGCCTCACCCTGTTCTCCGATGGATCTCGCCACAAAAGGCATGATCCACCTTTCCACTATAGGTACCCTTCGAGGCGGGCACCGGCGCCTTTACACAACTAGCAGGGCAACAACTCCACAACAACTTGGAGGCTCCCAAAATGACAACAAGCTGCCACAAGAACAAAGTTATCAAAAACAACAAACAAGATCTAAGAATTGACAAGAATACTAGATCAGGGATTTCTCCAAGTGAATGGAGAGGAGTTGAAGCGCTTGATTCTTGATGATGATGATGAACTTCTCCTCCTTCAATTCCACCAAAGATCAAGACCTTCGGGTGGTTGAAGTGTGAGATCGAGAATGAGAGCTCTTGCACAATGACTGGACAATTTCGAATGAAATCAAGAGTTCTGAACGTTGGGGAATAAGGGGTATTTATACCCCTTCGCTCAACCGTTGCACACTTTGGGGCGGATTATCCGCCCAAGTGAGGGCCAGATTATCCGCCTAGGAAAACACCGCCACCAGACTCAGAATCTCAGATAATCCGCCCCTCTCGAGCATCGCCGCTTGCCCTTGATCAACTTCAGGGGCGGATTATTCGGTCCTATCGAGGCAGATTATCCGCTGGGAGGAAAAACCGCCCGATTGGATTTTCGGAGAAAATCGACCGGATCTGCGGCGTGCCTTGGCTCCTTTTGCTCGAAAACTGGGGGCCAGATTATCCGGCCCGTGCGACACCCGGATTATCCGGCCTGGGGAGGAAAAACTGCCCCAGTTCGGATTTTCCGGTATAAAATCCGACCGGTTACCGAGCGACGCGCCTTGGCTCCTTTTGCTCGAAAACTGGGGGCCGGATTATCCGGCCCGTGCGACACCCAGATTATCCGGCCTAGGGAGGAAAAACCGCCCCAGTTTGGATTTTCTGGGAGAAAATCCGACCGGGTATCGAGCGACGCGCCTTGGCTTCCTTTGAGCGATAAGGTAGGCCGGATTATCCGGCCCTTGGTGGGGCGGATTATCCGGCCCCCCTCAAAACTTCCTGCACAGTTAGCGCACATGAATAGTCTCCATAGTATTGTTATCTAACACACAAAACATAGGAAAACATGAAATGTTCTTTCAAGCTAGGGCTGCGAGTCCGACTCCTTGAGGAGTCGGCAAGAAATATTTTATTTATTGCTTGCATTTGATGTTCGATTATAACTCATATATATAATGGAAATATGATAATTGGGCTAAGCCCCTAACTAAGCCTGCCCATTGGGCCTCCTCCGGTTATATTCTAAACCGGTCATAACACGCCGCCACCTCTACCAGCTGCCGGTCGGAGGGAAAGCGCCGCCGCCGCGCCCGCGAGCCTTTTCTCGGCGAGGCATATGGCGGCGGTGGAGCCAGGGAGGGGGGGGCGTGAGGAGGACCTAGAGTTGGCGAGGAGGGGCACCCCGGGGGCGGCCGCGGCGCCACCTCGGGGGTGGGAGGGAGTCGGGGGGAAGGAGACTTTTCTTGGTCTACCATAAAGAAATGAACACTTCCAAAGTCAGTAAGCTCCGTGGTTAGAGAATCTTCACCGGGCCGATCCAATCGGTCCGCTAGTGTCCGAATGCGTCCGAGCGGATTGACGGATAGCTGCACGTGATGCGCTCGACTTTCGACGTAGAGCTCGTTGGGAACCCCAAGAGGAAGGTATGATGAGCACAGCAGTAAGTTTTCCCTCAGTTATGAAACCAAGGTTTAATCGAACCAGTAGGAGAAAGGAAACACCCCAAAGGTGTTGCTAGCTGAGCTTTGGCAGGGCGCACTACCGGTGCTAGTAGCAACGTGGAGACCTGCACAACACAACCACAGAACTTTGTCCCCAACTTGCGATGAGGTTAAGGATTAAACATATCGAATGGAAAGAAGTAAAAGTTTGCAGAAAGTAAACACAAAGCAGAAACAGTTTATAGATTGTATGTAAAGGAAAAGGACCGGGATCCATAGTTCACTAGAGGTGGCTCTCCTTAGATAGATAACATGCTGGGTGAACAAATTACAGCGGGGCAATTGTCAAACACCGAGAAAGCAATACATGCATATACTAATCATCTTGACTCCTTTGAGACTTGATTGGGCATTACAACATAATACATAGACCGCCATCCAACTGCATCTATGACTAATAATACATCTTCAGGTTATCATCCGAACCCCCTCCAGTATTAAGTTGCAAGCAACAGATTATTGCTTTACGAACTGCGTGTAAAGTAAACAATACGATTGTTCTATGAACAAAGGATCGTTGTTTTCTCCCTAGTAGCAACAACATATCTAGTACCTTAGAGATTTCATCACTTCCCAGTTACGAGGCATGAACCCACTATCGAGCATAAATACTAACTCTTGGAGTTTCTAGCATCTACTTGGCCAAGATAGCTACTAACAACGGAAAGCATGCAAGATCTCAAATAACAAAGACATGATAGAATCAATAATCAATCTGAAATAGCATCTCAATATCCATCGGATCCCATAAACACAACATGTATGAATTACAAATAGATGATCTTGATCATGAATGGAGCTCACAAGATCTAAACATGAAAGCACAAAGGAGGAGAAACCAGCCATCTAGCTACTACATGGATCCGTAGTCCAAGGATGAACTACTCACGCATCACACCGGAGGATTGCATGGTGATGAAGAAGGCCTCCAGGGTGAATTCCCCTCTCCGGCAGGGTGCCGGGAAGAGCTTCAGATCCCTCTCGGTCTAGGGATGGAGATGACGGCGGCTAGAGACTCTTTCGTGGATTTTTTGATCGGGTCCTTAGGGTTTACGTCCCGATGGCATCTTATAGTCAGAAGGGGAGGCTGAGGGGGTGTCTGGACTGGCCACACCACCCCCTGGCGTGGGCCAGGCCTGGCCACGCGGCCAGGTGGTGTGGCCGCCCTCTGGCCCTTCTCCGTCTCGTATTCTGGCACTTGATCCCTTCCGGAAAAATAGGCACTTCGGCTTTTGTCCCGTCCAATTCCGAGAATATTCATTTTTTGACTTTCCTAGAACCAAAAACAGCAGAAAACAGGCAGCTGGCACTGTGGCTCTTGATAATAGGTTAGTCCAAGAAATCATATGAAAAGTACTCCAAAGTTGGAACAAAACACAAGAAAGTGGATAAAACCAAGCATGGAACATCAAAAATTATAGATACATTTGCAATGTATCAACATCCCCAAGCTTAACTCATGCTCGTCCTCGAGTAGGTAAGTGATAACAAGAAATAATTTTTGAGGTGACATGCACCATCAAAGACTTGATCAAAGTATTTGCAAAACATTCAAAGCTGGGATCATAGTACTTCAATCATAACATGAAAGACAAAGTTCTAGCAATAAGCAAAGAAACTATGATGCAACATGAAAAAGCACAAACAAAAGAATCATGAATAACATGCTTTGCAAGACGTTTGTTTGTTTCACATAAAGAAAACATAGCATAATAGTATTCAGCTTGTCCCTCAATAGAGTAGCAAATATAAATGCATAGGACACCTTCAAAGTTCATAAGAGTGACTAGATACAATAGTTTAAAACAAGCAATATCAAGTTATGCATCAATCAACTAGTCTTGGGATAATGCACATAGAACTAAGAATGGCCACTATGCTCTCAAAGAAGGTGCATAAAGATAGAAGGTGGAGACTCAATATAATGGTGGAAGAAAAGCCTTTGTAAAAGGAAGTAGGGATTCAAGTCTCATAAAGAGCTTCCAAAAATTATGGTACTTATAGCTTTTAGCTCTCATTGCCCCTATCATAAGCATCTTGAAGTGATTAAGGTTAAAGTGAACAAACTATGGTGTACATGCTTGACGAAGTATAAGTCAGAAATCTCATGTCCCTTGTATACGAGGGCCGCTCCTCATGCTACTCAAATTTAGTCACCGGTAAGTTCTTGTCATCGTAAATACATGTGTATCATTGAGAACCGCCAACGGGGTACCCCTTGCCCGATGATACAGAAGAATCCCCATATCAAAATGACAAGGCAAGCAGACAACGAGCATCTCAGCATTCTTCTTATTTACCATGGGAATATGGTGCTTTTTTCTCTCTTTCCTCTTTTCATAGTATCTCTTTTTTCTTTTTCTCTTTTTTTCTCAATGTAGGACTCTTTTTTTTTATAAGAAGAATGCTTCATAGACAGCTCATTATGGTTACACTACAGGTTTCCACCATGTCAGCATGGATTAGACCAGCGGCCTAGGCGTTTCTCTAACACATATACATAACTCCATGGACTTACAATCTCCCCTTTCATTTCACACCGACGACATCCATATACAAAAGAGCATGATATCAACTAGGTACAAGTACCAAGTGCAATGTTGAAAGCGTTCCCCATGAAAGCATGGTTTTGCTAATTCCCAACAAATAACTGCAAGCATATACAACATAGACGACACAATGGTTCAAGTTTATTAAGGGCAAGTAAAGTAAAGTGTGCCTTCAAGTTCGTGAGAGCTTTAATCACTAGTTTTCTCATAACAAGTGGAAGGTAAACAAAAGCATGAATATACTTGGAATAGCATAAGCTAGTAGGTAGGTATGGTGGACTCTTTGGAATAACTTGGTTTAGGGAATTGGATGCATGAGTGGAACTCATACTTGTTGTGGAGGCTAGCAAAAGGCTGGGAGCGACAAACTAAGAGAGCAATAATGGCCATAATCATGCAGAGCAACAAAACATCATTGATCAAAGCATAAAGTGATACTACAAGTTGAAAACAAAAGGATCATAAAGGCTATGGTGACTTTGGAAAGTCATAACTGAAGGAAATATGCCCTGAGAGGCAATAATAAAGTTGTTATTATGTATTCCTTGTATATGATAGATGTTTATTTTGCATGTTATAATTGTATTGATAGGAAACATCAATACATGTGTGTTTAATAAACAAAAAGGGTTCCTAGTTATGCCTCTCTTATAGACTAGCTTGTTGATTAACAAGATGATCAAGGTTTCCTGATCATGGACATTGGATGTTGTTAAAAACAAGGTCACAACATTTGTGAAATGATGTGATGAACATTCATCCGAAGTATAGCATTACGATCAAGTCATTATGTTTATATTTATATAACATCATACGAAGTAATCTTTATCCTTAGACCATGAGATCATGTTAATTGCTAACACCGGAAGAGTATCTTGATAACATCAAACATCACACCGTAACAGGGTGACTATAAAGATGGGTTTAGTACTACGAAGGTGTTATGTTGAGGCTCATGGATCAAGAGTGTAATTTGTCAATCCAGATGACGGATAGATATACTCTGGGCCCTCTCAGTGATATCACATTAGGATAGCTTGCAAGCAAGTGATGTGATCACTAGAATGTTATATCACGGGAACAAGAAAAGAGTGCATGTCGGTAACGGGATCAAACTAGGTATGGAGATACCGATGATCGAATCTCGAACATGTAATATATCGAGAGACAAAGGGATTTAGTTACAAGCGTTAAAGGTTCTCACGATCACAGGAGTCATCGTTGAATGTGTAGGAGTCAGTACGGATCTCCGTGTCCTGGCTGATTATTGATCGGAGAAGGGTCTCGATCATGTCTGCATTATTCGCGAACCGTAGGGTGGCACACTTAAGAGTTACCGGACACCATTTTGGAGCACATATGTTTCAGATGAAAGAATTGCAAAGCGCAGGAATTGTTTCAATAGAAACCAGAAATTGTTTCGGGTGAAATTGTAGAAGGTGCTTCTGCATGTGATATTGCAAGGGGCTATATGTGAATGTTTGTTAATTAAAGTAATTAACAAAATTCTTAATAAATTTAATAAAAATAGTTTTATTAAATGACAGAGCATTAAATTTGGAGAAATTTAATGCATTTAAAGTGGAGACTTTAAAAGGGAATGTGAAGAGGCATTTTAATGTGGAGGGGTTACCACCACATGAATGGGGGAGGTGAGGGGTCACCCCCATGCACTGCCATGGAGAGAGGGGGCACCCCCCTCCTCCTATAAAAGGCCACCCATTCCCTCCTTCATCCTCGCACCTCCTTGTGAAGGATCTCTCTTACCCTCTAGAATTACTCCCCCATGGTCTCGGATTAGCGAGATACATGTTCCCGGTGGCATTTAAATGCTGAAGGAGTTCTGCTTCACTGGATCGAGGAGGTGGAGGTTGTCCGGTGGCTTGAACGTGTGTGCGAGTGCGGATGCGCTGCTGAGTTGCGGCGCTCGGACTTCCTCACGATCTTGAGATCGGCAAGTGTACGACTACATCAACCACGAGTTCCTACTCGTTAACAAAACTTGTTGTCTTCGAGGGTAAGTTCTCCATGGATGTATGTCCACCCGTTGCTCTGTATCTAGTAGATAGATCTTGGCGTATAGTTCTCATCGTAGGAATTGTTTTGTTTTCTATGCTGCGGACCCAACAATACCATGGTGTGAGCATGTGCCAAGTCAACCCAAATAAAGCATCAAAGGAGAATACCACTATACTATGCTTTAATATGCTAAAACAACACATGATTCATCCAAGGCACATTAAGCAATCTCAATTGTTTATAACAAGTCATGCTACATCAAAGAATACTAAGCATAAAGCCAAAACGATATCAAGCATGGCATGACAAAGCATAGCCACAGTCAAGAACGAGCTCTTTTTACCACATAAGTATGAACTTTCCTACTCTTTTCGAAACCAAACCAAACTATTTGCAAACCAATGTATGAAAGAGGGGGTCCAACCAATTTATTCAGAAAACTAAGCAAACCAAAGCAAATGAAAACCAAAACGAAAACGAAAAAAAAGACGCTCCAAGAAAAACACAACTGTGCATGAAACAATAAAAATGAAGCGTTTGGAAGAAACCTGAGATTTTTACTGATGAAGAAGGGAAGGGGATGCCTTGGGCATCCCCAAGCTTTGACGCTTGTACTTCTTGGATATTTATTGGGGTGACACGCGTGGCATCCCCAAGCTTGAGCTTTAGTCCATCCTTCATCTTATTACTCATTCCTTCCATACACCTGAAATTTTTCCTTCATACAAAACTTCACACAATCTCATTAGCAACATTAGTGCACTTAAGATAAATAAGTCTTAAGGTTCAGTTCCAACACCAAATAAACTTCCATTAGAACACTAGCTACTGTAGCACTTCCCTCAAAAAGCTCAATTCCCCAAAAGAACTCAAGAAGGAACCAACAAGAAGCAAATGCAGAAAATGGCAGAAATCTGTCAAAACAGACCAGCAGGTAAAGACGAATTTTTTCGAAGACCTTCTGTTGCTCAAATCAAAAAGTGTTGAACTAACGAAAGTTAGATAACAACCTGGGGAAGAAGAACAAAAACTTACAGCTCAATCCTACATACATAGCTCTCTCAGGAAAATTTACGGTGAAGCACAAAAATCTGTTTCGGGACAGCAACTTTCCCAATCATTACTTCACTCTCATTATAGGTTACTCTTGGCACAAAAAGCAAATAAAAAGGATAAGGAGCGGTTATTACAGAGGTAATAAATTTCAAGACTCAACTAAAACTTTTGGGTTATCTCCCAATAAGTACTTTTCTTTAACGTCTTTAAGTTAGGCACAAGAAGCAAAGAAAGTATCAAGTGTTCTCAAATGAAGAAGCATTAAGACCAAATTTTGTTTTCATAGGAGAAGCAAAAGAAATCTTTTCTCTATTTTTAGGGAAGTGTTCTATACCTTTCTTGAGTGGGAGTTGATATTTAATGGTGCCTTTCCTAGATGCTACGATTGATAGAACTATAGCTGGAAATACTAAAACTCCTAATGAAGACACTACTACACCTGTTAGTTCACCTGAGTCTAGTGAGAGCTATGATATTGAAGACGGTTATGTTGAGATGACCGATGAATTTATTAAAGAATGTAAAAACACCCATGATAGGAGCGCTGCTAAGAGTCTCCTTGAGAGGCGTACTATTAGACCCAAATTGTCTCCTATTCCTAAATTTGCTGCTTCTCCCATAAACATTAAAGATAAAGATTATGATTTCTCTCTCGATCTATCTTACATAGCTATTGTTGAGAGATAACCTTTTTGTGGGACTAAGAATGAAAGTGTGGTAGCACATATGAATGAGCTTTCTACCATGATGGCTTGTTTTCTGATGATATTAAGATGCGTACTTACTTTGTTGCTAAGATTTTCCCCTTTTCACTGAAAGGATAAGCTAAAACTTGGTTTAGTAATTTACCTCCTGGATCTATTGATAGCCCTGATTGCTTGATTAGTACTGTCCTGCAGAAATATTTTCCTCCTAGTGCTAGACATGCTATTTTGCAAGAACTTTTTGATTTTAAACAGGGAGAAAAAGAGATATTGCCCGAATCTTGGGCAAGGTTTTGTGCTTTGATTCATGCACAGGCTGGAAGTCCATTACCTAAGAATGAGCTTCTTGAGATATTTTATAATGGACTGACTAAAGAATCTAGGACTTACCTAGATAGTTGTGTTGATTGTGTTTTCAGGAATAGGACTCCCAAGGAAGCTGAGGAATTAATGGCTAAAATAAGTAAGAATTATGAAGACTGGACTCCTCCTAAACCAGTTATACCTTAAGCCACTATACCTGAACCAACTATTCCTGTGCATATTCCAACATCAAAGAAGAGGGGAGTTATTTAATTAAATGATGAAGTGATGAAGGAAGCTACGAAATGTCTTAAGGGGAAGGGAATTAAAGCTGCAGATGTCAAGAATTTACCTCCTATAGAAGAATTATGTAAGCCAATTCACCATTCATCCACTATTGAGGTACACTCTATCCAACATTTTGATGAAGGTGATATCCCTTACTCTAAACCTCTTGATCAATGCTTATAAGAATTTGATATTTTTTATTGTTAAGCAAGATAATTTTAATAAAAGGGTGCAAAATCATCTAATGGAAAACACTAGAGCTATTGATGAGTTAAAAGATATTGTGGAAAGAACCTCTAATGATGTTAAAATGATTGTTAAACACTTTCAAATGGTTCAAACTCAAATAGATCAACTCATTAAAGTGCAAAAAGACTTGCTAGTTAATGCTGCTAAAGAAAAACATGCTTATGAAATTAGAACTAGAAGTGGTGCTGCTACCCAGGATCCTCTATATCCCGAGGGGCACCCCAAAAGAATTGAGCAGGATTCTCAACAAGCTGAAAATAGTGGCTCTACTCGTAAGAAAAGGAAAAAGAAACATAAAACTATTGTAGAACCCTCTAAACCTGCTATAGATCCTAATAGTATATCTGTCTCTAATGCTGAAACTGAAAGTGGTAATGAAGAAAATGAAGCTCCAAATGAAGAAAAAGTTGAAGAAGAACCTGAAAAGCACACTAAGAATACTAAATACACTAAAGAAGATTTTATTGCTAAGAAACATGGTAGTGAAAGAGAGCCCTGGGTCCAAAAACCTATGCCTTTCCCTGATAAGAAACACAAGTCAAAGGAAGATGAACACTATAATAAGTTTTGTGAGCGGATCAAACCTTTATTCCTGCAAATTCCTTTGACTGATGCTATTAAATTGCCTCCTTACTCAAAGTATATGAAGGATATTGTCCCGAATAAAAGGAAGATCCCTAATGAAGAAATTTCTACTTTGCTTGCTAATTATTTCTTTAATGGTAAGGTTCCTAAGAAACTTGGAGACCTAGGGATTCCAACTATCCCTTGTTCTATTAAGAATAGTTATGTTAGAACTACTTTGTGTGATTTGGGAGCTGGAGTTAGTGTTATGCCTTTCTCTATAAGAGCCTTCAACTAGAAAAATTAATACCAACTGATATATCTTTGCAAATGGCTGATAAATCTACCACTATTCCTGTTGGTATATGTGAAGATGTACCTGTTCAAGTGGCTCATAATTGCTTGATATTAATTGATTTTGTTGTGCTTGAAATGCTTGAAGATGATAATATGTCTATTATTCTTGGGAGACCTTTTCTTAATACTACAGGGGCTGTTATTAATTGTAATTAAGGAAAGGTGACCTTTAATGTTAATGACAAGGAACATACTGTCTATTTCCCCAAGAAGATTGAAAGGACTTATGGTTTGAATTCAATTGAACATGTTGAGGGCATTCAAGTTGGAGAGATATATTGTCCCATACCAAGAGAACAATTTGAAACTATTATGATTGGGACCATTGCTATCAAGGTTGAGGTAACATAATCATTAGTGGAATACAAAGTTTTTTCTCATATAAAATTGTTTTGGTAACAAGACCTGATCAACCTTGTTAACAAAAGGATTTCATTTAACAAAACAATGTTTTCACTATGATTATCTCCGTTTACTTTTATTCTATCTATTTTAGTTTTTGTTTTCTCTTAGTTTTCTTTGTTGTTAGTTGCTTGCATGTTAGAGTGTCTCAAAACTTCTGTAGTTCTAGACTTGTTTTGTCTTTGCATCATTTCAAAAGAAAAAATCTCTTTCTGTCAGAAAATCATTCATCTATGCCTGAAAATTGCCCAAAAATAAAGTGTCTCGAAAAATTCCAGAAAATTCATATTAAAATTTTACGTGAAAAAAGGGGCAAAGGAGTCCCTGGAAGGTACCAGGGGGGCCCACCAGGAAGGCACACCACCTGGTGGCGCGGCCTGCCCTGGGTGGCGCCATGCCATGGTGTGGGCCACCCTGGCCCTCCACTCACTCTCTCACTTTCCATCTTCTTCTCTCTCCCGAGAAAACTCTAGTTCATTGCTCAAAATAGCATTCTTGCTGTGCTTGCCCTCAATTTTTTGATCTCCTTGCTCAGCCCATCTTTGTTGCTGAAATTTGGAGCATTTGTTCTCCGGTATGTGACTCCTCCGCTTGTCCAAGTAGATTTGTGTTTAGTGGATTATATCTTGACTATTTTGCTGCTATAGGTGATAGGTTATGAGAACTTGTAAGCTTGTTTGATGCTTAGAGATAGAGTTTTGATACATGTTTAGGCCTCTTACAAGTCCCTATGAGTAGTGCCCTTCATTATATTCACTTTGAAATCACTTGTTTAATAGGTGTTTAAATTTCAGAATAGAAGATGAATGAGCATCAACTAAACCAACATGAACTATGGGTGCTGGAGGTTATGAAGGTTCACCAGGAGGAGGAAGTTTTTCCTTCCATTTATCCATGCTCTGAATTCATGAGAGCTGCAGGAAATCTCCAGGATTTCCACACTTTGGTTTCTAATGCAGGATTGGTGCACTTTTTGGAAGATGAACCTTGTCAATTTGTGAAGCTAACCATGTCTATGGTGCAGGACTTTAAATTTTGTTACCCTTTGCCTAACCCTATGGTCCACTATAAAATTTACAATATTGCTGTCGACCTTCCTCTCGATGACTTTTGTGCAGCTATTAAGGTACCTCAGTGGGAATCATGTGGAAGGATCAAAGAGCGACCTGCACCACTCATGGATTTGTATGGAGAAATTTTCCAAGGGAGCAGCTTCTCGAAGGAGAGTGGGAAAATCCGTAACATTCATCTCCCCTCTATTTGCTACTTTGCCTACTTTATTGCCAAGTGTGTACTTGCTAGGAAAACTGCCAATAAGTTATCTTCATATGATCTAGCATTCATCTCTGCTGCTCTTAAACGAGATAGGTCTTACAACTTGGGTGCTTTGATTAGTTTCCGTCTTGCTGCTAACCGCGAGAAAGGTGGAATTTGTGGGGGCCTCATTGCTTCTCGTTTACTAGCATTGCATGGTTTAGTGCCTCATCATCTAGACCTGCAGTTTCCCATAGAGAGGCTTGATCTTAATTCCATGATACAACATAAATTTGTTTCCTCGTGGGCTAATTTGAGTGAGTTGTCTTATGAAATAACCTTTCTCAAAGCTGGTTGGAGAAGGAGCAAGTCCGAGTGTGTTGTTCTTTTGCCTGCACTTGTTTTGTTTAACCTTGATAACAGGGTAGGATGGTCTCTCACGGAGGAGGAGTTTGATACATATTTGGGAGAGCTCTCCCAGCAGGAGCAGGATACTAGAATGGAGGTCACGGATGATTCGGTCCAGCCCTCGAATGAGGGAGAGTCTGAAGGAGATATGCCCTAGAGGCAAATAATAAATAGGTTTTTATTGTCATATCTCAATTAGTTTATAATAGTTTCATATTGTGCTAGAACTGTGCCAAGTAGAAACATTGGTACATGTGTGTTATGAAACAACCAAGTTCCTAGTAGCCTCTATTCATACTAGTTCGTTGGTCACGAAGATGATCTGGGTTTCAAGATCATGGGCATTTATGCCGACTAACAACGAGATCATATCATTGGAGAATAATGTGGTTGGACATTCCTCGAAGGATTACAACACGATCAAGTCATATATTTCATTGTTGCAATAGCTATACCTAGACTCCTTCTCCTTAGACCGTGAGCTCATATTACTCACTGTTTCCCTAGGCTGCTTTGACTGCATCAAACGTCATCTGGTAATGCGGTGGCCATAAAGGTGTATGTTGGGTATTCAGAAGGAACAGTAGATGACATGTGACTGCAAGACCGGGATTTGATCACCCACATGGTGGGTAAAGATACACACGGCCGACTTGGTGAGATTACATCTATAAATGTTGCAACATGTGACTAGGTCACGGGGATGTAATATCACGGTAACAAGAAAACATAACTTGTTGTGAACGAGATTGAACAAAGGTATGAGATACCAGTGATCGGATCTTATACAAGTTGTATCAAGAAACAAAAGGAAGAGGATGCTACATTTAGACGGTTCAAAAGACATTGTCATCAGGAATGCATAGGGGTCACATGGACATCCCTGGTCCCTCTGTTGATCATTGATACAGATCATGTCTAGAGCATTCCCGAGCCGTGAGAGGATACACTTAAGGGTACGATGAGAGCAATCATTTGTAAGACGGAATCACAGTAGAGAGATTGAGAAAGCCGGAATCAATCCGCGGAGAGATCCGAAGTTGTTCGGAGAAAGAATAAAGGACCAGAATCATTCCGGGAAAGATCCGAAGTCATTCGGAGGAAATCGAAAGGGAACCAAAAGGTGTTTCAGGTCAAGATGGATTTTGTAATATGTATTTACATATTAATTAGTGTAATTGATATTAAATATAATATTAAAATCTAATTTGAAGAGTTATTCCACTAATGGGCCAAACTTCCTAGGGAAATAGGGCCCATGAGGGAAAACTGGAGGAGGGAAGGGCCAAGGGCCAAGGGACCAAGGCCCAGGCGCCTTGAGGGGGCCCACCTGACCAGCCTAGGACTGTGCGCGGGGTGGGGCCCACCCCAGGCCGGCTGGCCCATTAAGGCCCATGCGCCTCCCCCCTCTCTCCCTTGAATAGTCCCACATGGGAAACCCAAAGGGGAGGGCACACCCCCTCCCCCTATATAAATGGGTGCCCATGGGTGGGATTGAACACACAACTTGAGAAGTCCTTTGGTTGACTTTCTCCCTCCCTCTCTCTAGCCCTTGTGACCATGACCCCAAGTCTGGGTTGTGCGATCAAGGCACACCTGTAGTACGCCGTTGCGCTATAGGGATTCCTAGCCGGATATCAACTTCCGCACTCCCGGCGGGATCGGGGAGCCGGAGGTCTCATCGTGCACCGGATGTGTACAAAGACCCGAGGCGCAACACTTGGGGCGCTTAAATGTCGTGAGCCGGAGCTGTTGCACGATGATGATGATGAAGATCAAGAAGGAGCAAGGGGTGACCTGCGAGGAGCTTCGCGACCTTGAGGTCGGCTTCGAGTACGACTACATCAACCACATTCCCCGTGGAACGTTAACCGCGTACGGTCTACAAGGGTATGTACTCTCTACGCATCGGCCGTTACCGCATTACTACATAGATAGATCCTAGGGCTAGTTTTTGGGGTTTCAACGTAGGAATTTTTTTGTTTTCCGCACCGATCCCCTATAGTGGTATCAGAGCCGATCTATGCGTAGGAGTGTTGTACGGCCAGTACGCACAAGTATTGTGCATGCATTGATCCCTTAGTTGTTACCCTCTAACGTGTACTTGTTTATATCGCTGTATTGTTTGATGAAGCGGCCCGGACCGACCTTACGTGTATTTGTACGCGAGACTAGTTCCACGCTCAACATACGGCTTGTACCGTATAAGTAGCTAGCGGGTGCCTGTCTCTCATTCGATAGTTGATATAGAATTTACAACGGAGGGCCCCGAAAGGGGTGTAATAGAGACAACTGTCGGATCCATGTTGTGGTTGGAAAGTTTGTAGTTTAGAAACGGTTCTAGTGCGAAAGCCCTAACAACCACGTAAAACTTGCAATAGATAAAGTAGAGGCGTCTAACTTTATTTTGCAGGGGGCATGTGACTATGATATGGCAATAGTCATTACAAAGGTAAAGTAGTTTACTTTTCTGTTACTAAGTAGTATAGTGATAGTCATCGTTTTGATGGACGATCTAGTGGAGGCGTCGTGGACTTGGCATCAAACCAAGGGCAGGATGGAGATCATGCCGGAGCGCTCGATGGAGATGAAGGCGCAAGAAAGACCATATCATATCACATTATACAAATGATGTTGATACCAGTTTTTACATCTTATTGTGTGCTAGTATTTAGATACTCAACGGTAGCAAATAAGATAATCCCTATTTAATTCCGTGTTCCCCTTGTGTGTGCACCACCAAGAAAGTTCTTCGGTATGAGGTGATCCGGGGTTACAGGCCTGGGTGTCAGACATATCTACGTTCGCATACAGTAGGTGTAAGCCATGTTGCACAGCGAATACACACAAGTTAGATTTGGCGAGCCTAGCATGTACAGACATGACCTCGGAACACAAGAGATCGAAAGATAGATCATGAGTCACATGGATGATGTGATTGACATTAGTGAATGTCTACCTTTGATAATGCATTGATGGCCGTGATGATCGGGGGAGTTGTAGAGGATAGGGATCATGTGATCACTGAAATCGTCTAGGGGATGACAATTTTAGTGGAGACCAATGATACATTGCAAATGTATCTATAATTTTTGATGTTCCATGCTTGGTTTTATCCACTTTCTTGTATTTTGTCCACACTTTGGAGTACTTTTCGTATGATTTCTTGGACTAACCTATTAACAAGAGCCACAGCGATTACCGCCTGTTTTCTGCTGTTTTTGGTTCCAGGAAAGTCAGAAAATGAATATTCTCGGAATTGGACGGGACAAAAGCCAAAGTGCCTATTTTTCCGGAAGACTCACGGAGCCAGAATACAAGACGGAGGAGGGCCAGGGGATGGCCACACCACCCCCAGGCGCGGGCTAGGCCTGGCCGTGCCAGGGCATGGTGTGGTGGCCCCAGGCACCCCCTCGGTCTCCCTCTTTGCCTATAAGAAGCCTTCTGACCTAAAAACTTCAGGGGGTTCGATGTTTTTCTAGAAGGAGTTCCGCTCCGCCGCCACCAAATTTCACGAAAACACACCCGTAAACTCCGTTCGGCACCTGCGCCGAACGGGAGGAGATCATCATCATCACCATCACTTCTCCATCAACCATCCATGTTTCTCCCATCTATGAGTGAGTAATCCCCCGATGTAGGCTATGGGGATGGTAGGGATTGGATGAGATCGTTCATGTAATGGCATCAGATTATTAGGGCATAGTGCCTAGTATCTCTATTAGTGCTTTATGACTTTGTTTCAACTTTGTTGTGCTTAATGCTTGTCACTAGGGCCCGAGTGCCATGATTTCAGATCTGAACTTATTATTGATTCATTATGATAGTATTGTTCTTGGTCTTATCTACAAGTTGTATACACACGTCGTTGTCCGGAACCTATGGTCCCGAAGTGACAGAAATAAGGGTAGCCGGAAGGGAAAGGCTTTGATGTGAGGATCACATGTGTTCACGGAGTGTTAATGCTTTGCTCCGGTGCTCTATTAAAAGGAGCACCTTAATTGCCAGTAGTTCCCTAGAGACCCAGCGCAAGCAAACGGGCGGGACAAAAGATGTTGTGCAAGTTCTCATTGCGAGCAAGTATGACTATATATGGAACACATGCCTAGGATTGTCTAGTACTTGGATGCTTTATCTTATTTATCAGCAATTGCCCTATGTTCTGATTGCTATGTGAATTGTCTTGTCCATGCAACGCCTGTCCATCCATCCCTATGCCTACCGCACTCGAATCCCACTATTTACTACTTTTGTTACTACTGTCTTTGCTTTGCTACTGCTGTTACTTTACTATTCCTACTACAAAACTGTTGCTACTGACAAACTGCTATGAGCAAGATTGTTTCCAAGTACAGCTGAATTGACAACTCAGTTGTTAAGGCTTATAAATATTCTTTGGCTCCCCTTGTGTCGAATCAATAAATTGGGTTTCACTTCCCTCGAAAATACTGCGATACACCCCCTATACTTGTGGGTCATCAAGACTATTTTCTGGCGTCGTTGCCGGGGAGCATAGCTTTATTTATCAAGTCCACTTGGTTTCACTATTGTTCAAGCTAAGTTTATCTTTCTCCTTGTTTGCTTGTTTCTTTATCAAAAGTACAAAAATAAAATTAGTTCCTACTCTAGTTGCTATTTTCGTTGGTCTGTTATTGTCTTGCTTTGTCATGCTTGTTGTCAATGGTTGGTTTCTTTGAAACTGAAGCTTATTGGCAAGGTGGGTTCACGGAAGATCAAAAATATTATTATAAGGAACACCGCTTGTCACAAAAAGGGAAACACTTATGGGAACAAATTGATAGATTGTATACCATTGCTAGAAATGTGTGCTCTACTTATAATGTTACTTATTGCTGTGATGAGTCTTGTTGCAGAAAGAGGTATAAACACCTCCCTTTTCAATGTGATTATAGTGATAATGATACCATATCTTCCTATGCTAAAGGAATTTATGACTTTTATGATGCGGAACAAATTGAAGAATTTATTGCTTGGAAGGGTGCTTTTGAACTTGCTAGTTTGCTTGAAAATATTGATGATTCACCTTACAAATATGAGGTGTATGGTATGCTTAAATTTTGCTTTGATAATTACAAGGATGAAAATGGCTATATTCTTGAGTATTTTAATAAATGCTTTCCACAAATGGAAGAGACTAATGCCTTGTAGGACCCTATGGAAGAGACTAATGCCTTGCAGGCTCCTATGGAAGAAGAAATTGATGAACCTGAAATCTCATTAGATGAAAAAGAGGAGGAGAGTGATGAACAAAAGGAGGAAGAATGGATTAGCTACCCATGCCTACCTTCTAATAAGAGTAACTCTTTATCCCTTACATTATTTGATTGTCCTCCATGCTTACTAAAGGAGGATGGATGTTATGTTCCCGAGGTTTCCTTTGAAAATGTTTATGATAAGACTCCAGTGCTTGTAGATCATGAAAAACATGCTTTATGTGATAGTTATATTGTTGAGTTTATTCATGAGGATACTGAAAATTATTTTGAGAGAGGAAAATATGGTGGTAGGAGTTTTCATGGTATTGAAACACCTCTCTATGTGCTGAAAGTTTTGAAGTTACTCTTGTTTTATCTTCCTACGCCCATCACTTTGTTCTTTGCAAATTTATTTGCTTACATGATTCCTATGCATAGGAAGTGGGTTAGACTTAAATGTGTTTTGAATTTGCTTCTTGATGCTCTCTTTTACTTCAATTCCTATTTCTTATGAGATCATCCTCTCAAAATTTTATGCCTGAAGATGATAATATGTCTATTATTCTTGGGAGACCTTTTCTTAAATACTGCAGGAGCTGTTATTAATTGTAATCAAGGGAAGGTGACCTTCAATGTTAATGACAAGAAACATACTATCTATTTCCCCAATAAGATTGAAAGGACTTATGGCTTGAATTCAATTGAACAAGTTGAGGGCATTCAAGTTGGAGAAATATATTGTCCCATACGAAGAGAAAAATTTGAAACTATTATGATTGGGACCATTGCTATCAAGGTTGAGGTAACATAATCATTAGAGGAATACAAAGTTTTGTCTCATATGAAATTGTTTTGGTAACAAGACCTGATCAACCTTGTTAACAAAAGGATTTCATTGAACAAAACAATGTTTTCACCATGATTATCTCCGCTTACTTCTATTTTATCCATTTTCAGTTTTTGCTTTTGCCTAACTTAAAGGCGTTAAAGAAAAGTACTTGTTGGGAGATAACCCAAGAGTTTTAGTTGATCCTTGGAAGTTATTACTTCAGTAATAACCGCTCCTTATCCTTTTTATTTGCTTTTTGTGCCAATAGTAACCTCTAATGAGAGTGAAGTAATGATTGGGAAAGTTGCTGTCCCGAAACAGATTTTTGTGCTTCACCGTAAACATTCCTGAGAGAGCTCTGTATGTCGGATTGAGCTGTAATTGTTTGTGCTTCTGCCCCAGGTTGTTTTCTAACTTTCGTTAGTTCAACACTTTTTGATTTGAGCAACAGAAGGTCTTCGAAAATTTTTGTCTTTACCTGCTGGTCTGTTTTGACAGATTTCTGCCATTTTCTGCATTTGCTTCTTGTTGGTTCCTTCTTGAGTTCTTTTGGGGAATTGAGCTTTTTGAGGGAAGTTCTACAGTATATAGTGTTTTAATGGAAGTTTATTTGGTGTTAGAACTGAAACTTGAGACTTATTTATCTTGAGTGCACTAATGTTGCTAATAAAGACTGTGTGAAGTTTTGTATGAAGGAAAAATTTCAGGTGTATGGAAAGAATGAGTAATGAGATGAAGGATGCACTAAAACTCAAGCTTGGGGATGCCACGCGTGTCACCCCAAGAAACATCCAAGAAGTACAAGCGTCAAAGCTTGGGGATGCCCAAGATATCCCCTTCTTCATTAATAAAAATCCCAGGTTTCTTCCAAACACTTCATTTTTATCGTTTCATGCACAGTTGTGTTTCTCTTGGAGCGTCTTCTTTTTCGTTTTCATTTTGGTTTTTAGTTTGCTTGGTTTGCTTAGTTTTCTGAATAAGTTGGTTGGACCCCCTCTTCCACACTTTGGTTTGCAAATAGTTTGGTTTGGTTTGGAAAAGAGTAGGAAAGTTCATGCTTATGTGGTAAAAAGAGCTCGTTTTTGACTGTGGCTATGCTTTGTCATGCCATGCTTGATATTGTTTTGGCTTTATGCTTAGTATTCTTTGCTGTAGCATGACTTGTTAGAAACAATTGAGATTGCTTAATGTGCCTTGGATGAATCATGCGTTGTTTTAGCATATTAAAGCATAGTATAGTGGTATTCTCCTTTGATGCTTTATTTGGGTTGACTTGGCACATGCTCACACCATGTTATGACTATCTCAAATAACCATAGCCTTTATGATCCTTTAGTTTTCAACTTGTAGTATCACTTTATGCTTTGATCAATGATGTTTTGTCGCTCTGCATGATTATGGCCATTATTGCTCTCTTAGTTTGTCGCTCCAAGTCTTTTGCTACCCTCCACAACAAAGTATGAGTTCCACTCATGCATCCAACTCCCTAAACCAAGTTTTTCCAAAGAGTCCACCATACCTACCCACTAGCTTATGCTATTCCAAGTATATTCATGCTTTTGTTTACCTTCCACTTGTTATGAGAAAATTTGTGATTAAAGCTCTCACGAAGTTGATGGCACACTTTACTTTATTGCCTCTAATAAACTTGAACCATTGTGTCTTCTATGTTGTATATGCTTACACTTATTTGTTGGGAATTAGCAGAACCATGCTTTCATGGGGAACGCTTTCAACATTGCACTTGGTACTTGTACCTAGTTGATATCATGCTCTTTTGTATATGGATGTCGTCGGTGTGAAATGAAAGGGGAGCTTGTAAGTCCATGGAGTTATGTATATGTGTTAGAGAAATGCAGTCTGGTCTAATCCATGCGACATGGTGGAAACCCAACAGAACCATAATGAGCTGTCTATGAAGCATTCTTCTTATAAAAAAAAGAGTCCTATATTGAGAAAAAAGAGAAAAGAGAAAAAAAAGATACTATGAAAAGAGGAAAGAGAGAAAAAAACACCATATTCCCATGGTAAATAAGAAGAATGTTGAGATGCTCGTTGTCTGCTTGCCTTGTCATTTTGATATGGGGATTCTTCCATATCATCGGGCAAGGGGTACCCCGTTGGCGGTTCTCTATGATACACGTGTACTTACGATGACAAGAACTTACCGGTGACTAAACTTGAGTAGCATGAGGAGCGGCCCTCGTATACAAGGGACATGAGATTTCTGACTTATACTTCGTCAAGCATGTACACCATAGTTTGTTCACTTTAACCTTAATCACTTCAAGATGCTTATGATAGGGGCAATGAGAGCTAAAAGCTATAAGTACCATAATTTTTTATGAAGCTCTTTATGAGACTTGAATCCCTAATTCCTTTTACGAAAGGCCTTTCTTCCACCATTATATTGAGTCTCCACCTTCTATCTTTATGCACTACTTTGAGAGCGTAGTGGCCATTCTTAGTTCTATGTGCATTGTACCAAGACTAGTTGATTGATGCATAACTTGTTATTGCTTGTTTGAAACTATTGTATCTAGTCACTCTTATGAACTTTGAAGGTGTCCTATGCATTTATATTTGCTACTCTATTGAGGGACAAGCTGAATACTAGTATGCTATGTTTTCTTTATGTGAAACAAACAAACGTCTTGCAAAGCATTGTTATTCATGAATCTTTTGTTTGTACCTTTTCATGTTGCATCATAGTTTCTTAGCTTATTGCTAGAACTTTGTCTTTCATGTTATGATTGAAGTACTATGATCCCAGCTTTGAGTTTTGCAAATGTTTTGATCAAGCCTTTGATGGTGCATGTCACCTCAAAAATTCTTTCTTTTTATCACTTCCCTACTCGAGGACGGGCAGGAGTTAAGCTTGGGGATGTTGATACATTGCAAATGTATCTATAATTTTTGATGTTCCATGCTTGGTTTTATCCACTTTCTTGTGTTTTGTCCACACTTTGGAGTACTTTTCATATGATTTCTTGGACTAACCTATTAATAAGAGCCACAGTGCCAGTTGCCTGTTTTCTGCTGTTTTTGGTTCCAGGAAAGTCAGAAAATGAATATTCTCGGAATTGGACGGGACAAAAGCCAAAGTTCCTATTTTTCCGGAAGACTCACGGAGCCAGAATACGAGATGGAGGAGGGCCAGGGGCTGGCCACACCACCCCCAGGTGCGGGCTAGGCCTGAACGCACCAGGGCGTGGTGTGGTGGCCCCAGGCACCCCCTCGGTCTCCCTCTTCGCCTATAAGAAGCCTTCTGACCTAAAAACTTCAGGGGGTTCGACGTTTTTCCATAAGGAGTTCCGCTCCGCCGCCACCACCAGATTCCACAAAACAGCAGCAGAAACTCCGTTCTGGCATCCTGCCGGGACGGGGAATTGGAGGAGATCATCGCCATCATCATCACCATCGCTTCTCATTCGACCATCCATGTTTCTCCCATCTATGAGTGAGTAATCCCCCGTTGTAGGCTATGGGGATGGTAGGGATTGGATGAGATCATTCATGTAATGGCATCAGATTGTTAGGGCATAGTGCCTAGTACTCTATTAGTGCTTTATGACTTTGTTGCAACATTGTTGTGCTTAATGCTTGTCACTAGGGCCCGAGTGCCATGATTTCAGATCTGAACTTATTATTGATTCATTATGATAGTATTGTTCTTGGTCTTATCTACAAGTTGTATACACACGTCGTTGTCCGGAACCTATGGTCCCGAAGTGACAGAAATCAGGGTAGCCGGAAGGGAAATGCTTTGATGTGAGGATCACATGTGTTCACGGAGTGTTAATGCTTTGCTCCGGTGCTCTATTAAAAGGAGCACCTTAATTGCCAGTAGTTCCCTAGAGACCCCGCTGCAAACGGGGTGGCAGGACAAAAGATGTTGTGCAAGTTCTCATTGCGAGCACGTATGACTATATATGGAACACATGCGTAGGATTGTCTAGTACTTGGATGCTTTATCTTATTTATCTGCAATTGCCCTATGTTCTGATTGCTATGTGAATTGTCTTGTCCATGCAACGCCCGTCCATCCATCCCTATGCCTACCGCACTCGAATCCCAATTCTCGCTTTTGTTACTCTGTCTTTGCTTTTGCTCTACATTTACTTTACTATTCCTACTACAAAACTGTTGCTACTGACAAACTGCTGTGAGCAAGATTGTTTCTAGGTGCAGTTGAATTGATAACTCAGTTGTTAAGGCTTATAAAAATTCTTTGGCTCCCCTTGTGTCGAATCAATAAATTGGGTTTCACTTCCCTCGAAAATACTGCGATACACCCCCTATACTTGTGGGTCATCAACCAATTATAAATTGATCTCTTATTATAAACTTAGTCTAGATGTCTGTTTGCAAATATCTTATTAGATCTTAGCCTATCACATTGATGTCCTTTGCGACCATGGGAATATATTTCTTAATTTGGAACTTAGCAAAAGGGTCCAATTTCATAGATTAATACCCATGCCTGAGGGATATCCTCGTAAAAGGTGATCTTCTCTTCTTGATACGATAACCATTAGGAGATAATTCGATGACTCCGGAATGTTTGTGTTTTCTCCATAATCATCCAATAAGGCATTCTCCATTCGATGGAGAGTTGGGCTACATTTTGTATTATGAAGAATAAGGCATATAGAGTATGAGCCGTTGGATGGGTTTTCCTCCATCACGGATGAAAAGAGAATGTTTGGAAAAACACTTAGCGATCTTGCATCAGAGTTGAGAACTCTTAGAAGGGATTGATTGCAAATGGAGGTCAAGGATGAAAAAGGTATATGTTAGATATACAAATTATAAATGTGGTTCTTGCAAAACTTGTTGCAGTTTGCAAAGTATTTGATACTTGTCCCGTTTTGTGAAAACAGGATGATCTGCTTGAGAATTGCTGGATTTGAGGCAATGTTACTTGATGACGGCAGGCAAAACAGTTGATGGCCGACATCACTTCTTCCCTCAAAGTCTATCATTTGGATTAGTGGACTTGAATATAGATTTGTAATCTTAGTTTGTGTGTCTTGCTTTTGGCGAGACGATTATTCATATGAACAAGTTACAAGCAAGTTTGTACTATTCTTATGAAGAATACCTTATAGTCACATTATGATTATAAATAAGTTATTCTCATCACTATGTTAATGATAATAGTTTAAACATTTATAAAGGATTAGAATGCTAAAAGATATCCAAAATTTAATAATGAAATGACACTACAGTTTAAGTCATTTTGGTTATTGCAGGTTCTTTATGAAAGATCGGGGTCCTAGATGCTTAATCTAGAGACTTTGCAAAACCATGCCTCTTGGGCAGAAACTCCGCATTCTAGTAAAACGTTGATATGCGAAGAAATGTTGAATCTTATACATAGTGATGTATCGTATTTTTAGCAAGTAGTTGAAATCATTAGTGGACTTAAGTGAATAAGTGTATTTACTTAATGAAACCTAAGTTTGAAACGATTTGAATTGTTCAAATGAGTTCATGACTAAATGGGATATTGAATTAACTGAATTAACAAGTCTCTTCGATATGATCGACATGACTAAAGTATTCAAGTTAAGTTTAGCATAAAAAGGAACTTGTGAAAGATGTTTCACAAATTATGATAATTGGATGAATTCAAACTTTATTGAAGTGTCTAAAACATCATAATCATTTTGTATTCGATACATATTATCTCTTATCAGGGTTGTAGTTATCGTTTAGAGTTAAAGATCAAAATAAGAAAACACTCATTTGAAATACAAGGGAACATCTATAGATTTGTGGAAACAACACCATAAGTGTTATGGCATGTTCGAGTTTCTGGAGATTTCGACAAGTCGAAGTCGTGGCAAATAAACAAGTCTTTGTAGAGCATTCTTAGGAAGCTATGAATGCATCTTCCACAAGGGGAAAACTTTCTATTATCCTAAATTGATGTGTCTTGACGAAGATATAGGTGGAAGAAAGTAAAAGATCAAAACAAGATATTTGACCTTGCCTCCGGATTGTTGAGTGGCGCAGCGGAATTTGTTTCGTGAAACCAAACTCTACAAATAGGGGAGAAACTAATGATAATGATCATAAAGTTTTAGGAATACTTTTACTAAAGGAAGTAGGATTCAACTATATATTCTACAAGTTTGTGGAATTATATTATTGATTCACTTGTCATGTTTTGAACCAGACATACCTACAAATTACAAAGAAGCGTGATGGACCTGAGTGCGAGAAATGACTAGGAATCATAAAATCCTATATTAAGTTACATTTAAGATTGCAAAGTAACATGTTACTTGATCTTATTAAGGTAAAGAAGTTTACTTGATACTTCTGAATGACTGCAAAGTCGTAAGAAGGAAATGAAACCTAGTGAATGACAAAATCTCGATTTTTCACAAGTTTGGACAAATTCAAGGAGTTGACTACAACAGTAGTGATGCTTAAGTCTATTGGATTTACACTAGAAATATATGGATATTGAAGTCTCGTAATTGTAATTCTCAAAATTGATGATGATCAAAGAATTTTGGAATGTCCAAGATTGTCGAGAGGACCTATATTTGAGTGGGAGCAAATCAGCTTGGCTAATTCATAATATCTAGATGACATATTTTGAGTGGGAGCTAAGTGAAATCCCTGGATCTCAAACATGAATGTCATATTTGAGTGGGACCTAAGTGAAATCCCTGGATCTCAAACATGAATGTCATATTTGATTGGGAGCGTGAAAACATTCTTGGATATGTGGACGACATATATGAATGATGTGATTGGTGTTAATAATATTTAAGTTAGATAAATAAGGATGAAGTTGAAATTATTAAACAAGAAAATCTATCGAGATAGATTAGTGAGTTTAATAAACACTGAATGTCGAATGCTTCCTGGACTTGATTATGAAAGATGTTCAGAATGTCCTAAGCAAGATTCTGAAGAAGTTCAGAATAGAACAAGGTGAGAAAGTAGTTCTTACTGTATGAAGCATTGAGTATTGCAACTATGGTTAAAGAGATGCGTTGCATCTCCTATGCCTCAGTCATAGGTTCTTCCATATAACCATGTTGTATACTCGACATAATGTGACCCAAGGTTCTGGTTGGAAGGACAAAGTCTTAACTATAAGAACGTGTCTTTAAGTGATTCCTGAGTTGATCACTGAACCAGAATTAAGTTTGTACTTAAGTAGCAAGAAGCAATGTAAGTGGCATAGATGCATTTCATGCACTAGGATCTACATAGATATAGAAGTATAAAGGCTACATCTGATGTGCTGTATAATGTTATGGCGGGGCTAGTTCGCTTTTAACGTAGAATGATGTGTCCCAGGGCCCAGTGCCCATGAGAAAGCCCTCGAGGTTGATCTAACATCACTGTAAGCTCCTGGAATCCGGCCTCGTTCTGCTGCCATGACTTTAGTATATACACAAAGGATAGCAAAGTGTGTTTCGAAGTTTAGATGACAATAGTGAAAACAACCGTCATCATAAACACTAGAAACAAAAGTCTCACTTTGTTGCCAAACAAATGCTTCGACCCATTATAAGATAATGGTGTGAATGTCAAAATTAGGAAGACATTAACGATTTGCAAAAGACATAATGATCTGGTAAAATAGAACATGGACATGACGCTTCCCATGAGCATGCATGATCGGTAAACGCATATGGTATATGGTTTATACGAGTAAAATGCAAGCTGGATTATTTGTACTCTAGTGCAAGTGGGATACTGAAGGAGATATGCCCTAGAGGCAAATAATAAATAGGTTTTTATTGTCATATCTCAATTAGTTTATAATAGTTTCATATTGTGCTAGAACTGTGCCAAGTAGAAACATTGGTACATGTGTGTTATGAAACAACCAAGTTCCTAGTAGCCTCTATTCATACTAGTTCGTTGGTCACGAAGATGATCTGGGTTTCAAGATCATGGGAATTTATGCCGACTAACAACAAGATCATATCATTGGAGAATGATGTGGTTGGACATTCCTCGAAGGATTGCAACACGATCAAGTCATATAGTTCATTGTTGCAACAGCTATACCTAGACTCCTTCTCCTTAGACCGTGAGCTCATATTACTCACTATTTCCCTAGGCTACTTTGACTACATCAAACGTCATCTGGTAATGCGGTGGCCATAAAGGTGTATGTTGGGTATTCCGAAGGAACAGTAGATGACATGTGACTGCAAGACCAGGATTTGTTCACCCACATGATGGGTAAAGATACACACGGCCGACTTGGTGAGATTACATCTATAAATGTTGCAACATGTGACTAGGTCACGGGGATGTAATATCACGGTAACAAGAAAACATAACTTGTTGTGAACGAGATTGAACAAAGGTATGGGATACCAGTGATCGGATCTCGGACAAGTTGTATCAAGAAACAAAAGTAAGAGGATGCTACATTTAGATGGTTCAAAAGACATTGTCATCAGGAATGCATAGGGGTCACATGGACATCCCTGGTCCCTCTGTTGATCATTGATACAGATCATGTCTAGAGCATTCCCGAGCCATGAGAGGATACACTTAAGGGTACGATGAGAGCGATCATCCGTAAATGTAATCACAGATGAGAGATAGAAAGCGGAATCGTTCATGAGAGATCCGAAGTTGTTCGGAGAAATAAAAAACGACCGGAATCATTCCGGGAAAGATCCGAAGTCATTCGGAGGAAATCGAAAGGGAAACAAAAGGTGTTTCGGGTCAAGATGGATTTTGTAATATGTATTTACATATTAATTAGTGTAATTAATATTAAATATAATATTAAAATCTAATTTGAAGAGTTATTCCACTAATGGGCCAAACTTCCTAGGGAAATAGGGCCCATGAGGGAAAACTGGAGGAGGGAAGGGCCAAGGGCCAAGGGGCCAAGGCCCAGGCGCCTTGAGGGGGCCCACCCGGCCAGCCTATGGTCAGGCCGGGGTGGGGGCCCCAGGCCGGCTGGCCCATTAAGGCCCATGCGCCTCCCGCCTCTCCCTTGAATAGTCCCACATGGGAAACCCAAAGGGGACGGCACACCCCCTCCCCCTATATAAAGGGGTGCCCATGGGTGGGATTGAACACACAACTTGAGAAGTCCTTTGGTTGACTTTCTCCCTCCTTCTCTCTAGCCCTTGTGACCATGGCCCCAAGTCTGGGTTGTGCGATCAAGGCACACCAGCAGTACGCCGTTGTGCTGTAGGGATTCCTAGCCGGATATCAACTTCCGCACTCCTGGCGGGATCGGGGAGCCGGAGGTCTCATCGTGCACCAAATGTGTACAAAGACACGAGGCGCAACACTTGGGGCGCTTAAATGTCGTGACCCGGAGCTGTTGCACGATGAAGATTATGAAGATCAAGAAGGAGCAAGGGGTGACCTGCAAGGAGCTTCGCGACCTTGAGGTCATCTTCGAGTACGACTACATCAACCACGTTCCCCGCGGAATGTTAACCGCGTACGGTCTACAAGGGTATGTACTCTCTACGCATCGGCCGTTACTGCATTACTACATAGATAGATCCTAGGGCTAGTTTCTGGGGTTTCAACGTAGGAATTTTTTTGTTTTCCGCATCGATCCCCTACAGAGTCTTCATATAAGCAGCCTATCTATGATTGGGGAGCTTCTTCTTCCTCCCAAGGGCCCAACTACGATCATTCTTATCATGATCCTCCTGCTTGGAACCCTGACCCGTATCTGGATTGACACCCACTTAGGCCAAAAGCCTAAGCTTGGGGGGAGGTACGCCGACGTCGCACTCATCTCCATATTATTTTGCGTCGGTACTTTGTATATTCATGTTTCGTTCTCTTTTTAGTTTTTGTTCTTTCTTTGCTTTTGCTTTCTAAAACACAAAAAGACCAAAAATATTTATGTTTTTTATCTTTGGTTTGCTTCTCCCTTTTTGCCTTAGTTTGTTTGCTTTGTTTGAACTATTCGAAAGTTTTGCTTGTTCTTCCTTTTTGGTTCTTCTTTTAAAAAAAATTGAAAACACCAAAAATATTTGTTGTTCTTTTTTTGGTTTTGTGAGTTTTATTGCAGGGTTCAACAGCCCTCAGTGGGATTTGATTTTATATTATTATTCAAGTCACACAAGTGAAGGGAAATAATGAGGATTAATGACAACTTGAGGTGTGGTAAGAGGCTGGTAACAAACTCTATTTGTTTTCATTTTTGTACATATACTCATCATTGTGGGCATGCTTAGCATGTTCGTGTAGGGTGTATGCTATCTTTGGATGCTTAGTAGTTCTTGCTTCTTATGATTAGTCCCAGCTTGCTAATAGTTTGTAGCATGTCATATGAATGTTTGCTTGCATTACTCTATTCATAACTTGGTATGACACCATGGTATCCTCCTCTTAATGTTTTCATTTGAATTGACTTGGCACATGCTCACGCATGCATATGACTGAAATAATCAGTTAAGCCTCGATGAATTATTTTGCCTTGAGGGTCTTGAATCACTTTCATGCCATGATTAGTCATGTTTTGTTGCAAGCATGATTATGACAGCTATTGCTCTCTCGTTTGTCGCTCCCTTACTATTGCTAGCCTTCACCTTCACTGAGTATGTTTTACTTATGTTTCCAACTCCCTAAAATCAAATATTGCCAAAGTATCCATCATACCTACCTATTAGCATCATTTGCTATTTCCGTGCATATTCAATATGCCTTGTTTTCTTCCAAATAAAATGTTTGCTTGTTATGAGAAAGTTAGTTAGTAAAGCTCTCACGAACTTGATGGCACACTTTATTTTCTGCACTTAATAAACCTGAACCATTATGACTGTCCATGAAAGTTATATGCTTGCAAACTATAGGCTGGGGATTAGCAGAACCGTGCTGTCATGGGGAACGCTTTCAACACTTGTAAATATATACCCAGTTGATACCATGCTCTTTTGTTTGCGGATGTCATCGGTGTGAAATAAAAGGGGAGCTTGTAAGTCCATGGAGTTATGTATGTGTGTTAGAGAAACGCCTGGGCCGCCTATCTAATCCATGCCATCATGGTGGAAACCTGCAGCGTAACCATAATGATATCTATGAAGCATTATTCTTATAAAAAAGAGAGATAGCTATTGAGAAAAAGAAAAGAAAAAAAGAGATTTGAGAAAAGAGGAAAGAGAGAAAAACACCATTTTCCCATGGTAAATAAGAAGATTGCTGAGATACTCATTGTCTGCTTGCCTTGTCTTTTTTGATATGGGGATTCTTCCGTATCGTCGGGCAAGGGCACTACTAGAGAAAGGCTTATGGATAGATTTATTATCAGTGGAGCATTGTTTTGAATATGCTCCACTGATAATTATCAGTGGTGCATTTAAAAATATGCTCCACTGATATTATTTATAACCAATGGCGCATATCACAAATAATGAGCCACTGATAATGTGGGCCTGGCACTCTGGAGGCCTGTGGACCAAATATCAATGGCGCATATGGATATATGCGCCATTGATATACTATTATCAGTGGCGCATATGCAATATGCGCCATTGATATTCTCCTCACCAATGGCGCATGTAGAAGTAAATGCGCCACTGGTAACTAAGTGGGCCCCACCATCCTGAAAGGTGGCAGGAATATCAATGGCGCATTTGGTATATGCGCCACTGATACTTGGTCCACCAATGGCGCATATAGTGTTAAATGCGCCACTGATAAGTCTTAGGCCCACCACCTGAAAAGATGGCAGAATTATCAGTGGAGCATTTATTGTAATATGCGCCACTGATAACTTCGTCCAGATCTACAAGTTGGCATCCACCCCCACTCACCACCACCATTCCATTCTTCTCCACCCACCACCCTAAACTAGATCTAGCTCGTCCTCCTCATCCCCACCACCTCAATTTCTCCATTATTGGTTGTTGAACCTACCTTGCTTCATAGTTTTGTGAGGGGAAGCCTCCTCCAACATCCATCTTGTTCTCCAAAAACAACCACACTATCTCATCGCGGACTTGGCTCGGTAACGATTCTACTAGGTGAGTTGTTGGAGGACATGCATGTGGATGTTTTGTGTGGAGTGTGGACGTCGGTGCGGTGTGTATGTGTGTGCATGCTTTTGTTTGTGAAGCCTTCTTATTAATTGCGAGAGGGGTGGTGTGTTTGCATGGATGTGGTGCATGAATGTTTGCAGGTGACGAAGAAGAAGGCATGTTGCTTGCTCTGGTGGTGCATGGATGTTTGCCGAAATGTTGATTAATTTCTGTTTCGGCAAATTTTTGCACTATCCATTTGTCCCATTTTTTGGAGATGTCATGCCGAATTTTTCCGGCGGCCATGCATGTGTGTGTGTGTGCATGATGGTGCTGTGGTTCTAAGATACTCTCTCTTTTTGCTCTATACCGCGTAGGAAACCATGGTTAGACACATGAGCGAAGGTCGAGCAGCTAGATACAAGAAATGCACGGTGGCCGACATGATTCTGAACAAGAGGACCTACATAAGATGTCCGTGTCGAACATGCAATCTCGGGAGCTTGGTTGACCCTGATTCCGGAGACCTGGAGAATCACCTGCTCACGCGTGGTTTCATGCGCGGCTATGATTCTAAAGATGACGAGGACGTCAACGATCCTGAAGACGAGGGCGGGCATGATGATCATCATGAAGGAGATGCCGGCGGCGGACATGATCATGATCATGAAGGATATGTCGGCAGCGGCAGACATGATGATCAACACGAAGGAGATGATGGCAGTGACGGACATGATGATCATCACGAAGGAGGTGTCGGTGGAGAAGACACAGACACACAAACGACGCGGCTAACCTCGGCCTTGCAGGACCCTCATGTTCAGGAACTGCTTCTCAGGGAGACGAGCAACACCAAAGCTACTGCCAGGGAGAAAGCCAAGCTAGCGCAGATGGAGATAGACAGGAAAACTCCATTGTATCCTGGGTGCCGGCCCGAGGATACAATGGAGTTTTAACAAAAACATGAGATTCTGGCAAATGGACCGACGTAAGCTTCAACAAAAACATGAGATTCTGGCAAGAACGTCTTCCCAAGGGGAACACGTTTCCAACTAGTATCGAGGAGGCCAAGAAAATCGTATGTCCTCTCGACCTACCGTATGTTAAGTACCACGCTTGCATTAATGACTGCGCACTTTATCGGGACGAGTACAAGGATAGAACCACATGTCCGGTGTGTGGCCAAGGACGATACAAGAGAGGGAACAAGAAAGTTCCTCGGAAAGTGGTTTGGTACTTTCTTATCACTCCCTGTCTACAGCGGTATTTCGTGGACCCTAAGGAAGCAAAGCTCATGCAATGGCACGCGGAAAGGAAGAAGCCGGCCGAAGATGATCCACATAAGGGCAAGATCCTCACACCCTTGACGCCAGCTAGCGATTGGAACGCCTTTGGACATTGACTTTCAGACTTCGGAGGCGATCCAAGGAACGTCAGGCTTGGTATGAGCACCGATGGACTCAATCCGTTTGGCAACCAGAGTAGCACACATAGCACCGCCCGTTTGTATGGTCAGCAACCTCCCTCCCTGGCTGTGCACCAAGCGTAGATACGTACATGTGTATTCTGATTCAGGGGCCTAAACAACCAGGTATCGACATGCATCTGTATCTCGGGCTGCTGAAAGAAGAGTTAGCCACGCTGTGGGAGACGCCAGCCCATACGTGGGATGCATACACAGGAGGTTATTTCCTTATGAGAGCCATGCTGCTCACGACGGTGCAGGACTATCCAGGTTACGCATATGTGTCTGCCCAGGTGAACCACGGACACAAAGCATGTGTCAAGTGCATGGATAAGACCCCGGATCTCCAGCTACCAAGGGATCCCGGGTCATCGAAGACCGTGTTCCAACGGACTCGAATGTGGCTTCCAAAGGATCATGCGTGGAGAAAGCGTAGAGATTTGTTCGATGACAAAGTAGAGCTCGAAAAATCCCCACGTCCGAGGAGCGGAGAAGTGATCCAAGATATGTTGGACAACTGGGAAGAGTGCCCTTTGCCGGGAAAGAAGCATCCGAGGACGAAACCGCTGCATGGTGTGTGGAAAGCTAGGCATGTTTTCTAGGACCTGCCATACTGGAAATACCTCCACACGCCCCATAGCCTTGATGTCATGCACATCACGAAGAATGTGTGCGAGAGTCTGCTTGCCACTATCATCAACATGCCGGATAGGACCAAAGACGGGCCAAAAGCAAGGAACGACCTGATGGAACTTGGCATCAAGGAAGAACTTCATGAGACGCCACCGCCCGATGATGATGATGATGATGAGATGGTGCCTGAACATACTCAAGGTCGCCGCAAAAGGGTTAAGAGGGGAATTGCAGTGTTTCCGGCTGCCTGCTTCACTCTAAGTGAGCAGGAGCTTGAGCAGTTTTTCAACTGCCTCCTAGGAGTCAAAGTTTCTTACGGTTACTCGGGGAACATAGGCAGATATCTAGACAAAGCGAAGAGGTTCAGCGGGATGAAGTCTCATGACTGTCACATGCTGATGACGCAGATACTTCACGTTGCGATCCGAGGGATAATGGACGAGCACGTCCGTGAGACGCTGTTTGGCCTCTGCAACTTCTTCGACGTCATCTCGAGGAAGTCGATTGGCTTGAAGCAGCTCGACACACTACAAGATGAGATCGTCGTGATACTATGCGAGCTCGAGATTTACTTCCCGCCCACATTGTTCGACATCATGGTCCATCTACTCGTCCATGTCGTGGATGACATCATTCATCTCGGGCCGACATTCCTGCACAACATGATGCCGTTTGAAAGGCTTAACGGTGTTATCAAAGGATTCATACGCAACAGGTCCCGTCCAGATGGAAGCATTGCCAAGGGATTTCTGACCTACGAGTGCGTCTCTTTTTGCCAGAATTATCTACGCACCGACCCGGACGACGAGGATGGCCCTGTTGGTCTGCCCAAAAGGACGCACCTCGGCAGGCTCGCTGGATATGGCCACCGCGAGGGCTTTCGCACCATGCATGTCGGCACGAAGGGTCGACGTGATGACTTTGACAGGGCACATCGAGTCGTGCTACAACACATCGAATTGGTCGATCCTTGGGTGGAAGAGCACAAAAGCTTAATCGAGCAGAAGTTCATTGACCTTGGTCGACCGAGGAAGAAGGGAGATGTAACAAGAGAGCACAACTCTAGCTTCAAGGCTTGGTTCAAGAAGAAGCTTCAAGACAATCCCCCCGCAGACCTGCAAACGCCTTCTACGGGGGATGAAAAACTAATTTTCGCCTTGTCAAATGGCCTCGGGCACAACGTGAGGACATATCAGGCATACGACATCAATGGGTACAGATTCTACACCGAGAAAAGGGACATGAGCAGCGACTATCAGAACTCAGGAGTAACGATGCTATCCTATGCCGATGATGAAGCCACCGTCAAGGAACGATTTTTCAGAAGGATCGAGGAGATCTGGGAGCTCGACTACGCCGGAGAGAAGGTGCCGATATTCTGTGTCAGATGGGCCAAGAGAGTCCAAAAAGAGGGTCGGTATTTCACGACCATGGTTATACCCGATGCCTCCGCGAAGAACGCCTTCGCAAAAAATGAGCCATGGGTACTCGTGAGCCAAGTTGACCAATGTTTCTTCATCACTGACCCGTCAAAGCCAAGTCGTGTTGTCGTGAGGAGGGGCAAGAGGAGCATCATCGGAATGGACGGACCCGCCAACAAGCAAGACTTAGAAAAGAACGGCGATCCGAAGATCGAAGAGGAATTTGAAAAGTACTTCGACAAGCCGACTGCTGCAGAAAAAGGAAGACCACCCTACCTACTAAAGGTTGTCCGTTCACGAGAAGAAACCTTAACCTTTCCGGGATAAAGTATTCAACCGCGAGGAAGAAGGGCAAGAAGATTGCAAAGAGACGCTACTCTAGCTAGCTCGGAATCAAGATCATGCACACATGACATGACATTTTTATGGAGAATATTGGTGTGTATGGATATTGAATAAGATGTCCTTGTTTTAAATAGATTTGTGAATGTTAAACTTAATTACTATTTGTTACAAAATATTAAAATATACTAGATATGCACCATTGGTATTTTGTTTTAAATAGATTTGTGAATGTTAAACTTAATTACTATTTGTTACAAAATATTAAAATATACTAGATATTATTTATATACTAGATATGAGCCATTGGTATTTTGTTTTAAATAGATTTGTGAATGTTAAACTTAATTACTATTTGTTACAAAATATTAAAATATACTAGATATGCACCATTGGTATTTTGTAAAATATTAAAAATTGAAAAACAATTGTGAGAGAGCCCAGGAATCGAACCTGAGAGCTCCCAGCAACAGGCGTGTGTAGGTGACCACGCGATAGGCATGTGTAGGTGACACAAACCAGGGCGTCGTGGTTTTAGGCTAAGTGCAAAATACCAATGGCGCATATCGGGAAATATGCACCACGGATGTTTTACACTTAGCCAAATAAACTGTCGGCCTCACTCTCTCCCTTTCTTCTCTCTCACATAGAGAATCCCCAACTTAACCTCTCCCCGCCGCGATCGAGCCCCCTGCCGCCGCCTGCCACTGGAGGAGTCACCACCGTCGCCCGCCACTGGAGGAGTCACCACCGCCGCCCGTCCCCACCGTCGGTGATCCTCCCCAATCCCTCCCTAACCTCTCCCCCTCCCTTCCCCTCCCCCTCCCCTCCCCTCCCCCTCCCTTCCACTGATTCCCGTGTCTCCGCCACCAGGAGCATCGCCCCATTCCCGTGGAGAAAGCAGGAGGAGGAGGAGCACCAGGAGCGTTGCCCCGTCCCTATGGTGCCACTAGGAGGAGGAGTGCCGCCCCTCCCCGTCGAGCACCAGGAGCCTCCCCTCCCTGTCGAGCATCAGGCGTTGCCCCCTCTCCCGTCATCGGCCACCTCTACTCTGTCATCGGCCACCACCTCTACTCCGTCATCGGCCACCTCAGGTTGAGCTCTCCCTCCCCTCTCCCATCTCACTGAATTTGCTCTAGGGTTTGCTCTTAGAGATAGGTTGATTTTAGGGTTTCTAGAGTGTTCTAGAAGGTTAGTGAATTAGGGTTAGATGGTGGGGGTGTGTCCTATCCTTGATCAACATATAGATGCATCTTGTATTGTACATTCCCTCTGCAAGTGTATTCTACTTCCATGCTACGAAAAAAATAGAACGTGCAAACCCCGCCACTTCAAGATGGGTTAGTTGTGTTGGTTGGTCGTCACTGTACCAAACACGATCTTCTGGCATGGACATCTGCATACAAGGTGGGTTCAACTGAAGCATTAAAAACAATCTGCATAGATAAACATGCCCATTGTTCATATGATAGCTCAATAAGTCCATCCAGATTCCATCAAATTGTTTCAGTGTGACATTATGTAGTTTAGGACAGAACCTTATAGGGAGAGAGACCCAAGCTTGAATGGAAGAAAAAGAATCTCATTCAGAAAAGGGACACAAAACCATGCATGGACAAGCATCAAAGGAGACAAGGAGCCTACATGCTTAGAAGCAGAAGAAGAAATCTCACCATCCACTACTGTGCCTCCATTCAGTCAACACAAAACATCTCTTCTAAAGAATATTGCAGCAATGCAGCATGAGGTGAAAAACATACAGTGATGAGTGATACGAATTAGACCCGATAAATAGCCTTTTTCAGGTTTTAACTATTGGCAAGAGCACCCTACATTAGCATATGATGGAGTACTAACTAACACAATCAGATGGTATATGTTTTCCCAATGTTGTTCCCAAATTTTATGTGACAAGGTGTTCACAAGAACTCCTAGCATGCAGTAGCAGTACAGGGTAAAACAAACATCAGAATCATGTTGCTGCAGCCTACAACTGAGCAAATCGTGTCTGCACACTCTGAACGATTCCACTCTTAACATCAGTAAAACAGGATGCTCTTTCCAATCTCAGCACACATATGCATCACCTTGTGCCAATACTTACTCACGTACAAAAGGAGATAGGGACCAAATCACGCACCATTTGGCACCGAATTAGAACCAAGAATGCAAGCATCAAGTTGCTGATAGAATATATATATAGATGGACAGAAGTTCTCCATTTTAGGTGAATACAGACACAAGGTTCTAGACATTATTATGGTTTGTGCATAAAATCTCATATAAGCTAAATTTTATTTTATGTTGGTACATCTCATGGGAGAGGCTGGGGGCCTTACCAGCTGTACTGCTCTGCTTTGCTCAAGTTTCAGTTCTTAAGCACTCTGTTTCTGATGAGCTTAATACATTAGTTTGTGCACTCCCCTATGGAAAAAGAAACTTCTGGAATTTCTTATGATGTAGCTTGAACAATGATTCAACGGGCAAGTCAAACTTGTATCCCCTTAGTCATTGCCTGTTTGTAATTTTTTTCTTATGGAAAGCACCAGTTGTGGGTAATAGTTAATGGTTGAAACTGCTGCTACTGCTTGCTGTGCTGCTGGTTCATTTTGAGTCCATTTTGAGTCAGACGACGTGCCCTATACATGTGGTGCTGCTGGTACTGCAACTTCTTGTTGTGCTAGTGCTGTTGGTGGTTCTGCTTGTTGAACATGGTTAGTTAGCTGTAATGATGTCCGAGAGGCTTGCAATTGATATTGTAGAATCAGGCCAAAATCACTCATTTGCATGATATTGTAGATTATGAACATAATGTGTGCACTGATAACATTTTATAGTATCAAAATGTTTGACTATAGCTCATTGACAGCACCTTGCCTACACCAAGTTCATGCGATGTAAAGTCAAATAGTTTTAAAATATCATCACTACAAGACAAGTTCAGTGATAAGGAAAAAGAAGGTGGTCAAATAGCCCTACAGTAGTATTGTTCATCATCTACAAACTGTCATAGAACCCACTGTTATAGAAACTGGTATTGTTTGAACCCACTGTTAGAAAGGTGTAGCAACCTGATAATACTTGACCCATGTCCTCTGATCTAATGTATCAAACTGCTTATATATAGCAAACTGATATATATAACAAGGATAAATGTATTTTTTATGTTCTCTGATATATATAGCAACCTGATATATATAACCTGATATATATAACAAGGACAACCTGATTATTTTAGCTTGTCCTGGAGCTATTTTTTGCTGCACCTGGAGCTATATTTTTGCTCTTTATATATGTGCAATTGGATGGCTGTCATCAATTTGAAAACTGGAGCACATTATTTTGTATGAAAACTGTTGCAGGGAATTCATTTGAGTTGCCCGTTTCTCCCGAAGTGTTGATTCACTTCCGTTTCGGTTGAGAAATGGGCACTCCTAGGTCAAAAAAAAGCAAAGGTCATGCCGAATTTTTCGGTCGACTCTAGCTTGTACTAATTACATTGTTGCATTTTTACTATGAAGGGCAAACATGTCGAGCGGAGACAAAGACGTCGGGGCTGGCCCTTCTCAGCCCATGAGCGTCGAAGAACGAGCAAGAAGCGCCAACCTCAAGTTTTGGCGGTTTGGCGATGACTTAAGCGGGTCCGACGAGGAGGCCGAAGCTACGGATCACAATGAAGTTGACGAGGAGGCCCAAGCTGCAAACCAAGAAGATGACGAGGAGTCTGAATATGAGGAGGAGGCCGAAGATGGCTGAGTGAAGAGGAGGATTAACAAGGGTAAAAGTTGGGAGGAGATAAAGAAGGCCGAGCCGATGCTCGACGAAGATGAATTCATCAAGTTCAAGGCGAACTGCACTTCACCGGAAGGTCAAGAATGGACCGAGTGGGGGAGGCGTATGCAGGAGCTGAACATAGGTAACCAATGTTGCGGAAGCGGCGGTTACCGAGGAAAAAAGGCCGTTTGGGCAAAGGAGGACGCCGAGTATGCCCGTCTAGGGAAAGATAACCCGTGGCACAAATTCACGGACGAGCAAGTGATGCAGTTTGTCCGCGCCCGCTACTATCTCCACCCCGAACTCAAGGAATTCGTTACCGACGACAACGATGTGAGGAAGTTCCAGAAAAGGCTGGAAAGGAATTTATCTCAGAGTACATCTGTGTTTCTAATTAAGTAATGAAGCCAAATTTCTAAATGAGATCACTTTCCTTCTCTTCAGAGATCCGAAGAAAAGTCTTGTGCGTCAAGTGCGAGCTTGTCCCAGGGGTCGACGGCGGACCCGCGGTGGGACACGCCCTTCAACAGGGCGACAAACATGTTCAAGGGGAGGGCCAAGTCCGCGCCGCCGACTTCATTTGGCCGCGTGTCCAGCTATGGTACGTACGAAAAGGTTGGTGACTTTAGGAAAGAGGACCCAAAGGCGAAGAAAGAGAGGAAGGCCACGACGGCGGCAAGTGAAAAAAGAGAGGTTGAAGTCCTCCGGGAGCAGATGGAACAGATGCCGAGGCTGATCGACGAGAAAGTGCAAGAGAAGATCCGTGAGATGTTTCCCAATGAGCTGTGGGACGGGATCACTGCTTGGAATGCGGCAGGTCGACGAGGGCCGCTCGTGGTGCCCAGCCTCTCCGGCAGCAATTCGATCCAGCACGTGTTGCTGAACATGGTGACGCCCGAGTCCGCCAACATCGAGATGCACCCGGCCGCTCCGGTGCCCCCTCCCGCCGGCGCCAACATAGAGCCACAGGTCACACCGATGCCCCCTCCTGCCAAAACTAAGGTGCAACCGATGGTGCTTCGTAAGGCATCTCAGCGGGAGGATGATACCGGTGTCTCAACATTAGCCGAGCTCAACGCCATCTCCAAGGTAATGACGCCGGCCAACACATGCATTGATAACATTTCATCTCCTTTGCCTTTGATGACTAGCTAGCGCCATCTCATGATGCTTATTCTTCCGCAGGACACTCCTTGCACGCTCTTGCATTACGTGGACGGCGATCTAAAGGCTGTTGGAAAGGACTCAATTATTCAACCAAATAGTCATACGATGCACCACAAGTCGATGGAGGATGACGTGTTCAAGGTCCGGCTGGCTCGGGTGTTGCCGTGGTGCGAAGACATGGACCCCCCAACCAACCTCGAGGCGCTAATGATCATAAGAACCTTCAAGATTGTTGTGGCTGGGTCTTGACATGGCCAAAGACCCAGATTCGGCTTGTGAAGGAACAACAAGCAATTCAGCAGCCAAATGTGCCCTTGCCGTGGCGGCCACAACAACTAGTCACCGCCACCACCTCTCGTCACCAGCAATTGTTTGCCGCCGCTGCACTGTTGCCTCCACATGGCAAGGCCATGTCGCCGCCTCCACATGGCAAGGCCGCCATTGCGCCGCCACCGCCCAAGGATGCACCTAGGGACAACATTAACGATGAAGATGATGATGATGACAACCCAGATAATTGGATCAACACTAGCGTCACAGACTCTTTGTTCATGCCAAACATGGACGAGCCCTACCGCGTTGCCGACGACCCAAATGCTCGTACCAGAACATGCACACGTCTAGACTTCCATGGTACCCTAGAGGAGACGCCTCCGGATGCTGGTGCCGCTGGTCCTTATAAAGGCACCCATGGAATCATTTTCAGCCCCACCACACTCCATAAGGCGGCAGATGAGCAGATGGCTGCTAATGTCGAGACGAAGAAGCATCGCAAGAGAATCAAGAAGAATAATAAGCAGTCTTTGAGCCAGCCGGGTCCGAAGAGGCCCCGTGCTCAGGACGACCCGTTAACACAGCCCCCTGAGGGCACCTTGACCAGGGTTCACATAGCTGGTCAACCGATTCTGAGTGAGGAGCTGATCAAAAATGCAAGTGGAGCGATGGCTAACCTGTAGCATGGTATTCTATATCTAGAGGAGTGCCTTCTTAAAGAAGCAAATCCATCGTATCCTGTTTTCACAGTCAATGTTCCAACGGGCGTGGGCTTCGTCGATAATGCCCTCGCGGATATCTTCTTCATATCGTATGAGGACATCTTCAAGCTTTTCCATGGCAAGCGGATGAACTATAACTTGGTCCGCCTATACGCGCTCCATCGGGCAATGAAGGTCAACAGAGAGAAGACCCTTGGTGTCGCGATAGTGGACCCCTACTTCATGCGTGATAGGCAGTTGGTGAATCCAGTGACCCGAGCCAGCACAAGGAACTACCTCCAAAATTTCATGGTGGACAACAAGAGTGGAAAAGAGCTTATTTTGCCTTTCTTTCCCGAGTAAGTGCACACACTCGCTCGTCGCCATAACTTGTCCTTTCTTAGTTTTCGGTTGCTCTTTTTCCAACATTGTTTCGTTTCAATTGTTTTGCGCAGAGACAAATACTGCACATTGATCCTCATTCACCCGAGTTATTCGCTAGCCACGTACTTGGACTCGGGGAGCGAGCAAAAGAAGAAATACTACACCAACATAAGGAGTCTTCTAGATGACGCTCTCGAGGTATACGCCGAAAATGGAGGCGAATTCAAGAAGGGGGCGGAAAATTTCAGGAATGGCAGACACGTGTTCAAACACGTAATGAAGTTCGCCTGTGTCAAGCAGCCGGATAATAGTGTCAAGGAGGCCTACTATGCCCTCCATCACCCGCGGGCGATCGTTCGGGATGCACACATCATTACGTTGCCATCTAGTCTCTGAGCATGGGCCGAAGCTGAGGCAAGAATGGAAGATGATGAACTTAAGGACGACTTCTTACGCATCCAGAATCAGATTGCGACCATCGTGCAAGAAGATATCATCACAAGGGGGGGCTTATCCTACAAAAGAGCGTTCAGTAAGCGCGAGATCGAAGCACGGCTCGAGGCGCAGGGTGACCGTAGGACATGGACAACAAAAGACGGCTACAAACTGTTCCCGGCGCCGTGTAAAACAAAGTCTTCATGATGTAGTGTTCCTAGCGAGCTAGCGCACAGCCGGTTTGTGTATCTCGTGTGTGTGTGACATAAATTTTAACTTGTCGTAGCTCGAAACGGTCGTTGTTGGACTTCGTTTACTTATTACCATATGTATGAAACTTAATAGCTTGCCTTAGATCGAAACCTTCTTTTTTGTGGAGATGCATGTGATGAACCTTTTAATTCTTTCGGTTGCATGATATAGTACTTATGCCTTGTGTATAGAGATGCCGTGCTACGTGGTGTTCAGAGGGAGGGTCCCAAGAGTCTACGACGAGTGGGAGGATTGTCATAAGCAAGTGAACAAGTTCAGTGGCAACAGATACAAAGGGTACCCGACGAGAGAGCAGGCGGAAGCTAGGTGGAGGAACCATCTCCTTAGAGAGCAGAGAGACAGGAACCAGATGAAGACCTTGATGATCGTGCTCCCCGTCTTGCTCATCACCGCCATTGCGGTTGTACTCTACTCGGTCCTTTAGTAATTTAGGACTTGGCTAATGATCATGATGATCAACTTGTTGTAATGTGTAATGTATGAGAAGATGAGATCAATTTGTTCTAGACTTGTATAATATTTGGGCACTTGTCACTATGTCGGGTTCTAATTGATGTGATGATGTATAATTTTAGTGGTATTATTATCTCTGTTTTTACACTGTTGTGTATCTGTATAAATACCTGTATATGTACCTGTATATGTACCTGTATAAATACCTGAGAGCCCTGTATTGTGTATACCTATACGAAACATCGGTGGCGCATATTTTATTCATCCAGTGGCGCATATAGTATCAGTGGCGCATTTGGCTATATGCTCCACTGGTAAAATATCAATGGCACATATCTTAGGTGCGCCACTGGTGGGCCTATTATCAATGGCGCATATTGTATATGCGCCATTGATATCTAATTATTAGTGGCGCAACACTAGTGGCGCATTCCATATGCGCCATTGATAGCAAAAAATATGCTCCATTGATAAGCAATTTTCCACTAGTGGGGATACCCTATTGGCGGTTCTCTATGATACACACGTATTTACGATGACAAGAAATTACCGGTAACTAAAGTTGAGTAGCATGAGGAGCGGCCCTCGTACTCAAGGGACATGGGATTTCCAGTTTATAGTCTGTCAAGCATATAACTCAGATTGGACCTCACTTTCACCTTAACCATATTAAAGATGCTTATGATAGGAGCAATGAGAGCTCAAAGCTAATGAGTACCATACTTTCATCATTTGGAAGCCTTTCAAACTATTCAAAACCTTTTTATTTCCTTGTTGAGTCTCCACTTATTCTATGAGCACCTTCTTGATAGCATAGTTGTTATTCTTTGTGCCTGTCTCATTACTTGATTATTTGTGTTATGACTTTGATGCTTGTATCTTTGATATCTTTACTTCTAGTCTTGACCTGAACTTCAGAGGTGCCTTGGCATTCATAATCAAAGGCAAGCGAGATACCACTCTATCATACCTTGTTATGAGCATTGTAATGTTGCTTATGTTTATACTTCATGCTACTTGTTATTTTTAAGTTGGAATCTCTTCATAGCTTGCATTGCCTATTAAGTAAACTTAGTTGCATACTCTTTATTATGAATTGTCTAAGTAGTTGATCACATGCTGAGAATATATACATCATATGAAGCAAATGTGTTCATGAAAGTTCTTTTATCGCACTCAGTTTTCAACTGAATTGCTTGAGGACAAGCAATAAGCTAAGCTTGGGGGGAGTTGATACGTCCAAAATGTATCTGCTTTCCTGAATACTTTTGCTATTGTTTCTCCTCTAAACTTGTGTGATTTGGATGCAACTAACACGGACTGGCGCTGTTTTCAGCAGAATTGCCTTGGTGTCTAGTTTTTGTGCAAAAAATCAACTATTAGGAAAAATCCCGAAAAATATGCCAAAACTCCTATTTCACCAGAAGACTTCGGGAGCCAGAATACGAGACGGAGGAGGGCTAGGCCCAGGCCACACCACCTGGTTGCGCGGGCTAGCCCAGGCCATGCCAGGGGGTGGTCTGGCCGTCCCAGACTCCCCTTCGGTCTCCCTCTTCGCCTATAAGATGCCTTCTGACCTAAAAACTCAGGGGATTCGACGTTTTTCCAGAAGGAGTTCCGCTCCGCCACCATCACCAGATTCCACGAAACAGCACCAGAAACTCCGTTCTGGCACCCTGCCGGGACAGGGAATTGGAGGAGATCATCGCCATCATCATCACCATCACTTCTCCATTGACCATCCATGTTTCCCCCATCTATGAGTGAGTAATCCCCCGCTGTAGGCTATGGGGATGGTAGGGAGTGGATGAGATCGTTCATGTAATGGCATCAGATTGTTAGGACATGGTGCCTAGTATCTTCTATTAGTGCTTTATGACTTTGTTGCAACTTGTTATGCTTAATGCTTGTCACTAGGGCCTGAGTGCCATGATTTCAGATCTGAACATGTTATTGATTCATTATGATAGTATTGTTTATGGTCTTATCTACAAGTTGTATACACACGTTGTTGTCCGAAATCAAAGGCCCCGAAGTGACAGAAATCAGGATAACTAGAGGGAATGGCTTTGATGTGAGGATCACATGTGTTCAGGGAGTGTTAATGCTTTGCTCTGGTGCTCTATTAAAAGGAGCACCTTAATTGCTAGTAGTTCCCTTGAGGCCCCACTGCAAACGGGCTGGCAGGATAAAAGATATTGTGCAAGTTCTCATTGCGAGCACGTATGACTATATATGGAACACATGCCTAAGATTATCTAGTACTTGGATGCTTTATCTTATTTATCTGCAATTTCCCTATGTTCTGATTGCTATGTGAATTGTCTTGTCAATGCAATGCCTGTCCATCCATCCCTATGCCTACCGCACTTGAATCCTACTGTTTACTGCTATTGTTACTGCTGTCTTTACTTTACTGCCGCTGTTACTTTACTATTTCTACTACAAAACTGTTGCTACTGATAAACTGCTGTGAGCAAGATTGTTTTCAGGTGCAGCTGAATTGACAACTCAGTTGTTAAGGCTTATAAATATTCTTTGGCTCCCCTTGTGTCGAATCAATAAATTGGGTTTCACTTCCCTCGAAAATACTGCGATACACTCCCTATACTTGTGGGTCGTCAGGTCGGTCCGGACAACGCGCTTGGCTTTCCGCGTCCTCCCCTAGTCCGCCCGGGCCCTCTCGCCAGTGGCTGGCTAGTGCGGATTGATGGGTCGGGCCGCTGCGCACGGCTGGCCGAACATGCTGGACCACGACCCAAAATGGTTCGCGGACAGACCTAAACGGATAGAAACGGGCGTTTTAGGTTATCCGTTTGGGTTAGCCCGGTGGAGATGCCCTTACATTGGGAGTTTCCTATGCATCTTCGATGAGTTGCGTCAATGATGGACTATGGGTGTGTCCCAACTCCCAATGGATGTCTGGATTAGGGTTATTGGTTCTTTGATATCAGCTGTCATGTTCTTCTTGCTGTGACATTTTGCTTTGGTGAAAATCTTCTTGTGATAGCTATTTTATACTCACTCCGTTTCAACGAATAAGGTATCCTCTTTTTGTGTGTTTTTTACCAAGACCTACTCAAAATATATAAAGAGTATTGTTATAAATTAACATCATTAGAATTTAATACAAATCCAATGATACAAATTATGTGCAATATAATCCAAATTTTGCTGCTTAATTTATTTGATCAAAGTTCGTCTTCAAATACGTGTGTGTCTTAGACCTTTCACAATGGACTGTTTCTTAGCGCGATATCATAGACAGTGTCATATTCTAAGAAATGGTCTCTACAATGGGTTGTTTCTTAAGGGTGTATCTTATGAGTTCATGCATTTAATGATTTGAGGCTTATGCATGCATAGGATTGGGCTAGCCAATTTTTCTGCCTATGGTTGCGTGCAAGAGGTGTAGCTTAGCTAAGGCCTTTCACAATAGAGTGTTTCTTAGCACGTTACCATAGAAAAAATAAATGGCTAAGAAACACCATCTACAATGCATTGTTTCTTAAGGTTGTATCTTAATTTAATGATTTTAGTCTTATGCATGCATGTGATTGGTCTACTACTTGTTTTTGCCTATGGCTACGTGCAAGAGGTGTATCTTAACTAAGATACAACTTTAATCTCTTTCCTCATTAACTATAGTGCCACATAGGCAAAGTGCCTAGGATACACCGCTAAGAACCACCCATTGTCAAAGGCCTAAGATAGAACATCACTCTCTTTTAGGCCTTTGACAATGGGTGGTTCTTAACGGTGTATCCTAGGAACTTTGCCTACGTGGCACTATAGTTAATGAGGAAAGAGATTGGGGTTGTATCTTAGCTAAGAAATACCTTTTGCACGAAACCATAGGCAAAAAGCATGGTTAGACCAATCAAATGCATGCATGTCATCTGAATTATTAAATGTAGAGACACCACTTAAGAAACAATGCATTAGAGAGATTGTCTCTTAACAATTTATTTCTTCTAGGATAATATGCTAAGATACTACCCCATTGTGAAAGGCCTTATCATTAACTATAGTGCCACATAAGCAAATTGCCTAGGATATAGAGATAAGATACACCCATTGTGAATGGCCTTATTCATTGAAACAAATGTATTATCTACTAGCTAGACGAGTTGATTATGCACGTCGGAATTGACAACCGGCAAAGAGTCAGCTGCGTTAGGCAAAGTTTTCGCACTCTGGTAGTTATACGGTTTTATGTCAAACTAGACCATGAAAGCGCCCTTCCATCTCTAAGAGGTAGTGAGACTTTTTCCTGAAAATAACTTCTTAGAAAATATTGATAGAAACAATAAAAATACTTGATGCATGGTAAAATTTGAACATTTTTAATTATGATATCTTGATATGATGAAGGGGCATATTTGTTTACTAAATCAAAAGTCCAATTCTATTCTATAGGTCCAGTTCTATTCTATAGATGCAACTGTAAAACTAATTTGACAACAAAAAATACATGTCAAAAAAGATAAATTCCAAACTGGTTCGAAATCTCGTTGCTACATTGATCTTTGGTGATATCACATGAAAGAACGATAAGGCAACACTGGTATAGATCTATTAAGATGCGTTACTTTACACTCTATAAACTGGAAAGGTGATCTCTTCAATGTTTAGAATACATAATCAAGTGAAAGAAAACAAATGTATTATGTTACTTATTTGTTTTTAGTTTTAGTTAATCAACCACATCATGGATCATGTGTGAAACAGTTTTATACAAATCGGTGCAACATGCTTGCATAATATAAATTATAATATAGTTTCACAAATTGCTCTGCTTTAGAACCCATCCGTTTTATTTATTTGCATCAGAACAACCTACATTCATCTGCTCACTACCAGTACATAGGGGAAACGAACCGTATGTCACAGTTTCTAGAATGAACCTCTTATTTTTTGGTTAACATATTCACTGAATATGGAGAAAAACACTAAGAATATTTACTTTACGTACATAGAAAGAGTAGTTAACCAATAATATTGCATTGGTGGTTATGTTGCTGAAACATTATGAGACAAGTCACTTATTCAAGTACGGTAATCCTGAAAACATTAAACTGGTACTATTCGGAAATGCATATCGGCATATGGCTAGATGAGGCCTCAACATAGGAACCAACTATATCACCGAGATATATAGGCAGGGTAAGAAATACCATGTCAGAAGCTCTAATTTTTGGTAGTGATGAACATAAAGAACACATGCATCAGAGTTAAACCAGCCTTGAGAACATGCTTGAGGCAGGAAAGATTGTTTTTTCTCAAGGCAGCAATCAAACAACTTCCTATGGAAATTAAGGAGATATGCCCTAGATGCAAATAATAAATGTTGTTTAATATCATATCTCAGTACTTCATAATAGTTTTTATAACTATATCAATCAGAATCATTGATACACGTGTGGTATGTAAACAAACCAAAACCCCTAGTAGCCTCTATTTAAACTAGTTCATTGACAACTGATGATCAAGGTTTTCTGATCATAGAGCTTCTATGCCAATTGATAATGAAATCATATCATTGGTGAATGATATGATGGACATTATCCAATATAAGTATTGCAACACGATCAAGTCACGGAGTTCATTGTTACAATAGTTAGAAACGAATTATCCTAATCATTAGATCGTGAGATCATGTTTAATCACTATCACTCATGACTGCTTAGACTGCATCAACCGTCGCACCGTAGTAGGATGATCATAAAGGTGTATGTTCGGTATTCAATAGGGACATGTTGAGGTGTGTGCATCAAGATCAAGATTTGTTCTCCTACGTGACGGAAAGATACACTGGGCCCAATCAAGTCACAGAGTTCATCATTGCTATAGTTAGAAACGAAGTATCCTAATCATTAGATCGTGAGATCATGTTTAATCACTATCACCTGTGACTGCTTACATTGCATCAACAGTCACACCATAACAGAGTGATCATAAAGGTGTATGTTTGGTATTCAATAGGGACATCTTGAGGCGTGTGCATCAAGATCATGATTTGTTCTCCTACGTGACGGGAAGATACACTGGGCACACTCAGTAAGATTACATCCATAAAATGTTGCGCAACATGTAACTAGGTCATGGCGATGGAATACCACTGAATGAATAAAACAACACTTGTTGGTAACGAGATTGAACAAGGTATAATGATACCGATGGTCAGATCTCAGACAAGTCAGGTATCAAAGTAACAAAGGGAATTGGACTCAACGTTTATGGTTCAAACGACAATATACATCACGGAATGTGGAGGGATCATTATGGGCATCCCGATCCTACTATTGATCATTGATATGTGAGTTAGCATATATGTGATGTTCCCGAACCGTAGGGTAACGCACTTAAGGGCACGGTGACGCTCGGAGATCATTTTGGTTATAATGGAATCATCGAAGTAAGGAAGAGAGAATACCATAACAGTTCCGAGAGAAAACCAGAATCATTCGCGGAGAAACCGAAGTCGTTCGGAGTGAGTCGAAAGATGTTTCGGGTCAAGCGGAATTTAATAATATGTATTTATATATTAATTATTGGAATTAATATTAAGGGGAAACTTCCCTAATTGGCCAATACCCCGGGGAAAGGGCCCAATAGGGCAAGTCACCAAAGGAGCCAAGGGCAGCCGCCGTCGTCGGCCTAGGGCAGCTGCGCGGGTGGGCCCCACCTAGCTCCTCCTTGGGCCGCGCATGCACGGGGCCCACCCGGCCGGTCGGACACCTCTTCCCATGTGCCTCAACCTCTCCCTTTCCTTTAGTCCCACCCCGGGACTTGAGGATATAGGGTGTAACGCCCCGTCCACTAGGCCTCGGGGGTGTCACTCCTGGCAGCTTACTAGGATCTCTAGATTGGCCCTACAAACCAATCTAGTCTTTTCTGTGTACTTTATCCTCACTCGTGCGCACCTGATACCCACTCCCCGGTCGGTCACCCATTCTATAATTGCTCTAGGCCAAGAACACTTAACCTTAGAGTTTTTTTAGATGAGCTTCCATAAAAGAAGTTGCAACTTGTTGGTATGAGTATCCTATCAATTCTATAAGCCATGTGCTTGGATCTCACATACACCGACCCTTAGAAGATCGATGCCCTCATCGATCAAGCACATGCCAGGAACGTCCCCTCTTAGCACACGTATGTGCGTCCAGTGCCGACACATGTGCCATGCTGTATCCACTCTAGGCCACACGTGCCATGCTCCACATGTCCCGCCACTAACCCACACACGCTCGTGTAACCGCGAGGATCGTCCCAGATACCATTTTGTAAAACCCCGTCCACTGGGTCCCGGGGGTGTCACTCCTGGCAACTTACTAGGATCTCTAGACTAGCCCCATAGACCAACACTAGTATTTTCTGTGCACTTTGTCCTCACTCGTGTGCACCCGGTATCCACTTCTCGGTCGGTCACCCATCCTCTAATTGCTCTAGGCCAAGCACGCTTAACCTTAGAGTTCTTTTCAGATGAGCTTCCAAAAAAGAAGTTGCAACTTGTTGGTATGAGTATCCTATCAATCCTATTAAGCCATGTGCTTGGATCTTACATAGGGGTCTCCCCTTTTTCCCTATATAAGGAGGGTCCTAGAGATAGGAAAATAACATACAAAAAATAAGACATTCTCTAAGGCATTTTCCTTAGAGAATCTCTCTCTCCCTCTCTCTGTCTATTCTCTCTTCTCTCTTGCAACTATGGCCCCGAGTCAGGGTTGCGTGCTCAAGGGAGTGTTTCACTGCGGCACGCTGTTGTGCTGTAGAGATTCGGCTAGAAGATCTACTTTCGCACTCTCTGCTGGATCATAGAACCGGAGATTGTCATCATGCACCAGACGTGTGCGAAACCACGGAGGTGCTGCCACTTGTGAAGATAAAAACAAGCTCTAGCTCTTCATGCATATAAACACCAAGAAATAGCAAGAGAGAAAATATCAAGAGATGGGAGATGTGATCCTCTCAAAACGAAGAACCGGTAAAACCTCCAAACTCGAAAACGCAATTGAAGATGCATATGAATTCCGTTTTCGGTGAACATGGACTTGTTGAAGAGCTAGCAAAAAGTTCAAGAACCTGTCACAAAGAAACACCAAGAAGTAACAAAATATGGAGATGTAAAGTATGCAAAGGATTGAGCTCCCTATGACGATGTGATCAAGTTACCCAACTAAAAATCCCTCTTGATAGTGCGGCTATCTATCCTATAACCCGATCTCCCAACAACCACCTTAATATCCATAAAAGTAAAACCTAGCAAGTCCATACATTTTGCTTGTGCATTCCTCTTGATCTTCATGACAATGCTTAAAGCCGGAATGCTTCACTTGATCGTTGTTGCTTCGTGAAGACTCATAGTTTGATATCATATACACCACTATGGGATAACTTCATTAACACAGATCTTCGAATTTCCATTGTCACCAAATGGACGACAAGCTTCAAGTATATGATATTCTTGAGATGCTTATATTGAACTTGCACTTCTTAACCTTGATAATGATCGCCACTTGATGTAATCCTCTCACAAGCACAAGATCCTTATGGTACATTCTTCATGCTTCATGTTTTGACGAACTTGAATTAAATCTTCACTCTTTATTTTGTCAACCATGTTTATTCTCATGCTCCATCTCAATATCTTGAGGTACATACATAACTCTTCATTTTATAGTGTGCTCTAGATCTTAGTCACACACAACTCACTGAGACTATCATGACGCCGACTTAGAGCCAAATCTTGAAGTCTTCTCTTGAGATCAAACTGTCAAATATTTTGAACATCCATTGCTTAACACATAATCTAGAGCAAGGATAACTTGAGTTCCACACAAGAACTCCATCTTCATTTCTTATTCTTGATCATATTATATTTTCTCTTTAAATTAATGATCTGGATGGAAATACTCAAGGTCTATCCTTATCTTCATGGTATCCATACCTGAATCCAACACTTGGAATACAAGCATTACATATGGAATATTCATTCATATAAAACTCAATGGAAATATTAATCCATAGGGATTTTCATTAATTACCAAAAGCACATATTGCAGCAATGTACCCTTACATGGGACCCCTTCGAGAACATGTTGGACGGACACGGGTCTCCATGTTTTCCCGCTACAATGGGGCCACCACGAGTTGCTTCATAATACATCAAACACCATTGGTCGTTCTCATTGTTCAATATCCTACCAGCTTTTCCCTCTCTGTTCCCAGATTTACTCATAGGCAGCAATCCTCTCTTTGGGTTGACCTCTCCATCGACATCCGGTCACGGCGGTTGGGCGACGATGGAGACGTCGAGTCGAAGAGAGGAGAGCATGCCTAAAACTCACTATGGTTTGTTGTTTCCTGCAAGCGAGGGATAGCAATGCCTACCCCTCGCCCTATGAACTGTGATGGCTCTGGAGGCTGACGAGGATGCACACATATATGGTGTTGTTGTCTCCGCTGAGCTCTACTTTGCAGGAGAAAGTCCTAGCTGCTTAATCATGAACGTGCTTCATCTCTAACCTTATTTTCCATATTTGTTGTAGGATCCTCCGTGCGCAGACGTTCTTCCATGGACGCGAATATACGGTCATCATCGACTCCATGAGCTAACACCGTCATCTTCTCGCGGTTAGATTTGTAGAGTTATGGTTAGATCTGTAGAGTTACGCGAATGTGAGCATATGCACTGTCGCCTCGAGGCGACGGTAAAAAAGTTATTTTCCCTTTTTGTAGGTTCTACGCCGCGTCGCGTGCAAAGGTACTTTCGCGGATGCAAGCATTAGCATAGTAGGCTTCATGAGGTAAGATCATGTTCTCACAATTATTTTTTAGGTACCGACGCGTATGCATGGAGTTCCGTGGAAGTGAGCATCGTCGCCTCCGTGAGAAAATGCTAAAGTATTCCAATTTTTAGGGAGAGCGCGGAAGAACGGCCATCGATTTAGAGAGGTAACTCTACGATCTTCTCCATTTCTTAGTTTTCTTCATTCTTTTTTCCCTCTTCTCTCTTTTTGTGTTGCTAGAAATATCGTGTTCATAACTTCTTTGTCTTTTGTATCTGTTTAAAAATACAGCGCAGATTTTTCCGGAGACTAACCAGCACCCACGTGTACCAGCGATAAGAACCCACCATACTTACGACGATATTGTTCGCGTGTATTTGTCTGTCGGCGAATGGCAACACTGGCCCGATATCGTTATCGCAGGCTGACGGTTTGGTGCACATCCCGATCGCTCCCAGCGATAGGAAAAAGGTGGTGCATGCAAGAACGCAGTTGATTTACCGCGGAGAAGAAGGCATATCCATATCATTCATGCCACACGTGGCAGTCAGCCACGCGGTGTCTTTAGTGTAGAGAAAAAAAACATCCTTATGACACGGGAAGGAGTAGTTGCGTAGCTTTAGCACTGACAAAAAGGTAATATCCTTAGGACACAACAAGGAGTAGTTAGGTCCAGTGTTTTTGTATTGTAGTTAGTCTGGTTTGCATGTTGTATCGTGTAATGAATCTCTAATACGATGCCGTTTGTCTCTGCTGATTTGCATGTTGTATCGTGTAATGAATCTCTAATAAGATGTTGTTTGTCTTTACGAATTTGTCTGATGTATCATGTTTTCCTCTATTGTTAGGTTGGTTTGCATAATGTATCGTGTAGTGAATATCTAATAAGATGACATCCGTCTCTGCCGATTTGCTTGATGTATCATGTATCGAATATCTCTAATAAGATAATGTTTGTTCTTATTGCCTTCCATGGTTCTGTCGTGCTGACAAATAAACGACCTTATATTCTCGTAATAGGTCAGTGTTGTTAGGGCATGTACAATGTGATGATATCAGCCTTCTCTTATACTTGCCACGTTGGATTTTTGTTTAGTTGGAGGAGAGAGAAACAAGAAACAGAAGGTTGTCTTCCCTTAGCTAAGGGATGATCTCTTAGAAATAAGAGAAAACATTTTTTCCATTATACCATATGTCTTCCCCTGGCCAACCAATTTTTACTAAAAATAGTTAATTCTCATTAATTGTTAGAGATAGCAACAAGAGATAATGCATTGTACAAGTTATATATTGTGTCTTCTCTAAATGATGTGGAGAGCTAAGAGAAGGCATGTCTTTTCTACCATTGTACATACCCTTACGAATTGTTCGCTAAGTGTTAGACGTGGATTCGGTAGTTGGTGCTGTTACGAATGGTTCCCTAAGTGTCAGACGGTCTTCGTGCTGGTGAGACTATCTATATGTGTTAGAATGACCTGTATCAGATCGATTCACGGTCGAACCTTACCAGAGAGTTTAGCAGCATAGCGTCTTGCATGGTAGATGCTGTAGCGGTTTGTTCGCTAACGAAACTCGTGTAGCATTTTGTATAAACGTTCAGCTTGACAGTTGCCCGGGGGATGTTAAGAGATTAAGAGAAGTCTAGTAGTACTAACTAAAGTCTTATCAGAAAAGGTATTTTCTAGCCTATGTGGCGAGATGGGACTTGACGATGCATTTGCCCCATCTAGAGGGAAGTGTTATAAGGAGTATTTGAGTGTTAATAGAAAATTACTTGGAGGATGAAAATGTAAAATTACATGTAAATATCAAAGGGGACGGAGAGAAGAGTATAAGCTGCAATTCCTCTCTTGTATTTCTGAGTTCTCACATCCTGTACAATAAACACCCAAGAAATGAAACTTGATGTTCTTGAGTGATTCCTGGACCTTCTTCCCCATCTAATCGCGGATCTCAACACATGTACAAGCAGAATGATCGACCGATTGCCGATTGGTAAATAAAAAAGATCACGGGGATCGCTCCGTGAAAAGAGGATTCAGAGAAAAAAAAAATCTAGTCTACTGGATCGGTGCAGTGGGCATATGCACGAAGCAGAAGAAGCAGCTTCCATGGCGCCCCAGTTGCCTCTCGCGTGTATATCTATCTTAGCTAGCACCGCATCGACTCCCTGATGGCCATGGACGCTACGGCCTTGGCCCATGCGACTAGCTCGCGCTTCATCCTCCCCTCGTCGTTCCACATCAGCGGCACGTCCATCGCCATGGCGCTCCCCTGCATCAGCATGTCCCCTCCATCGGTGGACGAAACACCCAGCCTCGGCCTCGCCGCCTCGTCGTAGTCGGCGGGAACGCAGGCGGCCGCCGCCGGCTGAGACGTCCTGCAATCTAAAGCCATGTGATCGATGACTGGTTTGGAATTCGAAATCCTTGGAGCAGAGGAGCTTGATTTATTTGTTCGATCAGGGTGGCTCGACTGGTTTGTGCAGCTGGGAGCCGAGGACACTCGCTCAATATATACCGGCCGGCCAGTGGCGCGTGCGCGGCCTGCCGGCATGCGTTGCACGAGTAGCATATGGATAATCAGTAATCTCGTAGTACGTGTACGCGGCAGCGTGTGACGAGACGACAACGTTGACAGTGCACTGTGCCCTGCCCAGGTGGCTTGGAATCACACGCTGGAATTAAGAAGTTTGTTGGTTGGAGGAGATGGGATAATGATATGCTCACCAGGTGCTAGGTAGGATCGTGTTCTTGACTGTTCGGGCGGCTGGAGTGGTTGGAAACATCGGCCACGCGTGTTTTAATTAAGCTTCATTAGCACGTGTCAGTGCTTGACATGCTACTACTACTATGGTCTGATCGATCATTGTCATCATCGAATTACGCGTCCTGATCGATGGGGCAACTGTGTGTGAACTGAAGCCGTTGGCTCTCGCAGAGATGTATATCGGTCGATGTTGATAATTTTGTCGTTGAATTGGGGGTGATCGTTAAAGAAAACTGAAAAAAAAAAAAGATTATCCCCAACTCAACGTCAAAATGATCCAGGGTGTCTCTGTTTTCCCACTCGTCCACAGTTAGATACACTGCGAATGAACTGAAACACTTCGGACTCCCGCCCCTGACCTAGATCTGCAAATCGAGACCACACTACCACGTCAAATTTTAATTGCTAACTATAAAATGGGGACTCATTCGAATCTGATTTTGAACTCTCAGCTACAAATTCGAAGCTCCAAGCCGACTCCATGATTTCAAATACAATGACCGATATCGTTTTGCAATAAAGTCTGTGTGCCTCAATTGATGTAGTCATCCTTTTCGAAAAAAAAGGAAGTCGCAGAATTGAATTGAATAACGGACACACATGACCCAGATGTCCCGCCTTAGTGCAACTCCATCAGGCCGATCCAGACGACCACAAGATGTCCAAACGTGTCTGAACGGACACGGGATGCGGCCTAGCGGCGTGATCCGTCCCGGCTCGGTCCGCAAAGATCCATTTTGAGTCCAAATTTGGGACGGCTTTCTGTCGGACCCAGTGCGCATCCGGACGCGTCGCTCTCTTGCCTTTCTCTAGCCCGCCACCCTAACTACCGCCAAGGCCAAGAAGGACACCAAGCCGAAGGCCCTTCTCAAGCCGAAGTCCTGACGGATATAGAACAGACGTAGGAGTGCACGAAGCCGCCACCCGGAGAGGCGCGGACAAGGCATGGGTGACGGAAGCAAAAGCCCCCATCGAAGAAGCGAAACAGGCAGAGGTCGTCGCCGTCCTTTAGGACAAGACAAGCGCTAGAGTTGCCGACAAAGGGCTCGCCTCCCATGCCCTTCTTCTCATAAAATAAAAGGCTCTCAACGAAGCCTTGGCCCTGGTTGGCACCGATGTCGTGGCCGACGCATCATCTACAACTCGGTTTCCTCGGCCACTATGTGGTGGCCTCTCCATCCACGGTCGCTGCTACGTCTGCAGAGGGGTTCTGCACTCCCCTTGCCATGTCCAAGCGTACTACCGGCTAGGCGGCGCCTATTCAACATCGCCTGAGATAAAATTGATGCTAGAGGAGCCTAGCATCGACCTCAACCGCACCCGACCTCGATGAACTGACGCAGGACCATGGAAAGGGCCTACACAGGATCCACACAGAAAACATGTGCACACCTTGTGTTTTGTTCGGCGATTTTCCTCGCCGTGTATCCATAAGAGAGGAGGATGACGAGGCCTTGTTACACCAAATCATCACAGAGGCCACAACCTTGGACGACGACCCCAGCGACGACGTACACAAAGTGTTGTCAACATCAACAATGAGCCATTGTTTGGTACGATGCCGAGTCAATGGATGGCGATGGAGGGGCCACGATGGATGCCGATGATGCTGATGTCGATGGTGGCGAAAAAGCCAAGCCAACTGATGGGGCAACATAAAAGAAGAACATTATAAGGACAGGCGGCTACACCATGAAGGAGTAGAATATTGTTTGTGAGGAGTGGATGATAAGTGGATAAGATCTAGTTTGCAGTGCCGAGCAAAAATGATCGACATATTGGCGAAGAATTTTCAAGTACTTCCACGAGCGCAAGAAGTTCAAGCCCTACCGCATACATAGTGACTAAAATGACATCTTTCTTCAAAAGAGATGGAGTTTCATAAATGCGGAGTGCAACAAATTTTACGGTGCATATGAGCATGTGGAGGCTCGGTCCATTAGCGACTTTGGCTTTGCATACATGGTAATATCTTGTCCATTTTAGTTCACATACATTGCATATGTACCATATTTTATGGATTCTCATAATTTCGTAGGTGACCAAAGCTATGGAGTACTTCAAAGAGAGGTACGATTACAAGCCATTCACGTTAATCCATTGTTGGATGATGATCAAAAAAATTCCAAAATTGAGAAACGAGCTTCGTGCTTTAACAAAAGAGTGTTGATGGCTCGAAAAAGCGTGGGAGTGAGTCATCAGTCATCAAGCTTGATGAGGATGGACCAAGCATGGGTATACCAAGCAATGCCCGTATCGTTCGGCCAAGGGGCCACAAGATGACCAAGCAAGATCTTAGCGGCCAATCCACATCACTTGTATTGCAAGAGACATTGAAAGGGTTGATTGTGAAGAAGGAGTAGGAAAATGCCAAGAAGGAGAAGAGGCGCCGCAAGAAGAAAGAGAGCACCATTGGATACTTCAATCTCACAAGAAGAGCTCTTCAGGTTGAAGAACAATGTTTGGTTAAGATCCATTGAGGTCAAGGCTAAGCTCGTGGCCAAGGAGACGAAGCTCATGATAATGAATTTGAGCATCTTGGACCCGTATGAAGCAGAACTACGTCCGCCACCGCCAAGCGTGATCTCATTGATTTCTTTTATGCATTTCGTATGAAACTTGTATTATTTTCCACTAAGATTTCGTACTATATGGCATGCGAACTTCATGATTTGCCAAAAGCTAGTACTCCCTCCATCTCAAGACTTAAGGCCTATATTTTTTTTTTGAAAAGTCGAGCTACGAAAAGTTTGACTAAACTTTTTGAAAAGTTAAGATACTACTCCTTGTGCCTTTTTTATTCATATGTTGTCAATTGGATATTAAATTTTCTTATCACCACTAGCACCTCTCTCTTTATTAATTGTTATGTCAAATCATCATTTTATTAAAGTGGCATGCATGATATACCTTATGATACTATTAGGCTGGACTGAACTCAGCGGCTCACGTGAGTAACTAAAACGGGGCTGAAAATGGTACGCTAGCATCTATTATCCTTCATCCTTCGAAAAAAAACATGTACAAGCCGAAACGATCCACCGAATTTGATCTTAAAAGAGACCACGGGGGTAGCTCCGTGCAAAAAAAAAAAAAAGGATTCAGAGAACAAAAAGAAATCTAGTCTACTGGCTCGGTGCAGCAGGCATACGTATGCACTCAAAGCAGAACAAGCAGCTTCCATGGACCAATTTCCGCTCGCCTGCATATATCTTAGCACCGCATCGACTCCCTGATAGCCATGGACGCCACGGCCTTGGCCCATGCGACCAGCTCCCGCTTCATCCTCCCGTCGTCGTTCCACGGCAGCGGAACGTCCATCGCCATGGCGCTCCTCCCCTGCATCATCAGCATGTCCCCTCCCTCGGTAGACGAACCACCGGCGCCGTCCCCTGACCACGGCATCGCCGCCTCGATGGCGGGAACGCGGCCGGTCGCCGGCCGCGGCAAGGCCCTGCAATCCAGAGCCATATGTTTGATGATCGGTTCGGCCTTCCAAATCTCTGGACTTTGGAGCTTGGAGCAGAGGAGCTCTGTTGTTGGATCACAGGATCAGTGTTGGGCTGTTGGCTCGATCGGTTAGTGCAGTTGCGGAGTTGAGGAGAGGACACACGCTGCAAGCTCTATATATACCGGCGAGTGGCGCGCGCGGGCCGCGGGCAAAGCGATCGAGCTCGGACGTGTACGCGGCAGTGTGCGTCGGCACGACGTTGACATTGTACTGGCCTGCACAGGTGGCTGCGAGACCGAGACACACGCCGAAATTAAGCGGTTCATTGGGTGGAATGGTTGGGAACGGGATTATGATATGTTCCTCAGGTGCTAGGTACGATCGTGCTCTTGACTGGTCGGGCGGCCGGGGTTATTACTTATATCGGTGTGTGTTTTCCCTTTAATTAACGTTCATTGGCACGTGTCAGTGCCGTGACTAGTACTATATGGTATGATCGAAACTTTGTCATCATCGAACTACGCGTCTGGGTCGATAGGAGCAAGCTGCAAGCGTGTGTGTGAACTGAGTTCGTTGGCTCGGTTAGATATCAATCGATGCTTATCGTTCATTTGGGGAAAGCTTCAGGAGTTCAGCACCGCACTCTTTTATCAAAGAAGAAAAAGGACCGAGCTCGAATGTGCAAAAAAAAAGTTTTACTCTCTTTGTTCCTATATGTATGACATGTTTTTTTCTTTTGGAGAAGGGAGCACCATAGTCTATGTACACAGTTTTTTTTATTAAAAGTCTAACCGTCCAGAGTTATTACAACATCAAGGATCGCCGCTCCTCCTGGCGGTGGTGGACCCTAGGATCCGATGCAGGCGGTCGGTAGCTCAGGGCCTACAGGACAACACTTGGGTTCAGGATCTTGTTGTCGGCATGTCTGTCCCTGCCATGGTCCAATTCCTGTCACTTTGGCATGAGATCCAGACCATGCCCTCTTGGTGGACTCTCCTGACATCTTTGAGTGGAACTGGACCCCGTCGCGTACCTTCTCTGCTAAATTAGCCTACCTGGCTTTCTTCGAAGGGCGCGCTAGCTGGCCCCTACACAAAGCCATCTGGATCTGCAAGGTTCCACTCAAATTCAAACTCTTTGCATGGAAGGCGGCGTGGAATCGGTGTTGGACGGGGGACAGGAGGAGGCGGCACGGCCTCTCTAACGTGGATGCTTGCCCCCTTTGCTTGCAGGAGTCGGGGACGATTGAGCAGCTTCTTCTTCAATGCTCGTTCTCTCGGGAAATTTGGTTCGAGGTCATGTCGGGAGTGGGGCGTCCTGATCTCGCACCAAGGCCTGACTCGGACTTAGTGGACTGGTGGCTACATGCTACCCAAAGCTGGCCGCTCAAGAAGAAGGCCAAAGTGAGGTCGCTTATCCTTCTGGTCCTCCGTTTGATTTGGTTGGAGATAAACACTAGAGTCTTCAAGGACAAAGCGCGGTCAGCGGCCCTGCTGCTCGACGGCATTGTCGTGCAGGCGGAGAGGTGGAAACTTGTGGGTTTTTTGTGAGTAGTAGTAGTTGTGTTGTTGTTTTGCCTCCAGGCACCCCTTGTTGTGGACTATGTTTTTTTGTGACCCTTCCATCTAAATAAAAAAGGCGTGCATTCTCGCGCGTTCCTGAAAAAAAAACATCAAGGATCACTAGAATTTGACACATATATCAATCAACAAAAGATAACAAGCATATCACAACTCAGCATCATGTAGTCGACTAATATGTGAAAGAACATGGTATCTCATGTGTCGTTTTGGTAATTTAATTAATGACAATCATCATTAACTAATGTTTGCATTGAGTTTTATATACAGGAATTGTTCATAGATAATGCTTAAAGACCATGTGCTGGATTCATGGATGGATGTCATGAAGATAAAGATGTACGTTGAGTATCGGCATCAAGATCATTGATTTGAAAAGATTAATTCAATATGATCAATAAGAATTTAAAGAAGATGGAGTTCTTGTGTGGAACTCAAAGAAATCCATGCTATAACTGATGTGTTACGCGATGTAGCAAGATGTTGAGAGTTTGTTTACAAGATATGAATTCAAGTCATGACTATATGTCGAGGTCATGTTGTACTCACGAATTGAGCCACATTTGACCAAGACTTAGCGCATGCAATCAAATAGAGAATTCTTTATGCAACTCAAGAGATTATTATAAAGAATTAGAAAATACAAGGTTGATCAGACAAAGAGAGAAGTTTGAATTCAAGTTGGTCAACACACAAAGCATAAAGAATGTTCCATGTGAAATCAAGTGGTATCTTGGTATGGTAAGTATGTATGAATATGCTTTGTGAGCTATCCCATGATCTATGTGCTTTGTATATATACGTGGGTTAGGTATTTTTTCATGGGCATGCATGAAAAGTACATTTATTATGAAGCCCATGATAGGATGTCATCAAGTGTTTATGGTCATCAAGTCTGAGAAATGCAAGTTCAAGATAAGCATATCGAGAAGATTATATGATTGAAGCTTGCCGTTCAATGATGAAATGGACATGTGAAGATATGATTTAATGATACTATCCCATAGTGGTTTATGGGGGAGAAAAATTATGCGTCTTCACCAAAAAACAATGATCAAGTGAAGCACCTTGGCTTGAGAAAAGCATAGTCATAAAGATCAAGTGGGATGTGCAAGGAAAAGGTATGACCGTGTTAGGTTTTCATTTTACCGGCCTCAAGGCGTTTTTTGAGATACCGGTTTATAGAATAGATAGCCACACTACTAAGATGGGCTTTCGGTTAAGTAACTTGATCACATCGTCATAGGGAGCTCAATCATTTGCATACTTTGCATATCACTATTTTGTTGTTTCTTGGTGTTTCTATGTGTGAGGTTCTTGATCTTGTTGCTATATTTTTAACAAGTCCAAGCTCATCAAAAACGAAATTCCTATGCATCATCTATTGTGTTTTTGAGTTTGGACGTTTCACTAGATCTTTGTTTTCAGAGGTTCACACCTCTCCTATCTTGGTATTTTTTTCTCTTGATATGTCTTGATGTTTATATGCATGAAGAGTTAGAGCTTGTTGTTATCTTCAAAACAAGATCCGGTTCATCTAAATTGGAATCCGGACGCAAAACTAATTGTGTTTTTTCTATGAGTATTTTTTATGGCATGTGACAGTTGGAACTCATCTAGAATTGCGAGTTAGTTGCAACTAGTTCGGAAATTCCAAATCAATTCCGAGTTGAGTCTGAGAGATACTCAAGTGGGGTTTTAATTAACTCGGAATTAGTTTGGAATTATTTCAGAATTGATATGAGATAGTGGGAATATGACCCGGAATTCGGAATTGAATCTGGATGCTCACGAAATCTGCTCCAACGGTTATCCCGATGAAGGGGTATAAAAAGGGGTATTCTTCCCCAAAGTTCTAGGGTTTTTAAGCACACTTATTTAACCACATAGTTTACCCTTTTGAGTTTACTTGTTCTTCCATCTATCCTATGATTCTTGCATCTTTTTTAGGGCTTTAAAAGAGCAGATCTAGATCTACAATTCCCACCAATTGTTTCTCCTCTAAGTGAGGGGAATTAGTTAGATATAGATATTAGATTCATTGGTTTATTTCCACCATTGTTCTTTCTCTCTAATTACTTCCTAAAACTTGTTGTTTTGGTAGGATTTGGGAGTAAAGGATTTGAACAGCTTAGGTGTTTTTTGCTTTGCATTATTACATAAGTGTTGAGCTCTCCATTACGATTTTTAGTGAGATACCATGAACTTATTACTCTTGGAGGGTGACCTCCTAGTTGACTTGGCTGTTGGTGCCACGGTGACCTCTTCGTGGAATATTGCGGGGAGGCCTGAGCTCTCCTTCGTGAAGCTTGTGAAGTGGTTGTGGATGTTGCCATCTCCGGAGTGGAGAAAAAACTAGACATAATAAAAGGAGCCCTTATCTACGTGAGGGGGCTTATAAAAGAAGGTGAGCCTTAGTGGCGTCCGACGGTCCTTCATGGTAACCTGCACCTATCCAACGGTTTGATTAGCTTACTTACGAGTAAGCGAACATCAAGATACATCTTCATCTTCACGTGTCTTGGTTATTTCTATACTTGAGTTTATTTCCATGTGATAGCCATCAAGTTTGAAGTATTTATATCTTGTTTATCACTTGTGAAATTTATCTTGTGCAATCTTGCTTAGTTCTAGTTGTTGTTGGTGCACTTAGTTGAGCCTAGCTTATTTAGGTTCTATGCTTGAAAAATAAACTCGTTAGTTTAATTCTACATTCTTTCAAGATAAAAAACATAATAGTTTTTAAAACACATATCCACCCCCTCTAGGTGACACCTCGATATTTTTCAATATGTTGCCAGCCAAACCGGCTGAAGATATCCTGAGCGGTTGCATCCGGAAGCCATAGTATCCCGCTGCTCCGGTGGCAAGACGAGTACCTATGGTTGTATCTAATGTGCCACATATGAATAACCTAGAAAAATTAAAACTTCTTTTCTTGTTAAAAGTTATATTATTTCTACATAGCTACACAGACCAACATAATGTTGAAACAACAATGAGAATTCTGGCCTTATTGTATTTGTCGACTCCATTTTAAAAAATTCAAACACATTTGTGATATTAGTTGGTTGAGGTAGATCATAAGTAATATTAACTTTCAGCCAAAAAAGACTAGCGAAAGGATGTAAGAGAAAAAGATGCTTAATCGTCTCTTGCGCACCATGAAATAAAAAAATGTATGACATTGTATGTTTCTTCATAGCAATGTTTTGATCTACAATGTTATACAATAATTAGATGGTTTTATATGTTAAAAACCGCAAGCATGAGTAAGTACTCCCTCTGTTCTAAAATATATGATATTTTAGCTTTTTTTTTTGAGAAACACGTATCGAGACATCTTTTCGCACACTCGTACCTCCCATAAGTGATGCTCCCACAGCTCGCTAGCGAACAAGTCCGGCATCTTGAGCCACTGCTAGAACCCTGCCAGGAGGAAGATAAGGAACTCGAAGCCGGCGAGCTCAGCAGTGGGATCTTTCTCTGACCAGGAGGGAGAAGCGATCGGGTCGTGGCGCCTTGGGGAGTTGCGGGCGCAGCGCTCTCCACGGCCCCGACCACCTCCGTGCCTGGGAGAAGGCAAGTCTCGCTCCTGAGACCCATCGTGTCTTCGGTCCCGTCCGCGACCTTGACGGACGTGACAGGCGGGTCACCGGCGGGAAGTGGCGCCAGATCTGCATCGGTTTGAGCCGATCCACGATGAGACCATTGACCGTGGCGATGCCTACATCCTAGGGCGCCCGGGGACACAGGAGCTACCTCGCCCCCGGCAGGTGGAGGCTGTCGCCAAAGCGGCGGAGGCTATCAGTGCTCTCAGACGACATCTCCAGCAAGCTCAAGCAGGCGAGAGTGTGGGGGATATGCTGTGGAAAGTATGCCTAAGACCATCACCCCTCGCCCCTTTTATACCCGTGGAGGGGGCTGGCGGCTCACCACCCCGATGGCGTGGGGGGAAGCCAGTGTCGCCTATCCTCCGTAGTTATGACTCTTTTTTGCACGAATCGAAGCAACATCCGTCAATGCGGCCAAACTATGAAAGTTGATATGGGACATGACGCGGTACATAGTTTCCGCGGCTACTCGATTGCATCCGCGTGCGCACGCTGGCACGAAGTAGCCCGCAATGTGTTAAGTAGTCACGTCGCATGCGGATATTAACAAGTTGGGCCCACGCGCCATTGAAGGAGCATCGCCGGGCCTCGCCTAGGGGCTTCTGTCAACGCAATAGGAAAGGGGACTCTCGCATTGTGCCTTAACGCGTGGGAAGGATCCTCTCACCTAGCAAGGTCATCTCAATGAAGAAGAGCACGGACCTAGGAACGGGCTCATAAAGAAGATAAGCGACGTTGGTAGGTAGTCTACTCGTTTCCCCGCAATGTCGTTACAAGACAGATTCCTCTCGGGCCACCGCCGAACCAAACTAGGGGTACGAGACATCCTCGATGTCTATGTTGCGACACACGACACTAAATATCATTGATTCGAGCAATGTGGTTTGAGTAATTTGCACACCTACTCGTGTCTCAACATAAGTCATTATTTATATGTAGGCATGGACATAGGGGGAGGAGCGTAGTTCAATTCATGGACCAATACTCTCCCCGTTATGCGCAGATCAATGAATTCATTCTCTATGGTCTCTCAAGGAGATAAATGAGCTTCAATGATGAGTTTTTTAATGAACCCAAGATATATCTTCAGGCCTTCAAGCCAAGTATACTCATATAAGGTGGCCTCGGCCACCGGCCCTCCCCTTTCCCGATGACGACGTGCAACAAAGTGTTGTCGACATCAACATCGAGCCATTGTTTGGACAGGATGTCGAGCCAATGGATGGCGATGGAGGGTTCATGATGGATTTCGACGATGTCGATGCCGATGGTGGTGATGAAGCCGAGCCAATTGATGGCACAACCCAAAATAAGAAGATTGTATGGATAAACGACTACACCATGAAGGAGGAGAAGATCCTTTGTGAGGAGTGGATGGCAATTGGACAAGATCCAATTGGCGGTGCCGAGTAAAAATGATCAACATATATATTGGCGGAGAATTGTCAAGTACTTCCATGAGCACAAAAAGTTGAAGCCTTACCGCATTCATGGTGATTGAAATGACATCTCTTTTCAAAAGAGGCGGGGTTTCATAAATGTGGAGTGCAACAATTTTTGCGGTGCATATGAGGAAGTGGAGGCTCAGCCCATGAGCGGTATCGGTGTTTGAAACATGCTAATATATTGTCCATTTTGGTTCACATGCATTGCCTACGTACCATGTTTTATGGATTCTCATAATTTTGTAGGTGACCCAAGCTATGGAGTACTTCATAGAGAGGTACGACAACAAGCCATTCATGTTAACCCATTGCTCGGTGATGATCAAAAAAATTACAAAGTGGGAAACGAGCTTCGCCCTTTACCAAAAGAGTGTTCACGGATCAAAGAAGCGTGGGAGTGAGTCATCGGTCATCGATTTTGACGAGGATGTACCAAGCACGAGTAGCCCAAGCAATGGCCATGCCGTTCGGCCAAGGGGCCACAAGACCACCAAACAAGATCTCAGTCGCCAAGCCACATCACTTGCATTGCAAGAGACATTGAGAGTGTTGATTGTGGAGAAAGAGGAGACAAATTCCAAGAGGGAGGAGAGGCATCACAAGGAGAAAGAGGCCACCATTGAGTGCTTTGTTGACCTCACAAAGAGAGCTCTTGAGGTTGAAGAACAATGCTCGGTCAAGAGCCATTGAGGTCGAGCCCAAGCTCATGGCTGAGGAGATGAAGCTCATGATGATGGACTTGAGCACTTTGGACCCGTTCAATGGGCTTGGTTTGAGAAGAAGTAAAACAACATCCGCGACCGCCAAGTGTGAGGCGGGCGTTCGGGTAAACCGAACCGATCGGTACGGTTCTTCGGTTGATCAACAAATTCGGATCCTCAAAAGTAACTACCGATTGGTTCCCAAAAAATCTAGAAACCAAGGATTTGGTAGACCGAGAATTCGGTTCGGTTCTCGGTCCCCATTGAACAAGACCGATGCACAGATCAAGAAGGAATCATGAGATCAAGATGTCGCCGTCAACCCGGAGACGAACGCGTTGCCGTCCCGTGAGCGTCAAAGGAGAGAGAGCCAGAAGAGAGAGGGACGGAGGGGAGAGGGATCTCCGGCCGCCGTTCCTAGCGAGGCAGCGTAGCAGCGCAAGATGGCGGGCAGGCGAGCTGGTGGCTAGGTCTATGGCGATTGGAGGCGGCCGAGAGAGGAACGATTGGGGTTGGGGAAAGGCGCAAGTGCGGATTAGGTTCGTTTAGTTTCACGTGGAAGATGGGCTTTTTAGGCTAGGTTGAGATGTGTAGTTGTCTTTTTCCAATTATTTGTCGGTTTCTTAGGTTAATTCGAGTAACAGAGAGTGAACACCGAAATGACCCTACAAAATTCGATTATTCAGAGTGGATGACCGAATCAGGTACCGAATTTATCGGTTTTGGTCTAATCGGGTCCGGTACAGGTTATTTCGGACCGGGTGTTCGGTTCTCGGTTAATATGCCCATCCCTAGCCGCTGGTACCACCCACCGGAACCTGGAACAGGCGGGACAGTGGCTATTTTCCTGTCGACGACAGATCATATGGTCCAATTCGAACATGTTCCCTGTTGGAAACAGACCGGCCTAGTGGAGATGCCCTTAGAACCAATTTACTCGCTTCCGAGAAGCGACGTGTGACGCCCCTTCTATTTCTTTTATTTGATGCTTGGATCAACCATGTTGCGGTTGGGATGCTCAACGCTTCTCACGGAACTTGGAGGTGCTAGTGTTTGAAAAGAAAAGGCTCAGTCCCGTGGTCTTGTTATCCGCGTTGATCATCATCATCATCACAGAAAAGGCTCAGCATTTCTTTTTGGAAGCTTCTCTGCAGCTGAACTCAGCGGCTCATATGAGCGCAATAAAAAGGGGCGGAAAATCCTACGGTAGCATCCATTATCCTTCATCCTTCGGAAAAAACATATACTCCCTCCGTTTTAAAATATAAGATGTTTTAGCTTTGTGTTTAGAGTGTATCTAGACCATTTCTAGTGTCTAGGTTTATTTAGATTTAGAGTAAACTTATACACTAAAATGTTCTAAATACACTCTCTTCGTAAAGCTAGAACATCTTATATTTTAAATATAACGGAGGAAGTACAAGCCGAACGACACACCGAATTTGATGTTAAAAGAGACCACGGGGTCGCTCCGTGAAAAAAAAAAGGATTCAGAGAACAAAAAGAAATCTAGTCTACTGGCTCGGTGCAGCAGGCATCTGCACTCAAAGCAGAACAAGCATCTTCCATGGACCAATTGCCGCTCGCCTGCATACATCTTAGCACTCTGGCGTGTGCATCTTAGCACCGCATGGATTCTTTGATGGCCATGGACGCCACGGCCTTGGCCCATGCGACCAGCTCCCGCTTCATCCTCCCGTCGTCGTTCCACGGCAGCGGAACTTCCATCGCCATGGCGCTCCCCTGCATCATCAGCATGTCCCCTCCCTCGGTAGACGAACCACCAGCGCCGTCCCCTGACCACCGCATCGCCGCCTCGATGGCGGGAACGCGGCCGGTCGCCGGCCGCGGCAAGGCCCGGCAATCCAGAGCCATATGATTGATGATCGGTTCGGACTTTGAAAAATCCAGAGCTTGGAGCAGAGGAGCTCTGTTGTTGGATCAGTGTTGGCTCGATCGGTTAATTAGTGTAGCTGCGGAGTTGAGGAGAGGACGCACGCTGCACGCTCTATATATACCGGCGAGTGGCGCGTGCAAAGCGATCACGAGTTGTAGCGATCGAGCTCGGACGTGTACGCGGCAGTGTGCGTCGGCACGACGTTGACATTGTACTGGCCTGCACAGGTGGCTGCGAGACCGAGACACACGCCGAAATTAAGCGGTTCGTTGGGTGGAATGGTTCATGGTTGGGAACGGGATTATGATATGGTCGTCAGGTGCTAGGTACGATCGTGCTCTTGACTGGTCGGGCGGCCGGGGTTATTATATATCGGTGTGTGTTTTCCCTTTAATTAACGTTCATTTGCACGTGTCAGTGCCGTGACTAGCAGTATATGGTTTGATCGACACTTGTCATCATCGAACTCCGCGTCTCGATCGATGGGAGCAAGCTGCAAGCGTGGGTGTGAACTGAGTTCGTTGGTTTTTTTCTTTAAGTAACCATATATTTTATTAGACAATCCAGAGATTACATATATGGTCAACATCTAAGACAAACATTCCTGTCAAGCAATTTTGCACAAAGAACTCTACAAGTAAAATTACAATTCTACTCTTGGAGAAACTCATGCCTCGCCGAACCGTCGTCCATCGTCCTCCACTGCCACCATGGTAGCGCCGGAAAAAGAGGAGATCAACCGCCATACCAAGATCTGGGAGAGCACCATCGCATACAAGGATGCTTTTCGAGCCGATGAACCGAGTCGTCGCAAGCGACGAGCCCGAGACTTTGTGGCACGTCGGTCGGGGATCTTTCCCGTGATCACCAGATCCCGACACCGTCATCTTCATCCAACGTAGTCGAAGAAGAGAAATGCCGCCGCCTGCCGTCTTCCACACGCACAACTGCAAGACGTCAAACATAACTGTAGCAGCCGACGTGACCGCCACCCGCGAGAGTGTCGAACGTCGACCACCTGACACGAATCTCACCGGATCCAAAGATCGGCGAGATGACTGGGCCACCTGCCCCCCGATGCCACCGGTAGGAGTGACGTCGAGATGGAGGAAAAGCAGGAGCAAATTATTCCGACGCGGCGCCGTCTCCTCCATAGAATCAGCGCCCCAAGGAAAATCTAGGCCAACCCTAACTACAGCTGGAGCCGAGGCACCGGGTCCCCACCTCTTCCGTGGCCGAAGCGGCCAACGGAGGAGGCAGGGACAGGCAGCGGCGGTGAGGTTGGGGGCAGAAGGAGATTGCCCCTGAGATCCTATTTCTCAGGAGCGACCAGGCGTCCTCGATCCAGCTTTTGTGTGCCCTGAAATGAGTTCGTTGGTTTGGTTAGGTATGAATCGATGCTTATCGTTCATTTGGAGAAAGCTTCAGGAGTCGAGACCGCACTTTTTTATCAAAGAAGAAAAAGGACAGAACTCGTATGTACTCCCTCCGTCTCAAAATAGATATTTGTACATTTGTCAAATTTTGGATAAATTATATACTAAATAGTGTCTATATTTATGTAATTTGGACAAATCTGCGACATCTATTTTGAGACGGAGGGAGTACAGAAAAAAGTTCTATTCTCTCAAGTTCAAAATGTACGACATCTGTTTTTTTTAAGGAAGGATCGCTGAAATTTATACATATATCAACCAACGAAAGATAACAATTGTAACATCCCAATTTTAGAAATCCTGATTAGTTGTCCAGAATGCAAAAATCAGGGAACAAAAAAAATTCTTGTTCAGTGATGCAGTGTTTGCTTGTGTTTGTCTGTGCTTATGCATCTGACTGTGTATGAGATGATATACTCCTTATCTCACCATCAGTTGACAAAAGCTATTTAACAAAATAATCTTGGCTTATTTTACATATTCTCAAATGTTCTGGCATTCAAAACCTAAGCCAAGATGTATTTGCAAACCAACTATTTCAATAGCCTCTATTGACAAAACCATGGAGATCTATATATAATATAATCTCTTTATGTTTCCAAAATAGAACTTCAACTACTCTTACCTCTAGGTTTTTCAAAACCTTTTTATAAAGCTTTTGAACTCTTGGTAGAGATATCAAGGACTCTTACCTTATTCAAATTCCAACCATTCAAAATACCCATCCTTACCTCAAGCTTAGCTTGATGGTAACCCTAGTAGTAGTTGATTTTCTTGTAAGATGAGTTGCCTTGATCTGTTAAGTTGAATTGCCTTGATCTAATGTCTAACTTGTTTGATTAGGATCTAAAGTGAGCTACTCTAGGAGCTCATCCTCTAGGATCAAGATACTTTAAGATCACCAAACCCTAAGAAAGAGTACAAGATGGATCTGAATCTCTAGCCACTAGGTGACCATCTAAAACTCTTAACCAGATCAATTCTGAAGTGATCCATTCTAGAAGTTTCCAAGTCAATGAAGACCAATATCAAGCATGGATATATCCTACTCCATCTACACATCAATATCATCCACTTAATGATGATTTGATACCTTGCAACCCATCAAAAATCTCCCCACTCATATTCTAGTCAAAAACCCTAAATCTGCTAAAATTGACCAAGTCTGGAAACTGTTTCAATATCACTTCTTTGAATGCCTCTTTCTCAATCCTTGTGCATTTTTGGTAATGCACTTGAACCATCTTGTAGACCACCTTAAGGACTACCAAGGCCCACTCATGACCTTGGCTATATCACCTTTTAACCCACTTGTTCTTGATGGTTTTGCATGCAAGATAATAATATTTAGTGCAAATATTATCAACTAGCCTACTTGGTCAGAAGCTCACACCTTCATCTTACCTCCTTTGGACCAACTCTTTACATGGTTGTGTTCTACTCATAAAGATATATCAATACATACTTCACTTGTTCCAAATGGACCTTTGTGCTCCAAAAACCCACAAGGTTTTGAAGGCTATTTGATAATTTGCTTTGGCACCCTTATTTTATTCGAAGCTTGAAATCAATTCCTGGAGCACTCAAGCATGATCAAGCTCAACCCCTTGTACCATGGTGATCTACTAAACTTAGTCTATACATCCATATGCCCCATGACCCAAGGGGAGCTTTGAGCTCCAAGATATAACCAAGTTTTGGTGGTATATAAATATCATTGCCCAAAATCCTTTATATCTTGTTTTCTTCCAAAATCAAGTTGTATTTCCAAAACCCAAGGTTTCCAAGGATGGATACTTCAAGACATCCTCCACCTTGGATATAAACATTTGCCAAATAATTCCCATAATTATTTGGAACCTAAAACTATTTAAATTTCGTTCCTTGCAAATTTCTCAAAATCTTTCCTATAAAGGGAAGTTTGTTTTTCTCCAAGCTACATTGCCAAATCAAGGCACACTTGATGCATATATATCATATCCTACCTCCTCGTCTCAAAAATAAATATATTTGTGATTCTTTATTTTTTTGCCCTTTTTTTAAATGGCAGAAACAAGAAATAAATCCTTAAAAATACTTTTCCTTCTAAATAAATTCCAAGAAAATTCCCCAATGTGTGATATGGTATTTGGAACCATCTCACATAAAAACCAACCTTGTTCACTATAAAAATATCAAATGAGCTTCTATAAACCACTTCTGCACTTTTTGAATAAATGGATTTAATGGACTCTAAAACCTTTGAAAAATCTGAAATAGTTCCTAAAAAGGTTTCATGACCTCCTCTATCTACTAGTACCCTTGAATCACCTTTTCAAGATCAATTTGGAGAACTTTCCTCCAAATATCTACTATGGCCTAAATTTGAAAATGATCATCATCATATACTAACCCACATCTAAATCCCTTCAAATTTGCCACACACTTCTCTCTAGAACCCAACACACTCTCCTGGTTGTCACCACTATAGCATCTTCCCTCACTCTTGTCCTCTAGTGTTTGGAGGAAGTAGAGAAGGCACATAGGACCATATCTCAAGGAAATCTTGCTCCGTCTCTTTACTCCACCTTGCAGCAGCTCCCTGCTCTCTCTCTCTTTCTGCACGACCAGAGGAACCCCACACTCCCTCTCCACCACCCATAAGGACCTATCCCTAGCCAACCCTCCTCCTTAGCCCACCCATGGACCTAGTCCACCCTAAACCGACCCACTTCAGTTTATAAGGCCAGCGACCAGTACATCGCTCCCCATAGCCCTCATTTCACCCCTAGCCTCCAGAACACCTGTCAACACCCGGATTTTTAATCCTAGATGCCTGTTATGTCATACATCGCAATCCCAGGATTACCATTTTTGCGAGACATAACAGATTGGATATCACAGTACATCATCCATTACAAACCATAAATAAGGTCTTACACAAATAAGGATCTCATGATCCAGTCTTAATACAACAAGCGGAATAAATAATAAGCGGTGGGGTCCATCTTCAGGGAACAGCAATCTTGGCCGACGATAGTCCTAGTTATCATAGCCGTCTTACTGACCGTCATCTTGGTAATCTCCTTCATAGTCTGGCCATAGGAATAGCCAGGGACAAAAGCCATGTGTACTCTTTAAGTACTCGCAAACTACCACTAATAAGTAAGATAGTTCTAGTGTAAATGCTAACTCTAAGTTTAACTATAAAGTTAAGTTGGAAACCTAAGCTAAGTTCTGAAACAAAGAAAGATAAAATAAAGTTCTAGAATCACTTAAGTTGGGAAGCTAGTGTCATAGTCACAACCCTGTTGTGGTCAAGTCAAGATTCATCATTCATTTCATAAGTCATTTTGAAAATATCTGACAACGAAACAGTATGGCCACTCCAACTGTCCATAACCGCGGACGCGGTTATTCGAATAGTTTGACACTCTGTAGAGGTGGTACACTTTCACCACAAGATTCAATACATCTGTCAGGGATAACCCTGAATCATCATACTTAGTATGCAGATAATCAAACATAACCTTTCCTTTACACACTCTAGTATAAGCACCTCTCCTATGAGCATGGCCTCCCAACCATGAGCATCTGTCAGCTTGGGCACTGCATAGGTGGACAACATTGAGAGGTAGCCTTAGCTCAAACCTCTCCCACGAGGAAACTAATACTAATGCATATAAACTTCCGGCTAAGCCTTACCCAATTCAGGTATTATGGTTGTACGGTAAAATTGGAATGGTATCGCATCCGAATCCAACCATCAGTTTTGTGAAAGGGTTAAGGCTCATGCCTCAACATTTTCATCATCATAAACCATTTGTGTTTCTCAACACATGTCAAAACATCTCAAGAGAATGAATCATCATTCCAAGGTTTTCATAATTCATTTTCACCAAGTGTTCCCATCTAAAGTGACTCAAGTTTTGATCTAGATCTCAGCTACTAAGTTAAGAGTATTCACTAAGGTGGGGATGCTAAGATCAATCTCATGCCATAGAATGACATCTAAGGTTATCTAGATAGGTCAAGTTTTATACTCTTTATGCTACCTTCTAAACAAGTAAATGACTTTGGTAAAGTAAAGAAAGTAAAGCTTGAAATTAAATCTTGGACTAGGTATAAATCCAAATGGTATCACCAAAGCATGCCGAATGCCTTTTCTTAGGTTATCTAGCTTGCAAGGGTTATCTTGCATTGTTAATGATGGCTTGCTTTGTGCAGTGCAGTGGTTGAAGTTTTCTTCCTCCTCTTGGTAGAACTCCTCCTCCTTGAAAGCTTGGTCGGTACTATCGTCTATAAATACATACGGAGTACACAATCACCAAACAATACTTAACTAGTCTACTTAGCACTCTAAGGCACACATTGGATGATCTATTATCATCACAAGCATCACAAGGTTTTATTAACTAGCTTCATTCTTTTATTTAAGAAAAGTAATTTCTACTAATTGAAAATAACTAAGATTTAATATTCACCACTTAAAATATGGGATCATGTGGACACATGTGATCACCACATATTCTAACATATGGGAATGTGATTTAAAGGTTGGATCACTTTTACTTAAGTTTAAGTTCATTATTTAATGATTTAAAGTGACTAGAAATGCCTATATAGCATTATTTTGGTACTAGTCCAAAGTCACTGCATTTAAACCTTAATATTATTACATATTCAGATAGGTATGGTTAATTGTGATTTTTGAGAGTTGGAATCAACTCAAAAGCTATTATGGTTGATTTTACAAAAATGTTTGAATGTGAAAATGTTTCTGTCTTGTTATTTTTTCTAGGAGAGATCTCTAACTCTAAATGAATTAAATCCAACGGGCTTGGATAGATCTTTTCGGTAGTTCTCTAAAAAAATTTGAATCACTCAAATTGGTTCAGTAAATCTTCCTGAATTGATTTTTGAACTAAGGGACAGAAGTGGGTTCAAACTAAAATAGAAAAACCTATATTTGAATTCATGGGCTAGCGCGGGAAAACTAATGGGCCAGCCCAGTGGTGCTCCGTGGTGCGAATGACAACTGACAGGGGGGTCCCGCAGGTCAGCAGCACATCAAACACGAAGCGGTACGGGGCAACGTGGACCGTGCGATTAAAAAGAAGATCTACGACTGAGGATCGTCGTCCCCGGCGAACAGGTCGCTGGCGAGAGCTAACCCTAGCGGCTCGGTGGGGGTGCAATGGGGGCATACCAGGGCCAGCTAGCATGGCAATGGGGGCGATCGAACATGCTGTCGACAGCGGACTCAGGCGTGGTCGCGGCGGCTCCTGGGGTGGACGAAATTGACAGCGCCTCTCCTCCTCTGCTGCGGCTAAATTCAGCAAAGGCCCGCCTTGCTCCGGGGATGGGGTGGAAGGATCAGTGGAGAGAGGGGAGTGAGATGGTATGAGTAGTTTGTGCTGGGGAGGGCTCCTTTTATAGGGCGAGGAAGCGACCGAGCGGGATGGGCTGGCGACTCCGGCGAGGGCTGCACAGCGTGCTAGCATCGTGGCTGGAGGTAGGGGACGGTGGGCTGCCTCCTGGCGGTGCTCTACGTCTTGAATCTTGAATGCGCGAGGGGCGTTTGGTCGGAGCGTCCGCGCTCTAGGAGAGGCGGTGCTCGACGGCGCATCACCGTGTCTTCTTGCGGGTGCCGGGTCGAGGCAGAGCAGCGTGCACGGTATTGGGTCGAGGCGATGCATGGCGTATTAACGCGCCTGCACGCCTGGTCTGGCACGCAGAGAATGGGCGGCGAGGCTGGGAGTGGTCAGTGGTCGATGGCGTGGGGTGGACCGTGGGTGGCGGTAGGTGGCGCCTAGCTTCTGGAGCGGCGGAGAGGGCTGGCGATCTGCTGCGTTGTTAACGCGTTGGCCGGCAAGCATGGCATCGGGGCGGCGTTGCACTGGGGCCAGGGGCTTGAACTAGGGTGGGTTTTGGTCTGGTTGTGCTCAGGGGAGACAAGAATGATCAATGCAAACCAATTGGCTCAACAAGAATTGATCAAAACAGTAATAGTTAGGCTAATTTGATTGTGTCTGCAAGGTATTCGACACAATAGCCGCGTGAGAAACGTTTTTGAATTTTTAGCTGAATTTTGGTGGAATTGTTGATCACATGCTTGAGCTTCTAGGTGTGCTTGGGTTTTGAAAATGGAAGTCATTTGAGTGGTTTTTGAAATAGTGTGATCTTGATACCTACACTAGATTCAATTTTCAAATGCCATTTAAAATTAGTGTTTGCAAGTTTTTGGTAGATCACAAAGTGGGCCTTGGTACATCACTACATGTACTAGCAAGGGGTGCAAAGATCCACATTCGTTTCTGTTAAGAACTGAGTTCTAGGAATAGCCAAAGTAGGCATGGTAGTTAAAATGGCACAAATGACCATTTGGTTATTTTATTCATTTTGATTTGTTTTTCTTTGGGATTTGTTTGGGAATGATCTAGATGATGTTTATTTCACCTAAGAATCATTTTACAATCAATGGATCACTTAATCATGGCAATTCAAAACAACTCCTATTTAAATGCACACACACATATGAATGCTTTAATATTTTTAAATGGAAAAGTTTTTGTTAACTCTAAATTTGATGATTTGGATCTTGATCACTTGGTTTAGAGTTTTGGGATGTTAAAAACCTTCCCCCTTAAACAAAATCTCGTCCCGAGATTTACGAAAGAAAACTAGGAACTAAAGAGATCTGGGAACTCTGTCCTAATGTAATCTTCTCGCTCCCAAGTGGCTTCCTCTTTGGTATGGTTGCTCCATTGAATCTTGAGAAATTTGATACTCCTGGTTCTGGTGGTTCTGTAAGCTTCCTCCAAGATACGGATGGGCACATCATGATATATCACGTCATTGTTGATCTCCACGGCTCGATGATCGATGTTCTTGAAAACTTCATTCTTCTCCGGCACTTCTAGGCATTTGCGAAGTAACGAGATATGGAACACATTGTGGATGGCTGACATCTCCTCTGGCAGTTCCAGTTGATATGATACTTCTCCTCGACAGTTCAGAATCTTGAAGGGCCTGATATATCTGGGGGCTAACTTTCCTTTCAGACCAAAGCGTTTGGTTCCTTTCAATGGCGAAACCTTGAGATGTACAAAATCTTCGACATTGAAAGTTAGGTCTCTTCTTCTCTTGTCAGCATAACTCTTCTGTCTGGATTGGGCGGTCTTGAGGTTCTGACGGACTTTGTGCACCTTTTCTTCGGCTTCTCGGAGAATGTCGGGTCCAAAGATCTGACACTCTCCTACTTGCGACCAATTCAAAGGGGTACGACACTTTCTTCCATATAGGAACTCAAATGGTGCCATTTGCAAACTAGCTTGATAACTGTTGTTATATGAGAATTCTGTGAAAGGCAGGCAGTCTTCCCATTTTGATCCATACTCTAACACACAAGCTCTCAACATATCCTCTAGGACTTAGTTAACTCTTTCAGTCTATCCATCAGTTTGCGGGTGATAAGCGGTGCTGAGATTCAACTTGGTGCCTAATCCTTCCTGGACTTTCTGCCAAAATCTCGATGTAAACTGGGTTCCTCGATCTGATACTATGGTCTTAGGGGTTCCATGCAGACTAACAATTCTAGCAATATACAACTCTGCTAGCTTTGAACTCTGGTAGGTTGTCTTGACATGTATAAAGTGAGCTACCTTGGACAGTCTATCAACGATGACCCAGATTGAGTCATTTCTCGTACTAGAAGTAGGCAATCCGGTGATAAAGTCCATTCCGACGGAATCCCATTTCCATTTCGGAATCTGCAATGGTTGCAACAGTCCTACGGGTCTATGATGCTCTTCTTTGACTCTTTGACAGATGTCACACTTGGCGATGTAGCTTCCGATTTCTCTCTTCATCTTGTGCCACCAAAATTGCTCTTTCAAATCTTGATACATCTTCGTTCCTCCGGGGTGGATAGAATAAAGGGTATCATGAGCTTCCTTTAAGATAACCTGCTTCAGTTCTGAATCTGCTGGAACACAGATACGCCCTTTGTACCACAAAACTCCTTCTTCGTCTTCAGTGAATCCAGGTACCTTTCATGTACCAATACGACGTTTGATTCCGTCGATACTTTCATTTCCCTTCTGGGCTTCCTTGATTTGGCTGATTAACGTGGGTTGAAGTTCAATGCTAGCTAAGAATCCTTTGCTAACAAGCTCAGTTCTAAACTGCTCCAACTCCTCATACAAACTTGGCTGCTTCTCCTTGATCATGGTGTTTAGCCTGCAAGGCAATCTGCTAAGAGCATCCGCTACCACATTGGCTTTGCCGGGGTGATAGTGAATGTCAAGGTCATAATCCTTGATTAACTCTATCCATCTTCTTTGCCTCATATTCAGCTCCTTCTGAGTGAAAATATACTTCAAGCTTTTGTGATCTGAGTAAATCTCACAGCGATTACCCATAAGATAATGACGCCATGTCTTCAATGCTAATACTACGGCTGCTAATTCAAGATCATGGGTCGGATAGTTCTGCTCATGCTGCTTCAGTTGTTGAGACAGATGCGCGATGACTTTGCCTTCTTGCATCAATACACATTCGAGACCAATCTTGGATGCATCACAATATACATCAAAAGGCTTCTTGAGATTTGGCATGATCAATATTGGGGCTGATATCAATCTCTTCTTTAGCTCTTAGAAACTGGCTTCATACTTGTCGGTCCACTCAAACTTCTTGTCCTTCTTCAGCAATTGGGTCATGGGTCTGGCGATGCTAGAGAATCCTTCTACGAACTTGCAATAGTATCCCGCTAATCCGAGAAATGCACGGACTTGGGTTTGAGTGGTTGGGGCTTCCCATTCTTCGACATCTTTGATCTTGGCGGGATCAACAGAGACTCCTCCGGCAAACACAATATGTCCTAGGAATCCTACTTCTTTCAGCCAAAACTCACATTTGCTGAACATGGCATATAACCGATGCTCTCTCAGGGTTTCTAGGATGATTCTCAGATGTTGCTCATGCTCTTCTTCTGACTTGGAGTAGATAAGGATATCATTGATAAACACAACGACAAACTTATCTAGGAAATTCATCAAGATCTTATTCATGAGATTCATGAAATAAGTAGGGGCATTGGTTAATCCAAAAGACATGACCGTATACTCGTATAAACCATAGCGAGTAGTAAAGGCGGTCTTCGGAATATCCGTTGCGCGAATCTTAAGTTGGTGATAACCAGTCCTAAGATCAATCTTTGAGAATACCTGGGCTCTAGTCAACTGATCAAATAGATCCTCTATCTTTGGCAAGGGGTACTTGTTCTTGATGGTGACGTCATTCAGTTTTCTGTAGTCGGTGCACAAACGGTTGCCTCCATCTTTCTTGTCGACGAATAACACTGGTGATCTCCATGGCGATGCGCTTGGTTGAATCAAGCATGTTGCTAACATGGCATCCAACTGCTTCTTCAATTCCACTAACTCTGAGGGGTTCATGCTATAGGGTCTCTAGGCTATGGGTCCAGTTCCGGGGATTAGTTTGATAATGAACTCAATATCCCTATCCGGGGGCATACCTGGCAATTCATCTAAGAATACATCGGAGTATTCACAGACTACTCGGACTTGGTCTATGGTGGGTAAGGCTAGACTCTTGTTGCACTTGAATTGACGAGGTAAGGTTTTAGATATATGCTCTACTGTGACTCTAGAGCTACTGGTCATGGTGATGGCTTTCTTAGCATAGTCTTTCAGTCCTTTATGCCTTGACATCCAGTCCATACCTAGTACTACTTCCAATCCTTTGGTTCCGAGTACAATTAGGTTGGCATAAAAATCTATCCCATGTATTCTGATAGGCACAACTTTGCAAATTTTCTAGCTTTTGTAGTTGAACCGGGGATTTGAACTATCATGACATGCTTCAAGTTGGTTGGGTGAATCTTACTAGTGCATGCAAATTCTTCGGTGACAAATGAATGCGATGCTCCCGAATCAAACAATACTCTTGCTAAAACTGAGTTGACAGAGAACATACCCAGCACTACATCTGGCGCTTCTTGGGCTTCTTCGGCGTTCATGTGGAAGAGACGACCGTTGCGGTTGTGAGGGTTCCCTGGGGCAAATCTTCCTGGTTGAACACGACGCTGCTGTTGAGCTGGGGCATTTACATTGGCAGTGGCTGCAATCTTCTTGGGACACTCATTGGAATAGTGACCCTTAACTCCACACTCGAAACAAGTTATCTGAGACTTGTCTTTTGCTACGACAGGCACAACATTGCTGCCAGTTCTGGGTGCAGTGTTGTTGTTGTTGTTGTTGCTCTTGGGAGGGGCACGGTTGAAATTGTTGGTGTTGCCGGAGTTGTGGTTGTTTCCTTCGGACTTCACATTGCCTCCGGTATGGTTGGGGTAGCTTGGGCGAGACATTGGGGTTCGGTTGTTTTTGGGTGCATATCCTGGTGAGGGGTTGGGACGGTACTTCTGGTGACTGCTGGATCCAGATTGCTGCATCATACGATGTTTGCGGTTATCATTTGCTTGATTAATCTTCCCTTCCATCTGAATGGCAGAGTCTACTAGCTCTTCGAGATCCTCAAAGCAGATGTTGACGAGGACAGTCCGCATCTCGTCATGTAGTCCATTCAGGAATCTCTCCTTCTTCTTGGCCTCCGTGTTGATCTCATTAGGGGCGTACCTTGCAAGCGACAGGAATCTATCATGGTACTCCACCACAGTCATTCTGCCCTGCTTTAACTCTCTGAATTCATCCCTCATTCTGGTGACTAGGCCCTGCGGCACGTGGGTGTGGCTGAACTTGATCTTGAAGGCTTCCCATGTCATCACTTGACCATGGTTCATCAGACGGATGCTGTTCCACCAGGCTCTTACGTCTCCTGCCAAGTAGTGGGTGGCAAAGAGAACATTCTCGTTGTCATCAACTCTGGCTACCTCCAAATTATTCTCCATCGTCTACAACCAGTCATCAGCATCTAATGGGTTCTCTGAAGTGCTAAAAATTGGGGGATTGGTATTCTGGAAGTTCTTCAGCTTGGATCCTTGATGATCCTGATTCCCATACCCTTGGTCGTTGAGAGCCATCTGAGCAATTTGTTGCAGTGTTGCTAGATTAGCTTGGCGCTCTGCCCTGCTTGCTTCTCTATCTGCGATGAGATTCTGCAGGATCTGCAGCATTGGGTCTTGCGATGAGCTGCTCCCTCCTTGGTTTCCACGAGTCATCTGAAGATTGAGGTAGATAAAGGGGTAAGAGGGAATGTTCTAAGGTTCATGGTTTTGGTTTCAAAGCTAAAACTTTGAGTTTGACTTAGGTTTTGCAACTAACTTCATTTCATTCATTCAAACAAGCACACGATACAAACACACACACACCACAACAACAAAGGAAAACAGATGGTTTGAAGAACCATTCTGCAAGCTACGATCTGATGGGACGATACATCTCATGCTACGACAGTGCTCTAGTGCATCTACTCATCGTCGATGAAGTCGGAGTCCTCATCGTCAGTGTAGAAGTCCACGGCATCCTCCTCCAGAAAATCATCATCATTGCTGAGGTAAGAATCCATATCTCCCTGGATGTCTTCACCCTCCTCTTCTTCCTCCTTTGCTACAAGCTGAGCTTCTTGCTCCTTGACGGTCTTCTCGAGGTCGGCTACCTTCTTGCGAAGACGGGTGATGGTGCGATCCTTCTTTTCGTGCTGGAGGCGAAGAGACTGATGGTCCTTGACTAGCAGTGAGAAAGTCTGGGCCTTCTGGGCGGCAATAGCACGGTTGTGGTTGGCGAACTCCCTAGCATTGTCTAATTCCTTCTAGCGATCGTACAGCAGGAAGTCAAGGTTCTCCACTTGACGCTTCAACTCCGGGTGACTTGGCATCTCCATCGGCATTCCCATGAAGTCACGTCTTGCATAGTGAGCAAAACGGGTTCCTTGGATTTGGTTGACACTGAGGGCACACAGACATGCAAGAGCTTCATGCATTGCCCTGGCTAATCCATCTAGCCAGTTGTTCTCCCTTACGGAGAACTGGATTCTCCCAGACGTTGGTTCTTCTATGCTTCCTCGAAGATCAGAGGTGACTAGCCACTGTAAATCTCCTCCAAGAAACTCCGGATGCGGGCGTCCCAATAACTCTGACAGTAAATCCAGATCCCTCTCGAAGATCAGCTGGCCTCGATTTCCCAACTGGTAGAACTTGCTGAACTGAGTCTCCATCTACAAGAATTTAGGATGAGGAAGTTAGTGAAATGAACAAGTGTGTCAAATTTTAGGTAGTAATGTAAGAATTGGAGGAACATGAATTTTTGAGAAAGAATGAATTCCCAAGGATAAGAGAGGAAATAGTTTTTCATAAATACTCACTTTGGTTTTGAAATTAAGTTTTTGTTCGGACGTTTCTAACTAGGGTCTCCTATGGTCAGGATGGCTCTGATACCAACTTGTCAACACCCGGATTTTTAATCCCAAATGCATGTTATGTCATACATCGCAATCCCAGGATTACCATTTTTGCGAGACATAACAGATTGGATATCACAGTACATCATCCATTACAAACCATAAATAAGGTGTTACACAAATAAGGATCTCATGATCCAGTCTTAATACAACAAGCAGCGGAATAAATAATAAGCGTAGCGGTGGGGTCCATCTTCAGGGCCGAGGCAATGCTTGTGAAGCGGATAGTCCTAGTTATCATAGCCGTCCTACTGACCGTCATCTTGGTAATCTCCTTCATAGTCTGGCCATAGGAATAGCCAGGGACAAAAGCCATGTGTACTCTTTAAGTACTCGCAAACTACCACTAACAAGTAAGATAGTTCTAGTGTAAATGCTAACTCTAAGTTTAACTATAAAGTTAAGTTGGAAACCTAAGTTGAGTTCTGAAACAAAGAAAGATAAAATAAAGTTCTAGAATCACTTAAGTTGGGAAGCTAGTGTCATAGTCACAACCCTGTTGTGGTCAAGTCAAGATTCATCATTCATTTCATAAGTCATTTTGAAAATATCTAACAACAAAACAGTATGGACACTCCACTGTCCATAACCGCGGACGCGGCTATTCGAATAGTTTGACACTCTGTAGAGGTGGTACACTTTCACCACAAGAATCGATACATCTGTCAGGGATAACCCTGAATCATCATACTTAGTATGCAGATAATCAAACATAACCTTTCCTTTACACACTCTAGTATAAGCACCTCTCCTATGAGCATGGCCTCCCAACCATGAGCATCTGTCAGCTTGGGCACTGCATAGGTGGACAACATTGAGAGGTAGCCTTAGCTCAAACCTCTCCCACGAGGAAACTAATACTAATGCATATAAACTTCCGGCTAAGCCTTACCCAATTCAGGTATTATGGTTGTACGGTAAAATTGGAATGGTATCGCATCCGAATCCAACCATCAGTTTTGTGAAAGGGTTAAGGCTCATGCCTCAACATTTTCATCATCATAAACCATTTGTGTTTCTCAACACATGTCAAAACATCTCAAGAGAATGAATCATCATTCCAAGGTTTTCATAATTCATTTTCACCAAGTGTTCCCATCTAAAGTGACTCAAGTTTTGATCTAGCTCTCATCTACTAAGTTAAGAGTATTCACTAAGGTGGGGATGCTAAGATCAATCTCATGCCATAGAATGACATCTAAGGTTATCTAGATAGGTCAAGTTTTATACTCTTTATGCTACCTTCTAAACAAGTAAATGACTTTGGTAAAGTAAAGAAAGTAAAGCTTGAAATTAAATCTTGGACTAGGTATAAATCCAAATGGTATCACCAAAGCATGCCGAATGCCTTTTCTTAGGTTATCTAGCTTGCAAGGGTTATCTTGCATTGTTAATGATGGCTTGCTTTGTGCAGTGCAGTGGTTGAAGTTTTCTTCCTCCTCCTCTTGGTAGAACTCCTCCTCCTTGAAAGCTTGGTCGGTACTATCGTCTATAAATACATACGGAGTACACAATCACCAAACAATACTTAACTAGTCTACTTAGCACTCTAAGGCACACATTGGATGATCTATTATCATCACAAGCATCACAAGGTTTTATTAACTAGCTTCATTCTTTTATTTAAGAAAAGTAATTTCTACTAATTGAAAATAACTAAGATTTAATATTCACCACTTAAAATATGGGATCATGTGGACACATGTGATCACCACATATTCTAACATATGGGAATGTGATTTAAAGGTTGGATCACTTTTACTTAAGTTTAAGTTCATTATTTAATGATTTAAAGTGACTAGAAATGCCTATATAGCATTATTTTGGTACTAGTCCAAAGTCACTGCATTTAAACCTTAATATTATTACATATTCAGATAGGTATGGTTAATTGTGATTTTTGAGAGTTGGAATCAACTCAAAAGCTATTATGGTTGATTTTACAAAAATGTTTGAATGTGAAAATGTTTCTGTCTTGTTATTTTTTCTAGGAGAGATCTCTAACTCTAAATGAATTAAATCCAACGGGCTTGGATAGATCTTTTCGGTAGTTCTCTAAAAAAATTTGAATCACTCAAATTGGTTCAGTAAATCTTCCTGAATTGATTTTTGAACTAAGGGACAGAAGTGGGTTCAAACTAAAATAGAAAAACCTATATTTGAATTCATGGGCTAGCGCGGGAAAACTAATGGGCCAGCCCAGTGGTGCTCCGTGGTGCGAATGACAACTGACAGGGGGGTCCCGCAGGTCAGCAGCACATCAAACACGAAGCGGTACGGGGCAACGTGGACCGTGCGATTAAAAAGAAGATCTACGACTGAGGATCGTCGTCCCCGGCGAACAGGTCGCTGGCGAGAGCTAACCCTAGCGGCTCGGTGGGGGTGCAATGGGGGCATACCAGGGCCAGCTAGCATGGCAATGGGGGCGATCGAACATGCTGTCGACAGCGGACTCAGGCGTGGTCGCGGCGGCTCCTGGGGTGGACGAAATTGACGGCGCCTCTCCTCCTCTGCTGCGGCAAGCTCTGGCTAAATTCTGGCAAACGGCAGCCCGCCTTGCTCCGGGGATGGGGTGGAAGGATCAGTGGAGAGAGGGGAGTGAGATGGTATGAGTAGTTTGTGCTGGGGAGGGCTCCTTTTATAGGGCGAGGAAGCGACCGAGCGGGATGGGCTGGCGACTCCGGCGAGGGCTGCACAGCGTGCTAGCATCGTGGCTGGAGGTAGGGGACGGTGGGCTGCCTCCTGGCGGTGCTCTACGTCTTGAATGCGCGGCTAGGGGCAGTGGCGTTTGGTCGGGAGCGTCCCGCGCTCTAGGAGACAGAGGCGGTGCTCGACGCGGCGCACGGCCGTGTCTTGCGGGGTGCTGGGGTCGAGGCAGAGCAGCGTGCACGGTATTGGGTCGAGGGGCAGTCTGTGGCGTATTGGCGGCTAACGCGCTCTGGCACGCTCTGGCTGCACGCAGAGAGAATGGGCGACGAGGCTGGGGAGTGGTCCAGTGGCTGGCAGTGGCCGTGGGGTGGACCGTGGGTGGCGGTAGGGTGGCGCCTAGCTTCCTGGAGCGGCGGAGAGGGGCTGGCAGTCTGCTGCTGTGTTGGCAACGTTGGCCGGCAAGCATGGCATCGGGGCGGCGTTGCATTGGTGCCAGGGGCTTAAACTAGGGTGGGTTTTGGTCTGGTTGTGCTCAGGGGAGACAAGAATGATCAATGCAAACCAATTGGCTCAACAAGAATTGATCAAAACAGTAATAGTTAGGCTAATTTGATTGTGTCTGCAAGGTATTCGACACAATAGCCGCGTGAGAAACGTTTTTGAATTTTTAGCTGAATTTTGGTGGAATTGTTGATCACATGCTTGAGCTTCTAGGTGTGCTTGGGTTTTGAAAATGGAAGTCATTTGAGTGGTTTTTGAAATAGTGTGATCTTGATACCTACACTAGATCCAATTTTCAAATGCCATTTAAAATTAGTGTTTGCAAGTTTTTGGTAGATCACAAAGTGGGCCTTGGTACATCACTACATGTACTAGCAAGGGGTGCAAAGATCCACATTTGTTTCTGTTAAGAACTGAGTTCTAGGAATAGCCAAAGTAGGCATGGTAGTTAAAATGGCACAAATGACCATTTGGTTATTTTATTCATTTTGATTTGTTTTTCTTTGGGATTTGTTCGGGAATGATCTAGATGATGTTTATTTCACCTAAGAATCATTTTACAATCAATGGATCACTTAATCATGGCAATTCAAAACAATTCCTATTTAAGTGCACACACATATGAATGCTTTAATATTTTTAAATGGAAAAGTTTTTGTTAACTCTAAATTTGATGATTTGGATCTTGATCACTTGGTTTAGAGTTTTGGGATGTTACAACACCACTCCACTTGCCCGTGCCCACTCCCTCTTCCCCCTTTGCCATAGAGAGAAGGAACAACCCTCCCTCGGCCATCTTCGAGCTCTTGAGCTTATGCTCGTTTCCAACCACCACGCCCCCTCAACTACTTCCAGCACACTCCCCTTACATGTTACTTTCCTTTCCCAAACGCCCAGAGACCCTCTCCCCTTCTGCAGCTCAGGAGAAGGAAGGGATCTTCCGTCAGTTCGAACCTGCATGCAAGTTTCTAGGTCAACCCGACCCTTCCCTCTTCTTCTCGTTGCGTGCATGTGTCTCTCTCACTAAGATCTATCAAACCTTTCTCTTTTTATGGCCCAGAACCACCTCCAGCTTCGCCGCCGTCGAGCTCCGTCGCTCTCCTTTTGGTGGTCGTTGATCTCTACGCACTTCTATTCTTGTAGACAGTTGTTGGGCCTCCAAGTGCAGAGGTTAGTAGAATAGCAGCAAGTTTTCCCTTAAGTGGATCACCCAAGGTTTATCGAACTCAGGGAGGAAGTGGTCAAATTATTCCCTCTCAAGCAACCCTGCAATCAAGATACAAGAAGTCTCTTGTGTCCCCAACACACCCAATACACTTGTCAGGTGTATAGGTGCACTAGTTCGACGAAGAGATAGTGAAATACAAGTGGTATGGATAATTATAAGTGGTAACAGTGATAGAAAATAGCTCGATGGCGTGGGAAAGACTAAAGGCAAACTGAAATAAATATGGAAACAAGCAAACATGTAACAGATCTAATTGCAAACGGTGTTTCAATGCTTAGAAACAGGGCCTAGGGATCATACTTTCACTAGTGAACACTCTCATATAAATATATTCTTCTTTATGATACTACGCTGAACTACTCTCTGGTTGGACACTCTAATCATTGGTAGGGCTATAACAGCACACCTCAAAGTTCATCTTTCTCATCTAGATAACCCCACACTGTCACCTTGAGTACTGGATCGGTCCAACAAACACCACAATTTCATAAAGACATCCAACTCCAAATATAACTCATAACAAGTATTTGTAATCTCTAGCCTAAGTGCCACCATGGTGTGCACGCTATCACTTTCACACACATGGGGAGAGCAGAGATTCATTAAAGCACTTGAGTAGCAAGGTAGATTTACTTGATTACAAGGCTCATGATCACAATATGATCATGCATAGAGAGAGAGATGAACACATAGCTACCGGTAGAACCCTTAGCCTCGAAGGAGAACTACTCCCTCCTCATCATGAGAATCAGCAACGGTGATGGAGATGGTGGTGGAGATCGATGGAGATGGCTCCGGGGGCACTTCCCCGTCCCGACAGGGTGCTGGAACAGAGACTTTCTGTCCCCCGAATCTCCTCTTCGGTGGCGGCGGCGCTGCGGAACTTTTCGTGGATTTCTGATTGACGATCTAGGGTTTTCGTTCCGAGAGGCATATATAGGCGAAGGGGCGAGGTTGGTGGCCAGCCAGGCGGCCTGGGGGGGACCCGCGCCTAGGGGTGGTTTGGCCACCCCGTGGCCCCCCTTCGTCTCTCCGTCTGGCTCCGTGAATCTTCCAGGAAAATAACGACTTTGGTTTTTGTCCGGTCCAATTCCGAGAATATTCATTTTCTGACTTTCTGGAACCAAAAACAGAAGAAAACAGGCAACTGGCACTGTGGCCCTTGTTAATAGGTTAGTCCAAGAAATCATATGAAAAGTACTCCAAAGTGTGGACAAAACATAAGAAAGTAGATAAAACCAAGCATGGAACATCAAAAATTATGGATACGTTAGCAACGTATCAACATCCCCAAGCTTAACTCCTGCTCGTCCACGAGTAGGTAAGTGATAAAAAGAAAGAATAATTTTTGAGGTGACATGCACCATCATAAACTTGATCAAAGTATTTGTAAAACATTGATAGCTGGGATCATAGTACTTCAACATAGCATGAAAGATAAAGTTCTAACAATAAGACATAGCAACTATGTTGTAACATGAAAGGATACAAACAAAAGATTCATGAATAACAATGCTTTGGAAGGCGTTTGTTTGTTTCACATAAATAAGACATATCATAGTGGCATTCAGCTTGTCCCTCATAGAGTAGGAAACATAAATGCATAGGACACCTTCAAAGTTCATAAGAGTGACTAGATACAAACAGTTTAAAACAAGCAATATCAAAGTTATGCATCAATCTACAAGTCCTGGGACAATGCACATAGAACTAAGAATGGTCACTATGCTCTCAAAGTAGGTGCATAAAGATAGAAGGTGGAGACTCAACATAAAAGTAAAAGAAAGGCCTTCATAGAAGGAAGTAGAGATTCAAGTTTCATAAAGAGCTTCCAAAAATTATGGTACTTACTATCTTTCAGCTCTCATTGCCCCTATCATAAGCATCTTGAAGTGATTAAGGTTAAAGTGAACAAACTATGGTGTATATGCTTGACGAAGTATAAGTTGGAAATCTCATGTCCCTTGAATATGAGGGCCGCTCCTCATGCTAATCAAGTTTAGTCACCGGTAAGTTCTTGTCATCGTAAGTACATGTGTATCATAGAGAACCTCCAACGGGTACCCTTGATACCCGATGATCACGAAGAATCCCCATATCAAAATGACAAGGCAAGCAGACAACGAGCATCTCAGAAATCTTCTTATTTACCATGGGAAAATGGTGCTTTTTTCTCTCTTTCCTCTTTTCTCATATCTCTTCTTTATTCTTTTTCTCTTTTGTCTCAATATCTGACTCTTTTTTTATAAGAAGAATGCTTCATAGACAGCTCATTATGGTTACGCTGCAGGTTTCCACCATGACAGCATGGATTAGACCAGCGGCCCAGGCATTTCTCTAACACATATACGTAACTCCATGGACTTACAAGATCCCCTTTCATTTCACACCGACGACATCCATAGACAAAAGAGCATGATATCAACTAGGTACAAAGTACAAGTGCAATGTTGAAAGCGTTCCCCATGACAGCATGGTTCTGCTAATCCCCAACAAATAAGTGTAGGCATATACGACATAGACGACACAATGGTTCAAGTTTAATAAGCGCAAGAAAAGTAAAGAGTGCCATCAAGTTCGTGAGAGCTTTAATCACTAGTTTTCTCATAACAAGTTTAATTTGGAAGGTAGATAAAAACATGAATATACTTGGAATAGCATATGATAGTAGGTAGGTATGATGGACTCTTTGGAATAAATTGGTTTAAGGAGTTGGATGCATGAGTGGAACTCATACTTGGTTGCGGAGGCTAGCAAAAGACTGGGAGCGACCAACTAAGAGAGCAATAATAGCCATAATCATGCAAAACGACAAAACATCATTAATTAAAGCATAAAGTGTTATTACAAGTTGAAAAATAAAGGATCATAAAGGCTATGGTGACTTGGGATAGTCTTAACATGGTGTGAGCATGCGCCAAGTCAACCCAAATAAAACATCAAAGGAGAATACCACAATACTATGCTTTAATATGCTAAAACAACGCATGATTCTTCCAAGGCACATTAAGCAATCTCAATTGTTTATAACATGTCATGCTACAGAAATAATCACTAACCATAAATCCAAAACAATATCAAGCATGGCATGACAAAGCATAGGCCACAGTCAAAAACAAGCTCTCTTTACCACTTAAGTATGAACTTTCCTACTCTTTTCCAATCCAAACCAAACTATTTGAAAACCAATGTATGAAAGAGGGGGTCCAACCAATTTATTCAGCAAACTAAGAAAACAAAGCAAACAAAAAACCAAAACAAAAACAAAAAAGAAGACGATCAAAGAAGAACACAACTGTGCATGAAACAATAAAAATGAAGTGTTTGGAAGAAACCTGGAATTTTTATTGATGAAGAAGGGGATGCCTTGGGCATACCCAAGCTTTGACGCTTGTACTTCTTGGATATTTCTTGGGGTTACACACGTGGCATCCCCAAGCTTGAGCTTTAGTCCATCATTCATCTCATTACTCATTCCTTTCATACACCTGAAATTTTTCCTTCATATAAAACCTCACACAATCTTTATTAGCAACATTAGTGCACTCAAGATAATAGGTCTTTAGGTTCAGTTCCAACACCAATAAAACTTCCATTAAAACAAAAGATACTGTAGCACTTCCCTCAAAAATCTCAATTCCCCAAAAGAACTCAAAAAGGAACCAACAAGAAGCAAATGCAAATAATGGCAGAAATCTGTCAAAACAGACCAGCAGGTAAAGATAAAAATTTTCGAAGACCTTATGTTGCTCAAATAGAAAAGTGTTGAACTAACGAAAGTTAGATAACAACCTGGGTCAGAAGCACAAAAATTCACGCCTCAAAAGGATGTACAGATATTTTACACGAATTTTTACAGTGAAGCACAGAAATCTGTTTTGGGACAGCAACTTTACCAATCATTATTTCTCTCTCATTAGAGGTTATTCTTGGCACAAAAAGCAAGTTAAAAGGATAAGGAGCAGTTATTACTAATAAATTCTAAGACTTATCTAAAACTTTTGGGTTATCTCCCAATAAGTACTTTTCTTTAACGCCTTTAAGTTAGGCATGATAGTTGAGAAGATGCTCACATAAGAAATATGAATTGAAGTAAAAGAGAGCATCAGGAAGCAAATTTAAAACACATTTAAGTCTAACCCACTTTCTATGCATAGTAATATTGTAAAGAAACAAGTCATGAAAGCACAAAGCAACACGCATAGGAAAGCAAAACAAGTGCAACTTCAAGACTTTCAACATAAAGAGGGGAAACTTAATATTATTGAGATGCATAAAACCATGTTTCCCTCTCTCATAATAACTTTCAGTAGCATCATGAATGAAATTAACAATATAACTATCACATGAAACATTCTTATCATGAGCCACATGCATAAAAGAATTAATACTCCACACATAAATATAGTCATTCTTATTAATTGTAGTGGGAGCAAATTCAACAAAATAGCTATCATTATTATTCTCATCACCATAATCATCAAATATAGGAGGCATATCGTAGTCATAATTAATTTTCTCCTCAATAGTAGGTGGACTGAAAATATCATATTCATCATTATAATCATCATATATTGGAGGTTTGGTATCATCATAAGCAATAGAATAGCTATCTTCCAAAGCTGGGGAACTAAAAAGATCATTTTCATAAAGACTAGCTTCCCCAAGCTTAGACTTTTCCATAGCATTAGCAATAATGGTATCCAAAGAATTCATACTAACAACATTGCTATTAACATGCAAATAAAGTTCCATAGGTATTTTAATTTTCTCTTCAAACACTTCATGTCCTAACTCAAGATAAATACTATAAATCACTCTAATTTTGTTGTTGTTTTCCATTAAGCCTAACTAGTGAAAACAAGAAACAAAAAGACAAAATTGCAGAATCTAAAGGAAATAACTTCGAGAACTCACACCGGAGGATGTGAGTACCTTTTACCTTACCACCCTGGCAACGGCGCCAGAAAATAGCTTGATGTCTACGCACTTCTGTTCTTGTAGACAGTTGTTGGGCCTCCAAGTGCAGAGGTTTGTAGAACAGCACAGCAAGTTTTCCCTTAAGTGGATCACCCAAGGTTTATCAAACTCAGGGAGGAAGTGGTCAAAGGTATTCTCTCTGAAGCAACCCTCAATCAAGATACAAGAAGTCTCTTGTGTTCCCAACACACCCAATGCACTTGTCAGGTGTATAGGTGCACTAGTTCGGCGAAGAGATAGTGAAATACAAGTGGTATGGATAATTATAAGTGGTAACGGTGATACAAAATAGCTTGATGGCATGGAAACACCTAAAGGCAAACTGAAATAAAGATGGAAACAATCAAACATGTAACAAATATAATTGCAAACGGTGTTTCAATGCTTAGAAACAAGGCCTAGGGATCATACTTTCACTAGTGAACACTCTCATATAAATATATTCTTCTTTATGATACTACGCTGAACTACTCTCCGGTTGGACACTCTAATCGTTGGTAGGGCTATAAAAGCACACCTCAAAGTTCATCTTTCCCATCTAGATAACCCCACACTGTCACCTTGAGTACTAGATCGGTCCAACAAACACCACAATTTCATAAAGACATCCAACTCCAAATATAACTCATAACAAGTATTTGTAATCTCTAGCTTAAGTGCCACCATGGTCTGCACGCTATCACTTTCACACACATGGGGAGAGCAGAGATTCATTAAAGCACTTGAGTAGCAAGGTAGATCTACTTGATTACAAAGCTCATGATCACAATATGATCATGTATAGAGAGAGAGATGAACACATAGCTACCGGTAGAACCCTTAGCCTAGAAGGAGAACTACTCCCTCCTCATCATGGGAATCAGCAACGGTGATGGAGATGGTGGTGGAGATCGATGGAGATTGCTCCGGGGGCACTTCCCCGTCCCGGCAGGGTGCCGGAATAGAGACTTTCTGTCCCCCGAATCTCCCCTTCGGTGGCGGCGGCGCTGCGGAACTTTTCGTGGATTTGTGATTGACGATCTAGGGTTTTTGTCCCAGGAGGCATATATAGGCCAAGGGGCGAGGTCGGTGGCCAGCCAGGGGGCCCACACCATGCCCTAGCGCGGCCTGGCGGGACCCGCGCCTAGGGGTGGTTTTGCCACCCTGTGGCCCCCCTTCGTCTCTCCTTTTGGGTCCATGAATCTTCCGGGAAAATAACGACTTTGGCTTTTGTCCAGTCCAATTCCGAGAATATTCATTTTTTGACTTTCGGGAACAAAAAACAGCAGAAAACAGGCAACTGGCACTGTGGTTCTTGTTAATAGGTTAGTCCAAGAAATCATACGAAAAGTACTCCAAAGTGTGTACAAAACATAAGAAAGTAGATAAAACCAAGCATGGAACATCAAAAATTATGGATACGTTAGCAACATATCAGTCGTCGCGAGAGCCATGCTCCATCGCGGAGTGGGTCGATGGCTACCATCCCTGACTCGCCGTGGACTACCTCTTCCCCTCCACCGCATACCCGCCACCGGAAGGCACCCTGGTGAGCCCCACGAGCTCCGCCAACCCTCCGGCTAGGGTTTCTTCCCTCGCTCCCCGTCGTGAGAAGGAAGACGGCTGCCAGCCATCGATGCAGCCCTAATCGGACGGCCCTAGATGGCCGGTACCCCTTCGCCTGCCACCCTCACCGGCAAGCGGGCCCCGCCCCGCCGGTTCGAACCTGGTCTCGCGCGCGAGTTGCCGCTCTGGGTGGGCCGTTTTGCCCTATGAAGCCCAACTACATTGGAATTTTGGCCCGCCAGGTCCCTTCAGCTTTCCTTAATCATTTCTCTCAGGTCTGCTTAATTTCTGCTAGGTTTAAATAGCTAAGAAAATGGAAAACACCTATTTTTGTCCAGATATAATTTTTACAATGTTCCTTGGTATATTCTTTAACATGCAGAACCATTTTTGCACCAAAATAATATTCAGTTATTCCCCAGAGATTAAACTACAAAAGTATGTCCATCTCAATAAATAAATATTTCTGTGAGTTTGGCAAATCCAACTGGAATAAACCAAGTTACCCCTGGTAGGTATGTCATATACCTATCACGTGACCCTGACCCCATACCAAGTGGAGCCCTGGAGTTGCTGTAGTAGAAATAACAAAATAAATTCATTTATGACTTTAGGAAATTCCATAGGCCAAACCATGAAGTATTTATCCCAAATTAAAATCTCAGTGATGAGTTATTTCAATATATATCAATTCCTAGGATAGTAAAATTTATTGAGCTCTGGTTGATTTTTAAGGAATTAAAACCGTCTGTCTATAGTGTTTCACTAGATAAATCACATATGTAGTTATACAACTCCAAAAATAGTGATTCCAATTTCTAATGGAAGGTATTTGTAATACTTATCTAATTCCGTTGGACTCATATTGTTTGGACCTGTAAAATAAATCTGGTTAAAAAGACAAATTGACTACATAACTGATTTTGGGAATTTCCCAAGGGTATTCTGGTAATTATTTTGAGATGATTCCAACTCTCAAAAGTCACAAACTCAAAGTTATAAAACATACTATGAGAAAAAATTTATTTCAGCTGCAGATCTTTTTTGGTGATTTATTCACCTAAACTAGAGGTTATTTCACTAGAAAAATCATAACTATATATAGAAAATTGATAAAATCATGAAACCACTTTTGTTGGCCTTGTTACATCAATACCTATCTGTTGATATCATTTTTGTACATTGACATCACACAAACCCAAACCTTAGTCAAAACCCCTACATTAGGTGGTATTTGGCAAATAAATCACAAAGACAAAAACCACAAATGTAGGTAAAGTATTTCCAAATGCTATGATCTCAATATATCAAAACATACTGAATTGAATAAGGTGTGGTATGCTTGTTTGCTATATGGTCTTGGTGATTGCATGCCTTGTGTTGATTGTGCCCCTTGTTTGCTTGCATGTGATCCATAACGACGATAGATGCGATTATATCGGAGACCAGAAGAAGATGGTTATTATCTTTGGTATTGGTATTCTTGGTTATCTAAAGAAAAAGTCCAGGGACCTATATTGCCAGTTTGCTGATCTCAGGAAAGCCACCTTCTTGCTCATAAGCTTTGTTCTACTGTTTTACTTATGCATGTTTTATCATGAAAACTGCATCATTTTATATTATGATGATTTGTATCTTGTAGTGGCTTGGCTCCTACAAACCATTATACATGTGTACTACTAAGTACAACCCCCTTGATGACACCTTTGTCCCTAGAATGGTAGATGGTGTATAACACCATAACCCTTTGGAGACCCTGTTTTAGCCGAAGCAAAACTAGAGGATGGGAAGACCCCCGAAAAAGTTTTACAAAATGTTTATGGAAAAACCTTGGTGAGATTTGACCTACTAAGAGAAGTTTGAGAAAGAAAAAGGTTTTCGCTTTACAAAATGCTGAAGGAAAGATGCAGGAAAAATATTTACGAAAACACACCCGGTTCTTTACAGCTTAGCTATAACAACTCACCCGTGCAACCACATTACCCAGGAATGAGACGGGGCTTAACTCAAAGTAGTTCACTCTGATATGGGTATTCTCACTGCTACGTATGGGGGACCATCTCCCTCAAAATCCGGGCTTACCTTTACAGAAAGGGTCAACTGTTAAGCAGTCACCTGGAGGAAGCAGAGTCACCCATGTGAGTGACCGGGTGAACTATGAGCCCTTCATTGAAAGTGCCCCCTCTAGGTCTGAGTGGGGTGCTCCAGTTGGTCTGTGGATCCAGACGTCCCGGTTTTGAGGGGAACAACTCATAGGGTAGGGCCCGTGTCGGAGTGGACTTTCTGAGGGTTATGTTTGATTATCTGAACCCCGCATACTGGTGTATGAAGATTCGCGGTGAACCGCGGCGGATGTATCGAATCTTGTGGGTATAGTGTACAACCTCTACAGAGTGTAAATCTATTTGAATAGCCGTGTCCACGGTTATGGATGGTTGGACAAACTACTATAGAGCGGTGCTGGTTTTGATTTCAAAAAGGACTTCTAAAAAGCAAAGGCTTTGGAAATGATTTGACCGTGGGATGGTCGGAAAGGAAGGAAAGGAGTCTAGTCACGAGATCACCAGAAAGAAGAAACAAATTGGTGACCCAGTCCTAGTATTTTCCAAAACTTTTCAAAAAGGTTTCCAAAATGTTTTACAAAAGTTTTGAACAAAGATATGTAGATGCTATATCTACAAGAGAAACTATTTGAGAAAAGAACCTCTCTTGGAGCCCTCCTACTACCACGGCCATATTGCATATCCTCTTGTTATTATTATTCTCTTAAGGTGGTTTGCGAGTACATTCAAAGTACTCACTGGCATTGTCCCTGGCTATTAACTTGGTCAGATATCAAGAAGATGGTGATGTTGACGACTATGCGAGCTAGGACGTTCTCCCAGTCAGTTTCCTATAGGTTAAGGCTTGGCTCGGGCTCTACGCTTGATGAATTTCCGCTGGTGTTGAGTTGATGTATCCATAATGGCATATAAGGTATGACATGTATCCGCTTAAGTACTGGATGTTTACTTTGATACTTGTCGGTTATGCGCCACGACTAACTGATCATGGGATCGTGGTGTATGCATAACAGGGATTCTCGGAGGATTAATCCAGGGGCCCCACAACAAGCATATGACAACTAAGCATCTTGTAGTTGAGTAACATGCTGCCAGCCAATTCGGCTGAAGATATTCTGAGCGACCGTCAGCAGGCAGGCGGTTACATCCAGAAGCCTTTGTATCCTACTGCTCTGGTTACAAGAGGAGTGCCCATACCTGTATCCAATACGCCACCATATGAATAACCTACAAAAAGTTTAATTTTTTTGTCTTGTTAAAAATTATGGCTTTCATACATCGTGATATTAATAAACATAAGGCTAAAACAGCAAAACAAATTCTAGTCTTATTGTATTTGTCAAATCCATTTAACAAATTTTCAACCATATTTTTTGATATTAGTTGATGGAGGTAGATCATATGTAATACTAGACGGATATGCGAGCTTCACCTCGCCATTTACAAGGCATTGCCACCTGATGTCTACGCACTTCTATTCTTGTAGACAGTTGTTGGTCCTCCAAGTGCAGAGGTTTGTAGAACAGCAGCAAGTTTTCCCTTAAGTGGATCACCCAAGGTTTATCGAACTCAGGGAGGAAGTGGTCAAAGGTATCTCCTCTCAAGCAACCCTGCAATCAAGATACAAGAAGTCTCTTGTGTCCCCAACACACCCAATACACTTGTCAGGTGTATAGGTGCACTAGTTCGGCGAAGAGATAGTGAAATACAAGTGGTATGGATAATTATAAGTGATAACGGTGCTAGAAAATAGCTTGATGGCGTGGAAAAGACTAAAGGCAAACTGAAATAAAGATGGAAGCAAGCAAACATGTAACAGATCTAGTTGCAAATAGTGTTTCGATGCTAAGAAACAAGGCCTAGGGATCATACTTTCACTAGTGAACACTCTCATATAAATATCTTCTCTTTATGATACTACGCTGAACTACTCTCCGGTTGGACACTCTAATCCATGGTAGGGCTATAACAGCACACCTCAAAGTTCATCTTTCCTATCTAGATACCCCACACTGTCACCTTAAGTACTAGATGGTTCCAACAAACACCACAATTTCATAAAGACATCCAACTCCAAATATAACTCATAACAAGTATTTGTAATATTTAGCCTAAGTGCCACCATGGTGTGCACGCTATCACTTTCACACACATGGGGAGAGCAGAGATGTATTAAAGCACTTGAGTAGCAAGGTAGATCTACTTGATTACAAAGCTCATGATCACAATATGATCATGCATATATAGAGAGATGAACACATAGCTACCAGTAGAACCCTTAGCCTCGAAGGAGAACTACTCCCTCCTCATCATGGGAATCAGCAACGGCGATGGAGATGGTGGTGGAGATCGATGGAGATGGCTCCGGGGGCACTTCCCCGTCCCGGCAGGGTGCCGGAACAGAGACTTTCTATCCCCCGAATCTCCTTTTTCGTGGCGGCAGCGCTGCGGAAATTTTCGTGGCTAGAGGCTTGACGATCTAGGTTTTTTGCATCGGGGGAGATATATAGGCGAAAGAGGTAAGGTCGGTGGTTGGCCAGGGGGCCCACACCATGCCCTGGAGCGGCCAGGGGGACCCACTCCTAGGGGTGGTGTGGCCACCATATGGCCCCTCTCTGTCTCTTCTTTTAACTCCGTGAGTCTTCCGGGAAAATAACAACTTTGGCTTTTGTCCGGTCCAATTCCGAGAATATTCATTTTCTGACTTTCCTGGAACCAAAAACAGTAGAAAACATGCAATTAGCACTGTGGCATCTTGTTAATAGGTTAGTCCAAGAAAGTGTATAGAAAGTACTCCAAAGTTGAAACAAAACATAAGAAAGTAGATACAACCAAGCATGGAACATCAAAAATTATAGATACGTTAGCAACGTATCACCACCTGGTGTGGTTACAATGTATTTTGTGATAGTAAATATTTTTTAAGTTTTATCATATACTCCCTCCGTCCCAAAATAAGTGACTTGAATTTATATAGATTCGAATGTATCTACACTAAAACATGTCTAGATATAGGCGAATCTAGACAAATCCAAGTCACTTATTTTGGGACGGAGTGAGTAGATTTTATGGTTTAATGATAGTGGAATTTTGGAATTTATATCGAGATAACATTCCATTTTCTGTGTCCCGGCGCGACCGGATGTGAGCCACCAATTTTTCCAAATAACGGCAGGGCAACAAGTTCCACAAAATGATGTGCCACGTGGCTAGTTGACATTAAATCATCATGTTTGGAAGCCCAAAATTTGTAGGTGAACAACGGAAAGTGTTGGAGTATAGCAAAGCATTTGGTAGTGGTTGACTGCCGTTCCCCGGGCCGGTGAGCTCGGGACGGCACCGTCCATGTCAGATTTGGGATGTGGGAATCGGCCGAATTAGCCCGGGGGCAATGGCCCAGGACAACCGCTCCGAGATGCAAGATCAGCGATGAAGAAAAGGATTGGAAACCCCAGGGAAGAAGAGTGCTTTGCAACGCTTGGCGTGTAGCATGGAAAATGAGTCCACATGACAGCGTCATGATAGCAACAGATGGTCTCAAAATGTTTGCATGTGCTCAGCCTTAAGTCTATAGATAATTAAGTATCAAAAAAAAATCTAGCAAAAGAATATAAGAGGAAAAAATGCTCAACCGTCTCTCTCGTGCACCACAAAAGCAAAAAATGTATGACATGGTATGTTTCGTCAGAACAATGGTTTGACCGATTGTGTTATACAATAATTAGATGATTTTATATGCTAATAACTATAAACATGAGTAAGTAATTTTGAATACGACTGAGTCTAGTGATATTAATCTTATAGTGATACAAAAATTATACAAATTTAATAATTGTTGGCCAATTGTTTATCCTAGTTTAGATTGACGGTGGATTTTGTCACCACAAACCGACACGGAGCCGACCCCCTCTGCGAGCACGTACAAGGTCCAACTTAGGGAGTGTCCAATCTATCCTCTGTTCCCAAAAGAGTGTACTTCTAAAAATTTACATATAAATCAGAAGATATGGTATTTTTCTCCATAGATTAATTAATGCATTAAGAAAAGAGACTCATGTATGCTTCAACCATTGAGAGTGTTATAAAACACAACAAGTAAAACGAAAACAAAACCAACACAGGGAACATAAGGTTTTTGCGTGAAAAATCTTTCCGACAAAGAGAAAAAAAACCACGGACGACAGCCAGCAAAACTTTCCTATATGGAGAGTATTTACACAGTGTCGTTTGCAACACCTACATTGTAATCTCTAGTTATAGCTCAATGTACTGTCATTCTTCATGACACAGGCTTTGCCGAACATATATAGATTTGGTATAAGTTATAGATCAAACTAATGAAATCATGGTTAGGCTGGGCCTTGCAATACCACCTTGAAGGGAAACTGCCCCACTTGGACAGGGTGGAGGAGGAGTACTGGAGGCAACGCAGCCGCCTGAAGTGGATGTTGAAAGGGGATGCCAATACGTCTTACTTCCATGTGATTGCCAATGGCAGGAGGCGCAAATGCAACATGCAGCGGCTGGTTTCGGATCAGGGGATCCTCACGAAACCCAAGGCCCTCCAGGCACACATCTATGCCTTCTATAGGGATCAACTAGAGCAGATGAGGGTTTTGGAGGTTTCTGTCTGGCCACGGATTTGTTCGCAGGCCCGAGACGAGTCTCGGAGTTGGAGAAGATGAGCCTCATGCTCACCTTCACGGAGGAGGAGGTGGATAAGGTGCTATCCATAATGAAAGCCGATACCGCGCCGGGGCCAGACGGTTTCCCGGTCTCATTCTTCAAACAATTTTGGACCCTGAATAGACCTCTTGTTCTGGCGATCTCTAATGGCTTCGCCCTTGGGAGGGTGGACATTGCTCGCCTCAACTTCGGGGTGTTGACCCTCATGCCTAAGGTCCAGGGGGCTGAGGACATCATGCAGTTCAGACCCATTGCGCTTATCAACGCGATCTTCAAGTTTGTGGCGAAAGTGTACGCCCTCCGCCTCTCCCCCATCGCGCATCGGACCATTAGTCGGATTCAGTCGGTGTTCATCAAGGGTAGGCATTCCATGAGGGGGTGATCTTCCTCCAGGAGATCGTTCATGAGACGAAAGTCAAGAAGAACAGGGGTGTCTTCTTGAAGTTGGATTTCGAGAAAGCGTATGAACGGGTCAACTGGGCCTTCCTTCAGGAGGTTCTGCTCAGTAAGGGTTTTGAGCCTGGGTGGGTCCACAGGGCCATGAGTCTGGTCATGGGTGGCCAGACGACGATTTCTATCAACGGGGAGGTTGGGAACTTCTTCCGTAACAACCGGGGGGGGTGAGAAAGGGGGATCCGCTCTCGCCGCTCTTGTTTGACTTTGTGGTCGAGGCGCTGGCAACCATCCTGGAGGCTGTCAGCCGCGTCGGGCACATTTTGGGCCTGATCCCGCATTTGGTCCAGGGAGGGGTGTCGCATCTTGATGACCCACAAGTATAGGGGGGTATATCGCAGTATTTTCTATAAGTAAGAGTGTCAAACCCAACGAGGAGCAGATGGTATTGACAAGTGGCTTGGAGCAGAAATTCTCTGTAAATACTTAGCAAACGGATTTTTAGGGTTTTTGATAATGTAGATAAATAAAGTACGAGTAAATAAAATACAATAATAATAAATGCAGCAAGTGTCCCAATCCTTTCTTTAGCAAAGGACAAGCCGGTTGTATTATTTATGATATCCAAACGTTCTCGAGGACACATGGGAATACTGTCAAGTGCTTTCGCTTCATATAGTAAATTAATCTTCTTTAGTTTGATAAGTGGTGTGTGGGTGAACCTGTGCTAGGTACTGACCTTCCTCGGACTAATACATACTTGTAATTATACCCCTTTCAAGCATCCACAACTACAAGAAAGTAATTAAGATAGAAACCTAACCACAGTCTTAAACTCTAATATCCTACACTCCCTTGTACAAAGGTTTCCTAACGGGAGGGTCAGGTTTCTGTCACTTCGGCAACCCCTACAATTAGTAGCCAAATACACAATGCATTCCCCTAGTCCCATAAAGGTGAAGTATCATGTAGTCGACGTTCACATGACACCACTAGAAGAATAACACCACAACTCAATTATCAAACCATTGAATCTTTCTCAACACAATTCCACTACTAACAACATGACTTTTCCCATGTCGTCAAGAACTAAACGAACTACTCATAAGACATCATATGGATCAAGATCAGAGATGAAATAATGATAAGTAACAATCTGAACATAACAATAATTTAATGGTTCCACTCAATAGCATCAACTACAACAAGTAATCAATACCAGGAAAGTTTCCCCTAAGAACTATGCAAGATTCAATCCAATGGTTACAGCGGTATGGAGTGATGATGATGGTGCTAGTGGATATAATGATGGAGATGATGATCCTAATGAAGTCCAGCTTGATGGTGGTGTTGATGGCGACGATCTCCCTTCTCCGGGAAGGAATTTCCCCAACAGATTTCTGCCTGTCAGAGAACTCTTTCTCTCTCTGCATTTTTTCGCCCCGTAGAGGCGGCAGAATCTTTCTGTGGTCGCTCCCCGAGTCTTAGGGTTTTAGGATTATATACGCCAAAAAGCAGAGCCAGAGGTGGGCCAGGGTGGCCACACCACCTGGTGGCACGGCCTAGGGTGGCCCGCGCCAGGGAGTGGTGTGGGCCCCCTGTAGCCCATCTCCGCTCCCCCTTCTGGCATCCTTCGTCTTCTGGAAAAATAGGATTTTCCATATATTTTCCGGGATTTTCTAATCTTCGCGAATTTCGCCTCCAAATAGTGCCTTTTCCATCAGAATCCTGACTTTAGCGGTCCATCATCCAAAAGTCATCAACCATGCAAAAACAGATAAAATAACATAAGTATCATCTCTTAATATGAAATATATCAATGAATAACAGTAAATTATGATATAGAATAGTGATGCAAAATGGACGTATCAACTTCCCCCAAGCTTAGACTTCGCTTGTCCCCAAGCAAAAACTAAGCTCAATAAACATGACCTCGGGTTTATGGAGTGAAGTGTCAATAAAAGAATACGGACAAGAAGCATCACATTCATCAATACACAAATCATAATAGAAGACAACTCACTATTATATAACTTAACTTGCAATAAGTAAAGGAAACACAATAAAGATACACAAAGTAAATCATAATTGGTAATGGCAAACTTTGTTCTTGGTCAAAGAACGGTTAACAATTTGCATGAGTTCAAACATAATGGGGTTTCAATGATAGCTTTCAAAGTAATATTCACTAATATAAGAGAAGTGTGCAAAACAAGGAACATAAGAAACATGATTGAATAAATCATCATATGAATGAATGAAACACAACAACTAAAAATACTTGCTGAGATAGAAAGGAATAGGTTTACCGACTCACCTAAAAAGTAAAAGATAGGCCATTCGTAGAGGGAAACAGGGATTTCAAGTTTCATAAAGAGCTTCCAAAAATTATGGTACTTATTACCTTTCAGCTCTCATTACCCCTATCATAAGCATCTTTAGGTGATTAAGGTTAAAGTAATCAAATATGAGGATATGCTTGACAAGTTATAAGCTGAAAATCTCATGCCCCTTACTTATGAGTACCGTTCCTCATGCTACTCAACTTTAGTCACAAGTAAGTCCTTGTCATTATAAATACATGTGTATCATAGAGAACCGCCAACGGGGTACCCCTTGCCCGATGATACGGAAGATTCCCCATATCAAAATGACAAGGCAAGCAGACAATGAGCATCTCAGCGATCCTTTTATTTCCTATTTGCATAGGATTTTTTTTCTTTTTTTCTCTTCCCCTTTTTTCTTTCCTATTTGCATAGGTTTTTTTATAGAGGATGCTTCATAGATTTCTCACAATGGTTATGTTGCAGGTTTCCACCATGATTAGGCATGGCTTAGACCAGCCGCCCAGGCGTTTCTCTAACACATATACGAACTCCATGAGCCTTACAAGCTCCCCTTTCATTTCACACCGCCAGGATCCATAAGCAAAAGAACATGATATCAACTAAATAAAGTGCAATATTTAAATCTTTCCCCATGATAACATGGTTTTGCTAATTCACAACTTACAAAGCGCAATCATATACGCAACATAGATGGGCACAATGGTTCAAGTTTATTAAGTGCAAGAAAGTAAAGTGTGCCATCAAGTTCGTGAGAGCTTTAATCACTAATTTTCATATAACAAGTTTAATTAGGAAGGTAGATAAAAACATGAATTTACTTGGAATAGAATTAATGCTAATAGGTAGGTATGGTGGACACAAATGGCATAGGTTCTGGTTTAAGGATTGGATGCACGAGAAGCATTCCCTCTCAATACAGGTTTTTGGCTAGCAAGGCGGGGTAGCAATCATAAGAGTTGAAGGAAACAAACAAACATACAAGTGATAAAAACAAACATGCAATCTTTCTTGGAAGCACAAAAGATCTTAACTAGAGAATACTAAGCTTATGAGCCAATGAAGAAAGAAAGATGATGAAATTATATTTCTTTAAGAGTAGTTTTATCTTTTTTCATTCAATTCTCATAATAGTGTTGCTACTGACCGAGCTAGGTTTGCCAAAACCAACTAAATTTACTTAATGATCCCAAAGTGATACCAATACTAACAACAAGATCAATCATATAACATAAATTGAAAACTAATATAAGATGTGCAAAAAGTAAATGATAGAACTTCTCATTAATATTCCATAATGGCCACTCACACCAAGGGATAGATAGATATCTAACTAGAGGGGGATACTTCCATAATGCAAACCATCCTATATGATAACTTCTCTATTCATGATATGACTCTACTAAAAAGGTAAAAAGATAAAAGATAGTGATATGATACCGCGGCACTACCCCAAGATTGGAACAAACCAAGGGGATGCCAAAACCTGATGAAGAATTACTCCTTCGATGGTGGTGGTGTTCTCTCGTCATTGTCTGACTTCCAAGGTAATGGCTCCCCATCAACAAAAGACATCCTGGTTTCCAACATCCTGAAACTAGCAGCATCACTTATGTGTTTAAACCTAACCTCATACTCACATTTTTGATTTTGCACGTCGTAGAGTTGTGCTTGTAGTTGGTTGGTTGTTCGGTGGAGTGAGAGAATTTCATCCTTAAGCTCAGCAATCTCCTTCTGGTGCTCGGCAATGAGTTTTGAACTAATCTTATGGATGATGTCCACTTCACGTTCCGCCATCTTCTTGTACTTACAGACTTCTTGCTCTAGTGCTTCCATCCTGTCCTCTAGACTACCTTCGCCTTTAGGGTCCTGATCCTCTTTAATATGTACCTTCCCATCTTTGAGCAACAACTCCTTGGGACGAATCTTCAACTCATGCATGTACGGGTTGATGATGTCCACGGAGGAATCTTCCTTGGCTAATCCAGAGGAAGACATTGTGGCTCCAAACCTGAGACTCTTCCTGTCAGAAATAGATCGAAACAAAAACACGATGAGAACACGATATACGAACCTCAGGGGATCCGGGGGATTATATTACGAAGTTTTACAACAAAAGGTAGGTACTGGGAGAAAACGGGTCGGAGACGGGCTCTGGGGTGGCCACACCCCTGGTGGCGTGGCCAGGTGGGCCCACGCCATAGGGTGGTGTGAGCCACCCGGGCTCCGTTTCCGTCCCTCTTTCGACTCATTGCTTTCCATGTTAGATAAAAACTGCAAAAATATAAATTGACAGATTTTTCGTGGACCTTTTCTTACCAGAACTATTACCTATTCGAAAATGGACTCTGCGGTTCTCTGAATTTGGTCTTTATTAAAATTTTCCAGAGTCACCGCTTGAATAACATCAATATCTTCATCCTCATAAACATATTGCTTGAGTCTTTTAACCATTCACCATTTTCTCCTACAACCTGGAAATTTCTTTCACATAAAACTTCACACAATTCCCATTAGCAACATTAGTGCATGCAAGGTAATATATCTTTTAAGTTCAATTTCAACTGAAATCCATCAAAACATAAGCTACTGAAATAACTCCTCTTGAAAGCCCAAAAAGGAATGAAGGAAATCGATTTAAGAGGCAGATGTAGGAATGGCAGAAATCTGTCAAAACAGACCAGCAGGTAAAGATCAATTTTTTCGAAAATCTTATGTTGCTCAAATCAAAAAGTGCAAAACTGAAAAAAGTTAAATAATAACCTAGGGCATGCACACAAAAGATTACAGATCAATACGACGTTCTGGGGTTTTTCACGATTTTTATAGTGAAGCACAAAAATCTGTTTCGGGACAACAACTTCCCTAAATCTTACTTCTCTCTCATTAGAGGTTGATCTTGACACAAAGACCAAACAAAAGGATAAGGAGAGGTTATTGCAGAAACAATAACTCCCAAGACTCCAATAAACAACAATAAACTAAAAGCAAAAATATATTGGATTGCCTCCCAAAAAGCTCTTTCTTTATAGCCATTAAGATAGGCATGATAAATTTCAATGATGCTCACATAAGAATATGAATTGAAGTAAAAGAGAGCATCAAGAAGCAAATATACATATATTTAAGTCTAACCCACTTCCTATGCAAAGCAATTTTATAAGAAAACAAATTGTTGACAGCAGAGGCTACTAGCATAGGAAGGCAAAACAAGTGCAACATAAACACTTTCAACATAAAGCAAGGAAACTTAATATTATTGAGATGCATTAGAACAATCTTCCCTCTCTCATAATAACTTTCAGTATCATGCATAATTTAACAATATAATTATCACATGAACCATTGTAGCAATGATCACTTATTCTAACAGAAAAATAGGGACACTAGCACTCCTAACTCTACTTTATGAGACAATATTAGAAGTATCCTTACAGAGGATAGTGTGTCTATCTTCTACATATTTAGTGACAAAGTCTTTCACATTTGCTATTACCGATTCAATAGCTATTTGTTCATCAGGTTCTACAGCTTTATTTGTACTTTCATTAACCATACTAGCTATCATAGAGTGTTCCTTTACCTTGACTGGGAAAGGCATTTTCTCAATGTAAGGTTCAGGTAAAATATGATTAGCAGTATAAACTTTGGTATCTCTTACAGGAACACAATTAGTAATATCTTTATATGGCTCATGATACTTATTCCATTTCTTTTGGGGAATTTCAATATAAGAAGAAAAAGCCTTAAAATAATTTACAATACTTTGAGAATCAAGACCATAAGCATTACTGATATTATGAAAGTCATCACTTCCCATAAAAGATTTAATGCATTCAAAATCATAATTTATACCTGACTTTCTTCCTTTATCTTTCTCCCATGCTTCAGCATTGTCTTGAATACGGTCTAGAAGATCCCATTTAGCTTCTTCTTCCATGCGTGTAAATGATCCAGCACAAGAAGCATCCAATAAATCCTTATCATAAAGAGAAAGCCTTGCATAAAAGTTATTGATAATAATATTGTTGGGGAGCTCATGAATAGGACATTTGAGCATTAGTAACTTCAATCTCCCCCAAGCTTGAGCTGTACTCTCTCCATCACGAGGCCAAAAGTTATATATTTGATTCCGATCTTTATGAATCTCACTAGGAGGATAAAACTTTGAATAAAAGAGAGGTACATTTTCCTCCCATTCAAGAGCTTGACCATTCTTCAGCAGCTTATACCATTCCTCAGCTCTTCCTTTCAGTGATAATGAGAATAACTTCTTCTTGACTTGAGCTGTTGTAATACCTGCACACTTCAACAACCCGCATAATTCGTGTCTAAAGAGAAAATGATCACCGGGATGGACAGTTCCATCTCCAAAATAGTAGTTATCCATAACACGATCAATAATTCTTGTAGGTATTTTAAAAGTATCATTTTCAGCAGGTGGAGATTCATCTACTACCTTAGCAATGGTAGTAGCATTATGAAATAAGAAACTAAGTGAATTATCCATACTAAAATAAAGTAACTAACAAAAATAAACAATACTCACAGTAGAAGTTTCATTTACCAGTTCCACTCTTCAATAGCGCTTCACTCCCCGGCAACGGCGCCAGAAAATAGTCTTGATGACCCACAAGTATAGGGGGTGTATCGCAGTATTTTCGATAAGTAAGCATGTCGAACCCAACGAGGAGTAGACGGTGTTGATGAGTGGCTTGGAGCAGGAATTATCTATAAATACTTAGCAAATGGATTTTTAGGGGTTTTTAATAATGTAGATAAATAAAGTACGAGTAAATAAAAGACAATAATAATAAATGTAGCAAGTGTCCCAATCCTTTCTTTAGCAAAGGACAAGCCGGTTGTATTACTTATGATATCCAAACGTTCTCAAGGACATATGGGAATACTGTCAAGTGCTTTCGCTTCATATAGTTAATTAATCTTTTTTAGTTTGATAAGTGTTGTGTGGGTGAAACTGTGCTAATGTACTGAACTTCCTAGGACTAATACATACTTGTGATTATACCCCTTGCATGCATCCGCAACTACAAGAAAGTAATTAAGATAGAACCTAACCACAACCTTAAACTCTAAGATCCTACACTCCCGTGTGCAAAGGTTTCCTAACGGGGGTTCAGGTTTCTGTCACTCGGGCAACCCCTACGATTAGTAGCCAAATACACAATGCATTTCCCTAGGCCCATAAAGGTGAAATATCATGTAGTCGACGTTCACATGACACCACTAGAAGAATAACACCACAACTCAATTATCAAACCATTGAATCTTTCTCAATACAATTCCACTACTAACAACATGACTTTTCCCATGCCCTCAAGAACTAAACGAACTACTCACAAGACATCATATGGATCAAGATCAGAGATGAAATAATGATAAGTAACAATCTGAACATAACAATAATTCAATGGTTCCACTCAATAACATCAACTACAACAAGTAATCAATACCAGGAAAGTTTCCCCTAAGAACTACGCAAGATTCAACCCAATTGTTACAGCGGTATGGAGTGGTGATGATGGTGCTAGTGGAGATGATGATGATTATGACCCCGATGAAGTCCAGCTTGATGGTGGTGTTGATGGCGATGATCTCCCCTCTCCAGGAAGGAATTTCCCCGGCAGATTTCTGCCTGCCGGAGAGCTCTTTCTCTCTCTGCCGTTTTCCGCTCCGCAAATGCGGCGAAATCTTTTTATGGGTGCTCCCCGAGTCTTAGTGTTTCAGGAGGATTATATATGCCAAAGAGGAGAGCCAGAGGTGGACCAGGGTGGCCACACCACCTGGTGGCGCGGCCTAGGGTGGCCTGCGCCAGGGGTGGTATGGGCCTCCTGTAGCCCATCTCCGCTCCCCCTTCTGGCATCCTTCGTCTTCTGGAAAAAATAGGATTTTCCATATATTTTTCGGGATTTTCTGATCTTCACGAATTTCGTCTCCAAACAGTGCATTTTCCATCAGAATCCTGACTTCAGAGGTCCATCCTCGAAAATTCATCAACCATGGAAAAACAGATGAAATAACATAAGTATCATCTCTTAATATGAAATATATCAATGAATAACAGTAAATTATGATATAGAATAATGATGCAAAATGGACGTATCACATCTGCAGTATGCCGATGACACCATCATCATGTTTGAGCCGGGAGATTTGGCTATTTCCAACCTCAAGTTCATCATCCTTTGCTTCGAGTGTCTGTCGGGCCTCAAGATTAACTTTCTCAAGAGTGAGGTCATGATTGTTGGCACCTCCGAGGAGTAGGCCTCTAAGATCGCAAATATGCTTAACTGTAGGTGGGGCTCTTTCTTGTTCACGTACTTGGGCCTCCCGATTAGTGATCGGGTGCTTACAATGGCAGACTGGGGTCCCCTGGTGATGAAGGTGGATAAGCGGGCGGACCCATGGATGGGGAATGCTTGTGTTTCGAGCCTCCCAATGCACTCCATGGGGGTGTGTCTGCTGGGAGAGGGGGTTCACAAAGAGATGGACAAGTTGCGCTCCCGGTTCTTCTAGAAGGCGAATGGCCCCAAGAAGAAATACCATTGGGTTAGATGGGAGAACCTATGTAAGCCTAAGGCCTTGGGGGGCTTGGGTATCTTAGATTCGAGGCTTCTGAATGCATGCCTCATGAACAAGTGGATCCAGAAGCTCTACTCGGGGGATCAGGGGCTCTAGGCGGACATTATCAAGAACAAATATCTCTGTAACAAGGATCTGCTGGTGGATGCCCGTACCACCCGCCGGGGTCGTCGTTCTAGAAGGCTCTACAGAAGCTCAAACACCTTTTCCGCCTAGGGGCGAGGCATGAGGAGGTCAATGGGAAGTCCACCTAATTCTGGCTAGATTGGTGGCAGCGGTCGGGACCCCTCCATGCCTGATTCCCGGGCCTTTGCGCAATCTCTGCGAAGCCGGAGGCGTCGGTGGCCCAGATGCACACCGCATGGGGCTGGCGCGCATCATTCAGACACACTTTGGACATCTCGGACTGGGTCGCCTGCATTAACCTCCCGAGGGAAGTAGAAGGCGTGCAGCTGGGGGAAGGGAAGGACAAGAATAGTTGGGCTCTTGAACCATCGGGGCGCTTCTCGGTCCGATCCCTGTACCGTAAAATGTGTAGGGGCACCTCCAGGAAACACTTCAGTGACATCTGGCTCATCTAGGTGCCACTGAAGATACAGATCTTCCTTTGGCAACTCTCCCGCAACAGACTGCTGACCAACGTTAATATCAAACATAGAAAGGGCCCGTCCAATGGCTGATGTGCGATGGACCACATTTTCTTCTCCTGCACCCTTGCGACTTTCATGTGGAGTGCTGTTCAGGAACTGCTCTCCTGCACGTGGAACCCACAATCCTTCCCGGAAGTTTTCAGATTTATGCAGGCCCAGTCGGGGCAAGCTAAGCGGGTTCTCTGGTTTTGCTGCGTGGCTCTGCTTTGGTCCATGTGGACCACTAGGAACAAGTACTCCATCGAGGGGATCTTTCCGACTCAGCCGGCTGATGTTTTATACAAAATGACCTCTTTCATGCAGGCGTGGAGGCCAGTGGCTAGGAGACAAGACCGAGAAGCAGTGGAGTTGACGATTGGGAGGATTCGCCAGCTTCATGGTACCGTGCGAGATGTCCCGTTCTAGGGCGGGGTGGCTTCTTATCCTCCGTGTATCCGGGTGTTATTTTCTTAGGTGTGCGTTGGGGCGTTTGTGCCTTTGATCTACCCGTGTGCCTGATGGCTGTTGTGTGAGAGGAAGCGATGTCTTCCTGTCTATGTGTGTTTGTAAGACTACTGTAGTCTGCTGTTGTGCCTTCATTAAGTTAAAGCCGGGCTCGTCTCGAGCCTACCGTCTAAAAAATCATGGTTAGAGACGTGTACCAATTCTATCTCATCATCCTCGTAAGGCCTTGTTTGGTATTAGTGTTTTTTAGGAATAATCCTCTAGAGTATTGGGTGAAACCTCTACCTTCACCAATCCCCATAAAATCGCACCCACAATCTACTAGATACGGGTAGAGTACCGGGGATTGAGAAAAATAAACTAATATTTAAAAAAAATAGGGATGAGCGGGGTTAAACTCGCTCAATGCTATAGTACAAATATAATTTTTAAAGTAAGTGGGGTAAAAAAAACTCTAGTACCAAACGAGGCCTAAACATGTACTAGATGCCTAGTGATGGGTCGACCGACAAAGAAGCACCAATAAGGTGGAAACAAATGGAGCAAACGCACACAACGTTTGATCTCGCACGTACGTATACAGTGTACGCTGCTAGACGACTACACGCACTACTCCCTTAACTAGCATTGCATTGATGCCCTGATGGCCATGGACGCCACGGCCTTTGCCCAGGCTACCAGCTCCTGCTTCAGCCTCCTCTCATCGTTCAGCGTCAAATTTATCGCGACGTCACCCCCAAAATCCCATGTCGCTGTAGACGATGGGTTGCCGTTCCCTGCAGCTGGCAGCGCCCTCGTCGCATCGATGTTGGCGGCATCGACGCTGAGCTCGGAGGCCGTCGCCGGCGGCGGCGGTAGAGCGCTGGCACCCAAAGCCATGGCGAATTCGCGTCTGAGGATTAGTGAGGGGTTGGCTTTGTTAGCTCGATCAGTCGATAGGTTGGTGCAAAGTTTGAGACACACGCTCCATATATACTGGGCCAGCGTCGCGCTTACGTGCGTGCACCGTGCACGTACAAATCGAGCGATCGAGCATGTGATGCACGAGTAGCATATGTTATGATTTTATTATTATATCCCTGCTGTGTGTGCTACTCTTATATCTGAGTTTGACGAGTCAGAGTGTGAAATGGCGCAGCATCGATATTACCTAGGTGTGGCACTCTCTCTCGTCATTTTTCCAAGATGGCCGGCTGACACGCTAAAGTTTGAGTACAGTGAAGGTTGGTTGGACTTGCAGAAACAGGGCATCATATACTATCGTGTACACGTGTGCATTCAGCAGTCAACCGTGATCACATTTTATATCCCCATTTCTCCTCTATTTGCGTAGGAAGGGTCTCCTCCGTACACCCTCGTCATTAGCTCCGCGTGTAGTTCTCTATGCATATAGGGTGAGCTGGGTCGATGTGGTCGGCCGGTCACGCGCGCGTCCCAATCGATGTGCACATGGCTGGTGTCTTATTACGATGTTTTTTTTTTAAATAGACGTTTTATTACTCCCTCCATCTAAATTAATTGACTCGGATTTGTCTAGATTTGGATGTATCTAGCACTAAAACATGTCTAAATATATCCGAATCTAGACAAACCGAAGTCAATTAATTTGGACCGGAGGGAGTACTCGAAAGATTTAAATATTACATTCTACCTCTGCATAATTACGATGCACACAGCCGACAACACGTTCGATCATAAAAAGAAATAAAATGGTGAAATACATGAAATCATCTCATCGACTGGGGGTTCTCTCCCGAAGCCTCCCGTCTCTCTCGAACCCACTCGTCTCTCTGCCAGATCCCCTTTGGTGGTCGGGCCGTCCCCGAGCTCTCTTCGCCGGCACTGCCGGTTGGAGGGGGCGAGGGGGGGGGGGTGCCGGAGTAGCTAGGATAGTTAGGAGTAGTGGCCTTGTGCCGGTAGTGGGATGTTTGCCCGTTGGTGGAAGCGGCGCTGGAGTTTTTGGCAGCAAGATCTGGCGCCTCTTGGGGGTTCTTGCCGGCGTGCTCCTATCCGTGGTGGATTGGTGGCGGCGGCGACGAACTCAGCTTCTCTGCATAAAGTTGTCCTTGATGTTGCTGCGGAGCGGCGGCATCGAGATCCCTGTTCTCCTCTGGCCGGCCGTGGTGGCGGGGGGAGCTGGACAGGACTCGATGCGCGGCTACAAGGCGACGCATCTCCGAGCTACTCTGCGGCGCGTGTGGGCGACGCCTGGAGGTCGCGAGGCGCTCTCCCTCAAGATGCTCCTTTGGATGGAACTATTGCAGGGAGTAGTGTTTCTGGCGGCTCGACAATAAAGCTCGTTTGGATCTTCGTGGTGGTGGCGGCGCCCAACACCCTTTTCTGTTCTAGGCCGGCCGTGGTGGCTAGGGAGAGTAGAAGGGGGTTAGAATCTGCTCCTGCTGGTGAAGGTCGTGGCCGTCTGGTGCCCCCATGCGGCGGTGCTGCTTCTTTATTGGATGCAACCGCAGTGGCCCGTCCGCAGAGGTATGGCTCCTAGGATGCTGCATGTTCTGGTCGAAGGGCGACCTGGGATTTCAACCTTCATCGGAGGCCCTTTCTCGAAGCGCCGCGCCAGAGCTCGACATCTCGTTCTCGACAAGTGGTTTGTCCTTGTCGATTGCAAGATGGCCGGTGGCGTTGCTTCTTCTCCGGGTAGTGAAGCGTCACGAGCAAGAGACTTCCTTGATCTCGCCGATTCTGTCGGCTGGAGGTCGCCGAAGAATGGTGGCGGCGACACCCAGGGACTTGATTGCTTTCTATTCTCTAGTCCTAGGGTGTTTTTTGTATTTTGGAGGCCCTTATTTGTTTTTTTAGTTTTGCTAGGGTGCTTAGCGCTAGGGACCTCCTTGCATATTGTACCTACCATGTGTGACTTAATGCAGCATCTGGGGTCTTCTAGACCCTTTTACCGTTTAAAAAAAAGAAATCATCTCATACTCCTCGAAACAGGCTTCTCCCCGCTTTACAAATAAAGCAACATTCAGATACAACCGAGTTCCAACTCATACAAGTATGTCCATAGCCAAAACAAAAAGAAAATAAAAATGACAGTGTCTGTTGGGGTCTCAGCCCAACCTAATCCAAAGAAACCAAAAAAGGGGAAGGAGCCCCCACGGAGGCTAAGACAGGGGTTAGGTGCCGAGAAGTGATGTACTATCACCCTCAGGGCCTGTAAGGTGCCGTCCAGGTTCTTTCGGTCTCGCTGCCTAAAAAGCGGGTACCACTACTATAGCTAGGCAAGAAAGGAAAAAAATTGAGTCAGAAACGCGGCTAGGAAAGATCCGCCCAATCACCATATTGTTTCGCACGTTCCATAAGGTTCACGTTAAGGCTGCAAATATTAACCAAAAAAGGCGGCGCCTTCTTCTGGTTCGGTTTGCCTCCATTTCTAAGAACTCCTCGAGGTCCTGGGCCTACCAGGCAGCCCCAAGGACTTCTCGTATAAAACTCCAAAGAAACTGAGCGGTGGGACTTGTGAACATAATATGGGTGCACGCCTCCGGTGTTCCACATAGTGGATACAAACCATTGTCCTGGCCATTACATTTAGCCACTGATGGCTGTAAAAATAGTCATCTTTATCCACATATAAATCTTACTTTAAATCAAGAAATTGTCTAAATAACTCTCTAACCTTGCTACTAATGACTAATTATTGTAAAGATGTACAAATCCTTCTCTTGATTTGTGATGTGCAGAAAAGCATGCCTTTATGACGAGATCAGAAGCAATTACTGAAGAATATGTCGTTACCAACATAACTAAGTCAACCATGGGTGAAAAGGTGTTTCCAGGAGGTGTAACGAGCATCGGTACGGGCGAGGCCCACCTGTACCGTCCGACCGTACTACACGCCGATGCCTCCCATAGGTCAAACCAAGCTACTTATGTGAAGTGAGCGAGATCATTTGAGGAGAGACGCATCCTCCAGCCACCACAGAACCCATTCACCATTCAGATCTCATCCATCACACACCAAAGGATATTCACACCACAATAGTTTATCACCTCCATCTCCTACCTCCTTCGTAGCCATAGCCATTATCTTGTAATAGAGATCTTCTTGCAAATTGGCGATCATCAGTAAATAATAGCGCTAGATTGTTTTGGCTCAAAGTGATATCCACGTAGTCCCGATTCTTTTTGGCCGTGTGGTGGACGCTAAAAAGGATATGCGGTGACGTTGCAACGAAGCCTTGCTATCCCATGAGGCGGGTCCCGCTGCGGGCTAGGGCGAAAGATTCCATATCGTGGGTTGGTGTCGTGGGCACCGTCGTACCCTGCTACGCCGGACAGTGGAACGCGCATGTGACATGGGTCCACCGTCAACGTACAAGGGCAGTAACACGCTCCGTGAGAGTCGTTTCAGGGGCGACAACGCTCCGCAACCGATGGGTGGTGGGACCCGCCCAAAGCCGACGTGGCGTCGTGAGCCCATGGTGGCTGTAGACTCTCGCGGTCATAGGGCCCACCGAGAGCCGGCGTGGCACCGGGAGCCCATGCCATCCACGGTTTCTCGCGGTCGTGTGCCCCGTCGAAAGACGATGTGGCGTCGTGAGCCCATACCAGTCGTGGTATCTCGCGGTCGTGGGCTCCGCCGAATGCCGACATGGCGCTATAGCCCATGCCAGCCGTGGGTTCTTGTGTTCGTAGGGCCTGGCAACAACCTCCATGGAATCGTATACTGTAGACATACACGGTTTCTCGCGAACGCGTATAACATTCAATGCCTACAAGCGTTCTGAAGGATGAGAGTGTTCATGTTCATAGCCGAGCTGACAACGTAGACTCCATACGTACATAGGTTCTCGCGGCCGCTAACTAAATTGTCAGCGTTATCCTTCAACGAGGTCAAGCGGTGGATCCCGCTAACGCAATGTATAAAACAGTTCTCTCGGTTATTTGCATACGTATTACGATTATCTAGATCCTATCCTCCACCATCCATGTCCTGCTTCCTATTATCGTTTCATACGCATGCGTCGTTACGGTGAGGACACACGTAGCCGGTGATGCTTGTGCCAATGGCGGTGAGGCTAAGCAGGATGTGCGCAGGGGACGCCAGTATGTGCGACGAGAAGCGGACCACGCTTCACCGGACACAAAAAGATGACGGCTGTCGTTGGCAGCTGATACGTTGTAAACGTATCTACAATTTTTGATGTTCTATGCTTGTTTTATATCTACTTATGTTTTATCCACACTTTGGAGTATTTTTACACATTTTCTGAAACTAACCTATTAACAAGATACCACAATGCCAGTTGCTTATTTTCTGCTGTTTTTGGTTTCAGAAAAGCTGAAAAAGAAATATTCTCGAAATTGGACCGGACAAAAGCCAAAGTCAATATTTTACCGGAAGACTCACGGAGCCATAAGACGAGACGGAGAAGGGCCACGAGGTGGCCACACCACCTGGTGGCGCGGGCCAGCCTAGGCCACGCCAGGGGGTGGTGTGGCCCCCTCGAGCCTCCACCGACCTTGCCCCTTCACCTATAAAAGTCTCCCGAGACGAAAACCCTAAGGACCCGATCAAAATTTCACGAAAGAGTGTAGCCGTCGCCATCTTCATCCCTAGATTGGAAGGGATCTGAAGCTCTTTCCGGCACCCTGCCAGAGGGGAGAGATCACCCTAGAGGCCTTCTTCATCACCATGACTGCCTCCGGTGTGATGCGTGAGTAGTTCATCCCTTGACTACGGATCCATGTAGTAGCTAGATGGTTGGTTCTCCTCCTTTGTGCTACCATGTTTAGATCTTGTGAGCTCTGTTCATGATCAAGATCATCTATTTGTAATCTTACATGTTGTGTTTGCGGGGATCCGATGGATATTGAGATGCTATTTCAGATTGATTATTGATTCTATCATGTCTATGTTATTTGTGTACTTGCATGCTTTCTGTTGTTAGTAGCTATCTTGGCCGAGCAGATGCTAGCAACTGCAAGAGAAAGTATTTATGCTCAATAGTGGATTCATGCCTCTAGTAATCTGAAAAAGTGACAGAAATCTCTAAGGTACTAGATGTGATGTTGCTACTAGAGAGAAAACAACAATCCTTTGTTCATGGAGCAATCATATTGTTTACTTTACACACTTTGCTTAATGCAATTATCTGTTGCTTGCAACTTAATACTGGAGGGTGTTCGGATGATAACCTGAAGGTGGATTATTAGGAGTCAAGATGATTGGTATATGCATGTTGGATGATAATGCAATTGGATTACGGTCTATATATAATGTTGTAATGCCCAACCAAATCTCATAGGAGTCAAGATGATTAGTATATGCATGTATGCTTTCTCGGTGTTTGTCAATTGCCCCGCTGTAATTTGTTCACCCAACATGTCATATATCTTAAGGAGAATCACCTATAGTGAACTATGGACCCCGGTCCATTCTTTTACCATCAATCTACAATCTATTTATTGTTTACTGTTTACTTTCTACAAGCAATTACTATCTTCCACATGATACGTTTAATCCTTTGTTTTCAGCAAAACTGGTGAGATTGACAATCTCACTGTAAGTTGGGGGCAAAGTTCTGTGGTTGTGTTGTACAGGATTCCAAGTTGGAAACAACACCTTGGAGGTGTTTCCTTGCTCCTACTGGTTCGATAACCTTGGTTTCATAACTGAGGGAAAACTTGTTGCTGTGCTCATCATACCTTCCTCTTGGGGTTCTCCAACGAGCTCGACACATTTTGAGCCATCAAGCACTTTTTCTAGCGCCATTGTCGAGGAGTCAAGGACATCTTCACAAGGGGAGTCCCTCATAACCAATCTCTTTACTTTGTTTTTTTTGTTTTGCTTAGTTTATTTCTGCTTTGTTTGCTTGTTACTTTTATCAAAAACATAAAAAAATTAGTTGTACTAGTTTGCTTTCTTTACCAAAAACACAAAAAAAATTAGTTCTTTCTATAGTTGTTACCTCGTTCTTAGCTCACCATGTTGACCCCTAAGTTCACCCTGAAAGACCTTTCAATAGGTAGTGGCTCTATAATTGGGAAAGATAATATTGAAGAATTCTTTAATCATGTTAGCAAGCATAAGGATATTGAGGATAGATCCCTAGCAGAACTTGCTCCAAATTATGAAATTGCTGCAGCTTCTTTAGTTCACATGTTGGAAGCTAGGTTTGTTAACCTTAACCCCATAATGCAAGTAATGTTTCTTAAACTTAAAGATATTGAGGACCCTGAAAAGAGAGATTTTATTCTGGAAACTTTGCTTAAATCATTCTATGATGTTGTTAAGGAAGCCAGAAAAGTCTTTGATCATTTTAATATGCTAGGATCATGAGATGTTATTGGTACACGAGAAAAGATGGATAAAACCAAACCTAAAAATGGAGAGGAAATTAAAATACCGATACCTTTTAAACTTGTAGGAATGCATGGAGCCTTAGAAAAGAATTTCGATTGGATTATTCCTGAAAACCCGTTTAATGAAAATAGTGAACCCAAGAGTAGTGAGAGAGGATCCTCTAGGACTTATTTGGATGAGATACCTTGCCTTGTTGAAGATTTTTCTGGTATTGATCTTAATGCTTCTTCATTTGAGAATACTTGATTCTTGCTTCTTATGCCTAGCTCAAAAAACTTATTGGGAGATAACCCAAAAAACTTAGAAATATTTTGTTGAGTCTTGGAAGTTATTGCTTCAGTAATAACCTCTCTTTATCCTTTTTGTGTGGTTTTTGTGCCAAGAGTAACCTCTAAAGAGATAGAAGTAAGACTTGGGAAAGTTGCTGTTCCGAAAACATATTTTTGTGCTTCGCTGTAAAAATTCGTGAAAAATCTCTGTACGTCGGTTTGAGCTGTAATTGTGTGTGCTTCTGCCCCAGGTTGTTATCCAACTTTTGTTAGTTCAACACTTTTCGATTTGAGAAACAGAAGGTCTTCGAAAAAATTGGTTTTTACCTGCTGGTCTGTTTTGACAGATTTCTGCCATTATTTGCATTTGCCTATTAATCTCTTTCTCTTTGAGTTCTCTTTGATCACTTGAACTTTTTAAAGGAAGTGCTACGGTAGTTTGTGTTTTAATGGAAGTTTTACTTGTGTTGAAACTGAACCAAAAGACTTATTATCTTGAGTACACTAATGTTGCTAATGAAGATTGTGTGAAGTTTTGTATGAAGGAAATTTTAAAGTGTAGGGAAGAGTAATGTGATAAGATGAAGTATGGACAAAAGCTCAAGCTTGGGGATGCCACCCGTGTCACCCCAAGAAATATTCATGAAGTACAAGCGTCAAAGCTTGGGGATGCCCAAGGCATCCCCTTCTTCATCAATAAAAATCTCAGGTTTCTTCCAAACACTTCATTTTTATTGTTTCATGCACAATTGTGTTGTTCTTGGAGCGTCTTCATTTTTGGTTTAGTTTTCGTTTGCTTAGTTTGCTTAAATAAATTGGTTGGACCCCCGCATTCATACATAGTTTCAAATAAGTTGATTTGGATTGGAAAAGAGTAGGAAAGTTCATGCTTATAAGTGGTACAAAAAGGAGCTTGTTTTTGACTGTGGCCTAGACTTTATCATGTCATGCTTGATATTGCTTTGACTTTATGCTTAGTGATTTTTGCTGTAGTATGACTTTTTACAAACAATTGAGATTGCTTAATGTGCCTTGAAAGAATCATGCGTTGTTTTAGCATATACAAGCATAATATTGTGGTATTCTCCTTTGATGCTTTATTTGGGTTGACTTGGCGCATGCTCACACCATGTTAAGACTATACCAAGTCACCATAGCCTCTATGATCATTTAGTTTTCGACTTGTAATATCACTTTATGCTTTAATTAATAATGTTTTGTCGCTTTGCATGATTATGGCCATTATTGCTCTCTTAGTTGGTCGCTCCCAGTCTTTTGCTAGCCTCCACATGTACCAAGTATGAATTCCACTCATGCATACAACTCCAAATAAAACCAAGTTATCCCAAAGAGTCCACCATACCTACCTATTAGCATTATTGCTATTCCAAGTATATTCATGTTTTTATCTACCTTCCGAATTAAACTTGTTATGTGAAAATTAGTGATTAAAGATCTCACAAACTTGATGGCACACTTTACTTTTCTTGCACTTAATAAACTTGAACCATTGTGCCCATCTATGTTGCATATATGCCTGCGCTTTGTAAGTTGTGAATTAGCAGAACCATGTTACCATGGGGAATGCTTTCAACATTGCACTTTATTTAGTTTATATCATGTTCTTTTGCTTATGGATCCCAGCGGTGTAAAATGAAAGGGGAGCTTGTAAGGCTCATGGAGTTTGTATATGTGTTAGAGAAACGCCTAGGTGGGTGGTCTAAGCCATGCCTAATCATGGTGGAAACCTGCAGCAAAACCATAGTGAGCAATCTATGAAGCATCCTCTATAAAAAAACTATGCAAATAGGAAAGAAAAAAGAGAAAGAAAAAAGAAGCCTATGCAAATAGGAAATAAAAGGATTGCTGAGATGCTCATTGTCTGTTTGCCTTGTCATTTTGATATGGGGAATCTTCCGTATCATCGGGCAAGGGGTACCCTGTTGGCGGTTCTCTATGATACACATGTACTTACAATGACAAGACTTTCCTGTGACTAAACTTGAGTAGCATGAGGAACGGTACTCGTAAGTAAGGGGCATGAGATTTTCAGCTTATAACTTGTCAAGCATATCCTCATATTTGTTCACTTTAACCTTAATCACCTAAAGATGCTTATGATAGGGGCAATGAGAGCTGAAAGCTAATAAGTACCATAATTTTTGGAAGCTCTTTATGAGACTTGAATCCCTGCTTCCTTCTATGAAAGGCCTTTCTTTTACTTTTTATGTTGAGACTCCATCTTCTATCTTTATGCACCTATTGAGAGAGCATAGTGGCCATTCTTAGTTTAATGTGCATTGTCCGAAGACTTGTTGATTGATTCATAACTTCGATATTGCTTGTTCTTAAACTATTTGTATCTAGTCACTCTTATGAACTTTGAAGGTGTCCTATGCATTTTTTGCTACACTATGAGGGACAAGTGGAATACCATTCTCATTATGTTTTCTATATGTGAAACAAACAAACGTCTTTCAAAGCATTGTTATTCATGAATCTTTTGTTTGCACCTTTTCATGTTATAACATAGTTGTTATATCTTATTGTTAGAACTATGTCTTTCATGCTATGTTAAAGTACTATGATCCCAGCTATCAATGTTCTACAAATACCTTGATCAAGATTATGATGGTGCATGTCACCTCAAAAATTATTCTTTTTTATCATTTACCTACTCGAGGACGAGCAAGAGTTAAGCTTGGGGACGTTGATATGTTGTGAATGTATCTATAATTTTTGATGTTCCATGCTTGTTTTATATCTACTTTCTTATGTTTTATCCACAATTTAGAGTATTTTTACACATTTTCTAGAAGTAACCTATTAACAAGATGCCACAGTGCTAGTTGCCTGCTTTCTGCTGTTTTTGGTTTCATAAAAGCTGGAAAAGAAATATTCTCGGAATTGGACCGGACAAAAGCCAAAGTCAATATTTTATCAGAAGATTCATGGAGCTAGAAGACGAGACGGAGAAGGGCCACGAGGTGGCCACACCACCTAGTGGCGTGGGCCAGCCCAGGCCACGCCAGGGGGTGGTGTGGGCCCCTCGAGCCTCCACCGACCTTGCCCTTTCGCCTATAAAAGTCTCCCGGGACAAAAACTTTAAGGACCCGATCAAAATTCCACGAAAGAGTCTGTAGCCGCCGCCATCTCCATCCCTAGATCAGGAGGGATCTGAAGCTCTTCCCGGCACCCTACCGGAGGGGAGAGATCACCCTGGAGGCCTTCTTCATCACCATGACTGCCTCCGGTGTGATGCGTGAGTAGTTCATCCCTGGACTACGGGTCCATGTAGTAGCTAGATGGTTGGTTATCCTCCTTTGTGCTATCATGTTTAGATCTTGTGAGCTCCGTTCATGATCAAGATCATCTATTTGTAATCTTACATGTTGTGTTTGCGGGGATCCAATGGATATTGAGATGCTATTTCAGATTGATTATTGATTCTATCATGTCTATATTATTTGTGATCTTGCATGCTTTCCGTTGTTAGTAGCTATCTTGGCCGAGTAGATGCTAGTAACTCCAAGAGGGAGTATTTATGCTCGATAGTGGGTTCACGCCTCTAGTAATCTGGGGAAGTGATAGAAATCTCTAAGGTACTAGATGTGTTGTTGCTACTCGGGAGAAAATAACAATCCTTCGTTCATGGAGCAATCTTTATTGTTTACTTTACACACTTTGCTTAATGCAATTATCTGTTGCTTTCAACTTAATACTGGAGGGGGTTCGGATAATAACCTGAAGGTGGATTATTAGTCATAGATGCAGTTGGATTACGGTCTATGTATAATGTTGTAATACCCAATCAAATCTCGTAGGAATCAAGATGATTAGTATATGCATGTATGCTTTCTCGGTGTCTGTCAATTGCCCCGTTATAATTTGTTCACTCAACATGTCATCTATCTTAAGGAGAATCACCTCTAGTGAACTATGGACCCCGGTCCATTCTTTTACCATCAATCTATAATCTATTTACTGTTTACTGTTTACTTTCTGCAAGCAATTACTATCTTCCATACAATATGTTTAATCCTTTGTTTTCAGCAAAATCGGTGAGATTGAAAACCTCATTGTAAGTTGGGGCAATGTTCTGTGGTTGTGTTGTGCATGATTCCAAGTTGGAAACAACATCTTGGAGGTGTTTCCTTGCTCCTACTGGTTCGATAACCTTGGTTTCATAACTGAGGGAAAACTTGCTGCTGTGCTCATCATATCTTCCTCTTGGGGTTCCCCAACAAGCTCGATACATTTTGAGCCATCAGCAACGGAGTGGAGAACGCTGGCAAGATTCTCCTCCTCGTCATCGCCAGACGCGCACTTCGTCTCTCGGACATAGTTGTATACGCATTTTTAAAAGCATTATACATAAAGAGGCTAAGGAAGCTGGAGGGGCATATTATGGACAGCTACCCTAGCCTAGAAGCTAAGTATGCGTATTGTTGGTATATACTCTAGCCTAGGAGTTAGGCTTGCGTATTATCGGTATCTACTCTAGGTTAGGAGGTAGGCAGACGAAAAACCGGTGCAGTCTAGGCATCTACTCCATCATGGGAGTAGGTACTAAAAAATCGGGACATTCTGGACATCTACTTTATCGTAGGAGTAGGTACACGAAAAAACGGTGCAGTATACATACTGTTGGAAGGAAGTAGTAGGCACGCGAAAAAAGGTGCAGTACTCTAGCATAGAAAGTAGTAGCCACGCGAAAAACCGGTGAAGTCTATGTAGTACTGTCAGTGGCTACTATAGCAAAGGAAGTAGGTACGCAGGAAAACAATGCGGTTCTGACACTTGGCACAACTCTAGATAAGAAAAAAAGGGTAACCGAAAGATAGAAGATGACTAGCATTTTACCTCACTCCTGCAGTTGTCAAGCCATTTGTACTCGCACCATGTCCAATTCTGCGTTTCCTCTCACTCCTGTATCTCCCATGTTTACTCTCACTCGCTTTTGAGCCAGTTGTACTGGCACCACGTCCAGTCCCCTGTTTCCTCTCACTCCTATAGCTTTATGATCTAGTTGTACTGACACCACGTCCATTCTCGTGTTTCCTCTGAGAGCAAGTTGTACTGGCACCATAGATTTGTGTGGACATCGGTGTTTCTTCGAACCGAAGAAAATGTAACATTTGACTAAACCCTTTGCACTCCACACGATCACATTTTGACTAAACTGTTTGCACTAAACCATTTGCACTCAAAAGTCCTTTACTTTCTTGGGTCTTTGACATGTTACCAAAAAACTAAAAACTATTGTTAATAGAAAGAGTAACTAAAATCTACCATCGAACTAAGCTAAAAAAACAAAGGGAAGCCGTGTGAGGAGGTTGCACATCGATGATGTACTTAAGACACTTGCCGAAGCAGTCCATATCGCCTACGATTTACGCCACACGCTTGTCCAGCTTATCAACGTCACCGGTGCTAGAGCTATCAAACCATATGGAATAGTTTATTAAACCTGTATGTGCAACAAACGAAAGATCAATTAAACAATAGTCAACTGCTCTAAATTCCAAAAGATGTTCCAAAGCAATGTGTTTGAGATGCCACTTTGATGGCTTGCTGCAGAAGTACGACAAAAGTACATTGATGAAGCCTCTAAATAATGGTATGGGTGATGTTTAATTGTCTCAAGAGTCTAGCCTTAGAGATACTTAACACTACAGATTTAATGATAGACTTGATAGCACTCTTCAAAGGATTTGTTTAAAAGAACCAATGTTTAGCGGTAATAGAGATGCATGCCAAAATTTGACTTCTTGATTAAAGTATGATATAGCTTTATGCATGTCTACAACACTATCGCACTCCATGGGATGCTAAAAATTCCGCTGTCCTACGACCGATACTTATGGGGGAAATCTCTGGATTTAGGCTATGAGTTTATTAAACATTCATAGCAGCAATGCTATAATGGATAAGAGTATTGGTATTCTCATGAGTCTGCGTTGCAAGCAAAGGTTGGAATACTCCTCTAATTCGCTATGAGAAATCATTATTAGCCAAAGAAACTTGTTGGCGGTCACGAGTATCCTTCCACTCCTACACAGTCTAATTAAGCTCACTAAGTTTTGGCATCATCTCGTTACTAAATAAATGGAGTTCTATAAAGGCAAAGAGTAGAAAAGAAGTGTATGGTAGCCTTGATTTATTGATGTGAGTGTTCTAATGAGACGCTCTAATGCTATGCTTATTTTGACATAATATCACATTTTTAATTGCTAAGCTTTCACCTTACAAAAGTAAGGACACAAAAATATAAGTCGCAATAGGAGGATCACAAGTTTGCTTTCAAGTTAGATTTACTTTTTACATGGGGTATAGAAGCTGTAATTTATGTCTTATGGATTGACATAACTGAACTTGTGTTTCCTTGTATGATTATGTTACATCTTACTTTGAGATTGAAGGGAAAATAAGGATATAAGGCATCAACCTTCAATGGTAAACTAGATGATAACATTAAGTTATCAACTCTTCTACTCAAGGATGAGCAATGTTTAAGCTTGGGAATGTTGATGCGTGCGATTTGATGCATATTTAAGCATACAAATTACTCGTATTGTCACTCATCCCATACTATATCTAGCTATAACTATGCCTATTATGCATGACTAGACTTCTCTTTGCACCCCCGGAGCACAGCGGTTAGGCAAAGCGCTCGACTTTTAAACACAAAAGGAGAAGCAAAACTGGTAAATAGTCCGATGGAAGTAACGTGGATAACTTTCTAAAGGATTTGAGGGTTTGCATGTTGACGGTCGATCCGTTCTTCAAGGTTTGGATGTATGCGGAAACACCTTGTTGTGGGCCCTAGACGCGCATAGAATCAGCTATCAGACATAGTTGTATACACATTTTTAAAAGCATTGTACATAAAGAAGCTAGGGAAGCATGATGGGGCAGACTATGGATAGCTACCCTAGCCTAGAAGCTAAGTACGCTATTGTCGGTATCTACTCTAGCCTAGGAGTTAGGCTTGCATATTATCGGTAGCTACTCTAGCTTAGGAGGTAGGCAAGCGAAAACCGGTGCAGTCTGGGCATCTACTCCATCATAGACTCAAAAATCCAGGAATTTTGGACATCTACTCTGTCGTAGGAGTAGGTACGCGAAAAACGGTGCAGTATGCATACTATCGGCGGGAAGGAGTAGGCACGTGAAAAAAGGTGTAGTACTCTAGTATAGGAAGTAGTAGCCATGCAAAAAACCAGTAAAGTCTACGTAGTACTGTCAGCAACTACTATAGCGTAGGAAGTTGGTACGCAAGAAAACAGTGTGATTCTGACACTTGGCGTAACTCTAGATAAAAAAAGACGGTAATCGAAAGACAGAAAATCACCCGCGTTTCCCCTCACTCCTGCAGTTGTCGAGCCAGTTGTACTCGCACCATGTCCAGTCCTGCATTTCCTCTCACTCCTGCATATCCCATATTTACTCTCAGTCCGCTTTTGAGCCAGTTGTACCGGCACCACGTTTAGTCCCCTGTTTCCTCTCACTCCTGTAGCCTTTTGATCTAGTTATACTAACACCATGCCCAATCATGCATTTCCTCTGAGAGCAAGTTGTACTTTCACCATAAATCCGTAAGGACATCCGTGTTGCTTTGAACCAAAGAAACCGTAACATTTTGACTAAACAGTTTGCAGTCTACACGATCACATGCGATTTATGGAAGTATAAAATCTCGTAGCAAAAAAACAAAGCCATATGTACGCATCTTCATTTGTGACACCAATATCGATCAACAATAGTCGAAAAAAATAAGCCAAAGTCCTTTACTTCCTTGCGTCTTTGACTTGTTACCGAAAAACTAAAAACTATTGTCAACAAAAAATAACTAACTAAGCTAAAAAATAAAGGGAGGCCGTGTGAGGCGGCTGCACACACTAGTGGAAAATGGGGCTCTAGTCCCAGTTTCGCAATCGAGACTGCCAATTTGGGACTAGAGGCCCCTATCTCTAGTCCCGGTTTGCTACAAACCGGGACTAGAGGCCACCACGTGGCAGTGGCAACACGGCGGGGGCTGGAGGACCTCTAGCCCTGGGCCGTAACACCATCCGGGACTAAATTTTTTCCTGTCGTGGCAGAGATTCGTGTGTTTCTCTTCCACGGCACGATTTTGTGTTTTCGTTTTGTTTTTGCCATTTCGTTCCTTTTTTAATTTGTGTTTCATTATAATTCCAAACATGTTTCCATACACAGTATATATTGATGCATATATAATTAATATTTGATCTCTTGCAAACATACATATACAATTTGATATATACAACTATTTAATTAGATGGATATCACTAAATTATATTGAGTTCCTCGTCCTCCACATAATGTTCTCTCCTTTCATCAATGACCTTCTTCATAAAAAATCCTGCCAATTCCTCTTGAATTGCCCGTATGTGTTGTTCTAGGTCAAGCTTCTCCAGAAAACTGTGAATATAAGTTGAATCAACTCTCCACTCAGTGGTCAACTCGCGAATGTAATCGCAAACATAGAATCCTCATAAATGAGTCTCCGGTGGCTACTGCAAACCCTTCACTGTTTTATAAGTTAGCTCATCTTTGAATGGACCTTGTATTTTCTTTCTAAACCGTGTCCAACAGCTGTTCGGCAAAGAAAATGAACAAAGGAGTTATTAATTACTTGATACCATGAAACGAATGAAAGAGGCCAATATAATGCGATAATGATTTAAATTACTTCTGGAGCATTGCTTTCAAGTCGCTCCACTTCTCTTGGTTCCAACTTAATGAGTCGTTGACTTCAACATGAGACTTGTCAACTTGAATGTTTAGCAGAATCCAGTGGAACCTATGGATGTTTACATAAGTATACATGCATAACTCATCAACTACACTTAACATCGAGTAAGCAAAAAAATAATATGTACAAGACAGAAACACTCACGTGAAGTTGTAAGGAAATAGTATTTCCTTACAGTAATTATGCTTGATTAAAAAGGTGGATCAAGTTGGTTTGGAAAAGTGCACATGCAATGACTCTAGAGACACCATGTGTCAAACCATGTACCAAGATGCCCAAAAAGCCCTTGGAATGCAACTGCCACATGGAATGGTGCACCAGTATGACAAAAGATGTATCACCACATCCAATGGAGTGTGTGTGGGAATGTGGATCAAGGTTGTTTGGAAACATGCAATGACTCAAGAGACTCCATGAGTCAAACCATATGTCAAAAGGGCCAAAAACACATAGGAATGTAACTTTCACATGGAATAGTGCACCAGTGTGATAGAAGTTGCATCACCACATGTACTGGAGTGTGTGTGTGTGGGAATATATATCTAGGTGGTTTAGAAAAGAAAACATGCAATAACTCTAGAGACTCCATGTGTCAAACCATGTGTCAAAAGGCCCCAAAAAACACATAGGAATGTTGTTATCACATGGAATGGTGCACTAGTGTGACAAAAGTTGAATCACCATATCTACTGGAGTGTGTGTGGAAATATAGATCTAGGTGGTTTGGAAAATAAAACATGCGATCACTCTAGAGACTCCATGTGTCAAAAGGCCAAAAAACACATAGGAATGCAGCTGCCATATGGAATGGTGTACTAGTGTGATAGAAGTTGCATCACCATATCTACTGGAGTATGTGTGGGAATATGGATCTATGTGTTTTGGAAAAGAACACATGCAATGACTATAGAGACTCCATTTGTGAAACCATGTGTCAAAAGGCCCCAAAACACATAGGAATGCAGTTGTCATATGGAATGGTGCACCAGTGTGACAGAAGTTGCATCACCACATCTACTAGACTATGTGTGCTCATGTGGATATAGGTGGTTTGGAAAACAACACATCATGAATAGAGATCAATGACCAATTTAATATACATCAGTGACAAATTTAATACAAGTTGTTCATCACATTAAAATAAAAATAGAGTATAGTGGACCAAATGTTATTATTGCAAAAATAAAAAATTGCACTAATTTAAAAATTCTACTCCATACTCATTTTGATCAGTTACTAAGTAAACATCATCTACACATATGCAAACTAACAAATTAATGTGAGCTTCTAGAGCATTAAATGAGTAACCCTATTTAAAGAAAAACCCTATTTCCTCACTTCATTTACTTGTTGAAATCTAAAAATTTGAATTTTGAAAATTGTGCATGCATCATATTTTGAATTGGACAAAACAATTAACATGAAAATGTGGAGTTTTTACTTTTTGATCTAGAAGTGAAAACCACATTCCATTTCGAGCTCTGAAACTCTAAAATTACCCATTTCAATTTATAGTAACTTTTTGCCTAATCAAAACTAGTGATTGACCTAAAGTCCCGAGTCGTGGTACCAACCGGGACTACAGGATCCTGCACGTGGGGTTGGCTGGCGCGAGCTCTCTAATCCTGGGTCGTATCACGAACCGGGACTAGAGGTCTGAAACGAGCCGGGACTAGAGCTGCCCCGACCTCCTAGCCATTGGAGCCAGGACGAACAGGGACTAGTGCACACACTAGTCCTGGCCCAAAACCCACCCAGGACTAGACCTAGAATATGCTCCGAACCGAAGCCCTTATTTCTACTAGTGACATCGATGATGTACTAAAGACACTTGTCGAAGCAGTCCAACTCACCTATGATTTCTGCCACGCGCTTGTCTGGCTTATCAACATCACCGGTGCTAGAGCGATCAAACCATATGGAACATTTCATTGAACATGTATGCGCAACAGAAGAAAGGTCAACTAAACATTACTTAGTTGCTCTAAATTCCAAAAGGCGTTCGAAAGAAATGTGTTTGTGATGCAACCTAGATGGCTTGTTGCAGAAGTACGTCAATACTATGGTCTTTTCGACCCAAACTTGTTCAACTCCTAGCTCCTATTTAAGTGCAGACTATACTTGCCTATGTAAGAAGCAACAAGTTAGTTAGCTTCCCCAAATTAGAAAATCATAAAGTGTGTAATACATGGAAGCTTTCGAGCCCAGGGTGGGCAGCTGCAGACCCCTGATGCTCTCTCTGCGTTGTTACAAGAGAGGGGGAGATTAGTACTCATCACTGCTGCTGACGGTCAAAGACCTACTGCCCAGCTGATGACGCCTGGTGAGACTAAACTAGGATGCAGATGGAATTAGGTTGAGCTAGCATTCAACATGTCGACGCCTTCGGTGTGCCCAATCGCGAGCCTCGCATGCTGCTTGCTCGCCTGCTGCTACTCTACTGCCCTTCATGGACGATACCACAAACGTTAAAAAACTAAGAGTGAGGCTGACCAGAAAACAAAGAACCAACCTAGCGTTGCCTAGTCATCAACTTACTTCGATGGCCATGTACCTAGGCACTCGAAACAAAGTCTCCAACACTGCTTCTCCATCCTCGCCCTCTGGTCGGAGATCGCTGCACCTAGATAACATGGCAAAGGTTATTAAACTAGATGAGGATTGACTGGTTGCTACTTAGGGTTTAGGATTTCAAGAACTTCATGTTATCATGTTACTATGTCTTGTAGCTAAACATTTTGTCATTGATACTATGTGACGTACTCCTGTTAACTGTAATACTCTATCGATGTGTTAAGTGTTGCTCATGTTCTGATTGGTTTTATGTTGATGTTCTTCTTCATGTTCTGCTCTACCCGATAACTGTAGCATCCCAATTGTCTAACATTAGAATGCTACATAATAAATAAAGATCAATGCTACTATATGCCTACCATTATTGCATCATCATAATATCATGCTCATGTCACCATGCCACATTGTATTTGAGCATCATATTAAAACTATTCCATTTGGTTCTTCTCCTCATATTGCATTTGTCTTATTAATATTTTGTTTCTTGATATATTGTATTTCCTTCTTGATATAATGCTTGATACCCAAGTTGAGTTGGGGGCATATCTATTACAATTCCACCACCCTTCTTGCCACCTTCCCTTGGCTCCATCTATAATTACACCATCCTATGTAAAATGAGTAAATGCATGTTTCTTCGTATTTATCTCTAGCTCATAAATATTTGGGTATGGATCCTTTATTTTGTCTACATGCTTCCATATCTGTTCTCATATTGTCTTCACAATATTTGTATGGAAGCCTGCATGGCCACCTTTGCATGCTATGTAGAGTATAATCCATATTTTCCTCTTTTAGTGGCTTCTATATGTATTACGAGCTTGTTCAAATTTAATTGAGGATAGATAAATGTACTAGTGGTTCACCCATGTGACACCCCAAGATTAAGGTTAGACAAAATCCCAGACCTTCGTATGATCATAAGCCTAATCTAAATCTCGGAAACATACAGATAAAGAATCGGTAACATTATAGTCACCCTACGACACAAAAATTACTACAGCAGGCTCATAACTAAGCAGAGAACCAAATTATTACAAGCAGATGTCACTAACCAAAAACACCAAACAATAGAAGGCAAATTATGCTATTAAGTATAACAAACTTACCAAATGTCCTAAGAGGCCCGAAGCATAACGATGATGTCCCATTCCATATATTCCAGGATGCTGACTGAGAATCCCAACCTACTCGTCGATGTTGATGTTGTAATGAAATCGTCTTCTATGATAACTTACTCTGCAACAAAAGTATCAACAAAGCAAGGTTGATTACATGGTGTACTCCGCAAGACTTATGACTGGTGGAGTTCATTTGCATAAAGCTATCTTTCTTCGTAAAATAGGAGGAAGTAGAAGCTCGTCTAACTAGAACATTTTAAAGGGGATAAGAGAGAGGTATCTCTAGCTTTGATCATCTTTTTATATCCACCGAATCTTTATCAGCTGAACCTACCAACTAGGATCACCCACTCGATTTCGATCCCTGAGGAAGCATCCTAGAATACACTTTACTTACCAAGTTTTACGATTAGGTTATTATTCTCTATGATCTTAGAATTAATACCCTTCATAAATGCGGACACGGCTTTTCGAAAATATTAATACCCTGCAGGGGTGTACAACTTTACCCACGTACCAACCGACTGTTAATGCCAAATATTATTAGCCCTCTTCCTCGGAAGGCCGGCAGAGGGTGATTAACCATGACCCTTACCTTGCTTTCGCCGAGACCATGAGTCGCACCCTAATAAGGAGATGCCACCGTAACGGGTCAAGTCATGAAGCCGGTCCCTAGAGATGTGAACATGGTTTAAGATTACGGGGGCCATGCCTCTCCAATTCCCTGCCATGCCAACCTATCTGTTATGAATGCACCTCCTTCGAGAACAACCAGTATACATATGTCAAATGGAACGCCCGTACTATATGACTCAAGGAATCTACTAGGCAAGTTAGTTGGTCGAGGGGGTTTCCAGACCCTTGTGTGACTGTACGCTCGTCTTGGTTCAAGAGGCAAGAACTCAGGTCCTAGTGGTGGCAAGTATGGGACTGCAAAAACCACAACCTAATGTGGCCTATCATACAAGCCTTAACATGTTCAACATTCATCTCTGATCATACCACATCATCATGTCTAACTAGGTTCATTCGTAGCTCTGATTCATCAACCGGATGGACCAACGGTAACAACTAACCATGGCTAAGCACAACATATATAACAACTCTAGCGAAGCTCATAAGCCAAATCCTAGTTATGCTAGGAGTAGTGGATCAGTGAGTATAGGATACAAAGGTAATATGGATTAGATAGGATTACTCTATCTATCAATAAAATACTTTGGAATCGTATGCACATGGCAAGAATTGAAATACTTTGAAAGCACAGGAATATATCATGTGTGGGGCTACGCCTGCCTTTGCCCGTTGATACCCAGATATAGATCTTCAGGGTTCATCAGATAAACTTGTTCGTCGATAACCTTCGATGGTGTTGATCTCGATCTTCCATATTGGACTCGATCTCATTTCTCACATCAACTCCGAGGACTACCGAGAAGAAGCAGAAATACCGAAAAGGAAAGCAACAATCAACACATGGCATCGATGCATTGATCAATCAAGAATGATGATATGAAAAGTTAAAATGTATTGAAATGAAACCCTAGTACATGCTTAGTTGTTTTAAACAGGGTCCAAGGGGTCCAAACCCTAATTCGGAGAAATCCCGGATGCATATTGAGAGGGGTCATTCTGTTATTCTAACAAACTTCTTAGTTGAAGTTGTTTAACAATGTATGATTATGATTCTATTGTGTAGATCTTATTTTTCTGATCATTTTGATATATTATTTGTATTTTTCTGATTTAAAATGAACTAGTTATGAATTTTTCCATTTTAAATCATTTTGGAATATTAAAAAAGAATTACATTTTAGAATTACTTTAATATTTTTATTAATCAGAAAATATTTCTGAAAATGTTTAAAGAACTTACAACAGGGACCCACATGTCAGCATTTAATATATTATAGAAATTATTTATGAAAAAGATTAAATGGAAAAGAAAAGAGTTTGCATAGGCATGACGTCACGTAGCCGTCTTCCATGGCAAACCTTGCAGATGATCGATCGATCCGGAGCTCGCGGGGATGCGCCGAGGGGCACACTAGATGCGTCTCGTCGCGGGCAACCATAATCTGGCAGCGCCGCTTCTTGAAGGTCACCAGAGCAGAGGATTTGACGGTAGGCAGCGGCGACGTCGGTAGGTGCTCGTGGGGAAGACGATACAGCGAGGGAGGGAGACGTAGGAGTGGTGCTGGAGCACCAGTGGCTCACCAGGAGACCGATTGAGGGTGCGGTGAGGCCATAGAATAAAGAATTAGATAGGAATTAGTTTTAGGCTTTTTTTTTATTTCTTTTATTCTTTTATTGTAAGGAAACAATGTAAAATATGTATTTAGATAATAAAGAATTATTTTTATCTTATCTTTGTTGCAATCTTTCTTTTCCATTTAAATATTTGTAAAACATTGTAACGTTTGTATTAGTGTAATAAAGTTATTCATTTTGATTTATTGGCAAACAGAATTATTATTTCTTATTCTTAGTTGAATTTTATTATATTATCCCATTTATTATATGACTAAATATTATTGTAATTTTCCTTATTATTTCATTTGTAATTTTTACTATGTAATAATTGTTGTAAAACTTTCTTTTGAGTATAAATATTTGTATTATTAAATATTATTGGATTATAATATCTTTGTTATTCCTATTTAATTTATAAATAGTTTGATCCTAGTTATACAATAAAAGAGTACCATTCTGTATTTGTATTTGAAATTCCATTATAGAACTTCCTTTTTATTTGAAATCTCATTCCTTTAATTTATTATTATAATTCAATTACCATTTGTAATTTATAATTCAATTTCATATTCTATTTGAATTCAAATATATTATTTGACATTTAAATTTTAATTGTTTTTCCTCCACACATAAAAATTCAGTAGAGGTCATGTCAAAATCTGTCGCATCTGTCATGACGTTCTCATCATTACAAGAGAGATCTCGATCCCTCTACATTTTTTAGTTTTGCGCGAAAATTCTCCGGATTTTCTTATGCATGAATGCAATGCACAAACATGTGTCATCTCTATTTTCACCTCTAATACTAGGATGTTACAACCTTGCACGTCTCTGGCCAATGTATGCAACCAATTACCTGTACACCTAATCTGAAGATGGTCAACCACTTGCGTTCACAAGCAACCAAGCAAACACAAGAACATTGGTTTTCACATGTTTCTATGTGGCCATGTCCCGGGGAGCTCTAAAATAGTTCCGGATAACCAAACGCGTCCATAATGTTCCCTCTGGCATTATGTGCATAGAAAGTCCGATCCTCATTCCAAAACATCATCATGTTTGGTTATGCTGCACGTCCAGCAGAGTTCGGTGTGTCGTTTCCAACATTCTACTCGCACGTATCTCTCTCGCTCAGCTCACTTGATCAAACATGAAGAACAAGCAAGATTTTGTGCTGCGCAAAGCGTTGCAGCTTTTCTATCTACCTTAGCGATTTAAAGGGAAAGTACAACCGAAAACTAAACGAAGAGCCCAGCTCACGAACAGGACTTACGGCTGTGCCATCCCACGTCCTCCCCATCAGAGCGGTGAAGTCGTCCAAGTGCTCTAGTCGTGCCATCCCACGATCCACTTGTGACGGCTAGCTAGCTAACAGAAAAGAACAGCTAACTACCTGGACCAAATCACAAACAGACTCATGATTCAGTCCCTAATTTATTTGCTATGGGATACAAGCTATAGATAACATCATGAACTACTACAGTAATTGAATATGCAACAATCAGAGAGAGCTGGTGCAGGTTTAATCCAACACTTCACACCCTTAATCATGCACCTTGATGACGCCCAAGAGTTGGCGCAGCTCTTCTAGGAAAAACGTTATCAGTGGTGTAAAACGTACGTACTTGATTAGGTAGCAATTGTGCGTACTCGGATAAGCTTCCGAGCCTCACGTTCACGTATATATATATATATCAGGAAGGGTACCTAGCTTTACATGACACGGACTCTATTATTGAGTCGGTCTAGGCTACAATATGTAACATGTACGAACACTAATTCTAATACCCTCCTTTAATCACAATTTTGATAAGTTGAGATTATGCTTGAAATCTTCAAAGGCTCGGTGTGGAAGTGGCTTTGTAAAGCCATCAGCAACTTGATCTTTGGAGGGAATAAACCGAATCTCCAATTGCTTCTTCAACACTCGTTCTCTGACAAAGTGAAAGTCAATCTCAATATGTTTGGCTCGTGCATGAAAGACAGGATTTGCTGACAAATATGTTGCTCCCAGATTATCACACCATAAGCAAGGTGTCTGATTCAGTTGAACTCCTAGTTTAGCTAGTAAGGACTGTATCCATATGACTTCTACTGTGGCATTAGCTAGTGATTTGTATTCTGCTTCTGTACTGGATCTAGACACAGTAGCCTGCTTTTTAGCACTCCAAGAAATCAAGTTCGGTCCAAAAAATACAGCAAACCCTCCTGTGGATCGACGATCATCTACACAACCAGCCCAGTCTGCATCGGAGAAGGCACTCACCAGTGTAGAGGTAGATCTCATAAACGTCAGGCCAACAGTCATAGTGTGCTTCACATATCGAAGAATTCGTTTGGCAGCAGTCCAATGAACAGTAGTGGGGGCATGTAGATATTGACAAACCTTATTAACCGCATAGGAAATATCTGGTCTTGTCAACGTGAGATACTGTAGAGCACCTACCATGCTTCTGTAATTGGTGCTGTCTTCAGGACCCAACAAGTCTCCATCATGTGCAGTAACCTTCTCTGAGGAAGACAAGGGAGTGGGCATACCTGTGCAATTTATCATGCCAACTCGTTCCAGAATATCCTGAGCATATTTCGCCTGACTCAATACAATGCCATTATTTGTTTGTTGTACCTCAATGCCCAAGAAGAAGCTAAGATCACCAAGATCCTTTAATGCAAACTCTTTACTCAAATCCTTTAAAAGAGCATCAGTTGCAGCCTGGGAAGAACTAGCAACTATAATATCATCCACATAGATAAGCATATAGATAGTGATATTAGACTTGTGATATATGAACAATGACGTATCACACTTGGAAGCAACAAAACCAATTTTAACCAATTTTGAGCTCAGCCGAGAGTACCATGCTCGAGGGGCTTGTTTTAGGCCATACAACGCCTTGTCAAGTTTGCAAATGTAATTTGGTTTGTTTTTGTTTTCATATCCTTGTGGTTGCCTCATATAGACCTCCTCTTCCAGAACGCCATGAAGAAACGCATTCTTGACATCTAACTGTCGCAAACTCCATCCCCTAAAAACAGAAATTGCCAAGACAAGACGAACTGTTGCAATCTTAACGACTGGACTAAAAGTGTCCTCATAGTCAATGCCATATCGTTGTTTAAAACCTTTCGCTACCAATCTAGCCTTGTATCTGTCAATAGAACCATCTGCCTTGTGCTTGATTTTATAAATCCATCGGCAGTCAATAATATTATTGTCTGCACATGGTGCAACCAATCTCCAAGTTTTATTTTTCAGAAGTGCATCAAACTCATCGTTCATTGCCCCTCTCCAATTGGGATCAGACAACGCAGATTGTAAATTTGCTGGTTCTTCTGTTGCCGCGGATAGACACCAGCGAATTGAGCCATCTTTGTACTGTTTTGGTTGAGAAATTCCTCTAGAACCGCGTGTAGTAGGACGAGGCACAAGTTCTTGCACAATTGGGGCATCCACCAGCGATCCGCTCGAGCCAGCGCTGCGGGAGGCAGAGGAATCAGCGTCTCTGGTCGCTGTCGGGAAATCTGACTCAGGTGCAGGTGATCCTGTGGTCATTGGTGTGACTGATCGAGAGGAGCTGGAGGCTGTGGCGGGATTTTCCGCAGAGGATCCCGGATGGGACCGGCCTGACTGGGATCGAGGCGACAACCCGGCCGAAATATCGCTAGTACTTCTAGCCGCGCGTGGACCTGAATCGGTTGGGGCGCCAGGCCTGGGACTGGGAGGTGACCGCGCGGGAGTCTCCACCATGGGTCTCATGTGTGGCTGACGTCTTGCTGGCAGGAGACATAGGATCCAAGAGATTCTATGTGTTGCTGATATTTTCATCCGAAAACTCAATTGGCTCGTATGAGCTACTAGATGTATTGTTTTGACTCAAATTTTCTCCCGGTACTCTGTGTCTTCGAGCTGTGTCCTGTAGAACAGTACAAACAGGACTAGATAAAGGATTAGTAGTACAATTATTTTCCATATTAGAATCATCAATAGGATCATCCCCTTTCTCAAAATTTCGAAGTGAAGGATCTAACAAAAGAATTTGTTGTCTAAGAAGTGCACCAGCGTTAGGATGCAAATTTTTAAAGGGAAAAACACCCTCGTCAAAGACAACATCACGGGATATATAGACTCGACCTGTGGAAACTTCGAGACACTTGACTCCTTTGTGGCGCGGACTATAGCCTAAAAAAACACATTGTTTGGAGCGAAAAGCTAATTTACGCTTGTTATAGGGACGAAGGTTGGGCCAACATGCACAACCAAAAACACGAAGGGAGGAATACTTTGGACGAGTACCAAGAAGGCGATGCACAGGTGTGTCATTATTGATGACTTTGCTAGGAAGCATGTTTATGAGATAGGTGGCAGTAAGGAAAGCTTCATCCCAAAATTTAAGAGGCATACCAGCATTGGCAAGAAGAGCAAGTCCAACCTCAACAATGTGGCGATGCTTTCTTTCAGCAGAGCCGTTCTGTTGGTGGGCATGAGGACAAGAAACATGATGAGAGATTCCCTGTGTTTGGAAGTGAGAGTTGAGTTTAACATATTCTCCCCCCAATCAGATTGAACTGTAAGGATTTTTCTATCAAACTTACGTTCAACAAGAGTTTGAAAATTAACAAAGTCAGCTAAGGCATCTGACTTTTTTTTAAGCAAATAGATCCAATTAAACTTTCTATAATCATCAATAAATCTTACATAATAATCATGACGACCAATAGAGGTAGGTGCAGGGCCCCATACATCAGAAAAAACTAATTGAAGGGGAACTGTAGATACACTGGTGGAAGTAGGATATGGCAACTGATGACTCTTAGCTTGCTGACACGGATCACACACAGATAAATGACTAGAATCTCTAATACAAGGAAGTTTATTTTTGCTAATAATTTGCCTAACAATATCGAATGAAGGATGGCCAAGACGACTATGCCACTTTGACTGTGACGGCTTGACAGCGACAAAGGCATGTTTTAGGGACTGGGATGACTCCAAGGAGGAAATAAGAGGGTAAAGGCCACCAACACAACGTCCTCTATGAATTGTTTTCCGTGTAACCTGGTCCTTTATCAAAAAGAAGAAGGGATGAAACTCAATGAACACATTATTATCATAAGCAAAGCGATGGATGGAAAGTAAATTTTTGGATGCGGTGGGGACATGCAAAATATTGCGGAGTCGAAAATCTTGAGTAGGGGTATGAACCATTGAGTGACCAATATGTGAAATAATCATACCTTGTCCATTAGCCGCGTTGACCTTGTCATTGCCTCTGTATGTATCACGGACCGTCAGGTTATTGAGCTCACCGGTGATGTGATGGGTGGCACCGGTATCCGGGTACCAATTTGTGTCAATGCCATAGGCAGCGTGAACCTCTTTATCACCATAGTCATCCTCCTCATCATAACGTGACCAACAATCCTTAGCTAGGTGACCTTCTTTGTTGCAGATTTGACAAGTGGTATCGATCCAGGGAGAGGTACGACGTCGGTCACGGCCACGGCCACGTCCTCCTCCCGAAATCACGCGGCCACCACCGCGGCCATAGCCATCACGACGATCATCACGTCGGTCTGCACGGCGATCATCGCGCCGGTCATTGTAGCGATCATCGCGTCGGTCGTCACGCCGATCGCCACGATCACCACGGTATTTGCTGTTGTTGGAACGGCCCCGGTGTTGGCGCGAAGCAGCGTTTGCCGAGCTCTCGAAGGCAGGGTCGGAGTATCCCTGCAACATCTCCTGACGCTGATCGTATGCGTGCAGCTGCGCATAGAGAGAGCTTACTGAGATCGGAGTCGTCACCACCCCAAGAGCCGCAACAAGGGAATTGTAGCCAGCGCCGAGGCCAGCCAAGATGAAGGAGACATGTTCTCTAGCTGAGACAGGACACCCGGCAGCAGCGAGTTCATCGACAATCTGTTGCATCTGGGTGAGAAAAGCTGATGTAGAAAGCTTGTTCTTCTTGGTGCTTGCGAGTGCAATACGCAAATTTGTGATCTTGGCTTCACTCTGGGAAGCGAACATCTCCTCGATCGCCTTCCATACACCGGCGGCATGCTCAATCCGTTGAACATGGGGAAGAACCTCGGCAGAAAGCGCTTGAAGGAGGTAGCCGAGGACGATCTGATCCCTCGAGATCCAAGCATCGTACTCGGGATTTGGTGCCGTCTTCGCGGCTTTGTCAGTGGCTTTGTCCGCTGGCTCAACGACCAGCGTCTCTGGTGGAGCAGCATCGGTTCCGTCGAGAAGACCGAAGAGACGAGCGCCACGAATTGGAGGCAGTATCTGGGCGCGCCACCCAGGGTAGTTCTGGCGCGTGAGTTTGTCGGTAGTCGGCGCGCTAAGGTTGATGAACGGCAGTGTCGACGAAGTCGCCATCGATAGAGGCGGGCGGAGCGGCGCAGGAGCGATGGTGACATGGACGGATTCTGCAATCTAGATTAGTCGGCGGAAGAGCCGGCCTGATACCATGTAAAACGTACGTACTTGATCAGATAGCAATTGTGCGTACTCGGATAAGCTTCCGAGCCTCACGTTCACGTATATATATATATATATATATATATCAGGAAGGGTACCTAGCTTTACATGACACGGACTCTATTATTGAGTCGGTCTAGGCTACAATATGTAACATGTACGAACACTAATTCTAATAAGTGGCGCACCAAAATAACTTTCTGTGGCGTATCTAGAAGTCGCCACTAAATTATCGTCACTAAAATTATATTTCTGTGGCGCATATGCATATGCGCCACAGAATTCGGCGCATATAGCTATATGCGCCACATAATCTTTTTTTCAGAATTTTGAAATTTTCAGAATCTGGTACAAATACAGGTATATTACAGAAAATACACAAAAATTAATAGAAATTCATAGAAAAGCTGCACACAGCAGTACAAATGTTCCAGTTCACATATAATACATCAACAAGCACGAATGTTCACAAGTGTTCATCAATCACATCACTTAGAACCGAATAAGTGTACAAGTATATTTCACAACTGTTCATCTCACTCACATAACTTACAAATGCGCAATGTTGTCACCGCCTATACCTTAGGACAGAATGTAGTACACCGTAACCGCGATGCCGGTGAGGAGGAGCGGCACCAAGATCTTCGTCCGGTTCTTCTTCCACACGTGTCTCCTCCACTTGGCCACCGCCTCCTCTCTAGTCGCGTATCCCTTGTAGCTATTGCCGCTGAACTTGTCCACTTGTTGGTGGCAGTCCACCCACTCCTCGTAGACACCTGGAACCCGACCCTTGTACACGGCATCTCTATTGACAAGGCATATTAGTACATCATGCAAATATATATGTTGACAAATATTAGAGCAAGGCATTCATAAATTTAAAAAACAATGCGTCGATGACAATGAAAGAAACACGACAACATGTCCGACACAATAACAACGACGGTTTCAAGCTAGGCAAGTTAAGTTTTTCGACACACACACTACATGTCCACCGATACACACGCTCTCTCGGTCAAGTAGCCTTCTCCTCGCAGGGCGCCAGGAACGGCTTGTACATGTATTTTGTCGTCCACGTCCTGAAGTCACCCTGCGTCTTGAGGCGGGCTTCGATCTCCCTCTTGGTGAACGACCTGGGCTGGTGTAAGAGCCCACCATGTGTGTTGACCTGTTCCATGATGATATGTGACAGCTTCACCTACGTATCATGGAAGTCTTCCCTGAGATCGGGGTCACTGATCCCATGCAACTTTTGGGCCCATCCTTGGAGAGAAGATGGCAGCGTTAGCATCTCGCAATCCCGGACAAACCCTTTGAGGTGATGGCAAACGTAGAAGGCCTCCTTCACACTGTCAGACGGCTGCTTGACGCAGGGGAACTCGAACTCATGCTTGAACTTGTGTCGGCCATCATCCCTGTAAGCCTCCCCCTTATAGTTGAAGGGGCCTCCCTGATTGGCATAGCCCTCGATAACATCATCCAGAACGCTCCTTACTCTGGCGTAGTTATTCCTCCTCGCACTCCCCGAGTCGAAGTAGGTGGCAAGCGAATACCTCGTGGAGAGGACGATGAGCGTGCAGTACATATCTCTACGCAACACACAATGTGGAACGGGATGTTGGAAAAAAGCAATGGAAAGAAATAAAATACTTATGTGTTATGACGGCGATAGGAGGATGTGTACACTTACTCGGGAAAGAAAGGCACAAGGATGTTGTTCTTCCTCTTGTTTTCCATCAATAGCTTCTGAAGATAGGACTTTGCCCGGGCTCGGGTCCTTGTTCCTTCTTCTAGCTGGCTATCCCGCATGTAGTAGGGATCCGCTATCGCGACGAATAGGGTGTCCTCTCTCTTGACCTTCATCGCCAATTGAGCGCGAATATGCGGACCAAGTTATAGTCCAGCCGTCTCGAGTGGAACAGCTTGAAGATGTCCTCGTAGGCTATGAAGAACACATCCACGAGGGCATTGGTGATGAAGCCCACGTCCTCCGGCACCTTGGCGGTGAACACCGGGTAACTCAGGTCCTTGTCCTTGAGAAGGAGGCCCTCCAGTGTCAGGATACCATCATGCAAACTCATCATAGCTCCCGAAGCAAGGCGGCGCAGTCCTGGAGGCAGTATGGGCTGACCAGCTTCGTGCACTCTGGTTAAGCCATCCTCGCGGGGTGGTACAACGTCGTCCCGGTAACGGATCGGAGCGAGCTGGCTCGCAGCCTTGTCCTTGTTCCTGTTCGGCCTCTTCCTCACCCTCTTCCTCTTTGCATCAGCAGCCTCCACTAGCGATGCTAACCCGTCGTCGGCCGTCCTGTGGAGTGTGTCAGGGCTGAAAATGATTCCGACCGATGGAGGTTGTGTCTTGGCGGCCGGAGGCGTCTCCTGAGAAAACCCACGGAAGACCAGGCGCTTCTTGGGATGGCTAGCTTGATCGCAGAATGATGGTTCTTCAACGAGAGGAGGCATGAACGGTCCTTTGCTGGTGCCGGTGTTGACGAAGGCATTAACGTCGACCGGTGCATCATCATCATCATCCACCTTGATGTTGGCATCGAAGACCACCATGTCCATGTCATCCTGGGGTGGTGGCGATGGCTGTTGCGGTGCCACGGCCTTGCCTTTAGGCGGGGGCGATGGCGGTCGAGGAGCAACCACGCCCTTGGCTGCTTGTGGCGCCGGTGCAGACGCTCCCAAGAGTCTCTGGTGACGGCTTGTGGTGGCGGCGATGACGACCGGTCCAGCAGGAGGCTTAGTCCTTGGCGGCCGGACGACCGAGGTGGCACCGGTGGAGCGAGACCCAATACGAATCTGGGTCTTTTCCCAAATCATGGGATAGCCATGGCAACCTTCCAGGGTCAGGTGCTCGTCGGCTCCCGGAGGTTGCATGGGAGGGTCCATGTCTTCGCACTCCCCAACACCTGACCCAACTCGACGCGCATCACGGCATCGTCCATGTGCTTGCAGAGCATCGTGCGGTTCGCCGGTTGTATTAGCTTGCCCGTGGCAAAATCCTTCAACTCGCCGTCGGGCACCTTATGTAGGAGCACGCACGGAGTGTCCTGAGGCATACAGATATGCATCATGAGATGGCAGCCAATCAAAGGCATTAAGTAGAGCATGCTGACTAACTACTTATTTTACCTTGGTGAGGGCGCCGAGCTCGGCTAATGTCGAGACACAGGCGGCCGGTGGCTGATCCTTCTTCTTCTCCGTCTCGGGTGCATTAGGAAGCACTGCCGCCGCCGGCTGCTGCGCCTTGGTAGTCTCGGCAGGAGGGGACAACTCCGGCGCATCCAACTCCATCGGCTGCACCGCGGGGATGGAGGGCGGCGGGGTAACCATGTCTGGCGACACTTGGTGGCTCGAGGTGCTGCCGCCGGTGCTGGGAACTTGTATCGGCCCCACCTAACCATCCGCATTCCATTTTGCTATCCCCTCCATCAGCCGAGGGGGTAGCATCTTGAGGATCTTCTGCTGCACTATCGCGTTCACCTCGTCCTGGTCCACCTTACTGGCCTCTAGATGCGCGATCTTCCGCTTCAGCTCCTCCTTCTCGGCTTGATCCTGAGCCGCCGACTGGGTCCGCCTCTCCTTTCTCTTCTTGGCTTCCTCGATATAGTACTCGTGGAACTTTGTGCCCGTACCAAAGCCAGAGATACGGCCAAATGACGTGGGCGGCTCGGACTATGGCCTCCCCTTGAAGGCGTTGGTCGCCCTGTTGAAAATCGTGTCCCACGGCTCCGTCGAGCCCTGGGACGACGAGTCCGGCGCCTCGCGTGTAGCCTTGATTTCAGCGTCCTGCAGATAAGGAAAGGTGAACCCATTTAGGAACTTGCCTTCATTATTCAAAATGAAAGCAAATGGACCACGGGTAAATTCCTTACCAGCTTACTCTCAAACTTCCTCACATCATCATCATCGGTGACGAATTCCTTGGAATCCTTGTCCAGATAGTAGCGGGCCCGGACAAAGTTCCGGGTCTGCTCATCCGTGATATTTAAAAACGGGTTTTCTTTCCCGAGACGCTCAACCTCGGCGTCCTCCCTTGCCCATATGGCCTTCTTTCCCCTATAACCGCCGCTTCCACATCGGTGGTTACCTATGTTCTGTTCCCGCATTTCTCGGCCCCACTCCGTCCATGCCTTCGCTTCGTCAGTCTCCATCTCCGCCTTGAATATCTTGAACTCGTCTTCATCGATCATGGGCTCACCCTTCTTGATCTTCTCCCAGCTTTCCTTTTTCGCGATCTTGTTCTTCACCCGGGTTCTCCAGCTGCTCAAGGCATTGGCCATCTTTGTGATGGCTAACCTGTTCACCTTATTGGAATTTTCGAGTTTGTCGGTGTACGGTGCTGGGAACTTGTACCATCGGTGAAGCTTCTTAAGGCAGTTTGCCACCAACCGCTCATTCGCTTCACTTCTTAGGTGCTTCGTGTTGATCGACATGCTTTCCCGGATGATGCACCCGAGTTGCATGCCGTACCCGGCGGCAACATCCAGAGGCTCCAACGGAAGGCCACTTTCTGAGACCAGAGTGATCTCGTCGGTGGTGTTGGCGAGCTTTTGCGGCTTCTGATCCTTCCTCGGCTTCTTATTCTTCTTAACGGACGGGTTGCTGCTATCTCCATCCGTGCGGTCCCCGCCATCGGTCGTGCGGCCTCCGCCATCGGTCGTGCGGCCTCCACCATCGGAGGTGGTGGCATCCTCCTCCTCGGCTTCATCTATCCGGTAGTCCTCGTCCCCCTCTTGCTCATCATCCCCATCGTGGCCCGCAGTAGCTGCCACATCCTCATGCTGAGACTTCGCCGCCTCGTGCTGCGCCGCCTCCTCCCAGAAAGTGAGGTTCGCCGCTCTGGCTTGGTCTTCGACGCTCATGGCGGCCTTAGAAGTGCCGGCCCCATCGGCGGCCGACATGTTTGCACACTTCTAAACAAATTAAAATAAGGAAGTTAGTATTAATTATTGTTGACAATATTTAAAATGAGCTGTCCATTTCTCCCGAAGTGTCAATTCACTTCCACTTCGGTCGAGAAATGGGGCTCATATGTCAAAAAATTACTAAGTGTCGACCGAAAAATTTGGCATGACCTTCGCTAATTTTTTGACATATGAGCCCCATTTCTCGACCGAAATGGATCGAAATCAACATTTCAAGAGAAATGGGCAGCTCGGGTGATTTCCCTGCAAACATTTGACATACAAAAATGCACAAATTGTGCTCCACAGCCACATATGGTGCTCCAACACCATACAATAGAAACTCCTGATGATGGTCTTTTCTTTTCTTTTCTAGCTGACAGAGATATACTACAGAGATATAGCTAGCTAGCTAAAAGCATGATTCACTCACAGAGATATACTACAGAGATATACTGACAGAGAGATACTACAGAGATATACATGATACACACTGTTATTACCCACTGATCATTCTTTATTACTGCTAGCCTAGCATTTTTTAATGGCTGACACATGGATGAAAAAGGAAATTCACTGCAAAGTTAACGGGTGGATTATTGTTTGGCTTCCTTGGCTTGAAAGGGAGTTAACATGACTGATGATGCAACCACCACCAGTCCACCAGAACATGCAAGTTAACCAATATTCAACAGGCAAGATTTGTCCTCTCCAATGATGAAGAGCAGGAGACAGCTAGAACCATTAGGTCAAGGATAACATGATAATGCACTATTTATGAAGCAGGAACCCTCCATTTTCTAGTTGGAGAAGAATCAATGCCATGCACATATGATAAGGATATGGGGTCAAAGTTTAGGTGGATTGGATTGCCAGAAAAAACTAAACGAAATAAAAGTAGTGTAGTAGTTGGTGATGGATTATTCCAGCTGCAAAGAGAGGAGATACACATCATCTTGCCTGGCTCCAGCTTATAGATTATTATTATTATAGTTCATAAACAAATACAGCCTGCCTAGCTACCGTTGCTGCATTATGAACAGTTAGGGGTACGCTCCTACAACTATGTTTCTGGTCTATGTCCAATTGTCCATGTCATAGGCACCATGAACAGCCTGCCAGAACAAGAAAAGGAGCACTACCACTAGTCTGCTACTACTTCCAAATTTCGATCCTCAGGCAGGCAGGCAATGTTTGTGTGTGTATGTACATATGTGACCAGCAGAACATGGCACCAGGATGGAGTGCACAGCGACGGCAACGGTACCAGGCACTTGTACTAGCTTGTTCATTTTTGACAGAATGAAGCTAGTGATGGATCTCAACGACTAAAAGGCAGGGAAGGAGGAGAGGGGGTCACCTGCGGGGTGGTGGTGGCGGTGGTCCTGGACACCGGAGCGGGCCTCCTCCTCCTGGTGCTCTGCGGGGTGGTGGTGGAGGTGGTCCTGGACGCCGGAGCGGGCCTCCTCCTGGTGCTGTGCGGAGTGGTGGTGGCGGTGGTGGTGACGGTGGTCCTAGACGCTGGAGCGGGCCTCCTCCTCCTGGTGCTCTACGAGGTGGTGGTGGCGGTGGTCCTGGACGCTGGAGGGAGCGGGCCTCCTCCTCCTGGTGCTCTGCGAGGCCATGGCGAGGCCTCCACGATAGAGCCTCCTCCTCCTCCTGGACAACGAAGCCTCCTCCTCCTGGTGCTCTGCGAGGCCACGGAGGGTATGGTGGCCAGGCAAGGCGCGCACGGCACGGCGGGCGTGGCACGGCGGGGCGGGCGCGGCGGCGAGAGAGGAGGCGTGTTAGGGTTCTGTGGGGGATTTGACTCGATTTGGGGAAAAAGGGGAAGTGAGATTGAGGCCTCATCAAAACACTAAGTCAAAGAATTCTATGGCGCATCTGTATAGATATGCGCCACAGAATTGTTGGAGATGGTACAAAAGGCGCGTTACGCTGTTGTTTGACAGAAACACTTGCTTACCACACTGGTTCAGCGCTTGCTCCTTTGTTCTGAACCTGGGGTGGCCAGGTTTGATTGCTGGCTGCCACATCTTTTTTTTGACTTTTTAAAAAATATTTTTAGGATGGTAATAATATATTAAAAGCAATAACTAATATATTTGCCTATTAAAAACAAGAATTAATATATTTGCCTCGATATTATATTATATATATGCTTGTGTCACACCCACATCAATATTCGCATACATTAGTTTATCAAAGTAATACATATATGCAGGCGCGCGAGCACACATGTGCATTAATTAGTACAAAAAAAGGCGTCAAAAACCGCTAAGTCGGCTCCGAGGTAGCTAGTGTCTTTTCACAACAACTTTCTTGCCCTTCTTCTTCGTGGTAGAATACTTTAGGCCGGCCACCTTGAGATTTCTTCTCGTGTACGGGCAACCTTTAGCCGGTTGGGTAGTCTTCCTTCTTACTTTAGCATAAGTAGTTGGCTTGTCGAAGTACTTGTCGAATTCCTCTTCGATCTTGGGATCACCGTTCTTGTCGATGTCTTGCTTGTTGGCGGGTCCTTCCATTCTGATGATGCTCCTCTTGCCCCTCCTCACGACAACACGGCTTGGCTTTGCCGGGTCGGTAATGAAGAAGCATTGGTCAACTTGGCTAGTGAGCACCCATGGCTCATTTTTCGTGGAGGCGTTCTTCGATTTGGCATCGGGTATAGCCATGGTGGTGAAAAACCGGCCATCTTTTTCGACGCTCTTGGCCCATCTGACATGAAACATCGGCACCGTCACTCCGCAGTAGTCGAGTTCCCATATCTCCTCGATCCTTCCGTAGAATCTTTCCTTGACATCAGTCTTGTCATCAGCGTATGATAGCATAGTTACTCCTGAGTTTTGGTATTCGCTATTCTTGTCCTTCTCCTCGGTGTAGAATCTGTAGCCGTTGATGTCGTACGTCTGATAGGTCCTAACATTGCACCCGGGGCCCCTGTGAGAGTGAGAATATGAGTTTCTGATATTCAGTATAAGGCGTCGGCATGGGACTTTCCAGTAGCCTTTTCTTGAACCACCCCGTGAAGCTGGCGTTGTGCTCTCTGGTTACGTCTCCCTTCTTCCTCGGCTTGCCCATGTTGGCGAGCTTTTGCTCGATTAAGGTTTTGTGCTCATCCACCCAGGGGCCGACCAACTGTATGTGTTGTAGCGCGACTCGGTTTGCCCTATCAAAGTCGGCGTGTTCAAGTTCGATGCTGACGTGGAGTGCACGGTAGCCCTCGCGGTGATCAAATCCAGCAAGCCTCCCGAGGTGCTTCCTGGTGGGCAGACCGACATCCTGGTTCTCGGTGCTTAGGTAGTTCTGGCAGAAGGAGATGCACTTGTAGGTCAGAAAGCCCTTGGCTATGCTTCCATCTGGACGGGACCTGTTGCGAACGAATCCTTTGATTACACCGTTTAGCCTTTCGAACGGCATCATGTTGTGCAGGAACGCCGGCCGAGATGGATGATGTCATCCATGACATGGACAAGTAGATGCACCATGATATCGAAGAACATGGGAGGGAAGTAAATCTCAAGCTCGCATAGTATCTCGACGATCTCTTCCTGTAGCTTGCCGAGCTGCTTCACGCTGATAGACTTCCTAGATATGACATCGAAGAAGTTGTAGAGGCCAAATAGCGTCTCACGGACGTGCTCGTCCATTATCCCTCGGATCGCAACAGGGAGTACCTGCGTCATTAGCACGTGACAGTCGTGAGACTTCATCCCACTGAACCTCTTCTTCGCTACATCCAGATATCTGCTTATCTTCCTAGAGTAGCCATGCGGAACCTTGACTCCTAGGAGGCAACGGAAAAACCTCTCGAGGTCCTCCTCGCTTAGAGTGAAGGATGCAGCTTTAAGCACCACCTCATTCTTCTTAGCCCTTTTGCGGTGACCCTGGGTCCCTTCCGTCTGTTCATCGTCATCGTCGGCATCGTCACTATCGAGGTACTGAAGTTCCTTCTTTATGCCAGGCAATTTTAGGTCGCTTCTTGCTTTCGGCCCATCCTTGGTCCTATCCGGCATGTTCATCAGAGTGCCGAGCAGGCTCTTGGTAACGTTCTTCGTGATGTGCATCATATCGAGGCTATGGGGCGTGTGGAGGACCTTCCAGTAAGGAAGGTCCCAGAAAACGCACCTCGCCTTCCATACTCCATGCAGCGGTGATGGCTGTTCCCTCGGTCGCTTCTTTCCTAGCGTAGGGAACTCTTCCCAATTGTCCAGAAGCTCCTTGATTTCTTAGTCACTTAACGGTCGACGTGGGGCATGTTTGAGCTCGTCTTTGCCATTGAACAGGTCTCCGCGTTTTCTCCACGGGTGATCCTTGCGGAGCCACATTCGAGTCCTTTGGAACACGGTTTTCGAAGACCCAGGATCCCTCGGCAGCTGCAGATGCGGGGTCTTATCCATGCACCTGACACATGCACAGAATCCGTGGATCACCTGACACGCTACATATCCGTAACCAGGATGGTCCTGCACCGTCGTGAGCAACGCAGCTCTCAGGTGGAAATAATCTCCAGCGTAGGCATCCCACGTACGTGCCGGCGTCTCCCACAACATCGCTAACTACTCTTTCAGGAGCCCGAGATACAGATGCATGTCTACACCCGGTTGTTTTGGCCCTTGGATAAGGATACTCATGTGTATATACCACTGCTTCGTGCACAACCAGGGTGGGAGGTTGTACGGCCATACAAACACGGGCCAGGTGCTGTGCATGCTACTCTGGTTGCCAAAGGGATTGAGTCTGTCGGTGCTCATGCCCAGCCTAACGTTCCTTGGATCGATCCCGAACTCATCTTGGAATTCGATGTGCAGCGCATTCCACTGGCTAGCGTCCGTGGGGTGTGTCAGGATCTTGCCCTTCTCCGGATCATCTTTCGGCTTCTCCCTCTTCGCGTGCCATTGCATAAGCTCTGCTTCCTTAGGGTCTATGAAATACCGCTGCAGACGGGAAGTGATAGGAAAGTACCACACCACTTTTCAAGGAACTTTCTTGTTCCCTCTCTTGTACCGTCCCTGGCCGCACATCAGGCATGTGGTTCTATCCTTGTACTCGTTCCGGTAAAGTGCACAGTCGTTGATGCATGCGTGGTACTTCACGTACGGTAGGTCTAGTGGGCAAACTACTTTCCTCGCCTCCTCGATACTTGTTGGCAATGTGTTTTCCTTGGGAAGACGAGCGTGCCAGAATTTCATGTGAGCGTTAAAGCTAGTGTCGGTCCATTTGTGATCCGCCTTCATCTCCAGAGCCTTCAGCGTTACACTCAAGCGTGTATCCTCGGGCCGGCACCCAGGATACAATGGAGTCCTCCCGTCTACCTCCATCTGTGTCAGCTTGGCTTTCTCTCTAGCTGCAGCTCTCGTGTTGGCCGTGCAGCTGAGGTATTTCTTGAAGATGAGGGTCCCGCAAGGCCGAAGTTAGCGGCGTGTCCGTGCTCCCATCTTCTCCACCGCCACCACCACCATCTGCTCCGGCATCGTCTCCTTCATGATGATCGTGTCTGCCGGCATCTCCTTCTTCATGATGATCATGTTCGTCGGCATCTCCTTCGTCATGATGACCATGTCCAGGAGACCCTTCGTCTTCTCTCCCGCCCCCGGCCTCTTCTTCATCATGGCCACCACCATCTACCGATGGCTCCTCATTCACTAAGAAGCCAGGCATGAAACCGCGCATCAACAGGTGAGACTCCAGTTGTCCGGAATCAGGGTTGATCCACTTCCGATGTTTGCACGTTCGGCATGGACATCTTATCTTGGTCATGTTGTTCCGAACCATGTCGGCTACCGCGTCAGCCTTGTATCTAACCACCCAGCGTTCTCTCATATGGATGACCATGGTCGCCTGCGCGCGAACATAGACCAAATTAAAGAGAGTATGTCGGCTACCCCACATGCCTCACAAATCTACACTATATATATATGCATATGGGGTTTGTAGATTTGTGAGGCATGTGTGCATGGGTACTTGTGTGATGCATGTTTTGTGTGGCCGGCGGGCCTCGACACGGTGTGTATGGATGTTTTGTAGGTGAAGATGGTCCCGCGGGTGGTGTGCGATGGCGAGAGATGATGTTCCTTCGCTTTGTGTTGTGCTTGAATACATGTTGCTTGTGGAGTGAGGTTGTGTTGTGCTTGAATGCATGTTGCCGGCGCTAGGTCCATGGAGGTTTGCCGAAATGTTGATTCACGTCCATTTTGGCAAATTTCTGCACTAGCCATACGTCCTATTTTTAGGATAGGTCATGCCAAAATTTCCCGGGCGATCATGCATGCATGTATGTGTGCGTGTCGTGTGTGTGCATGGTTCTAACATACTCTCTTTAATTTGGTCTATGTTCGCGCGCAGGCGACCATGGTCATCCATATGAGCGAACGCTGGGTGGTTAGATACAAGGCTGACGCGGTAGCCAACATGGTTCGGAACAACATGACCAAGATAAGATGTCCATGCCGAACGTGCAAACACCGGAAGTGGATCAACCCTGATTCCGGACAACTGGAGTCTCACCTGTTGACGCGCGGTTTCATGCCTGGCTTCTTAGTGAATGAGGAGCCGTCGGTAGATGGCGGTGGCCATGATGAAGAAGAGGCCGAGGGCGGGGGAGAAGACGAAGGGTCTCCTGGACATGGTCATCATGACGAAGGAGATGCCGACGAACATGATCATCATGAAGAAGGAGATGCCGGTAGACACGATCATCATGAAGGAGACGATGCCGGAGCAGATGGTGGTGGTGGCGGTGGAGAAGACGGGAGCATGGACACGCCGCTAACTTCAGCCTTGCGGGACCCTCATCTTCAAGAAATACTCCTCAAGCAGATGGCCAACACGAGAGCTGCAGCTAGAGAGAAAGCCAAGCTGACACAGATGGAGGTAGACGGGAGGACACCATTGTATCCTGGGTGCCGGCCCGAGGATACACGCTTGAGTGTAACGCTGAAGGCTCTGGAGATGAAGGCGGAGCACAAATGGACCGACACTAGCTTTAACGCTCACATGAAATTCTGGCACGCTTGTCTTCCCAAGGACAACACATTGCCAACAAGTATCAAGGAGGCAAGGAAAGTAGTTTGCCCACTAGACCTACCGTACGTGAAGTACCATGCATGCATCAACGACTGCGCACTTTACCGGAACGAGTACAAGGATAGAACCACATGCCCGGTGTGCGGCCAGGGACGGTACAAGAGAGGGAACAAGAAAGTTCCTCAAAAAGTGGTGTGGTACTTTCCTATCACTTCTTATCTGCAGCGGTATTTCGTAGACCCTAAGGAAGCAGAGCTTATGCAATGGCACACGAAGAGGGAGAAGCCGGAAGATGATCCGGAGAAGGGCAAGATCCTGACACACCCCGCGGGCGCTAGCCGGTGGAATGCGCTGGACATCGAATTCCAAGATGAGTTCGGGCTTGCTCCAAGGAACGTTTGGCTGGGCATGAGCACCAACGGACTCAATCCCTTTGGCAACCAGAGTAGCACGCACAACACCTGGCCCGTGTTTGTATGGCCGTACAACCTCCCACCCTGGTTGTGCACGAAGCAGCAGTACATACACATGAGTATCCTTATCCAGGGGACAAAACAACCGGGTGTAGACATGCATCTGTATCTCGAGCTCCTGATAGAGGAGTTAGCGACGCTGTGGGAGACGCCGGCATGTACGTGGGATGCCTACACTGGAGATTATTTCGACCTGAGAGCTGCGTTGCTCACGACGGTGCAGGACTATCCTGGTTACGGATATGTAGCGTGTCAGGTGAACCACGAATTCGTTGCATGTGTTAGGTGCATGGATAAGACCCCGCATCTACAGCTGCCGAGGGATCCTAGGTCTTCGAAAATCGTGTTCCAAAGGACTCGAATGTGGCTCCGCAAGGATCACCCGTGGAGAAAACGTGGAGACCTGTTCAATGGCAAAGAGGAGCTCGCAAATGCCCCACGTCGACCGTTAAGCGGCGAAGAAATCAAGGAGCTTATGGACAATTGGGAAGAGTGCCCTGCGCCAGGAAAGAAGCGGCCGAGGGAACATCCATCACCGCTGCATGGAGTATGGAAGGCGATGTCCGTTTTCTGGGACCTTCCTTACTGGAAGGTCCTCCACATGCCCCATAGCCTCGATATGATGCACATCACGAAGAACATTACCGAGAGCCTGCTCGGCACTCTGATGAACATGCCGGATAGGACCAAGGATGGGCCGAAAGAAAGAAGCGACCTAAAATTGCTTGGCATTAAGAAGGAACTTCAGTACCCCGATAGTGATGATGCCGACGATGACGATGAACAGACGGAAGGGACCCAGGGTCGCCGCAAAAGGGCTAAGAAGAATGAGGTGGTGCTTAAAGCTGCATACTTCACTCTAAACGAGGAGGAGCTCGAGAGGTTTTTCTGTTTCCTCCTAGGAGTCAAGGTTCCGCACGGCTACTCTGGGAAGATAAGCAGATATCTGGACATAGCGAAGAAGAGGTTCAGTGGGATGAAGTCTCACGACTGTCACGTGCTGATGACGCAGATACTCCCCGTTGCGATCCGAGGGATAATGGACGAGCACGTCTGTGAGACGCTATTTGCCGTCCGCAACTTCTTCGATGTCATATCTAGGAAGTCTATCGGGGTGAAGCAGCTCGGCAAGCTACAGGAAGAGATCGTCGATATACTATGCGAGCTCGAGATTTACTTCCCTCCCGCGTTCTTCGACATCATGGTGCATCTGCTTGTCCATGTCGTGGATGAAATCATCCATCTCGGGCCGGCGTTCCTGCACAACATGATGCCGTTCGAAAGGCTAAACGGTGTCATCAAAGGATTCGTTCGCAACAGGTCCCGTCCAGATGGAAGCATAGCCAAGGGCTTTCTGACCTACGAGTGCATCTCCTTCTGCTAGAACTACCTAAGCACCGAGAACCAGGATGTCGGTCTGCCCACCAAGAAGCACCTCGGGAGGCTTGCTGGATTTGGTCACCGCGAGGGCTACCGCGCACTCCACGTCGGCATCGAACTCGAACACGCCGACTTTGATAGGGCAAACCGAGTCGTGCTACAACACATACAGTTGGTCGGCCCCTGGGTGGATGAGCACAAAACCTTAATAGGGCAAAAGCTCGCCAACATGGGCAAGCCGAGGAAGAAGGGAGACGTAACCAGAGAGCACAACGCCAGCTTCATGGGGTGGTTCAAGAAAACGCTACTGGAAAGTCCCATGCTGACGCCTTATACTGAAGATCAGAAACTCATATTCTCACTCTCACGGGGCCCCGGGTGCAACGTTAGGACCTATCAGACGTACGACATCAACGGCTACAGATTCTACACCGAGGAGAAGGACAAGAATAGCGAATACCAAAACTCAGGAGTAACTATGCTATCATACGCTGATGACGAGACTGATGTCAAGGAAAGATTCTACGGAAGGATCGAGGAGATATGGGAACTCGACTACTGCGGAGTGACGGTGCCGATGTTTCGTGTCAGATGGGCCAAGAGCGTCGAAAAAGATGGCCAGTTTTTCACCACCATGGTTATACCCGATGCCAAATCGAAGAACGCCTCCACGAAAAATGAGCCATGGGTGCTCGCTAGCCAAGTTGACCAATGCTTCTTCATTACCGACCCGGCAAAGCCAAGCGTGTTGTCGTGAGGAGGGGCAAGAGGAGCATCATCGGAATGGAAGGACCCGCCAACAAGCAAGACATCGACAAGAACGGCGATCCCAAGATCAAAGGAATTTGACAAGTACTTCGACAAGCCAAATACTTATGCTAAAGTAAGAAGGAAGACTACCCTACCGGCTAAAGGTTGCCCGTACACGAGAAGAAATCTCAAGGTGGCCGGCCTAAAGTATTCTACCGCGAAGAACAAGGACAAGAAAGTTGTTGTGAAAAGACACTAGCTACCTTAGAGCCGACTTAGCGATTTTTGACGCCTTTTTTTGTACTAATTAATGCACATGTGTGCTTGCGCGCCTGCATATATGTATTACTTTGACAAACTAATGTATGCGGATATTGATGTTGTGTGACACAAGCATATATATAATATAATGTCGAGGCAAATATATTAATTCTTGTTTTTAATAGGCAAATATATTAGTTCTTGCTTTTAATATATTATTACCATCCTGAAAATATTTTTTAAAAAGTCAAAAAAAAGATGTGGCGGCCAGCAATCGAACCTGGCCACCCCAGGTTCAGAACAAAGGAGCAAGCGCTGAACCAGTGTGGTAAGCAAGTGTTTCATTAAACAACAGCTAACGCCTTTTATGTACCATCTCCAACAATTTTGTGGCGCGTATCTGTACAGATGCGCCACAGAATTTTTGACTTAGGGTTTTCAATCTCACTGCCCCAAATCAAGTCAATCCCACAGATCAACCCTAGCTAGCACGCCGCGCCCGCCCCTTTTTCCCCCGCTCTCGCCCGCCCCGCCGCGCTGCACCCACCTTGCCTCGCCGTGGCCTCGCCGTGGCCTCGCAGAGCACCAGGAGGAGGAGGCCGGCCCGCTCCAGCGTCCAAGACCACCGCCACCACCACCCCGCAGAGCACCAGGAGGAGGAGGCCCGCTCCAGTGTCCAGGACCACCGCCACCACCGCCGCCACCACCACCCCGTAGAGCACCAGGAGGAGGAGGCCCGCTCCAGCGTCCAGGACCACCGCCACCACCACCCCGCAGAGCACTGGAGGAGGAGGCCCGCTCCAGCGTCCAGGACCACCGCCACCACCACCCCGCAGAACACCAGGAGGAGGAGGCCCGCTCCGGCGTCCAGGACCACCGCCACCATCACCCCGTAGGTGACCCCCTCTGATCTAGCTATTTCAGAGTTGGAATTGGACCATGGAAGACTTGCCTGCCTGGTTGGTTTGGTTGCCTTGCTTCTTGTCCTGGTGTTTCTCTGTGCTATCTCCTCTAACTACCAGGCTGCTTGTTCTTTTCCTAGGCAACAATACAATCTTGGACCACTTGGAAAAATACACAACTGCCCTGGTGATTTGTTTCCTAAGGCCTATATAGTATATACTAGTGCATTATGGGTTACATCTTTATTGTAATGCGGGTTAGCTACTGCCCATGTCTGCATAGATCTGGTTTTATGGAGAAGTAATCATTGAATTGCGGAATTGAGTTGTGTATGAAGTTCAATGCACATGGGGATGTAGTTTGTAGGTGATGTCCTGCTCCTGCCCCATGAAAGCATATCTCGGCCAGGGTCGGTTCTTGGTTTTCTGGTAACTGGTCGGATGGCTTTGTTTATACACTCACACATATGCATGTTATGGGTGATGGATCATCTCATGTGTTCAGTTTTAAATTGAACTGGTGTGGACAATTTCAGTCCTCTCGGAATATGATATTAAGATCGGCAGTATTAGATATGTGTTTGTGTTTGCCATATATTTGTCTTCAGTGGAGGTTGAGGTTCTGCTAGTCGGTGACGACAAACGGATAAATAATGGTCTCCATACTGACCCAACTGTTGCCACAAGTCTCTGTTACTTTACTGCTGTGGTTCTTGTGTTCAGGGATGGGTGTACAGATTATGCTTGCAGATAAATTATTTTCTTTCTAGTTATTGCCTGTAAATTTCATTTATTTAACTATATATTGAGGCGTTGAACTAACAACTTTGTAGTTGAAACTCTTACATTAATGTACACACACAGTATGAATGAACTTCAGTCTAGAGAATCGAGTGTTTCAGGTTAATGATCTGTCCTCAGGCTCACCAAACAAATGATAGTAATTATGTTTCATCTTGCTGTATCCATTGGGACCTCAAAACATCAGCCCAAGTTAATGAACCGTAATATTATATATACACAAACCAAAAAAATTACAGTGTGTATATATACGATAACAGAAATCTCTGTACCCTGTTGGATTATATGGTGTTGGAGCACCATATGTGGCTGTGGAGAACAATTTGTGCATTTTGTATGTGAAATGTTTGCAGGGAAATCACCCGAGCTGCCCATTTCTCCTGAAATGTTGATTTCGATCCATTTCGGTCGAGAAATGGGGCTCATATGTCAAAAAATTAGCGAAGGTCATGCCGAATTTTTCGGTCGACACTTAGTAATTTTTTGACATATGAGCCCCATTTCTCGACCGAAGTGGAAGTGAATTGACACTTCGGGAGAAATGGACAGCTCATTTTAAATATTGTCAACAATAATTAATACTAACTTCCTTATTTTAATTTGTTTAGAAGTGTGCAAACATGTCGACCGCCGATGGGGCCGGCACTTCTAAGGCCACAATGAGCGTCGAAGACCAAGCCAGAGCGGCGAACCTCACTTTTTGGGAGGCGATGGAGCAGCACGAGGTGGCGGAGTCTCAGCATGAGGATGTGGCAGCTACTGCGGGCCACGATGGGGATGATGAGCAAGTGGGGGACGAGGACTACCGGATAGATGAAGGCGAGGAGGAGGATGCGACCACCTCCGATGGTGGAGGCCGCACGACCGATGGCGGAGGCCGCACGACCGATGGCGGGGACTGCACGGATGGCGGTAGCAGCAAACCGTCCGTTAAGAAGAATAAGAAGCCGAGGAAGGATCAGAAGCCGCAAAAGCTCGCCAACACCACCAACGAGATCACTCTGGTCTCGAAAAGTGGCCTTCCGTTGGAGCCTCCGGATGTTGCCGCCGGGTACGGCATGCAACTCGGGTGCATCATCCGGGAAAGCATGTCGATCAACACGAAGCACCTAAGAAGTGAAGCAAATGAGCGGTTGGTGGCAAACTGCCTTAAGAAGCTTCACCGATGGTACAAGTTCCCATCACCGTACACCGACAAACTCGAAAATTCCAATAAGGTGAACAGGTTAGCCATCACGAAGATGGCCAATGCCTTGAGCAGCTGGAGAACCCGGGTGAAGAACAAGATCGCGAAAAAGGAAAGCTGGGAGAAGATCAAGAAGGGTGAGCCCATGATCGATGAAGACGAGTTCAAGATATTCAAGGCGGAGATGGAGACAGACGAAGCGAAGGCATGGACAGAGTGGGGTCGGGAAATGCGGGAACAGAACATAGGTAACCACCGATGTGGAAGCGGCGGTTATAGGGGAAAGAAGGCCATATGGGAAAGGGAGGACGCTGAGGTTGAGCGTCTCGGGAAAGAAAACCCATTTTTAAAAATCACAGACGAGCAGACCCGGAACTTTGTCCGGGCCCGCTACTATCTGGACAAGGATTCCAAGGAATTCGTCACCGATGATGATGATGTGAGGAAGTTTGAGAGTAAGTTGGTAAGGGATTTACCCGCGGTCCATTTGCTTTCATTTTGAATAATGAAGGCAAGTTCCTAAATGGGGTCACCATTCCTTATCCACAGGACGCTGAAATCAAGGCTACACGCAAGGCGCCGGACTCGTCGTCCCAGGGCTCGACGGAGCCGTGGGACACGATTTTCAACAGGGCGACCAACGCCTTCAAGGGGAGGCCACAGTCCGAGCCGCCCACGTCATTTGGCCGTATCTCTGGCTTTGGTACGAGCACAAAGTTCCGCGAGTACTATAGCGAGGAAGCCAAGAAGAGAAAGGAGAGGCGGACCCAGTCGGTGGCTCAGGATCAAGCCGAGAAGGAAGAGCTGAAACGGAAGATCGCGCATCTAGAGGCTAGTAAGGTGGACCAGGACGAGGTGAACGCGATAGTGCAGCAGAAGATCCTCGAGATGCTACCCCCTCGGCTGATGGAGGGGATAGCAAAATGGAATGCGGATGGTCAGGTGGGGCCGATACAAGTGCCCAGCGCCGGCGACAGCACCTCGAGCCACTAAGTGTCGCCAGACATGGTTACCCCGCCGCCCTCCATCCCCGCGGTGCAGCCGATGGAGTTGGATGCGTCGGAGCTGCCCCCTCCTGCCGAGACTACCAATGCGCAGCAGCCGGTGGCGACGGTGCTTCCTAATGCACCCGAGACGGATAAGAAGAAGGATCAGCCACCGGCCGCCTGTGTCTCGACATTAGCCGAGCTTGGCGCCCTCACCAAGGTAAAATAAGTAGTTAGTCAGCGTGCTCTACTTAATGCCTTTGATTGGCTGCCATCTCATGATGCATATCTGTATGCCTCAGGACACTCCGTGCGTGCTCCTACACAAGGTGCCCGGCGGCGAGTTGAAGGATGTTGCCACGGGCAAGATAATACAACCGGCGAACTGCACGATGCACTGCAAGCCCATGGACGATGCCGTGATGCGCGTTGAGTTGGGTCGGGTGTTGGGGGGTGCGAAGACATGGACCCTCCCATGCAACCTCCGGGAGCCGATGAGCACCTGACACTGGAAGGTTGCCATGGCTATTCCATGATTTGGCCAAAGACCTAGATCCGTATTGGGTCTCGCTCCACCGGTGCCACCTCGGTCATCGGGCCGCCAAGGACGAAGCCTCCTGCTGCACTGGTCGTCATCGCCGCCACCACAAGCCGTCACCAGAGACTCTTAGGAGCGTCTGCACCGGCGCCACAAGCAGCCAAGGGCGTGGGTGCTCCTCGACCGCCATCGCCCCCGCCTAAAGGCAAGGCCATGGCACCGCAACAGCCATCGCCACCATCCCAGGATGACATGGACATGGTGGCCTTCGATGCCAACATCGAGGTGGATGATGATGATGATGCACCGGTCGACGTCAATGCCTTCGTCAACACCGGCGCCAGCAAAGGACCGTTCATGCCTCCTCTCGTTGAAGAACCATCATTCCGCGATCAAGCTAGCCATCCCAAGAAGCGCCTGTTCTTCCGTGGGTTTTCTCAGGAGACGCCTCCGGCCGCCGAGACACAACCTCCATCGGCCGGAATCATTTTCAGCCCTGACACACTCCACAGGATGGCCGATGACGGGTTAGCATCGCCAGTGGAGGCTGCTGATGCAAAGAGGAAGAGGGTGAGTAAGAGGCCGAACAGGAACAAGGACAAGGCTGCGAGCCAGCCCGCTCCGATTTGTTACCGGGACGACGTTGTACCACCCCGCGAGGATGGCTTGACCAGAGTGCACGAAGCTGGTCAGCCCATACTGCCTCCGAATCGCGCCTGGCTTCAGGAGCTATGATGAGTTTGCATGAAGGTGTCCTGACACTGGAGGGCCTCCTTCTCAAGGACAAGGACCCGAGTTACCCGGTGTTCACCGCCAAGGTGCCGGAGGACGTGGGCTTCATCACCGATGCCCCCGCGGATGTGTTCTTCATAGCCTACGAGGACATCTTCAAGCTGTTCCACTCGAGACGGCTGGACTATAACTTGGTCCGCCTATTCGCGCTCAATCTGGCGATGAAGGTCAAGAGAGAGGACACCCCGTTCGTCACGATAGTGGATCCCTACTACATGCGGGATAGCCAGCTGGAAGAAGGAACAAGGACCCGGGCCCGGGCAAAGTCCTACCTTCAGAAGCTATTGATGGACAACAAGAGGAAGGACAACATCCTTGTGCCTTTCTTTCCCGAGTAAGTGTACACATCCTCCTACCGCCGTCGTAACACATAAGTATTTCTTTCCATTGCTCTTTTCCAACATCCCGTTCCACATTGTGTGTTGCGCAGAGATAAGTACTGCACGCTCATCGTCCTCTCCACGAGGTATTCGCTTGCCACCTACTTCGACTCGGGGAGTGCGAGGAGGAAGAACTATGCCAGAGTAAGGAGCGTTCTGGATGATGCTATCGAGGGCTATGCCAATCAGGGAGGCCCCTTCAACTATAAGGGGGAGGCTTACAGGGACGATGGCCGACACAAGTTCAAGCATGTGTTCGAGTTCCCCTGCGTCAAGCAGCCGTCTGACAGTGTGAAGGAGGCCTTCTACGTTTGCCATCACCTCAAAGGGTTTGTCCAGGATTGCGAGATGCTAACGCTGCCATCTTCTCTCCAAGGATGGTCCCAAAAGTTGCATGGGATCAGTGACCCCGATCTCAGGGAAGACATCCATGATACGCAGGTGAAGCTGTCACATATCATCATGGAACAGGTCAACACACATGGTGGGCTCTTAGACCAGCCCAGGTTGTTCACCAAGAGGGAGATCGAAGCCCGCCTCAAGGCGCAGGGTGACTTCGGGACGTGGACGACGAAATACATGTACAAGCCGTTCCCGGCGCCCTGCGAGGAGAAGGCTACTTGACCGAGAGAGCGTGTGTATCGGTGGACATGTAGTGTGTGTGTCAAAAAACTTAACTTGCCTAGCTTGAAACCGTCGTTGTTATTGTGTCGGACATGTTGTCGTGTTTCTTTCATTGTCATCGACACATTGATTTAAGTTTATGAATGCCTTGCTCTAATATTTGTCAACATATATATTTGCATGATGTACTAATATGCCTTGTCAATAGAGATGCCGACGTACGTTGTGTACAAGGGTCGGGTTCCAGGTGTCTACGAGGAGTGGGTGGACTGCCACCAACAAGTGGACAAGTTCAGTGGCAACAGCTACAAGGGATACGCGACTAGAGAGGAGGCGGTGGCCAAGTGGAGGAGACACGTGTGGAAGAAGAACCGGACGAAGATCTTGGTGCCGCTCCTCCTCACCGGCATCTCGGTTACGGTGTACTACATTATGTCCTAAGGTATAGGCGGTGACAACATTGCGCAGTTGTAAGTTATGTGAGTGAGATGAACAATTGTGAAATATACTTGTACACTTATTCGGTTCTAAGTGATGTGATTGATGAACACTTGTGAACATTCGTGCTTGTTGATGTATTATATGTGAACTAGAACATTTGTACTGCCGTGTGCAGCTTTTCTGTGAATTTCTGTTAATTTTTGTGTATTTCCTGTAATATACCTGTTATATACTATATTTGTACCAGATTCTGAAAATTTCAAAATTCTGAAAAAAGGATTCTGTGGCGCATATAGCTATATGCGCCACAGAATCTGGGACATAATTCTGTGGCGCATATACTGTGGCGCATATAGCTATATGCGCCACAGAAATATAATTTTAGTGGCGACAATTTAGTGGCGACTGCTAGATGCGCCACAGAAAGTTGTTTTGGTGCGCCACTGATAACGTTTTTCCTAGTAGTGATGACACTGGGTGTGGTTCATGGAAAGAACACACATGCAATGACACTGGTATACCCTTATGTGGTTTGTGAGAACACACATGCAATGACTCTAGCTGTGGTTCATGTGAAGAACACACATCCAATGACAATGGTGTATCCCTATGTGGTTTGTTCAGAAGAACACACATGCAATAACTCTAGCTGTGGTTCATGAAAAGAACACACATCCAATGACGATGGTGGATCCATGTGTGGTTTGTGGAAAGAACAGATATGCAATCACACTGGGTGTGGTTCATGAAAATAACACACATGCAATGACACTGATGGATCCATATGTGGTTTGTGGAAAGAACAAACATCCAATGAATCTAGCTATGGTTCATGAAAAGAACACACATCCAATGACACTGGTAGATCCATGTGTGGTTTGTGGAAAGAACAGACATGCAATGACTCTAGCTGTGGTTCATGAAAAGAACACACATGCAATGACACTGGTGGATCCTTATGTGGTGTTTGTGAGAAGAAAACACATCCAATGACACTAGGTGTGGTTCATGAAAAGAACACACATGCAATAACACTAGTGGATCCTTATGTGGTTTGTGAGAAGAATAGACATGCAATGGCACTAGGTGTGGTTCATGAGAGGAACACACATCCAGTGACACTAGATGTGGTTCATTAGAAGAACAAACATGCGATGACACTAGTGTATCCCTTTCTGGTTTGTGAGAAGAACAAACATGCAATGACACTAGGTGTGGTACATGAAAAGAACAGACATGCAATGATACTAGTGGATCCATGTGTGGTTTGTTTAGAAGAACACACATGCAATGACACTGGTGGATCCATGTGTAGTTTGCTTAGAGGAACAAACATGCAATGACACTAGGTGTGGTTCATGAAAAAACAACCATGCAATGACACTGGTGGATCCATGTGTGGTTTGTGAAAAGAACATACATCCAATGACACTGGGTGTGCTTCATGAAAAGAACACACATCCAATGACACTGGTGGATCCTTATGTGGTTTGTGAGAAGAACAGACATGCAATGACTCTAGCTGTGGTTCATGAGAAAAACACACATGCAATGACACTGGTGTATCCTTATGTGGTTTGTGAGAAGAACACACATGCAATGACTCTAGCTGTGGTTCATGAAAAGAACACACATGCAATGACACTGGTGGATCCATATGTGGTTTGTGAGAAGAACACACATGCAATGACTCTAGTTGTGGTTCATGAGAAGAACACACATGCAATGACACTTGTGTATCCTTATGTGGTTTGTGAGAAGAACACACATGCAATGACTCTAGCTATGGTTCATGAAAAGAACGCACATGCAATGACACTGGTGGATCCATGTGTCGTTTGTTTAGAGGAACATACATGCAATGACACTGGTTTGGTTCATGAAAAAAACAGACATGCAATGACACTGGTGGATCCTTATGTGGTTTGTGAGAAGAACTGGCATGCAATGACTCTAGCTATGGTTCATGAAAAGAACACACATGCAATGACACTGGTGGATCCATGTGTGGTTTGTGAAAAGAATAGAGATGAATCACACTAGGTGGATCCATGTGTGGTTCATGAAAATAACAGACACGCAATGACACTGGTGGATCCATGTGTGGTTTGTGAGAAGAATGGACATCCAATGACACTGGGTGTGGTTCATGAAAAGAACACACATCCAATGACACTAGGTGTGGTTCATGAAAAGAACACACATCCAATGACACTGGTGGATCCATGTGTGGTTTGTGAGAAGAACACACATCCAATGACACTGGGTGTGGTTCATGAAAAGAACACACATCCAATGACACTGGTGGATCCTTATGTGGTGTTTGTGAGAAGAACACACATCCAACGAAACTAGGTGTGGTTCATGAAAAGAACACACATCCAATGCCACTGGTGGATCCTTATGTGGTTTGTGAGAAGAACACACATGCAATGACTCTAGTTGTGGTTCATGAAAAGAACACACATGCAATGACACTGGTGGATCCATATGTGGTTTGTGAGAAGAACACACATGCAATGACTCTAGCTGTGGGTCATGAAAAGAACACACATGCAATAACACTGGTGGATCCATATGTGGTTCATGAGAGGAACAGACATGGAATGACACTGGGTGTGGTTCATGAAAAGAACAGACATGCAATGACACTGGTGGATCCATATATGGTTTGTGAAAAGAACAGACATGCAATCACACTGGGTGGATCCATGTGTGGTTCATGAAAAGAACACACATGCAATGACACCGGTGGATCCATGTGTGGTTTGTGAGAAGAACACCCATCCAATGACACTGGATGTGGTTCATGAAAATAACACACATACAATGACACTGGTGGATCCTTATGTGGTTTGTGAGAAGAACAGACATCCAATGACACTGTGTGTGGTTCATGAAAAGAACACACATCCAATGACACTGGTGGACCCTTATGTGGTTTGTGAGAGGAACAGACATGCAATGACTCTAGCCATGGTTTATGAGAAGAACAGACATACAATGACACTGGTGTATCCTTATGCGGTTTGTGAGAAGAACAGACATGCGATGACTCTAGATGTGGTTCATGAGAAGAACAAACATACAATGACACCGGTGTATCCTTATGTGGTTTGTGAGAAAACATACATGCAATGACACTGGGTGTGGTTCATGAAAAGAACGCACATGCAATGACACTAGTGTATCCTTATGTGGTTTGTTTAGAAGAACACACATGCAATGACTCTAGCTGTGGTTCATGAAAAGAACACACATCCAATGACACTGGTGGATCCATGTGTGGTTTGTGGAAAGAATAGATATGCAATTACACTAGGTGTGGTTCATGAAAAGAACACACATGCAATGACACTGGTGGATCCATATGTGGTTTGTGGAAAGAACAGACATCAAATGACTCCAGTTGTGGTTCATGAAAAGAACACACATCCAATGACACTGGTGGATCCATGTGTGGTTTGTGGAAAGAACAGACATGCAATGACTCTAGCTGTGGTTCATGAAAAGAACACACATGCAATGACACTGGTGGATCCTTATGTGGTGTTTGTGAGAAGAACACACATCCAATGACACTGGGTGTGGTTCATGAAAAGAACACACATGCAATGACACTGGTGGATCCTTATGTGGTTTGTGAGAAGAACAGACATGCAATGACACTAGGTGTGGTTCATGAGAAGAACACACATCCAATGACACTAGATGTGGTTCATTAGAAGAACAGACATGCGATGACACTGGTGTATCCCTATGTGGTTTGTGAGAAGAACAGACATGCAATGACACTGGGTGTGGTTCATGAAAAGAAAAAACATTCAATGATACTGTGGATCCATGTGTGGTTTGTTTAGAAGAACACGCATGCAATGACACTGGTGGATCCATGTGTGGTTTGTTTAGAGGAACAAACATGCAATGACACTAGGTGTGGTTCATGAAAAGAACAGCCATGCAATGACACTGGTGGATCCATGTGTGGTTTGTGAGAAGAACATACATCCAATGACAGTGGGTGTGGTTCCTGAAAAGAACACACATCCAATGACACTGTTGGATCCTTATGTGGTTTGTTTAGAAGAACACACATGCAATGACACTGGTGGATCCATGTGTGGTTTGTTTAGAGGAACAGACATGCAATGACATTGGGTGTGGTTCATGAAAAGAACAGACATGCAAAGACACTGGTGGATCCTTATGTGGTTTGTGAGAAGAACTGACATGCAATGACTCTAGCTATGGTTCATGAAAAGAACACACATGCAATGACAATAGTTGATCCATGTGTGGTTTGTGAAAAGAATAGACATGCAATCACACTAGGCGGATCCATGTGTGGTTCATGAAAAGAACAGACATGCAATGACACTGGTGGATCCATGTGTGGTTTGTGAGAAGAACAGACATCCAATGACACTGGGTGTGGTTCATGAAAAGAACACACATCCAATGACACTAGTGGATCCATGTGTGGTTTGTTTAGAGGAATAGACATGCAATCACACTGGGTGTGGTTCATGAAAAGAAGAGACATGCAATGACACTAGTGGATCCTTATCTGGTTTGTGAGAAGAACTGACATCTAATGACTCTAGCTATGGTTCATGAAAAGAACACACATGCAATGACACTAGTGGATCCATGTGTGGTTTGTGAAAAAAATAGACATGCAATCACACTAGGTGGATCCTTGTGTGGTTCATGAAAAGAACAGACATGCAATGACACTGGTGGATCCATGTGTGGTTTGTGAGAAGAACACACATCAAATGACACTAGGTGTGGTTCATGAGAAGAACACACATCCAATGACACTAGATGTGGTTCATTAGAAGAACAGACATGCGATGACACTAGTGTATCCCTTTGTGGTTTGTGAGAAGAACATACATGCAATGACACTGCGTGTGGTTCATGAAAAGAACAGACATGCAATGATACTGGTGGATCCATGTGTGGTTTGTTTAGAAGAACACACATGCAATGACACTGGTGGATCCATGTGTGGTTTGTTTAGAGGAACAAACATGCAATGACACTAGGTGTGGTTCATGAAAAGAACAGCCATGCAATGACACTGGTGGATCCATGTGTGGTTTGTGAGAAGAACATACATCCAATGACATTAGGTGTGGTTCATGAAAAGAACACACATCCAATGACACTGGTGTATCCTTATGTGGTTTGTGAGAAGAACACACATGCAATGACTCTAGTTGTAGTTCATGAAAAGAACACACATGCAATGACACTGGTGGATCCATATGTGGTTGATGAGAAGAACACACATGCAATGATTCTAGCTGTGGTTCATGAGAAGAACACACATGCAATGACACTTGTGTATCCTTATGTGGTTTGTGAGAAGAACACACAAGCAATGACTCTAGCTGTGGTTCATGAAAAGAACGCACATGCAATGACACTGGTGGATCCATGTGTGGTTTGTTTAGAGGAACATACATGTAATGACACTGGTGTGGTTCATGAAAAAACAGACATGCAATTACACTAGTGGATCCTTATGTGGTTTGTGAGAAGAACTGACATGCAATGACTCTAGCTATGGTTCTAGAAAAGAACACACATGCAATGACACTGGTGGATCCATGTGTGGTTTGTGAAAAGAACAGACATGAATCACACTAGGTGGATCCATGTGTGGTTCATGAAAAGAGCAGACATGCAATGACACTGGTGGATCCATGTGTGGTTTGTGAGAAGAACGGACATCCAGTGACACTAGGTGTGGTTCATGAAAAGAACACACATCCACTGACACTGGGTGTGGTTCATGAAAAGAACACACATCCAATGACACTGGTGGATCCATGTGTGGTTTGTGAGAAGAACACACATCCAATGACACTGGGTGTGGTTCATTAAAAGAACACACATCCAATGACACTGGTGGATCCTTATGTGGTGTTTGTGAGAAGAACACACATCCAATGACACTAGGTGTGGTTCATGAAAAGAACACACATCAAATGACACTGGTGGATCCTTATGTGGTTTGTGAGAAGAAAACACATACAATGACTCTAGTTGTGGTTCATGAAAAGAACACACATGCAATGACACTGGTGGATCCAAATGTGGTTAGTGAGAATAACACACATGCAATGACTCTATCTGTGGGTCATGAAAAGGACACACATGCAATAACACTGGTGGATCCATATGTGGTTTATGAGAGGAACATACATGCAATGACACTGGGTGTGGTTCATGAAAAGAACAGACATGCAATGACACTGGTGGATCCATATATGGTTTGTGAAAAGAACAGACATGCAATCACACTGGGTGGATCCATGTGTGGTTCATGAAAAGAACACACATGAAATGACACCGGTGGATCCATGTGTGGTTTGTGAGAAGAATGCCCATCCAATGACACTGGGTGTGGTTCATGAAAATAACACACATCCAATGACACTGGTGGATCCTTATGTGGTTTGTGAGAAGAACAGACATCCAATGACACTGTGTATGGTTCATTAAAAGAACACACATCCAATGACACTGGTGGATCCTTATGTGGTTTGTGAGAGGAACAAACATGCAATGAGTCTAGCCATGGTTCATGAGAAGAACAGACATACAATGACACTGGTGTATCCTTATGCTGTTTGTGAGAAGAACAGACATGCGATGACTCTAGATGTGGTTCATGAGAAGAACAGACATACAATGACGCTGGTGTATCCTTATGTGGTTTGTGAGAAGAACATACATGCAATGACACTGGGTGTGGTTCATGAAAAGAACACACATGCAATGACACTAGTGTATCCTTATGTGGTTTGTGAGAAGAACACACATGCAATGACTCTAGCTGTGGTTCATGAGAAGAACACACATCCAATGACACTGGTGTATCCCTATGTGGTTTGTTTAGAAGAACACACATGCAATGACTCTAGCTGTGGTTCACGAAAAGAACACACATCCAATGACACTGCGGGATCCATGTGTGGTTTGTGGAAAGAACATATATGCAATCACACTAGGTGTGGTTCATGAAAAGAACACACATGCAATGACACTGGTGGATCCATATGTGGTTTGTGGAAAGAACAGACATCTAATGACTCCAGCTATGGTTCATGAAAAGAACACACATCCAATGACATTGGTGGATCCATGTGTGGTTTGTGGAAAGAACAGACATGCAATGACTCTAGCTATGGTTCATGAAAAGAACACACATACAATGACACTGGTGGATCCTTATGTGGTGTTTGTGAGAAGAACACACATCCAAGGACACTGGGTATGGTTCATGAAAAGAACACACATGCAATGACACTAGTGGATCCTTATATGGTTTGTGAGAAGAACAGACATGGGTGTGGTTCATGAGAAGAACACACATCCAATGACACTAGATGTGGTTCATTAGAAGAACAGACATGCGATGACACTGGTGTATCCCTATGTGGTTTGTAAGAAGAACAGACATGCAATGACACTGGGTGTGGTTCATGAAAAGAATAGACATGCAATGATACTAGTGGATCCATGTGTGGTTTGTTTAGAAGAACACACATGCAATGACACTGGTGGATCCATGTGTGGTTTGTTTAGAGGAACAAACATGCAATGACACTAGGTGTGGTTCATGAAAAGAACAGCCATGCAATGACACTGGTGGATCCATGTGTGGTTTGTGTGAAGAACATACATCCAATGAAGTGGGTGTGGTTCATGAAAAGAACACACATCCAATGACACTATTGGATCCTTATGTGGTTTGTTTAGAAGAGCACACATGCAATGACACTGGTGGATCCATGTGTGGTTTGTTTAGAGGAACAGACATGCAATGACATTGGGTGTGGTTCATGAAAAGAACAGACATGCAATGACACTGGTGGATCCTTATGTGGTTTGTGAGAAGAACTGACATGCAATGACTAGCTATGGTTCATGAAACGAACACACATGCAATGACACTAGTTCATCCATGTGTGGTTTGTGAAAAGAACAGACATGCAATCACACTAGGCAGATCCATGTGTGGTTCATGAAAAGAACAGACATGAAATGACACTGGTGGATCCATGTGTGGTTTGTGAGAAGAACAGACATCCAATGACACTAGGTGTGGTTCATGAAAAGAACACACATCCAATGACACTAGTGGATCCATGTGTGGTTTGTTTAGAGGAATAGACATGCAATCACACTGGGTGTGGTTCATGCAAAGAACAGACATGCAATGACACTGATGGATCCTTATGTGGTTTGTGAGAAGAACTGACATCTAATGACTCTAGCTATGGTTCATGAAAAGAACACACATGCAATGACACTAGTGGAACCATGTGTGGTTTGTGAAAAAAACAGACATGCAATCACACTAGGTGGATCCTTGTGTGGTTCATGAAAAGAACAGACATGCAATGACACTGGTGGATCCATGTGTGGTTTGTGAGAAGAACACACATCCAATGACACTGGGTGTGGTTCATGAGAAGAACACACATCCAATGACACTAGATGTGGTTCATTAGAAGAACAGACATGCGATGACACTAGCGTATCCCTTTGTGGTTTGTGAGAAGAACATACATGCAATGACACTGCGTGTGGTTCATGAAAAGAATAGACATGCAATGATACTGGTGGATCCATGTGTGGTTTGTTTAGAAAAACACACATGCAATGACACTGGTGGATCCATGTGTGGTTTGTTTAGAGGAACAAACATGCAATGACACTAGGTGTGGTTCATGAAAAGAGCAGCCATGCAATGACACTGGTGGATCCATGTGTGGTTTGTGAGAAGAACATACATCCAATGACACTGGGTGTGGTTCATGAAAAGAACACACATCCAATGACACTGGGTCTGGTTCATGAAAAGAACACACATCCAATGATACTGGTGGATCCATGTGTGGTTTGTGAGAAGAACACACATCCAATGACACTGGGTGCGGTTCATGAAAAGAACACACATCCAATGATACTGGTGGATCCTTATGTGGTTTGTGAGAAGAACAGACATGAAATGACTCTAGCTGTGGTTCATGAGAAGAAAAGACATGCAATGACACTGGTATCCTTATGTGGTTTGTGACAAGAACACACACGCAATGACTCTAGCTGTGGTTCATGAAAAGAACACACATGCAATGACACTGGTGGATCCATATGTGGTTTGTGAGAAGAACAAACATGCAATGACTCTAGCTGTGGTTCATGAGAAGAAAAGACATGCAAAGGCACTAGTGTATCCTTATGTGGTTTGTTAGAAGAACACACACGCAATGACTCTAGCTGTGGTTCATGAAAAGAACACACATGCAATGACACTGGTGGATCCATATGTGGTTTGTGAGAAGAACACACATGCAATGACTCTAGTTGTGGTTCATGAGAAGAACACACATGCAATGACACTTGTGTATCCTTATGTGGTTTGTGAGAAGAACACACATGCAATGACTCTAGCTGTGGTTCATGAAAAGAACGCACATGCAATGACACTGGTGGATCCATGTGTGGTTTATTTAGAGGAACATACATGCAATGACACTAGTGTGGTTCATGAAAAAAACAAACATGCAATGACACTGGTGGATCCTTATGTGGTTTGTGAGAAGAACTGACATGCAATGACTCTAGCTATGGTTCATGAAAACAACACACATGCAATGACACTGGTGGATCCATGTGTGGTTTGTGAAAAGAACAGACATGAATCACACTAGGTGGATCCATGTGTGGTTCATGAAAAGAGCAGACATGCAATGATATTGGTGGATCCATGTGTGGTTTGTGAGAAGAACGGACATCCAATGACACTGGGTGTGGTTCATGAAAAGAACACACATCCAATGACACTGGTGGATCCATGTGTGGTTTGTGAGAAGAACACACATCCAATGACACTGGGTGCGGTTCATGAAAACAACACACATCCAATGACACTGGTGGATCCTTATGTGGTGTTTGTGAGAAGAACACAAATCCAATGACACTAGGTGTGGTTCATGAAAAGAACACACATCAAATGACACTGGTGGATCCTTATGTGGTTTGTGAGAAGAACACACATGCAATGACTCTAGTTGTGGTTCATGAAAAGAACACACATGCAATGACACTGGTGGATCCATATGTGGTTTGTGAGAAGAACACACATGCAATGACTCTAGTTGTGGTTCATGAAAAGAACACACATGCAATAACACTGGTGGTTCCATATGTGGTTTATGAGAGGAACAGACATGCAATGACACTGGGTGTGGTTCATGAAAAGAACAGACATGCAATGGCACTGGTGGATCCATGTGTGGTTTGTGAAAAGAACAGACATGCAATCACACTGGGTGGATCCATGTGTGGTTGATGAAAATAACACACATGCAATGACACTGGTGGATCCATGTGTGGTTTGTGAGAAGAACGCCCATCCAATGACACTTGGTATGGTTAATGAAAATAACACACATCCAATGACACTGGTGGATCCTTATGTGGGTTGTGAGAAGAACAGACATCCAATGACACTGTGTGGTTCATGAAAAGAACACACATCCAATGACACTTGTGGATCCTTCTGTGGTTTGTGAGAGGAACAGACATGCAATGACTCTAGCCATGGTTCATGAGAAGAACAGACATGCAATGACACTGGTGTATCCTTATGCGGTTTGTGAGAAGAACAGACATGCGAGGACTCTAGATGTGGTTCATGAGAAGAACAAACATGCAATGACACTGGTGTATCCTTATGTGGTTTGTGAGAAGAACAGACATGCAATGACACTGGGTGTGGTTCATGAAAAGAACACACATGCAATGACACTGGTGTATCCTTATGTGGTTAGTGACAAGAACACACATGCAATTACTCTAGATGTGGTTCATGAGAAGAACACACATCCAATGACACTTTTGTATCCCTATGTGGTTTGTTTAGAAGAACACACATGCAATGACTCTAGCTGTGGTTCATGAAAAGAACACACATCCAATGACACTGGTGGATCCATGTGTGGTTTGTGGAAAGAACAAATATGCAATCACACTAGGTGTGGTTCATGAAAAGAACACACATGCAATGACACTGGTGGATCCATATGTGGTTTGTGGAAAGAACAGACATCTAATGACTCCAGCTGTGGTTCATGAAAAGCACACACATCTAATGACACTGGTGGATCCATGTGTGGTTTGTGGAAAGAACAGACATGCAATGACTCTAGCTATGGTTCATGAAAAGAACACACATGCAATGATACTGGTGGATCCTTATGTTGTGTTTGTGAGAAGAACACACATCTAATGACACTGGGTATGGTTCATGAAAAGAACACACATGCAATGACACTGGTGGATCCTTATGTGGTTTGTGAGAAGAACAAACATGCAATGACACTGGGTGTGGTTCATGAGAAGAAGACACATCCAATGACACTAGATGTGGTTCATTAGAAGAACAGACATGCGATGACATTAGTGTATCCCTATGTGGTTTGTGAGAAGAACAGACATGCAAATACACTGGGTGTGGTTCATGAAAAGAACATCCATGCAATGATACTGGTGGATCCATGTGTGGTTTGTTTAGAAGAACACACATGCAATGACACTGGTGGATGCATGTGTGGTTTGTTTAGAGGAACAAACATGCAATGACACTAGGTGTGTTTCGTGAAAAGAACAGCCATGCAATGACACTGGTGGATCCATGTGTGGTTTGTGAGAAGAACATACATCCAATGACAGTGGGTGTGGTTCATGAAAAGAACACACATCCAATGACACTGGTGGATCCATGTGTGGTGTTTGTGAGAAGAACAAACATCCAATGACACTGGGTGTGGTTCATGAAAAGAACACACATCCAATGACACTTGTGGAACCTTATGTGGTTTGTGAGAAGAACACACATGCAATGACTCTAGTTGTGGTTCCTGAAAAGAACACTCATGCAATGACACTGGTGGATCCATATGTGGTTTGTGAGAAGAGCACACATGCAATGACTCTAGCTTTGGTTCATGAAAAGAACACACATGCAATGACACTAGTGGATCCATGTGTGGTTTATGAGAAGAACACACATGCAATGACACTAGGTGTGGTTCATGAAAAGAATAGACATACAATGACACTGGTGGATCTATATGTGGTTTGTCAAAATAACAGACATGTAATCACAGTGGGTTGATCCATGTGTGGTTCATGAAAAGAACACACATCCAATGACATTGGTGGATCCTTATGTGGTTTGTGAGAAGAACAGACATGCAATGACACTAGATGTGGTTCATGAGAAGAACACACATGCAATGACACTGGTGTATCCTTATGTGGTTTGTGAGAAGAACACACATGCAATGACTCTAGTTGTGGTTCATGAAAAGAACACACATGCAATGACACTAGTGGATCCATGTGTGGTTTGTTTAGAGGAACATAAATGCAATGAGTCTAGTTGTGGTTCATGAAAAGAACAGACATGCAATGACACTGGTGGATCCTTATGTGGTTTGTGAGAAGAACTGACATGCAATGACACTGGGTTTGGTTCATGAAAAGAACACACATTCAATGACACTGGTGGTTACTTATGTTGTTTGTGAGAAGAACAGACATGAAATGACACTGGCTATGGTTCATGAGAAGAACACACGTGCAATGACACTGATGTATCCTTATGTGGTTTGTGAGAAGAACACACATGCAATGACTCTAGTTGTGGTTCATGAGAAGAACACACATCCAAGGACACTGGTGTATCCCTATGTGGTTTGTTTAGAAGAACACACATGCAATGGCTCTAGATGTGATTCATGAAAAGAACACACATCCAGTGACACTGGTGGATCCATGTGTGGTTTGTGAGAAGAACTGACATGCAATGACACTAGGTGTGGTTCGTGAAAAGAACATATATGCAATGATACTGGTGGATCCATGTGTGGTTTGTTTAGAAGAACACACATGCAATGACCACATGCAATGACACTGGTGGATCCACGTGTGGTTTGTTTAGAGGAACAGACATGCAATGACACTGGGTGTGGTTCATGAAAAGAACATACATGCAATGACATTGGTGGATCCATGTGTGTTTTGTGAGAAAAAACACTCATCCAATAACACTTGGTGTGGTTCATGAAAAGAACACACGTCCAATGAGACTGGTGGATCCTTATGTGGTTTGTGAGAAGAACAGACATGCAATGACACTAGATGTGGTTCATGAGAAGAACACACATGCAATGACACTGGTGTATCCTTATGTGGTTTGTGAGAAGAACACACATGCAATGACTCTAGTTGTGGTTCATGAAAAGAACACACATGCAATGACACTAGTGGATCCATGTGTGGTTTGTTTAGAGGAACATAAATGCAATGAGTCTAGTTGTGGTTCATGAAAAGAACAGACATGCAATGACACTGGTGGATCCTTATGTGGTTTGTGAGAAGAACTGACATGCAATGACACTGGGTTTGGTTCATGAAAAGAACACACATTCAATGACACTGGTGGTTACTTATGTTGTTTGTGAGAAGAACAGAAATGAAATGACACTGGCTGTGGTTCATGAGAAGAACACACGTGCAATGACACTGATGTATCCTTATGTGGTTTGTGAGAAGAACACACATGCAATGACTCTAGTTGTGGTTCATGAGAAGAACACACATCCAATGACACTGGTGTATCCCTATGTGGTTTGTTTAGAAGAACACACATGCAATGGCTCTAGATGTGATTCATGAAAAGAACACACATCCAGTGACACTGGTGGATCCATGTGTGGTTTGTGAGAAGAACTGACATGCAATGACACTAGGTGTGGTTCGTGAAAAGAACATATATGCAATGATACTGGTGGATCCATGTGTGGTTTGTTTAGAAGAACACACATGCAATGACCACGTGCAATGACACTGGTGGATCCACGTGTGGTTTGTTTAGAGGAACAGACATGCAATGACACTGGGTGTGGTTCATGAAAAGAACATACATGCAATGACATTGGTGGATCCATGTGTGTTTTGTGAGAAAAAACACTCATCCAATAACACTTGGTGTAGTTCATGAAAAGAACACACGTCCAATGAGACTGGTGGATCCTTATGTGGTTTGTGAGAAGAACAGACATGCAATGACACTAGATGTGGTTCATGAGAAGAACACACATGCAATGACACTGGTGTATCCTTATGTGGTTTGTGAGAAGAACACACATGCAATGACTCTAGTTGTGGTTCATGAAAAGAACACACATGCAATGACACTAGTGGATCCATGTGTGGTTTGTTTAGAGGAACATAAATGCAATGAGTCTAGTTGTGGTTCATGAAAAGAACAGACATGCAATGCCACTGGTGGATCCTTATGTGGTTTGTGAGAAGAACTGACATGCAATGACACTTGGTTTGGTTCATGAAAAGAACACACATTCAATGACACTGGTGGTTACTTATGTTGTTTGTGAGAAGAACAAACATGAAATGACACTGGCTGTGGTTCATGAGAAGAACACACGTGCAATGACACTGATGTATCCTTATGTGGTTTGTGAGAAGAACACACATGCAATGACTCTAGTTGTGGTTCATGAGAAGAACACACATCCAATGACACTGGTGTATCCCTATGTGGTTTGTTTAGAAGAACACACATGCAATGGCTCTAGATGTGATTCATGAAAAGAACACACATCCAGTGACACTGGTGGATCCATGTGTGGTTTGTGAGAAGAACTGACATGCAATGACACTAGGTGTGGTTCGTGAAAAGAACATATATGCAATGATACTGGTGGATCCATGTGTGGTTTGTTTAGAAGAACACACATGCAATGACCACATGCAATGACACTGGTGGATCCACGTGTGGTTTGTTTAGAGGAACAGACATGCAATGACACTGGGTGTGGTTCATGAAAAGAACATACATGCAATGACATTGGTGGATCCATGTGTGTTTTGTGAGAAAAAACACTCATCCAATAACACTTGGTGTGGTTCATGAAAAGAACACACGTCCAATGAGACTGGTGGATCCTTATGTGGTTTGTGAGAAGAACAGACATGCAATGACTCTAGTTGTGGTTCATGAGAAGAACACACATGAAATGACACTCGTGTATCCTTATGTGGTTTGTGAGAAGAACACACATGCAATGACTCTAGCTGTGGTTCATGAAAAGAACACACATACAATGACACTAGTGGATCCATGTGTGGTTTGTTTAGAGGAACAGACATGCAATGACACTGGGTGTGGTTCATGAAAAGAACAGACATGCAACTACCACTGGTGGATCCTTATGTGGTTTGTGAGAAGAACACACATCCAATGACTCTAGTTGTGGTTCTTGAGAAGAACACACATCCAATGACACTAGATGTGATTCTTTAGAAGAACAGACATGCGATGACACTGGTGTATCCCTATGTGGTTTGTGAGAAGAACATACATGCAACAAAACTGGGTGTGGTTCATGAAAAGAACATACATGCATTGATACTAGTGTATCCATGTGTGGTTTGTTTAGAAGAACATACATGCAATGACACTGGTGGATCCATGTGTGGTTTGTTTAGAGGAACAAACATGCAATGACACTAGGTGTGGTTCATGAAAACAACAACCATGCAATGACACTGGTGGATCCATGTGTGGTTTGTGAGAAGAACATACATCCAATGACAGTGGGTGTGGTTCTTGAAAAGAACACACATCCAATGACACTGGTGGATCCTTATGTGGTTTGTTTAGAAGAACACACATGCAATGACACTGGTGGATCCATGTGTGGTTTGTTTAGAGGAACAAACATGCAATGACATTGGGTGTGGTTCATGAAAAGAAGAGACATGCAATGACACTGGTGGATCCTTATGTGGTTTGTGAGAAGAACTGACATGCAATGACTCTAGCTATGGTTCATGAAAACAACACACATGCAATGACACTAGTTGATCCATGTGTGGTTTGTGAAAAGAACATACATGCAATCACACTAGGTGGATCCATGTGTGGTTCATGAAAAGAACAGACATGCAATGACACTGGTGGATCCTTATGTGGTTGGTGAGAAGAACACACATGCAATGACTCTAGTTGTGGTTCCTGAAAAGAACACTCATGCAATGACACTGGTGGATCCATATGTGGTTTGTGATAAGAGCACACATGCAATGACTCTAGCTGTGGTTCATGAAAAGAACACACATGCAATGACACTAGTGGATCCATGTGTGGTTTATGAGAAGAACACACATGCAATGACACTGGGTGTGGTTCATGAAAAGAATAGACATACAATGACACTGGTGGATCTATATGTGGTTTGTGAAAATAACAGACATGTAATCACACCGGGTGGATCCATGTGTGGTTCATGAAAAGAACACACATCCAATGACATTGGTGGATCCTTATGTGGTTTGTGAGAAGAACAGACATGCAATGACACTAGCTGTGGTTCATGAGAAGAACACACATGCAATGACACTGGTGTATCCTTATGTGGTTTGTGAGAAGAACACACATGCAATGACTCTAGTTGTGGTTCATGAAAAGAACACACATGCAATGACACTAGTGGATCCATGTGTGGTTTGTTTAGAGGAACAGAAATGCAATGAGTCTAGCTGTGGTTCATGAAAAGAACAGACATGCAATGACACTGGTGTATCCTTATGTGATTTGTGAGAAGAACTGACATGCAATGACGCTGGGTGTGGTTCATGAAAAGAACACACATTCAATGACACTGGTGGTTACTTATGTTGTTTGTGAGAAGAACAGACATGAAATGACACTGGTTGTGGTTCATGAGAAGAACACACGTGCAATGACACTTGTGTATCCTTATGTGGTTTGTGAGAAGAACACACATGCAATGACTCTAGTTGTGGTTCATGAGAAGAACACACATCCAATGACACTGGTGTATCCCTATGTGGTTTGTTTACAATAACACACATGCAATGGCTCTAGATGTGATTCATGAAAAGAACACACATCCAGTGACACTGGTGGATCCATGTGTGGTTTGTGAGAAGAACTGACATGCAATGACACTAGGTGTGGTTCATGAAAAGAACATATATGCAATGATACTGGTGGATCCATGTGTGGTTTGTTTAGAACAACACACATGCAATGACCACATGCAATGACACTGGTGGATCCATGTGTGGTTTGTTTAGAGGAACAGACATGCAATGACACTAGGTGTGGTTCATGAAAATAACATACATGCAATGACATTGGTGGATCCATGTGTGTTTTGTGAGTAACACACATCCAATAACACTTGGTGTGGTTCATGAAAAGAACACACATCCAATGACACGGGTGGATCCTTATGTGGTTTGTGAGAAGAACAGACATGCAATGACTCTAGTTGTGGTTCATGAGAAGAACACACATGAAATGACACTAGTGTATCCTTATGTGGTTTGTGAGAAGAACACACATGCAATGACTCTAGTTGTGGTTCATGAAAAGAAAACACATACAATGACACTAGTGGATCCATGTGTGGTTTGTTTAGAGGAACAGACATGCAATGACACTAGGTGTGGTTCATGAAAAGAACAGACATGCAATGACACTGGTGGATCCTTATGTGGTTTGTGAGAAGAGCACACATGCAATGACTCTAGTTGTGGTTCCTGAGAAGAACACACATCCAATGACTCTAGATGTGATTCTTTAGAAGAACAGACATGCGATGACACTGGTGTATCCCTATGTGGTTTGTGAGAAGAACAGATATGCAACAAAACTGGGTGTGGTTCGTGAAAAGAACATACATGCAATGATACTAGTGGATCCATGTGTGGTTTGTTTAGAAGAAGATACATGCACTAGTGCAGGCCCCCCCTATAACTCCGGTTGGGAGGGCCCTCTAACAGCGGTTCCCCAACCGCTGTTGAGGGTTCGGTGTTAGAGGGGGGGGCCCTTTAACACCGGTTCTTATACGAACCGGTGTTAAAAGTGCGCACGGGGCTGCCGCAGTTCGGCCCCTTTAACACGGTTCGTATCCGGAACCGGTGTTAAAGGTTCTTCTGAGCGGCGATTTAGGCGTTTTTCTCGCCGCGAAAACTCTGTCATGGCGGCTAAACGCTAAATTCGCCATGGCTTCTCTCGCCAGATGGCGTATTTGCGGGAGGGCGAGGGGAATCGATCGGAGCGGTATACATAAATCGTCATCGGTACATACAGTACATGAATAATTAAGCAACTATTATTATACACAAACATCGCCATCGGCACATACATCGTCATCGGCACATACATCGTCATCGTTCATTTTGGTGGATATCTAAAGAGTTCTCACTTGGTAGTGGCGACCTCATCAAGTATGAACCCCGCCAATTCCTCTTGAATGGCTCGTATGCGTTCAAATGGTAGGAGTTGGTCCCGCATCCGTTCGATCTGAATATATATGAAGAATGGGCCGTCAATATATATATAATAATAAAACTCAACACAATTGATGGTAATAAAATAATGTTGTGGACTTTGTTTACTTACTCTAAGTTGTTCTAGTGCGGCTTGGCCCATCGCACATATCGTGTTACAATGAATTCGCAAACATAGTACCCACATAAGTTATTGCGTGTCCTCGATGCGCGCTTTACGAGAATAGAGTTCAATCAAAATAATAATCAATAAAGCATGATATAATGTAATTGGAAGCTAGCTAGTATTACTTACATTTTGGTCTACAAATTTTAGTTCTTGACCATTCACCCACTACCGCCCGTGAACCTTTTCTAAACCCTGTCCGACAAAGAAAATGGATAAAGGAGTAATTAATTACTTATTGTCATGAAAGTTGCCGATCTAGTGCGATAATATGATTGAAATTACCTCTGGAGCATCTCTCTAAAGTTTGCCCATATCTCTTTTCTTTTAAACGAGTCCATGACAAGGACTTTTCCTGAGTCGGGTTGAATGACTAGCAGAATAAAGTGGAACCTCATACGCATAACTCATCATCATTACACTTAACATCAAGTAAGCTGAAATAGAATGTGTACAAGAGAGGGTACTCACGAGAAGTTGTAAGGCAATAGTATTTCCCTTTTGGTTTGTTGTCTCAAGAAAGACGTTACCAAGTAATCTTCATTTGCCCGGTTTGGTTTCTACCACTTCTTCATGAACTCTATTTGGGTCAACGAACCCAATGTCAAAAGGCCTCCTTTCACATTCCATAACCTTTTTCCTGCATAATAGTATATACATATATGGTGAGCATATATATACATGCAATTAATAAAGTGAATGAGATGAGATATAAATTATAGAAATAGTACTTACACAATAAAGGCTGATGGTAGCTTTGTCGAGTTCCTTCGATTGAATAGAAAATGCAAGTCTTGAATGTTGAAGTCGATCGCGTCATCTCCATGAAGAAAATATCATCTCTTATATGTAGTGATCCATTCTAACTTTTCGCCTTGCAGAAATGAAGGTACCACTTGTGCAATTTTCGCATCTTTGTTGGTAGAGTCTTGAGCTCCTCTTTCTTGGAGATTCTTCCCATACTTCCATGGCTGTATGGGGTTGGCATCGCATTTGGGCAAGTTGTCTCTCATGACGTTCAAGTATGCAATGTAAGTTATCCCCATCTCATTGGCCTTTCTTTGTAGCTCTGCCTCGTAATCATTTACGGGAGGAGCGTCCTGTGTCGAACATTTGGGCGGGGCACATGATTAGTTTCCTGCTCTCCGAGCATGGGAACTGTTTTCTGGGTGCCTCACGATCGCTACTTTCAGTCTCCCTGGCGCCTTGCATCCGCCTTCAAAATCAGCGCTCGTAGTCCGCACAAGTGGGGTTTCAGGTTTGAAGATTTTGTAAAACTTCTCCACCACCCGGATCTATTTTCTCCTTTGGCTCGGCCCGCCTAGGTGCAAAGAATTTCTTGACCTGTTCTTCCGAGATCCTATTGGTCTCCTCGTCACCTGATTCCACGGTAAAACCAGCAATGGCTTGGCGGAAGGCTGCGGCGTAGTTTTTGAACTCTTTGGCGACGGTTTCCTGCGGATTTCTTTGTGGCAGTTCTTGATGCTCCTCGTGGCAGTGCTCTTCCGCTTCGCTGAGGAGATGGCTGAAGCACCGAGATGGTGACGGGCGGAGATGGCTACCGCTACAGAGATGGTGACGGGCGGAGATGGCTGCCAGGAGATGGCTGCCACAGAGATAGCTGAAGCGGCTCAGGCTGCAGCCGCTGGCGGACGGGCAGGGTGCCAACCTTCCAATTTGGAAGCACAATGTGTTCCTTCTTCCAAAGAATGGTTGTTTTCACCGCAAATTTGAGTTGAGTTTCCCTTCACCGTAGCATGGTCAAGCTGTGCTTCCTCATATGCCTTCACAACCTCATCCACCCTGACAATAGCATAGCCATCTGGAATCGGTCGGCGGTGGTAAGTTCCACCAGCTACAGGAGGTAAGGCATAGCCGACAGCCACCTTAATGGATAAGCCCATTAATCTCACATGCAGCTCAGCGTGTTCGCTCTCTGTAATCTCATCCACGGGGTATCGAGGACCCGCCATTTCAAGCGTGGGCTGCATGTTCTCCGTGGAAGCCACACTGCTTTTCAGTGAGTCTAGGCAGCAGGCGACTTCCAATGCAGGCTCTTCGTGCGCTGAGATGGGCAGTAGCTTGATGGCTCTGTTGTGCATTCACTTGCGCTGCAGCGCAAGTGCATGTTCTATCTGTGTCATCCGCTCAGACGCTCTTTTTCTTTTCTGCCGCGCCATCTGAAGAGTCGCTCCGATTGGCAAACTCATCCTTCCACGTCATACCCCCGTGCCTCGTGCATGTCCAGTGTTCTTTTTACCGATGGCGCGTGTGAGCTGGTCATTCTCTGTCGGGATGGAAGGTCTGGCGGATGTTTCCTCGTATGCCATGATGAGCTCAAGGTGGGTTTGGCAAGGAGGGTTGGGAAGATACACAATCCTGTTTACAGGTCCAACCTTGCCCGATTCCGTAGAACCAAGTCTTTGCACGTAGGTCCCACCCATCTGTCTGGGGTGTGATCCCTCTCTCGCGCAGGGCCTTCTCAGCTTCCTCCCACTTAGGCCTCTGAGATATGTAGCCACCTGACCCCGTCCTCTGGTGATATTCCTTCTTCAGGGCATTAAGTGTATTGGTTTCTGACCTCTTTTTAGCTATAGCACTTTTTTTATATGTCTCAAATTCGGGCCAGTGAGGTCTTATCTTCGCATAATATGCGTCTTTGAAATTTGGAGTCTCGCCAAATTTGACAAATTTGTTCAATTTTGTCTTCCAGTTGCGGAAAGCGTCAGCCATCTTCTTTAGAGTCCACTCTTTGACCTTTTCCTTTATAACCGGGTTGTTTTCATCCTCCTCTGGTGGAAGGGTGAAATTTACCAACAACGAATTCCAAAGCGTTTCTTTGGATCTATCATCGACAAAGGTACCGTCGCCATTCTTTGGCTTATTCCAATTTTCAATTATGATTGGGATTTGGTCCCTAACAAGAACTCCAGCCTGACGTACAAATTTGTCTGCGGCCTTCTTGGGCTCCATCGGCCTGCCATCAACACGGACTGCTTCGATCGTGAACTTTGCACGATCTTTCAACCGCTGGCTCGCGCCTCGCTTGCTCTTTTTCGTAGAAGAAGATGGTTGCTGGCTGGTCGATCCAGAGGGCTAAAAGAAGAAAGAAGCGTTAATTAATTAATACATGTAGAAGAAGATTGTTGGTGGAAGTCAGCAGAGGCTTAATCAATGCATATACCTCGCCGGACTTTGTAACCATTAAATTGCGTTCACCGGAGTCTTCATCTTCTCCATGACTAGTACTTGAGCTGTCGTCATCATGTCCCTCCAAGTTCAGATATTGTGAGGTGTCCTCATCAATAATGTTCTCCATTATTTCTTCTTCTTCAAGGTTTCTACTAAGTGTCCATAGTTTCTAAAACAATAATATTATCTAGAGTAAGAGTGTAAACATTCAAGTGGACTTGGATTCATACACAAATATACATATTATTCATACCAAAATACACAAATAAATACACAAATGAGTCAGAGGTCCAATTTGTATACAAGTTTTAATCTATGCATGTAGTACAATTTATCGAGCAAACAAGTTTTAATCAGGATGAGTCAGCAATCATACACGTGGCAGACACGTGGCGCTCACCGGTGGGGTGACGTTGGTCTCGTCAGGCGGCGGTGCTCGTCGGGCGGCGGTGCTCGTCGGACGGATGCGGCGGTCTCGTCGGGCGGCGGTGCTAGCGGCGGGCTCGTCGGTGCTAGCAATCACAAGATACAACGAAAATGTTGGAGCAACAGAAAAGCAATAGCACAATCTAACCCAAAAGAAAATAAAGAGAAAAATAAAAGAAACAAATGCCGACATCGAGCAGATCGACGAACGAAAACGACCCGTGACCGCTGCGCCCTCCAGAGTTGTCCCACCTCACTCCTAGCACTTCGAAGCACCGTGTTTCAAGCAACACCTTCAAGAAGGAATGCGACGTCGACGATGCTGTTGCCCGGACTTGTCCTAGGGTTTCCCTCGATATCCTCTCAGTGTCAGAGGGTTTGGATGGATTCCCTGTTTCTAAACTTGTTGAGAGTCTGGCCATCAGACGCGTGTTGTTAGTGCTCCAGGAGAAAGGCTACCAGGACCGTGTCCTGGAATCGTACTGTCTGTCGATGATTCAACGCATCAGGTCGTCGGCCCAGGATCGCTTCCTTATGGGCATTGTTATTGGGGACATATTAAAAGGCCTAGGGCGCGGGATACCGTGGCTGGGCGTGTGGAGGCAAAGTCCTAGGGCGCGGCCGTGCAGCGTTAGCGTTAGAGGGGCGTCTAGCCCCCCTTTAACACCGGTTCGTAGAAGAACCGGTGTTAAAGCCCTTTTTTGGGATCAACAAAAGACCTCGTTTCCACTAGTGATATTAACACAAGCACAAGCGTATGGCCCGCCATGGTTTGGCTGACTTGCGTGCCACTGTTGTTATTATGAACTACTTCCTCCGTTTCATTTTTAGCTTTGCGAAGAAAGTGTATCTATACCATTTTAAAGATATAGGTTTACTTCGAATTTACACAAACATACATATTAAAAGGGGTCTAGATACATTTATTTATAAAGCTAAAATGTCTTATATTTTGAAATAGCGGGAGTAGCATAGAACTCATGCGTTGCTAAGACACCACCCTAAATCAACGAGTTATTTAGCTTGGGATTTTGAAAATCAAAGAAAAACAATTTTACATATGTAATAGTGTAAATCACATGATGATTTAAATATAGTGAAAATCACATAACATTATATACAGATTGATTTTAATAAATATTTTGAGGCACATGAAAAAATTCTGGGCCCGCCCCTGCTCACCGGCGTCGGCGCGGTGGAGACGGGCGGCGTCGGCACGTACGAAGTCGGCGGGCTCGTCGGGCGGTGGTGCTAGTGGCGGATGCGACGGTGGAGACGGGCGGCATCGGCGCGGTGGAGACGGGCGCTGTGGACGGTGCTTCCCAGGCGCCGGGCGCTGTGGAGACGGGCGCGGCGTCGCTGTGGAGACACGCCGGGCGTCAGCGAGGCGCTGGTCGCCGGGCGCTGTGGAGACGGGTAGCGTCGGCGGTGCTCCGGCGAGGCGCGGTCGGCCTGCTCCTGCACGGGGAAGAGGTGGTGGTCAGGGGGGCGGGAGAGGTCATACGGAAAATGGAGGCGGCGGCGGCGAGACGGACGAACTCCGAGGGCGGCGGCGGCAAGACGCGCGAGCTCCGAGGGCGGCGGCGGCGAGACGCGCGAGCTCCGGCGATGTTCGATCTGCTCTGGTTCGTGGCACGAAGAAAGGAAAGGGAAGGCGAATTTATTCCCCTTTAACACTGGTTCGTGCTACGAACCGTGTTAAAGGGGATTCCGCTTCAGCGCATTTATTACCACCTTTAACCGGTTCCAGCCACGAACCGTGTTAAAGGGGGGTGGTGCTTGGGAAACGAATAATGCGCCTTTAACACCGGTTCGTGTCTGGAACCGGTGTTAAAGGGGGGGCATTTATTTCATGCATTAAAGGGGCATTTTTAATTCAAAAAATATGATATGAATTTAGAAAATTCATATCTTTTTCATTTCAACTCAGAAAAATATGAATAATATATCATAATTTTCAGAAAAATAATATCTATCCATTCATGTAAATCATTTTATATTTACTTTACATGAAAATTTTCAAAATAATTAAAACACTTACATATAAATTTTGATTATTCAATTCAAAAAAATAAATTGTTAAATCCTAAAATTTGAACATAAGAAATATTAAGCATCTAAAATAAATCTAACCCTATTTTATTAGATCAAATCATATTTTAATGCCGCATCTTTTGTATTAACATTTTTGAATTGATTGGATATTTAAATGTCGCATCTTTTGTATACACTTGAATCTCACCAAGCCTCGCTCAACTTGCATTGTTTTTTTGATAAAATAGCATATTGTGAACCTAAAAATGATTTTTGTAAAAAATCATGAGCATCGTATCATGTACCTGTAGTTCATATCTGACCCACTTCCTACTGATTCGGCAGGAATTTGTCTTTTTCACCGAGGTGGACTAAAGGTTTCAGATCCCCTATTGGTACATTGTACATATAAGGTGGTATAGTATTTTTGTAAAATGTGTTGGTGGTTTTTTGAATTAGCCATTTGGTGGTTGCTTCACAAAACCGTCCGTTTTTATGCTCGGAAAATGGAAAATGCCTTTTTGGTGCGATAAAAAGGAAAACTTCCTCTTACAACATTGTTTGCCATGCCATGATGCACATGTATGCACAATATGGTCATATTATCACAAACTATGCCTTGTTTCTAGCCATAACATTGGTCATTTGACCCGCCAAGAAACCTCGAATGAGAATGCAACTAATAGTAAGTTACATAAAGCCGAATCGAACTGAAAATTAAGATACATAAAAGAACTGAAAATTAAGATACATGGCCAGATTAAGTAACAATCGGCGAACTTGTTTCGAATGTTGGAGTGATTCACCATGCTCCTGCCACACCTGTAATACTCGCCATCAGTAGTCGCTACTCGCCGCCGTTATCGGCCGCCTGCCGGGTCGCCGTAATTGAACCTCTGGAGAGTACGCGTGGGCTGGACTTGAGGGTAGCGTGGGCTGGACTTGAGGGTAGCGAGACGGGGTTAGAGTCGGGCAGTGTCATAGGCCATGACGCTCTGGAGAGTCCAACCGCGCCACCATAGCCGACGGCCGGCCTCATTGAAGTTAGGAGGAGGTGGGCCGTCCTCCTCGTGCCTGGCGAGCGCCCTCTCATGCCGATCCACGAAGAAGTCTTCCCAAGTAGGGAAATAGTCGGGATGCCATCCGGATTCCTCCGCTGCCGGCGTGAGCTCAAGTACTAGTGGTTCGTGATGGCCATCCGGGCGCCACCCCTAGAGGGACAGGAGGAACCCACGCCTCGACGCCAAAGATCCACCAGCGATGGGACACGAGTCGGCGGGCAGGGGGTAGTTCGAGGCAGCGCCTCCGCCTCCTGGGGTTAGTGCTACGTGGAAGCCACGGAAAGAGTGATGAGGTTGCAGATATGAGTCTAGAGATGTGCAATGACAGGAGGCCAAACCCTACATATATATATAGTGAACTAGCGGGAAGAACTGGAGGAAGAATGGCGGGAAGAAAAATGGCGGGAAGAAGAATGGCGGAAGAAAAATGGCGGAATAAATGGCGGGATGAACCTTTAGTCGGTTGGAGACACCAACCGGGACTAAAGATGAATTTTAGTCCCGGTTGGAGACACCAACCGGGACAAAACACAGTCGGACTAATAATAGGGGTGAGTGTCGACATTATTTCGTGCGGCCATTAAAAACATGAACTAGAGTTACATAATATGAGCATGAACTTCTTGGCATATGTACTTCCTTATGATCGCTTCAGACGTAACCATGGAGCATCTTCTTTACTTAACGGAATGCTTGGGTCAATTTTCACTATGAAGGGCAGAATTTCATCAAACTTATTATAATCTTCTGACATGTCTGTCTTGTCCTTGATTCCCACGATGTTTCTTTTCCCTGAAAGAACTATGTGACGCTTTGGCTCATCATATGATGTATTCGTTTGCATATTTTTTCTTTTTTTTGGTCTGGAGGACATGTCCTTCACATAGAAAACCTGAGCCACATCATTGGCTAGGACGAATGGTTCGTCTAAGTTCTTCATAAGATTGTTGAGATCCACCGTTGTCATTCCGTACTTCTTGTCTACCTCAACCCCTCCTCCTGTTAGCTTGACCCATTTGCATCGAAACAAGGGGACCTTAAAATACAGGACCGAGAATGGCAATCTCTTCTACTAGGTGAACCAGGAGATGCGTCATAATATTGAAGAAGGATGGTGGGAACACCAACTCAAAGCTGACAAGACATTGGGCCACATCTGTTTGTAACCCTGGTAGGCTTTCTGGATCGATTACCTTCTGAGATATTGCATTGAGGAATGCACATAGCTTCACAATGGGTACTCGAACATTTTCAGGTAGAAGCCCCCTCAATGCAATCGGAAGCAATTGTGTCATAATCACGTGGCAGTCATGAGACTTCAGGTTTTGGATTTTTTTCTCTGCCATATTTATTATTCCCTTTATATTCGACGAGAAGCCAGACGGGACCTTGATACTTTTACATTCAAAAAGATTTCCTTCGCTTTGGTAAGAGCGTAGGCAGGAGTTAAGTGGCATCGTTTACCCTTCTCGCTCGGGATGCATAGGCTCTTCAGGGGCCTTGACGTTGCTGGTCCTGTCGTAAGCTTCCGGTATCTTTTGTCTTCCCATACACTCCTAGAAAGCCTAGCAGGTCACGCAAACATTCTTCGCCACGCATCACGCCGATTGAAGAGCGGACCTCTAAGACTTTCCAATAGGGTAGGTCCCAAAATATAGGTTGCTTCTTCCACATGGGCGCGTGTCCGCATTGTCATTCGAACAGATAGACCGCCAGACCTTTTCCAAAGATTACTTGAGGTCCTTGACCATACCAAATACCTCCTCACCGCACGGAGGACAAGCTTCCTCCGGGTTCGCCAGACATTTGAAATGCTTGCCTTTCTTTTCTTCGGATGCAGGTTCGAAGAAATCGGCAATACCCTAGGTACACAACCTTCTTACATTTATCCAAATATACACTTTCGGTATCATCTAAACAGTGTGTGCATGCATTGTATCCCTTGTTTGTCCGCCCTGAAATGTTACTAAGAGCAGCCAATCATTGATGGTTACGAAGCAATGCTCAGATGTCAAATGGCTCCCTTTGTGCTCATCCCACATACGTACACCTGGTTTGGCCCATACGCTGTAAAAGTTCTTCAATTAATGGCCTTAGGTACACATCAATGTCGCTTGCCGGGTTGCCTTGGGCCTTGGATGAGCACTGCATCATAATGAACTTCCTATTCATACACAACCAAGGAGGAAGGTTATAGATACATAGGGTCACAGCCAGGTGCTGTGATCGCAGCTCGCTCACCAAAAGGATTCATGCCGTACTTAGACCAAACCTTAAGTTCCTTGCGCCACGTATGAAGTCCGGGTACTCTCTCTCGACTTTTCTCCACTGTGACCCATCAGTGGGTGTCTCAACATCGCCTTTCTTACGGTCTTCCATGTGCCATCGCAACAACTTGGCATGCTCTTTATTTCAAGAGACGTTTAACCGTGGTATTATAGGATCATACCACATAACCTTGGCGGAACCTTCTTCCTAGGGGCCTCGCCTCAACATCGCCAGATCGTCTCGTTCGATCTTATACATAGCGCAAAGGCATACCGCATGCATCCAAATTCTCAGATTTCACCGCGGTAGAGGATGCGATCATTAATGCAGCATGTATCTTCTGCATGTCTAATCCTAGAGGGCGCATAACCTTCTTTGCTTGGTATGTACTGTCAGGCAACTCATTATTTCTTGAAGAAGATTCTTCATTTTCACCAACAACTTTGAAAATGCTATCAACACACCATTCTCGCCTTCCATTGCAGCAAATCCAGGTGGCACCTAGCTTTTTGTGGCCATCTTCGCAAGTTGGATACAATAATGTTTTGTGATCCTTTAACATCTGCTCCACTTCTCCTTCTTCTTTCAGTTTCACATTCTTCCTTTGCATCAAGAATGGCCCGACCAAGATCGTCATCAGCGGGCCCATCCGCTCCCTCTTGATATTCATTATCTACCTCGTTGCATTATCATCATATTCAGGATACATATTATGATAGTTTTCATCATCCTCTTCTTCTTTGTTGTCTTCCATCACAACCCCTTTTTCTCCGTGCTTGGTCCAACAATTATAGCTGGGCATGAAACCGGATCAAGCGGTGGGCGTGAATGGTTCTTGTATTTGAGTAGTCTTTCTTGTTCGACGGTGAACACACGACAGCACATAAAACCATTGTGACCACGGTTTGCATTAGCCACAACGATGAAATTTTGGAGGCCGTAATGTACTGGAAGTGCGGAGGTCACAGACATCCATTGCCGATTCATCTGCATTAATATGTAGTATATATCAAAAATAATAGGGAGATGACCATTTATATATATAGTACATCAATGACACATGAAACTATAGTTGCCAATTCTAACCGAGACGGAAAGAGCAACAAGAAAGCTTATTTTGAGCTCTCGGGCATTTCACCGAACACCTCTAGTGCATATGAAAAAAACACAAACTAGCACTCTTCACACCCTCTTGCTAGGCTCCAAAATGTGAAAGAATGGAAGAGTGGGGTGTGTGTTGGCTGGGGTGGTGTCTTATATAGCCCCCCCCCTTTAACACCGGTTCATGCCACGAACCGTGTTAAAGAAGTGGGGTACATCGCTAGGGACCTTTAACACCGGTTCGTGGCACGAACCGGTGTTAAAGGGGGGGCTCCTTTTTTGCCACAGGGGCCACGCTGGTACGGCCCCCCCATTAACACCGGTTCGTAGAAGAACCGGTGTTAAAGCCCCTTTTCGGGATCAACAAAATACCTCGTTTCCACTAGTGATGCAATAACACTGGTGGATCCATGTGTGGTTTGTTTAGAGGAACAAACATGCAATGACACTATGTGTGGTTCATGAAAAGAACCACCATGCAATGACACTAGTGGATCCATGTGTGGTTTGTGAGAAGAACATACATCCAATGACAGTGGGTGTGGTTCTTGAAAAGAACACACATCCAATGACACTAGTGTGGTTCATGAAAAGAACACACCTCCAATGACACTGGTGGATCCATGTGTGGTTTGTGAGAAGAACACACATCCAATGACACTGGATGTGCTTCATGAAAAGAACACACATCCAATGACACTGGTGGATCCATGTGTGGTGTTTTAGTGAAGAACACACATCCAATGACACTGGGTGTGGTTCATGAAAAGAACACACATCCAATGCCACTGGTGGATCCTTATGTGGTTTGTGAGAAGAACACACATGCAATGACTCTAGTTGTGGTTCCTGAAAAGAACACACATGCAATGACACTCGTGGATCCATATGTGGTTTGTGAGAAGAATACACATGCAATGACTCTAGCTGTGGTTCATGAAAAGAACACACATGCAATGACACTGGTGGATCCATGTGTGGTTTATGAGAGGAACATACATGCAATGACACTGGGTGTGGTTCATGAAAAGAATAGACATACAATGACACTGGTGGATCTATATGTGGTTTGTGAAAATAATAGACATGCAATCACACTGGGTGGATCCATGTGTGGTTCATGAAAAGAACACACATCCAATGATACTGGTGTATCCTTATGTGGTTTGTGAGAAGAACACACATGCAATGACTCTAGTTGTGGTTCATGAAAAGAACACACATGCAATGACACTGGTGGATCCATGTGTGGTTTGTTTAGAGGAACAGACATGCAATGACTCTAGCTCTGGTTCATGAAAAGAACAGACATGCAATGACACTGGTGGATCCTTATGTGGTTTGTGAGAAGAACTGACATGCAATGACACTGGGTGTGGTTCATGAAAAAACACACATCCAATGACACTGGTGGATCCTTATGTGGTTTGTGAGAACAACACACATGCAATGACACTGGTGTATCCTTATGTGGTTTGTGAGAAGAACACACATGCAATGACTCTAGTTGTGGTTCATGAGAAGAACACACATCCAATGACACTGGTGTATCCCTATGTGGTTTGTTTAGAAGAGCACACATGCAATGACTCTAGATGTGATTCATGAAAAGAACACACATCCAGTGACACTGGTGGATCCATGTGTGGTTTGTGAGAAGAACTAACATGCAATGACACTGGGTGTGGTTCATGAAAAGAACATACATGCAATGATACTGGTGGATCCATGTGTTGTTTGTTTAGAAGAACACACATGCAATGACCACATGCAATGACACTGGTGGATCCATGTGTGGTTTGTTTAGAGGAACAGACATGCAATGACACTGGGTGTGGTTCATGAAAAGAACAGACATACAATGACACTGGTGGATCCATGTGTGTTTTGTGAGAAGAACACACATCCAATAACACTTGGTGTGGTTCATGAAAAGAACACACATCCAATGACACTGGTGGATCCGTATGTGGTTTGTGAGAAGAACAGACATGCAATGAATCTAGTTGTGGTTCATGAGAAGAACATACATGAAATGACACTAGTATATCCTTATGTCGTTTGTGATAAGAACACACATGCAATGACTGTACCTGTCATTCATGAAAAGAACACACATACAATGACACTAGTGGATCCATGTGTGGTTTGCTGAGAGGAACATACATGCAATGACACTGTGTGTGGTTCATGAAAAGAACAGACACGCAATGACACTGGTAGATCCTTATGTGGTTTGTGATAAATACTTACATGCAATGACTCTAGCTATGGTTCATGATAAAAACTTACAGGAAAGTTAGCCCCCAGATATACCGGGCCCTTCAAGATTCTGAACCGTCGAGGAGAAGTATCGTATCAACTGGAACTACCTAAAGAGATGTCATCCATCCACAATGTGTTCCATATCTTGTTACTTCGCAAATGCCTGGAAGTGTCGGAGAAGACTGAAGTTTTCAAGAACATCGATCACAGAGCTGTGGAGATCAACAATGACCTGACCTATCGTGAAGTGCCCATCCGTATCTTAGAAGAAGCTTACAGAACCACCAGGACCAAGAGTATCAAGTTTCTCAAGATTCAGTGGAGCAACCATACCGAGGAGGAAGACACTTGGGAGCGCGAAGATTACATTAGACAGAGTTCCCAGATCTCTTTAGTTCCTAATTTTGTTTGTAAATCTCGGGACAAGATTTTGTTCAAGGGGGGAAGGTTTGTAACATCCCAAAACTTTAATCCAAGGTTATTAAGATCCAAATCATCAAAATTAGGGTTAACAAAAACTTTTCCAATTGAAATTATCAAAGCATTCATATGTGTGTGCATTTAAAATAGGAGTTGTTTGAATTGCCATGTTTATGTGATCCATTGATTGTAAAATGATTTTTAGGTGAAATAAACATCATCTAAATCATTCCCAAACATGTCCCAAAGAAAAACAACTCAAAATGAATAAATGAAGTGAATGGTCATTTTTGCCAAATTAACTATCATGCCTACTTTGGCTATTCCTAGTACTCAAAACCTAACAGAAACAAATATGGATCTTTACACCCCTTGCTAGTACACATAATGAGGTACCAAGGCCCACTTTGTGATCTGCCAAAAACATTCAAACACTAAATTTAATCGACATTTGAAAATTGAATCTATTTCATATGGGAAGATCCCACTATTTCAAAAACCACTCAAACAAGCTCAAATTTCAAAACCCAAGAACCCACAGAGTCTCAAGCCTAGTACTAGCACACCCACCAAAAATCTTTTCAAAATTCAAAAAGAAAGTTCTTGCGGCCATTTCATCAAACACTTGGCAGGCAGGGTTTAAACTCTAAACATAGCTCACTATTTGCAACAGGGTTTTGCACCCAATTTTTCCTCAAAACCCTCTCTCTGTCCCCAAATGATCTAACCAGGCTATTTAAACCCCCTCTCCTATCCCCTAGTGGCCATGCCATGCCATGCCGAGCACATGCTGGCCGGCCGACCATGCCACCACCGCAGCAGACCGTCCCCCTCCCTCTCGGCATGTCTACGAGCTAGCCAGTACCTCACCGCCACTCTGTGTCCCCTCCCCAAGCCGAGCCAGACGATGGACCACCGAGGAACCGCCGCGCACTGCCTGTCTGCGCCATGCCGAGCACGCGCTAGAGTGCCGCGCCCGAAACGCATGCACAAGGTGCCGCTCGACCGCAGCCCACGTCCACCGCTTCGCCACGACCCAGGAGCACGCCGGACATGACCGTTCGCCGCCCAACGCACCACAACCACCGCTCACCGTGGAAGCCGCCGCCTCTGCCGCTTAGAGCACCAGCACCATCCGACCACATACCACCGCCCCTAGTCCTGCATTGATCACGTAGAGCACCGCCAGGACACCAGCGACCGCCCCCTACCTCGAGCCACGCCGCTAGATCGATGTGCAGCCCTCGCCGGAGCCGCTCGCCCATCCCTATCGGTCGTGTCGTCGTCCTATAAATAGAGGCCTTCCCCAGCCATTTGCAGCACACCACTCACCTCCCCTCACCTCACTGACCATTCCCCGCCTCTAGCCGGAGCAAGGCGAGTAGCCGTTCGCCGGAATTGCACCGGAGCAGGCCACCTCTGGAGGAGGAGTGTCGCTGATTGCGACCACCCCCAGAGCTGCCTCGACTGTCTCTGAGCTCGCCGTCGACCACCAGTCCATTTGCCCCCATCGCCGTCGTCTCTGGAGCCCTGGTATGCCCCCTATGCACCCCCACCGAGCCGCTAGGGTTAGAGTTCACCGGCGACCAGTTCGTCGTCGACGATGATCCCCAGCTGTTGATCCCCGTTCTAATCCAACGACCCATATCGCCTCGTACCGCTTCGTGCATTATGAGCCGCTGACCGGTGGACCCCTCCTGTCAGCTGAGCCCCGCACCGCGTAGTGTCACTAGGCCGGCCCATTAGCTTTCCCGCGCGACCCAGTTAGTTTGAATTAGGATTTTTCTTTTTAGTTTAAACCTAGTTTTGTTCTCTAGTTTGAAATTCAATTCAGAGATATTTACAAATCCAAATGAAGTGATTCTGATTTTGTTAGAAAGCTACTGAAAAGATCTACCCAAGCCCGTTGGATTTAATTCAATTAGAGTTAAAGATCTGTCCTAGTAAAAATAACAAAACAGAAGCATTTGCACCTTGCAACATTTTTATAAAATCAACCAAGATAGCTTTTGAGTTGATTCCAACTCTCAAAAATCACATTTCACCATACCTATCTGAATATGTAATAATATTAAGGTTTACATGCAGTGACTTTGGACTAGTACCAAAATAATGCTATATAGGCATTTCTAGTCACTTTAATTCATTAAATAATGAACTTAAACCAAAGTAATTATGATCCAACCCTTAAATCACATTCCCACATTATAGAATATGTGGTGAGGATAGGTGTCCACATGATCCCATAGTTTAAGTGGTGAATATTAAATCTTAGTTAATTTTCAATGAGTAGAAATTACTTTTCTAAAATAAAAGGAATGAAACTATTTAATAAAACTTGTGATGGTCGTGATGATAATAGATCATCAACTATATGCCTTAGAATGCTAATTAGATTAGTTAAGTATTGTTTGGTGATTGTGTACTCCGTATGTATTTATAGACGATAGTACCGACCAAGCTTTCGAGGAGGAGGAGTTCTACCAAGAAGAAGAAGAAAACTTCAACCACTGCACCAACCAAGGCAAGCTAGCACTATCCAAGATTAACCCTTGCAAGTTATACTTGCAAGCCACCATTAACAATGCAAGCTAACCCTTGCAAGTTTAGTGCTTAGCAAACTAGAATCAAACTAGATGGTTTAGCAAAGATGCCTTAAGCATGCTTTGAGCACCCCTTTTTGACTATTAGTACCTCAAGTCTTATTGACAAGTTCACTCCCTTGGTTTACATAGAGTTCTTTACTTATTTTGAAGGTGGCATAAAAAGTATAAAACTTGACCTACTTGGAAACCTTTAGATGTCATTCTATGGCATGAGATTGAACCTATCACTTCCACCTTAGTGAACACTTTTAACTTAGTAGTTTAGAGTAGATCAAAAACTTGAGTCACTTTAGATGGGAACCCTTGGTGAAAATGAATTATGAAAACCTTGGAATGATGAGTCATTGTATTGAGATGTTTTGACATGTGTTGAGAAACACAAATGGTTGATGATGATGAAAATGTCGAGGCATGAGCCTTAACCCTTTTATAAAACTGATGGTTGGATTCGGATGCGATACCATTCCAAATTTACCGTACAACCACATTACCTGAATTGGGTAAGGCTTAGCTAGAAATTTATATGCATTAGTATTAGTTCCCTCACGGGAGAGGTCTGAGCTAAGGCTACCTCTCATGATGTCCACCTATGCAGTGCCCAAGATGACTGATGGTCATGGTTGGGAGGCCATGCTCATAGGAGAGGTGCTTATACTAGGGTGTATAAAGGGAAGGTTATGTTTGATTATCTGCATACTAAGTATGATGATTCAGGGTTATCCACGGCCGAGATGTATCGAATCTTGTGGTGAAAGTGTACCACCTCTGCAGAGTGTCAAACTATTCGAATAGCCGCGTCTGCGGTTATGGACAGTTGGAATGGCCATACTGTTTCGTTGTCAGATGTTTTCTAAATAACTTGAAATGAATGATGAATCTTGACTTGACCACAATAGGGTTGTGTTTATCATAATAGCTTCCCAACTTAAGTGATTCTAGAACTTTACTTTATCTTTCTTTGCTTCTGAACTCAGCTTAGGTTTCAAACTTAACTTTATAGTTAAACTTAGATTTAGCACTTTAACTTAGAACTATAGTACCTGTTAATAGTAGTTTGCGAGTACTTAAAGAGTACTCATGGCTTTTGTTCCTGGCTATTCTCATGGCCAGACTATGAAGGAGACTATCAAGAGGATGGTCATCAGGACAGCTATGATAACTAGGACTATCTGCCTTCGTCACCATTGCATGTGCCCTTGAAGATGGACCGCACTGCTACGCTTATCTTTTATTTCCGCCGCTTGTTGTATTAAAGACTGTATCATGAGATCCTTATTTGTGTAAGACCTTATGTATGGTTTGTAATGGATGATGTACTGTGATATCCAATCCGTTATGTCTTGCAAAAATGGTAATCCTGGGATTGCGAGGTATGGCATAACGGGCATTTGGGATTAAAAATACGGGTGTTGACAAGTTGGTATCAGAGCCATCCTGACCATAGGAGACCCTAGTTAGAATGGACGTTCAAACAAAAACTTAGTTTCAAAACCAAAGTGAGTATTTATGAAAAACTATTTCCTCTCTTACCCTTGTGAACTCATTCTTTCTCAAAAATTCATGTTCCTCAAATTTCTTACATTACCACTTAAAATTTGACACACTTGAACAGTTCACTAACTTCCTCATCCTTAATTCTTGTAGATGGAGACTCGGTTCAGCAAGTTCTACCAGTTGGGAAACGGAGGTCAGCTGATCTTCGAGAGGGATCTGGATTCACTGTCGGAATTACTGGGACGCCCACATCCGGAGTTTCTTGGAGCTCAACTTCTAGGACCCCTAGGAGGAGACCTACAGTGGCTAGTCACCGCAGATCTTAGAGGAAGCATCAAAGCACCCACTTCCAAGAGAATTCAGTTCTCCATGAGAGAGAACAACTGGCTAGATGGATTAGCTAGGGCAATGCATGAAGCTCTCGCACGTCTATGTGCCCTCGGCGTCAACAAGATCCAAGGAACCCGTTTTGCCCACTATGCAAGAAGTGACTTCATGGGAATGCCGATGGAGATGCCAAGTCACCCAGAGTTGAGGCGTCAAGTGGAGAACCTTGACTTCTTGCTACATGACCGACAGCAGGAACTGGACAATGCCAGGGAGTTAGCCAACCAGAATCGTGCCATCGCCGACCAGAAGGCCTGCATTCCGCTTTCGTCCAAGATCGCCAGTCTCTTTGCCGTCAGCATGCAAAGAAGGATCGCACCATCGCCCGTCTTCGCAAGAAGGTGGCCGACCTCGAGAAGACAGTCAAGGAGCAGGAAGCCCAGCTTGCTGCCAAGGAAGAAGAAGATGAGGGTGAAGACATCCAGGGAAACATGGATTCTTACCTCAGCAATGATGATGACTTTCTGGAGGAGGATGCCGTGGACTTCTACACTGATGATGAGGACTCCGACTTCATCGACGATGAATAGATGCACTAGAGCACTGTCGTAGCATGAGTTGTATCGGTCCCATCAGTATCAGAAGGCAGAATGGTTCTTCAAACCATCTGCTTTCCTTTGTTTGTTGTGGTGTGTGTTGTATCGGGTGCTTGCTTGCATGAATGAAAATGAAGTTAGTTGAAAAACCTGAGTCTAACTCAAAGTTTTATGCTTTGAAAACCCCAAAACCATGAACCTTAGAATTTCCCTCTTACCCCTATATCTATCTCAATCTTCAGATGACTCGTGGAAACCAAGGAGGGAGCAGCTCGTCACAGGACCCAATGCTACAGATCTTGCAGAATCTCATCGCAGACCGTGAAGCAAGCAGGGCTGAGCGCCAAGCTAACTTAGCAACATTGCAGCAGATCGCCCAGATGGCTCTCAACAACCAAGGGCATGGAAATCAGGATCACCAAGGATCTAAACTCAAAAAAATTCAGAACACCAATCCCCCAATTTTCAACCAATCTGAGAACTCATTAGATGCTGATGATTGGTTACAAACCATGGAAAACAACTTAGAAGTTGCCAGAGTTGATGAAAATGAGAAAGTTCTCTTCGCCACCCACTATCTGGCGGGAGATGCCAGAGCTTGGTGGAATAGCATCCGCAATATGAACCATGGCCAGGTTATGACATGGGAAGCATTCAAAGTCAAGTTCAGCCGTACCCACGTGCCGCAAGGTCTCGTCAACAGGATGAGAGATGAATTCCGCGAATTGAAGCAAGGAAGAATGACTGTGGTGGAGTACCGTGACAGATTCTTGTCACTTTCCAGATATGCACCTGATGAGATCAACACAGAGGCCAAGAAAAAGAGAGAGTCTTGAATGGACTGCATGATGAGATGTAGACTGTCCTCGTCAATATCCGTTTCTAGGATCTTGAAGAGCTAGTCGACTCTGCCATTCAGATGGAAGGGAAGATTAACCAGGCAAATGATAACTGCAAGCATCGTATGATGCAGCAGTTTGCATCTAGTAGTCACCAGAAGTACCGTCCCAACCCCTCACCAGGATACGCACCAAGGAACAACCAACCCCCAAATTCTCGCCCAAGCTACCCCAACCGTAGCGGAGGCAATGTGAAGTCCGAAGGAAACAATCACAACTCCGGTAATGCCAACAATTTCAACCGTGCCCCTCCCAAGAGCAACAACAACAACAACACTGCACCCAGAACTGGCAGCAATGTTGTGCATGTCGTAGTCAAGGACAAGTCCTAGATCACTTGTTTCGGGTGTGGAGTGAAGGGTCACTACTCCAATGAGTGTCCCAAGAAGACTCCACCAATGCCAATGTGAATGCCCCAGCTCAGCAGCAGCGTCGTGTTCAACCAGGAAGGAGATTTGCCCCAGGGAACCCTCACAACCGCAACGGCCGTCTCTTCCACATGAACACAAAAGAAGCCCAGGAAGCGCCAGATGTAGTGCTGGGTATGTTTTCTGTCAACTCAGTTTTAGCAAGAGTATTGTTTGATTCTGGAGCATCGCATTCATTTGTCACCGAAGAATTTGCATGCACTAGTAAGATTCACCCAACCAACCTGAAGCATGTCATGATAGTTCAAATCCCCGGTTCAACTACAAAGGCTAGAAAAATTTGCAAAGCTATACCTATCAGAATACATGGAATAGATTTTTATGCCAACCTAATTGTACTTGGAACCAAAGGATTGGAAGTAGTACTAGGTATGTACTGGATGTCAAGGCATAAAGGATTTATAGACTATGCTAAGAAAGCCATCACCATGACCAGTAGTTCTGGAGTAACAGTAGAGCATATCTCTGAAACCTTACCCCGTCAATTCAAGTGCAACAAGAGTGTAGCCCTGCCCACCATAGACCAAGTCAGAGTAGTCTATGAATACCCCGACGTATTCCCAGATGAATTGCCAGGTATGCCCCAGGATAGGGATATTGAGTTCATTATCGAACTAATCCCCGGAACCAGACCCATAGCCCAGAGACCCTATAGCATGAACCCCTCAGAGTTAGTGGAACTGAAGAAGCAGTTGGATGCTATGTTAGAGAAAGGCTTGATTCAACCAAGCGCATCGCCATGGAGATCACCAGTGTTATTCGTCGACAAGAAAGATGGAGGCAATCGTTTGTGCATAGATTACAGAAAGTTGAATGACGTCACCATCAAGAACAAGTACCCATTGCCAAAGATAGAGGATCTATTTGATCAATTGACTGGAGCCCAGGTATTCTCAAAGATTGATCTTAGGACTGGTTATCACCAACTTAAGATTCGTGCAACAGATATTCCGAAGACCGCCTTTACTACTCGCTATGGTTTATACGAGTATACGGTTATGTCTTTTGGATTAACCAATGCCTCTTCTTATTTCATGAATCTCATGAATAAGATCTTTATGAATTTCCTAGATAAGTTTGTAGTTGTGTTTATCGACGACATCCTTATCTACTCCAAGTCAGAAGAAGAGCATGAGCAACATCTGAGAATCATCCTAGAAACCCTAAGAGAGCATCAGTTATATGCCAAGTTCAGCAAGTGTGAGTTTTGGCTGAAAGAAGTAGGATTCCTAGGACATATTGTGTCTGCCGGAGAAGTTTCTGTTGATCCCGCCAAGATCAAAGATGTCGAAGAATGGGAAGCCCCAACCACTCAAACCCAAGTCCGTGCATTTCTCGGATTAGCGGGATACTACCGCAAGTTCATAGAAGGATTCTCGAGCATCGCCAGACCCATGACCCAATTGCTGAAGAAGGACAAGAAGTTTGAATGGACAGACAAATGTGAAGCTAGTTTCCAGGAGCTGAAGAAGAGATTGATATCAGCCCCAATATTGATCATGCCAGACATCAAGAAGCCGTTTGATGTGTATTGTGACGCATCCAAGATTGGTCTAGGATGTTTATTGATGCAACAAGGCAAAGTCATCGCGTATCTGTCTCGATAACTAAAGCAGCATGAGCATAACTATCCGACCCATGATCTTGAGTTAGCAGCCGTAGTGCTGGCATTGAAGGCATGGCATCATTATCTGATGGGTAATCGCTGTGAGATTTACTCAGATCACAAGATCTTGAAATATATTTTTACTCGGAAGGAGCTGAATATGAGACAAACAAGATGGATAGAGCTAATCAAGGATTATGACCTTGACATTCACTATCACCTCGGCAAAGCCAATGTGGTAGCGGATGCTCTTAGCAGATTGTCGTGTAGGCTAAACACCATGATCAAGAAGAAGCAACCAAGTTTGTATGAGGAGTTGGAGCAGTTCAGGACTGAGTTAGTTAGCAAAGGATTCCTAGCTAGCATTGAACTTCAGCCCACTTTGATTAGCCAAATCAAAGAAGCCCAAAAGGGAAATGAAAGTATCGACGGAATCAAACGTCGTATTGGTACAGGAAAGGTACCTGGATTCACGGAACACGAAGAAGGAGTACTGTGGTACAAAGGACGTATCTGTGTGCCAGCAAATTCGGAGCTGAAGGAAATTATCATGCATGAAGCTCATGATACTCTTTATTCTATCCACCCCGGAGGAACGAAGATGTATCAGGATTTGAAAGAGTAATTTTGGTGGCACAAGATGAAGAGAGAAATCGGAAGCTACATTGCCAAATGTAACATCTGTCAAAGAGTCAAAGCAGAGCATCAGAGACCTACAGGATTGTTGCAACCATTGCAGATTTCGGAATGGAAATGGGATTCCATCGGAATGGACTTTATCACCGGTTTGCCTACTTCTAGTAGGGGAAATGACTCAATCTGGGTCATAGTTGATAGACTGTCCAAGGTAGCCCATTTTATACCTGTCAAGACTACCTACCAGAGTGCAAAGCTAGCAGAGCTGTACATTGCTAGGATTGTTAGTCTGCATGGAACCCCCAAGACCATCGTATCAGATCGAGGAACCTAGTTTACTTCAAGATTTTGGCAGAAAGTGCAGGAAGGTTTAGGAACCAAGTTGAACTTGAGTACCGCGTATCACCCGCAGACAGATGGACGGACTGAGAGAGTCAACCAGATCCTAGAGGATATGCTTAGAGCTTGTGTTTTGGAATACGGATCAAAATGGGAAGACTGCCTGCCTTTCGCAGAATTCTCATATAACAATAGTTATCAAGCTAGTTTGCAGATGGCACCATTTGAATTCCTATACAGAAGAAAGTGGCATACCCCTTTGAATTGGTCGCAAGTAGGAGAGAGTCAGATCTTTGGACCCGACATTCTCCGAGAAGCAGAAGAGAAGGTTCATAAAGTCCGTGAGCACCTCAAGACCGCGCAATCCAGATAGAAGAGTTATGCTGACAAGAGAAGGAGATACCTGACTTTCAATGTCAGAGATTTTGTATATCTCAAGGTTTCACCATTGAAGGGAACTCAATGCTTTAGTCTGAAGGGAAAGTTAGCCCCCAGATATATTGGACCTTTCAAAATTCTGAACCGTCGAGGAGAAGTATCGTATCAACTAGAACTGCCTGAAGAGATGTCAGCCATCCACAATATGATCCATATATCGTTACCTCGCAAATGCTTGGAAGTGCCCGAGAAGACTGAAGTTTTCAAGAATATCGATCACAAATCTGTGGAAATCAACAATGACCTGACCTATCGGGAAGTGCCCATCCGTATCTTAGAAGAAGCCTATAGAACCACCAGGACCAGGAGCATCAAGTTTCTTAAGATTTAGTGGAGCAACCATACCGAGGAGGAAGCTACTTGGGAGCGCGAAGATTACATTAGGACAGAGTTCCCAGATCTCTTTAGTTCCTAGTTTTCTTTGTAAGTCTCGGGACGAGATTTTGTTTAAGGGGGAAGGTTTGTAACATCCCAAAACTTTAATCCAAGCTTATCAAGATCTAAATCATCAAATTTGGGGTTAACAAAAACTTTTCCAAATTAAAAATGAAAGCATTCATATGTGTGTGCATTTAAAATAGGAGTTGATTTGAAGTGCCTTGTTTAAGTGATCCAATGCTTATAAAATGTTTCTTAGGTGATTTAAACATCATCTACATCATTTCCAAACTTTTCCTAAAGAAAATCAAATCAAAAAGAATTAAAAAGGAGGATGGTCATTTTGGCCATTTTAATCCACTACACTACTTTGAGTGTTCCTCGCACTCATTTTTTAACAGAAATAATTTTTGATCTTTGCACCCCTTGCTAGTACACATAATGAGGTACCAAGGCCCACCTTTTGATCTGCTAAAAACGTTCTTTTACTTATTTTAAATGGCATTTGAAAATTGAATCCAATGCATATGCATAGATCACCCCTATTTCAAAACCCATCTATTTGAGCTCCACATTCAAAACCCTTGCAACCAGAGTCTCCCTAGCACTAGTAGATATCACCCAAAAATTTTGAAACCAAAATTCAAAACGTTTTCTCTTTCGGCCATTTTGTCAAACACCTTGCTGGCAAGATCATTATGGCCTAACTATTACTGTTTTGGGCTGATTTTGTCTAGCAATTTTGATGTGCTTTGATCATCTTTGTCCCCCTCAAGCCTAACCAGACCAACCCCAACATCTCCCCTACCTCCTAGCTGCACTGCATTGCCATGCCGAGCCCCTCCTCGTTGGCCGACCGTGCACTCGCAGCAGCAGCCCTCTCTAGCCTCTCTCACCATGTCTAGCAAGTTGCATGTGGTCCACCTCCACCGTCCAACCAGCCCCAGGCCAGAGACAGAGAGCAGAGCGGCCAGGAACCGCCGCGCTCGGAGCTGGTCGACCATGCCAATGCCACCCGCAGAGCACGCTCTGTCCCCACGTGCACAAGCCGCCGCTCGACCACAGCCCGCGCCTACCGCTCCGCCACGACCCAGGGAACACCCCAGACACCCCCGTTCGCCGCCCAACGCACCACAGCCACCACTCGCCGTGGACACCACTGCCTTTGCCGCTCAGAGCGCCACCTCGCCTAGACCGCATACCACCGCCCCTACGCTCACATTGACTTCCTAGAGCACTGCCAGGAGACTGCCTGTCGATCGCCACCCTCAGCCATCCCTCTAGCCGGCCGTAGCCTTGTCGCCACCGTCGCCTGCCCATCCCGCTCGGTCTCACCGCCGGGCCTATAAAAGGAGGCCTCCCCAGCCTCTTCTCTCCACACCACTCCACTCCCCTCACCTCTCTGAACCTCACCCACCTCTAGCCAGAGCAAGGCAAGCTCTGCATCGCCGGAATTGGAGCCGGAGCAGCTGCAGCAGGAGGAGAAGGGCGCCGCTGATTGCGACCACCCCAAGCTCCACCACAACCGCGCCTTGCCTCGCTATCGTCTTCCAGTTCGTTTGCCCGCCTCGCCGACCCCGCTGGAGCCCTGGTACGTCCCCAGCAGACCCCCACGGAGCCGCTAGGGTTCGAGCTCGCTGGCGACCTGTTCGTCATCGACGATGACCCTCAACCGTAGATTCCCCTTCTAATCCTACGGCCCACAGCGCGCGTACCGTTTCACGTGTAAAGACCCACTAACAAGCGGGACCCCCTGTCAGCTGAGCCCCGCGCCGTGGAGCGCCACTGGGCTGGCCCAAGTTCTTTCCCGCGCTAGCCCACCCGTTCAAATCTGGATTTTTCTTTTTAGTTAAATCTAGTTTTTGTCCACTAGTTTAAAATTCAATTCAGAGAGTTTTATAAATCCAAATTGCATGAAACCACTTTTGTCTGAAAGGTATGGAGATGATCTATCCAAGCCCATTGGATTTAATTCAATTAGAGTTATAGATCTCCCCTAATAAAAATAACAAAATAGAAGCATTTGCACCTTGCAACATTTTTATAAAATCAACTAAGATAGGTTTTGAGTTGATTCCAACTCTCAAAAATCAAATTTCATCATATCTATCTAAATATGTAATAATATTAAGGTTTACATGCAGTGACTTTGGACTAGTACCAAAATAATGCTATATAGGCATTTCTAGTCACTTTAAATCACTAAATAATGAACGTAAACCAAAGTAATATTGATCCAACCCTTAAATCTCATTCCCACATGTTAGAATATGTGGTGATGACATGTGTCCACATGATCCCATATTTTAAGTGGTGAATATTAAATCTTAGTTAAATTTTCAATGAGTAGAAATTACTTTTCTAAATTAAAAAGAATGAAACTATTGAATTAAACTTGTGATGCTTGTGATGATAATAGATCATCAAATGTGTGCCTTAGAATGCTACTTAGCCTAGTTAAGTATTGTTTGGTGATTGTGTACTCCGTATATATTTTAACAATGCAAGCTAACCCTTGCAAGTTTAGTGCTTAGCAAACTAGAATCAAACTAGATGGTTTAGCAAAGATGCCTTAAGCATGCTTTGAGCACCCCTTTTTGACTATTAGTACCTCAAGTCTTATTGACAAGTTCACTCCCTTGGTTTACATAGAGTTCTTTACTTATTTTGAAGGTGGCATAAAAGTATAAAACTTGACCTACTTGGAAACCTTCAGATGTCATTCTATGGCATGAGATTGAACCTATCACTTCCACCTTAGTGAACACTCTTAACTTAGTAGTTTAGAGTAGATCAAAAACTTGAGTCACTTTAGATGGGAACCCTTGGTGAAAATGAATTATGAAAACCTTGGAATGATGAGTCATTGTATTGAGATGTTTTGACATGTGTTGAGAAACACAAATGGTTGATGATGATGAAAATGTCGAGGCATGAGCCTTAACCCTTTTATAAAACTGATGGTTGGATTCGAATGCGATACCATTCCAAATTTATCGTACAACCACATTACCTGAATTGGGTAAGGCTTAGCTGGAAATTTATATGCATTAGTATTAGTTCCCTCACGGGAGAGGTCTGAGCTGAGGCTACCTCTCATGATGTCCACCTATGCAGTGCCCAAGATGACTGATGGTCATGGTTGGGAGGCCATGCTCATAGGAGAGGTGCTTATACTAGGGTGTGTAAAGGGAAGGTTATGTTTGATTATCTGCATACTAAGTATGATGATTCAGGGTTATCCCTGACAGATGTATCGAATCTTGTGGTGAAAGTGTACCACCTCTGTAGAGTGTCAAACTATTCAAATAGCCGCGTCTGCGGTTATGGACAGTTGGAATGGCCATACTGTTTCGTTGTCAGATGTTTTCTAAATAACTTGAAATGAATGATGAATCTTGACTTGACCACAATAGGGTTGTGTTTATGATAATAGCTTCCCAACTTAAGTGATTCTAGAACTTTACTTTATCTTTCTTTGCTTCATCTTAGGTTTCAAACTTAACTTTATAGTTAAACTTAGATTTAGCACTTTAACTTAGAACTATAGTACCTGTTAATAGTAGTTTGCGAGTACTTAAAGAGTACTCATGGCTTTTGTCCCTGGCTATTCTCATGGCCAGACTATGAAGGAGACTATCAAGAGGATGGTCATCAGGACGGCTATGATAACTAGGACTATCTGCCTTTGTCAGCATTGGCTGTGCCCTTGAAGATGGACCCCACCGCTACGCTTATCTTTTATTTCCGCTGCTTGTTGTATTAAAGACTGGACCATGAGATCCATATTTGTGTAAGATCTTATGTATGGTTTGTAATGGATGATGTACTGTGATATCCAATCCGTTATGTCTTGCAAAAATGGTAATCCTGGGATTGCAAGGTATGGCATAACGGGCATCTGGGATTAAAAATCTGGGTGTTGACAAAACAACACGGATCCAATGACAATGGTGGATCCACGTGTGGTTTGTGGAAACAACAGACATGCAATGACTCTAGATGTGGTTCATGAAAATAACACACATGCAATGACACTTGTGGATCCTTGTGTGGTGTTTGTGAGAAGAACACACATCCAATGACACTGGGTGTGGTTCATGAAAAAACACACATGCAATGACACTGGTGGATCCTTACGTGGTTTGTGAGAAGAATAGACATGCAATGACACTAGGTGTGGTTCATGAGAAGAACACACATCCAATGACACTAGAAGTGGTTCATGAGAACAACGGACATGCAATGACACTTGTGTATCCCTATGTGGTTTGTGAGAAAAACAGACATGCAATGACACTAGGTGTGGTTCATGAAAAGAAGCAGACATGCAATGATACTGGTGGATCCATGTGTGGTTTGTTTAGAAGAACACACATGGAATGACCACATGCAATGACACTAGTGGATCCATGTGTGGTTTGTTTAGAGGAACAGACATGCAATGACACTGGGTGTGGTTCATGAAAATAACAGACATGCAATGACACTGGTGGATCCATGTGTGGTTTGTGTGTAGAACACACATCCAATGACACTGGGTGTGGTTCATAAAAAGAACACACATCCAATGACACTGGTGGATCCTTATGTGGTTTGTGAGAAGAACAGACATGCAATGACTCTAGTTGTGGTTCATGAGAAGAACACACATGCAATGACACTGGTGTATCCTTATGCGGTTTGTGAGAAGAACACACATGCAATGACTCTAGCTGTGGTTCATGAGAAGAACACACATGCAATGACACCGGTGTATCCTTATGTGGTTTGTGTGAAGAACACACATGCAATGAATCTAGCTGTGGTTCATGAAAAGAACACACATGCAATGACATAGGTGGATCCATGTGTGGTTTGTTTAGAGGAACAAACATGCAATGACTCTAGCTGTGCTACATGAAAAGAACAGACATACAATGACACCGGTGGGTCCTTATGTGGTTTGTGAGAAGAACTAACATGCAATGACACTGGGTGTGGTTCATGAAAAGAACACACATCCAATGACACTGGTGGTTCCTTATGTTGTTTGTGAGAAAGGCAGACATGCAATGACACTGGGTGTGGTTCATGAAAAGAACACACATCCAATGACACTGGTGGTTCCTTATGTTGTTTGTGAGAAGGACAGACATGCAATGACACTTGTTGTGGTTCATGAGAAGAACACGCATGCAATGACACTGGTGTATCCTTATGTGGTTTGTGAGAAGAACACACATGCAATGACTCTAGCTGTGGTTCATGAGAAAAACACACATCCAATGACACTGATGTATCCCTATGTGGTTTGTTTAGAAGAACACACATGCAATGACTCTAGCTATGGTTCATGAAAATAACACAGATCTAATGACACTGGTGGATCCATGTGTGGTTTGTGGAAATAACAGGCATGCAATCACACTAGGTGTGGTTCATGAAAAGAACACACATACAATGACACAGGTGGATCCATATGTGGTTTGTGGAAAGAACAGACATCCAATGACTCTAGCTATGGTTCATGAAAAGAACACACATCCAATGACACTGGTGGATCCATGTGTGGTATGTGGAAACAACAGACATGTAATGACTCTAGATGTGGTTCATGAAAATAACACACATGCAATGGCATTGGTGGATCCTTATGTGGTGTTTGTGAGAAGAACACACATCCAATGACACTGGGTGTGGTTCATGAAAAGAACACACATGCAATGACACTAGTGGATCCTTACGTGGTTTGTGAGGAGAACAGACATGCAATGACACTGGGTGTGGTTCATGAGAAGAACACACATCCACTGACAATAGAAGTGGTTCATGAGAACAGTGGACATGTAATGACACTTGTGTATCCCTATGTGGTTTGTGAGAAGAACAGACATGCAATGACACAGGGTGTGGTTCATGAAAAGAACAGACATCCAATGATACTGGTGGATCCATGTGTGGTTTGTTTAGAAGAACACACATGCAATGACCACATGCAATGACACTGGTGGATCCATGTGCGGTTTGTTTATAGGAACAGACATGCAATGACACTGGGTGTGGTTCATAAAAAGAACACACATCCAATGACACTGGTGGATCCTTATGTGGTTTGTGAGAACAGACATGTAATGACTCTAGCTGTGGTTCATGAGAAGAACACACATGCAATGACACCGGTGTATCCTTACGTGGTTTGTGAGAAGAACAGACATGCAATGACACTGGGTGTGGTTCTTGAGAAGAACACACATCCAATGACACTAGAAGTGCTTCATGAGAACAGTGGACATGCAATGGCACTAGTGTATCCCTATGTGGTTTGTGAGAAGAACAGACCTGCAATGACACTGGGTGTGGTTCATGAAAAGAACAGACATGCAATGATACTGGTGGATCCATGTGTGGTTTGTTTAGAAGAACACACATGCAATGACCACATGCAATGACACTGGTGGATCCATGTGTGGTTTGTTTATAGGAACAGACATGCAATGACAATGGGTGTGGTTCATGAAAAGAACAGACATGCAATGGCACTGGTGGATCCATGTGTGGTTTGTGAGAAGAACACACATCCAATGACACTGGGTGTGGTTCACGAAAAGAACACACATCCAATGACTGGTGGATCCTTATGTGGTTTGTGAGAAGAACAGGCATGCAATGACTCTAGCTGTGGTTCATGAGAAGAACACACATGCAATGACACTGTTGTATCCTTATGTGATTTGTGAGAAGAACACACATGTAATGACTCTAGTTGTGGTTCATGAAAAGAACACACATGCAATGACACTAGTGAATCCTTATGTGGTTTGTGTGAAGAACACACATGCAATGACTCTGGCTGTAGTTCATGAAAAGAACACACATGCAATGACACTTGTGGATCCATGTGTCGTTTGTTTAGAGGAACAGACATGCAATGACTCTAGCTGTAGTTCATGAAAAGAACAGACATACAATGACACTGGTGGATCCTTATGTGGTTTGTGAGAAGAACTAACATGCAATGACACTAGGTGTGGTTCATGAAAAGAACACACATCCAATGGCACTGGTGGTTCCTTATGTTGTTTGTGAGAAGAACAGACATGCAATGACACTGGTTGTGGTTCATGAGAAGAACACGCATGCAATGACACTGGTGTATCCTTATGTGGTTTGTGAGAAGAACACACATGCAATGACTCTAGCTGTGGTTCATGAGAAAAACACACATCCAATGACACTGGTGTATCCCTATGTGGTTTGTTTAGAAGAACACACATGCAATGACTCTAGCTGTGGTTCATGAAAAGAACACACATCTAATGACACTGGTGGATCCATGTGTGGTTTGTGGAAATAACATGCATGCAATCAGACTGGGTGTGGTTCATGAAAAGAACACACATACAATGACACAGGTGGATCCATATGTGGTTTGTGGAAAGAACAGACATCCAATGACTCTATCTATGGTTCATGAAAAGAACACACATTCAATGACACTGGTGGATCCATGTGTGGTTTGTGGAAACAACAGACATGCAATGAATCTAGATGTGGTTCATGAAAATAACACACATGCAATAACATTGGTGGATCTTTATGTGGTGTTTGTGAGAAGAACACATATCCAATGACACTAGGTGTGGTTCATGAAAAGAACACACATGCAATGACACTGGTGGATCCTTACGTGGTTTGTGAGAAGAACAGACATGCAATGACACTGGGTGTGGTTCATGAGAAGAACACACATCCAATGACACTAGAAGTGGTTCATGAGAACAGTGGACATGCAATGGCACTAGTGGATCCCTATGTGGTTTGTGAGAAGAACAGACATGCAATGACACTGGGTGTGGTTCATGAAAAGAACAGACATGCAATGATACTGGTGGATCCATGTGTGGTTTGTTTAGAAGAACACACATGCAATGACCACATGCAATGACACTGGTGGATCCATGTGTGGTTTGTTTATAGGAACAGACATGCAATGACACTGGGTGTGGTTCATGAAAAGAACAGACATGCAATGGCACTGGTGGATCCATGTGTGGTTTGTGAGAAGAACACACCTCCAATGACATTGGGTGTGGTTCACGAAAAGAACACACATCCAATGACTGGTGGATCCTTATGTGGTTTGTGAGAAGAACAGGCATGCAATGACTCTAGCTGTGGTTCATGAGAAGAACACACATGCAATGACACTGGTGTATCCTTATGTGATTTGTGAGAAGAACACACATGTAATGACTCTAGTTGTGGTTCATGAAAAGAACACACATGCAATGACACTGGTGGATCCATGTGTGGTTTGTTTACAGAAATATACATGCCATGAACTCTAGTTGTGGTTCATGAAAAGAACAGACCTGCAATGACACTGGTGGATCCTGATGTGGTTTGTGAGAAGAACTGACATGCAATGACACTGGGTGTGGTTCATGAAAAGAACACACATCCAATGACACTGGTGGTTCGTTAAGTTGTTTGTGAAAAGAACACAGATCCAATGACACTGTGTGGTTCATGAAAAGAACACACATCCTATGACATTGGTGGATCCATGTGTGGTTTGTGAGAAGAACACATATCCAATGACACTCGGTGTGGTTCATGAAAATAACACACATCCAATGACACTGGTGGATCCATGTGTTGTTTGTTTAGAGGAACAGACATGCAATGACATTGGGTGTGGTTCAAGAAAAAACAGACATGCAATGACAATGGTGGATCCTTATGTGGTTTGTGAGAAGAACTGACATGCAATGACTCTAGCTATGGTTCATGAAAAGAACACACATGCAATGACACTGGTTGATCCATGTGTGGTTTGTGAAAAGAACAGACATGCAATCACACTAGGTGGATCCATGTGTGGTTCATGAAAAGAACAAACCTACAATAACACTGGTGGATCCATGTGTGGTTTGTGAGAAGAACAGACATCCAATGACACTTGGTGCCGTTCATGACAAGAACATACATCCAATGACATTAGTGGATCCATGTGTGGTTTGTTTAGAGGAACAGACATGCAATGACACTGGGTGTGGTTCATCAAAAGAACTGACATGCAATGACACTAGTGGATCCTTATATGGTCTGTGAGAAGAACTGACATGCAATGACTCTAGCTATGGTTCATGAAAAGAACACACATGCAATGACACTAGTTGATCAATGTGTGGTTTGTGAAAAGAACAGACATGCAATCACACTAGGTGGATCCATGTGTGGTTCATGAAAAGAACAGACATGCAATGACACTAGGGGATCCATGTGTGGTTGGTGAGAAGAACAGACATCCAATGACACTGGGTGTGGTTCATGAAAAGAACACACATCCAATGACACTAGTGGATCCACGTGTGGTTTATTTAGAGGAACATACATGCAATCACACTGGGTGTGGTTCATGAAAAGAACAGACACCCAATGACACTGGTCGATCCTTATGTGGTTTGTGAGAAGAACTGACATGCAATGACTCTAGCTATGGTTCATGAAAAGAACACACATGCAATGACACTAGTGGATCCATGTGTAGTTTGTGAAAAAAACAGACATGCAATCACACTAGGTTGATCCATGTGTGGTTCATGAAAAGAACAGACATGCAATGACACTGGTGGATCCATGTGTGGTTTGTGAGAAGAACACACATCCAATGACACTGGGTGTGGTTCATGAAAAGAACACACATCCAATGACACTGGTGTGGTTCATGAAAATAACACACATCCAATGACACTGGTGGATCCATGTGTGGTTTGTCAGAAGAACACACATCCAATGACATTGGGTGTGGTTCATGAAAAGAACACACATCAAATGACACTGGTGGATCCGTGTGTGGTGTTTTTGAGAAGAACACACATCTAATGACAATAGGTGTGGTTCATGAAAATAACATACATCCAATGACACTGGTGGATCCTTATGTGGTTTGTGAGAAGAACACACATGCAATGACTCTAGTTGTGGTTCCTAAAAAGAACACACATGCGATGACACTGGTGGATCCATATGTGGTTTGTGAGAAGAACACACATGCAATGACTCTAGTTGTGGTTCATGAAAAGAACACACATGCAATGACACTGGTGGATCCATGTGTGGTTTATGAGAGGAACATACATGCAATGACATTGGGCGTGGTTCATGAAAAGAACAGACATACAATGACACTGGTGGATCTATATGTGGTTTGTGAAAAGAACAGACATGCAATCACACTGGGTGCATCCATGTGTGGTTCATGAAAAGAACACACATGCAATGACACTGGTGGATCCTTATGTGGTTTGTGAGAAGAACTGACATGCAATGACTCTAGCTATGGTTCATGAAAAGAACACATGCAATGACACTAGTGGATCCATGTGTGGTTTGTTTAGAGGAACAGACATGCAATCACACTGGGTGTGGTTCATGAAAAGAACAGACATGCAATGACACTGGTGGATCCTTATGTGGTTCATGAAAAGAACAGACATCCAATAACACTGGTGTATCCCTATGTGGTTTGTGAGAAGAACAGACATGCAATGACACTGGGTGTGGTTCATGAAAAGAAAAGACATGCAATGATACTGGTGGATCCATGTGTGGTTTGTTTAGAAGAACACACATGCAATGACCACATGCAATGACACTGGTGGATCCATGTGTGGTTTGTTTAGAGGAACAGACAGGCAATGACACTGGGTGTGGTTCATGAAAAGAACAGACATGCAATGACACTGGTGGATCCATGTGTGGTTTGTGAGAAGAACACACACCAATCACTGGGTGTGGTTCATGAAAATAACACACATCCAATGACACTGGTGGATCCTTATATGGTTTGTGAGAAGAACAAACATGCAATGACTCTAGCTATGGTTCATGAGAAGAACACACATGGAATGACACTGGTGTATCCTTATGTGGTTTGTGAGAAGAACACACATGCAATGACTCTAGCTGTGGTTCATGAAAAGAACAGACATGCAATGACACTGGTGGATCCATATGTGGTTTGTGAAAAGAACAGACATGCAATCACACTAGGTGGATCCACATGTGGTTCATGAAAAGAACAGACATGCAATGACACTGGTGGATCCATGTGTGGTTTGTGAGAATAATAGACATCCAATGACACTGGGTGTGGTTCATAAAAAGAACACATATCCAATGACACTAGTGGATCCATGTGTGGTTTGTTTACAGGAACAGACATGCAATCACACTGGGTGTGGTTCATGAAAATAACAAACATGCAATGACACTGGTGGATCCTTATGTGGTTTGTGAGAAGAACTTACATGCAATGACTCTAGCTATGGTTCATGAAAACAACACACATGCAATGACACTACTGGATCCATGTGTGGTTTGTGAAAAAAACAGACATGCAATCACACTAGGTGGATCCATGTGTGGTTCATGAAAAGAATAGACATGCAATGACACTGGTGGATCCATGTGTGGTTTGTGAGAAGAACACACATCCAATGACACTGGGTGTGGTTCATGAAAAGAACACACATCCAATGACACTAGTGTGGTTCATGAAAAGAACACACATCCAATGACACTCGTGTGGTTCATGAAAAGAACACACATCCAATGACACTGGGTGTGGTTCATGAAAAGAACACACATCCAATGACACTAGTGTGGTTCATGAAAAGAACACACATCCAATGACACTCGTGTGGTTCATGAAAAGAACACACATCCAATGACACTGGTGGATCCATGTGTGGTTTGTGAAAAGAACACACATCCAATGACTCTAGTTGTGGTTCATGAAAAGAACAGACATGCAATGACACTGGTGGATCCATATGTGGTTTGTGGAAAGAACAGACATGCAATGACTCTAGCTGTGGTTCATGAAAAGAACACACATGCAATAACACTAGTGGATCCATGTGTGGTTCATGAGAAGAACACACATCCAATGACACAGGGTGTGGTTTGTGGAAAAAAAACACATCCAATAACACTGGTGGATCCTTATGTGGTTTGTGAGAAGAACAAACATGCAATGACACTAGCTGTGGTTCATGAGAAGAACACACATGCAATGACACTGGTGTATCCTTATGTGGTTTGTGAGAAGAACACACATGCAATGACTCTAGCTGTGGTTCATGAAAAGAACACACATGCAATGACACTGGAGGATCCATGTGTGGTTAGTTTAGAGGAACCGACATGCAATGACACTGAGTGTGGTTCATGAAAAAACAGACATGCAATGACGTTGGTGGATCCTTATGTGGTTTGTGAAAGGAACTAACATGCAATGACTCTAGCTATGGTTCATGAAAACAATACACATGCAATGACACTAGTGGATCCATGTGTGGTTTGTGAAAAAAACAGACATGCAATCACACTAGGTGGATCCATGTGTGGTTCATGAAAAGAACAGACATGCAATGACACTAGTGGATCCATGTGTGGTTTGTGATAAGAACACACATCCAATGACAATGGGCGTGGTTAATGAAAAGAACACACATCCAATGTCACTTGTGTGGTTCATGAAAAGAACACACATCCAATGACACTGGTGTGGTTCATGAAAAGAACACACATCCAATGACACTGGTGGATCCATGTGTGGTTTGTGAGAAGAACACACATCCAATGACACTGGGTGTGGTTCATGAAAAGAACACACATCGAATGACACTGGTGGATCCATGTGTGGTGTTTGTGAGAAGAACACACATCCAATGACACTTGGTGTGGTTCATGAAAAGAACATACATCCAATGACACTGGTGGATCCTTATGTGGTTTGTGAGAAGAACACACATGCAATGACTCTAGTTGTTGTTCCTGAAAAGAACACATATGCAATGACACTAGTGGATCCATATGTGGTTTGTGAGAAGAACACACTTGCAATGACTCTAGCTGTGGTTCATGAGAAGAACACACATGCAATGACACTGGAGGATCCATGTGTGGTTTATGAGAGGAACATACATGCAATGACACTAGGTTTGGTTCATGAAAAGACCAGACATACAATGACACTGGTGGATCTATATGTGGTTTGTGAAAAGAACAGACATGCAATCACACTAGGTGGATCCATGTGTGGTTCATGAAAAGAACACACATGCAATGACACTAGTGGATCCATGTGTGGTTTGTGAGAAGAACACACATCCAATGACAATGGGTGTGGTTCATGAAAAGAACACACATCCAATGACACTAGTGGATCCTTATGTGGTTTGTGAGAAGAACATACATCCAATGACACTATGTGTGGTTCATGAAAAGAACACACATCCAATGACACTGGTGGATCCTTATGTGGTTTGTGAGAGGAACATACATGCAATGACTCTAGCTGTGGTTCATGAGTAGAACAGACATGCAATGACACTGGTGTATCCTTATGTGGTTTGTGAGAAGAACAGACATGTGATGACTCTAGATGTGGTTCATGAGAAGAACAGGCATGCAATGGCACTGGTGTATCCTTATGTGGTTTGTGAGAAGAATAGACATGCAATGACACTGGGTGTGGTTCATGAAAAGAACACACATGCAATGACACTGGTGTATCCTTATGTGGTTTGTGAGAAGAACACACATGCAATGACTCTAGCTGTGGTTCATGAAAAGAACAGACATGCAATGACACTGGTGGATCCATATGTGGTTTGTGAAAAGAACAGACATGCAATCACACTAGGTGGATCCACGTGTTGTTCATGAAAAGAACAGACATGCAATAACACTGGTGGATCCATGTGTGGTTTGTGAGAATAATAGACATCCAATGACACTGGGTGTGGTTCATGAAAAGAACACACATCCAATGACACTAGTGGATCCATGTGTGGTTTGTTTAGAGGAACAGACATGCAATCACACTGGGTGTGTTTCATGAAAATAACAAACATGCAATGACACTGGTGGATCCTTATGTTGTTTGTGAGAAGAACTAACATGCAATGACTCTATCTATGGTTCATGAAAACAACACACATGTAATGACACTACTGGATCCATGTGTGGTTTGTGAAAAAAACAGACATGCAATCACACTAGGTGGATCCATGTGTGGTTCATGAAAAGAACAGACATGCAATGACACTGGTGGATCCATGTGTGGTTTGTGAGAAGAACACACATCCAATGACACTGGGTGTGCTTCATGAAAAGAACACACATCCAATGACACAAGTGTGGTTTATGAAAAGAACACACATCCAATGACACTGGTGTGGTACATGAAAAGAACACACATCCAATGACACTGGTGGATCCATGTGTGGTTTGTGAGAAGAACACACATCCAATGACTCTAGTTGTGGTTCATGAAAAGAACAGACATGCAATGACACTGGTGGATCCATATGTGGTTTGTGGAAAGAACAGACATGCAATGACTCTAGCTGTGGTTCATGAAAAGAACACACATGCAATGACACTAGTGGATCCATGTGTGGTTCATGAGAACAACACACATCCAATGACACAGGGTGTGGTTTGTGGAAAAAAAAACACATCCAATAACACTGGTGGATCCTTATGTGGTTTGTGAGAAGAACAAACATGCAATGACACTAGCTGTGGTTCATGAGAAGAACACACATGCAATGACACTGGTGTATCCTTATGTGGTTTGTGAGAAGAACACACATGCAATGACTCTAGCTGTGGTTCATGAAAAGAACACACATGCAATGATACTGGAGGATCCATGTGTGGTTAGTTTAGAGGAACCGACATGCAATGACACTGAGTGTGGTTCATGAAAATACAGACATGCAATGACGTTGGTGGATCCTTATGTGGTTTGTGAAAGGAACTAACATGCAATGACTCTAGCTATGGTTCATGAAAACAACACACATGCAATGACACTAGTGGATCCATGTGTGGTTTGTGAAAAAAAACAGACATGCAATCACACTAGGTGGATCCATGTGTGGTTCATGAAAAGAACAGACATGCAATGACACTGGTGGATCCATGTGTGGTTTGTGATAAGAACACACATCCAATGACACTGGGCGTGGTTCATGAAAAGAACGCACATCCAATGTCACTTGTGTGGTTCATGAAAAGAACACACATCCAATGACACTAGTGTGGTTCATGAAAAGAACACACATCCAATGACACTGGTGGATCCATGTGTGGTTTGTGAGAAGAACACACATCTAATGACACTGGGTGTGGTTCATGAAAATAACACACATCGAATGACACTGGTGGATCCATGTGTGGTGTTTGTGAGAAGAACACACATCCAATGACACTGGGTGTGGTTCATGAAAAGAACATACATCCAATGACACTGGTGGATCCTTATGTGGTTTGTGAGAAGAACACACATGCAATGACTCTAGTTGTTGTTCCTGAAAAGAACACATATGCAATGACACTAGTGGATCCATATGTGGTTTGTGAGAAGAACACACATGCAATGACTCTAGCTGTGGTTCATGAGAAGAACACACATGCAATGACACTGGAGGATCCATGTGTTGTTTATGAGAGGAACATACATGCAATGACACTAGGTTTGGTTCATGAAAAGACCAGACATACAATGACACTGGTGGATCTATATGTGGTTTGTAAAAAGAACAGACATGCAATCACACTAGGTGGATCCATGTGTGGTTCATGAAAAGAACACACATGCAATGACACTAGTGGATCCATGTGTGGTTTGTGAGAAGAACACACATCCAATGACAATGGGTGTGGTTCATGAAAAGAACACACATCCAATGACACTAGTGGATCCTTATGTGGTTTGTGAGAAGAACATACATCCAATGACACTATGTGTGGTTCATGAAAAGAACACACATCCAATGACACTGGTGGATCCTTATGTGGTTTGTGAGAGGAACATACATGCAATGATTCTAGTTGTGGTTCATGAGTAGAACAGACATGCAATGACACTGGTGTATCCTTATGTGGTTTGTGAGAAGAACCGACATGTGATGACTCTAGATGTGGTTCATGAGAAGAACAGGCATGCAATGGCACTGGTGTATCCTTATGTGGTTTGTGAGAAGAATAGACATGCAATGACACTGGGTGTGGTTCATGAAAAGAACACACATGCATTGACACTGGTGTATCCTTATGTGGTTTGTGAGAAGAACACACATGCAATGACTCTAGATGTGGTTCATGATAAGAACACACATCCAATGACACTGTTGTATCCCTATGTGGTTTGTTTAGAAGAACACACATGCAATGACTCTAGTTGTGGTTCATGAAAAGAACACACATCCAATGACACTGGTGGATCCATGTGTGGTTTGTTTAGAGGAACAGACATGCAATCACACTGGGTGTGGTTCATGAAAAGAACATACATCCAATGACACTTGTGGATCCATATGTGGTTTGTGGAAAGAACATACATACAATGACCCAAGCTGTGGTTCATGAAAAGAACACACATCCAATGACACTGGTGGATCCATGTGTGGTTTGTGGAAAGAACAGACATGCAATGACTCTAGCTATTGTTCAAGAAAACAACACACATGCAATGACACTGGTGGATCCTTATGTGGTGTTTGTGAGAAGAACACACATCCAATGACACTGGGTGTGGTTCATGAAAATAACACACATCCAATGACACTGGTGGATCCTTATGTGGTTCATGAAAAGAACAGACATCCAATAACACTTGTGTATCCCTATGTGGTTTGTGAGAAGAACAGACATGCAATGACACTGGGTGTGGTTCATAAAAAGAACAGACATGCAATGATACTGGTGGATCCATGTGTAGTTTGTTTGGAAGAACACACATGCAATGACCACATGCAATGAAACTGGTGGATCCATGTGTGGTTTGTTTAGAGGAACAGACATGCAGTGACACTAGGTGTGGTTCATGAAAACAACAGACATGCAATGACACTGGTGGATCCATGTGTGGTTTGTGAGAAGAACACACATCCAATCACTGCGTGTGGTTCATGAAGAGAACACACATCCAATGACACTGGTGGATCCTTATGTGGTTTGTGAGAAGAACAGACATGCAATGACTCTAGCTGTGGTTCATGAGAAGAACACACATGGAATGACACTGGTGTATCCTTATGTGGTTTGTGAGAAGAACACACATGCAATGCCTCTACCTATGGTTCATGAAAAGAATAGACATGCAATGACACTGGTGGATCCAGATGTGGTTTGTGTGAAGAACTGACATGCAATGACTCTAGCTGTGGTTCATGAAAAGAACACACATGCAATGACACGAGTTGATCCATGTGTGGTTCATGAGAAGAACACACATCCAATGAAACTGGGTGTGGTTTGTGAAAAGAACACACATCCAATGACACTGGTGGATCCTTATGTGGTTTGTGAGAAGAACAGACATGCAATGACACTAGTTGTGGTTCATGAGAAGAACACACATGCTATGACACTGGTGTATCCTTATGTGGTTTGTGAGAAGAACACACATGCAATCACTCTAGCTGTGGTTCATGAAAAGAACACACATGCAATGACACTAGTGGATCTATGTGTGGTTAGTTTAGAGGAACCGACATGCAATGACACTGATTGTGGTTCATGAAAAAAACAGACATGCAATGACGTTGGTGGATCCTTATGTGGTTTGTGAGAAGAACTGACATGCAATGACTCTAGCTATGGTTGATGAAAAGAACACACATGCAATGACACTAGTGGATCCATGTGTGGTTTGTGAAAAGAACAAACATGAAATCACACTAGGTGGATCCATGTGTGGTTCATGAAAAGAACAGACATGCAATGACACTCGTGGATCCATGTGTGGTTTGTGAGAAGAACAAACATCTAATGACACTAGTGTGGTTCATGAAAAGAACACACATCCAATGGCACTGGGTGTGGTTCATGAAAAGAACACACATCCAATGACACTTGTGGATCCATGTGTGGTTTGTGGGAAGAACACACATCCAATGACACTAGAAGTGGTTCATGAGAACAACGGACATGCAATGACACTAGGTGTGGTTCATGAAAAGAAGCAGACATGCAATGATACTGGTGGATCCATGTGTGGTTTGTTTAGAAGAACACACATGCAATGACACTGGTGGATCCATGTGTGGTTTGTTTAGAAGAACAGACATGCAATGACACTGGGTGTGGTTCATGAAAATTACAGACATGCAATGACACTGGTGAATCCATGTGTGGTTTGTGAGAAGAACACACATCCAATGACACTGGGTGTGGTTCATGAAAAGAACACACATCCAATGACACTGGTGGATCCTTATGTGGTTTGTGAGAAGAACAGACATGCAATGACTCTAGCTATGGTTCATGAGAAGAACACACATGCAATGACACTAGTGTATCCTTATGCGGTTTGTGAGAAGAACACACATGCAATGACTCTAGCTGTGGTTCATGAGAAGAACACACATGCAATGACACTGGTGTATCCTTATGTGGTTTGTGTGAAGAACACACATGCAATGACACTGGTGGATCCATGTGTGGTTGGTGGAAAGAACAGACATGCAATGACACTGGGTGTGGTTCATGAAAAGAATAGACATGCAATGATACTGGTGGATCCATGTGTGGTTTGTTTCGAAGAACACACATGCAATGACCACACATCGAATGACACTGGTGGATCCTTATGTGGTTTGTGAGAAGAACAGACATGCAATGACTCTAGCTGTGGTTCATGAGAAGAACACACATGCAATGACACTGGTGTATCCTTATGCGGTTTGTGAGAAGAACACATATGCAATGACTCTAGCTGTGGTTCATGAGAAGAACACACATGCAATGACACTGGTGTATCCTAATGTGGTTTGTGTGAAGAACACACATGCAATAACACTGGTGGATCCATGTGTGGTTTGTGGAAAGAACAGACATGTAATGACACTGGGTGTGGTTCATGAAAAGAATAGACATACAATGATACTGGTGGATCCATGTGTGGTTTGTTTCGAAGAACGCACATGCAATGACCACATGCAATGACACTGGTGGATCCATGTGTGGTTTGTTTAGAGGAACAGACATGCAATGACACTGGGTGTGGTTCATGAAAAGAATAGACATGCAATGACACTGGTGGATCCATGTGTGGTTTGTGAGAAGAACACACATCCAATCACTGGGTGTGGTTCATGAAAAGAACACATATCCAATGACACTGGTGGATCCTTATGTGGTTTGTGAGAAGAACAGACATGCAATCACTCTAGCTATGGTTCATGAGAAGAACACACATGGAATGACACTGGTGTATCCTTATGTGGTTTGTGAGAAGAACACACATGCAATGACTCTAGCTGTGGTTCATGAAAAGAACATACATGCAATGACACCAGTGGATCCATATGTGGTTTGTGGAAAGAACAGACATGCAATGACTGTAGTTGTGGTTCATGAAAAGAACACACATGCAATGACACTAGTGGATCCATGGGTGGTTCATGAGAAGAACACACATCCAATGACACTGGGTGTGGTTTGGGAAAAGAACACACCTCCAATGACACTGGTGGATCCTTATGTGGTTTGTTAGAAGAACAGACATGCAATGACACTAGCTGTGGTTCATGAGAAGAACACACATGCAATGACACTGGTGTATCCTTATGTGGTTTGTGAGAAGAACACACATGCAATGACTCTAGTTGTGGTTCATGAAAAGAACACACATGCAATGACACTGGTGGATCCAAGTGTGGTTAGTTTAGAGGAACCGACATGCAATGACACTGGGTGTGGTTCATGAAAATAACAGACATGCAATGACACTGGTGAATCCATGTGTGGTTTGTGAGAAGAACACACATCCAATGACACTGGGTGTGGTTCATGAAAAGAACACACATCCAATGACACTGGTGGATCCTTATGTGGTTTGTGAGAAGAACAGACATGCAATGACTCTAGCTATGGTTCATGAGAAGAACACACATGCAATGACACTAGTGTATCCTTATGCGGTTTGTGAGAAGAACACACATGCAATGACTCTAGCTGTGGTTCATGAGAAGAACACACATGCAATGACACTGGTGTATCCTTATGTGGTTTGTGTGAAGAACACACATGCAATGACACTGGTGGATCCATGTGTGGTTGGTGGAAAGAACAGACATGCAATGACACTGGGTGTGGTTCATGAAAAGAATAGACATGCAATGATACTGGTGGATCCATGTGTGGTTTGTTTTGAAGAACACACATGCAATGACCACACATCCAATGACACTGGTGGATCCTTATGTGGTTTGTGAGAAGAACAGACATGCAATGACTCTAGCTGTGGTTCATGAGAAGAACACACATGAAATGACACTGGTGTATCCTTATGCGGTTTGTGAGAAGAACACACATGCAATGACTCTAGCTGTGGTTCATGAGAAGAACACACATGCAATGACACTGGTGTATCCTAATGTGGTTTGTGTGAAGAACACACATTCAATGACACTGCTGGATCCATGTGTGGTTTGTGGAAAGAACAGACATGTAATGACACTGGGTGTGGTTCATGAAAAGAATAGACATGCAATGATACTGGTGGATCCATGTGTGGTTTGTTTTGAAGAACACACATGCAATGACCACTGTCGGGGATATGACCCTAGGTACCCCAGAGTTAGTCTATAAATAAACTCACAAGAGACATGAATAAAGAAAAGAGAATTTGATAAGGGGATATTAGGCAAAATAGAAAAGGAAAAGGACAAGAAAGAGCAACTGGGCCGAGTAAGGGAAATCTCGGCCCAGCCCACACTCCCCATGGCTGAACTAAATGCAAAGAAGAAGAATAACCCCCGGGTGGGCCGACCTAAGCCTAAGTCGGCCCACCACGGGCCTCCTACTCGACGCCCACTCCACTTCCCGCCAAACCAACTCTCCAGGACGACGCCCTCTCCCGCCAGGCTGCTCCCATCCTTTCCACCGCGACGCCCGGGTGGGCCGAGTGAGCACTAGCTCGGCCCACCATGGAACTCGGCGCCGGCTCCTCCCCTCGTGCCCGGGTGGGCCGAATGAGCACAAGCTCGGCCCACCGCGGGACTCGGCAGTGGCTCCTCTCCTCGTCGCCCGGGTGGGCCGAATGAGCACAAGCTCGGCCCACCGCGGGACTCGGTGCTACCAGCTCCACAGGAGGCCGCTCCGGTTAAGCCTGCCCCCAGCAGTGCTCATCCTGGGCCGAGATGGACAACCCGGCTGGGCCGCCGAATCAACCGGCTGGGCCAGTCATTTTGCCTGGGCCGAATTAACTGATCGGTGCCGAATCTGCTCAACCCAGGCCAAACTACACTTCCAGCAATGTCATTTAGGCCGAGGTATAGTGCTCCAGGTACCAGTCTATTCATCTCCAGATAAAGCACATCACCAGATCAAGCCAAGACGAGCTATACAAGAATAGAGCCAGTCCTGGTACCCAACCAACTCAGACTAGCACATGGGCACAGGGAATATGCCCATGGCATCAAGAAGATGCTAAGGAATATTCCGTGGCATCTCCAAAGATGCCAAGGCATATGCTGAGCATCTGATAAGATGCCAGGAATATGCTACGTAGATGCCAAACGTGTGGAACAAGCCTTGTCCCCTGGGCTCCCCTTTATAAGGAGCACCAGGGGGATCGTTCACAAGGGAGGCCCGGAAGGGCTCCTCTCCTTTCTGCTCACTAGGAACTCTCCTTCTTCCTCTTCCTCCACTCTCACAGAGAGCTTAGATAGAAGCATAGGGGAAACAGCTCAAGGAGCATGATTGTAGCCACAAGATGGCAAGATTATAAGGGATTAGATGTATAGAATGAGGTGTTATCTCCACTTGAGAGCTTCAATCCAATATACATTGTATTTCTCTTTGTTCATATGAGTGTGGTCTTCACCGCATCATCCCTCCCCGGATTCCTCCACGTCCATCGGCCCCAACTTTAGCCTACCCATGGCATATGCCGTGATACCACCACGACATTTGGCGCCCACCGTGGGGCCTCCTAGTGGTGTTGGTTGGGTTTCCATCCGGACGGGAACATCTTCATCAATTTCTTCCTCATAGGGCTCATTCAGCTTCACCAAGCGAACAGAGAACAAAGAAGTAAGCGCAAAGGGTCTCCAAGTCTGACTCAACAAAACAGGTAAGACTCAGCAAGGACTCAAGCACTACTCCAAGCCTACTGTAAGTACCAAATAACTCGGCAGGACAGGTATGACCTAGCAAAACTCACCCAAACACTTCTCCAAGTATGCTGTAAGTGCCAGGTAACTCAGCCACCTACACTCAATCCTTCATCCCAGGGAGAAAATAACTCAACCCGGGGACTAGTCAACTTATCCGTAGAGTCACCTTTAGATTAAGAGAGCATTATGTTGATTTAGATCTATACTCCAGCCAGCTTATTTATAACTTGGCCATAAGTTGAATCATCTTATTTGTGATTCTGATAGATTTTGAGTCAGTTAGTTTATGCTTTGAGTTATCCTGTGACTCAGCTCACAGGCCAGCTTATCTATAACTCGGACAGAAATTGAGTCAACTTATTTATGATCCAGGTAGAATTTGAGTCAACTTATTTATGATCCAGGTAGAATTTGAGTCAGTTTATGTATGCTTTGGTTTGTCCTCTAACTCAGCTTACCGGCCAGCTTATCGATGATTCGGATATAGTTTGAGTCAATTTGTTTATGCTTCGAATTAACCTTTAACTCAGCTCAGTAGATTGTCTCTGATCCGGGCTAACATTTGATTCAGCTTGACAGGGGATATTATAATTCGGAATGGTATTCAGACTTGGCGTACTAATCATATCTCTGATTCATGCCGAAGCTTTATTCAGTTCCCCAGATTGCCAGGTTATGTTATGACTCGGATTGATATCTCACCATCTTGCTAGGTTATCCCATATCACGGATAACTATTGGTCAGCTTGTCACATCTCGAATCTATATCTCATATCTACATCTCGAATCAGATCTCTCAGCGGTTAGCCCTAGTATCGTATCCCAAAGCTTAATCTCGGATCTATATCTCGGATCCATATCAAAGGCAAATTATCCTCATCACGCCAAATCAAGCTATATCATGGCAAACAAGTAACTCGGATTTGAGTAATATAACTCGGATTTGAGCCAGATGACTCAGACTTAAGACATAAAGTCAATTTTGAGTAAAGTAACTCGGATTTGGGATGAGTTAACTCGGATTTGAGTAATATAACTCGGATTTGAGCCAGATGACTCAGACTTAAGACATAAAGTCAATTTTGAGTAAAGTAACTCGGATTTGAGTAATATAACTCGAATTTGAGCCAGATGACTCAGACTTAAGACATAAAGTCAATTTTGAGTAAAGTAACTCGGATTTGGGATGAGTTAACTCGGATTTGAGTAATATAACTCGAATTTGAGCCAGATGGCTCAGACTTAAGACATAAAGTCAATTTTGAGTAAAGTAACTCGGATTTGACATGAGTTAACTCGGATTTGAGTAATATAACTCGGATTTGAGCTAGATGACTCAGACTTAAGACACTAAGTCAATCTTGAGTAAAGTAACTCAGGTTTGGGATGAGTTAACTCGGAATTGAGTCAGATGACTCGGACTTAAGACATAAAGTCAATTTTGAGTAAAGTAACTCGGATTTGGAATCAGATGACTCAGATAAAACTTACCCAATGAGGTTAAAAGAGCAATGCCAAAGAAGGCAAGAGCTCATATCTTACCCAATGGGGTTAAAAGAGCAATGCCAAAGAAGGCAAGAGCTCATATCTTACCCAATGGGGTTAAAAGAGCAGTGCCCAAGAAGGCCAGAACTCACAACTTACCCAATGGGGTTAAAAGAGCAATGCCAAAGAAGGCAAGAGCTCATATCTTACCCAATGGGGTTAAAAGAGCAAAGCCAAAGAAGGCAAGAGCTCATATCTTACCCAATGGGGTTAAAAGAGCAATGCCAAAGAAGGCAAGAGCTCATATCTTACCCAATGGGGTTAAAAGAGCAGTGCCCAAGAAGGCCAGAACTCATAACTTACCCAATGGGGTTAAAAGAGCAATGCCAAAGAAGGCAAGAGCTCATATCTTACCCAATGGGGTTAAAAGAGCAATGCCAAAGAAGGCAAGAGCTCATATCTTACCCAATGGGGTTAAAAGAGCAATGCCAAAGAAGGCAAGAGCTCATATCTTACCCAATGGGGTTAAAAGAGCAGTGCCCAAGAAGGCCAGAACTCATAACTTACCCAATGGGGTTAAAAGAGCAATGCCAAAGAAGGCAAGAGCTCATATATTACCCAATGGGGTTAAAAGAGCAATGCCAAAGAAGGCAAGAGCTCATATCTTACCCAATGGGGTTAAAAGAGCAATGCCAAAAAAGGCAAGAGCTCATATCTTACCCAATGGGGTTAAAAGAGCAGTGCCCAAGAAGGCCAGAACTCATAACTTACCCAATGGGGTTAAAAGAGCAATGCCAAAGAAGGCAAGAGCTCATATCTTACCCAAAGAGGTTAAAAGAGTAGTGCCCAAGAAGGCCAGAACTCACAACTTACCGAAAGAGGTTAAAAGAGTTACGCCAAAGAAGGCCAGAAGTCCAGAAACTTGCCCAAAAGGGTTATGACCAGCGCCCAAGAAGGCCAGAAGTCAAAAACTTACCCAAAGGGGTTATGACCAGTGCCCATGAAGGCCAGAAGTCGAAAAACTTACCCAAAGGGGTTATGACCAGTGCCCAAGAAGGCCAGAAGTCCAAAAACTTACCCAAAGGGGTTATGACCAGTGCCCATGAAGGCCAGAAGTCGAAAAATTGTCCCAGAAGGGTTATGAGCAGAGCCCAAGAAGGACGAAGTCACAAATTTACCCAAAAGGATTATGCGACCAAGAAATGTATGACAAAGAGGTTGTATGTCGGAAAACAACTCTGGGGATATTTTAGTATAAAGCCTATGCACGACTCAACGAGTCCCACATAGTCTCGGGGACTAATGTCGGGGATATGACCCCAGGTACCCCAAAGTTAGTCTATAAATAAACTCACAAGAGACATGAATAAAGAAAAGAGAATTTGATAAGGGGATATTAGGCAAAATAGAAAAGGAAAAGGACAAGAAAGAGCAACTGGGACGAGTAAGGGAAATCTCGGCCCAGCCCACACTCCCCATGGCTGAACTAAATGCAAAGAAGAAGAATAACCCCCGGGTGGGCCGACCTAAGCCTAAGTAGGCCCACCACGGGCCTCCTACTCGACGCCCACTCCACTTCCCGCCAAACCAACTCTCCAGGACGACGCCCTCTCCCGCCAGGCTGCTCCCATCCTTTCCACCGTGACGCCCGGGTGGGCCGAGTGAGCACTAGCTCGGCCCACCACAGAACTCGGCGCCGGCTCCTCCCCTCGTCGCCCGGGTGGGCCGAATGAGCACAAGCTCGGCCCACCGCGGGACTCGGCAGTGGCTCCTCTCCTCGTCGCCCGGGTGGGCCGAATGAGCACAAGCTCGGCCCACCGCGGGACTCGGTGCTACCAGCTCCACAGGAGGCCGCTCCGGTTAAGCTTGCCCCCAACAGTGCTCATCCTGGGCCGAGATGGACAACCAGGCCGCTTGAATCAACCATTGGCCAGTCATTTTACTGGGCAGAATTAATCGACCGCCAGTGAATCTGCCAACCAGGCCAAACTACACTTCCAGCAATGTCATTTAGGCCGAGGTATAGTGCTCCAGTACCGTCTATTCATCTCGGATAAAGCACATCACCAGATCAAGCCAAGACGAGCTATACAAGAATAGAGCCAGTCCTGGGACCCAACCAACTCAGACTAGCACATGGGCACAGGGAATATGCCCATGGCATCAAGAAGATGCTAAGGAATATGCCGTGGCATCTCCAAAGATGCCAAGGCATATGCTGAGCATCTTATAAGATGCCGGGAATATGCTACGTAGATGCCAAACGTGTGGAACAAGCCTTGTCCCCTGGGCTCCCCTTTATAAGGAGCACCAGGGGGATCGTTCACAAGGGAGGCCCGGAAGGGCTCCTCTCCTTTCTGCTCACTAGGAACTCTCCTTCTTCCTCTTCCTCCACTCTCACAGAGAGCTTAGATAGAAGCATAGGGGAAACAGCTCAAGGAGCATGATTGTAGCCACAAGATGGCAAGATTATAAGGGATTAGATGTATAGAATGAGGTGTTATCTCCACTTGAGAGCTTCAATCCAATATACATTGTATTTCTCTTTGTTCATATGAGTGCGGTCTTCACCGCATCATCCCTCCCCGGATTCCTCCACGTCCATCGGCCCCAACTTTAGCCTACCCATGGCATATGCCGTGATACCACCACGACAACCACATGCAATGACACTGGTGGATCCATGTGTGGTTTGTTTAGAGGAACAGACATGCAATGACACTGGGTGTGGTTCATGAAAAGAATAGACATGCAATGACACTGGTGGATCCATGTGTGGTTTGTGAGAAGAACACACATCCAATCACTAGGTGTGGTTCATGAAAAGAACACACATCCAATGACACCGGTGGATCCTTATGTGGTTTGTGAGAAGAACAGACATGTAATCACTCTAGCTGTGGTTCATGAGAAGAACACACATGGAATGACACTGGTGTATCCTTATGTGGTTTGTGAGAAGAACACACATGCAATGACTCTAGCTGTGGTTCATGAAAAGAACATACATGCAATGACACCGGTGGATCCATATGTGGTTTGTGGAAAGAACAGACATGCAATGACTGTAGTTGTGGTTCATGAAAAGAATACACATGCAATGACACTAGTGGATCCATGGGTGGTTCATGAGAAGAACACACATCCAATGACACTGGGTGTGGTTTGGGAAAAGAACACACCTCCAATGACACTGGTGGATCCTTATGTGGTTTGTGAGAAGAACAGACATGCAATGACACTAGCTGTGGTTCATGAGAAGAACACACATGCAATGACACTGGTGTATCCTTATGTGGTTCGTGAGAAGAACACACATGCAATGACTCTAGCTGTGGTTCATGAAAAGAACACACATGCAATGACACTGGTGGATCCATGTGTGGTTAGTTTAGAGGAACCAACATGCAATGACACTGAGTGTGGTTCATGAAAAAAACAGACATGCAATGACGTTGGTGGATCCTTATGTGGTTTGTGAGAAGAACTGACATGCAATGACTCTAGCTTTGGTTAATGAAAAGAACACACATGCAATGACATTGGTGGATCCATGTGTGGTTTGTGAAAAGAACAGACATGCAATCACACTAGGTGGATCGCTGTGTGGTTCATGAAAAGAACAGACATGCAATGACACTGGGTGTGGTTCATGAAAATAACAGACATGCAATGACACTAGTGAATCCATGTGTGGTTTGTGAGAAGAACACACATCCAATGACACTGGGTGTGGTTCATGAAAAGAACACACATGCAATGACACTAGTGTATCCTTATGCGGTTTGTGAGAAGAACACACATGCAATGACTCTAGATGTGGTTCATGAGAAGAACACACATGCAATGACACTGGTGTATCCTTATGTGGTTTGTGTGAAGAACACACATGCAATGACACTGGTGGATCCATGTGTGGTTGGTGGAAAGAACGGACATGCATTGACACTGGGTGTGGTTCATGAAAAGAATAGACATGCAATGATACTGGTGGAGCCATGTGTGGTTTGTTTCGAAGAACACACATGCAATGACCACACATCCAATGACACTGGTGGATCCTTATGTGGTTTGTGAGAAGAACAGACATGCAATGACTCTAGCTGTGGTTCATGAGAAGAACACACATGCAACGACACTGGTGTATCCTTATGCGGTTTGTGAGAAGAACACACATGCAATGACTCTAGCTGTGGTTCATGAGAAGAACACACATGCAATGACACTGGTGTATCCTAATGTGGTTTGTGTGAAGAACACACATGCAATGACACTGGTGGATCCATGTGTGGTTTGTGGAAAGAACAGACATGCAATGACAATGGGTGTGGTTCATGAAAAGAATAGACATGCAATGATACTGGTGGTTCCATGTGTGGTTTGTTTAGAAGAACACACATGCAATGACCACATGCAATGACACTGGTGGATCCATGTGTGGTTTGTTTAGAGGAACAGACATGCAATGGCACTGGGTATGGTTCATGAAAAGAACAGACATGCAATGACACTGGTGGATCCATATGTGGTTCCTGAAAAGAACACACATGCAATGACATTCGTGGATCAACATGTGGTTTATGAAAAGAACAGACATGCAATGACACTGGTGGATCCATGTGGTTTATGACAATAACACACATGCAATGAACTCTAGTGCGTCCATATGGTTTATGAGAAGAACACACATCCAATGAACTCTAGTGGATCTATCTTGGCATAATTTGATGTATGCCACAATGTATTTCATTGTACAAGACACTCACTTTCCATTTTTAGACTACTCAGTTTTGCCCTTGGTTTTTTGATACTACTCAGTTTTGCTCCCCTCTCTCTATCTTTCGTAGAAGCCCAAACTTGTGCTCACTCTGTCTGCTACTCCCTAATTGGTTGTCACAGTTGTCACGCGGATCGTGCGCACCAACCGTTGATTCTGTGTGATCAAACGATGATCGTTGCACACGTCCTGCCCTTCACAGTACAGCGTGGGATAGCACGGACGTCTCCCTCAGCGAGAGTTCTACAAGAAGGAACACGAAGCCGTCCATGGAAAAAGTCGTCGAGCGGTCATGTCATGTTTAATCAAGTCTGAAAAGCCTACTACTTCTACTACTACGCAACAACACATGCGTCATCTAGTTCACGATCGTCGATGGACAACTGTAATTTATTGCCGCTTGATTTTAATAAGACATATCCCATTTTTTACCCAGCAGCTCTCAATCTCACTTCCAACTGTGCCCCAGCATAAGAAGCTTGCACGCGCTAGCCGGAGGCCGAAGAGCTGAGCTCGACGAGACCTAACGTCTCCGGCTTCATCGAGTCACTCGCAGCCATCAACACATCCCTCTACCCGATCTAGCACAACCCCACAAATCTCGCCATACAGCCACCTACCTTCCCCTCTACATTTCCACTTTTAACTATCGCCAATTTTAGGGTCGTGTCAAACTTCGTACATAGAAATTGTGTATGCGCCCTTTGCATGCGGCTCAATACAGAACTGCCATGCATGGCCCGGGAAAAAAACATGACGTACCATGCGCGTGTCGCGGTGCACGGTGCAGTAGACTGCGCGGTGCATTGCACGGTGGTGCAACTAAACGTGCCTTACTTCCATCCACCTTAACTATAGAGCCCCTCTCCGCACACCCACTATCACTCTCGCTCACTCACCCCACGCAACCCTCTCCATTGTCCCACCAACATCTGCAAACTCCTGAGAATACCCCGTCCGTGCCGGCGATGGCGGAGGAGCATACGGTGGCCATCGTCGCCTCCGAGGCCACCGGCGAGGAGGCCCCCGTCTCCTCGCCGGTCCTCCTAGACGCGTTGAAAGCAGTCGCTGTCCCCGTCCAGGCCCCAGTTGAGTTATTGATGGCAGCCGCCGTTCCCGTCCAGGCCCCCGTCCCCGCTAGCGACGTAGCCACCGACAAGGCCCCCGTCTCATCGTCGGTCCCCCTCGACACGTTGAAAGAAGCCGCCGTCCCTGTCCAGGCCCTAGTCGAGGCATCGACGGTAGCCGCCGTCCCTGTCCAGGCCCCCGTCCCCGCTACCGACATAGCCGCCGAAGAGGAGCCCCCCGCCGGCGAGGAGGCTCCCGCCAGTCACAAGCAGATCCAGCACTTTGTTGGAGATATGCCCAAGAGGCAATAATAAAGTGGTTATTATTATATCTTTATGTTTATGATAAATGTTTACATCCCATGCTATAATTGTATTAACCGGAAACATTAATCCTTATGTGTTTTGTAAACATAAAAGAGTCCCTAGTAAGCCTCTTGTTAAACTAGCTTGTTGATTAATGAATGATCATGGTTTCTTGATCATGGACATTGGATGTCGTTAATAACAAGATCATATCATTAGGAGAATGATGTGATGGACACACACCCATAGTAAGCATAGCATAAGATCAAGTCATTAAGTTTGTTTTGCTACAAGCTTTCAAATGCATAGTAACCTAATCCTTCGACCATGAGGTTATGTTAATCACCATCACCGGATGGATACTTTGATGACATCAAACACCGCTAAATCGGGTGGTTATAAAGGTGTCATTGGGTATTCTGAAAGTATGTGTTGAAGCGCATGGACCAAGATTGGGATTTGTCCATCCATATGACGGATAGATATGCTCTGGGCCCTCTCGGTGGAATGTCATCTACTTAGCTTGCAAGCATGTGACTAGGTCACAAGGGATGACATAACATGGAACGAGTAAAGAGTACTTATCAGTAAAGAGGTAGAAGTAGGTATGGAGATACCGACGATCAAACCTCGGATAAGTAGAGTATCGCGTGACAAAGGGAATTGGTTTCGTATGTTAATGGTTCTATCGATCACGAAGTCATCGTTGAGTATGTGGGAGCTGTTATGGATCTCCAGATCCTGCTAATGGTTATTGATCGGAGATGTGTCTCCATCATGTCTACATGTTCACGAACCGTAGGGTGACACACTTAAGGTTCGAAGTTGTTTTAAGTAGATATGGAATGGCGTTGGAGACCGAATGTTGTTCGGAGTCTCGGATTGGATCCGGGACATCACAAGGAGATCCGGAATTATCCGGAGAATGAGATTCATATATTGGGGATCATTTTCTAAGTTAGGAAATGTTCCGGAGTATTCGTATGGGGATTCTAGAAGGTTTCGGAATGTTCCGGAAGGTTCTAGAAGATTTCTTGGAGTTTGCTTGAAAACCAAGAAAGGATCAAGGAATCCTTGTAGGGAAATACAAGGAGTAGTGGGGGAGGAGGACTCCTCCCCCCTTCCTAATCCGCCGGCCAAGGAGGGAGGGGAGTCCTACTAGGACTCCCCCTCCCATGGCGCCTCCTTCCTTTAAATAGAGGGGTGGAGGCGCCACCCCCTAGCCCCCTCACAATCCGCAAACCCTAGTCGCCTCTCTCCTCCTCCTTCCCTCTGCTATGGCTTAGGCGAAGCCCTGCAGAATTCTCCACTCCACCACCACCACCACACCGTCGTGCTGCTGGGATTCCGTGGAGAGATATACTACCTCCGCTGCTCGCTGGAACAGGGAGAGGAAGGTCTGCTTCGATTCCGCACGTGTGACCGACTGCGGAAGCGCTGCTGGAACGCAGCGCCAGAAGGATCGTCCACACGATCTTGAGATCGGCAGTGATCGACTACATCAACCCCGAGATCTAATCTCGTAACGCTTTCGGATCTACGAGGGTTAGTACAGATCTATCTCGTTGCACATGTCTAATAGATTAGATCTTGGCTTTTATCTAGATTAGATCTGGGTTTTGTTCGTTCTTGCGGTAGAAAATTTTTGTTTTCCATGCTACGAACCCATCAGTGGTATCAGAGCCAGGTCTATGCGTAGATCTGTTGCACGAGTAGAACACAATGGTTTTGTGGGCGTTGGTGCTCGTGTCGTCTTTTACTTTGTGTACTTTGCATCTTGCGGTATGGTGGGATGAAGCGGCTCGGGCTAACCTTACATGTCATCGCACATGAGACTTGCTCCACGCTTGACATGTAACTTGCTTTGCACAAGTGGCTTTGCGGGTGTCTGTCTCTCCCATCATAGTATAGATCCAATCTACACTTTGTACTTGATAGCACTTGTATCAACGTTGTGGTTCAGTTTCGTAGGTAAGATCCGTTCTTATTCGAAAGCCCTAAACCACGTAAAACATGCAAAGAAAATTAGAGGCGTCTAACTTGTTTTTGCAGGGTTTTTGTGATGTGATATGGCCATCATGTGATTGCGATTATATTTGATGTATGCAATGATCCTTGTTGTAATATGGCAACCGGCAGGAGCCTAATGGTTGTCTTTAATTCTGTTAAGACCTGCGTGTCTATTCATCTTGTAATAGCTTTATTCCAAGTAGTTGTAATAGTTGCTGGTGATGATGGACAACCATGAAGCGGAGCCACTGACCTTGACGCAATGCTGGTGATGATGGAGATCATGTCCGTGCTTTGGAGATGGAGATCAAAGGCATAAGAAGAAAGGGCCATATCATATCACACTAATTATGAATTGCCTGTGATGTTAATCCTTTATGCATCTTGTATTGCTTAGATCACGACGGTAGCATTATAAGATGATCCCTCTCACTAAATTTCAAGTAATAAAGTGTTCGTCCTTAGTTGGCACCGTTTCTAAGACTCGTCGTCTCGAAGCATCTCGTGATGATCGGATGTGATAGATTCTACGTGTGCATACGACGGGTGCAAGCCAGATTTGCACATGCGGATACTAAGGTTAACCTTGACAAGCCTAGCATGTACAGACATGGTCTTGGAACACGGAATACCGAAAGGTAAAGCATGAGTCATATGGATGATATGATGAACATGTTGATTGTTCGCCTTTAAAGCTACATCATCTCACGTGATGATCGGACTTGGTGTAGTGGATTTGGTTCATGTAATCACTAAAACAACTCGAGGGATGTTGGTTTGAGTGGGAGTTTATTTGTAATTTGGATTAGTCAAACTCAATTTATCATAAACACAATCAAAGTGAATTTGCATAGTTTGTTGTAGTCATTGGCATCCGTTCATCACCTTACGCTTAGTTATAATTGAGATAGTAGAACTATAGAAATTCTGGATATTTGCTTTACGAACTGGTATCGTATTCTTTTGAGTGTCAATCTAAAGTTTAAAAGTCATATTGCAAACTTTCAGCAAACTCCGTTTACTCTGTGAAGTTTAATAAACAGTATTAAATCAAGAGTAACAATTCCAGTGTTAGTATCTAATGTATCATGTTTGCCTCCATGATTATTGATACTCAAAAGATTATTTTTAATATCAAGTTTATCTAAGAGCTGAAAGCAATGTTTCAGAAACCATCATATGTGAAAGGTATTGCAATATCTAAAACAATGTGTTGGTTACAACATGATATAGTATATGTCCTCATATTTGATGAGAATTTGTGAAGGTTGGAGACGCTAGTCGTCCTAATCCTCCAAAAGGTTTTGGAAAAGAAACATTATACTCGCAATTCACCTTTATAAGCTATAGCAGCTTGATCATGAAAGTTGTCATGATAAGGATGAATAGAAGATGTAAGTAAAATGTTTACTACACTAAAAGATTACTGAAGAATGGAACTTTGAAAGAATGCCAAACATTTGATGAAGGTGATCCACTTCAAAGTGCAAGTCCAAAGGTATTAGTATATGACTATACACACTTTGTACTATGTGTCATGTGAATGACACCACTATTGTTGTTGATAGATTCTTTTAAAAGAAAAGGAATTGTTGAAAGAGAATCTATAAAATATTTGGCAGAAAAGAAAAGATTGGAGATGTCTAACTTAGGTATATAGAAGATACATGTTATGGTTGTATTCCTTGGTTGTTAAACAATGTGGTTCTGCTGTATTGGATACTGAATTGGTTGGTATGAAGTGTCATACAGGACAACACAATTCATGAATTACAATGCCCTAAGTAACTAGCAAGAGAATATGTGATGATGTTCATCGAAAACAAACAAAGGGTTGTTGTGTTGCTCGTTAACATCAAAGCTTGCCTTCAAGATTTGTTTCAATAATTGTTATTTTGATCAGGTATTATGACGACAAAAGGTTGTTCAAATAATTACCGTATTCCATAATAGATGGATGATATACAAGTCTGGTTGGAGAAATAACGACCATAAAACTAATGCTAAAATGTCGCAAGACAAATGATTGAAAGATCACTTGCGAAGTGACATCACCGTTTAAATTATATTGAAAGGGATACATGAAGAAAATCCATGTTGATGGATTTTTGGAGTCTTTGATTTTAATCAAATGACGCTTGTGATACTTTCCTGGAGATAATTAAAACTCCGTTCGTAGGCCAAAAGAGGAACAGACGACTAACTGATTGGAATTTGTACATATTGATGTATATAGTCCATTATGTGTAGTCGTGGGCGGTGGATTTCAACTTCATATGCTTTCTCCGAAGATTTGAGTGAGTATATGTATATACTTACTCAATAAGGAAGAAGTATGAAACATTTGAAAATGTTCAAAGACTTTCAAGATGAAGTGGAAAATTATTGTAACAAGAAAATAAAAGTTTATGATTGGAACATAAAGATGTTTGAGTTACAAGTTTAGCAAAACACCTAAGATTTGAGGAATCGTTCCATGGATTTGCATTTCCCAAAACACCATAGGAGTATGGAGTGTTCGAGATATGTAATGAAACCTTGTTTGACATGGTAAGGTCAAAGGTGTCATTTATAAAATTGTCATTATATTTTAAAGATTAAAGCTTTAGTGACTACCGATTTTACACTGAAAAGAGCTCCATCGTGATCGGTTGAAATGACACCATATAAGTCATGGTTTGGGATAAAACCCAGGTTGTCCTTCTTAAATTTTTGGTATGCTAGGCATAAGTAAAGTGTTTACAACCAAAGTCGGATCAGCATGTCTTTGTAGGTTATTTCAAATAACCATTGGGTATTCCTCCATAACACTGAAGACAAAAGTGTTTGTCGCTTAGAGTGTCGAGTTTCTTGAGAAGGAATTTTTGGTGAAAAGTCAAGTGGGAGGACAATAGAACTTTGACAAGGTTGTGGAACCTTGGCTAATATGTGCTGAGTTGCGAAGCATCGGTAAGTGTCCCGGAGGCAGCAACAATGCTCATGGCTCACGTGCCTCAAAGGTTGTGGTCACGGAGATCTAAGTTCCTATTGAACCAAGTAGGTCAGGTAAGTAATCAAATACCAAGATTTGAGAGTTAAATCATTGTTGTTTGACAATGATGAACCGACTACATGCAAATAATCAATGATGGGCCCTGACTTCGTTAAGTGGCTTGAAGCCATAAAATCCGTGATAATTCCATACACGAGAAATCAAGCTTTGAAAGACCCTTTGGAAAGGTGCAAGACCTTACAGTCGTATATGGATCTATAAAGAAATAGACATGGATGTTTCACATCTATGAAATAGTCCACATGTCGGAAAGAGTTTACGACAATGTTCAAGGAATTGACTATGATAAGATTTGATCTTTCATAGCGATATTTAGTCTGGACGGATTAATGTAGCAACCACTACATATATTTTGGTATATGGTAGTTGAACAAACAAAACAAGTTCTTCTAATAGAATGGTTACCTAGGATATGTCCATGACACGATCCAAAAGGTTTTGTTAATTCAAAGGATGCTAAAAGAGTATGCAAAGCTTCAATGGTTGAAGTGAGCATCGTGGAGTTAGAATCTTCACCGTGATGAAACCGTTAAAAGGTTTAATTTCATCAGAGACGATGAAGATGCTTGCATTTTTGCAAGAAATTAAGTGGGAGCGCTAAGACATATTTCTAAATACATTATGTGAAAGACATATCGTTGATTAGAAATGATGTATCTTTTATTGACACAGGTTAAGAATTTCATTTCGATGAAAGACTTAGGCATAACCCAAGAATTAGGCATCAATGTCTATATGGATAGATTGAGGCACTAATATGGTTTTTGCCAAATGTACATAGATAAGATGTTGAATGAGTTTAATATGGAAACAACAAGAAAGGTTCTTGATGCACGGAAAGGACTGAATCAAGATTCAAGTGTGTTGACACGAGATTCAAGTGTTTTGACACTTGGTGAAATCACAAGAATATTTTGATCAATCATTATTTGAGATGTACACATCCAGATATGTCCTATGCTCTAAATGTTATGAGCATATACCAGAATGACTTATAAGATGATCATTGGACAATAGTAGGGATATTCCTATGATCTTTGGAAGAACTAAGAATATATTATTTATATAGTGATGACAAATAGTTCATTGTAAATTGTTGCATTGATACTAGTTTTGTCACAAATTAAGTTTATCTCAATTTAAACTATGGGTGGCACAATGTAATGGAAAGGAAGTTCCATAACGGATTTGGTTGAGTACCAAAGTTAAAACATTGTGACAGATACTACAACAAAAGGCTAAGTATATGACTGCTATTGTAGCAGCAAATGAGGGCATTTGCATCAAGTAGTTTGTTATCAAACTAGGTGTGGTTCATAGCGGGATAATACTATGAAGATACATTGTATGACAATTGTATCAACATGATTTAATCCCAAGGAACTAAAGGTCTCACCAAAGGACCAAATTTATACAATGCCATCTCATTGGAGAATGAGTAATGCGTAGAAACGCAAGGACATGCAAATACACACCGGACTGGAAGTGTCGATCCAAGATTATGTTTACCACTAGCAATAGTGTCTATACAACACCAGAAAGCCATAGGTGTTGAATGCACAAATTTTAACTAGATTATTGACTCTAGTGCAAGTGGGAGACTGTTGGAGATATGCCCAAGAGGCAATAATAAAGTGGTTATTATTACATCTTTATGTTTATGATAAATGTTTACATCCCATGCTATAATTGTATTAACCGACAACATTAATACTTGTGTGTTTTGTAAACATAAAAGAGTCCCTAGTAAGCCTCTTGTTAAACTAGCTTGTTGATTAATGAATGATCATGGTTTCCTGATCATGGACATTGGATGTCGTTAATAACAAGATCATATCATTAGGAGAATGATGTGATGGACACACACCCATAGTAAGCATAGCATAAGATCAAGTCATTAAGTTCGTTTTGCTACAAGCTTTCAAATGCATAGTAACCTAATCCTTCGACCATGAGGTTATGTTAATCACCATCACCGGATGGATACTTTGATGACATCAAACACCGCTCAGAATCGGGTGGTTATAAAGGTGTCATTGGGTATTCTGAAAGTATGTGTTGAAGCGCATGGACCAAGATTGGGATTTGTCCATCCATATGACGGATAGATATGCTCTGGGCCCTCTCGGTGGAATGTCATCTAGTTAGCTTGCAAGCATGTGACTAGGTCACAAGGGATGACATAACATGGAACGAGTAAAGAGTACTTATCAGTAACGAGGTAGAACTAGGTATGGAGATACCGACGATCAAACCTCGGATAAGTAGAGTATCGCGTGACAAAGGGAATTGGTTTCGTATGTTAATGGTTCTATCGATCACGAAGTCATCGTTGAGTATGTGGGAGCTGTTATGGATCTCCAGATCCCGCTAATGGTTATTGATCGGAGATGTGTCTCCATCATGTCTACATGTTCACGAACCGTAGGGTGACACACTTAAGGTTCGAAGTTGTTTTAAGTAGATATGGAATGGCGTTGGAGACCGAATGTTGTTCGGAGTCTCGGATTGGATCCGGGACATCACAAGGATATCCGGAATTGTCCGGAGAATGAGATTCATATATTGGGGATCATTTTCTAAGTTAGGAAATGTTCCGGAGTATTCGTATGGGGATTCTAGAAGGTTTCGGAATGTTCCGGAAGGTTCTAGAAGATTTCTTGGAGTTTGCTTGAAAACCAAGGATCAAGGAATCCTTGTAGGGCAATACAAGGAGTAGTGGGGGAGGAGGACTCCTCCCCCCTTCCTAATCCGCCGGCCAAGGAGGGAGGGGAGTCCTCCTAGGACTCCCCCTTCCATGGCGCCTCCCTCCTTTAAATAGAGGGGTGGAGGCGCCACCCCCTAGCCCCCTCACCATCCGCAAACCCTAGCCGCCTCTCTCCTCCTCCCTCCCTCTTCTCTGGCTTAGGCGAAGCCCTGCAGAATTCTCCACTCCACCACCACCACCACACCATCGTGCTGCTGGGATTCCGTGGAGAGATCTACTACCTCTGCTGCTCGCTGGAACGGGGAGAGGAAGGTCTACTTCGCTGTGACGCAGGCGCCGGAAGCATGGCGCCTTGAAGGATCGTCCACACGATCTTGATATCGGCAAGTGATCGACTACATCAACCCCGAGATCTAATCTCATAACGCTTTCGGATCTACGAGGGTTGGTACAGATCTATCTCGTTGCACATGTCTAATAGATTAGATCTTGGCTTTTATCTAGATTAGATCTGGGTTTTGTTTGTTCTTGCGGTAGAATTTTTTTGTTTTCCATGCTATGAACCCATCACACTTAATGGGCACCTACGATCCAGATAAGTACATCGCTCCGCTAAACCCCTACTACACCGGCATCGGCGACCCATGGTCGGAGGTAACTAGGCTTTGCTCCCCTCCCCTGGTTCTTCTACCGTTCCCATCGTTGGATGCTAGATCTTGGTTTATTAGGATTCGCTTGTTTGCGTTTCGATTGCTCGATCTTCTTACATCATCTACTCCCCTATTTTCCTTTTCTTCCAATAGGTTTCCGGCAGCGACATCTGCAGCGATGACGAGTCCATGCACACCAAGACTCACAGTCTTGAGGAGGATCTTGCAGCCGCCAAGACGACGCTTCTTCGTGGGCCCCTGGCGCTGCCCCTTGTGCAAGGGGATCGTCTTCTGCTGGGTGACTCTTGCCGGCACCGACTTCAACTCCTTACTGAAGCATGCAGAGGATCCGGGCTCCGGCATCCACAAAGGTGGCGAGCGCGAGACCGTGAACATCAACGCCTACATCGCTGAACACAGGGCTCTCGACATTCACCTATGAAACCTCCAGCGGGTGGCCATCAAAGAGGGTCGCATGCTTCCAATCAGGCCCAAGGCCCCCAAGATCAAGGGACTGGGCAGCAAGAAGTGGAGGAAGCGCCAGAGGGAGGAGACGGAGGCGCGGGCGCATGAAGGAGGGGTTGAATGTGTCTGCTGCTGGGGCGGCTCCTGCTGCTAAGCAGCTTCTTTTGATTTTCTATATTTTGCTTGCATCCTATTTCTGGCTGAATGCATCGAACCTCGTTAAGCAACCTACTTTCTATCGCTATATCCTATTTAGCTGCGCACAGCTATATCTACATTTGTTTTATTTTCTGAATGAATGTATTCTGCCTGGTGTGATTTGCTGCTCTAGATTTGCTACCTGATCGGAGGCAAAAAAAGGTCCAAAAGGGAAAGAATTATCGAAGAGATAATCTTCACTAGATTTGCTACCAATTTGGGCAAAATGGAACATATCTGTTTAGCGAGAGAGGAAAAGGGTACTCTTTCAAACTGCTAGTTAACAAGCTACCATCTTGACAAGCTACAAGACACATACATAAACATAACACAAAGAGGGTTAAATTTATTTTACTACTCTCACTTGTGGCACTAGACATCTTGATAAGATAACTGAGTTCCACAAAATAGAAACATAACACTGAGAAGTAAAATTTAATTCACTTCTCATCAGCCCACTTGAGGCGCTTGCCATCGTTCCTAGGCGACCAACTGCGATCATTCCAGGTGGATCTTACATTATTGGCACTCCACAACTCACGAAATGCTTCGTCCCACCTGGGATCTGACTTGCCTTCCCTATCTTCAGCATCCTGCGACACAATTAGCGGTGCATCACAGACCTGATTGTTGCTGCTAGAAGACGCTGCCTTTTTTCTGCTTGATTCAGCCTCTCACCGCTTCGCTTCAGCTGCAAGCTCTCTTTCAGCTGCTTCTGCAGCCTCTCTGTCAGCTGCTTCAAATACAGCCATTTCCTTTGCATATGCAGCTTCAAACTCAGTTATTCTGCATTTTTCTACAAAGGGCTCCCCTAAGCTCGTCTTCCCTCTTGCAAATAGGGAAAAACACGAGGTAACATCGAAAAAAATGGATCTTCTTGTACAGCTGGTAGGTCACGTAAGCATCTATGGCTGCATACTTCAGATTTATATCAGACAACGGTCACTCGTCCCAGAAATCATGCTTATCCGTAGGGAAATCTTCCTTCATTCTGTCGTACGACTCATCGAGGATTCTAGTTGCGAGTGATGCCATTCCATCCTTCCTCGAGCCCGTAGGATTTTGACAAGACGCTGAATATCGATCCAGTTGTGCGCAGGAATTATAATTCCCTTTCGATAAAATTTCGAAAAATCAGTTGTATTGTCGACAGTGCAGAAAACAATTCCCTTTTCTACAAGGAATCTGGCAATACGGACAATTCTGTCGATCCGAAAGTATGTAGTTTGTCATCACCAAAATTTGTAACTACAAATATTTTGTCAATGCAAGATCATCATCTGAATATAATTTTGAAATTTTTAGTAAATGCAAGATCAAGACTCTCAACATTATCTTGTCATAATTTATTTGGTCCTAAATAAAATCCAGTAGTTGCAAGATGAGCAAATGGATAAAGAACAAGAGGAAAAAACCCTAAAAGTGGTTAGCTACAGAGAGCAGATCTACAAACCGGGAGAGATGGTAGACGAGGACGTGTTTCCTCATGGCCAGTTGAACGGCGACGACTTCACTCCCTTCATATGGGTGCTCCGGGGTGTAATCGAGGTCCAATCCCACAAACTTGTCCTCGTCTTTCTCAAGTCAACCCTCGTACATCCTCAGGACACTCATCATTGTCTCCTCCTCGTTTGTGTAGACAACGTCTATCTTCTTATTGTCATGGGTAGTGAAGCTTGTCTCTAGAGTGCGACGACCTTCCATGGCGGCAAGGAGAAGACGGGAAGAAGACAGATGATAGGAAGAATAAGAGTGGTTTCTGCGAGGCAGGAGAACGGTGGAACCGTCAATATGCTTTTAAGGTAGTGGTTAACGACGGAGACGGAAGTCCAAGGAGAGACGCGTGGCGGTGGCCGTTCCAGCTTCTGAGTAAACAAAAAATAATTATAACGCCGATACATATGCCCTGTTTTGTCACATCAATACACGGGGCAGGGGGTGTTGTCCTATCCACTGTGTCAGCGCTGCAAGCCTACGTAACAGCCACCCCGCCTAAGCGACGGGAACGACATAACGGCGAGAACTGATAGGGGGGCCCAACTTGACGGCCGTTAGCCTGATATTTTGTATTGAAATGTAAAGTTGAATTCGTGCCGAAAAATATCCTCTGAGTATTTGGCACGCCAACTTTGGGCAACGCAGCTGATTGTAAGCAACTTGGATACCGCGTTGCCTGGACACCCCAACTTTCGAGCCGCAAAATAATATTCTCCCTGTAATATGGTGTTTTTTTGTAATTTTATCGCCGCTCGATTATGGTTGCTTCTATGCTTCGCGTTGTAGTAGTCGCCATCCAAAAATGGCGCTCGCCAACACATGTGTCCACCGCTGGTCGGCTTGAGTGTAGCCTCCGCCGGCTGTGACCATCCTCCATGGCCTGATCTGTGTCACCACAGCATGCGTCTGCGAGCGGATCCCTCTTCGGTCGGTCACCTTCTAGACTACGGTGGCGGGGGACCCAAGTCGGTGAAGGCGCTAAAACTCAGCAACTGGTTACGTCACCTTCACTCTCCCCACAACGGGGCCAGGCGAGGAAGAGCTATGTCCATCACGCTGATGGTTTCAACCTGCGAACGACGAAGGGCGCGAGAGGCGGTCTCGTATGGGACGACGCTGCTGCCTCTTTCGCTCCATCAGGCTGGAAACGTAATAAATCGATCCGATCTCCAGATATGATGCGTCTAGAGCCATGCGACGGAAGCCATGCGACAAGATTAGGGAGGTCTGACAATATATAGGAACACGGCGCCAACTATTCTGATTTGGTTTGGCTCAAATTCTGTTCGATGGACGTGGAACGATCGGGCCAGCTAGCCATATTTGGTTCAGATCAAACTTCGTTCCATGGACGTGCTGCAAGGACTACCTATGTGCGGAAGAAGCCATCGGACCCAATACGGATACTAAATCCAATAGAACTACGCGTGGAGTAATAATATTCTTGATCGTGAGATGGACGAAGACGCATAGTGGGATGGACGAAAGCGCGTTGTGACGGGCTGAGAGAGAAACCTTCCTCCTTTTATTATTAGGTACAGTATAGATTATTACGGAGGACAGAAACAGTTTCGGGACTCCGAAACTATGTGACATGGTTGACTCAAACTCCTTCCATCTTTGATGATTTCGTCCCAACCATGACTTGATAAACTCATTAAATACAGAGGGGACTCCTCGAAACAGACTTTTGCCCTGCTTTATAAATACAGAGGGGACTCCTAGGAAGGTTCTAGAGATACCCAAAAGCGCTTGGATCCAAGGGGCATCCATCCTATGAGCAAGATTGCATCTCCACCATTATACTAGCACAAATGTCCATGTGTTGCAATGGGTTGTACTTAATTCGACTATCTCACGTAACCCGATGTCGCCTGTATCTCCCCCCCCCCCTCCCCCCCGACAGCCAGTGGCTTCACCGTCACATCCTCACGGGTCATTCCCTTATCTCCCACAGCCTTACTGGCCGGCTCAAGCTTCTACATGGCTACGGTCGCTATTTCTAGCTGATGTTGCCTCGGCACACTACTGACTGTGGGCAACTCCTTCATGTTCGGAGTTTGCTTGGGCTTTCACAGACATCCGGAGCCACTGTCACAATTAAAAGCGTGAATGAGTGATTATTACTTACAAAAGCATAATGCAAAATATTCAAAGGGATGTATTGAATGAAAACTGGATTTCAGCGCAAATCTGAAAACTTTCTAGGAGATGAATGCACGACACAGATTAGAGGTGGGATTATTGTCCAGGCTATTTTAAGATGAATAAACGACACATATTAGAGGTGGGATTACTGTCCTATGCCATTTTAACTCTTGTATATATATATATAGTTATTTTGCACCCCATTTTAAGATGAATAAACGACACATATTAGAGGTGGGATTACTGGGTGTAGAAACCTTATTCAGCACCGAGGGTGCAGAATAGTTATTTTGCACCCCATATATTTTTATCTTCTCACATTCAGAAATTTATGTTTTGTATGCTAATAATTATGTTCATATTTATTAGAAAAGCAAAAAAATTGATATAAAAATACAATTTTTTGAGTCATTATAGTGTAAAATACATAGAAAATATGTATTTTATGTCGTATTTTTATACGGTATATAAACAAATTTTTTTACGACATGTCTAAATTTTCTTATGTTCTTCTTAACTTCTGAGGTAAGAAAAATTTACGTGACGTAAAAATCATGTACGGTTTAAAAGATAGAGGGTGGGTGAAGAATAACTATTGTACATCCTGAGTGTCAAATAGCGCCATATATATATATATATATATATATATATATATATATATATATATATGAAAAATACTTCTTACTCCCGGGTGTAACTACATCCACGTCTTATATACTACCTTACGGAAGTATTTGTAATACTTTATCTATTTGAGTATGTTCATATACTATATCTAAGATACTTCCAAACAAGTTAGGTGAAAAAATTGCAAATACACCCATAGTTTACACTATATATGTAAAATACCGTCATATTTGTATGTACAAAAGGAGTATGTGAATAAAAATTACATACTACCAAAAAATAGTATATATACTGTCCAAATATTCGTATATACTTCATACTACCCATATATAGTCTCCAGTATAATAGATACTGCCTAAATAATGTGAAACACACGTGAGTGTAACTACACCCGGGTGTAGTATGAATATGTCATATATATATATATATATATATATATATATATATATATATGTATGTTCTTGTATAGAATTCCATGCACACAATCTCTCAAGTAATAGGTGGATGTGTGATGCCGTTGAATGTTGTCAGTCATCAATCAAGGTGAATTTTCATTAATTTGTTTTTTTTGACTTGGTGGAGTGAATAGGTTGTAGAAATCTGCTCAGTTTAACTTTTTTTTCCTCCATTAAAAGCAAGGACTACGGTGCATATGCACGGTTGGTGAATTATAGTATTAGATGATGTATTGAGCATCCGTAGGAAAAATCAACGAGCAAAAAGGAAAAAACATATGATGCCTAAAAAATGATAGATTGTATCAATCGCTGAAAAACAAAGAGATGCACTAAGAAAATAGCTTGCAAAATATGACCTCTTCGTGAAGCTCCTGGACTGAAAACATGAAAACTGCACTTCGACGCAGCTGAAGGACGACCACTGCTTTCACCACTGCCGCACTGAGTTTGTCCACGAGATTATAGCTCCGGAGGCGGTCTTATTATTGACCAGGTTCACGACACCGTCGCTTGGACATCATGGCATCGGCTCACACGGCCCCGTCAGATGCGAGGCCGGAGAGCACGCACGGGAGCGCACTGTCGGAAAGATCCCTCAGTCGGTTTTCCCCTGGCCTTGATACGTCGCCACTGCCGTCGAGATTAAAAGATCATATTAACATTTGCTTCTGAGTTGCTAACGCCACCTCTGATCCCTCCTTGATCAGATATAGATAAGGAAATCTGTAATGTAACCTGAAATCCTCGTTTTCATGGACAAGTGGAGGGATCCAAATTGACTAGCTCGTAGGAGCAAAATCATATGAACGGAGGCTTCACCAATTCAGAAAAACCACCTGGCTATGACGTGCACAGCTGCAGTCAGAGTCGAGAGAATTGAAACCGAACACATATTCTTGCCTAGATTATTTGCAGCGACTCGCCGAGCCCCGCATCGCTGACGCCAACCGTGCAGGTGTTCCCCTGCTGCAGCTGCGTGCCTGCATGTGCTTCGTTGCCCCATGCCCTGCTCTGCCTCCGGGCGCTCGTGTGGTGCCGTTGTCTGTGTGGCACGAGGGCGATACTGATGCTACCCATGCACGACTCTCCTGTCCGTTTCAGCCCGCCATTGTTTGCGCCTCCTTCTGCTCAAGTTCCCAGCGTGTCTATATTGGTGAAACGCTGCTGCATCTATTCGCTCACGGCTCGCGCCGCCACCCTCCGATCTCCTTACGCACCAACCGCCCCTGTCCTCCTGCTTACAGTGTCGCTGCCCTCCGATCTCCTCGTTCGCCCACTGCCTTGTCCTCTTGCTTACAGTGTCGCTGCCCTCCGATCTCATCGTTCGCCCACCGCCTTGTCCTCCTTACAGTCGGGCTCAACCGACCTCCTTATTCTCTCACATGTCGGCGCTGCACTCACAGCCCCTCTTCTTCCACCTCTAGCTCAAACTAGAACAATGAAGTTTTTTCCGGCGACGAACGCCGTGGCCGCCGAACGAACTGTATCTTGGCTTTATTTCAGCTGGCTACATGGCTCACAACCACACCTCGCGAAAGTTCAGCTAGTACAGCTTAAATAGACAGCAGAGGGACTAACCCACTAACCGCACGCACGCACGCCACGCACCACGCGGCCACTAATGCCATGCACTAACCTACTAACTAACTTATTGCCTGATCCACTTGACCTGGCCAACTTACACACATGTAGCTAACAGACTTTCTCAAGATTAGTGCCAACAATCACTTTCTAATCTTATATGTTCTTGATTAGGTTCACGGCCGTCGCGGCCTCCACCGCCTCCATGCCGCCATGCCTCCATGTGCACACTGCACCACGTCGTCTTCTCCGGCTCCGACGACACGAGTCGTCGAGCATCCTGCCCGGCAAGATCGACACACGATCCGCCGCCGAGCACCTCCTAAACACATGCGCACACGCTGCCCACGTCACTCGTGGTCCGCTCGCCTAGGCCGCACGCACAACACGCTCGTACGCGCACGACACGGCCGGCGTCCAACGGCCACCACCATGCTTGACGCAGTCTCGATCTTCTTCCTTAGTGACACACGCCAAGCTCCGCTGGTGAACATACGTCGTTGATGCCGTCGCGCTCAAACACGACCTCCGCGCCACCACGCAGCACCTCGGCAGCCTCCGCGCTCGTCACACGTACGATGCCGCCACAGACTCAACCCGACGCACATACGCCGGTCACCACCGTCATGGACTCGACCTGGCGCACACATGCTAGTCCTCCTTCACCTCGGAAAGTGCCAAGCTCCTCCGCCAGCGACACACGCCGGACGTTCCGGCCGCACTCGGACACGACATTCCCGGACGTCGCTGCATGTCGCCGCCGCGCCTCTACATCCACCGCACAAACGGGGTCACAACGCCACGACCGCCGCCGCCGTGCTCACCGCGCCACAGCCCCGAGCCGCGAGGCTCTGATACCAAATGTCGACGCTGCACTCACAGCCCCTCTTCTTCCACCTCTAGCTCAAACTAGAACAATGGAGTTTTTCCCGGCGACAAACGCCGCGGCAGCCGAACGGCCTGTATGTTGGCTTTATTTCAGCTGGCTACATGGCTCACAACCACACCCCGCGAAAGTTCAGCTAGTACAGCTTAAATAGACAGCATAGGGACTAACCCACTAACCGCACGCACGCACACCACGCACCACGCGGCCACTAATGCCATGCACTAACCTACTAACTAACTTATTGCCTGATCCACTTGACCTGGCCAACATACACACATGCAGCTAACAAACTTTCTCAAGATTAGTGCCAACAACCGCCAGCTTGATCCACTTGACCTGGCCAACGTACATACATGCAGCTAACAAACTTTCTCAAGATTAGTGCCAACAACCGCCAGCTCTGATACTAAATGTTGGCGCTAGCCTAGCTAGCTCGCTCTCTCACACGAACGGAGGTAGAAAAAGATAGATGAGATTTTCCAGCGCATAAACGCTCGATGCACGGACGTCTTTTCTTTCTTAACTTCAATCCACGATTTAACTGGGTACATGACTCATACCTTTAAATAGCACACACGCACGCACACCACCAGGCAACAACCTGGCCGGTTTCTATGCCCTCAACGTGATCCACTACTTAACTTATCCCATGCACTAACAAACTGGACACCATGCACTCCAACTAACTTCACGCACGCACGAAACTAGGCTGCTTGATCCGTATACCGGCCACGCATGCGATTCGCTCCAATGATCGCACAACACGACGGGCCTACAACAGATCACCAACGACCTCTGACTCGACCTGGACCTAGATGATGAACACATGACCGTGAGCACGGACTCACGCGCCACCAGGACACACACCGGTCGCGGTTTATTTGCTAACAATCTCCCCCTAAACTGTGACCTACAGAAGGGCTGGCTCGTCGTCGACGTTGGCGAGGAGTGCCTTCTCCTTCTTCGGCTTCGGGCAGTCACGGGAGAAGTGGCCACAAACGCCACAATTGTAGCACCGGTCGCGTCGTCCCCTCGTGCCCGAGGCCACGTTGCTCCCGCCGTCGTCGTCGTGGTCATGGCCACCGCCGCGCTGACGACGTCGTGCCTCCCACTGAGCGGCCGTGAGCAGAAGCTGGCCGTCGCTCCGTTCGCCGACGCCGGCCTGCGTGCGCCACCGTGAGCGCTCATCGAACGCCTTGAGCCTGCCCAGCGCCTCTTCGAACGCCATCTTCTCTGGGTCACAGAACTGCTCGATCCTGGCCACCGCATGGTACAGCCGGTCAGGCACAGAGTCGAGCAGCTTCTTCACCATGTCGGCGTCGTTGAGAGTCGCGCCGAGGCTCGCGTACCTCGCCGCCATGCCGCTGATCTTGTCGGCAAAGTCGTCCAGCCGCTCCCCATCCTCCATGCATAGCTTATCGAACTCCCCTCGGAGAGTGGAGAGTCGTGCCGACTTGACGCGATCGGCACCGACGAACCTCGTCTTGAGGCTGCCTGACACCTCCTTCGCCGTCTTCTTCATCGACACCTGCATGAGGATGTCCTCCGACAGCGCGCCAAGGAGCTGCGCCCTCGCCGTCTTGTTCTTCGCCGCATCCACCGTCACGCCATCCACAGGGGATACCGCCTCCCAAACGCCCGCGGCGTCGAGGATCGCCTCCACCTTGATAGCCCAGACGGTGTAGTTCGTCGGCGTGCGCACCAGGCACGTCAGCGACACCGAGCTCCCACCAGCACCATGCGGAACCAACGCCATGTGGCTCTGATACCAAATGTTGGCGCTAGCCTAGCTAGCTCGCTCTCTCATGCGAACGGAGGTAGAAGAAGATAGATGAGATTTTCCAGCGCACAAACGCTCGACGCACAGACGCCTTTTCTTTCTTAACTTCAATCCACGATCTAACTGGGTACATGACTCACACCTTTAAATAGCACACACACACGCACACCACCAGGCAACAACCTGGCCGGTTTCTATGCCCTCAACGTGATCCACTACCTAACTTATCCCATGCACTAACAAACTGGACACCATGCACTCCAACTAACTTCACGCACGCACGAAACTAGGCTGCTTGATCCGTATACCAGCCACGCATGCGATTCGCTCCAATAATCGCACAACACGACGGGCCTATAACAGATCGCCAACGACCTCTGACTCGACCTGGACGTAGATGATGAACACATGACCGTGAGAACGGACTCACGCGCCACCGGGACACACACCGGTCGCGGTTTATTTGCTAACACCACAGTCATCTATCCACCGTCCGGGAGACCAACAATGCTCACCGCTGCATGTCTCCATCCCCTCCCTCCTTCTTTCCGTTGTAGGACGGTGCAGTCTCCATCGAAGCCACCTGAGGGTTATGGGACCAGGTCTTTGGTGGGGATGAAAAAGAGAATGAATTGTTTTTCTATATCCATGGCCACGACCCCCAAGTTCGCGCCGCCTGAAGCCCCGCCATGGTTGCGGCCAGCATGCCTCCGAGCTCATCGATAAATAGATTGGTCTGCAAACCTAGCTCTCGATTCGGCAGGTGAGGTTGGATTTGGGAATCGGGAGAGGAGGCCACCTCGATTTGGACTTTAGACAGGCTTGGGACTTGGGATTGGTGTCGGAACCACGTGTTTGTCCTGGACTCTTGGAGCTGTAACAAACGGAAGGTAGGACGCGCTCGACATAGGACGAGGCGCACTCACGGACCGACAAAAGCGTATTTGAACGGACGAAGATAGAAAACTTAGCTCCTTTATTATTGAGTATAAATATTGAGAGGAAATCCTATTTTTGGAGGCATCCACCCATAGCCACGAAAATTCTCCTTTTTGGAAACCCTTAATAACATAGGTATAACTACTCGGATGCTTATGATTTACTACTCTATACAAAGGCTTCCGGCCCACGAAGATTTCATATGATAGCCCAAGGAAGCAACCGACAAAGACTTTGATTGTATTAGAAAAGTGACTATGAACCGACATTGTATTGGTGTTGTAATTACGCATGTATGAAACCTATCCGCATACAGCTTTGAGACCCGGCTATTATATATGGGACGGGAGAAGCCCAAGCGAGGGTACAGAAAATCTCCCAGGCAACTTGTAATAGTGCGATTCTTCAATATTCAAGCGACTATGACTTCATTGTTTTCCCGACATCCGACAAAATCCCTAGCGTTCTCTTTTCCGCGAAACCCTAAGTCCTTCACCATGGACATTGCCGAGGTTACCCCTCGTCAATTGGCACCGTCTATGGGAAACCTGAACGCTGGAACCACAGATTTGGCGGACCGCTCTCCACCAAGCATCAACCCGACAAAAGCAGTTACACGCCCGCCCACCCCTGTATTGGTACCCGCCGATTTCAACAGCAGATCCGATCTAATCGTCAGAAGCTTCCACTTTCAAGTAGAAGACCCGCAAGAATCGCCCCCTTTGGCCCTGATCACATCAGAACCATCGGTGGAAAAACCTACGCCTACGGTGGTACCAGCATCTTCCGTCGGGTCATCCATGGACGCCACAGCATAGATCGAAGCAGGCAAAGAAAGCGAGCAAATCGAGATGGATCTGGGGGACCTTGATGGTCTTTACGACAATCTCTCCTTTGGATCAGATCCACAGCTAACCCCACCACGAGAAGCAAGCCCAGCAAATTCAGAACCCGAAGAAAGCAGCGAAAGCATCGACTTTAGAATTAGAATGGCAGAAATCTACCCAGAACAAAAACTGATGGACTTTACTGGTTCATCCGACAGTGTCTCCCTCGGTTCAGACGATGACATCACCAGTCCATGTATCACTCAGCACCAAGTATGCGTGATCATTGGAGATGCCTCGACCCAACAAGACTCCAATGGTAACCCAATTTTTAACCTCGATGATATTCTTTCAAGCCATAATGCAGGAGATCACGGCAACGAAGGAAGCCAAGGAAACAGGGGAGACCCAACAGTTAACCGTGTAAATCGAGAAGAAGAACCACACGGAAGCGAGAGGCAAACTCTCCGGCTACCAGCAGCGGCATGGCAAAAAGCAAGGGAAGCAATCTCGGGAGCAGTTATGATGACAGCGGACGCTTCACATGAGGATCTATTAGCATACCAATACCTGCTTCATCGCAAGAAGAGAGACCTACTTAGGATGTAGAGACAACTCGATGAAAGGAAAAGAGTAGCCGACGAATCTAGCCTACGACGAGCACAGTTAAGCTCCACTCGAGGATCAAGGAGCATAACAGGAGGAGCACCGCCAAGGAGAGGAACATCTCGATTGGAGAATATCCCTGAAGCAGAGAGAAGCGGACTCATCCGGGATCTTGATCTATCGTTCATGTTGATCGATCAAGCAGGAAACATCAAGGCAAAAACGGCTCAGGCAGCTATCATGGCTACACAAACATATCTGATCACAACTCAGCCCACACCAGACGATCCTCGTGTGGCCCTCCACCGCTCCATCCTGATGAATCTCGGCATGGTAGGAGCATCTCTCGTGCAAACAGAACAAGGAACCACACGACAGCTTGATAGATCCACATGTCGTCGCAGCAGCCCTCGGCAGGTGGGACACACCCGACGATCTCGATCACCACAACAGGTCCACTTTTTAGAGTACGAGCTACGAAATGATGCAAGAAACGACATCACCCAGCGAAGGATCGACCGGTCTAGAGAAGAGCGTAGCACCCGAAGATATCACGACGGCGAAAGCGAGGAAGAGCAAGAACTATGCGGAGCCAGTTGCTTTACCCGACGGGTTCGCAAGACTCCGGTACCAAGAGACTTTAAATTACCTCAAGATCGTCAAAATTACGACGGTCTCCAAGAACCCGAAGCTTGGCTGACAGATTATCTGGAAACCATCAGGCTGCAAGGCGGATCCAAAGCTACAGCAATGCAAAGCTTGCAGCTGCACCTAACCGGTGCGGCATGCTCCTGGCTAAAACAACTACCCGAAGATTCTATCAGCAGTTGGAACGATCTTGAGGACAAGTTTATCAGGAATTTCCAGTCCACATTCAAGCAACCCGCGTCTTTGGAGCAATTGTGGGCCTGCAAGCAAAAGCTAGGAGAGTCAATACGGGCCTTCGTCCAACAGTGGAACATCATAAAAAATTCGGCTGAAGCCATATCTAATGAGAGAAAAATCGACACCTTCAACGATGGACTTCGTCGGCAGGAATTTATTGAAGAACTAGGACGAACCAAGCCAAAGACAATTGATGGCCCAAAATATATCGAGCTCGTTGGGGAACCCCAAGAGGAAGGTATGATGAGCACAGCAGCAAGTTTTCCCTCAGTACGAAACCAAGGTTATCAATCCAGTAGGAGCAAGGAAACACCCCAAAGGTGTAGCTAGCTGAACGATGGCAGGGCGCACTACCGGTGCCAGCAGCAACATGGAGACCTGCACAACACAACCACATAACTCTGTCCCCAACTTACGATGAGGTTGTCAACCTCACCGGTTTTGCTAAAAACAAAGAATTAAACGTACCGAATGGAAGGAAGTAATAGTTTGTAGAAAGTAAACACAAAGTAGTAAACAGTTTGTAGATTGTATGTAAAAGAAAAGACCGGGATCCATAGTTCACTAGAGGTGGCTCTCCTTAAGATAGATAACATGCTGGGTGAACAAATTACAGCAGGGCAATTGACAAACATCGAGAAAGCAATACATGCATATACTAATCATCTTGACTCCTTTGAGACTTGATTGGGCATTACAACATTATACATAGACCGCCATCCAACTGCATCTATGACTAATAATCCACCTTCAGGTTATCATCCAACCCTCCAAAGATTAAGTTGCAAGCAACAGATTATTGCTTTACGAATTGCGTGTAATGTAAACAATACGATTGTTCTATGAACAAAGGATTGTTGTTTTCTCCCTAGTAGTAACAGCATATCTAGTACCTTAGAGATTTCTGTCACTTCCCCAGATTACCAGAGGCATGAACCCACTATCGAGCATAAATACTAACTCTTGAAGTTGCTAGCATCTACTTGGCCAAGATAGCTAGTAACAACGGAAAGCATGCAAGATCACAAATAACAAAGACATGATAGTGACATGGGTATACCCTACAGGTACTCGAGCTTAGTATATACGGTCTGAATACGAACAGGCCCATGGTGTCGCCAAGGCCCAAATGAAGGATTCGAGTACCTACGAACTCTCGATTGCTTGGAGAACAAGAAGAAGTTAAAGATAGAAAGTTTGAAGAGGAAAACCCTAACTTGTAACCGACTCGACCTGCTACCTAAGACCTAGCCTATCTATATAAGGGCTAGGAGGGGGTGGCGAGGAGGACACACGCAACCCTAGTTTCCACCACCCTCGCCAGATTGCATCTGCGCACCATTGTAACTTTCGGTTCCTTCGATAATTCCACGAGCAGACAAGCAGGAGTAGGGACCTCTACGAGGCCTGAACCTGGGTAAATCTTTGTCCCATGTGTGCTTGTTTGCTAGCCAATAGATGTCTCCAGCGCTCCCTCCTTCTCCAAAACCTAAGTCCATAACAATGGGCATTGATGAGTTAAACCCTCGTCAATTGGTGCCGTCTGTGGGATTTGGGAGTGCTGATGTTGCGGCTTCTTCGGCCCCATCAACTGCGATCTACAACTCCGCAACAGCGGAGATTCGCCAGCTCTTCGGCGCGTTCGACTTCACGGGCCACTCGCCCGGCCTTCGAGTCTGTAGGCGACGGAATCAGCTCGGGCGATCGAGCTTCCGCCTGTTGGTCGATGGGCACGCCGCATGCCCGATCAGCCGACAAGACCGGCGATTGCCCCAACATCATGGTTCCTCCATCGATCGGCACCTCAGAAGCTCAACGCCCGACAGCGCCGAGAATACGGTCACGACAATAGCCGCGACTGATCCGAGCGACCGGCCATCAAGATGGAACCTACGGTTCCGATTCGAGAGTTGTGGAAGCAACAGCTTCCCCAATCACTTCATGTGCACCGTCATCAACGCAGGCGACACCTCTGCCAATCGCGATAACGGTGGCAACCCTGGTAACGGCACCGATCCACCCAACGCTGGTAACGGTGGCAATGGTGGCAACGGCGGTAACGGTGGCAATCGTGCCCCCGTCAACAATGGAGGAGCAGTCGAACCTCCCAGCATACTCAATGAGCAAACTGGCGAACGCGTCGTAATCAAGCTCAACGAGCAAGAGTGGGACCGCTGCCGCGAGGCCTTACGAGGCACTACTCTACCCTTCGGGTCCCTGCAAGAACTACTGATGGGCTATCACTGGCTCCTGAAGGAAGAATTCAAGCGCCAACTTCAAACAATCGCGCAACTTGAAGCGCGTAAAAAGGCAGCGGACGAATCGAGCCTTCATCGCGCTGGGCTCTCCTCCTACGGAGGATCCTCCTCAAGGGGCAACGAGTACCTCGCCAAGAAGAGGCAATCGAGGATGGCTCATCTCACCAAGCAAGAACGCATAGAGGCCGTGAAAGTCCTCGACTTCTTCTCTATGACAGTCGACACGCGAGGCAACATGGTCCCCAGGACACCGCAGGCTGTGGTGATAGCGGCCACCATGTACCTCCTCAATAACCAGCCGCCAGCTAGAGATCCCCGAACTGCCATGCACCGATCTACGATCGCGGGCTTGGGATTAATCGAGGCCGCCCTTGACAAGGAGCCAACACTAGACCCAAAGAAGGGCAAAGCGCTAGCAAAGCGCCACTCCTCGCCCTCATCCAGCGATGACAGTCACGACCTGTCTCGACGTCGCCGCTCACGGCGACACGACCATGACTACGATGCACGAGACGACCTCACACAACGCAAGATCGACAAATCAAGGGCACGACATGCTCGGTCGACTGACACGGAAGAAGAAGATGGGGAGCTCTACAGCACCAGATGCTTCAGTAGATCCATTAGGCAGAAGCAAATGCCTAAAGGGTTTAAACTCCCGTCGGAGAACCCGAAGTTCGACGGCCTACAGGACCCCAAGATCTGGCTGGAGGACCACATCTCCTCCGTCAGACTTCACGGAGGCAGTCGAAGCACTGCCATGCAATGCTTGCAGCTACAGCTGCAGGGCGCCGCCCGAGCATGGCTCAATAACCTCCCACGCGGGTCCATTCGCAGTTGGGATGAGCTGGTTTACAGTTTCGTGCGCAACTTTAAGGGCACGTACAAGCGGCCCGCATCAATTGAAGAGCTGAGATGCTGCCAGGAAAGATCTGGCGAATTGCTGCGCTCCTACATCCAAAGATGGTCCATCATCAAGAACTTCGCGGAGAACATCTCGGAAGACCGCGCGATTGATGCATTCAACGGTGGTGTCCACCGCCTTGAACTCAGGGAGGAGCTAGGCCGCTCAAAGCCCCAGACCATCGACCACCTGATGGAGATCACAAATCGGTGGGCCGATGGAGAAGATTCGGTGAAGAATCACGCTCACTCCGACGAGGAGGCAGAACTCGAATGCAGACGCGACCGCCGAGGCAAGCGCCGCATGCGCATCTACGATGACCGCGACGATGTCAACATGGTCACGGCCGGCTACACCGATAGACGCGACGATAACTGCAACAGCGGATACCATAGCGGCGGATACCGCGACTCCGAGAAAACAACGCAAGTATGGCAACGCCGCACTCGTGATGAGGCACCCGCGAACTCCATCGAGGACAAACTGTCCGGGCCATGCACGGTACACTTCTACATCGACAAGCATGATGGCAAGAGAAAGTCCAGCCACCTCCTCAAGGATTGCTACGAGTTCCTCAAGCTACACGAGGGATTGGTTCGGATGAACCGCAATGCAGTCGAAAGAGGCTACAGAGCCGCTCCAGGCGCCATGGCACATGGCGCACCGCCGCCGCCACCTGGGCCACCCCCGAACGCAGCCGCACCGGACCAGCACCACGGAGGCAAACCATACCCACGGGCCATGGGCACCATGATGATCCAAAAGGGACGCCCCTCCAACAGGGTGCAGAAGGCCATCACTCACCAAGTCAACTTGGCCACGCACTCGCCACCATCCACCATTGAGTACCTCAGTGGAAGCGAGTCATGCATCACCTTTGACAAGCGCGACCATCCGCCTCAGATACCCCGTCCAGGTCATTGCCCCCTCGTACTCGAGGCGCAAATTGGGCTTCGACATGAGTCGCGTCTTCATGGATGGCGGAAGCGGCATCAACCTCATATTCGCGAGTACCTTGCGAGCGATGAGAATCCCTCTAACCTGCCTGGAGGCATCGGACACAACGTTCCACGGCATCGTCCCAGGGAAAGGCGTATACCAACTGGGCAAAATCAACCTCGACGTCATGTTCGGCACTCCGAAGAACTTCCGGCCCGAGCGCATCGACTTTGAGGTCGTCGACTGGCCCTCACAGTACCACTGCATCCTCGGGCGCGTCGCGTTCGCTAGGTTCATGGCAGTGCCCCACTACGCCTACCTACAGATGAAAATGCCAGGTCCCAATGGCGTCATCACGATCAACGGGAGCTTTGAGCGATCTGACAGTTGCGACAGGGAATTCAACAGAATCTCCCAGTCCTTCGGCATGCAGGAGGAACTCACGAGATTGAAAGAGACGACAGACAACAGTCTGCCTCCCCTGAGCAGGCCAAGATCACCCGATATCTCCTTCGACTCATCTGTGCACACAAAGAAAGTGCAGGTCCATCCATTGGATCCCGCCAAAACGGCCCTCATCACCAATAACTTGAGTCCCGCATAGGAACTCGCGCTCGTCGAATTCCTCCGTGAGCACTGGGAAATTTTTGCCTGGTGTCATGCGGACATGCCAGGAGTTCCCAGGGAATTTGCCGAGCACGCACTCAACGTCAACCCCGACGCAAGGCCAGTCAAGCAAACAATACGGCGATTGTCTGAGCCACGAGCGCAGGCAGTTGGAATGGAGATCAACAGACTCCTTGAGGCCAAATTCATACGCGAGATCAAGGAAAGCACTTGGCTCGCCAACACGGTGCTGGTACCAAAAAAGGACACGGATATCCTGCGGATGTGCATGGACTTCACTTCTCTGAACAAGCACTGCCCAAAGGATCACTTCCCGCTGCCACGGATCGACCAATCATCGACTCCACCACGGGATGCGAGCACCTCTGCTTCCTCTATGCCTACTCAAGCTATAATCAAATTCGAATGAAGGAGGAAGATCAAGAGAAAACAACATTTACAACGCCCTTTGGTGTGTTCTGCTACAACACAATGCCCTTCGGGCTAAAAAACGCGGGAGCCACCTACTAGCGGTGCATGCAGGCTTGCCTCAAGGAACAACTGGGTCGCAACATCCAAGTCTATGTCGACGACATAGTAATCAAGACCAAGGAGGAAGCCTCTAATCGATTTATTTGCGCAAAACCTTCGCCAACCTCGACCGCCACCGGATCAAGCTCAATCCGGACAAATGCAGCCGCTGCACTATCTGGCAGCTACTCGGGTATCTCATCTCCGCGAGGGGAATCGAGGCAAACCCGAAGAAGATAAAAGCCATACTGGCCATGGAGAAGCCGAAGAACATAAGAGGCGTCCAGTAACTAGCCGGACGAATCGCGGCCCTCAGTCGATTTATCAGTCGGATGAGTGAAAAGGCACTGCCCTTCTACCAGCTCCTCCGCAAAGCTGAAAAATTCGAGTGGACCAACGAAGCGCAAGAAGCATTCGAAGATCTCAAGCGCCTGCTATCCACTTTGCCAGTACTGGTGACTCCACGAGAAAGGGAACCACTGTTGCTATACATCTCCGCCACCAACTAGGTGGTCAGCACAGTGCTCGTCATCGAGCGAGCTGAGGTAAACAAAGTCCACGGCATACAACGCCCAGTATACTACCACAGCGAGGTCCTCACGCCAACAAAACAGCGGTACCCGCACTACCAGAAGCTGGCGTGTGGTGTCTTTATGACCGCCCGGCGACTGCGCCACTACTTTCAGGAACACCCAATTGTGGTAGTCAACGATGCCCCGTTGGGACATATCCTCAATAACCCCGACGCCACGGGGAGAGTCGTGCTTTGGGGAATAGAGTTGTCTCCACGAGACATCACATACGAAAAGCGCGATGCAATCAAGTCGCAAGTTCTCCCTGACTTCCTCGTGCACTGGATGGAGAACCAACTCCCGGACAAGCCAGATATGTCCTACCTTTGGACAATGCACTTCGATGGGTCCAAGCGGAAAGACAGAGCAGGCGTAGGTGTCATACTGACATCACCTCAAGGGGACAAACTGAAGTATATTCTGTGAATGCAGTTCACAGCCTCAAACAACGAGGCTGAATACGAGGCCCTGTTACGCGGGATGAGGATGGAAAAAGCTTGCGGCGCCAAGAGGCTCATCATATATGGCGACTCCAAGTTGGTCGTCAACCAAACAATACATGAGTGCGACGCACTGAATGACAACATGATCGCGTACCGCGACCTCTACAACACACTCGAAGGAGACTTCGATGGTTGCGAGCTGCGACATGTAGGCCGCGAAAGCAACGAGGAGGCGGACGCACTGGCCAACATAGGCTCTACCTGCGCCCCCATACCACCTGGGGTATTTCTCGAGCGCATCTATGAATGCTCCATCAAGCCAAAGGCCGCAGAGAAGAAAACAAGCGCAGCAACGGACTCGGGGGCTATGCCACCCAATGAGCCAATGGCACTTGATGACTTGGAGATGGACACAGGACTCGAGGGACCAATGAGCATCATGATGATCGAGCAATCCTGGACGCAGCCGTACATTACGTACCTCCTCAGCAAGAGGTTACCGGACGATCCGACAAATGCACGGCACATCGCGCGGCGATCCAAGGCATTCGCTGTTATCAACGGCGAACTGTATAAACGCAGCATCACAGGAGTACTCCAACGATGCGTCTCCATGGCCGATGGAAGAGCAGTTCTCCTCGACATCCATGAAGGGACCTGCGGGCACCACGCCGGCAGTCGTGCCCTCGTTGCCAAAGCTCTACGAGCTGGATTTTACTGGCCTACGGCCATGCGCGACGCCAAGGACATAGTCCAAAAATGCAATGCTTGCCAGCAATTCGCGAACAAGCCACACGCACCAGGCGCAGAGCTACGGCTAATCCCATTGGCCTGGCCCTTCACACAATGGGGGCTCGACATGGTCGACAAACTTCTAAGGTCCTCGCGAGGAGGCTACGTCTACCTCTTGGTCGCAGTCGACAAATTCACCAAGTGGATCGAGGCCATGCCAGTGACCAACCAATCAGGACACAGCGCAGTCAAGTTCTTCGAGTCCATCGTCTACCGCTTTGGAGTGTCGCACAGCATCATCACCGACAACGGGACGAACTTCACATCCAAAGAGTTCCAAGAATTCTGCGAGAACCTGGGGATCAACATCAGCTACGCCTCAGTAGCGCATCCATATACCAACGGTCAGGTGGAAAAAGCAAACGGGCTCGTCTGCAGCGGCATCAAGAAGCGACTCCTCCGACCACTCGAACAAGCCGCGGGTTGCTGGCCGGATGAACTGCAATCCGTACTCTGGAGCCTACGTACAACTCCAAACAGCACCACGGGCTACACGCCATTCTTTATGGTGCACGGAGCAGAGGCAGTGCTACCCGCCGAAGTACGGTACAAGGCGCCACGTGTGGTCGCCTACAGCGAACAGGAGTCATCCCTCGCACTCGAAGACTCCGTCGACCTCCTTGACGAAGCAAGAGAAATCGCCGCAGAAAGATCCACGATCTACCAGCAGAACCTGCGCAACTACCAAAGTAGGAGGCTTCGCCCCAGATCCTCCGTCGAAGGTGACCTGGTCCTGCGACTGAAGCAGTAGGGGCATCTCAAGCTCGAGTCCCCCTGGGAAGGACCGTATGTGATTATAGAAGTAATCCCAGGTGGCGCCTATCGCCTTCAAGATTTAGAGACGGGAGTCACATACTCCAACCCCTGGAACGTCGCACAGCTACGATGCTTCTACCCTTAGTCGTTTTTTTTGCAAATAAGGCTACTCAGCCAAGGCTACTTAGCCACACATTGTACCTCGCACTGTTCTTCGAATAAATAAAAGCTAAGTGCCCCAAAACTCTGTGTTCTCCTTTACTTTTTCAATTTATATACTCGGGGGCTGCGCCACCCTATACACATCTGTTCTTCGAACCAAAACGCGATATCCTGAGTAGCTGGTACATCAATCGAAACCCTTAAACACAACCTCAACCCAGCTGCAACGCACCTGACAGGTTGACAAGGGACTGAGATAAAACATGGCCAGGCTAACAAAAAGGACTCGCATAGTGCAACGCACTTCATGCTAACAAAACTCTTTATGCACATTCGACAATAAATTATTTACAAGACCTATACGAACATTACAACACAAGTACACTTATGTGCAGGATACAAACTAGGCTATTACTGCAGCAGGAGAACATTGGTTTGTTCCTCAAAGAAGTCGACGATCTCTTCTGCTGGGTGATCCACCGCCTGGTAGTGCGGCACCATATTCCAGGCAGAACCTGCTGGTGGTGCAGGCGGCCCAGACGCAATTGCCACAACATCTACGTCAGGCATGTGCAATCGCACCATTGATAGAGCAGCCTTGGCACCAGCCACCAACTGTTGCCTCACGCATTCGCGAACCGCGGACAGATCTTGAAACTTGGCAAGGAGGGCCAGCAAGCTTGATGGAGTATCATCCAGCGGGAACATCGCCCAATAAATGTTCTTCAAGCATGACTGCGACTTCTTCAGAAAGAGCAGCACTCGCGATGCACGATCCTGTAGGGTCACCAGCGCAGTCGCACGATCATGATCTACCCAGAAGTATCCACTCTCGGTTGCTCCCGGTAAGATCATGCAGCGTAATGGCAATTTATCCTTCTCCTCCTGCGGATGACGCGCTAACAACTACATCGAAGCAGCAAAGAAGATGAGTACAACGTATCACCGAAAGTGACTACAAGGAAAAGATGAGAACAAGCAAACTAACATTTGAATTGGTCGCCTAGCTGCGCCACCGCCAAGCAGATATTGTTTCGGCGCGGCTTTCTCCGCCGATTTCCACACGTCAGTTATCATGAGCACGGGCAACTCATGCTCCAGCTGCTTCACGCGATCACACAGTCGCGAAAGCAATGACAGCTCATCAACCCTGGAGCGCGGCGGTGCCGCGGTACCATCAAGGGTCGGCGAGTCCTGAGTTTCCCTCAAAGGATCACTTGATGTACCCTACGACAAGTCAAGATGGAAGCAAAATAAGACGACCAAAATCAACACAAAAGTCAAAAGGATCAGATGCATTCAAGACTAGCAAAAGTATCAGCAGATACACTCGCCAGCAGGCATGTTCTTAAACAACAGGACATAATCTAATTAACTATTACAAAGCTAACTAAGGAGCAACTAGCTTCTTCGACTTCGATGGCTTCGGGGGCTTCATCAAGTCCGTGGCAGTGTCAGACGCCATAGACTTTCCGCCGGCCCCTGAGGCCGAAGCTTTCGCTGCCTTCTTGGCACGTTGGAGCTCCTCAGAGTACTTCGCAACAGTATTTATCAAATGATGCCCATATTTGCCACAGGCAGTCGCGAAAGGAGCGAAGACTACCTGCTGACCGTCTGTGCCAACAGGCATCGCCTTCGACACCACGGCGGGATCAATCTCGACGCCGTGGGCCTGCACCATGGCGAGCGACATGGACGTGCCAGCCGCGCGGAGTGAGTTCTTGTAGCTGGAAGGCACACTCCCGGCGAGTGACTCAACCAGCTCATCCATATTATCGATCAGCTCCGCCTTGGGCATCAACTCCTCCCGGAGGCGACTGAGGGCGCCCTTGGCCTTGGAAAGTGTATCCTGGACGGCGGCGCTACGGTCCTCGACTGCCGACAGCGCACCCGCCAGAGCGTCATCACGACGAAGGGCCTGCGGGTCAAAACTCAAATCTCCAGCATCTGTACATAAATCCACACATGGACAAAAGCATCAGCACCACCGGCAAAAACATTAGAAGCAGAAAAGGATAACAATATCCACAAGCAAAAGTACCTGAGAGAGCCTTGGCGATTGAGAACAGTTGTTCTTCGAACAACTTCTCCCTGGCCGCAAAGGAGGCACGCAGATCCTCTTCATGCTTTCGCGCCTCGTCACGCGCTGCGATTGCCTCGTCGCGACCCTTCACAGCCACGGCAAGTGTCTTCTCCAAGGTGGCAGCGTCACGCAATAGGGCATTATGTTCAGCTACATGACAAGCAAAAGTTGACTATCAGTCGACCATATCAAAAGGAGAAGACGAAAAAGAATAAGTGTAGAACACTCACTTTCAACCACGCGGTGACGCGTCTCCAGCATTGCATGCTGGCGGCCCATCGCCATCACTTGTTCTGCTAAGTGCACGGCTTCCTTCACAAGGAGCTGTCGCACAAACATGGAATCAGCAGAGGCAACAAATAACGTCGACTGCAACACTAAAAAGAAGAAAAGCTATACTTACATGGTCCTCCAGTGACTCCGAAGATGTCTGTTGTACCGTCATCCGGGCAACCATTCGATGCTCTCCTGCACAAGGAGAACTGGAAGAGTTGTGCCCGGAGTGGGCCGCCAATGGAGGGGAAGGAGCACGCTCGACCTCTTTCTTGTCCCTTGAGGTCACGACTCCTGATTCCTTCAAAAATTGGACGTCGCCAGAAGATGACGACGCATCTTGACTACAAAACAAAACCCACATTAAGAAAGGGCAAACTCCAGGACAAGCCAACAAGGAGAAAACAGAGAAGAACAAATGAACTAGAAAACTTACCATTAAAACTTGTCAAAGTCAAATGTGGCCTCCACCGACTCCGACGAAGACTCCTTGGGCAATCGCATCTTCTTGCGAGAAGATGGTGCCATAGCACTCACAGGAACGGCAGGAATTGGCGACTCTGCACCAACGCCCGTACCTTCCGGAGTCGAAGGAGACGATGCGTCAGAATCCTCGCTGCGTGAACGCTTGCGAGTATCCGGACTATCGGACTCGGGGGCTTCCTCCTCCACATCAGAAGGGACAGTCGACTCAGGCTCATCCTCTTCCAAGGCTTCGCGAGGAATAATCCCCTCAGGGAGAGGGGGCATACAAGGCGACACCGCCCAATCCTACTACAGACAACGAAATTCAACAAAAAGCAAGTAAGCAACAGAAAAGCAATCGACAAAATAAGCTACTGCGTAGCACAACTATACCTCAGGAGGAGGATTCGAAGCATCAAAGGGAGGAACAACGGGCTCACTGGGAAGCACATCCTTGACGGTGTACTTCATGACCAGTCGAACCCTCTTGTCCACCTCACTCGCGGACATGCCATCGGCAGACACGCGAGTGGCATCATCAGCGCCAGCCCATTGAAACATGGGGTGGACTCTGGCTTGCAGGGGCTGGACACGACGGCGCAGCCAAGTGCGGATGAGAGCGCAGCCTCCCTCCTCTTTGCCTATGCGACTCTCGAGGTCGCAGACGCGCTGATACAGTACGTCTGTCTCCGCGAGCTCGCCAGGCATGACTACGTTCTTCCAGGAGCGCATCCTCCTGCACGGCGTCGCGGGATCGAAGGGCGCGAGTCCAAAGTGCTCACCATTGGCTTTCTGATCGCGTATGTAGAACCATTTGTCCCTCCACCCTTGGACGGACGCCGTGAGCTTGATGTCGAAGTAGGTGGCGGATGGGTCAACGTGGATTCCGCAACCACCTACATCGTAAACTAAAGAGCCAGACGCAGACTGACGCTTCAATTTGAAGATGCGCTTGAAAAGGCCAAAGTGTGGCTCGATTCCGAGCCAGCACTCGCAGAGTGTGATGAAGCAAGAGATATGGAGGAGCGGGGATAGCTGATGGAGCTGGAGCCCGTAGAAACAAAGAAGACCCCTAAAAAAGGGGTGAAGAGGCAAGGAGAGACCGCGAATGATGAATGCTAGAAACATCACTCGAAAACCAGCGGGAGGAGCAGGAATGGTCTCACTGTTGGGACGCGCGCGTCGGCGACTGCAGCGGACAACACTCCGTCTTGGCGAATAAGACGGAGATCAGACGCTGTGATGATGGAAGGGCGCCACGCACCATTCGTGACGCGGGTGCCTGCGACCTTCTTCTTCTCGTCGGCGGCGGTGCTGGTGCCTGCAGCGGTGGAGCCGCCCTTCTTCTTCACCGCGGCAACAGTGGCCGCAGAATCAGCAGCAGCACCTCCCTTCTTCTTCCCCATTGCACGACGGCGATGCGAGCGAAGAAAGTAGCTCGGAAACGAGCGGAGCTGGTCCAGCGTCGTGGAGGAAACGGGTGCAGAGAAAAGCATAAGTTCAGCGGCAATGGCGATGGCAGCAAGGATGAATGAGAACAGATGGGAAAATTACCGTCGCATCGCTGCTACTTAACCCCTAGAAGATACAATCCAACGGCTCAGAGAAACCCTACTGAATGCGTGGCACACATCGCGTTGGACACGTGGAGAAGGGGAAGCGCAAACCGTCCCTCCACTACTCCCATGACGCACAGAAATCGAGGAGACGCAGTTAAAATAAAGATTACGCACGCCCAGTCAAATCAAAGTCAGAAAGTGGGACCCGCTCGTCACGCCTCACTAAACTCGCCACGCTGGCAATCGAGGTCATAAGCGCCAAGATCGACGCCATCAAAGCTACGCAGCGGAAAACTTCGACTACTTTAGTCCTTGCTGGAGTCCTCGACTCCACCAAGCACTCGGGGGCTACTCCCATAGGGAGCGCTGGTCACGCACCCTACGATTTTTCTTTTCTTTTTGCAGGAACATGGACAATCAGAAGCAAAACCAAACCACTCGAAATACGATTCGACTATGGACATGGGTTAGTCCCATAGGGAGCGCTAGAAAAAAAACCGACTGAAACAAGCAAGCAAAAGACGACAGCAGTCGCAGAAGTTCTTTAGTCCCTGCCTGAGTCTTCGACTCAACCAGGCACTCGGGGCTACTCCCATAGGGAGCGCTGGTCGCGCACCCTATGATTATTTATACAGAAAAATGTGTGTTGATAACATCCGCACTCGAAACTCATGGCAACACCGCCTCATAATTTTTCCTACAAAGAGACTGCGTCTCCTGGGTTACCTGAATCGTCTCCACGATGATAAAATTCGGATGTCGCGCTTACAGCGTGAAGGTAAGACCTGAATAAGGCCTGGCAACACATTTAGCTGCGCACTACCAGAAATGTATCCGTGCCTACAGGTACGATGAACATGCCTTGACGGACGCGTCGAGTGCCCACACCCATATAACTGGAATTTGACTCCTGTAAGACCTCCGTGGCTTGAGTCGAATTACGCCAGCACTTTTTCGGATTCGAGTCCGGGGACTCGAGTTCGAGTAGATTGCGTTGTTTCACCCTAAGGTGGTTAACTGATGCCGATACTTCGGTTATATCAGGCACGTATATCAACAATCCCTATGACACAAACAAAGCAGTCAAAATACACTCGTTCGGGCACTCGAAAGACTTCATAAAGTCCCCAGTCGAATCTGCGATTCCACTGGACACTCGGGGGCTACTGACATGGGTATACCCTATAGGTACTCGAGCTTAGTATATACGGTCTGAATACGAACAGGCCCACGGTGTCGCCAAGGCCCAAATGAAGGATTCAAGTAACCTACGAACTCTCGATTGCTTGAAGAACAAGAAGAAGTTAAAGATAGAAAGTTTGAAGTGGAAAACCCTAACTTGTAACCGACTCGACCTGCTACCTAAGACCTAGCCTATCTATATAAGGGCTAGGAGGGGGCGGCAAGGAGGACACATGAAACCCTAGTTTCCACCACCCTCGCCAGATTGCATCTGCGCACCATTATAACTTTTGGTTCCTTTGATAATTCCACGAGCAGACAAGCAGGAGTAGGGACCTCTACGAGGCCTGAACCTGGGTAAATCTTTGTCCCCTGTGTGCTTGTTTGCTAGCCGATAGATGTCTCCAGCGCTCCCTCCTTATCCAAAACCCAAGTCCATAACAATAGGCATTGATGAGTTAAACCCTCGTTAGATAGAATCAATAATCAATCTGAAATATCATCTCAATATCCATCGGATCCCCGCAAACACAACATGCAGAATTACAAATAGATGACCTTGATCATGAACAGAGCTTACAAGATCTAGACATGAAAGCACAAAGGAGGAGAACCAGCCATCTAGCTACTACATGGATCCGTAGTCCAAGGATGAACTACTCACGCATCAGACCGGAGGCTTGCATGGTGATGAAGAAGGCCTGTGGTGAATTCCCTCCCAGTAGGTGCCAGGAAGAGCTTCAGATCCCTCCCGATCTAGGGATGGAGTTGACAGCGGCTATAGACACTTTCGTGGATTTTTTGATCGGGTACTTAGTGTTTTCGTCCTGAGGGCATCTTATAGGCGGAAGGAGAGGCCGAGGGGGTGCTGGGGTCGGCCAGACCACCCCCTGGCGTGGGCTAGGCCTAGCCACGCGGCCAGGTGGTGTGGCCGGCCCCCAACCCTTCTCCGTCTCGTATTCTGGCATCTGATGACTTCTGAAAAATAGGCACTTTGGCTTTTGTCCTGTCCAATTCCGAGAATATTCATTTTCTGACTTTCCTGGAACCAAAAACAGCAGAAAATAGGCAGCTGGCACTATGGATCTTGTTAATAGGTTAGTCCAAGAAATCATATGAAAAGTACTCCAAAGTGTGGACAAAACACAAGAAAGTAGATAAAACCAAGCATGTAGCATCAAAAATTATAGATACATTTGCAATGTATCAACATCCCCAAGCTTAACTCCTGCTCGTCCTCGAGTAGGTAAGTGATAAAAAGAAAGAATAATTTTTGAGGTGACATGCACCATCAAAGACTTGATCAAAGTATTTGTAAAACATCCAAAGCTAGGATCATAGTACTTCAATCATAACATGAAAGAAAAAGTTCTAGCAATAAGACAAAGAAACTATGATGCAACATGAAGAGGCACAAACAAAAGATTCATGAATAACAATGCTTTTCAAGACGTTTGTTTGTTTCACATAAAGAAAACATAGCATAATAGTATTCAGCTTGTCCCTCATAGAGTAGCAAATATAAATGCATAGGACACCTTCAAAGTTCATAAGAGTGACTAAATACAAATAGTTTAAAACAAGCAATATTAAGTTATGCATCAATCAACTAGTCTTGGGACAATGCACATAGAACTAAGAATGGCCACTATGCTCTCAAAGTAGGTGCATAAAGGTAGAAGGTGGAGACTCAATATAATGGTGGAAGAAAGGTCTTCATAAAAGGAAGTAGGGATTCAAGTCTCATAAAGAGCTTCCAAAAATTATGGTACTTATAGCTTTCAGCTCTCATTGCCCCTATCATAAGCATCTTGAAGGTGATTAACGTTAAAGTGACACAACTAAGAGGATATGGTTGACAAGTTATAAACCGAAATCTCATGCCCCTTACTTACCAAGACCGATCCTCATGCTACTCAACTTTAGTCACAAGTAAGCTCTTGTCATTGTAAGTACATATGTATCATAAAGAACCGCCAACGGGGTACCCCTTGCACATGATACAGGAGCTATCCCATAATCAAAATGACAAGGCAAGCAGACAATGAGCATCTCAATGATCTTTTTATTTGCTATTTGCATAGGTTTTTATTGAGGATGCTTCATAGAGTGCTCATTATGGTGATGCTGCAAGTTTCCACCATGATTAGGCATGGCTTAGGCTAGCGGTCCAGGTGTTTCTCTAACACACATACAAACTCCTTTTATTTCACACCGTCGGGATCCATAAGCAAAAGAACATGATATCAACGGGGTACAAAGTACAAGTGCAATGTTGAAAGCGTTCCCCATGATACATGGTTATGCTAATTTCAACTTATAAAGACCTTCTGTTGCTCAAATCAAAAAGTGTTGAACTAACGAAAGTTAGATAACAACCTGGGGCAGAAGCACAAAACTTCACGCCTCAAAAAGACGTTCAAATATTTTACACGAATTTTTATGGTGAAGCACAGAAATCTATTTCGGGACAGCAACTTTCCCAATCATTACTTCTCTCTCATTAGAGGTTACTGTTGGCACAAAAAGCAAATAAAAAGGATAAGGAGCGGTTATTACTGAGGTAATAACTTCCAAGACTCATCTAAAACTTTTGGGTTATCTCCCAATAAGTACTTTTCTTTAACGCCTTTAAGTTAGGCATAAGAAGCAAGAAAGAATCAAGTGTTCTCAAATGAAGAAGCATTAAGACCAAATTTCTTGCCCTTACCTCTCTAACTTTTATTCTTAACCTTGGGGAAAATATGATTGTTTAGTGGAGAATAAAGGTGCATGGTCCCCTTTCCCACATCTATTATTGCTCCAAGGAGTTCTAATAAGGACCTTCCAAGTGTAATTTGTCCTTTTCCTGCACATTCAATGACAAGATAATCAGTAGAAATCATTTTCCCAAGGATCTTTGTAAACACTCCTTTAGCTATTCCAGTAGGTAACATGGTAGCATTATTAGCAAGAGATATTTCTTTTCCTCCTTCAGTAAGCCCCCAAAGATTCAAAGATTCATAAATATCTTTAGGCATAAGACAAAATTCAGACATGATATCACAGCGGGCTTGAAAAGTTTCAGTGTTTATCTCCATCTTTACTATAGGGAGCCACTTTGATGGTTCAGAATTTATGGGAACATAATTGTGATGCTCCCTAAGCGTATTATAGCAATCTTTTAAGCTAGTAGTGCTAGTCTCAAGAGTGTTCAATCTAGCAAATATTTTTGCGAAAGAAATATCAGTTTGGCTAGGCAAGTTGTAAGTAAGGATCAATTTCTTTATAGCATTAATAGCATCATCCTCATTACATTGGAGGAAATCTCCTCCCACAACAGCATCTAAAGCATATCTATATCAAAGAGCAATTCCAAGGTAAAAACTGCTAAGGAACAAGCTTTGAGTCATTTTAGGCTCAGTTTTTTCATGTAGATCAGAGATTCTAGACCAAGCTTCCTTGAAACTCTCTTCAATTCCTTGTTTAAAAGTGAAAATCATTTCCTCGGGTGACATAGTGACTGGAGCAAGGCTAGACATAATAGCAACTCAAGGTAGGAACTAATTTTTTTGTGTTTTCAAATAAGAAAGCAAACTAGTAAAACTAATTTTTTTATGTGTGTTTTTGATAAAGAAACAAGCAAACAAAGCAAAAAGAAACTAAGCAAAACAAAAATAACAAAGTAAAGAGATTGGTTATGAGGGACTCGCCTTGTGAAGATGTCCTTGACTCCCCGGCAATGGCGCCAGAAAATATGCTTGATGGCCCAAAATATATCAAGCTCATTGGAGAACCCCAAGAGGAAGGTATGATGAGCACAGCAGCAAGTTTTCCCTTAGTATGAAACCAAGGTTATCAATCCAGTAGGAGCAAGGAAACACCCCAAAGCTGTAGCTAGCTGAACGATGACAGGGCGCACTACCGGTGCCAGCAGCAACATGGAGACCTACACAACACAACCACAGAACTATGTCCCCAACTTACGATGAGGTTGTCAATCTCACCGGTTTTGCTGAAAACAAAGGATTAAACATATCGAATGGAAGGAAGTAATAGTTTGCAGAAAGTAAACACAAAGCAGTAAACAATTTGTAAATTGTATGTAAAAGAAAGGACCTGGATCCATAGTTCACTAGAGGTGGCTCTCCTTAAGATAGATAACATGCTGGGTGAACAAATTACAGCGGGGCAATTGACAAACATCGAGAAAGTAATACATGCATATACTAATCATCTTGACTCCTTTGAGACTTGATTGGGCATTACAACATTATACATGGACCACCATCCAACTGCATCTATAACTAATAATCCACCTTCAGGTTATCATCCGAACCCCCTCCAGTATTAAGTTGCAAGCAACAGATTATTGCTTTATGAATTGCGTGTAATGTAAACAATATGATTGTTCTATGAACAAAGGATTGTTGTTTTCTCCCTAGTAGCAACAGCACATCTAGTACCTTAGAGATTTCTGTCACTTCCCCAGATTACCAGAGGCATGAACCCACTATCGAGCATAAATACTAACTCTTGAAGTTGCTAGCATCTACTTGGCCAAGATAGCTACTAACAACAGAAAGCATGCAAGATCACAAATAACAAAGACATGATAGAATCAATAATCAATCTGAAATAGCATCTCAATATCCATCGGATCCCCGCAAACACAACATGCAGAATTACAAATAGATGATCTTGATCATGAACAGAGCTCACAAGATCTAGACATGAAAGCACAAAGGAGGATAACCAGCCATCTAGCTACTACATGGATCCGTAGTCCAACGATGAACTACTCCCGCATCACACCGGAGGCTTGCATGGTGATGAAGAAGGCCTCCAGGGTGAATTCCCCTCTCTGGCAGGGTGCCGGGAAGAGCTTCAGATCCCTCCCGATCTAGGGATGGAGATGATGGTGGCTACAGACTCTTTCGTGGATTTTTTGATCGAGTACTTAGGGTTTTTTCCCGAGGGCATCTTATAGGATTGAGATTGCTTAATGTGCCTTGGATGAATCATGCGTTGTTTTAGCATATTAAAGCATAGTATAGTGGTATTCTCCTTTGATGCTCACACCATGTTATGACTGTCTCAAGTCACCATAGCCTTTATGATCCTTTAGTTTTCAACTTGTAGTATCACTTTATGCTTTGATCAATGATGTTTTGTCGCTCTGCATGATTATGGCCATTATTTCTCTCTTAGTTTGTCGCTCCCAGTCTTTTGCTAGCCTCTACCACCAAGTATGAGTTCCACTCATGCATCCAACTCCCTAAACCAAGTTATTCCAAAGAGTCCACCATACCTACCTACTAGCTTATGCTATTCCAAGTATATTCATGCTTTTATTTACCTTCCAAATTAAACTTGTTATGAGAAAACTAGTGATTAAAGCTCTCACGAACTTGATGGCACACTTTACTTTTCTTGCCCTTAATAAACTTGAACCATTGTGTCTTCTATGTTGTATATGCTTGCACTTATTTGTTGGGAATTAGCAGAACCATGCTTTCATGGGGAACACTTTCAACATTGCACTTGGTACTTGTACCTAGTTGATATCATGCTCTTTTGTATATGGATGTCGTCGGTGTGAAATGAAAGGGGAGCTTGTAAGTCCATGGAGTTATGTATATGTGTTAGAGAAACGCCTGGCCATCGGTCTAATCCATGCCGACATGGTGGAAACCTGCAGAACCATAATGAGCTGTCTATGAAGCATTCTTCTTATAAAAAAGAGTCCTATATTGAGAAAAAGAGAAAGAAAAAAGAGATACTATGAAAAGAGGAAAGAAAGAAAAAGCACCATATTCCCATGGTAAATAAGAAGAATGCTGAGATGCTCGTTGTCTGCTTGCCTTGTCATTTTGATATGGGGATTCTTCCGTATCATCGGGCAAGGGGTACCCCGTTGGCGGTTCTCTATGATACACATGTACTTACAATGACAAGAACTTACCGGTGACTAAACTTGAGTAGCATGAGGAGCGGCCCTCATATACAAGGGACATGAGATTTCTGACTTATACTTCGTCAAGCATGTACACCATAGTTTGTTCACTTTAACCTTAATCACTTCAAGATGCTTATGATAGGGGCAATGAGAGCTGAAATCTATAAGTACCATAATTTTTGGAAGCTCTTTATGAGACTTGAATCCCTACTTCCTTTTATAAAGGCCTTTCTTCCACCATTATATTGAGTCTCCACCTTCTATCATTATGCACCTACTTTGAGAGCATAGTGGCCATTCTTAGTTCTATGTGCATTGTCCCAAGACTAGTTGATTGATGCATATCTTTGATAATGCTTGTTTTAAACTATTTGTATCTAGTCACTCTTATGAACTTTGAAGGTGTCCTATGCATTTATATTTGCTACTCTATTGAGGGACAAGCTGAATGCTATTATGCTATGTTTTCTTTATGTGAAACAAACAAACGTCTTGCAAAGCATTATTATTCATGTATCTTTTGTTTGTGTCTTTTCATGTTGCAACATAGTTGCTTTGTCTTATTGCTATAACTTTGTCTTTCATGTTATGATTGAAGTACTATGATCCCAGCTTTGAATATTTTACAAATACTTTGATCAAGTTTATGATGGTGCATGTCACCTCAAAAATTATTCTTTCTTTTTATCACTTACCTACTCGAGGACGAGCAGGAGTTAAGCTTGGGGATGTTGATACATTGCAAATGTATCTATAATTTTTGATGTTCCATGCTTGGTTTTATCTACTTTCTTGTGTTTTGCTCCAACTTTGAAGTACTTTTCATATGATTTCTTGGACTAACCTATTAATAAGAGCCACAGTGCCAGTTGCATGTTTTCTGCTGTTTTTGGTTCCAGGAAAGTCAGAAAATCAATATTCTCGGAATTGGACGGGACAAAAGCCAAAGTTCCTATTTTACCGGAAGACTCATGGAGCCAGAAGCAGAGGCGGAGGAGGGCCAGGGCCTGGCATAACCATATGGTGGCGCGGGCTAGCCTTGGCCGCACCACCAGGTGGTGTGGGGCCCCTGGCACTCCATCGACCTTGCCTCCTTCTCCTATAAGAGCCTCCCGATACCAAAACCCTAAATCATCAATCAGAAATCCACGAAAAGTTCCGCAACGCCACCGCCACCGAAGGGGAGATTCGGCGGACAGAAAGTCTCTGTTCCGGCACCCTGCCGGGGCGGGGAAGTGCCCCCGGAGCCATCTCCATCGATCTCCACCACCATCTCCATCGCCGTTGCTGATCCCCATGATGATGAGGGAGTAGTTCTTCCTCGAGGCTAAGGGTTCTACCGGTAGCTATGTGGTCATCTCTCTCTATGCATGATCATATTGTGATCATGAGCTTGTAATCTATAGATCTACCTTGCTATTCAAGTGCTTTAATAGATCTCTGCTCTCCCCATGTGTGTGAAAGTGACAGCATGCACACCATGGTGGCACTTAGGCTAGATATTACAAATACTTGTTATGAGTTATATTTGGAGTTGGATGTCTTTATGAAATTGTGGTGTTTATTGGACTCATCTAGTATTCAAGGTGACAGTGTGGGGGTTTTCTATATGGGAAAGGCTTACTTTGAGGTGTGCTGTTATAGCCCTACCATGGATTAGAGTGTCCAACCGGAAAGTATTTCAGCGTAGTATCATGAAGATAATATATTTATATGAGAGTGTTCACTAGTGAAAGTATGATCCCTAGGCCTTGTTTCTAAGCATTGAAACACCGTTTGCTACTAGATCTGTTACATGTTTGCTTGCTTCCATCTTTTATTCAGTTTCACTTTAGTCTCTTCCACGCCATCAAGTTATTTTCTAGCACCATTACCACTTATAATTATCCATACCACTTGTATTTCACCATCTCTTCGCCGAACTAGTGCACCTATACACCTGACAAGTGTATTGGGTGTGTTGGGGACACAAGAGACTTCTTGTATCTTGATTGCAGGGTTGCTTGAGAGGGAATACCTTTGACCACTTTCTCCCTGAGTTCGATAAACCTTGGGTGATCCACTTAAGGGAAAACTTGCTGCTGTTCTACAAACCTCTGCACTTGGAGGCCCAACAACTGTCTACAAGAATAGAAGTGCGTAGACATCAGAGACTCAACCTGAAACAGCGGTTCAAGTAGAGTCTCGGGGGCTACTGACATAGGTATGATTACTCGGATGCTTATGATTTACTATCCTATACTGGGTAAAAGGCTGCCGGCCCACGAAGATTTCAGATGATAGCCCAAGAAAGCAACCGACAAAGACTTTGATTGTATTAAGAAAGTGACTATGAACCGACATTGTATTGATGTTGTAATTACGCATGTATGAAACCTATCCGCATATAGCTTTGAGACCCGGCCTATTATATATAGGATGAGAGAAGCTCCTACATTGCTGCACCATCTCCAAGGAAGAAGAAGGGCCAAGGGGCCGCTGCCCCCAAGGGCAGCCGCCATCCCTAGGAGGCCGTCGGGGCGCCTCCGCCCTGCGCTACCGCCGGCGCCGCCTCTCCCCCCTTGGGAAGGCTCATCGCCATCACCATCTACTGCAAGATCCCATCACCCCCCATTGTAATCTCTTAGCAAACATGATGTATGGTGCAATATATTATTTTTTCATGATCTATTGTATGACTATGTTGATGTTTCAGTAATGAATTGTTATGGCAATTGTGATCTAGTTTGTTTTGGGTGCATACAAGTATATGTTATCTTCTATGATGATCTTGATGCACTAACATATGAGTGCACACATATGTTGGGGGATGCACAAGGTTGTCACCGTTGCATGTTGATAGGATGAGGGATAGACGGACTTTGATAGAAGCCGAATCCCAAGTCTTAGAAATATATGTAGTATTAATTCATGGTTAATCAACAGGGGTATTATCATGGGAACCTTAGATCTAAACGCGGTGGTTGGACTTTATGTCTTAATATTTCCTTATTTGTTCTTAATTGACCTTGGGATCAATCACTAGTGGTATATTTGCTCGTATCTATGGATACACCTAGTTATGGCTCCTTATAGAAGAAATAATAAAAATACTATATATGTGCTTCACTAATTATGATAACTAAATGAATAAAATAACAATTTGCCTAAACATTTTCTCCCATAGATTATCCATATCCACTCCACTAGCTCCACTTCATTTGCATTATTTTACTTATAATATTTATTTCAACTACTTTATTGTTTTCTAGTTAATATTAAAAACAACCACACACACTTTAGATTCTAGCTTTGCACAGAAGGCCATATAAGAGGGTTATAGGGCTTTAGAGAATAGATAGATAGTTTACCTTCAGCTCCTCGTGGGTTCGAAACTCAAATACTTATCGAATTGTATTAAGGTGATCCCCTGCACTTGGGGGTTATCAGTCATTAGACCAGGTGTATCTTATGTCGTGTAGGTATACTTCCTTTAGGGCTAAGTCATTGATAGTTCGCCAAAATCTACCCATCATCTGCCTATTGAGATGGCCATTGTTCTTGTCCCCATCCTTGTAGATGAGGTTGAAATCACCACAAATCAACCATGGCTCCTCCCAATCGGCACGCACGTCCTTAATTTCATGCGTGAACTCGATCTTGTCGGCGTCGTTCTGTGGCCCATAGACCACTGTGATCCACCATGGAGAGATGGAGCTCATTGGGGTTGTGACCTTGGCCAAGATCGTGTTGTCAGAGAGGGTTTGATCAGACATGGTAACCTCTCTTCTTTTCCATGCTAGCAGGATGCCGCCATGAGTCCCATCAGCGGGGAGGTACAAGTAGTCGTCAAAATCAGGGCCTAGCACTTCTCGAATGATCGAGGTGCAGAGCAGCTCAATCTTGGTCTCCTGGAAACAGATGATCGAGGCGCCAACGGTGTCGACAAGTGAGCGAATAGTGAGTCGACGAGTATGCAAATTCAAACCATGTACATTCCATATTAGAATTCTTAGTCTACGATCCATAAGGACATGAATCGTCAAGAGTGAATGGAACGGCAGCTAGACCCACACCAGGCTGCCCCCTGCTGTCCGCTAGCCTAAAGAATATCGGCAGGGATCGTGTGGCCAAGGAGCGCTGCAATGGCCTGCAGGATGGCGACGGAGATAGGCATCGCAAACACATCTGCATAGGCCTTTATCTCAGTTTCCGTCAGGGTATGATCCACGTTGATGATGCCAAGAGTGCGCATGAGCTGAACCTGTGCCCGTTGCTCAGCAGTTGGCGCCGAGGTTTTTGCCGCAGCAGGTCGTCCACGGCTGGGAGCAAAGTTGCGCGGTTGCCTCCTCGATCTTTTGCCGGGCGTGGGGAGCACACGCTCGATCTGCTTCGTGGCAGCAGCCAGAAACGAGCCTAGCGTCCGCTGCTGCGCCGGTGCAGTTGTGGCGGTGGCGCGCTCGCGAGATCGACGTACATAGACATAGCGCGGGTCAGATCTTGGCGTGGCTCTCCCTGCCGCCGGCCCATCGGCAGGTTCAGTGGGCGTTGGCACAGGCGTTGATGGGCTTTGAGGCCTTTGCAGGATGCGTAGCTGGGGCGTGGGGTTGAGGTAGGGGCCATCATGACGTGGTTGTGCTACCGTTAAGCGCACTTCCGGTTCCAGGTGGGTCCTTCAATACTCCTACCAGATTGATACATTACGTCATATGTTTTGGGAGAAGAGAATTTTTCAGTTTTGGTAAAAGGTCCAAGTCTTCATAGGCATGATTTTGCCATGTACTCCCTCCGTTCAGAAATCAACGTATTAGACGTCTTTTAGTGTATAGGTTCACTATATAATTCAGAAAAGTTTTGCATCAGCAAACTGTTGTTGCATCGTTGCTTTACTTCATTCATGGCAATTGTATCCACAAAAGTTTCTCAATACATTGAGCAAACTGTTGTTGCATCGTTGCTTTACTTCATTCATGGCAATTGTATCCACAAAAGTTTCTCAATACATTGAGGCGTATGCGAACAATTTATTCAGCCATCATCATTGACCTTTTATTGTTAGTGTCAGCTCCCATGTAGTATAAATTACTAGAGAACAACATGCCCACAAATTCCAAACAATGTTCTTCCATTTGGTTGCCTTGGATAATACTACTCCCTCCGATCCATATTAGTTGACTCAAATTTGTCTAGACACGGATGTATCTAGCACTAAAACTTGATTAGATACATTCCTATCTAAATGAATCTAAGTCAACTAATATGGGTCAGAGGGAGTATTTCAATCACCACATCACCAGGCAAGGCTGCAGATGCACACATTTGATTCTATCAACTAATAGCAAATATACCCATTGCAATGGATTTCATCTGGCCGAGCTCGGATATTAGGCTTGCTGAATACCACTGGGCCAGGTCAAGTTCTTAACAGGCTCTAACATTGCTTCAACTTCGTGCAGAAGTTCTTCATCTATGCCTGAACTCGATAACTCCAATGCAGCAGCAACATTCTCCTCCACCTTGAATCAGGTAAGCATAAGACACTATATGGAAAATCGCTTAAGAGTCTATTTTGTCAATCTAACATGTTTTCAGTGATGAGATATATCAAAGGTACAAATAATGTCGATTTGCTTCCGCCTGTGATAATATATTATATTTTTATATCGATCCCCTGGTAGTAGTGATATTAGGTTTGTACCATTTCAATCTGGAATGTAGCTCTTCCCTCCTAGGAGGGCTGTAACAGATTCCTATCTTTTCAATGAAATAAAACACAAAGGTCCTTTGTGTTTTCTTAAATAAAAAAAACTGGGACTAACATACATCATTTTGCTATTTGTTTTCCCATAATAAAATATTTTCGACGATAAAATTTATCAAGGTATAAAAGTATAGGTCACAATTAAGATTTCTCAAATGTATTAAAAGTTTGAAACAACATGGGAAAACAGACATGATTCAGCTAGTACGTAAACAACTAACTGTTCTGTTCAATGTAGTATTACTACTGTGATTATCCTATGAGAACAATATTATTTTTCTCTGCTAAAACAAAAGGTAGTTAATATATTTGATTTCCTTGGGCATCCACATGTGATTAGATCAGGTCAAATATAATTTATACAACAACTTAACAGGTGTATTCATCAGCTTTAGGCAAGTTCACGCATGGAAATGGGATAGTTAACATATACTCCCTCCGTTTCAAAATATAAGATGTTTTAGCTTTGTGAAATGAGTGTATCTAGAATATTTTTAGTGTGTAGGTTCACTCCAAATCTAAATGAACCTATACACTAAAAGGGTCTAGATACACTTCCTTCACAAAGCTAAAACATCTTATATTATGGAACGGAGGGAGTACATGCTTAGAATTTTTCTTAAAGAGTAAGCTCTAGAGAAGCCATAAACCCAGTAAAGACTGGGGCGAACTGTATACCTGTTCTGGAGAGTTCATTCCAACAAGAACTGTGGAAATTTCATTGTTCATCAAGCTATACTTCATGGCTAGCTTTGTAATACGTTTCCCCTTCTTTCTACAGTGATCTGCCGCTGCCCTGCATGCCAACTGAAAAATAGACTGTATTATACATATGATGAATTGATGGAATGATTTCACAAATCAGACAAAGAAGAGATTCTTCTAGATACACAACAATCAGAATTTTCAATTTCAATTATTAGTTACCAACGAGAGTGTAACAGAAGTAACAGATAACTTCTAGATCTTTGGACTGAGAGTTGTATTACGAATTCTTTACTTTTTTTAAGATGGTCCAATTGAAGAGAAGCTTGTCCAACACAGATTAAGATGGTTTGGACATGTCCAACGGAGGCCACCAGAAGCACCGGTTAATAGTGCTTCATGCATAACAAACAAGAGTTAGACTAGAACAGCATAAGCAATAAATTTGTTTTCTATCACTGGCAGCAGTAATCAAGTCAAACAACGTATCGATTCACCCATTACAACCTGCCTACATTACTCCACGGTCATCACTTTAGGTTAAGCATTGGCATTAAAAATGGTAATCCCTTTCATTGCTAGTTGCCATTAACCTTTGCAAATTGAATTCACAAATAATGTTGTTAGTGACACAAAACACACCTTTGAAGTTACTTACACCAACATGTACATGAACACAGCAGGCTTTCTATTTACTTTTTCTGATTAACATTCCATTGTACTTGAAAAATTGTCGAAACCAATAAATATTTTGTAACTGACAGAACAGAAACGAACAACCAAATTGTGACAACAGAGACTCAGAGAGCGGAGTCCAGGATGTTTTAGTCCAATTTCATACTAAATCTACCAATCTTCCATAACTTCCCTCATTTTCCATCTCAACAAGCCCTATTGCCAGTATCACCTTATCTGTGTAGGGCTGCTGCGTATTTTGGCAACACAAGCGTATCTTGGGCACCTTACGTCACTGAAGAAAAAATTAAGATTGTACCAGTATCTTTACATCTAGATATTCTTCCTACAATCTGTAATCTGTGAAGAAAGGTTGTCCTGCAACAGGTAGATGAAAAACGAATTATAAAAATACCTTGAGTTCTTCTGGTGCAGGGTGCCAATCTGGTGGCCCATTATCCGTGAGAAGCCCCATTGCAAGGGGTGAAGCACTGATCACCCCAACACCTTTGCTCTTCAAGTAAGATAGCAAATTCACCAGCGCAGTATCATTGATTCCGTAGTGGCAGTAGGACAGAATCAAATCTACGGAGCCAGGAGGCACCCGGTCGAGCACGTACGTGAAGATGCTCAACGGCAACCCAGTAATTCCAATAAACCGGGCCTTCCCACTCTCCTTGATCTTTAGGAGCGCAGGAATCGTCTCGTTCACAATCTGCAAACATCCAAACAACAATACAGCGTGTTACGGTTTTGTTTCTCTCCTAGAGAAAGGTGCTTCCAATGGTGATAGCCTCTTCTAGGGCCAGAATCTTCGTCTAAGACACGCCCGCGTGCACGTTTTCTCCCTTGTGGCTCTCCATCCCGTCAACATGCTCTAGGAAATCTCTTGTTTCTCTTCCGGCTCGGGCGACTACGGGGTGTTCTTCGAGCATCTCCAACGGAGCCTGTAAACCCGTGAAAACTGTATAATAACCGCTAGTTTTCGGTTTCCGCAAAAATAGGTTGCTCTAGCGGAACCTGTAAACACGAGAAAATAGGCTGCTCACCGGATCTGGCCACATGAACCTCACCGAGCTTCCGCCTGCCGCTAGTGTGGTCGGCGCTGCCTCAACAGCCTAGTCCCACAGCTGGATTTGGCTCTGGGTCCCTGGCCGCCGGATCCGTCGCGCACATGATTGCAGACGCCGGCAAGTCGAAGGGGAAGTGATTGGGGAACACCGGCGCCGCCCTCGCCCCAGCGGCCCAGCCACAATATCCCAAGTCGTGTGCGCCCAAGAAGAGCAAGAAGCTTGTGCACCGCTCGGGCCTCCCTCCCGTCACTCAGCCTCCGCCCGTCGCCGCTCAGCCTCCGCCCGCTGCCATTCAGCCTCCACCCGTCGCCGCTGCGTCCCCTTCTGTGCTGCCCCGCCCGCAGGATGGTCGAGGCAACGTGCTCGGCGGGGCTATGTGATTCAGTTGTGGTCCTGATTAAAGTTGCAAAATCGAAGCACCTGAATTTTTTTTTGGCCTATTAGCTTATGCAACGGCCGCTACAAGATCGCCTCCAAAGTTTTGGCAAACAGGTTCAAAGTATTCCTGCCCGAGATCATTTCTGAACATCAAAGTGAATTTTCCCAGCAGATTATCACCGACAATGCCTTGATTGCCTATGAGTGCTTGCATACTATCCGCAACCAACGGTCCAAGCAACCGTTTTTCGCTCTCAAAACTGATATGATGAAAGCGTATGATAAGAGTGGAATTGAATTATCTCCATGGTTGCCTGAGCAAGCTTGGTTTTGACCCTAGATGGATCCAATCAGTTATGTGGTGTGTTACGTGTGTCCGCTATGTTGTCCGTCTCAATGGAGAGCTGACAGAACCGGTTGTTCCCTCTAGAGGTATAAGGCAAGGGGATCCTATCAGTCCATATATTTTTCTCCTTTGCACGAAAGGTCTGTCATGTTTGTTGCAACACAGGGAGGATCGAGGTGAGCTCTATGGTATTCACAATGGTCGTCTCGGTCCCCCTATTTCCCATCGTTTGTTTGCAGATGACAGTATCTTCTTTGCAAGGAGTGATGATAGGAGTGTGGATGCTCTAAAAGAGACTCTCCGGGTTTATTGTGATGGCTCTGGTCAAAAAATTAACCTTCAGAAGTCGTCAAACATTGTGCTAGCCAGCTGAAGACTAGTGTGAAAGAAAATTTGGGAGTCCAGAGTGAGGTGTTAAATGATTACTATTTGGGTTTGCCTACCTCGGTGAAGCGCTCTTTGATTGCCACTTTCAGCTTTCTTTATAACAAGATTTGGAAGTACATAAATGGATTATGTGATAGGCCAATGTCAAAGGCAGGTAAATGAAATTTGGCTCAAGGTCGTGATCCAGGCTATTCCAACCTTTGTTATGAGCTGTTTCCAACCTCCCATAGCCACGTGTGACAAAATCAAACCGATCATTGCAAATAAGTGGTGGGGTTTGCAGGATGGAAAGAAAAAGATGCATTGGAGATCTTGGGATTGGTTGTCTACCCCGAAGGCGCTAGGAGGCATGGGTTTTCGAGACCTTGTCCTCTTCAACCAAGCTATGCTTGCAAAGCAAGGGTGGCGTATGCTCAGAGATCCAGATTCCTTGTGTGCTCTGTGTTGAAGGGTAGATATTTCCCTAATAACGATTTCTGGTATGCACCTAAACCCCGGTTGTCGTCGTTCACTTGGAGAAGCATTCTTTATGGCCGAGACCTTCTAAAACAAGGTATACAGTGGGGCGTGATGGCAGAAATGTGAAGATTCTCGGTGACAATTGGGTGCTGAATTCCTTTGGGTGTTTTGCAGACAACGTCTTCTATTCCAGCTACAGCCACGGTGTATTGCTTGATTGATGAAGAGTCTGGCTCCTGGAATTATGAGACTGTGCATTCGTTCTATAGTGAGGCTGCAGCAACACAGATTATGCAAATCCCCATATCCAGGCATGAAGGAATGGATTTTCTTGGTTGGCCTTACACAAGACATGGCTTTTCTAGTGTTCGTTCAGCCTACAATCTGGCCCGTTCGTCCAAGTTCTTTGGTAACCATGGTGCGACATCGAACTCGGAGGCAAGTGAAAAGGATTGGAAGGCCATATGGAGTATTAAAGCGCTGGGGAAATTGAAGATTCACCTTTGGCGTTTCGCTCATGACTGTCTACCGAGTGGTGTGCAGCTGGTTCGACACCATGTTCCTGCGGACAGCGCATGCACTTTCTGTGGTAGGAGTGAGGGCATCGAGCAAAACATGCTCCTATGTCAGTTTGCGAGGGTGGTATGGCGAGAGATCAAGCAGCAAGTGCCCCTTCAACTCGTCAGAACAGGCTTCTCGTCATGCAAACAGTGGCTGTTCGATTTTCTGGCCCATTCGTCGGAGTTTCAAGCTACGACATTGGCTGTAGGTTTCTGGCACATTTGGGAAGCTCGTAATCACAAGCACAACTCCGATGACAAACCTAATCCGAACCGAACAAGTGGTAAAGCTCTAGCATATATTGAGATGATCAGAGATAACTTGTTCAAGACCAATCCGAAGCAAAGGTGTGAGTCCAGTTCAGTAGCACCAAAATGGATTCCACCACTGCTAGGATCGGTTCTGGTTATTTCTGATGCTGCCATTTTTTAGGCTTCTAGATGCATGGGGGCTGGTGTTGTGATTTGTGATCACCGTGGTGGTTTTCTCGTGGCCTGCCGGGAGCATCTGGATGGTACTGCAGCCCCGGAATATGCAGAGGCTCTAGCTCTTCGACGAGCGGTAACATTAGCTCAAGACGAAGGCTTTGACAGGGTCGTTTTTGCTTCAGACTGTTTATCACTCATACAGTGACTCAACTCCTCCGTGGTCGACAGATCTTCTGTTGGAATTTTGGTTGCAGACAGCAAGCAACTCGTGGTTTCCTTCTCGTCGACATCCTTTTGTCACGTGAAGCGTTCTCTGAATGAGGCGGCGCATACTTTAGCTAAGACTAGCAGTTTATCTTTCATTCTATCCCGGATTGCATCGGAGGAACTATTTGTATTGATATGATTTGATCAATAAAGCCCTGTTCTCTCTCAAAAAAAAACAATGCAGCGTGTTCCAGAATTTTATCTTAGGTTAAAGATGCTAGAGGAAATTCGTCAAACAGGTGGTGGGTGGCGTGACCGACCTGGTCTAGGTTAGTGAACTCGATGTCGTGGCAGTGGAGGATATCGACATACTCGAGTCCGAGGCGCGCGAGGCTCTCATCGATGCTGCGCGTGACGCGGCCGGCGCTGAAGTCGAAGCCTTCCTTGTAGCGGCCGCACTTGGTGGCAACCACGAAGCTGTCGCGCGGGACGGCCGCGAAGCGGAGCGAGTCCCCGAGCACCGACTCCGACACCGTGCCGCCGTAGTACCTGCGAGAAAGGCAAGAAGAGCACGGCGAGCTTGCAGGCTCAGACACCCGTCGAGGGGAGGCAAAGGAAGGGAAGAGATTGGCGGAGCGTTACGGGGATGTGTCAAAGAAGTTGATGCCGAGGTCGAGGGCTCGGCGGACGGTGGCGCGGGCGACGTCGCGGGGGATGTCACCGAAGACGTTTCCGAGCGGGGAGGCGCCGAAGCCGACGGGGCTGACGCGTAGGCCTGTGCCGCCGAGCTCGCGGAGCTCCATTGGATTGCTTCGTTGCTGCTGCGTCGAGTGGAGGAGGTGGGTGGTTTGATTGCCCGGTTGGTGGTCGAGTTCGTCTAGTCCTTGTCTAGCGCTTTAAATTGCAGATTGGCATCTTGTGCGCTATAAATTCCAGGTTGGCATCTGGGTAAGGGTGCAAGCGGGCCTGATACGGGCGCCCGCTTATGCGCCGCATCAGTTAAGTGGAACACCGCCGTCAGCCCGCGAGGATATGTGGGACTTATGCGGCGCCCGCATGTGCCCGTATGTTCATATGCTATTTCGACAGATACTCCTTATACTGATAGTAGATGAAGAGTAGAAATTAAAAACTGAACTGAGAAGATGTATTGTACCCGATGAACCGGAAAACACAATGGACACAGGATTCGCAAGGAGATGGCATCCATGGATTAACGTGGAAGCAATTTGGCTCGTACTCCGTTGTCGAATAGGCACTGAAGGGATTGGCGCACTGGCAGACACGGCAAGCACCTCAGGTGGAGGCGATGGCAGAGGTCCGTGATAAACTGTTGATCTCGCTAGGCACCATAATGGACATGCTGAGCCGCGTCCCGACCACCACGGTGTCGCCACACGCAGTAGTTGAACGGAGTGACACGGAGAGGAGTAGCTTGCCGGGAGCAGTCATGGCCGGCAGGAGAGACGGAAGGCTCGCCGGCGGTGCTCCGGCAGGTGTGCGGAGGAGCGTGTTATATTTGCCTGACTGTGCAACTGCCTAACGAGATCTTCGACGGTTGGCTGAGCTGGGAGCCGGTTGGTGTTGCTGGAGGTATTAGCACCATGGGTACAAGAACTTGTCACCTGAGAGCAGATTCATACAAAAACTTGCAAAAGTGCATTCCACGGTACACAAACTTGTCACCCGGGAGCAGATTCATACAAATGACCTGATGAGCCGACATGTGTCATCTGGGCTGGCAAAAGGTGTGTCCTACAACTTGCAAAAAAATCCCCGGATTAGTTCTTATTTGTGGGTGCTACTCTCCCTCTCCTTTCGTCTCTGCCTTGCCTTTCCCCAACAACCGCCATCGCCGATTCATCCGCAGCAGGGACCCCCCCCCCCCCCCCCGGGGCTAGCTGCGTCGTCTGTTGGCATCCACTTGACCCAACCCCGCACTCAGCCTACGTTCTGGACGTTCATGCGCTCACGGCTCAACTATAAGAAGAGAATCCACTCCATCCCAAAAGCCCGGACTGAAAGGAGGAAGGAATCTCTCCCTTATAAGGTGGATATGGCCTCCTCCCGTAGGCGAGGTGGGACTAAACTAGTGTAGCCTCCACCGGTCAATATGAGCCTAACATCCCACCCCACCCCCCCTAAGAAGCCCCTCAGAAAGGCATGGCGATCGCTAGCTCTGATACCAGATGTTAGCGTCCACTTGGACCAGCCTAGCACTCAGCCTACGTTCTGGATGTTCATGTGCTCACGGCCCAACTATAAGAAGAGAGCCCACTCCATCCCAAAAGCCCGGACTGAAAGGAGGAAAGAATCTCTCCCTTATAAGGTAGGTGTGGACTCCTCCCGTAGGCGAGGTGGGACTAAACTAGTGTAGCCTCCACCGATCAACATGAGCCTAACATCCCATCCCCCTGAGAAGCCCCTCAGGAAGGCATGGCGATCGCTAGCTCTGATACCAGATGTTAGCGTCCACTTGGACCAGCCCAGCACTCAGCCTACGTTCTGGACGTTCATGCGCTCACGGCCCAACTATAAGAAGAGAGATCACTCTATCCCAAAAGCCCGGACTGAAAGGAGGAAGGAATCTCTCTCTTATAAGGTGGGTGTGGCCTCCTCTCGTAGGCGAGGTGGGACTAAACTAGTGTAGCCTCCACGGGTCAACATGAGCCTAACACATGCAGACTCGTCGTGTCCAGGACTCCACGTACTCCCTGAGGACCACCATGCAGGCTCGCTGGCCACGCCACGACTGCGCCCGAGTATACAACGGGGTCAGGGCAGCACCTAGCAGCGGACGAGTACTGCCTCCACATTCTGCGCTGCTTTCTCGAGGCTATCATGACCGTGTCGGCGCTGTCGTCGTGGCTTTCATGTCACGGGTGCCGGCACGTCAGCGCGAGGCATCTGCCAAGGACGAAGACCACGTGGTAGGGGAACCGTACATGACGACGACATGGATCGCAGTTGCGCAGGCGACGAGGAAGGAGGGTGATCTCGTGGCCTCGTGCCACCACCGGCACATGCCCCGGGCGCGGAAGAAGCTGGCGGGAAGGAGGCATGCCAAGACGCGCTCGAGCTAGGTTGGGCGTGGCAAAGCAGTGCGAGGACGCGTGGAAGGATGAGAAGGAGGAGAGCGTCGCGGCGATATCATTGTCATCGTCGTAGGGCATACAGCTGGTATCCAGCATGCCCTCTTGAGCCACACACCAACGTCCATCACGTCGACAAAAAGTAGAGTCTGGGCACGTTTGCCGCGGTGTCCAAGCACGGCCGCGCATCCTTGTGGACCTCGACCAAGGCGGTCTGACGATTGTGCGAGAGCTCGAGGTGGACGATGTTAGCGTTCACTTGGCCTAGGCTGTTGTTGACCGGTGAGGCGAAGTTTAGTCCCATCTCGCCTACGGAAGGAGGCCACACCCAGCTTATAAGGGAGAGATTCCTTCCTCCTTTCAGTCCGGACTTTTGGGATGGGGTGGGCTCTCTTCTTATAATTGGGCCGTGAGCGCATGAATGTTCAGAACGTAGGCTGAGTGCTGAACTGGGCCAAGTGAATGCTAACATCTGGTACCAGATTGTTTGACGGTGGAGGTGGCGGAGGATAACTCTGGAGGGCAGGAGGAAGATCTCTCGAGCTTGGGATTTGCCTTGGGTCCAATAAGAAGTCACCGGCACCGTGCCATATCCAGACGGCCGGGCACCCTTCGGTCGGCGGCGGCACTATCAGCGCGTGGACGCTGGCTGTGAGAGCAGCCTGGCGAGCTCCACATCGCCCCATCCGGCCATCCCCATGTCCGGCATCAGCCACAAGAGCTGCCCCCTCGGTGTGCAAGGAGTGGGAGGCGGAGGCGCGGAGCTGGCCGCTAGAGCAGCGCCTTTGCTGTGGACTCGCCATTCCCGCGCCGGCGACCCTCCCAGATTTTTTGAGACGACGAAGACGGCCCAGCTCGATTCGGGCAACACGTGACACCTTGTTGTGTGATGCCATCGCGTTGGTGCGACGCTTCAAGGCGGCCTTGGTGCCCGTATCCGGCATGATGCCCTGGTACACGACCCCAATCGCACTATTATTGCTGACCCGAGACTTCTGGGCACTCGCACAGGAGCTGCTGCACTTGCCCGGGAGCAGGGCCTGCCGGCGGTGCACGGTGCTGGTCTCGGAGGAGGGATAGTAGCACCCGCAAATAAGAAACCAATCTAGGGCTTTTTTTGCAAGTTGTAGGACACACCTTTTACCAGCCTGGATGACACATGTCGGCTCATCAGGTCATTTGTATGAATCTGCTTCCAGGTGATAAGTTTGTGTACCGTAGAATGCACTTTTGCAAGTTTTTGTATGAATCTGCTCTCAGGTGACAAGTTGTTGTACCTGTGGTGCTAATACATGGTGTTGCTGTTGTGCGAAGGATCACACGAGCTCCGGCCGAAGGAGCCTGGTGCCGTTGACGGTGCTATTGCACTCGCCTATGTGCAGTCTCAAACAACCAGCGAGGAGATCCTTTTTTTCTGTCGTGTCGAGGAAGAATTGGTGCCAAAACAACTGTATCAGCTTGTCTAAGAACGAGGAACCAAACATAGAGTTCAGCCGTGGGCAGATCTTTTACCGATAGGTGAATAGGGTGATTCAAGTGGAGCGTGGAATAGTCAGGTGCGTGCAAAGTGCAATGACGTGGGATATTTGCAGGCTATGCAGAATTGCCAACTTGTCCCACATATCTTAGTCACTCATCTGCCGGCGCCCACAGACATTATTATATGGTCTAAAATTTGTGGCGACGCGGGCAACCCGCTTCCTTTGCAGCCTGACATCTGGGTGCGCAATCATCCAAATTTGTCGAATCCATGGATTCCGCTCTGCAAATCGAAACAATGGAGCTGAGTGCGTTCAGCCAACTCTGGATCAGCAGGAGTGGGTTGTCACTATGGATGGCAATGGGTACGGGACACCCGCTAACCTGCTGGGTACCCACATTTAATCCGGAGTGTTGGTACTCGGGGCTGTTTAGCGGTAAAGTACTAGACCTGGCGGGTCTAGCAAGGGTACGGGGTTCCAAACCCGCACCCGCATACCGATTGTGGCATGTAGACCCCACTTACATTAGCACATTGTCTAAATTATCCATTGTCCACGCGACCATACCACCTAACTCTAACACCACACAACCACATCCAGCACAGTGATGCGTCCTAATCCCAGGAGCCACGACTCCTCCCACCTACCCAAGACCCGCCGACAGATTCCACCCGCGAGTCGTGACGCGCACACACCTCTCTTTAGCTCTCCCTCGCTCCTCTCGCTGTCGCCTACCTACCGCCACCAGCCCATGGTGTCCCGCCGAGCAATCGCCGCCACTCATCCTACTGCCTCCCGCTACCGCCTAGAGACGCCACCATCGCTCGTGGCCGAGCACGCCCGGTGTCAGCGTAGCTCATGCTCGTGGAGGCCCCAGCGATATCGCTCGCTCACGGTCGCCCCTCACGCCAGAGTTTATAGCATAAAACCACCACTTTTCTACCTAAATTTTGAAAAACCACAAGTTTACGTTTGAATCGCAAAAAACCACCACTTTACTGTTGATTTTTTGCAATATGCGATAACCAATCGATTGACGTGAATTGACGCTGGATCTGGCAGAGGGGTCCCACCAGCTTGGGACGGCCGTTAACAGACGTTAACGACATATAGCATAATACCACCGCTCTTCCGCTTAAATTTCGAAAAAACCACCACCTTTTGCAAAAATTGCAAAAAACACCCACTCTACTGTTTATTTTAAGAAGTCCATAACTTTTGTATACAAATTCAAATGGAAAAACTTTTAACAGAAAAAGTGTTCAGAAATGTTTGAATAATTTTAAAACTAGTTCACTATTTTAGATAATTAAAATATGCAAACAATTAAAATTGCTTCTATTAGTAATTCAAACTTTAAAAATCCATAACTTTAATTGTGTAACTCCAAATAATATAAATAATATGTCCATATTTATTAGAAAAATCTAAGAAATCCATTTCTAGACTCCATCATACGTGAATCACATGTGTTTCTCTCTAATATGTTTATTACTAGATGGACCTAGCGCGCTTTGCTGCGCCATTTTTTGCTATTGTCATTTGAATTTTCCATGTGATTTTTATGCCTCCTGGTTCTTGTTTTCCTTTTGTTGAATAGGATTTTACATCGGGAAACATAGAGCTCTGTCCTCATAGTACCATGCCTTATTGACTCGGCCCAATCAGTCTGTATAGGCGCATGTCCCTACTCGTATTAGCAACCAACATACATTCCATTGGCAAGGGCATCAAATATAGTTCCGTCAAGTGGGTCTATCTCCATTACCAGAGGAAGAACAACCGATGAACAGACCCGTCACCGCCTGTTGCTAGAATCCAACACTCCTCCCCCGGAAGGCAGGAGCGAACCGACCCTCCATCTGTAGTCCATAGAAGCAACGCGCATGCACGCACCAACCTAGGCACACCGCCACATGAGCTCATAAAATAAGATAACAGGCTAATAACTAGGGACAGAACCACCGTACCACCGACAGGTAGGTCCACGCATAGATCGTCCATGCCCAAGCAACCACAAGGCTTCAATTCTAGGGATCTTGGAGCTCTTTAAAGATGCAACTCTGACGGTGACAGTCCACGTACATTGTCAGCTGTCAGTGTCACGTTGCTCAACACGTTTGCGGTGAAGGACATCGGCACCCTCAAATAAGAAGCACGTGCAGTTGGCCTAGCAAGGCTCCGTTCCTTCATTTTGATTCATCACGCATTTATTATTATGTTTTCTTGTATAATCAAAATATTCGGCAAAAAAATAATTCATGCATGATGGATGTCAGAAAGGGATTCCTTGGTTTTTTCTAATAAATTTAGACATATTTAGTGAACCAAGTTTGTATTCAAAATATTCAAATATTTCTGAAGACATTTGGTATTAAAAAATTTCTATTTAAATTTGTATTCAAAACTTATGGACATTCAAATAAACATAAGGTTTTGTAAAAAACGTACGTGCTAGGGAGCACCGTTACGTAATTTTCTACCAAAACTAGAGGACCTGTATGAAAAAAGCAGACGATGTGTGGTGACATGTCATTGAAGTTGGTGGGGTCGGCTTGTCAGACCCAGCGTTAATTCATTTGAAAATGGTGTTTAGTGCATACTGCAAAAAAATTACCGTAGAGTGGGTGTTTTTTGTGATTTCAGCGAATGGTGGTGGTTTTTTGAAATTTAAGCGGAAGAGTGAGCCCCTCTGTCAGATCCAGCGTCAATTGGCGTCAATCAACTGGTTAGCGCACATTGCAAAAAATCAGTAGTAAAGTGGTGGTTTTTTGCGATTTAAACGTAAACTGGTGGTTTTTCAAAATTTAGATAGAAAAGTGGTGGTTTTATGCTATAAACTCCCTCACGTCGTCGCTGCCGCGCAAACCCCAAATCTCGCCTTTGTACATCAAGGACCTCATCCTGTTTCTAATTTGCGGGTCCCTATCGGGTCCTAGGTACCTGGCGGGTGGCGGGTATGGTGGCTATCTGGACCCGACGATGAGTTCGCGGCGAGTCACAAGGGTGGGGAAGTGGGTCAGGTGCGGGTATGAGGGACCCAAACCCGACAGGTGCCACCCGGAGCTGCCAGACCAATTAAGCAGGATGTAGCCTAGTTGGAGGGAGATGATGGACCCAGCCCGATCAAAGGAATATGATGGCTGGGTTTTGAGCTCATCAAGCAGCAGGTAGCGAGCAAAGCTATGCAATCCCTTATTTGAGGTCCAATGCACGGGTTAATATGCTTCACTCACATGGGAGCGCATGTTGGGACGAACCATTTAGAGATTCTTTTTCTATTTCTTTTTTCTGCTTTTTTATTTTTATTTTTATTTTCTAATTTCGGATTAAAAAATATTCATATTTCAAAAATATTTTGATTTGAAAAAACTTAGATTCGAAAAATATTCAGATTAACAAAGTTTTAGATCGAAAAATATCTAGATTTTTAAATTATTTGGATTTAAAACATGTTAAGACTTAAAAATGCACAAATTTTAAAATTATCCGAACTCAAAAAATGTTCAAATTTGAAAATTATTCAGATTTAAGAAAAAATAAATAAAGAAATTCAAACATGTTATTTGGGTCACATTGGCGTGACTCATGAAGGGACCCTGGGTGCATCGCTCCCGGAAACGTGTCTAATGAAAGTGTTGAATCTGTGCACCCGATACACTCATGCTAAATTTAGGTTTACATTAAGTTTCTATCAAGTTTCGAATACGAAACACTACAAAAAAAAAGTTGGCTTTTACAACGGACAATTTTCGTGGTTGAAGGCCTGTTTTTCGTGGCTAAAGAGTCTTCCGCGATGAATGGCCTTCGTGGTAAAAGCTCCGTCACAAATGAATTAACCACGATTTTTTTTCGACCGTGACGGATCGCACCCTTCAGCCACGAAAACTTGTTCCGTCGTAGATCTGTTCGCCAACCGCGCTGACTGCTGACGTCATGCAAACTGCCACGTGGCAGCCGACGTTAGCAGCCGGTTACCGCCGTTAACGTCATAGAAACCGTGGCAGAAGCCAGATTCAACCAAGGCCTGCTAAATACTAACTAGATTGGCCCATCATGGAAGCCCAATAAGAAGATGACCTGTTACTGTTTTGTCCTACACTGTTTGAATTGGGCCCGAAAATACGGCCAGCAGCGACCCGCGAACTTTTAGGTCTGATTCTGTTTCGGCATACATAAGGCCCATGTTGGTCCAACACTATGCGGCCCATTAGTAGTCTGTGTCAAGTCGCTCCTGTAAACATGAGGCATGCGGTCAGCTCATCACTGCTATCGCAGCCCATCGTCGACCGCCTACTAACAGTCCGTCTCTAAGATGGTCCGTTACTGTTTTGACATGTTACTGTTTTGGCCTTTAGCCGTTCAGGTCTACAAAAGGCCATTTACTGTTCTAGCTTGGTAAAGTTCTCGGCCCGTACTGTTTAGGCTCATCACTGTTCTGGCATTTTACTATTGCGGTCTTTTACTATTGAGGTCCACTACTGTTTTGGCCTGTTAATGTTATGTGATTTTTGCAGTTCTTGCTTATTACTGTAATAGGTTGTTTCGCTTACGACACCGCCTTGTAATGGCATGTTATCACACTGCCTATTACTACGACACATTCTTTATTACGGCCTGTTAGGGGCATCTTATACATGTTATAACATACGGATCAGCCCGTTACGTTTTACGGCCTTTTATAGTTTCGTTATTTTTAAAGCACGTGTCAATATTATAAAACGTGTATAATAATCCATCATTTTTTACTGTTCATCATCGGCCGAATACACGACGGACCAATAACAAAGCATGATACTGTTCCCTAATCGATTTGCCTGACGTAGTTACCATAACGACTACCGCAATATGTGGACAGCGTCAACTAAATGCCTGCATGGCTTAGGCGAGTTATCTAGATATTACATCAGCTGCAAACTTCTTAAAATTATTACATATTATCAACTCAAGAGAATGAAAAATCGGCATTTCAGTTGACAATCAAGTTGATAGCAGAGTCCTCAAGTTGCTTTCTCAATCATTCACCTGCATCTTCCATTAAGTGTGGCAACTATATTGGAGGAGACATGATCTTGCAGACCCCTCTTTGGTGGGGCTAGCAATAATTGCATTCTAAAACTAAGTAATAACAAGTTAATACATCAAACAAGACAAACTACTCATTTGACTGATATGACAGGAGCTATGAACTGGAGTTTACAACTGGTCAATGGTTCAATTATTGACCAACACGTCAAACAAACATGACAAGCAAGCACGCATTAAACAAGTGTGACTACCGTGAAACGAGCAATCAAAAAATGTGTATGTGTGTGGCTTAAAATTTCAGCAGATATAAACTAGCCAGGTCATTTTAAACAAATATATATGGAAGTAGTTCTATACCTTAAAATGCAAAAGATGTTGGGTAACTCGAAATTTGCGTTGAGCCACAAAATGACATGCAGTTACTGTCAGAGCGAAGAATAAACCAGATAGAAATTATAACTGCATCATACGAGAACCTGTAGAGCAGGAATACAAACTACGAATGAACTATATATTATAGAGGATAGTTATGTCGTGACTTAGGACGAACCAGACCCAGAACCATATGCGAGATATAATGGCGTCGCTCGTGAACCTATAGAACAGGACAAACAAGCATTAGACAAGTATGCCTAGAATGAAATGAGCAATCAAACAAAGTGTTTTTTACAATTTCAGCAAATATATATGGAAGCAGTGACATCTCCTGGAATGCATAGAGTCGTTGGCTGACTTAGAATTTGCGGTGAGCTACACAATGGCATATAGTTACTGTCATAGCTAAAAATCAACCAGATAGAAATTATAATGGCATCATAAGAGAAATTCTAGAGCAGGAATGCAAACCACGAGTGAACTACATAGTACATGATAGTTATACCATTGCTCAGGACGAACCAGCACCATATAAGGAAGTAATGGCATCCCTTGTGAATTTGTAGAATAGGCTATGCAAACCAACATGTTCATTGTTCATTTTGAGCTCTATGCAAGAAAAATGAAATAGTTAGTGATGCAGCTTTTGAAGAACCAGATGGCATTATGGAAACAAAAAAATTATAATCGAATTAGTACGAAAAGTTTAAATGTCTACTACAGGATGGCAGAACGATGCCAAGGAGGAAATAATAGCAGGAACTGATCTCAGGACAAAACAGATAGATTCAGCAACTATAGAGCAGAGAATCCACACTAATATTTTCCACTGACTACAGATTTTGCAAAAATTACATGGTAGCAGACAATTACTGTTGTATGGAGTAGCTAAGAACATATGCATGACAAAATAAAAGACATGTACATGACTTGAAATTTGTAGAGCAGCGAATGCAAACTAACATGTCTAATGACCTTGCATGTACTAGCACGAAGAACAGGCGTGCCTAGTGACTTGTATGTACTAGCACGATTACAAAAATGCAGTTCACTGCGACAGGCTTGAACCTGCTATACCGCTGACAAAACAAAAACGGGTTCGATATTTGGTTAACCTTGGTCGGAGAGGCGTCTAAGCATCGTCAGTACCGTGCGAGTGACGTCTAGGTCATCGTGGGTGTTGTGGTTGCGGTGACTGTTGGCGTCGGGGAAGCAGATCTTGGGCGGTCGATGCCAGCTTAAACGCGGCGGACGAGAGCGTCGCTGAGGCAGATCCGGTGCAGTGAACGGCGTCGTCCATGCAGCTGGTCTGGAGCGGTGGACATGGAACTCTTTGACCTAGATCACGCCCGGTGGACACCGGTGAAGCGGATCCGGTACGGTTGGGTAGCTTTCGGCGGCGAGGAAGCAGAGCTTGGGCGGTCGATGACGCCATCGGCATGGTGAACGACACCGCAGCTCCTAGATCTGGTGGGTGAGCGTTGGTGAAGCGGCTGCACGGCGGTGCACGAGATCGCAACTTAAGGCGATGCGCACGGTGGTAGTGGAGGGGACAGAGGAGCTTGGGATTTTTGGGAGGGCCGGCGAGAAAAACTAGGAGAATCGGGACCATAGAGGTGAGCAGAAAAAATAATTACGATCGTGTCCCCGAGCTACCGACTTTAGCATGCCCATTTGTCGTCTGAACAATGGGTAGATTTAGAATTTTAAATTCTAAAGTTTTTGAAACGGAAGGGCATGAAATGCTTCAAGGTTGGTGTATGGTTTTGCCGCTCGATCGAGAATTTGAATTTGTCTAGCGCCCATCTAATAATAATAATAGAAAAATGGTACTCCCGTCGGTGGGATATTTTGGCTCAAAGTTTTTGAAACGGCGGGGCGGGAAATGCTTCAAGGTAGGTGGGTAATTTTGCCGCTCGATTGAGATTTTGAATTTGGCTAGCCTCCATCTACTAATAGAAAAAAGGTAGTAGACCGTACGCTATCTGTCCAGGAATTCAAGGTCGAGAGTCACATCAACTGGTCATCCATAAACATTTTTTTACACAGAAACTTGGATACCTTCCATTCACATAGCATAGGCGGTAAATTTTGCCGCTTGACTCAGATTTTAAATTTGGCTTGCGTCCATATAATAATATAAAAATGGTACTACCTCGGTTGGTGATTTTGCCTAAAAATGTTTAAAACAGAGGGGTGCAAAATGCTTCGGGGTCGGTGGGTTATTTTCCTGCTCGATTATGATTTTGAATTTGGCTGCAAACCAAGTTTTTATTACTAGAAAAAAGGTTGTGTAGGTCAAACGCCATCTGGCCAGGAATTTAAGGCGAGACTCACATCAACTGATGCCTCCGACTCAAACGGGGTAGGCAGTAGGTTTTGGCGGTCGATAGTGATTTTGAATTTAGAGATTGTCCAAAAAATAATTAAAAATATAGGCCGTTCTCCCTCTATTTCAGGGATCCAAGTCAGGGAGAGTGATTATCTACCACGCGTATGAAAATGTAGATCTTCGATACAAAAATGTTTGTTTAATATAACAATAAACAAATGACTGAAGTAGCTCTGATTCAAGCATGTGAAAATGGTGTGCAACCAAGGTCTACTAATTATTTAGGTGTCGGCATAGACTCTTCTACATGAAGCACTAACTAAATGGTAGTACTAATTCAGATCAAATAAAAAGCCTGCTGCAAAACAAATACTCCTACTACAGTATACTATCAAAAGAAAAATACCAACTAAAGTATATGTAGAACACATAAAACAAGATTTCATCACACATATACTACTATATAGAGAAAATCATTTCATCATATAAAACAATGTTTTATCAAACACACATAGGCCCCCAAAACGAACAGACAACTCTAATATTCCAGCCCATGCCGATGTGACTGCAGCATAAACAAAGGTGCCGCCACAGTTCCATCCGCTACCAAAACAAATAAATATTAGACTGCAACTCCAAATAACACAACCTGGGCAAACACATGCTTGCCCAAACAAGCCTTGCTTGTACATCCGAGTGTTATTTTCATCTCCTTGATGTTGTAGTCTGAATCAGCTGTGTTGGTGACAGGACTTCCTTTTCGTTTCTTTGATTTAGCACTCTGAATCACGTTGGTTGCTGAAGAAAATGAACAAAATGATCAGCAAAATCATAGGTGTACAAAAATGCAAGGGTTACACATGAATGACTGCACTAACTAGGTGTCATAATGTAAGGATGTAAAGTACCCTATCAATCACGAGCTCCTCCGGGATTTTTCAATCTAGGGTGTTCAAACGCTTAACGTAGGTAGACATTTTAACTATGTGCTCACTAATATTGTTGTGCTCTTCCATATTGGCAGAGAAGAAGAGCTCGGAAGCATCATACCTCTCTGCCTGAGCCTGTGGAGCAAAGACAACCTTGAGATCTTCAATGATCTCAAAAGCATTCATCTTCTCAAAACGCTTTTGAATCTCTGGCTCCATGGCATAGAGAATTCCACTTTGGATGATGGAGGAATCATCCGCCTTGGACTACCAGACATTCTTTTCGTCCTAGGAGGCGGAATATGCAGGCTTAGCTAGAATCTCAGCCTCGATGACATAAGTCAACTTGTAGGGGACTGGGAGGATCCTAAGATTGCGGAACCATGTGGTGAAGTTGGTTCCATCAATTTTCAACTTGTCCTTCTCAAGGAAAGTGCTAAGGTTGAAGGTGGGTGGGAGAGACATCTACAATGAATTTTCAAAGTGTTTAGACTATGTTCATAATAATGAGTTCAAGTTTTAAATTATACTACCATACTTAAAACAAAAAGAACTCCCACTCAAGCGAACATCTCTCCATTCGTTTAGTGATCACATGACCCCAATCCACTACTCCACCCCCAATCGTCACGGCCGGCAAAATAGTTGTTGGAATTATGCCCTAGAGGCAATAATAAAGATGTTATTATTATAATTCTTGTTCATGATAAAGTTTATATTCCATGCTAGAATTGTATTAAGCGGAAACATTAATACTTGTGTGGTTTGTAAACAACACCGTGTCCCTAGTACGCCTCTATGGACTAGCTCATTGATCAATGATGGTTAAGGTTTCCTAACCATAGACATGAGTTGTCAATTGATAATGAGATCATATCATTGGGAGAATGATATGGTGGACATACCAAATCTAATCGTAGCACTTAGATCGTGTCATCGTGTTCGTCTTTGCAAAGCTTTTCTTATGTCAAATATTGTATTCCTTAGACCATGAGATAATGCAACTCCCTGGTATCGGAAGAAAGCTTTGAGGTCATCAAATGTCATCCTATGAGAGGGTGATCATAAAGGTGTCTCTCAGGTGATCGGAAAGTATCTGTTGGGTTGTATGTATCGAGATGGAATTTGTCCCTCCCAAGTTGGAGAGATATACTTCGGGCCCACTCGGTAATCGATATCAACACCGCTTGCAAGCATGTGGTTAAGGAGTTAATCACAAAGTGATATCGGATTACGGAACGAGTAAAGTACTTGCTATGAACGAGATTGAACTAGGTATGACGATACCGACGACCGAATCTCGGGCAAGTAAAATATCGCGAGACGAAGGGAATATATATATGGGATTGATTGAATCCTGGCATCGTGGTTCATCCGATATGATCATCGATGAATGTGTAGAGTCAATATGGGTGCCTGCACCCCTGTTGATTATTGATAGAAGATCATGTCCGCATATTCTCGAACCCGAGGTCACACACTTAACGTGTCTCGGCTAGGATAGATTGGATAATTGGTTTATGAATTTTTGTTGAGTCTCGGATGGGATCCGGGACATCACGAGAGGTTCCGAATGGTCCTGAGAATAAGATTCATATAAGCGGCAGTTTTGGAGTTGAATTGTTCCGGTTAATCGGTATTGTACCGGAAGCTTCTAGAACCTTCCGGAAGGGGACCAACGTGGCCCCACCTTCCGGGAGGGGGCATGGGCCTATGAGGGAGTGTCCTGGCCGCATTGGGCCAGGGGCACAAGGCCCCATAGGGCCCAGCCGATCCTAAAGAGTTTAAATCGTTTAAACTAGAGATAAGATAAGATAGGATTTCTAGATAAGGGAGAGTTTAAATTGTTTAAACTAGAGATAGGCTTGGAGGAGAGGCTAGGGCTGGCCGCCCCCCTCTATAAATAGAGGGCTGGTGCGCCCCCCTCCCTACACACCTTCCTCCAAACCCTAGTAGCCCTGCTGCCTTCCTCTCTCCCTCCCGACTGTTTGTAGGCGAAGCCCTGCAGCAGAAATTCTCCACCATATACACCACACCGTCGTGTTGTAGATCCAATCCATCTCTCCACCATACTCGCTGGTCCGAGGAAGGAGGAGACGTCGAGGTGCTGCACGTGTGCATCTCACGGAGGCACCGCCACTTGTGGTGCTAGATCGGATCGGATCGCGGGGAGGAGAAGCGAGTTCGACTACATCACCCACATTCCGACGAACGTTCCGCTGTGCGAATCTTCAAGGGTATGAAGATCTAATCCAATCTCTCTCACTGTTTGCATCTCCTAGATTAGATCTTGGCTTTCCCTCTGTTCGCTTCCGTAGAAAATTTTGATTTACTATGCGAAACCCTTGATGGTATCGAGCTAGATCTATGCGTAGATGTGTTTCACGAGTAGAGCATAACATGGTTGTTCGAGCGTTGATGTTTTCTGTTGCAAGCCTCTTGTTTGTGTTCTTCTTATGGCCGGGATAGTGAGATTGAAGCGGTCCAGGCCAACCTTCTGCGACGTCGTTCATGAGACCGGCTCCGCACTTGACGTGTGGCTTGTTCCACACATGCGGCTGGTGGATGTCTGTTTCTCTCACTATAGTTGTCATGGGTTTAACACCGGAGTTTGGCAACCATAATATCACCGTTGTGGCTTTCCGTAGGTAAGAATCGTTCTTAGCATCTACTCCCATAAGCCACGTAAAACATGCAACAACAAAGTAGAGGCGTCTAACTTGTTTTTGCAGGGAGTGTTTTCTGTGATATGGTATGGCCCAAGATGTGATGTGTATATTGTATGCGATGATCATGTTTTGTAATGTTTCACGACTTGCATGTCGATGAGTACACAACCGGCAGGAGCCATATGGTTGTCTTTATAATTGTGTATGACCTGCGAGTCAACTTCTTATACGCCATGTAATAGCTTTACTTTATCGCTAAGTAGTTAGCAATAGTTGTAGTTGCTATTCGTGGTGGAGGCAATCATGGTGGAGTGATGGAGATCATGCGACGCACAAGATGGAGATCATTCTTGCGAAGATTGGCTATACCATGTCACATAAAGTTATATGCATGTGATGTTTATCCTTTTATGTATCTTATTATGCTTAGATCACGACGGTAGCATTATAAGATGATTCCTCACTTAAAGATCAAGATAAAAACTGTGTTCTCCCCAAGTATGCACCGTTCGAAAGTTAAATGCGTGTCCAAGCATCACGTGATGATCGGGTGCTATAGACTCTCGCTCACATACAACGGGTGCAAGCCGGTTTTGCACTGCGGAAATACTTGGGTCTAACTTGACGAGCCTAGCATGTACAGACATGGCCTCGGAACACAAGAACCGAAAGGTTAAGCATGAGTCATATGAATGATATGATCGACACTTCGTTGTCCACCATTGAAACCACATCTCTTCTCGTGATGATCGGATTAGGTGTGGTGAATTTGGATCGTGTTCACTAAACAACTTGAGGGATGTTGAATTTAGTGGGAGTTCATCTAGTAATTTGATTAAGTTGAACTATTTATCATGAACATAGTCTAAATTGTACTTGCAAATACTGTAGATCACATGGCCAAGTCCAACTTCAACTTCAACGTTTTTGCTGAGAAAGAAAAGCTTAGAAACAATGGGTCTAACTTCACCAATTGGTTCCGCAATCTAAGAATCATTACTCTGGCGGACAAAGGACTATGTCCTTGGGAAAGCGTTAGGTGACCCCCTAACAAGCTGCGCCGGATGATGAGAAAGCTGTCTATCAGTCGCGCAAAGATGATTATGGTGTGATTAAGAGCACCATGTTGTTTGCTATGGAACCAGAACTTCAAAATCATTTTGAAAACTATCCCGGGCCCTTTGAGATTCTCGAAGAGTTGAAAACCATGTTTCAGACTCAGGCCCGTTCTGAGAGATATGAGATCTCCGAGAAGTTCTTTAACTGCAAGATGGAGGAAGGGAGTTCCGTTAGTGAGCACGCCATTAAGATGTCGGGCTACACTCAACGCCTTGAGCAAGCTGGATGCAAGATTCGGAGGAGCTCAAGATTGACAGGGTTCTGCAATCACTCCCTCCCAGCTACAAAAGTTTTGTAGTGACTCATAATCAGATTGGTTCCACTGATACGATCACCGAGCTCTTCGCAAAGCTGAAGGCTGCGGAAGTGGACATCAAGAAGGATAATCATGTGTTGATGGTCAACAAGCCCTCCTTTAAGAAAGGTAAGGGTGCAAAGAAGCCCTTCAAGAAGGGTGGCGGCAAGCGCAATGCCCCTGCTGAGAAGAAACTCAGGTCTGGTCCCAAGCCGGACACTGAGTGCTTCTATTGCAAGGACAAGGGTCATTGAAGCGTACCGTCCGAAGTACTTAGCGGACAAGAAGGTTGGCACCGTCAAAGGTATATTTGATATACATGTTATTGATGTTTTCCTTACTAGCCCTCGTTGTAGTGCCTAGGTATTTGATACCGGTTCAGTTGCTAATATTTGTAACTCGAAACAGGAGCTACGGAATAGACGGCGGCTTGCGAGGGATGAGGTGACGATGCTGGCGTTAGCGGATCAAGAGTTGATGTGATGGCCGTCGGCACGCTCTCCTTAGTTTTACCTTCGGGATTAGTTTTAAACCTTAATAAATGTTATTATGTGCCTGCGTTGAGCATGAACATTATTTCTGGATAGTGTTTATTGCAAGACGGTTATTCATTTAAATCGGAGAATAATGGTTGTTCTATTTATATGAGTAACATCTTTTATGGTCATGCACCTCTTGTGAATGGTTTATTTCTTCTAAATCTCGAAAGGGATGAAACACACATCCATAATATTGAGGCTAAGAGATGCAAAGTAGATAGTGATAATACTACTTATTTGTGGCACTGTCGTCTAGGTCATATTGGTGTAAAGCGCATGAAGAAACTCCATTCGATGGACTTTTGGAGTCTCTTGATTTTGAATCATTTGACACATGCGAACCATGCCTCATGGGCAAGATGATCAAAACCCGTTCTCCGGTATGATGGAAGCAGCGGACTTGTTGGAAATCATACATACCGATGTATGCGGACGATGAGTGTTTCGACGCGGTGGATATCGCTATTTTCTCACTTTTACCGATGACTTAAGTAGATATGGGTATATCTATTTAATGAAACATAAATCTGAAACGTTTGAAAAGTTCAAAGAATTTCAGAATGAAGTGGAGAACCATCGTAATGAAGATTAAGTTTCTACGATCCGATCGTGGGGCGAATATTTGAGTTATGATTTTCTCCGCATCTCAAAGCAAGTGGAATCGTTTCACAACTCCATACCGGAACACCACAGCGCAATGGTGTGTCTCGAGCATGAATCGAACCCTATTAGATATGGTCCGATCGATGATGTCTCTTCTTGATTTGCCGTTATCATTTTGGGGTTATGCATTAGAAACGCTGCATTCACTTTAAATAGGGCTCCATCTAAATCCGTTGAGACGACACCGTATGAACTGTGGTTTGGTGCTAAACCTAAGTTGTCGTTTCTTAAAGTTTGGGGATCTGGCGGTTACGCCAAGAAGTTGATGCCGACAAGCTCGAAAAGCGGAGAAATGCGTCTTCATAGGATACCCTAAGGAAACTATTGGGTATACCTTCTATCCGCAGAACCGAAGGCAAAGTGTTTGTCGCAAAAGCGGTTCCTTTCTTGAGAAGGAGTTTCTCTCGAAAGAAGTGAGTGGGAGGAAAGTAGAGCTTGACGAGGTTATTGAACCTTCTCTTGAATTGGAGAGTAGCGCAGCACCTGAAATTGTTCCAAGGCTTTGCACCAACAATAAAGGAAGCTAATGACAAGGATCATGAAGCTTGGACGATCTTTGCTCTTGAACGTCAGCAGTCGACAAGGTCGCGTGCCCCTCCGAGTGGTGCAAGAACCTGTCTTGTCTTGTTAGTAGAAGGCGGTGAACCTCGAACTATGAGGAAGCGATGATGAGCCGGACTACGAGAAATGGCTAGAAGCCATGAAATCCGAATTGGGATCCATGAGCGAAAACCAAGTATGGACTTTGGTGGACCCTCCTAGCGACCGAAAGGCCGTTGAGTGCAAATGGATCTTCAAGAAGAAAACAGACGCGGATGGTAATGTTACCGTCTATAAAGCACGGCTTATCGCAAAAGGTTTTCGACAAGTTCAAGGTGTTGACTACGATGAGACTTTCTCTCCCGTAGTGATGTTTAAGTCCATTCGGATTTTATTAGCAATTGCTGCGTTTCATGATTATGAAATATGGCAGATGGATGTCAAGATCGTTCCTCAATGGCAACATTGATGAAGAGTTGTATATGATGCAACCCGAAGGTTTTGTCGATCCTAAGGATGCTGATAAAGTATGCAAACTTCAGCGTTCCATTTATGGACTGAAGCAAGCATCTCGGAGTTGGAACCTTCGTTTTGATCAAGTGATCAAGAGCTTTGGATTTGTTCCAAACTGCTACGAAGCTTGCATCTACAAGAAAGTGAGTGGGAGCTCGGTGACGTTTCTGGTACTATATGTGGATGACATATTGATTATTGGAAATGACATCAACATGCTTAACGATGTGAAGAGTTATTTGAACAAGTGTTTTCAATGAAATACGTAGGTGAAGCTGCTTATATATTGGGCATCAAAATCTATAGAGATAGACAAAGACGCTGATAGCTTTAAGCGGTACATACCTAGACAAAGTTCGAAAAGGTTCAGAATGGATAAGGCATTGAAAGGTTCAAGGCCTATGTTGTCGAGTAAGATATTGAGCAAGGCTCGATGTCCGCCTACGATGAAATGATAGGAAGCTATGAGCAAAGTGCCTTATGCCTCAGCCATAGGTTCCATCATGTATGCCATCAGTGTACTAGACGGATGTGTCCAATGCTCTTAGTTTGACGGAGATATCAAAGTGATCCGAGTGGAACCTTTGGACAGTGAAGAACATCCTAAGGTACCTAAATAGGACTAAAGAAATGTTCTTAGTCTATGGGGTGATGAACAACTCGTCGTAAAAGGTTACGTCGATGCTAGTTTCGACACCGACAAGGATGATTCTAAATCTCGGACGGATACGTGTATATTTTGAATGGAGGAGCTGTGAGTGGAGAAGCTGCAAGCAAAGTGTGATCGCGGGATCTACGAGAAGCGGAATACATGGTTCTTTGCGAAGCGTCAAGTGAAGGAGTTTGGATCGAAACTTCATCATCGAGCTTGGCGTGGTTCAAGTGCATTGGACCCCTTTGGAGATATTGTGTGACAACACTGGCGCCATAGCACTCGCTAAGGAACCAAGATATCATCCAAAGACCAAGCATATCAACCGCAAGTTTCATATAATCCGAGATTATATAGCAGATGGAGATCTGAAGATAAGCAAAGTACATACAGATCTGAATGTCGCAGATCCATTGACTAAACCTCTTCCACGTATAAAACATGATCAGCACCTCAGTGCCATGGGTGTGAGATTGTTGCCAAATGTAAACTAGATTATTGACTCTAGTGCAAGTGGGAGACTGTTGGAATTATGCCCTAGAGGCAATAATAAAGATGTTATTATTATAATTCTTGTTCATGATAAAGTTTATATTCCATGCTAGAATTGTATTAAGCGGAAACATTAATACTTGTGTGGTTTGTGAACAACACCGTGTCCCTAGTACGCCTCTATGGACTAGCTCATTGATCAATGATGGTTAAGGTTTCCTAACCATAGACATGAGTTGTAAATTGATAATGAGATCATATCATTGGGAGAATGATATGGTGGACAGACCCAAACTAAGCGAAGCAATTAGATCGTGTCATCGTGTTCGTCTTTGCAAAGCTTTTCTTATGTCAAATATTGTATTCCTTAGACCATGAGATAATGCAACTCCCTGGTATCGGAAGAAAGCTTTGAGGTCATCAAACGTCATCCTATGAGAGGGTGATCTTAAAGGTGTCTCTCAGGTGATCGGAAAGTATCTGGGTTGTATGTATCGAGATGGAATTTGTCCCTCCCAAGTTGGAGAGATATACTTGGGCCCACTTTCGGTGTCGATATCAACACGCTTGCAAGCATGTGGTTAAGGAGTTAATCACAAAGTGATATCGGATTACGGAACGAGTAAAGTACTTGCTGTGAACGAGATTGAACTAGGTATGACGATACCGACGATCGAATCTCGGGCAAGTAAAATATCGCGAGACGAAGGGAATATATATATGGGATTGATTGAATCCTGGCATCGTGGTTCATCCGATATGATCATCGATGAATGTGGGAGTCAATATGGGTGCCTGCACCCGCTGTTGATTATTGATAGAAGATCATGTCTGCATATTCTCGAACCCGCAGGGTCACACACTTAACGTGTCTCGACGCTAGGATAGAGTGGATAATTGGTTTATGAATTTTTGTTCGGAGTCTCGGATGGTATCCAGGATATCACGAGAGGTTCGGAATGGTCCGAGAATAAGATTCATATAAAGGCGGTGCAGTTTTGGAGTTCGGAATTGTTCCGGGTTAATCGGTATTGTACCGGAAGCTTCTAGAACCTTCCGGAAGGGGACCAACGTGGCCCCACCTTCCGGGAGGGGGCATGGGCCTATGAGGGAGTGTCCTGGCCGCATTGGGCCAGGGGCACAAGGCCCCATAGGGCCCAGCCGATCCTAAAGAGTTTAAATCGTTTAAACTAGAGATAAGATAAGATAGGATTTCTAGATAAGGGAGAGTTTAAATTGTTTAAACTAGAGATAGGCTTGGAGGAGAGGCTAGTGCTGGCCGCCCCCCCCCTCTATAAATAGAGGGCTGGTGCGCCCCCCTCCCTAGACACCTTCCTCCAAACCCTAGTAGCCCTGCTGCCTTCCTCTCTCCCTCCCGACTGTTTGTAGGCGAAGCCCTGCAGCAGAAATTCTCCACCATATACACCACGCCGTCGTGTTGTAGATCCAATCCATCTCTCCACCATACTCGCTGGTCCGAGGAAGGAGGAGACGTCGAGGTGCTGCACGTGTGCATCTCACGGAGGCACCGCCACTTGTGGTGCTAGATCGGATCGGATCGCGAGGAGGAGAAGCGAGTTCGACTACATCACCCACGTTAGGCCGAGCGCTCACTGCGTAATCTTCAAGGGTATGAAGATCTAATCCAATCTCTCTCGTTGTTTGCATCTCCTAGATTAGATCTTGGCTTTCCCTCTGTTCGCTTCCGTAGAAAATTTTGATTTACTATGCTACGAAACCCTTCAATAGTTTCAAAGGTAGACATTCTGAATGTCAATCATATCCCATATGATTCATGCTCGACCTCTCGGTCTCTTGTATTTCGAGGCCATGTCTTCACATGCTAGGCTCACCAATTCTAACTTGTGTGTATTCGTAGTGCAACATGGCTTACACCCACTATATGCAAACACAGATATGTCCGACACCCAATCGTCACAGCCTGCCTCATATCAGAGAACTTTCTTGGTGGTGCACACACAAGGGGAATACTATAACTGGAATTCTGTGAGGAATTATCTTACTGTGTTTACTAGCATAATAAGATGCATGAAGTGATACTTCATAAAGTAAAGTGTTGTGATGTGGTTAAAGCATCTTGATCACCATCAGAGCTCCAATGGAAGTTTCACAAACTTGTCATTGCTATGTATCAACACAAGCCCCTATGCAAAAATAAAGATAGACGTCTCTATATTATCTATTACAAGTTTTACGCGGATTTAGGGCTTTCGCGGTAGAACCCCTTCCCACCTACGAACGTGGAGCCAAAACATGGATTCAATGATTGTCGTTTTACTTCCCTTTTCAGGGCCCTCCAATGTTGATGCCATATCAACTACCATAGAGAGTCAGAAACCCCCCTAAGCCACTTAATTGTGGACCAGTCTCGTGAATCACCACGTGAGGTCAGTTGGGGGCCGCTTCATCAAACAATGCTGCGATATGAACAAGAACACAAAAGAGGGTAGAAACTAGAAAATCAATGCCCACATATTGCTATGTGTTCTATCCGTACGACATGTCTACCCATAGACCCTCTCTGATACGGCTGCAGGGTTCCGTAGCAGAAAACAAAAAAATTCTAACTATGCAAACACTAATACCAGGATCTATACTATGTAGACATAATTAATAGAAAGAGAGAGACAGTATTCATATCCTTGAAGACCGAGGAACGCCTTACGCAGGAAGGCGTATGTTGATGAAGACGAGAAGCTCCAAGCACCCCAAGTGTGGTGCCTCTGAAGTACTACACGTCCGATGTAGCCGACGTCTCCCGGGATCTGATCCAGCCGAGCAGCGGAAGAAGAAGATGCCAGACCGAAGATCACACGTTGGTAGTATGAAGGTGGGGAACTCAAAACCCGAGAGGTCCTCTCCAATATTACAGAGAAGTCCTCAATGGAAATGAGAGAGAGAGAATGGGATGATTCCAAAGGGGCGTGGGTGACTCCTATATTTAGTGGGAGGGGAGGTGATACATTGTAAACGTATCTATAATTTTTGATGTTCCATGATTGTTTTATATCTACTTTCTTATGTTTTGTCCACACTTTGGAGTATTTTTACACGTTTTATGGAACTAACATATTAAACAGATGCCACAGTGCCAGTTGCCTGTTTTCTGCTGTTTTTGGTTTCAGAAAAGCTAGTAAGAAAATATTCTTGGAATTGGACCGGACAAAAGCCAAAGTCAATATTTTACCCGAAGCAACATGGAGTCCGGAGGGGAGACGAAGTGGCACACTAGGGCAGCCACACCTAGTGGCGACGCGACCGAGGGGCGCGCCACCAGGGGATGTGGGCCCCCTGGTGCTCCACCGACCTTGCCCCTTTACCTATAAAAGCCTCTCGGGATGAAAACCCTAAGTGCACGATCAAAATTCCACGAAAGAGTTTGTAGCCGCCGCCATCTCCATCCATAGATCGGGAGGGATCTGAAGCTCTTCCGGACCACCGAGGAGGAGATCACCACGAGGCCTTCTTCATCATCCAACTGCCTCTGGCGTGATGCGTGAGTAGTTCATCCCTAGACTACGGGTCCATGTAGTAGCTAGATGGTTGGTTCTCCTCATTTGTGCTACCATATTTATATCTTGTGAGCTCCGTTCATGATCAAGATCATCTATTTGTAATCTTACATGTTGTGTTTGTGGGGATCCGATGGATATTGAGATGTTATTTTAGATTGATTATTGATTCTATCATGTCTATGTTATTTGTGATCTTGCATGCTTTCCATTGTTAGTAGCTATCTTGGCCAAGTAGATGCTAGCAACTCCAAGAGGGAGTATTTATGCTCGATAGTGGGTTCATGCCTCTAGTAATCTGGGGAAGTGACAGAAATCTCTAAGGTACTAGATGTGTTGTTGCTACTAGGGAGAAAACATCAATCCTTTGTCCATGGGACAATCGTATTGTTTACTTTACACACAATGCTTAATGCAATTATCTATTGCTTGCAACTTAATACTGGAGGGGGTTCGGATGATAACCTGAAGGTGGATTATTAGTCATAGATGCAGTTGGATTACGGTCTATGTATAATGTTGAAATGCCCAATCAAATCTCTTAGGAGTCAAGATGATTAGTATATGCATGTATGCTTTCTCGGTGTCTGTCAATTGCCCCGCTGTAATTTGTTTACCCAACATGTCATCTATCTTAAAAAGAATCACCTCTAGTTAACTATGGACCCTGGTCCATTCTTTTACCATCAATCTATCATCTATTTACTATTTATTGTTTACTTTCTGCAAGCAATTACTATCTTCCACACAATTCATTTAATCCTTTGTTTTCAGCAAAACCGGTGAGATTGACAACCTCACTGTAAGTTGGGGCAAAGTTTTCTGGTTGTGTTGTGCAGGATTCCAAGTTGGAAACAACACCTTGGAGGTGTTTCCTTGCTCCTAATGGTTCGATAACCTTGGTTTCATAACTGAGGGAAAACTTGTTGTTGTGATCATCATACTTTCCTCTTGGGTTTCCCCAACGAGCTCGAATATATTTTGAGCCATCAAGCCTTTTTTCTGGCGCCGTTGTCGTGGAGTCAAGGACACCTTCACAAGGGGAGTCCCTCATAACCAATCTCGTTTACTTTGTTTTTTGTTTTGCTTAGTTTATTTACGCTTTGTTTGCTTGTTTCTTTTATCAAAAACACACAAAAAATTAGTTGTACTAGTTTGCTTCTTTATATCAAAAACACAAAAAAATTTAGTCCTTTTCTATAGTTGTCACCTCATTCTTTGCTCATGATGTTGATCCCTAAGTTCACTCTGAAAGGCCTTTCAATAGGTAGTGGCTGTATAATTGGGAAAGATAATATTGTAGAATTCTTCAATCATGTTAGCAAGCATGAGGATATTGAGGATAGATCCCTAGCAGAACTTGCTCCAAATTATGAAATTGCTGCAGCTTCTTGATGACCCACAAGTATAGGGGGTGTATCGCAGTATTTTCGAGGGAAGTGAAACCCAATTTATTGATTCGACACAAGGGGAGCCAAAGAATATTTATAAGCCTTAACAACCGAGTTGTCAATTCAGCTGCACCTGGAAACAATCTCGCTCACGGCAGTTTATCGGTAGCAACAGTTTTGTAGTAGGAATAGCAAAGTAATAGCAGTAGTAAGAGTAAGACAGTAGTAACAACAGCAGTAAACAGTAGGATTCGAGTGCGGTAGGCATAGGGATGGATGGACGGGCGTTGCATGGACAAGACAATTCACATGACAATTAGAACATAGGGCAATTGCAGATAAATAAGATAAAGCATCCAAGTACTAAATAATCTTAGGCATGTGTTCCATATATAGTCATATGTGCTCGCAATGAGAACTTGCACAACATATTTTGTCCTGCCAGCCCATTTGCAGCGGGGCCTCAAGGGAACTACTGGTAATTAAGGTGCTCCTTTTAATAGAGCACCGGAGCAAAGCATTAACACTCCATGAACACATGTGATCCTCACATCAAAGCCATTCCCCCCGGTTATCCCGATTTCTGTCACTTCGGGGCCATTGGTTCCGGACAACAACTTGTGTATACAACTTGCAGGTAAGACCATAAACAATACTATCATAATGAATCAATAACATGTTCAGATCTGAAATCATGGCACTCGGGCCCTAGTGACAAGCATTAAGCATAACAAGTCGCAACAAAGTCAAAAAGCACTAATAGAAGATACTAGGCACCATGCCCTAATAATCCGATGCCATTACATGAGCGATCTCATCCAATCCCTACCATCCCCATAGCCTACAGCGGGGGATTACTCACTCATAGATGGGGGAAACATGGATGGTCGATGGAGAAGCGATGGTGATGATGATGGCGATGATCTCCTCCAATTCCTCGTCCCGGCAGGGTGCCAGAACGGAGTTTCTGGTGCTGTTTTGTGGAATCTGGTGGTGGCGGCAGGGCGGAACTCCTTTTGGAAAAATGTCGCCCCCCCCTGAGTTTTTAGGTCATAAGGCATCTTATAGGCGAAGAGGGAGACCAAGGGGTGTCTGGGGCGGCCAGACCACCCCCTGGCGCGTCCTGGGCTTGCCCGCATGGCCAGGTGGTGTGGCCTAGGCCAGCCCTCCTCCGTCTCGTATTCTGGCTCCGAGAGTCTTTTGGTTAAATAGGATTTTTGTCATATTTTTGGGATTTTTCCTGATAGTTGATTTTCTGCACAAAAACTAGACACCAAGGCAATTCTGCTGAAAACAACGTCAGTCTGTGTTAGTTGCATCCAAATCACACAAGTTTAGAGGAAAAACAATAGCAAAAGTGTTCGAGAAAGTAGATACGTTTTGGACGTATCAACTCCCCCCAAGCTTAGCTTATTGCTTGTCCTCAAGCAATTTAGTTGAAAACTGAGTGCGATAAAAGAACTTTCACGAACACATTTGCTTCATATGATGTATATATTCTCAGCATGTGATCAACTAAGACAATTCATAATAAGGAGTATGCAACTAAGTTTACTTAATAGGCATTGCAAGCTATGAAGAGATTCCAACTCAAGAATAATAAGTAGCATGAAACATAAACATAAGCAACATTACAATGCTCATAACAAGGTATGATAGAGTGGTATCTCGCTTGCCTTTGATTATGAATGCCAAGGCACCTCTGAAGTTCAGGTGAAGACTAGAAGTAAAGATATCAAAGATACAAGCATCAAAGTCATAACACAAATAATCAAGTTTTGAGACAAGCACATTACACTAAGAATGACAACTATGCTCTCAAGAAGGTGCTCATAGAATAAGTGGAGACTCAACAAGGAAATCAAAAGGTTTTGAATAATTTGAAAGGCTTCCAAATGCTGAAAGTATGGTACTCATTAGCTTTGAGCTCTCATTGCCCCTATCATAAGCATCTTTAATGTGGTTAAGGTGAAAGTGAGGTCCAATCTAAGTTATATGCTTGACAAACTATAAACTGAAAATCCCATGTCCCTTGAGTACGAGGGCCGCTCCTCATGCTACTCAACTTTAGTTACCGGTAAGTTCTTGTCATCGTAAATACGTGTGTATCATAGAGAACCGCCAACGGGGTACCCCTTGCCCGATGATACAGAAGAATCCCCATATCAAAATGACAAGGCAAGCAGACAATGAGTATCTCAGAAATCTTCTTATTTACCATGGGAAAATGGTGCTTTTTTTCTCTCTTTCCTCTTTTCTCAAATCTCTTTTTTTTCTTTTCTTTTTATCAATAGCTATCTCTCTCTTTTTATAAGAAGAATGCTTCATAGATATCATTATGGTTACGCTGCAGGTTTCCACCATGACGGCATGGATTAGACCGGCGACCCAGGCATTTCTCTAACACACATACATAACTCCATGGACTTACAAGTTCCCCTTTTATTTCACACCGACGACATCCGCAAACAAAAGAGCATGGTATCAACTGGGTATATATTTACAGGTGTTGAAAGCGCTCCCCATAACATCACGGTTCTACTAATCCCCAGCCTATAATTTGCAAGCATATAACTTTCATGGACAGTCACAATGGTTCAGGTTTATTAAGTGCAGAAAATAAAGTGTGCCATCAAGTTCGTGAGAGCTTTACTAACTAACTTTCTCATAACAAGCAAACATTTTATTCGGAAGAAAACAAGGCATATTGAATATGCACGGAAATAGCAAATGATGCTAATAGGTAGATATGGTGGACACTTTGGAAATTTTTGGTTTTAGGGAGTTGGAAATATGAGTAAAACATACTCAGTGAAAGTGAAGGCTAGCAATAGTAAGGGAGCGACAAACAAGAGAGCAATAGCTGTCATAATCATGCTTGCAACAAAACATGACTAATCATGGCATGAAAGTGATTCAAGACCCTCAAGGCAAAATAATTCATCGAGGCTTAACTGATTATTTCAGCCATATGCATGCGTGAGCATGTGCCAAGTCAATTCAAATGAAACATTCAGAGGAGGATACCATGGTGTTATACCAAGTTATGAATAGAGTAATGCAAGTAAACATTCATATGACAAGCTACAAACTATTAGCAAGCTGGAACCAATCATAAGAAAGCAAAAACTACTAAGCATCCATAAATAACATACACCCTATATGAACAGACTAAGAATGCCCACAATGATGAGTATATGTACAAAAATGAAAACAAATAGAGTTTGTTACCAGCCTCTTACCACACCTCAAGTTGTCATTAATCCTCATCATTGCTCTTCACTTGTGTGGCTTGAATAATAATATGAAACCAATATCCACTGAGGACTGCTGAACCCTGCAACAAACTCACAAAGCCAAAGAAGAACAACAAATATTTTTGGTGTTTTTGATTTTTTTTAAGCAAGAACCAAAAAGTAAGAACAAGCAAAGCAAAATCTTTTGGGGTTTTTTGAATAGTTCAAACAAAGCAAAAAGGGAAAAACAAACCAAGACAAAAAGAAAAAGAAGCAAACCAAAGAGAAACAACAGAAATATTTTTGGTCTTTTTGTGTTTTAGAAAGCGAAATCAAAGAAAGAACAAAAACTAAAAGGAGAACGAAACATGAATACACAAAGTACCGATGCAAAATGATATGGAAATGAGTGCAATGTCGGCGTACCTTCCCCCAAGCTTAGGCTTTTGGCCTAAGTGGGTGTCAATCCCAAGCTGGCTAGGATGAAGTGTCACCGTGGTACCACAAGGAGGTAACCTTGTCCTGGTGCGAGCTCGAGTACGTCCCTCCGTAGTGCACGGAGTAATCGTAGGAGGGCACATCCTCCTGGTGCTGTCCGTGGAAACCCAGCAAGTGGAGCTGCTCGTCCACCTCCTCCTTGGAGCGCGACCACGGTCTCCTGTGAACACTAAACAAAGTAGACTGCGGCAAAGGGATCTCCCTCTCATCCCCATCAGTAAACAACATCATATATACTAGACCGTCCAAATCAGAATCAGCAGTGACAAAATGATGAGTTTTCATAGCAACAAGGTCAAGCCTTTGTGGTGCCAATATACTATCATTGGGGTCCACTGAAATCCCTAATGCATTAACCATACGTGAGGCAATGATGCCCCCATAAATAGGCCCCCTAGAAGCTAGGCGGCGAGCAATAAGCGAGCCAAGGTTGTACCGAGTGTCATTGTTAAGCGCAGCAGCAAGGAAGGCTAAATGATAGTTGGAGATATTACTAGTATTCTCCCTACCAAGAACACTAGTAGCAAGATAATGTGCAAAGTATCTAAGAGCAGGGAGTTGGATGTTTCTTATCTTTTCGCACTAAGCCACGCGGTCATCATCATTGGTCAACCCTCGGTAAAGCTCCAACAAATCAGCGGGTCACCCTTGAATCTTCTTCACGGTCCCTGTCATGCTTACACCTACAACACTGCAAAATCTTTCCAATGACATGGTGAAGGGCAGGTTATAAATTTAAAGAGACAGTTGACGGATAGGGCGTGTTAGTAAACACGAAGCTCTCAACAAAAGTTTTGGTGAGCATAGCGTATTGCTCACTCTCATCTTGCATATATGAGGTCAAACCAACCCTCTGAATCAGTAGCAAGAAATCATCAAGAATCCCTGCAGCTTGCAAGAAAGTAAAACAAGGAAAAGTGGATGGGTGAGCATCCCCATCATCTCCTTCATTACCAATACGAGTTGCAATGAGATCTTCGTTGTATGATGGCCTAAACTGAGAGGTTGATCTTGAGGGCCTTGACCTCCTAGGTGCATCCGTCTCAAATGTCTCTCCAAAGGTATGGTTGTTCATGCTTGATATTCTGAAATTTAAACATCTATTAAACAAGTGATTACAAAGTGAATATAATGAAGGGCACTACTCATAGGGACTTGTAAGAGGCCTAAACATGCATTAAAACTATATCTCTAAGCATCAAACAAACTTACAAGCTCTCATAACATGTCACCTACAGCAGCAAAATACTCAAGATATAATCCACTAAACACAAATCTACTTGGACAAGCGGAGGAGTCACATATCGGAGAATAAATGCTCCAAATTTCAACAGCAAAGATGGGCTAAGCAAGGAGATCGAAAAATTGAGGGCAATCATAACAAGAACACGATTTTGAGCAATGAACTGGAGTTTACTCAGGAGAGAGAAGAAAGTGGCAAGTGAGAGAGTGAGTGGAGGGCCAGGGGTGGCCCACACCATGGCATGGCGCCACCCTGGCAGGCCGCACCAACAGGTGGTGAGCCTGCCTGGTGGCCCCCCTAGGTCACTCCAGGTACTCCTCTGCCCCTTTTTTCACGTAAAAATTTAATATGAATTTTCTAGAATTTTTCGAGACACTTTATTTTTGGGCAATTTTCAGGTATAGATGAATGATTTTCTGGCAGAAAGATTTTTTTTGGAATGATGCAATGACAAAACAAGGCTAGAACTATAGAAGTTCTAAGACACTCTAACATGCAAGCAACTAACAACAACAAAAAACAAAACTAAACGAAAGCAAAAACTAAAATGGATAGAACAGAAGTAAGCGGAGATAATCATGGTGAAAACATTGTTTTGTTCAATGAAATCCTTTTGTTAACAAGGTTGATCAGGTCTTGTTACCAAAACAATTTCATATGAGATAAAACTTTGTATTCCACCAATGATTATGTTACCTCAACTTTGATAGCAATGGTCTCAATCATAATAGTTCCAAATTTTTCTCTTGGTATGGGACAATATATTTCTCCAACTTGAATGCCCTCAACATGTTCAATTGAATTCAAACCATAAGTCCTTTCAATCTTCTTGGGGAAATAGACAGTATGTTCCTTGTCATTAACATTAAAGGTCACCTTTCCTTGATTACAATTAATAACAGCCCCTGCAGTATTAAGAAAAGGTCTCCCAAGAATAATAGACATATTACCATCTTCAGGCATTTCAAGCACAACAAAATCAGTTAATATCAGGCAATCATGAGCCACTTGAACAGGTACATCCTCACATATACCAACAGGAATAGTGGTAGATTTATCAGCCATTTGCAAAGATATATCAGTAGGTATCAGTTTTTCTAGTTGAAGTCTCTTATAGAGAGAGAAAGGCATTACACTAACTCTAGCTCCTAAATCACACAAAGCATTTCTAACATAACTATCCTTAATAGAGCAAGGGATAGTTGGAATCCCCGGGTCTCCAAGTTTCTTTGGAACCTTACTATTAAAGGAATAATTAGCAAGCAAACTAGAGATTTCTTCATTAGGGATCTTCCTTTTATTCAAGACAACATCCTTCATATACTTTGAGTAAGGAGGCAATTTAATAGCATCAGTCAAAGGAATTTGCAGGAATAAAGGTTTCATCCACTCACAAAACTTATTATAGTGTTCATCTTCCTTTGACTTGTGTTTCTTATCAAGGAAAGGCATAGGTTTTTGGACCCAAGGTTCTCTTTCACTACCATGTTTCTTAGCAATAAAATCTTCTTTAGTGTATTTAGTATTCTTAGTGTGCTTTTCAGGTTCTTCTTCAACTTTTTCTTCATTTGGAGCTTCATTTTCTTCATTACCACTTTCAGTTTCAGCATCAGAGACAAATATACTATTAGGATCTATAGCAGGTTCAGAGGGTTCTACAATAGTTTTATGTTTATTTTTCCTTTTCTTACGAGTAGAGCCACTATTTTCAGCTTGTTGAGAATTCTGCTCAATTCTTTTGGGATGCCCCTCAGGATATAGAGGATCCTGGGTAGCAGCACCACTTCTAGTTCTAATTTCATAAGCATGTTTTTCTTTAGCAGCGTTAACTAGCAAGTCTTTTTGCACTTTAATGAGTTGATCTATTTGAGTTTGAACCATTTGAAAGTGTTTAACAATCATTTTAACATCATTAGAGGTTCTTTCCACAATATCTTTTAACTCAACAATAGCTCTAGTGTTTTCCATTAGATGATTTTGCACACTTTTATTAAAATTATCCTGCTTAACAATAAAGATATTGAATTCTTCTAAGCATTGATCAGGAGGTTTAGAGTAAGGGATATCACCTTCATCAAAGTGTTGGAGAGAGTGTACCTCAATAGTGGATGAGTAGGGAATAGGCTTACATAATTCTTCTATAGGAGGTAAATTCTTGACATCTGCAGCTTTAATTCCCTTCTCCTTAAGACATTTCTTAGCTTCCTGCATCACTTCATCATTTAATTCAATAACTCCCCTCTTCTTTGATGTTGGAATAGGCACCAGTATAGTTGGTTCAGGTATAATTACTTCAGGTATAGCTGGTTCAGGAGGATTCCAATCCTCATAGTTCTTGCTTATTTTAGCCATTAATTCCTCAGCTTCCTTGGGATTCCTATTCCTGAAAACACAATCAGCACAACTATCTAGGTATGTCCCAGATTCTTCAGTTAGTCCATTATAAAATATATTAAGAAGCTCATTCTTAGGTAATGGACTTCCAGCATGTGCATGAATCAAAGCACAAAACCTTGCCCATGATTTAGGCAATATCTCTTTTTCTCCCTGTTTAAAATCAAAAAGTTCCTGCAAAATAGCATGTCTAGCACTAGGAGGAAAATATTTCTGCAGGAAAGTATTAATCAAGCAATCAGGTCTATCAATAGATCTAGGAGGTAAATTACTAAACCAAGTTTTAGCTTCTCCTTTCAGCGAAAAAGGGAAAATCTTAGCAACAAAGTAAGTACGCATCTTAATATCATCAGAAAACAAGCCACTCATGGTAGAAAGCTCAGTCATATGTGCTACCGCACTTTCATTCTTAGTCCCACAAAAAGGTTCTTTCTCAATAGTAGCTATGTAAGATAGATCAAGAGAGAAATCATAATCTTTATCTTTAATGTTTATGGGAGAAGCAACAAACTTAGCAATAGGAGACAATTTGGGTCTAATAGTACGCCTCTCAAGGAGACTCTTAGCAGCGCTCCTATCATTGGTGTTCTTACATTCCTTAATAAATTCATTGGTCATATCAACATAACCATCTTCAATATCATAACTCTCACTAGACTCAGGTGAACTAACAGGTGTAGTAGTGTCTTCATTAGGAGTTTCAGTATTTCCAGCTATAGTTCTAGCAATCGTAGCATCTAGGAAAGGACCTAATGAACCACTCTTATCAAGCACAGTAGAAGCAGCATCATAAGTATCAGAAGTTTCGGATTCAGCAGTAGTAGCAGTGTGTGTAGCATGTGTGTGTGGTGGTGTAACGAGCTTACTCATAACAGATGGTGAATCAAGAGCAACAGAGGTGTTCAGAACCGTACCTCTTCTTGTAGTAAAATAGGAACCTTTCCATCATGAGACTTACCCATGATGGATGGATGGCAGCGAACAATAGAGAATCCAAGTGAACTTGATAAATAAAGCTGCCTCCCGGCAACGGCACCAGAAAATAGTCTTGATGACCCACAGGTATAGGGGGTGTATCACAGTATTTTCGAGGGAAGTGAAGCCCAATTTATTGATTCGACACAAGGGGAGCCAAAGAATATTTATAAGCCTTAACAACTGAGTTGTCAATTCAGCTGCACCTGGAAACAATCTCGCTCATAGCAGTTTATCAGTAGCAACAGTTTTGGAGTAGGAATAGCAAAGTAATAGTAGTAGTAAGAGTAAGACGGTAGTAACAACAGTAGTAAACAGTAGGATTCGAGTGCGGTAGGCATAGGGATGGATGGACGGGCGTTGCATGGACAAGACAATTCACATGACAATCAGAACATAGGGCAATTGCAGATAAATAAGATAAAGCATCCAAGTACTAAATAATCCTAGGCATGTGTTCCATATATAGTCATACGTGCTCGCAATGAGAACTTGCACAACATATTTTGTCCTGCCAGCCCATTTGCAGCGGGGCCTCAAGGGAACTACTGGTAATTAAGGTGCTCCTTTTAATAGAGCACCGGAGCAAAGCATTAACACTCCATGCACACATGTGATCCTCACATCAAAGCCATTCCCTCCGGTTATCCCGATTTACATCGCCGGGGCCATTGGTTCCGGACAACAACTTGTGTATACAACTTGCAGGTAAGACCATAAACAATACTATCATAATGAATCAATAACATGTTCAGATCTGAAATCATGGCACTCGGGCCCTAGTGACAAGCATTAAGCATAACAAGTCGCAACAAAGTCAAAAAGCACTAATAGAAGATACTAGGCACCATGCCCTAATAATCCGATGCCATTACATGAACGATCTCATCCAATCCCTACCATCCCCATAGCCTACAGCGGGGGATTACTCACTCATAGATGGGGGAAACATGGATGGTCGATGGAGAAGCAATGATGATGATGATGGCAATGATCTCCTCCAATTCCCCGTCCCGGTAGGGTGCTAGAACGGAGTTTCTGGTGCTGTTTCGTGGAATCTGGTGGTGGCGGCGGAGTGGAACTCCTGGAAAAACGTCAAACCCTCATGAGTTTTTAGGTCAGAAGGCATCTTATAGGCGAAGAGGGAGACCGAGGGGGTGTCTGGGCGGCCAGACCACCCCCTGGCGCGGCCTGAGCTAGCCCGCGCGGCCAGGTGGTGTGGCCTAGGCCCAGCCCTCCTCCATCTCGTATTCTGGCTTCGGGAGTCTTCTGGTGAAATAGGATTTTTGGCATATTTTCCGAGATTTTTCCTGATAGTTGATTTTCTGCACAAAAACTAGACACCAAGGCAATTCTGCTGAAAACAGCGTTAGTCCGTGTTAGTTGTATCCAAATCACACAAGTTTAGAGGAGAAACAATAGCAAAAGTGTTCGAAAGTAGATACGTTTTGGACGTATCACTTCTTTAGTTCACATGTTGGAAGCTAGGTTTGTTAACCTTAACCCCATAATGCAAGTAATGTTTCTTAAACTTAAAGATATTGAGGACACTGAAAAGAGAGATTTTATGCTAGAAATTTTGCTTAAAGAATTCTATGATGTTGTTGAGGAAGCTAGAAAAGTCTTTGATCATTTTAATATGCTAGGCTCATGTGTAGATGTTATTGGTACATAAGAAAAAATATGGACAAAACCAAACCTAAAGATGGGGAGGAAATTAAGACACCAATACCTTTTAAACTTGTAGGAATACATGAAGCCTTAGAAAAGAATTTTGATTGGATTGTTCTTGAAAATCCATTTGATGCAAATTGTGAACCTAAGAGCATTGAGATAGGATCCTCCAGAACTTATTTGGATGAGATACCTTGCCTTGTTGAAGATATTTCTGGTATTGATCTTAATGCTTCTTCATTTGAGAATACTTGATTCTTGCTTCTTATGCCTAGCTCAAAGGCGTTAAAGAAAAACACTTATTGGGAGATAACCCAAATTTCTTTAGGAATCTTTTGTTGAGTCTTGGAAGTTATTGCTTCAATAATAACCTCTCCTTATCTTTTTTGTGTGGTTTTTGTGCCAAGGGTAACCTCTAATGAGAGAGAAGTAAGACTTGGGAAAGTTGTTGTCCCGAAACAGATTTTGTGCTTCGCTGTAAAAATTTGTGAAAATCTCTGTATGTCAGATTGAGCTGTAATTTTTTGTGCTTCTGCCCCAGGTTATTATCCAACTTTCGTTCGTTTAACACTTTTCAATTTGAGCAACAGAAGGTCTTCGAAAAAATTGGTTTTTACCTGCTGGTCTGTTTTGACAAATTTCTGTCATTATTTGAATTTGCCTCTTAATCTCTTTCTCTTTGAGTTCTCTTTGATCACTTGAACTTTTTAAAGGAAGTGCTACAACAGCTTGTGTTTTAATGGAAGTTTTACTTGTTTTGAAACTGAACCAAAAGACTTATTATCTTGAATACACTAATGTTACTAAGGAAGATTGTGTGAAGTTTTGTATGAAGGAGATTTTAAAGTGTAGGGAAGAACAATGTGATAAGATGAAGATGGACAAAAGCTCAAGCTTGGGGATGCCACCCTTGTCACCCCAAGAAATATTCAAGAAGTACAAGCGTCAAATCTTGGGAATGCCCAAGGCATCCCCTTCTTCATCAATAAAAATCTCAGGTTTTCTTTCAAACACTTCATTTTTATTGTTTCATGCACAATTGTGTTGTTCTTGGAGCGTCTTCGTTTGTGTTTGCTTAGTTTTCTTGAATAAATTGGTTGGACCCCCGCATTCATACATAGTTTCAAATAAGTTGATTTGGATTGGAAAAGAGTAGGAAAGTTCATGCTTAAGTGGTATAAAAGGAGCTTGTTTTTGACTGTGACTTAGACTTTATCATGCCATGCTTGATATTGTTTTTCCTTTATGCTTAGTGATTATTGTTGTAGCATGACTTGTTACAAATAATTGAGATTGCTTAATATGCCTTGAGAAAATCATGCGTTGTTTTAGCATATAAAAGCATAATATTGTGGTATTCTCCTTTGATGCTTTATTTGGGTTGACTTGGCGCATGCACACACCATGTTAAGACTATACCAAGTAACCATAGCCTCTATAATCATTTAGTTTTCGACTTGTAATATAACTTTATGCTTTAATTAATAATGTTTTGTCGCTTTGCATGATTATGGCCATTATTTCTCTCTTAGTTGGTCGCTCCCAGTCTTTTGCTAGCCTTCACGCCAAGTATGAGTTCTACTCATGCATACAACTCCAAATAAAACCAAGTTATTCCAAAGATTCCACCATACCTACCTATTAGCATTATTGATATTCCAAGTATATTCATGTTTTTATCTACCTTCCGAATTAAACTTGTTATGTGAAAATTAGTGATTAAAGCTCTCGCGAACTTGATGGCACACTTTACTTTTCTTGCACTTAATAAACTTGAACCATTGTGCCCATCTATGTTGTGTATATGCTTGCGTTTTGTAAGTTGTGAATTAGCAGAACCATGTTACCATGGGGAACGCTTTCAACATTGCACTTTATTTAGTTGATATCATGTTCTTTTGCTTATGGATCCTAGCGGTGTGAAATGAAAGGAGAGCCTGCAAGGCTCATGGAGTTCATATATGTGTTCGAGAAACGCCTGGGCGGCTGGTCTAAGCCATGCCTAATCATGGTGGAAACCTGCAGCATAACCATAGTGAGCAATCTATGAAGCATCCTCTATAAAAAATCCTATGCAAATAGGAAATAAAAAATGAAGAGAAAAAAAGAAAAAAAAGCCTATGCAAATAGGAAATAAAAGGATCGCTGAGATGCTCATTGTCTGCTTGTCTTGTAATTTGGATATGGGGAATCTTCCGTATCATCAGGCAAGGGGTACCCCGTTGGCGGTTCTCTATGATACACATGTACTTACAATGACAAGAACTTACCTGTAACTAAAGTTGAGTAGCATGAGGAATGGTACTCGTAAGTAAGGGGCATGAGATTTTCAGCTTATAACTTGTCAAGCATATCCTCATATTTGTTCACTTTAACCTTAATCACCTAAAGATGCTTATGATAGGGGCAATGAGAGCTGAAAGTAATAAGCACCATGATGTTTGGAAGCTCTTTATGAGACTTGAATCCCTGCTTCCTTCTATGAAGGGCCTTTCTTTTACTTTTATTTTGAGTCTCCATCTTCTATCTTTATGCACCTATTGAGAGAGCATAGTGGCCATTCTTAGTTTAATGTGCATTGTCCCAAAACTTGTTGATTGATTCATAACTTTGATATTGCTTGTTCTTAAACTATTTGTATCTAGTCACCCTTATGAACATTGAAGGCGTCCTATGCATTTATGTTTTGCTACACTATGAGGGACAAGCTGAATACCATTCTCATTATGTTTTCTATATGTGAAACAAACAAACATCTTTCAAAGCATTGTTATTCATGAATCTTTTGTTTCTACCTTTTTATGTTATAACATAGTTGCTATGTCTTATTATTAGAACTATATCTTTCATGCTATGCTAAAGTACTATGATCCCAGCTATCAATGTTTTACAAATACCTTGATCAAGATTATGATGGTGCATGTCACCTCAAAAATTATTCTTTTTTATCACTTACCTACTCGAGGACGAGTAGGAGTTAAGCTTGGGGATGTTGACACGTTGTAAATGTATCTATAATTTTTGATGTTCCATGCTTGTTTTATATCTACTTTCTTAGGTTTTGTCCACACTTTGGAGTATTTTTACACATTTTTTGGAACTAACCTATTAACAAGATGCCACAGTGCCAGTTGCCTGTTTTCTGCTGTTTTTGGTTTCGGAAAAGCTAGTAAGGAAATATTCTCGAAATTGGACCGGAAAAAAGCCAAATTCAATATTTTACCCAAAGCAACACGGAGTCCTGAGGGGAGACAAAGTGGCGCAGCACTGGGCGCCACACAGGATGTGGGCCCCCTGGTGCTCCACCGACCTTGCCCCTTCACCTATAAAAGCCTCTCGAGACGAAAACCCTAAGTGCCCGATCAAAATTCCACGAAAGAGTCTGTAGCCGCCGCCATCTCCATCCCTAGATTGGGAAGGATCTGAAGCTCTTCCCGGCACCCTACCGGAGGGGAGAGATCACCCTGGAGGCCTTCTTCATCACCATGACTACCTCCGGTGTGATGCGTGAGTAGTTCATCACTGGACTACGGGGTCCATGTAGTAGCTAGATGGTTGGTTATCCTCATTTGTGCTACCATGTTTAGATCTTGTGAGCTCCGTTCATGATCAAGATCATCTATTTGTAATCTTACATGTTGTGTTTGCGGGGATCCGATGGGTATTGAGAGGCTATTTCAGATTGATTATTGATTCTATCATATCTATGTTATTTGTGATCTTGCATGCTTTCCGTTGTTAGTAGTTATCTTGGCCAAGTAGATGCTAGTAACTCCAAGAGGGAGTATTTATGCTCGATAGTGGGTTCATGCCTCTAGTAATCTAGGAAAGTGACAGAAATCTCTAAGGTACTAGATGTGCTATTGCTACTAGGGAGAAAACAGCAATCCTTTGTCCATGAGATAATCATATTGTTTACTTTACACACAATGCTTAATGCAATTATCTGTTGCTTGCAACTTAATACTGGAGGGGCTTCGGATGATAACCTAAAGGTGGATTATTAGTCATAGATGCAGTTGGATTACGTTCTATGTATAATGTTGTAATGCCCAATAAAATCTCGTAGGAGTTAAGATGATTAGTATATGCATGTATGCTTTCTCGGGGTCTGTCAATTGCCCCATTGTAATTTGTTTACCCAACATGTCATCTATCTTAAGGATAATCACCTCTAGTGAACTATGGACCCCGGTCCATTATTTTACCATCAATCTATCATCTATTTACTGTTTACTTTTTGCAAGCAATTACTATCTTCCACACAATTTGTTTAATCCTTTGTTTTCAGCAAAACCGGTGAGATTGACAACCTCACTGTAAGTTGGGGGCAAAGTTCTGTGGTTGTGTTGTGCAGGATTCCAAGTTGGAAACAACACCTTAGAGGTGTTTTCTTGCTCCTACTGGTTCGATAACCTTGGTTTCATAACTGAGGGAAAACTTGCTGTTGTGCTCATCATACCTTTCTCTTGGGATTCCCCAACGAGCTCGAATATATTTTGAGCCATCAGGAGGGTGCACCCCCAAGGGACAGACGATGTGGGATTAATGCCCACACCCACTGGCCACCAAGAGGCAGCCGCCAGCCCTAGGTGGGCCCCACTTGGGTGGCCCACCAAGCCCTGGCCGGACGACCCTCCTCCCAAGGTGACTTGCCCCTTTGGGCCTCCCCTCCAGGTGAGGCCCATTACCAATGGGCTGCCTTTTAAAAATAAAATAAAATATTTTTTTAATATTAATTCAGCAATTAACATAAAATACACATATTATTATATTCCTTCACTCCGGAACACCTTCCGAACTCCCTTCAATCAACATCGGATGTTACCTGGAACTCTACCGGTTTCTCTCTCTCTATTTCTCCTACGATACCGCATCTATCCCTAAGCGTCCCCACCCTTAAGCGTGACATCCTTTGGTTCGGAAACACTCTGGACATGATTGAGACCTCTCTCATATCAATGATCATCAGAGGGACCTGGATGCCCATGTTGACCCCCATGCGTTTCACGAATCTTATCGCTCGAACTCTAAACATCGTTTCCCGTTCCCTTTGTCACTTGATACCTAGTACATCCAAGACTTGATCTTCGGTATCTCTATATATTAGTTCGGTCTCATTACCGATGAACTTGTTTACTCGTTCCCATGTTGTTGCATTCCATGACAAACATGTTGCATAGGGATAAATCCACCCATCATCGACAAACCTTCGATCAGTAGCTTTAATAAGACAACATTTTACTTCTACAGAGTTGCCTTGGCTCCCGTGTTCAACCTTCAACTGGTGTGCTTGATGACTTCAACTTGGTTCTGATGCAGCAGGTCCAACGTACGTCGGAGGTTTTGAGAAGAAGGTCTTCAGCTTGTACTTGTGTCCTGAGGGTACTGCTCTTTTAGAGTATTCGTCCTTAGAGCAGATCTGATGAGTCTTTCCATTTTAGATGTTCGAGGATTATGGGATTACGGCGAGGTCCTGAAAAGAAGTTAATAAAAAAGAAAATAGTGTATCTCTTTCATGAGGGTGCCAATACCTTAGCGACCTGAAGAGGTTAGGGAGGCCCTTCTAGCCCGCTGGTACGAGGCCGAGCTTCCCCGTGTCCGGGCATTGGAGGCCGAGATAAACGCATGGCGAGCTCCCCTGTGTCAGCGAGCTTCCCTGTGGCGGCGATCACTGAGTGGGCCAGAGGAACAACGGCGAGCTCTCGACTCCTCCATCAAGTTTTGCAGTTCGCTAGTGTCCGACCTATCCGGGTAGCCAAACTCTCGAACACAAACTAAAACCTGTTTGAAGACCTATTTCAAATAAAGCAGAAACTTTTCTGTGTTCGGAATGGATTGGGATTCAGTATCTTGCTGTGACCAAGTCACGCCGTACCTGGACCCCTCCCATTTGCCCTTCACTCTCCATCTAGAGTCTCATACGAATTCAAGGCAAAATAGAAGATCTGCTCCCAGCCAGGCACACGATAGGTCAAAACATAACACATCGAGGGCGGCAGGATTTGGCGTTTTCGTGGGAACTCTCGTGGTCGTTCCCGCTATGCTACTGCAGAGGAGAGAAGGGGTGTCGCGTCGGGAAGGAAGGAGCCCGCGCAGCCGTAGGGAAGCAGAGGAAGGTTACGCCGGCGCGCGCCGCTACCGCGGAGGAGTAGGCGGAGAACCAGCGACACCGAACATGATGGCCTCCGTGGCCACGATGGAGGAGACCAGCGCTGTCGGGGCCATCCCGATGATCTTTAGCACTGCACCCTAAAGCACAACTCCTTCAGGCGTGCACTGAAGCTGGCCACCAAGGTACGATTCCTCCTCGAATAATATGTGATTGTTGTGCAGTCTCTAGATGGAGAGTAATTCAACAAGTAACTTGTTGTGTTGATCTTAAATTTGGCAGAATTTGAGTGATGAGCTAAGCAATTGGGTGTTGTCTATGTTGTTCGGTTTGACTAAATTTGGCTGTCATGTTGGCTCAGTTGGAACCAATGGCAGAACGTAGGTTGAGATTCAAAACTACAGATGATCCTTGGCAATTTTGGCTAGCATATGGGGGCCGAGTGGGTTTTGATGTAAGGAAAAGATGCACTAATTTTAGCAAAATTGATGGTAAAGCAACTTCATGCAGATTTGTTTGTTCTAATGAGGGTCTTCGAAGAAAAGGGCAAACCGATCACGTGCCGAAGCTTTTTAGAGCTGAAACAAGGACTAATTGTGATGCTCACATTATTGTTTCATTGGATCGTTTGGCTGGAAATTATGAGGTCATCAAAGTTAAGCTAGAACATAATAACTTACTTCATTTGTCATCAAAGAAGAAATGAGCAAATGTGGTGCATGAAGAATACAATGACACCTTGTGTCATCAGTGTGGTACACAGTACACCGCACATGCCATGCCGGTGGCACCGCTGCACTGGCGCCACAAGTCCATTACCCATGACGGTACCGTATAAATAAATACTCCACTACTCCAAGTACACATTGATTTGTACAGTAAGCCATCACAACTTCCACAAGTAGGAGTAGACATTGATTTGTACAGCCAGCCACACATAACCGCAATGGGCTCGGCGAACGCCGACGCCGCCGACGTCAAGCCGCACGCCGTGTGCGTGCTGCAGCCGGCGCAGGGGCACATCACGCCGATGCTGAAGCTGGCCAAGATCCTCCACTGCAGGGGCTTCCACGTCACCTTCGTCAACTCTGAGTTCAACCACCGCCGCCTCCTCCGCTCCCGCGGCGCCGGCGCGCTCGACGGCATCGATGGGTTCCGCTTCGCCACCATCCCGGACGGCCTTCCACCGTCCGTGTTAGATAATCACGTGTCCTACACCCATTGGAATTGCAGTCCGAATAGGTGTAAGTGTCCAGGTAGTATACGTATATGTGTTAGACAAGGTTTTGGAGTAGTACACCGACTCCTAGTTGATTAGGTCCTAGTAGTGCATATATATATGCACACACCTGGCCTTATAATCTTGTACCGGACAACACCGTGGAGTTGAGCAATACAAGAGAGAAAGCAAGGCTCGACAAGAGCCTTTGGCAATCAAAGTTGTTTTGCGTGTGCGTGCGTGAGTGTACTAGTTAGATCAAAAGAATCGATCGGCTAGCAGCACGTGCATCTCGGCGAAAGTTATCGGATACGTGCGTGTCGTCTCGTCGGAAGTTCCTCGTCGGTGTCGTCGAAAAGTACTCGCCATGTGGGCTGTGCTAACAATTGGTATCGAGCCATGGTCGTCGCCGGATCTTCTCGAAAGTACTAGGAGGTCATGGCGATGGTGAAGTTTGGCGAGAGCTCGGCATCGCACCGGTGATGAGACGCGGGGCGGCTTTGTATCCGCGCCTCGATCGCAAGGACTACGGGCTATGGGCTCTCAACATGGAGGTGGCCATGGAGGCTCAGGAGGTTTGGGAGGCCGTCGATCTAGGAGGCGACGAGTACGTCAAGGGAGGTGCGAAGTACCGGAAGGATCGCCAAGCGTTAACGGCGCTCTACTCCATCGTGCCAAAGGACGTGATGCAGCACCTCGTCGGAAAGAAATCGGCGAAGGATGCATGGGAGACGATCAAGATCTTGCACCAAGGTCATGCCCGCGTGAAGGAAGCGCATCTTCAAACTTTGACAAAAAGCTATGAAGATCTGAAGATGGAGGAGAGCGAGACGGTTGATCAGTTTGCCGCCCGTTTTGTTACCCTTGTCAACGCAATTAGGGGATATGGTGAGAAATTGGATGAGATCAAGAACGCCGGTTGTTCTGCGTGCGGCGCCGGCGCGCTACATGCAGATCGTTACATCGATCGAACAATGTCTCGACCTGAATACATTGACGGTTGAGGATCTCGTCGGAAGATTCAAGGCACACAATGAGAGAATCCGGATCAGCTTCGGTGATCTAGAACAGGTTGAGCACCTGATGCTCACAAAGCAGCAGTGGATGACTCTTTCAAAAGAAAAGCAAGGAGGCTCCACGAGCAGCAAGGAGAAGCAACGCCCAGCGAAAAAGTACATCATGGGGAGGACGAAGATAACACCCGCCGCGGAGGAAGTTTGACATAAAGAAAGTAAGGTGTCATAATCACAAGTAGCTCGGTCACTTCAAGGCTGATTGCCAGAAAGCACCAAAGGAAAAGGAGAGGGCTCTCATCGCCCAGGAAGGAGATGATGGACCGATGATGCTGATGCTCGAAGTAACTGAGTTGAAGGATGAGGAGGATCCTCCATCACCGGCTATGGAGATTGTGGCGCAAGTGGATCACGATCTACCGTGTGTGCATCATGAGGAACAAAGTGCCCTGTTCCCATGTGAAGCCACGTTTGAGGCAAGTGAAGCCTCGGAACTTGTTCATGGCGATCTATGCATTGGAATTTCACCTGCAACTCCGTCCGGCAATAAGTTCTTCATGCTTGTGGTGGATGATCATAGTAAATACATGTGGATTGTGTTGCTGAAAAGTAAGGATCAAGCTCAACAAGCATTCGAGAAGATCAAGGAAGCCGAAGAGTTCAAGGTGGAGGCAAAGATAAGAGCCCTACGCATTCATGAGGGGGGTGAGCTGCATCAAACTGTGTTGACCATGGCACGGAGCATGATGAAGAGTAAAGGCTTGCCAGGAAAATTCTGGGGTGAGGCAGTCAATACGGCTGTGTATTTGCTAAACATGGAATCTACTGAGAGTGGAGTTGGTATAACACCGTACGAAGCATGGTACGGATGGAAGCCCTCGGTTGATCATCTTCGTACTTTTGGATGTGTGGCGCATGTAAAGGCGGAATTGGCGGAGCAACGTATTTCAATGATCATGACAGGCTATGAAGGCTCAAAGACATACCGCTTGTGCAATCCTTATACCAATAAGGTGGTTTTCAAGGGAGACGTAATCTTTGAGGAAGGCAAGTCATGGAATTGGGGCTACGACGAACCAGAATATTCAACTTTTCACGTCATGTGGGATCTTGAGTATGAAGAAAATATGGATCAATCGAGCTTATCCTTGTCAGCAAGTTCGGGCCCAGAAGACATTGAAGGCCTAGGGGCAGCTCCAAGCGTGGACACCAGGAAGCACTAGGGATTCTCCCAAGACAAAGAGTTTGAAGAAAAGGCTAGTCTGTGGGCCACAAGATACGGAACTGAAGGGTGTACAGATGCATGTGCAGCGATACCTGCACTTGTTTGCCCAAAAATTAGAGGAGGAGGGAGCTGAAGTGAGCCCAGCAACAGGCCAGCAAGGCGTATACGATGGTCCAAGAGTGTGGACTGGTGGCCAGATAGATGGAGGAGACCCAACAATAGGGGGTGCAGATCCATCAAAAGGCTTTTCACATGGTATAGAGAAGCTAGAAAAAAACCAATTTGAGTTACCTCCTACTTATTTGTTCTATTGCATCCAAGAGCACCGGCAAGTAGTAGATCAAATATGTGAGGCATCGATGAGAAAGTACTTCATCAAACCAAGTATAATGTCTCAAGGCGTGGACAAAAAGGATAGTCGGGGTGAAGGCATGGAGAAGGGCGCGGACAAAAAGGACTATCGGCGTGAAGCCATGGAGAAGTCGACAAAAGCAAAGTCGGTGACATGGATACTGAGTAAGGATGCGGCGAAAGCAATGCCGTGGATGACGCCCGCGAAAAGCAGCTGGCGCATTTGGGACCCAGGTCGATGTAAAGAAGCACATCGTGATTAGGGGGTGATTGTTAGATAATCACGTGTCCTACACCCATTGGAATTGCAGTCCGAATAGGTGTAAGTGTCCAGGTAGTATACGTATATGTGTTAGACAAGGTTTTGGAGTAGTACACCGACTCCTAGTTGATTAGGTCCTAGTAGTGCATATATATATGCACACACCTGGCCTTATAATCTTGTACCGGACAACACCGTGGAGTTGAGCAATACAAGAGAGAAAGCAAGGCTCGACAAGAGCCTTTGGCAATCAAAGTTGTTTTGCGTGTGCGTGCGTGAGTGTACTAGTTAGATCAAAAGAATCGATCGGCTAGCAGCACGTGCATCTCGGCGAAAGTTATCGGATACGTGCGTGTCGTCTCGTCGGAAGTTCCTCGTCGGTGTCGTCGAAAAGTACTCGGCGACAGGGGCTGTGCTAACAGTCCGACGCCGACGCCACCCAGGACGTGCCGTCGCTCTGCCGTGTAACCAACGTGACCTGCCTCCCCCACCTCAAACGTCTCCTTGCCGATCTCAACGCCTCCACCGAGTCGCCGCCGGTCACGTGCATCGTCGGCGACGACGTCATGAGCTTCTGCGTCGACGCCGCCCGGGACATCGGCGTGCCATGCGCGCTGTTCTGGACGGCCAGCGCCTGCGGCTACATGGGCTATCGCAATTACCGCGCGCTCTACGACAAGGGCCTCTTCCCGCTCAAAGGTACTCCTAATGGCCTGAATCTTGCGGTGCTACGGGAGGAAGGAAGTTTTACGGATGGATAAACTGATTCGTGTCCTGTACTCCTGTGAACATGGGTGCAGGTGCAGAGCAGCTGACGAACGGGTACATGGACACGCCGGTGGAGTGGGCAGCGGGGATGAGCAGCCACATGCGGCTCAGGGACTTCCCGACCTTCATCTGGTCCACGGACCCGGACGAGTACATGGCCCACTTCGCCATCCACGTGACGGAGCGGATTGCTGAGGCGGACTCCGTGATCATCAACACCCTCGACGAGCTGGAGCCGGCGGCGATGGACGCGATGCGCGCCATGTTCCCGCCCACCTTGCCCATCCACACCCTCGGCCCTCTGGCCTTCCTCGCCGAGCAGATCGTGCCCAAGGGCGGCCCGGTCGACGCGCTGGGCTCCAACCTGTGGAAGGAGGACCTCTCCTGCTTCCGCTTCTTGGACGGCAAGGAGCCCCGGTCCGTGGTGTACGTGAACTACGGCAGCATCACGGTGATGACCAACGTGGAGCTCCTCGAGTTCGCGTGGGGGCTGGCCAACAGCGGCCAGGCCTTCCTGTGGATCATCAGGCCGGACCTCGTCAAGGGCGACGCGGCGGTGCTGCCGCCGGAGTTCCTGGAGTCCATCGAGGGCCGGGGCGTGCTGGCGAGCTGGTGCCCGCAGGAGGAGGTGCTGCGGCACGAGGCGGTGGGTGTGTTCCTGACGCACTCTGGGTGGAACTCCACGGTGGAGAGCCTCTGCGGCGGGGTGTCGATGCTGTGCTGGCCTTTCTTCGCGGAGCAGCAGACCAACTGCCGGTACGGCTGCATGGAGTGGGGCGTGGCCATGGAGATCGGCCACGACGTGCGGCGGGAGGCCGTGGAGGCCAAGATCAGGGAGGCCATGTGCGGCGAGAAGGGGAAGGAGATGAGGCGCCGCGCCATGGAGTGGAGGGAGATCAGCGCCTGCGCGACCCGGCCCGGCGGACGGTCGTTCGCCAACCTCGAGAAGCTTGTCGCCGACGTGCTCCTCTCGGGTGGCAAGCCGAGCTGTTAAAACGCTAAATTACTGATGTATCCAGTATCTTGTTGCTACGTCAGCGCATGCAGTGGAGTGGATGCGATTCCCTGTATCAGATTCGATGCTATTGTACTGCTCCCTCGGTCCAGAAATAATACTTTCTGCATCTTAAAAAGATGTTATGGATTTGATTAAATTCGAATATATCTAGATATATTTAGGGTGTAGACACATTTAAATTTAAACAAATCTACGATATCTTTTCAGGACCGAGAAAGTAAGATTTAGATTTGTATATCTATAGTATCTTGTCATTTCAATGTATAATCTATAAAAATCCAAATAACATGTACATTAGAGAATTAAGAAAAACAATGTTGTATTCTCCTCGCCAAGAATGATCTCTTGTAAAATAAGAAAAAATATTTTATCCATTGTATTATATGTCTTTCCTTATTAACATAATGTTTTACTAAAATTAGTCAATTCATATTTACCATTAGAGATAACAATAGGAGTTGATGCATTGTTCTTCTTTAAATGTGTGGATGCTACTGTTTGTAGTCATCACTAGGTGGTCCAGTGATCTATTTGTAATTTTTATTAATTTTAAGACCCTTTGTACTGCTTTTGATGATTATTAATAGATTGGTAGAATTTTGAGAAAAAAAACCTAATTTTATTTTCTTCTTTAAATGCGTGGAGGCTAAAGAAAAGCCTCGCCTTCTCTACCTAGAAGTACTGTACTACTCCATTGCTGATCTGGTACCTTCTTTTTTGTCTGGTTACGCTGTAAGCAGATCCGATGCTATTGTATACAGTACTACCTTGATGCAAGAGTAATAACAAAACAAGGTCCATTGCTGATTGCTCCATTTTGAAAACAAATGGTCGTCAGCTAGTGCGCCGAGAGCGGTGCCGTGAGGATTCGCCTGACCATGACGCGCGCAACAGATCAGATGAGATCGGGACTCCTACGGCGGAACGGAGCTCTCTGCTTGAGTGGCCACTCGTCTCTCATTCTGATGATCTGGTCCATTTATTCCTTATCGATTGCATGCTTAGTCAGCCGCGACCGCTATCCTCTACTGTCACCCACTGCTCCAGCGAAATCGACCTCCAGGGTCACGTTCGCAGCTACCGACACGTATTTTATCATCAGCTGCATGGCCACCCGATATATCAAATGCATTTTCCCACGCCATGAGGCTGTACCGAAACTTAATTACTTCCTCAGTCTAAAAATAATAGACGTCTCGCGATAACAAATGAATTATTGCCATATGTTAATTACAGCCTTGATATTTCGCATCATGCTTATGTTTTTTTGGGTAAGGCATCATGTTTACTAAGGGTTTTGCTTCGGTGTCCCCCTCTTATCCAACCCCTCTTATCCAAACTTATAAAACTGAAAATACAGGGGCAGTCAGGATTGGCCAATACCTCTTCGATTTAGAATCATGAAAGGGTATCGATATTGTTATTGTGTTTGAAGTTTCATAAGTTTGGGAGAGAGAAGGAGGGGCACCCAAGCACACCTCGTTTACTAATTGATTTCTTTTTTTAGCTTAAGGCAGTCGATCCTGCCGTCTGATTAGATAGAATAGAATGTTATGTACATATGTCTCAATCTAAATAAACACACCAGAAGAAATGACCAAGAACAAAAGACTCTATGCTACCGCCGTTACATCTCCTGGGTCCTGCGCTTGCGCGAGCGCCCTTTGCGAGATCTCCCAAACAAGATGAGCCACAATGTCCGGTTGGAGCGTGGTGTTCTGGAAGACTCTTCTATTGCGTCCCTTCCAAGTTCCTCACATGGTGTAGATGAAAGCGTCGATAGGTTCCCTTCTTTTCTCCTTTGGAAAGCCTGAGATTGTTTTATCCCACCAACCATTGATGCTCTGACCAAGCTTAGGTGGGGCGATGCCGATCGTGCCGTTCCAATTGAAGATTGTCTCACGTATCGCAGTAGTGAAGTTACAGTCCAATAAGAGGTGTTGAATGGTTTCTGGGTGAATTCTGCATAGCTTGCAAATTGGGTCGTGTGGCCATCCTCATATTGTTGGCAGTAAGAATTTTCCATGCAAGACCACCCTAGCGAAGTGGTGATATTTCTGCTCCTTGTGCGTCTTCCATACCTTGGTTGCGCGTGAATTCTTTTTCCCTTGTGTAAACTAAATTGGTCTTAGTATCTCCAGTAAAACCACTGGTTGGACCATAAAAACAATCAAAGAAATAAAGGTCTAAACGTCGGTTCTTTTTCTCATGGTGGGTTAATTGATAGACATGGCAATTTCAAGCTATTTGAGAAACCGCCATTGCAACTTCTACTTTTGAAAAACGTCGCAGTTCCCTATACATCGCATAGACGCCATTATACCCACTTTAACATACATACCACATAATACTCACTCGTATTTCCATCATAAATATGTATTCACGATGGGGCCCACCAAAATTAGCTTGTGATGCTAGTTCATTTTTGAGTAATAATTGTTTTGTTATTTTGTAATATTTCTTTTGTAATAAACCAATAGGCATGTGTTGTATTTGTTCTCTTCGAGAATACAATGGCAGCACGTATAAAGTTCTCTGTTTGCCAGCTAGTTTTTCCTAGTGAGCGCACTCACGTTGCGCCAATCCATTGTCCCTTGTTTACTTAGTTAACAACAGATTCCAGATTTGGTGGTGCTTACGGACAATCATACGGAGAAGTCATTGTAAACTATGTCTTTAATACTCTTTGTTGCTGACGTGGAGGAAAAGGAAACTAAAGAAAGTAGTCGTCCGAAATATACATATGATATGTATGATGGAAATACCACTATATACTATGTGATATGTGTGTTAAAATGACTATAATGACGTTTATGGAATGTAGAAGAAATTGTAGTGGCATTTTCAAAAATAAATTGTAGTAGCATTTTTCAAATATCCAGAAATAGTAGTGGTGTTTACCCAATTAATCAAGGATGTTGATCTTGTTTCGAGAGCTTACGGCAGATGCAATGCCCCTTACTTCGATGACATGATAAAAAAATCAAGGGTGAGCATGAGATGAATCAGATCAGGGGCATTGGATTTCTAGGCACCTTTCTTGAACTTGTAAGATAGGGAAAACCACACGCAGTGGTGTGTATTGCTCAATATATAGGAGGATTACAAGGAGTCCTAGTCGGAGTCCTAGTCGCATACAACACGGACACATACACACGGAATATGCAATACATGAGCCACTAGTATGTAGAAAACGGGCCTTTAGTCCCGGTTGGGGACGACCTCTAGTTCCGGTTTCCCAACCAGAACTATGAAATCGGGACTAGCATTCCCCTTTAGTTCTGGTTGTATTACAAACCGGGACTATAGGCACTCCATGTAACTGTAGTCATGCGCTAGGGAGAGAGGAACCTTTAGTCCTGGTTGGGGTAAAGGACTTCTCTGTTCCTTGAAAAATATATTTTTTCAAAAAAAATCAATTTTTTTTGAATCTTTGAATTTTTTGACTCGTTAATCTCTCACTTGAAATATTTTTGATACTAATCACACTTAATCTTGAGTCAAATTTTATTCTTGCTCAAACTTTCCGGTCGAAAGACCATCCTCACACTACTCCACTCCCAGCACGTTTAACTTCTCTGTTTCTTTCGGATGAGTTCTCACGAAACAAATTGTATCTTGTTGTCAATACTACCATATTTTATTAACTCTTATACCATTATGTCAGAAGTCTATATTTTTAAGAATTTCAAACAATTATGTAAGTAAACAGTAATGAATAGTAATAATAATATTGAATTCCAATGAAAATAAAATAAGTAATAAAAATATTGTATTCATTTTTTGCCATTTATTTATTAAAAATGGCATAATTAATATCTTTACATATGTAAATCGAAATTCGATAAATAATATATCCATTATTATCATAAAAATGTGAGGAATCCAAATATGAAATAATTTATTTTTTTAAAAAATAATTTTTAAAATAACTTTTTTTCCTTTTCGAATTTCAAAAATCTAAAAGAATTCAAAATGGCCGAAGGCCGTTGAAATCGAACTAGAAATTTTGCGACAATCATTTTGATAGGTTATATGTTTTTTCCGACATCGTATGTAGAAATAGCGGGCATTTGAAATTTTCATGACGGTTTTTTGAAAAATAAATCAAAATTTATGTTTGTTAATTTTCAACACAACTATATCACTTGATATAAGTACAGTTCAAAGGATTTTATTATTTTGAAGTTTTTATATTTTTTTGTGATTTATTGAACACTAAAAAGGTGATGGGGGGTGGACGGCCGTTATCGGGACTAAATGTAGACCTTTAATCCCAGTTGGAGACACCAACCAAAACTAAAAGGGCGAGGCCGTCCTAGCCGTTGAAAACATGACTATTGCTCACATGGATAATATTGTGCTGCCACGGAGGATAGCTGCCCCCCTTGTGGATACCATCCGATCAAATCTTTGGAATATGTGCCAGACCTAGTTAGCTTTGCACCATGCGCTGGCACATGGTTAATTTATCTCTAATTATACTAACAACTGATATCATGAATGTGACAAGAGAAGTAAGAGAGTGTGTGAACAAACTGCTCCCAACACATGTCATTGACACGAGGATCGAGAAACGAGCGGAGACAAAGAACAACTTGTCCTACACTTATGTCTAAGCATGCATCCATTTGCATGTGTCCAACTCAACCAAGCATTGGCCTGTTGTATGTTGTGTGTGTCGAACATGCATGTATACCTGATGTAGCATGTTTGACTAGGTATATGCATTACTAAGTACGGCTAGTATGTGTGATGCACTAGAAATGTGCTACTATCTCTGACTCATATTAGGTGATTTAGATTTATCTAATACAAATGTATCTAGTTAACTTTTAGTACTAAATACACTGTATCTAAATAAATTTATCTCAACTAATATGGATTGTATGGAGTATTTTCTCCTTTGCGATACTAGCTAAATGGAGAATAGACACTAGTTATTTGTTGTATGTTATTGTTGCTCATTTCTTAACAACCTGACTTAGTACCAACTCACACACTATTTACCGATACAATCATCTACTTAACGTGCATGCAAGCTATGTCAGCAAATAAAATGATTACTTACCATTACTAGACCAAGTATATATGCAAATTAAGTTAACTAATTACTCTCACGCTAGACATGATGTGACCGATGCATGGCTGCCTTGATATAGACGTGCATTAGAAAAGTTAGCCTATATTAGCTTCTAATACCTCTATTTTAAAATACTTCCCCGTCCAGAAATAACTAACTTAGATTTATTAAATTTGTATGTATCTAGACATATTTTAGTGTATAGATACATTCATATCTAGACAAACTCAAGTCAGTTATTTCTAAACGGAGGGAGTATAAAATATCTTAGTAGGCTAAAATAGCCTACCAAGGTAAATAACAACGTATCGCGACATATACATCCATATTAGCACAAGGCTCTATATGACCGTATGCATGCACTGTCGATATGCATAGATCATAGAGATAAAGTGCTTCCCTCAGTTCAGGTAGCGACGTTATACCCATGCTTGTACAGTATCAAGTGCTTTCATGCATTTTTTGTCCTCTCTGCTACCATGAGGTGAATGCTGCCAGGCCGCCACCTTCGCATCATATCACTCTAGAGTACCAAAGGGTTTGTCCATCTTGTACTATTTCCTTGACACATCCACCAAGACAGAGACATTTGTATCTAACACACAATGATATGTATCCCCATCTCTAATTTGATTACCATCAGAACACTTTGTTTAATGTCACGTGGGGATAGATCTAAGCTCGCATCTCTAGGAAAATCGTGTGGTAGCTGTATGGGGGGCATCTATCCCCCGTGGCAGCAAATCCGCTCTCTTGCTCACATTAGTCCCGGACCTAAAGACGACCTAGACTAAATCTCTGGACAGCTCCAGACGAAAACCCATTTTTTCTACTAGTGACCATATATCTACAATAAACAATACTGTCATATATTCTAACACCTGCCTCAGCCGAAAATGGGCGTCCAAAGAATGTTAAGACTGTCCCGAAAATCTAAAAAGAGGGGCGGCGGTAATTATTTGGTGAAGATGTTCGCGAACTGAGAGAAACTAGGAACGTGTAGAACCCGGATCTCGTCGTTGGTGACACGATCTCGGACGAAGTATAGATGAATCTCTACATGTTTGGTGCGCTGATAATGTACTTGATTCTGTGTTATGTAAACCGATCTCATATTATCACAGAATACTACAGAAGCATCAGTCAACAGAGATAGGCATAACAGGGAGACACATGATGAGCTACAAGGTAATGATTATGTATTTTAGAGTATAATGTATGCTCCGCTGATAGATTGCTTTAACTTCTTATGCATTTGAATAATAGCGAATCCCTTGATGCTTAACTCCTTGCCGCTTAACTGAAATTACCTACCTATATTGTGATCTACTTACACATGTACACCGGAAATAAAACAATGGGGTCTGCTTGAGATACAAAAAAATGGGAAGAAAGGATACAGTTCTATTATGAGAATATAAGTAGTATGGCTACGTGGAGTTGATAGCATAAAACTATCACTTTATAGATCAATTTTTCCAAATGATACCAATTGATGTTTCAATCGCAAAAAACTACCAGATCGAAACCAACTTGTCGCAAAAAGCACTAATCCATATTTAATCGCGAATTGACACCGATTCTGACAGCAGGACCCACATGTAAGGAGAAAAATTGCTGACATGGACTGGTCCCACCTGTCAGCTCTATTAAAAAATAATTAAAATATCAAAAGAAAAAAAGGGGCCCGTTGCCCCCCATCTCCCCATTGTCAGGCAGGCAACATGAGTGGCCACGGGTCCTCTTTCCCGCGTGCGGCCTCCTCCGCTCCTCCCAGCCAGCAAGCTGCCGACGCGTCGTCCTGCCTCGCCTCCTCGCCGGCCGCCCGCCGCTCGGCTCAAGATTGTCGTCCTCCACCGCCGAGACTGCGTCGCCGCCTCCTGTGGCCCCCTCCTCGCCCAGCGAACCACCGCCTCGACGCCTCGATCCTGCCACTGGCCGCTTCCTTCGGCCTCGCCTTGCTCTGCTGCCGCCCCGCCTCTGTTTTTCCTTGAGGGAAGCCACTCGCCCTGAGCTCCCGGTAGTACCACAGCCGCAACGCCCGCTCCTTGAGCCGGGAGTCGTGCTCCACCACGCACACCAGCACGCGCTCGCACGGGATCTTCGCCACGGCAGCACGCACATCGTTGTTGACGAGAGGGTCTGCACCGTCCCTGAGAAACCACGGGTCTGCGCCGTCCCCGCGCATCGTGGCGCACCGCATGACCGTCCAGCCATCCTCGTACGCCGTGGGGAGCGGGTGCTCCGGCGCGAGGCGGTAGTAGACGGAGACGCCGATGGCGTCGGCACGGGCGGCGGGGTCGTTGAGGTACGCGTGTTCGGAGGGGCCGGCGGGCGAGCCGACGACGAAGCCGCCACTGTGGAAGTAGATGATGCCGAGGAGCTTGGCATGTGACGCGGTGGTGCCGAGCGCGGGCGGGAGGTACACACGCTCTCGGGCGGTGCCAACGTGGATGTCCTTGGAGACGACGCCGGTGAGGGGGTCTTTTGATATTTTAATTATTTTCAATAGAGCTGACAGGTGGGGACAGTCCACGCCAGCAAATTTTCTCCTTACATGTGGGTCCTACTATCAGAATCGGTGTCAATTCGCAATTAAATATGGATTAGTGTTTTTTGCGACAAGTTGGTTCCGATCTGGTAGTTTTTTGTGATTGAAACATCACATGGTACCATTTGGGAAAATTGACATGTAAAGTGGTAGTTTTATGCTATCAACTCGGCTGTGTGTGTTGGAATTCTTGCCTAATTGGTCTAGCCCATATTCCATTTTAATAATTCCTAAAAATCCTAGAGACCCATGTGGCCCATTCATGTATGGCAAGAGGTGGGACAAATTTTTAGTTCCACATTGCTAGTTGAAGAAAGATTTCACCACCTTATAGGGGGGTTCTTCCACCACTTGGTAAAAGGATGAGAAGGAGAGAGACGCATTGCCTCCTCCTCCTCCGCCGCCTAGCCACTAGCCACGGCCAGCACTTGGTTGCAGGAATGCCTCGAGCCGACAACTTATGCTAAGCAAGACAAGCAACTATGTGATAGCAAGATATAGACTTCAAGCACGAAGGCTATCACAAAGTAAAGTGCATAAGTAAGAGCTCAGGTATAGAGATAACCGAGGCACGCAGAGACGACGATGTTTTACCGAGTTCCTCCCAACAATGGAGTACGTCTCGTTTGGAGAGGGGGTGGTATCAAACCACCAACGCCACAAAAGGCCTCCCTTATTCTCCGATGAATCTCACCCCAATGGGATCGATCCACCCTTCCACTATATCGGCAACCTTCGAGGTGGTAGCCAGCACCTTTACAACAAGTCTGAGGCACACATCCACAACTTAATTGGAGCCTCCCGAATCCAAACAAGCTATCACAACAATCAAAGACAAGCTTGTAAGAACCAAATCAAAATCTTGGGTTTCTCATGAAACACTAGAACAAGGGGCCCTCAAGTGAATGAGGGGAAAATGGAAATCTCTCTTGTGAAGTAGTAGATCAAGGCCTCCTCCTTCAATTTTCCAAAGCTCAAGGACTTTGGATGGTTGTAGATGGAGTTCTTGTTGATTTGGTGGCTCTAGGTTTAGGGTTCTTCAATTCTGGAACGGGCAACTTCTCAAGGTAGAAGAAGGGGCCTTTATATAGGCCTCCCAGAAATGTAGCCGTTGGAACCACTTAACCCGGACAGTCCGGCTGAATTGACCCGGACTGTCCGGACAAACCGGACACTCCGGCCGTAGTGCAGCGGACACTCTGGCCCAGCAAAGAATCTGGCCAGAGTCCGGGCAGTGTCCGGGTAGAGTCCTATTTGGGTTACTGAATGTCCGCACCCTCCGAGGAATTCTTTGGGCTGGACACTCCGGCTGACACCAGCCGGACATTCCAGCTAGGTCGGATACTCTAGCTGAAATCTTCCGGACAGTCCGGCGCAGGCTTGATTCTGCACGTCGGAGACTCCGGTCTGAAAAACCTGCCAGAGACAAAACTGATGGAAACAACAAAACTGTAACGATCATAACATTTGCATCTGGACTCCGATTGACCCGAAACCAATTTTGTTGGAAAGGGGGTGACAAGAGCTACCCAACAAATATTGGATACCACCAAGAGAGAAAATTTCATGTATTATGTTGTGAGATACCTCTCTTGGTGAGAAACTGAAAAAACCTCCAAGATCAAAAACGCAATAAGGTATAAGGGGAAATCTGTTTTTGATGAACTAGAGCTTGTTATGATTATTACCACAAGCTCTAGGACCTCACATGGATAAGATCCAAATAACAACCAAGAAAGATGATGCCGAGAATGCAAAGGTTTGAGCTCTCTCCGAAGGATATGATCAAGTTACTCACTCGAGAGCCCCTCTTGATAGTACGGCTATCTATCCTATAAACCGGTCTCCCCAACTAACACCATGAGACCGGTAAGAAAGAAACCCTATCAAGAACATACCTTTGCCTTGAGAATATTCCACTTGAGCTTGACGATAGCGATCTTGTCCACCTCAAGATGGAACACCTTTCTTGATTGCACTAGCTTGGTGAAGACTTGCAAATTGCTCTCCCATACTCCACTCTGGTAGAGTTTATCTCTTGGGCATATCATCTTCCCATATCCATGATAACCATAGGATGGCAAGCTTCAAGCAAATGATCTCTTCGAGATGGCTCATCTTGAACTTGCACATCATTTCTTCTTTCTTCATTATGTTGGTGTCTTGAAGGTACATAAGAGATATCACTACAACTTTAGTCTTCAAGACACACTTGCTATAGGCTCAACTCTCACTTGACCAATCTCCGGATCGCTCATTGAAACCTTGGTCAACACTTAATATTCTTCACTTTCTTCTTCTCCCAACCTTGAAGCCAACATATGGTTCAAGCATTGCCTATGGACAAATCCTACAGGTAAAACTAAATGCAAACATAAGTCCATAAAGATTGTCATTAATTACCAAAACCACAACTGGGGGCACACATGCACTTTCACTTAGGCCTGATGGTACTATTGAAAAGTACAAGGCACGGCTAGTGGCCAAGGGATACACTCAAAAAGAAGGTGAAGACTTCTTTGACACTTACTCACCTGTTGCTAGATTGACCACCATTCGAGTACTGCTTTCATTGGCTGCCTCTCATGGTCTTATCGTTCATCAAATGGATGTTAAGACAACTTTCCTAAATGGAGAGTTGGATGAGGAAATTTACATGGATCAGCCTGATGGCTTAGTGCACGGCGCCCAGAAAAGTGCTTGATGGCTCGTGGTTGATGTAGAGCTCGTTGGGAACCCCAAGAGGAAGGTATGATGAGCACAGCAGCAAGTTTCCCTCGGTTATGAAACCAAGGTTTAATCGAACCAGTAGGAGCAAGGAAACACCCCAAAGGTGTTACTAGCTGAGCTTTGGCAGGGCGCACTACCGGTGCTAGTAGCAACATGGAGACCTGCACAACACAACCACAGAACTTTGTCCCCAACTTGCGATGAGGTTGTCAATCTCACTGTGTTTTGCGGAAAACAAAGGATTAAACGTATCGAATGGAAAGAAGTAAAAGTTTGCAGAAAGTAAACACAAAGCAGTAAACCGTTGTAGATTGGATGTAAAAGACAAGGACCGAGATCCATAGTTCACTAGAGGTGGCTCTCCTTAGATAGATAACATGCTGGGTGAACAAATTACAGCGGGGCAATTGACAAACACCGAGAAAGGAATACATGCATATACTAATCATCTTGACTCCTTTGAGACTTGATTGGGCATTACAACATAATACATAGACCGCCATCCAACTGCATCTATGACTAATAATCCAGCTTCAGGTTATCATCCGAACCCGCTCCAGTATTAAGTTGCAAGAAACATATTATTGCTTTACGAACTGCGTGTAAAGTAAACAATACGATTGTTCTATGAACAAAGGATTGTTGTTTTCTCCCTAGTAGCAACAACACATCTAGTACCTTAGAGATTTCTGTCACTTCCCCAGATTACCAGAGGCATGAACCCACTATCGAGCATAAATACTAACTCTTGGAGTTGCTAGCATCTACTTGGCCAAGATAGCTACTAACAACGGAAAACATGCAAGATCACAAATAACAAAGACATGATAGAATCAATAATCAATCTGAAATAGCATCTCAACATCCATCGGATCCCCGCAAACACAACATGTATGGATACAAATAGATGGTCTTGATCATGAATGGACCTCACAAGATCTAAACATGAAAGCACAAAGGAGGAGAACCAACCATCTAGCAACTACATGGATCCGTAGTCCAAGGATGAACTACTCACGCATCACACCGGAGGCTTGCATGGTGATGAAGAAGGCCTCCAGGGTGAATTCCCCTTTCCGGCAGGGTGTCGGGAAGAGCTTCAAATCCCTCCCGATCTAGGGATGGAGATGACGGCGGCTACAGACTCTTTCGTGGATTTTTGATCGAGTCCTTAGGGTTTTCGTCCCGAGGGCAATATATAGGCGGAAGGAGAGGCCGAGGGGGTGCTGGGAGCGGCCACACCACCCCCTGGCGCGGGCCAGTCCTGGCCGCGTGGCCAGGTGGTGTGGTGGCTCCCTAGCCTTTCCCCGTCTCGTATTCTGGCACTTGATCCCTTCCGAAAAAATAGGCACTTTGGCTTTTGTCCCGTCCAATTCCGAGAATATTCATTTTCTAACTTTCCTGGAACCAAAAACAGCAGAAAACAGGCAGCTCGCACTATGGCTCTTGTTAATAGGTTAGTACAAGAAATCATATGAAAAGTACTCCAAAGTTGGAACAAAACACAAGAAAGTGGATAAAACCAAGCATGGAACATCAAAAATTATAGATACATTTGCAATGTATCAACATCCCCAAGGTTAACTCCTGCTCGTCCTCGAGTAGGTAAGTGATAAAAAAAGAATAATTTTTGAGGTGACATGCACCATCAAAGACTTGATCAAAGTATTTGTAAAACATTCAAAGCTGGGATCAAAATACTTCAATCATAACATGAAAGACAAAGTTCTAGCAATAAGCAAAGAAACTATGATGCAACATGAAAAAGCACAAACAAAAGATTCATGAATAACATGCTTTGCAAGATGTTTATTTGTTTCACATAAAGAAAGCAAAGCATAATAGTATTCAGTTGTCCCTCAATAGAGTAGCAAATATAAATGCATAGGACACCTTGAAAGTTCATAAGAGTGACTAGATACAATAGTTTAAAACAAGCAATAACAAGTTATGCATCAATCAACTAGTCTTGGGACAATGCACATAGAACTAAGAATGGCCACTATGCTCTCAAAGTAGGTGCATAAAGATAGAATGTGGAGACTCAATATAATGGTGGAAGAAAGACCTTTAAAAGGAAGTAGGGATTCAAGTCTCATAAAGAGCTTCAAAAATTTATGGTACTTATAGCTTTCAACTCTCATTGTCCTATCATAAGCATCTTGAAGTGATTAAGGTTAAAGTGAACAATCTATGGAGTATATGCTTGACAAAGTATAAGTTGGAAATCTCATGTCCCTTGAATATGAGGGACGCTCCTCATGCTACTCAAGTTTAGTCACCGGTAAGTTCTTGTCATCGTAAGTACATGTGTATCATAGAGAACCGCCAACGGGGTACCCCTTGCCTGATGATACGGAAGAATCCCCATAATCAAAATGACAAGGCAGGAAAACAATGAGCATCTCAGTGATCTTTTTATTTGCTATTTGCATAGGTTTTTATTGAGGATGCTTCATACAGTGCTCATTATGGTGATGCTGCAAGTTTCCACCATGATTAGGCATGGCTTAGGCTAGCGGGCAAGACGTTTCTCTAACACACATACAAACTCCATGATCTTACAAGTTCCACTTTTATTTCACACCGCCGGGATCCGTAAGCAAAAGAACATGATATCAACGGGGTACAAAGTACAAGTGCAATGTTGAAAGCGTTCCCCATGAAACATGGTTCTGCTAATTTCAACTTATAAAGCGCAAGCATATACGCAACAAAAAAGGACCCAATGGTTTAAGTTTATTAGATGCAAAAAATTAAAGTGTGCCATCAAGTTCGTGAGAGCTTTAACCACTAGTTTTCTCATAACAATTTTAATTTGGAAGGTAAACAAAAGCATGAATATACTTGGAATAGCATAAGCTAGTAGGTAGGTATGGTGGACTCTTTGGATAACTTGGTTTAGGGAGTTGGATGCATGAGTGGAACTCATACTTTTTTGTGGAAGCTAGCAAAAGACTGGGAGCGACAAACTAAGAGAGCAATAATGGCCATAATCATGCATAGCAACAAAACATCATTGATCAAAGCATAAAGTGATACAAAAAGTTGAAAACTAAAGGATCATAAAGGCTATGGTGACTTGAGATAGTCATAACATGGTGTGGGCATGCGCCAAGTCAACCTAAATAAAGCAACAAAGGAGAATACCACTATACTATGCTTTAATATGCTAAAACAACGCATGATTCATCCAAGGCACATTAAGCAATCTCAATTGTTTATAACAAGTCATGCTACAGCAAAGAATACTAAGCATAAAGCCACAACAATATCAAGCATGGCATGACAAAGCATAGGCCACAGTCAAAAACGAGCTCTTTTTACCACATAAGTATGAACTTTCCTACTCTTTTCCAAACCAAACCAAACCATTTGCAAACCAATGTATGAAAGAGGAGGTCCAACCAATTTATTCAAAAAACTAAGCAAGCCAAGCAAACTAAAAACCAAAACGAAAACGAAAAAGAAGACGCTCTAAGAACAACACAACTGTGCATGAAACAATAAAAATAAAGTCTTTGGATGAAACCTGGTATTTTTATTGAGAAGGGGATGCCTTGGGCATCCCCAAGCTTTGACGCTTGTACTTCTTGGATATTTCTTGGGGTGACACGCGTGGCATTCCCAAGCTTGAGCTTTAGTCCATCCTTCATCTCATTACTCATTCCTTCCATACACCTGAAAATTTTCCTTCATACAAAACTTCACACAATCTCATTAGCAACATTAGTGCACTTAAGATAAATAAGTCTTAAGGTTCAGTTCTAACACCAAATAAACTTCCATTAGAACACTAGATACTATAGCACTTCCTTTAAAAAGCTCAATTCCCCAAAAGAACTCAAAAAGGAACCCACAAGAAGCAAATGCAGAAAATGGCAGAAATCTGTCAAAACAGACCAGCAGGTAAAGACGAATTTTTTCGAAGACCTTCTGTTGCTCAAATCAAAAAGTGTTGAACTAATGAAAGTTATATAACAACCTGGGGAAGAAGCACAAACAATTACAGCGCAATCCGATATACAGAGATCTCTCACAAAGTTTTACGGTGAAGCACAAAAATCTATTTCGGGACAGCAACTTTCCCAATCATTACTTCACTCTCATTAGAGGTTACTCTTGGCACAAAAAGCAAATAAAAAGGATAAGGAGAGGTTATTACTGAGGTAATAACTTTCAAGACTCATCTAAAACTTTTGGGTTATCTCCCAATAAGTACTTTTCTTTAACGCCTTTAAGTTAGGCATTAGAAGCAAAGAAAGAATCAAGTATTCTCAAATGAAGAAGGATTAAAACCAACTTTCTTGCCCTTACCTCTCTTATTTTTATTCTTAACCTTTGGGAAAATGTGATTGTTTGGTGGAGAACAAAGGTGCACGGTCCCCTTTCCCACATCTATTATTGCTCCAAGGAGTTCTAATAGGGACCTTCCAAGTGTAATTTGTCCTTTTCCTGCACATTCAATAACAAGATAATCGATAGAAATCATTTTCCCAAGGATCTTTGTAAACACTCCTTCAGCTATTCTAATAGGTAATATGGTAGCATTATTAGCAAGAGATATTTCTTTTCCTCCTTCAGTAAGCCCCCAAAGATTCAAAGATTCGTAAATATCTTTGGGCATAAAACAAAATTCAGACATGATATCGCAGCGGGCTTGAAAAGTTTCAGTTTTTATCTCAATCTTTACTGTAGGGAGCCACTTTGATGGTTCAGAATTTATTGGAACATAATTGTGATGCTCCCTAAGCGTATTATAGCAATCTTTTAATCTAGTAGTACTAGTCTCAAGAGTGTCCAACCTAGCAAATATTTTTGCGAGAGAAATATCAGTTTGGCTAGGCATGTTGTAAGTGAGGATCAATTTCTTTATAGCATTAATAGCATCATCCTCATTACATTGGAGGAAATCTCCTCCCATAACAGCATCTAAAGCATATCTATAGCAAAGAGCAATCCCAAGGTAAAAACTGCTAAGGAACGAGCTTTGAGTCATTTTAGGCTCAGTTTTTTCATGTAGATCAGAGATTCTAGACCAAGCTTCCTTAAAACTTTCCTCAATTCCTTGTTTAAAAGTGAAAATCATTTCCTCGGGTGACATAGTGATTGGAGCAAGGCTAGACATGAAGGCAACTTAAGATAGGAACTAATTTTTTTTGTGTTTTTCAAATAAGAAAGCAAACTAGTAAACCTAATTTTTTTGTGTTTTTTTTAAGAACAAAACAAGCAAACAAAGCAAAAAGAAACTAAGCAAAACAAAAACAACAAAGTAAAGAGATTGGTTATGCGGGACTCCCCTTGTGAAGATGTCCTTTACTCCCCGACAACGGCGCCAGAAAAATGCTTGATGGCTCAGTGCATGGCCCCCAGAAAAGTGCTTGATGGCTCGTGGATGATGTAGAGCTCGTTGGGAACCCCAAGAGGAAGGTATGATGAGCACATCAGCAAGTTTCCCTCAGTTATGAAATCAAGGTTTAATCGAACCAGTAGGAGCAAGGAAACACCCCAAAGGTGTTACTAGCTGAGCTTTGGCAGGGCGCACTACCGGTGCTAGTAGCAACGTGGAGACCTGCACAACACAACCACCGAACTTTGTACCCAACTTGCGATGAGGTTGTCAATCTCACCGTGTTTTGCGGAAAACAAAGGATTAAACGTATTGAATGGAAAGAAGTAAAAGTTTGCAGAAAGTAAACACAAAGCAGTAAACAGTTGTAGATTGTATGTAAAAGACAAGGACCAGGATCCATAGTTCACTAGAGGTGGCTCTCCTTAGATAGATAACATGCTGGGTGAACAAATTACAGCGGGGCAATTGACAAACACCGAGAAAGCAATACATGCATATAATAATCATCTTGACTCCTTTGAGACTTGATTGGGCATTACAACATAATACATAGACCACCATCCAACTGCATCTATGACTAATAATCCACCTTCAGGTTATCATCCGAACCCCCTCTAGTATTAAGTTGCAAGCAACAGATTTTTTCTTTACGAACTGCGTGTAAAGTAAGCAATACGATTGTTCTATGAACAAAGGATTGTTGTTTTCTCCCTAGTAGCAACAGCACATCTAGTACCTTAGAGATTTACATCACTTCCCAGTTACGGAGGCATGAACCCACTATCGAGCATAAATACTAACTCTTGGAGTTGCTAGCATCTACTTGGCCAAGATAGCTACTAACAACGGAAAGCATGCAAGATCACAAATAACAAAGACATGATAGAATCAATAATCAATCTGAAATAGCATCTCAATATCCATCGGATCCCCGCAAACACAACATGTATGGATACAAATAGATGATCTTGATCATGAACGGAGCTCACAAGATCTAAACATGAAAGCACAAAGGAGGAGAACCAGCCATATAGCTACTACATGGATCCGTAGTCCAAGGATGAACTACTCACGCATCACACCAGAGGCTTGCATGGTGATGAAGAAGGCCTCCAGGGTGAATTCCCCTCTTCGGCAGGGTGCCGGGAAGAGCTTCAGATCCCTACCGATCTAGGGATGGAGATGACGGCGGCTACAGACTCTTTCGTGGATTTTTGATCGGGTCCTTAGGGTTTTCGTCCCGAGGGCAATATATAGGCGGAAGGAGAGGCCGAGGGGGTGCTGGGAGCGGCCACACCACCCCCTGGCACGGGCCAGGCCTGGCCGCACGACCAGGTGGTGTGGTGGCTCCCTGGCCCTTCTCCGTCTCAGATACGCACTTGATCCTTCCAAAAATAGGCACTTTGGCTTTTGTCCCGTCAATTCGAGAATATTCATTTTTCGACTTTCCTAGAACCAAAAATAGCGGAAAAGCAGTGGCACTGTGGCTCTTGTTAATAGGTTAGTCCAAGAAATCATATGAAAAGTACTCCAAAGTTGGAACAAAACACAAGAAAGTGGATAAAACCAAGCATGGAACATAAAAAATTATAGATACATTTGCAATGTATCACAGCCAGATGGCTTTGTGGTAAATGGTCAAAAAGGAGTGGTGTGCAAATTTTTGAAGTCTTTATATGGCCTAAAACAAGCCCCTAAATAGTGGCATGATAAGTTTGAAAGAACTTTAACCGATGCAGGCTTTGCTGTAAATGAAGCCGACAAATGTGTGTACCATCGCCATGATGGGGGGGTGAAGGAGTCATCCTTTGTTTGTATGTTGGTGACATACTGATTTTCGGAACTGACCTTAATGCAATTAAGGAAGTGAAGGATTTCGTATCTCGTTCTTTTCAGATGGGAGATCTGGGTGTAGCTGATGTTATCCTGAACATCAAGCTATCGAGAGATGATGATGGTGGGATTACATTGCTTCAATCCCACTATGTGGAAAAGGTCTTGAATCGTTTTGGGTATAGTGACTGCAAGTCTTCTCCTACACCGTATGATCCTAGTGTGATGATTCGAAAGAATCGAGGAAACACTAGAGACCAACTGAGATACTCTCAAATTATTGGCTCGCTTATGTATTTAGCTAGCGCCACGAGGCCTAACATCGCTTTTGCTGTGAGCAAACTCAGTCGATTTGTTTCAAATCTAGGGGATGATCACTGGCATGCTCTTGAGAGAGTTATGTGCTATCTAAAAGGCACTGCGAGCTACGACATTCACTATACCGGGTATCCGAGGGTACTAGAGGGTTATAGTGATTCAGATTGGATATCTGATGCTGATGAGATAAAGGCCACGAGTGGATATGTATTCACACTTGGTGGTAGTGTTGTTTCTTGGAAGTCTTTCAAGCAGACCATCTTAACGAGGTCAACTATGGAAGCAGAACTCACAGCATTAGACATAACCACTGTTGAAGCAGAGTGGCTTCGTGAACTCTTGATGAACTTACCTGTGGTTGAAAAACCAATACCCGTAATCCTTATGAACTGCGATAATCAAACAGTGATTTTCAAAGTAAATAGTTCTAAGGATAATATGAATTCATCAAGACATGTGAAGAGAAGACTGAAATCTGTTAGGAAAATAAGAAACTCCGGAGTTATTGCATTGGATTATATCGAAACATCTAAAAGCTTGGCAGATCCCTTCACAAAGGGTTTATCACGCAATATGATAGAAAATGCATCAAAGGAGATGGGTATGAGACCCACAATATGAGTTTTTCATAGTGGTAAACCATTTTATGTGATCGGAGATCCCTTGAATTAGAATTGGGAGACAAGCTGTTGATTAGCTGAGAGGAAAGTATCCTTACTTTAATGAACACCACTCCATGAATATGCAATACTTTCCTATTCTGCACGACAGGTTGATTTATTATCTTAATATGTTCTAAGTGGTTTATCTTAAGCAGAGATGTTGTCCTGCAGAACATCTTTTAAAGAACGCACCTATATGAGTCTAACTGTTAAACGTCACAGTCTATTAGAGTATGGTGGTCTCTAATAAACTCATGAAAGTCCATGGAGTATAACGCATAAGCTCCGCCCGCGGGGAAGTCTCACGGCAGCCTAGTATCGGTCAAGCCTTTGTGTGAACCTAGGTTTGCATCAAACTTGCAGTTCAAGGCATAGTCTACTGTACAAGTTGCAACCTAGTGTAGCATAAAGTTCTAGGTGAAAGTTCAACTTAATAGTCTCCACTATAGTACCGGTATATAAATAATGTTTTGAAACCAAAGGCAAACTTCATGTGCCTCTAGGATCTGGTGGGGGATTGTTGGAATTCTTGCCTAATTGGCCCAGCCCATATTCCATTTTAATAATTCCTAAAAATCCTAGAGGCCCATGTGGGCCATTCATGCATGGCAAAAGGTGGGACAAATGTTTAGTCCCACATTGCTAGTTGAAGAAAGATTTCACTATCTATAAGGGGATTCTTCCACCACTTGGTAAAAGGATGAGAAGGAGAGAGACATACACGCGCGCTCCTCCTCCACCGCCCGACTCGCCACGACGCGCGCGCCGCGGGTTGCGGGTTGCGGGAATGCCTCGAGCCGAGAGCTTCTCTTTCTTTTTGCTGCGCATGAATGGATTAATTATCTGAACAGTCTGCGTAAATGGGTGTTTAATATGCACTCAATGGAGATTTAATACGAATGTTTTCTCTGCGGTTTAATTCAGACGTTTCCTCTGAGGTTTAATTCAAACTTAATAGGGAGGCCATTTCCTCTCCCGACGCTGCCTGTTCGCCTGTGCCTATAAGAGTGAGAGGTCGCTCCTCTCCTGCAATAAGTTTCACCTCCAGTTCCAGAGCATCACGCTGCCGCTCGATTCTTCTCCATCCCGTCTCGCGACGTGCATCGCTAGCCGGGACAGTAGGCCTCCGAGATCCCGCTGCTTCGAGTCCTGTACGGGAGAAGGGCGATAAGGTTCTTGGGGAGCACTATCGGCGTGACTACTGGCTTCATCACGGACTACTTCACGGATAGCGACTGCGCCAACGACGTCTTCCCCAACGAGGACTTCTTTCCCGACATCAGCAACCTTTTCCTCGACGACATGGCTGACGACGGTGCCAACGCCAATACCGGCAGTTCCTCCAGCGGTCCCTCTGCTATGATATATATCTTCTTACTTAATCTTGTTTATCTCAGTCAGATAGTATGTCGTTCCTTTTGGGTTGCTATAGATCTTGTACACATATTATCTCAAGTTGTATGATTTGCAATTCTCTTCGATATCTACCTTAGTTTGTATCCGCTAAATCATATGATTAGTTTAACTTCTGTTATTCTATTCATGATTTATTTAGCATTTATCTTGGGTAAATTGCTCTTAAACTCAACAGCGTGTGTTAGAATTTTAAATAAATATCGGGGTAAATGGGATCTGTTTCCATGGGTTCTTCCCAGCTAGGACTAATATTTATGAATTTCTTGCTCGGAGGTGATAAAAATCCCTCTATTATTCAATTTCATTTATAGGAATTTCATCTAGGGACAAGTCAGATAGAAAAGCTTGAGCAAACAATTTGGCACCTTTTGGTGTAGGTCTGTAGGGATTAACCTCACTGGGTGTATTCCATCTCTCACCACATGCTAAAACGGTAAACATGCTCATCTAATATGTTGTTTTTCAGGAGATATACGCGACCGCCACATGTGTCATTACTCCGTGTACCATCCTGCTCCAACCAGAGCCTGCAGAATCCAGAATTCCTGGTTAAACTACCGTTTAGCACATCGCGGTCATCTGGATCTGCAGGAGCTAAAGAGGCAAGATTGAGGTGGGCATTAGATCTCCATCAGCATTTTGTAGAGGCTGTGAACAAGCTTGAAGGACCTGAAAGTAGGATGGTGGTTCTGTTTTATTTCCCAAATATTATATAGTCTCTGCTTTCCACGCTCAAGTAGTAGTACACTTTAATATCTTGTGCAGAAGCAACTCACAAGGGTGTACTGAAACTTATGAAGGTGGACGGCCAGACCATTTATCATGTAAACAGTCATTTACAGGTACTACTACAGAGTTATTTTCCCTCTGCACTAAAAAGGAAAATCAAATATCCCTTCTAAGTGAGCTACAAAATTACTTATCAGTGAATGAGATCGACAAGGCTAATAGCTTATCGGTGAGAAGGACAATAAGATTAAAGAGCTTACCAGGCGATGGGATGATTTCATAGTGGACATCGCTAAGGCAAATGAGATTAAAAAGCTTACAAGGCTGATAGGTTAGATCTATTTTGTGTGTAGTTTGTTTGATTGGCCAGGTCGATTTAGATTACATTCATTTCGTAAACACACAAAAAGCTACAATTTGTAAACACAGTGTTGTTTACCCTCATTTTTTGTTAGTGTTAAACAAAAGTTGCGAGAGCCGCGAGGTCGTACGTCAAGACGCACCCCTAGTCTAATTTCATTTACCGGTGGCCATGCAGCTGATGATAAAATACGTGTCGGCAGCTGCGAACGTGACCCTGGTTGTCGATTTCGCTGGAGCAGTGGGTGACATGAGCGGAAGGCGCTCGCGGCTGGCTAAGCATGCAATCGATATCGATAAGGAATAAATGGATCAGATTATCAGAACGAGAAGAGTGGGCCGGGGAGGCGTCTCAAGCTGTCAAGCAGAGAGCTCCGTTCCGGCGCACTGCAGGAGTCTCAATCTGATCTTATCTGTTGCGCGCGTCATGGTCAGGAGGATCCTCTCGGCGCACGAGCTGACGACAATTTGAGCAGTCCGCAATGGATCTTGCTTTGTTTATTACTCGCATCAAGGCACTAGTACATATACAATAGCATTGGATCTGATATACAGCGAATCGCATCCACTCCACTGCATGCATGCGCTGACGTAACAACAAGATACATCAGTAATTTAACGTTTTAACAGCTCGGCTTGCCACCCGAGAGGAGCACGTCGGCGACCAGCTTCTCGAGGTTGGCGTACGACCGCCCGCCGGGCCGCGTCGCGCAGGCGCTGGTCTCCCTCCACTCCACGGCTCGGCGCCTCATCTCCTTCCCCTTCTCGCCGCACATGGCCTCCCTGATCTTGGCCTCCACGGCCTCCCGCCGCACGTCGTGGCCGATCTCCATGGCCACGCCCCACTCCATGCAGCCGTACCGGCAGTTGGTCTGCTGCTCGGCGAAGAAAGGCCAGCACAGCATCGGCACCCCGCTGCAGAGGCTCTCCATCGTGGAGTTCCACCCGGAGTGCGTCAGGAACACGCCCACCGCCTCGTGCCGCAGCACCGCCTCCTGCGGGCACCAGCTCGCCAGCACGCCCCGGCCCTCGATGGACTCCAGGAACTCCGGCGGAAGCACCGCCGCGTCGCCCTTGACGAGGTCCGGCCTGATGATCCACAGGAAGGCTTGCCCGCTGTTGGCCAGCCCCCACGCGAACTCGAGGAGCTCCTCGTTGGTCATCACCGTGATGCTGCCGTAGTTCACGTACACCACGGACCCGGGCTCCTTGCCGTCCAAGAAGCGGAAGCAGGAGAGGTCCTCCTTCCACAGGTTGGATCCCAGCGCGTCGACCGGGCCGCCCTTGGGCACGATCTGCTCGGCGAGGAAGGCCAGAGGGCCGAGGGTGTGGATGGGCAAGGTGGGCGGGAACATGGCGCGCATCGCGTCCATCGCCGCCGGCTCCAGCTCGTCGAGGGTGTTGATGATCACGGAGTCCGCCTCAGCAATCCGCTCCGTCACGTGGATGGCGAAGTGGGCCATGTACTCGTCCGGGTCCGTGGACCAGATGAAGGTCGGGAAGTCCCTGAGCCGCATGTGGCTGCTCATCCCCGCTGCCCACTCCACCGGCGTGTCCATGTACCCGTTCGTCAGCTGCTCTGCACCTGCACCCATGTTCACAGGAGTACAGGACACGAATCAGTTTATCCATCCGTAAAACTTCCTTCCTCCCGTAGCACCGCAAGATTCAGGCCATTAGGAGTACCTTTGAGCGGGAAGAGGCCCTTGTCGTAGAGCGCGCGGTAATTGCGATAGCCCATGTAGCCGCAGGCGCTGGCCGTCCAGAACAGCGCGCATGGCACGCCGATGTCCCGGGCGGCGTCGACGCAGAAGCTCATGACGTCGTCGCCGACGATGCACGTGACCGGTGGCGACTCGGTGGAGGCGTTGAGGTCGGCAAGGAGACGTTTGAGGTGGGGGAGGCAGGTCGCGTTGGTTACACGGCAGAGCGACGGCACGTCCTGGGTGGCGTCGGCGTCGGACGGTGGCAGGCCATCCGGGATGGTGGCGAAACGGAACCCATCGATGCCGTCGAGGGCGGCGGCGCCGCGGGAGCGGAGGAGGCGGCGGTGGTTGAACTCGGAGTTGACGAAGGTGACATGGAAGCCCCTGCAGTGGAGGATCTTGGCCAGCTTCAGCATCGGCGTGACGTGCCCCTGCGCCGGGAGCGGCACGCACACGGCGTGCGGCTTGACGTCGGCGTCGGCGTGCGCGGAGCCCATTGCAGTTATGTATGGCTGGCTGTACAAAATCAATGTGTACTCCTACGGTACTTGTGGAAGTTGTGATGGCTGGCTGTACAAATCAATGTGTACTTGTAGTACTAGTATTTATAGTAGCGTCATGGGTGATGGACTCATGGCGCCGGTGCTACCGGCATGGCACGTGCAGTGTGTCATTGTCAACGACGTCCTTGCCTGAAGCTTTGCACGTGTTATTACTCTGGACCGACCGTGCAAACTTAACCGCCAACCACCAATGAACGACCGGAAGGTTGTATAACAGGCTAATGTCCACTTTGGTACTGTACACATGATCAAGATATATATGCCCGTGGCAAGATGTGTTACGGGCTAAAAAAAAAAAAGATATGTTAGGGGTTCACGATAAGAGACACGCGTCCCCTAACGCACTATGCCACTATCAGATCGATATACGGATATGGACTCGCAACAAGCGACAAAACGTGCATCTTGGCAACAACGATGAGAGTAAAAATGATGGCCTGCACGACGTTGACTGCTTGCCTGTCACACTTGATAGTAAGACGATGTAACTACCTCGGTGAAATTACGCTCTAAGTTGCATGTCTGGAATGAGCGAAAGTGGTTAAAATAGTACGGTGGGACCAGGGGCCACTCAGAGGTAGACCTTTCGGCCGTCCTAACCACTTCCAAAACATCAGGACAAGAACGAGCGGCGTAATCGGCAGGCGAAGGGATCAACTACATACACAAGTGAGTATGTATGCAAGCCACCATACAACAGTTTTCAGAGCCATTCCATCTAAAAGAAATAGAAATATTGCAACGCCATACGGCAAGATCCAAATATCCTAGATAGAGATAATAGTTTAGGATAACTCCTCATACATCAAACATCAGAGTATCAGGCGGAAGCGGAAAACAAGATCCGAGTACGGATAAGAAGCAAATCGGTATAAGATGCCACATAAATAAACACATCCCGCCCACAGATCTCACGGATCCCTATCCCCGGAATCTCTACACCGAGTGATCGTTGCCAACATCATCTGTCTCCTCCGCCCAGTATCCATCTTGCGAGTACACCTGTTCATCTGAATCAAACAATTTATCGTGTGAGACCCTAAGGGTGCTCAGCAAGTCTTTATGCCTCTAAAGGGGACATAACCTAGGGTGACGCAATTGCAGCAAAAGATAATACCTAACAAATCTATAGATACTTGCTAACCATCCGCCTAACCAATGATAGACGGATGTCCGTTAATTAGTAACAACAGTTATAACAGTATAATTAACAGATCCATCCTCCTTCTAAACACCAGCGAAAGCGGACAAACAACCCATTCGTTGGCAGTTTTATTAACCATTCCATGAGTATTGCACTACTTACTAGTCAAGTACTTAGTCAAATTAAAAGCAGTACTTTAGTTATACTTGTCTATGATCGAGAAACTGTGCTCCAAGTCATCCATAACCGCGGACACGGCTTTCAGAAAGATTTACCCTGCAGGGGTGCACAAATAGCAACACACACTCGATCAACCTCGGGAAAACCAAATCAAAACCCAACGAGACATTCACGACAAAGCGATCACAGGATTCAGAAATATTTCAGGGGGCCACCCCATTAAGCTACCCGCAACGAAGTTGGCCGGCTCCGAGACGGACCCAAGGTTTGCGTCAATGGCTGTAAACGACTGGGAACCCGAAAGTGTGACTGGGCTTGTCGATACCGCGAAAACACTCCGCATCCAAAACAGTACAGGTGCTCCACGCACAATCTTAAATAAAACAGTAAAACATGGCATAAGTACAGGATAGTAACAAAACCCCAAACTACTTTGTGGCCCCAAGAAATAGAAATAAATCAAGCTCTGTCTCAGGGGGGTCCATAAGGCCTCCCGGATGTGGATAGTGTGAATAGTCAAGAAACAGGAATCAAGTACTCGGGGTCCTACGGGACGCAAGTGGGCATGAAAAACCAAATAGCAGATATTGCTCACCGACATCTCTTTTATTAGTTATCCCATTACTACTCAGGTTAAGTTGTTTAGGTACCTCGTTATCCATCATACACTCACATACCCTACACATGTTTTTCTACAACTCGCATGGCTCAAACAACTCCTATAGTAATGGCTCATGGGATGGAGAAACAAGCTTCGATGGGGTTTAAAAGTAAAGGCTATGCAGTACTTGGGATTCAATTTAATGCAATCGTGACTCAATGATGCAAGAATAAGATAGAGGCAATAGATACTCTATGTATACAAGCATGTGGTAGTGCTTGCCTGGCAGCTCAGTTAAAGCGAGAGACGGATCTGGGTAGTGCTCCTGGGATTCCTGATATATCCCCTGCTCGGCGTCTATTCGAAGAAGAACCAAACAAACAAGGGCCAACATAAATAAAGTGCACAAGCATATGAATTAAAATGCGACAAGCAAACAAGCATGCCATGATGAATGATGCACAATTTACATGGCAATAATATAGCATGGCATGGGTGAGGTGTGGGGTACAAGAATAAAACATTTTATTAAGTTTTAGTCATGTTTTGCTCTCATAACACTTGCTGTATACTTTATATTTATATGATGCATGCTGCAATTCAGAATATAGAATGCATAGTTAAAACGGGCTCGTCGCGCTAATCGATTTAGACATATTATTTGTCGAATTTGGAGATGTAGAATTAAAGTTATTAATTATTTAAGAAAAGGCATTTTTAAATGCATTTAAACAATTTCGAAAATTTAAAGTGCCCAGATAATATTTTGAATGGCATATTTGAATTCCTCATATTTTTCTGATTCCAAAACATATATTGTTTGTATTAATTGGATTTACAGATTAAAAGTTATTAAAAACAGAATTCAAATTTGTATTAAAACATTATCTGAAATTGTTTTTATAAAACAGATATACACCCAGATATTTACACCCAGAGACAGCTAGCCCGATTCTTGTGGGTGGGACCAGAGCTTCTTGGGAAAGCTTGTGACGGTCTTTTTGCACCGCGAGCTAAGCTAGCCAATTGGTAGCAAGTGGGGCCAGCGGCTCATGAGCCCACGTGCTGAGGAACCGGCACAGCCACGTGGCCCAGCTGGGAGCGCGGGTTTAGGAACTAGAACACGGGGTCCTTTTCTGTAAAAAGGTTAGAGGGGCTGACTGGTGGGGCCGGTGTACCGCGGGTTGAGGAAGATATTAAAAAGGGGGGGTTTTCTGCAAGATAGCCACGACTACTTTTTTTCTTCTCTGTATCTGACGGACAGGTTGATGATCGACAGGAACGGTGCGTGGCGCGGGGGATCGAACCCGCGACCTGCGGCGCGCACACAGAGAGGCGGAGCCGCTGCGGTGGCTAAGAGGTTGGTGCTGGTTTGTGGTCGTGCGGCTAGAAGTCCTTCTGCGACACCAGGGCGAGGAAAACCAAACGCGACGCCGGTGCACAGAGGGTGCTCGACGGATCGATCGGCGCGACCAGGAAACGACGGCGAGAGGGGAGGTGTCTGGGGAGATCGGGGCCTCACCGGGGGTGCGTCGGTGGGGTTGGTGCGGCCGGGGAAGCGGCGGATCGGCGGCATAGCGACCCGGCCGATTAGGGTTTCGGTGTCATTGGCGTCGGCAGTCTTGGGGCTTCTCCTCCTCGCTGCCGTGCACAGGGGGGACGCCGGGAGCTCGCTGGGCTTCTTCGACACCCTCAACGCCACACCCGCCTCCTCGATCAGGTGCAAGAAGCCGTTGCCGAGGTGGTGGCTGGAGGTGGAAGGAGAGGTTGGCAGGCGAGCAGGAAGGAAGGGGGCTGCACAGCGGCCTGGGGATGGATCTGGGGAAAACGTGAGGCAAAGAGGAGGGAGTAGATAAGCACGAGGGATAGGGGAGAGGTGTCGTGGGGCTCGGTGGAGAAAAAGGTGGCTTCGGCCACCTTTTCTCTCTACTCCCTCACGTGCTAGGCAGGCTCGGCTTGGGGGATGTGGCTGCAGCTGGGGCCGGCCAAGAGGAGGTAGGGGCTGCACGGGTGTGGGGTAGGCCTGGCAGGGAGAGGGAGAGAGAAAGAGAGATGGGCCAAGAGGTGAGGAGGTAGATGGAGTTAGGGTTGGGGTAACTCGGGTTAGGGTTTAGGTTAGGGGTTGGGGTAGCTCGCATGAGAGTGGTAGAGCAGGTAGGCTCGGCATGGTGAGGGAAAAGGTGGTGAGGTGAGGGTTAGAGAGGGGTAGGGGTAGGTTGTCTTAGGGTTTTGGTGAGGGGGTGTGACCTAATCAAGATCATGCAAGGTGAGATGGAGGTGAGGAGAGAGGTAGGAGGGGAAGGGTTAGGCTTGGTTAAGCAAAGGGAGAGGGGTTTAAGCTAGAGAGGAAAGAGCTAGGGTTTAAAGACCACATGGAAGGGAGAAAATAATAAGATGGTGAGGATCTAGGTTAAGAGAAAAGGGACTCCACTTGTTTATGCATGCACTAGGGTTCAACAAAACAAAATATGGTGGTGCCCTAAGAATGGTGGAGTAAAAGAAAAGGGCCCACTTGGCTTGATTCCCAAAGAACCAAGATCCACTCAAAAATCCAAGAAAAACCAAAGAAAAAGGGATGGTGGTGGTTTTGCATGGCCCATGCATGAGTAGTAAAAGCCATGTTTAATTTTGTGAAAACAAAATAAAGTCTCATGGCATTTATACACACGCATTCCAAAATATGAATGAGGCCAAGCTAAAATAATTAAAAGGATGCTCCATGTGGAGTAGATGGAGTTGCTCAAATTTGAATATAAGCTGGGCATGCTAGTGTGTGTGTTCCACTAGGTGCATAATATCCCCAATAATATTCCAACATGAGCAAAAATTCCAATACAATCCATATGGAAGCTAGAAAGAGGAATGCCACTCATAGTGCATGCAAAGGTGGCTCCACATACCAATAATGTGGAAACAACATGATGCTAATATGAGAGCATGTGGAGTTAGAAGTGGATCCATCCCAACCCACATGAGCTAGATTAAATGCCAAAGGAAAGTGTAAAAGCTCCTGGATAATTAGGATGGTGGAATTATAAGGTGGTGACAAAGAAAAGGTGATGGAGTTGAATAAAAGATATGCCCCCAACTCAACTTGGGCATCAAGCATTTATCAAGAACCAAATACAATATATCAAGAGCCAAATACAATTACCAATGCATATGAGAGAAGAACCAAATGAAAAGGGTTTTATATGATGCTCAAATGCAAGGTGGCATGATGACATGAGCATGATATAATTATGATGCAACAATATATGTAGGAAGTAGCAATTATATAGACTAGGCTAGTAGCATTGCAATTGTTAGACAATTGGGATGCTACAACTCTCCCCCACTAAACAAGAATCTCGCCCCGAGATTCCTAGGAAAAAGAAACCAATACCAAGAGAAGCGGGTGTTCGGAACGAAGGTGACCCTCACGTTCCCAAGTTGATGAACCACGGAATGGTGCGACCACTACACCTTGCAAAGCTTGCTAGACTTGTTGCGAGTCTTGCGTTTTGCTTGAGAAACAACGGGTTAGAAGAATTGAAGGGTTGTCGTGAGACACGAAGGATAGGTTGAACATAGCTCCGGTTTTCTCAAGAAACATGATGAAAGAATAGAACCACTTGTGAAAGACATAGAAAGGATGATGTATCATGGATAAAGAAAAGACTCACTGTTAGGATTAAAGATCGGAAGCTGCAAGTGATGATGATTCTTGCCCTTGCCGGACAAAAAGATCGACTTTGGAGAAGTTATCAAGTACTATGAAAATATCACTGTACCTTCCCTCAGATTTGAGAAGGGAAGTTCATAAACAATATCGCCTTCAAACAATAGAGTTCCTTGATATCAACGAAAAGATTTAGTTAGACATTGTCAGATTAGATTCTTCTTGCGCCGGTAAGAACCAAAAGATCACACAATTGAGGTGCGCCGATGTCCACTCCATATCTTAAAATAAAATATTATATTTTCAAGTGTCAATACAACCAACTTGATTTCACACTCGATCGTTGCACTTGTGCATCAACAAAATATGGCCGTTTGAGGTAGCAATATCTATATATTGGATACATCTGCTCATACAAACATCTATGGCATCAGCATACAAAGAAACGTCAAAGAACCTGACTAGCATAAGGGTCTGTAGTACAAGTAGAAACACGGAAGAGGGAAGGATGAGAAGTGAACGAGGAGATAAAACATAAGGGAGTGAGGTGGGCAAAAGATAGCCGCGCGCACTACTTCTTCTCGCCGTCGCTGCTCCCGCACTGCCTCTTCTCACCATCGCTGCTCTGCCCCTGCTGACCACCACAGCTCCCTGCTCACCGTCGCCTCGCGTCCTGCTCGCCGCCAGTGAGTAGGAGGAGAAGCGGCTCAAGGGATTGGAGGAGGGCTCACCCTGTCGTTGCTCTCCTATGGCGCGGCGGCGGCTCACCACAGGGGAGGAGGAGGGATGCGGAGCAGCAGCGACACGGTGCGGTGACGTCGCAGCGGTGGTGGCAGCAAGAGCGTGGAGGAGGTTAGGGTTCTCACCCAATCACGTCAGTTTAATTCGCCCAAGCGGCGTTGTGCCTTTGCCCCTCCCAGACCCGGGTTACCCAAAAAATGCCCCTAAAACATTATGAGTGAGGTTGACTAGCGGGCCTAGACCTGGTTTTATTTTACAGGTCAAAGCTAGGCACAGAGAGGCGTGGTTCTGGGTATAAAACCGAGTGCGCGCAGCAAACGGTGATTGCGCCGCCTTAATGCCCATCTCTAGCATGATATCATTACGTATCATCTCATGCGATACCCTCACCTTGTCATCCATCATAGAAGTGTCGGCCATCAAGAGAGTGAAGTCCCCCTTCCAATTCTTCACCGCCACTCTTGATGTCTTGAGCTAGAGCTTCTTGTCTTGCTTCTGCATGAAATTGGCCCACCTTGAGTCTGCTTCTTTCTATCAAAGTAACGAGCTCGACGAGACCTTAGTGAGGCACTTGTCAATCGATGCTTGCACCCTCTCTAATGTTGCAGCCGCTGTAACGGTTGCCTTGGCCTTCTTGTTGTTGATGGGGATTCCCGTCGAGGCTACCGTGGGCGTTTCCATATCAATGTCGTTGCCATTGACGCCCTTCTTGAGTTGTCATAGCATGATCTTCCATTTGTCGTTGTCGGTGATTGACGAGGGGTAACCTCGGCAATACCTATAGTGATGGACTTAGGGTTTCATGAAAAAGAGAATGCTGGGGATTCCGTCGGCTGATCAGACAATCAAAGAAGTCGAAGTCGTTTGATTACTTATGAGCAATATGATTACAAATCGCTCAAGACTTTTTTCCGGTACGTCACCGTTGGCTCCTCCCAACCTTTATATAATAGGCTGGATCCCGAGGCCGTATATGAATAGGTTACAAGTTACAATTACAACACTAATACAATATCAATTCCTATTTCTTTCCTTTATCGCCAAGATGAACTTTCTATCCGTCGAATGCTTCGTGGACTTTCCTTTACTCGTTATGGGATTCATGGGTCGTGAGCCTTTATGCAGCCAGGGTAACTAATTGTAGGAACCTGATTAATCATACCCATGTCAGTGGCCCCCGAGATTCCACCCTAATCATAGATTCAAGTCGAATCTCAAAGACAATTTCCGCTATTTAGCCGAAGATAATGATTTTAATATTCTTTATGTAATTGTAGGGATTTGATATAACAGGCCTGATGTATCTAACGTATCGGAAATCAGTTAATTGCTTCTAGGCAAAGACACCGTGAACCTACATCAAATTCAAATCCTCAGGCCTGAACTCGGTATTTGCTGGCATAATTCAGTCCGAGCCGCTGAGAACTTATCGAATACTGAACCATTACTATTATTTCGGGTACCCAACGCGTCCGTCGGGATTTTTTATCGTATCATTGATAAGGATAATTTACTGGCAGAACGCATTCATGTGTCGTTACCAGCCACATAGGACGGATCCTGAGATCTTACCTTCATGTCATGGACATGACATTCAGACTTATTATCACGGTGAACGCGGTCTGAGAATTTATTTGAATTTTGGTTGATTACCTTGTTTGGCTGTTGAAATAACTGAAGTTATCAGTTTTCTTGGATATTGTATAGGCGCTCTCGATGGGAGTAACCATCTGAGGATACAAAGATGTAATACTCATAGGTTCATATGTTTTTTCGACATCGTTGGAGTTTTTTTATCGTGTGCGCTTTCAACGCACGAGGATAATATTTCTTCGGGTCCTGCTGGACTATACTGTTTCTATCGGGTGAGCATCAGCGCTCCCGATGGGAGTAGCCCCCGAGTCTATGTTTGGATGCTGCATCGGGACATAGGCTCAAAATTGAAGTCCAATCTCTTCCTTCATGTCTGCCACCTTAATAATTTTTTATTCAATATTAAAGATGAAAGTACATATTTTGGCGTAATCATCTGGCCGTTGGCCTTATTTGATATAAATTGAAGAAAATAAAAGTCTTAAGCATAGAAACGTCGTAGCTACGTAATGTTCCATGGGTTGGTGTACTTGACTCGTGTTTTCTTACCTTGAAGACGATATGCTCCACCAGAGATTACTTCTGTGATGATATAAGGCCCTTCCCATGGCGATTCTAGCTTCTGATGGCCATATTTCTTGTGGCGAAGAACCAAGTCCCCTACGACGAAGGACCTAGGACCAGTCGACGGCTCTAGTAGTTGCGTAGATTCTACTGATATATGGTTGCTCTTTGTAGAGAAATATCTCGAGCTTCATCGAGTGCATCGATATCATCTTCAAGTTCTTCTCTGGATGCTTCTTCATCATACTCAGTGACCCTGGGAGACTCGTGAGTTACTTCGACTAGAAGGACGACCTCCACGCCGTGGACCAGAAAAAAAGGTGTTTCTTGCGTTGCGTTCTTTGGGGTGGTACGTAGGCTCCATAGGACGGAGGGTAACTTATCTACCCAAGCTCCTTTAGCTCTATCGAGTGGTGCCAATAATATTTTCTTGATACCATTGGTTACAAGACCATTGGCCTTTTCCACATAACTGTTGGTTTACGGATGGGCACTAAAGCGTAGCTTATTTTGATACCCGTCTCCTTGCAATATTCTTTGAACTTATTGGCAGTACTGTTGTCGGTAATGATGCTATTTGGTACTCCAAATCTGAACACTATTGACTTGATAAAGTTTACGGACAAAGTTCCATCTTGACTTGTGACATTCATTGCTTAGATCCACTTTGTAAATTTGTCGACTGCTACTAGCAGAAAGACGTGTCCTCCCGGCAAAGATTTGTGGAGTTTACCCACCATGTCAAGCCTCCATTGAGCAAATGGTCTGGAAGGAGGTATGGAGTTTAGTTCTATGGTGGGTGCATTGGGTTTTGTTGCGAAATGTTAGCATGCTTCGCATGTCCGTACGATGTCCTTTGCATCCTGTTCTGTTGTAAGCCAATAAAATCCCGCCCAGAAAGCTTTAGCCACAATTGCTCGATTGCTGGCATGATGGACGCATATCCCTTCATATATATTTGAGGATTAGCCTTCCTTATTCGGGTGTGATGCATCGCTGTAGTATACCCGTGATACTCCTTTTATATAAATCTCCCTTAATGATCCTGAAAGCTTTAGATCGACGAGTGATCCTCCTTGCTTGAATTACATCCTCGAGTAGTTATCCTCTCATCATGTACGCCATATATGGCTGCATCCATGTGGGTTCTATTATCATGACTTTGTCGGGTTCCAATTCTTCTTCAAGGGCATCCACTTCTCTTTCGGATGCGGGCGCAACCCCCGAGTGTCCTTTTGATTTGACCTTTTTCCGCATCTTTTGTGCCATGACCTTAGAGACCCTTTTATCTTTGATGGAGCATTCTGTTGTTTCTTCCCAAAAAACTCCGGGTGGTACCGGTAAACAGAGGGATCCGATGTTAGCCAAATTGTCGGCTTCCTCATTGCTTGCCCTACATATGTGTAATACTTCACATTCATCGAATTGGTATTTCATAATGATGTACATATCCCGATAAGCGACCATGTTATCACTGAAAGCGTCACACTTGTTCATTGCTTGTTGTGCGACAAGGTTGGAGTCACCAAATATTTTTTAGGCGAGTTGCACCGCAGGCTTTGGCCATACGCAAGCTGACATAGGTATGCCCTACAGGCACCTACTATTGGCCTACCTGGTGCATCTCAACGGAAGGCGCACTCGACGACCTGCCCAGGTCTGTGACGCCCATGACGGTTCGACTGATATGAAGCACATATGGACACGGACTTCCAAACACACAAGACAAGAAATTCTCAATACTAGAGTTTCAATCTAACTTGTAACCAACTCGTATTTATACCTGTGACCTAGCCTCCTCATTAATAAAGGCTATGAGGGTCCAACGAGAAGGACATGACCTAACTCACCCAATAGACAGATCTACGATCTCCACCTCCACAATAGATCTACAGATCTAGAGGACAATCACAACCCTACTTTCCATAACCATCGCCAGATTACATCTGCGCATCCCTATAACTTTCGACTCCCTCGATAATTCCAAGAGCAGACAAGTAGGAGTAGGGACCTCTACGAGGCCTGAACCTAGGTAAACATTGCGTCCCTGTGTGCTTGTTTGCTAGCCGATTGATGCCTCTAGCGTTTCCTTCTTCTCCAAAACCCAAGTCCATAACAATGGGCATTGATGAGTTAAACCCTCGTCAATTGGCGTCGTCCGTGGGGACTGGGAGTGCTGATGTCGCGGCTTCCTCGGCCCCATTAACCATGGCGATCTACGACTCGCCGATCTCAGGAGATCAACGTCTACTTCAGTCTTGCACAAAACGGGAAGAAATCTATGCTACGTGCTCGCGGGTTCTACATTGTCACCATCCTCGAGTGCGCCTGACCCGATCAACAAGATGATGAATTGTTCTCGCTATACCCCAAAAACCAAGGTGGAGGCCGTATGTGTTGGACGCAAGATTTAAAGAAAAAAAAGATTAGTCTGCATGATCATGTTGCAGCGAAGAAGAAACAGGATGATAATTCCTAGAAAGGCAAAAGCCACATGGAGAGAAGTCGTGCTCCTATGAGGAAGGAAAAAGGAAAAAAAAATCGCCGGATCCCCGACAGATCGGTTCCGAGGAGCAGTAGAAAAAAGGAGAAAGAAAGAGAGAGATCATACTAATCGCAAGATCTACCGAGTCTACCAGAAGCTAGAAGGATTCGAATCAAAGGGGTTTGTATTATCCATGTACCAACTCGGTCGTATAGGCGCTAAAATGTGCATGCCACGGAAAGTACTAGCGTGTTGTCACATCGATCGGCAGTACGAAGTGTCTACACGTCTACACGTGAAAAAATAATCCAAGACGGGAGGCCAGGTAGTTCGATCAAGTCAGTCCAAGGCAGGCAGGAGTTGATCTACGTACGGCTTACGTGCAGGTCCAAAAGGAAAAAAATAGCAGCCGACTAGGTCCTATGCATAACAGTGCACCCGATGGTAGCATTTTTGGTGCACCAGGTTGCACAAAAATTTATTGCAACCTTGTTCGAACGTGCACATGGCCAGGCTACCAGTTTGTGTCCTTTTTGGCTTTTGGGCGGTAGAGGCCTCTAGCAAACATGGCTTCAATGATCTAATGATTAACTATGAGGCACTGACACATGGTTCTTTCCTCCGTACATATCCCGCTTCCCACCGAGCGCCTCTCTCGGGATTCAGATTTCATTAATTTCAACCATTCACTGATGCGTCACTCGCCACCACGTCGACTCCTCCAAACAAAAACCCGGCAACCTCGTCGCGACAACTTCGGTCCGTCGACCTCGACTACACGATCACGTTAACTCTACACTCGGGGGCTCCCTCCTCTACGACGACCTGCCATGTCCTTCGACTCCGACGACCTTCTGCGGTTTCGGATGAGGCGACCTGATGCGGTCTTCGAGTGTTGTGGCCCATTACAGTCTTTATATGCGGCAACTCATCATCACCACGCGACTCTGATCCGCTGCGTCGACTACGTCCGTCGTGTGACCCGCTGCCACGTCAACTACATGTCCGCTGCACAACTCTCGTCCGCCACATTCACTACTCATCCGGCGTTAATCTCGCGACCTGCTGCAGTCTTCTACTCCATCGATTCCCTACGATATTCGGCTCCAACGACTCGGGGACTCGGGCGCTCCCTCTGCTTCGGCGACCCGCCACGGTCTTCAACTTTGATGACCCACTGCGGTCTTCAGCTTAGGTGACTCGGAGGTTCCCTCGACTCCCGCGACCGCGAACCGCTACAACCTTCGACTCCACCACGCGTATTGTTACCGCATCGCTCCGAGCGCCGCATCGTTTTCGTCCACGACAACTACCCATAAAGCTAAGTTCTCTGCTCACAGATGATTTATTTCTTACTTTAATCACACTCAAAGCACTCAGGGGCTGCGCCCTCTTCGAGTAACTTAATGTGTCATCGACTCCACGCACTCGAGCACCTCATACGTGACCACCCGAGTAGCTGATTTTGCCTGATCGTCGAATCCTTGAACTCCGAGTATCTCGGCAAGGTACTGAGACTAAGGATAATCAGGCTCACGAAAAGGCCTAGCATACCGTTCAAAAGTGTTGACTCGATTGGCACCAGAATTTTAATTTACAAGCCAACACGCAAGTATTCTTTACAAGATGCAAGTACTTCACAATTCTTAATATTTTATGCAGCTTACAAGGATGTCGACTGCGTCGAGCTATTCTATCGGGTCCTCCAACATGAGTCGACAAAACAACTAGCTACGACATACACTCAAGAGCTGAGTCGAGTACCTCCTCGGATGGTTGTATCGCTTGATGCTACACACACGCGACGTTGGCCTCGCACCTGACAGAAATGACTGCGTCGCCTCCATCAGCATTGTCGACTCACCTGGCTATTCGCCGCATGACTTTGACTACATCGTCGACTCTTGGCTCCTTATGCGTGAGACCCTGACTCGATGCACTTCTGGTTCAGTAGCTTCTCCCCGCATGATTTTCAACTGCATCTACAAGATATAAGACTTGAGTCTCTGCCCGAGTCTACGACTCCGCCAGACACTCGGGGGCTACTCCAAACTGGAGCGCTGTACGCGCATACACAAGATCTTCGAGTGGCACGCTCCGAATTCTCACTCGAATCCATGATTCGACTAAGGACTCGGGGGCTACTCCCATAGGGAGTGCTAGTCGCAGATTCGAAAAAGCACTAGCGTTAATGGCATTCGCAAGATCCTCCGAAGCACTTCCGGATCGGTGTGTCCACGTAACCGACGACTATAAGTCTCTGCTCAAGTCTATGACTCGAACAGACACTCAGGGGCTACTCCCATAGGGAGCGCTGCCCGCGCACCCTATAGTCCATTGTGTTTATTGCGTCCACAATGTCGACTCTCTTACAGCAATCTAACTCATTGGCGACTCCGCCCCACTTACATTGCAAAGTCAAGTTTAGAGACAACGTCTCCTTGACCACCCGAAACACCTCTGCGGTGATAAACATTCGGATGCTATGTCTACGACGCAAAGATAAAGATCTACAGATCTAACCTGATGGCCTGGCAACCGCATCCGTTGCGCTCTACTAGAAAAATACCATGTCTACGACATGAAGAAAATCCCGATGGGCGCGTTGGGTACACATATGCATTTAAACTAGAGTTTGGCTCAGTAAGGCCTCTGCGGCATGAGTCGAACTACACCAGCAATTTTCGGATTCGAGTCCAGGGACTCGAATTTGAGTAGGTAGTGTTGTTTTTTCCCTAGAGCAATTAACTGGTCCCGATCCGTCGAGCGCACCGGGCACGTTTACCATCATCCCTATGAACTACTATAAATTCGACTGACCCGATGAACTTTTGGGTGGAGTGCTTCGCACTCGACACAATTGTCGACTCCAACATCCTAATGCAAGATTCAAGACAACTAAGTCTCCACCAGAATCTATGATTCACATGGGCACTTGGGGCTACTGACATAGGTATGCCCTACAGGCACCTACTATTGGCCTACCTGGTGCGGCTCAACGGAGGACGCACTCGATGACCTACCTAGGTCTGTGACGCCCATGATGGTTCGACTGATATGAAGCCCATATGGACACGGAATCCCAAATGCACAAGACAAGGAAGTCTCAATACTAGAGTTTCAATCTAACTTGTAACCAACTCGTATTGGTACCTGAGACCTAGTCTCCTCATATATAAAGGCTAGGAGGATCCAATGAGGAGGACACGACCTAACTCACCCAATAGACAGATCTACGATCTCCACCTCCACAGTAGATCTACAGATCTAGAGGATAATCACAACCCTAGTTTCCACAACCATCGCCAGATTACATCTACGCACCCCTGTAACTTTCGACTCCCTCGATAATTCCAAGAGCAGACAAGTAGGAGTAGGGACCTCTACGAGGCCTGAACCTAGGTAAACCTTGTGTCCCTGTGTGCTTGTTTGCTAGCTGATTGATGCCTCTAGTGCTCCCTCCTTCTCCAAAACCCAAGTCCATAACAATGGGCATTGATGAGTTAAACCCTCGTCACAAGCCATGCAGCAGGGCCTCATATTCGGCTTCATCGTTTGACACGTTTGCGAAGATCATTTGAAGTATGTAGCACATTTTATCGCCTTATGGTGACACCAGTATAACCCCGGATCCTGCCCCTTCTGTTCTCTTGGAACCATCGAAGTACATTGTCCAGGCACTAGAGAGGTCTGGTAGACCCGCGCATTGTAGTTATGTCCATTCAGTAATGAAGTCGGGCAGAACCTGGGACTTAATTGTTTTACGCTTTTCATATGTGATATATCGAGGGGATAACTCAATGCCCCATAGAGAGATGCATCTTGTGGCTTCTGGGTTGTTGAGTATGTTGGAAAGAGGCGCTTCATTGACTACTATGATCGGGTGCTCCGAAAAATAGTGGCGTAGCTTGCGTGCTATCATGAAGACTCCGTATGCTAGCTTCTGGTAGTGCGGAAACCTTTGATTGGACGGGGAGAAAACCTCACTTAGGAAATAAACTGGTCTTTGCAGGCCATGGGTTTTTCCTTCTTCGGGTCGCTCGACGACCAAAACCGTACTTACTACTTGATTAGTAGCAGCAATATAGAGTAGTAGGGGTTCTTTTTCTCTTGACTATAGGGGATGTCGAGAGTGTTTTCTTAGGGTTTTCAAAAGCTCTTTGGGCTTCGTCTGTCCACTTGAATTTATTTGATTTCTTCATAAGGGCATAGAACGGTAATGCTTTATCACCCAAGCAAGCAATAAATCGACTGAGCGCCGCGTCTCGTCCGGCTAATTGTTGCATGCCATGAAGATTTGATGGATTATTCATCGTGAGGATTGCTTGTATTTTCTCTAGATTTGCCTCTATTCCTCTTGCTGATACAAGGTATCTGAGGAGTTGCCCCGCAGGGACTCCAAAGGAGCACTTTGTCGGGTTGAGTTTAATGTAGTATTTGTCGAGGTTATCAAATGTTTCCTGAAGGTCATCAATAAGGGTCGACCCCTTTCTTTGTTGTGACTATGACGTTGTCTATATACACCTGTACATTTGTTCTGATTTGATTTCGGAGGCAATTTTGCATCATCCATTGATACGTCACGTTTTTGAGTCCAAAGGGCATTATGATGTAGCAGAATACGCCATAAGGTGTGATAAATATTGTTTTATCCTGGTCTTCCTCCTTCCTCCTAATCTAGTGATACCCTAAGTATGCGTCTAAAAAGGTAAGAAGTTCACACCCCGCAGTTGCATCGATTATCTAATTGATTCGCGGTAGCGGGAAGTTATCCTTTGGATAGTGTCTATTCAACGCGGTGAAGTCAATGCACTTGCATAGTTCTTTTGTATTTTTCTTCGGGATTCATACGGGATTGGTGACCCACTCAGCTTTCTTGATTTCTTTGATGAATTTGGCATCCATTAGGCGATGGAGTTCTTTTCCAATGGCCTTGCGTTTGGGCTCCGCAAAACAGCGAAGTCACTACTTTACTAGTTTGGCATCGGAATTTAAGTTAAGTGCGTGCTTAGCGAGTTCCCTGGGGATTCCTGGCATGTCAACTGGTAACCATGCAAAAATCTCCTAGCTCATGGAGGAACTCAATGATGTGCTTTCCTATGCGTGACCAAGGCTGAAAGCCACAAAGGTTGTTTTCTTCGGGTCCGTAGGGTGGAATTGTAATTCCCTTGTATCCTTTGTAGTGTTGAAAGCTTGATTGGGGTTGACCCGTGCTTCTGTTCGAGGCTCTGTGTCTGTCGAGATTTTTAATTGCTCAAATTCTGCTCTCATCTCGAAAGATTCAGAGATTTTGTTGAATTCCGATCACAGTTGTTAGATCGAGTGAAGCATTCCCTTACGGTTATGATTCCTTTTGGTGCTGGCATTTTCATTACCAGATATGCATAGTGTGGTACTGCCATGAATCATGCAAAGGCTAGACGCCCTAGCATTGCGTGATATTGTGATGGCCAATCCATGACTTCAAACTCGAGCTTCGCACATCTTGAAATTTTCTTTTGATCCAAAGACAACATCAAGATAGATTTTTCCTAAAGGAATCTCATCTTTACCTGGGACTATGTCGTGGAAGGATGTGTCCATTGGGGCCAAATTTGTCAAAGAGCAGTTCATTGCCCATAGGGTTTTGGTGTAGATTAAGTTGATACTGTTTCTTCGTCCATGAAAATCTTGCTCATGTCGAACCGGCGATTTGTGCTTCCACTATCAGAGCTGAATGACCTGATTGCGGGACTTGAAGTTGGTGATTAGCCCTGCTGAATGTAATTTCTTGTTCTAACCAGTGGAGATATTCGGGTGTAGGTGGTGGCACTATTACTACCATGTTGACTTGTCGAGTGACCAGCTTCTGAATCCTATTGGACGCGCACCCTTTTTGGTTCATTGACATTGCGCCTTTTGACCTCAGATACTCGTCCTCCTGGTTTCTGTTTATTCTGGGTTGCGGCTATCCTACCGGCGGCTATACTAGCGGTGTTGGTGACACACCAAGAGATACAGTTCTAGGTGTGGTGGTGTATCCTCGGTTTGCTGCTTCTATTGCTTTTGCATTGCATACCTCCTACATTTTTAGGAACATCTGATAGTTCTTCATGAGATGGTTTGATTGCCTCCTTCCCGCTGAGTTGACGTAGAAGTGTATATTACATGGTCCTTCTAGCATCTGCATTGGAGACATTGGGGGTTCCCGAGATCTTGGTTGGTATCGCTCTGCTGATTGGCTTCCACCACCGTCGTCTCTATTGTTGCGATACTCACCATTACGATCATCGGTTCTTCGGTTGTCCTCTCCTAAAAAATCAACCGCAACGTAACTTGGCCCATTGTATCCATCATTTTTGTGCCTTCTCCTATCATTGTTGCGCATGTCCTGATCTTCTTCGGGTGATCACCCTCGCTTGTTGTTTACTACGTCTTCGCTGTTAGCCCAGTGATTTTCCATGATCAGTTGTGAAATTGTTTTGGGTTTGACCCGTCTCATCTCCTCAATAAATTCTCTTCCAGGAAGGCCATCGTTGAAGGCATCAATCACCGTTTTGTCAGATATAGCTTCCGCAGAGGTTTTAATGATGTTCCATCGCTGGATAAATGCCCATATTTGTTCTCCAGTTTTCTGTTTGCATGCTTGCAACCGCTCCAAGGATGCGGGTTGCTTGAATGTGGATGTAAAGTTTCAGATGAACTTATCTTCGAGGTCATTTCAGCTGCTGATGGATTCTTCAAGTAGCTGCATGAGCCATGAGCGGGCGATGTTGCTTAGGTGTAACTACAAGCTCTGCATTATGGTAGCCTTGGATCCACCCTAAAGTTTAACGGTCGCCAGGTAATCTGCTAACTAAGCTTCGGGTTCCTAGAGACCGTCGTACTTTTGGCGATCGTGAGGAAGTTTGAAGTCTTGGGTAGTGGGGTTTTGTGAACCTATTGGGTAAAGCAACTGTCCATGCATAATTTGTGCTCATGTTTGTTTTCGCCATCGTAGTATCTTCGGCTGCCACATTCTTCCCTTGATCTATCGACTCTGTGCTATGTAATGTCGTTTATTGCATCGTTTCATGGTTCGGAGTTCATAAAGTGTACCTGTTGTGGTGATCGTGATCGTCGGGTGTGCCCCACGTGCCGAGGGATATTGTGACGGCATGGTGAGCTAACAGATGTTATCGAATGTTTCCTGAAGGTCATCAATAAGGGTCTGCCCTTGCTTTGTTGTGACTATGACGTTGTCTATATACACCTATACATTTGTTTCGATTTGATTTCTGAGGCAATTTTGCATCATCCATTGATATGTGGCACTTGTGTTTTTGAGTCCAAATAGCATTGTGGTATAGCAGAATACACCATAAGGCATGATAAATGATGTTTTATACTGGTCTTTCTCCTTCATCCTAATATAGTGATACCCTGAGTATGCGTCTAAAAAGGAAAGACATCCACACCCCATGGTTGCATCGATTATCTGATCGTTTCGGGGTAGCGGGAAGTTATCCTTCTGACAATGTTTGTTCAACGCGGTGAAGTCAATGTACATGCGTAGTTCTTTTCTATTTTTCTTCGGGATGCATACCGGATTAGCGACCCACTCAGACTTCTTGATTTCTTTGATAAATTTGGTGTCCATTAGGCGATGGAGTTCTTTTCCAATGGCCTTGTGTTTGGGCTCCGCAAAATGGCAAAGTGACTGCTTTACCGGTTTGGTGTCGATATTTAAGTTAAGTGCATGATCAACGAGTTCCCTGGGGATTCCTGGCATGTTAAGTGGTAACCATGCAAAAATATCCTAGCGCCCACGTAGGAACTCGATGAGTGTGCTTTCCTATGTGGGACCAAGATTGGAAGCCACAAAGGTCATTTTCTTCGGGTCCCTAGGGTGGAAGTGGACTTCCCTTGTATCCTTTGTAGTGTAGAAAGCTTCATCGGGGTTGACCCATGCTGCTGTTAGAGGCTCGGTGTCCATCGAGATTTTTCATTTCTCAAATTTTGCTTCCATCTTGAAAGATTCAAAGATTTTGTTGAATTTCCGATCATAGTTGTCGGATCGGGTGAAGCTGCCCCTTATGGTTATGATTCCTTTTGATGTTGGCATTTTCATTACCAGATACGCATAGTGTGGTACTTCCATGAACAGTGCGAAGTATGGATGATACATTGGAAATGTATCTATAATTTTTGATGTTCCATGCTTGGTGTTATCTACTTTCTTGTGTTTTGTCCACACTTTGGAATACTTTTCATATGATTTCTTGGACTAACCTATTAACAAGAGCCATAGTGCCCGGCTGCTGTTTCGCTGTTTTTGGTTCCAGAAAGTCGGAAAATGAATATTCTCGAATTGGACGGACAAAAGCCAAAGTGCCTATTTTTCTAGAAGACATTTGATGCCGTATCACGAGACGGAGAAGGGCTGGGGCCGCCACACCACCACGCCACTGCCAGGCTGGCCAGCGCCGGTGGTCCGCCGACCACAACACCCCCTCAGCCTCTCCTTCCGCCTATATATTGCCCTCGGGACAAAAACCCTAGGTACCCGATCAAAAATCCACGAAAGAGTCTGTAGCTGCCATCATCACCATCCCTAGATCGGGAGGGATCTAAAGCTCTTCCTGGCACCCTGTCGGAGAGGGGAATTCACCCTGGAGACCTTCTTCATCATCATGCAAGCCTCCGGTGTGATGCGTGAGTAGTTCATCTCTGGACTACGGGTCCATGTAGTAGCTAGATGGCTGGTTCTCCTCCTTTGTGCTTTCATGTCTAGATCTTGTGAGCTCCGTTCATGATCAAGATCATCTATTTGTAATTCTGCATGTTGTGTTTCTGGGGATCCGATGGATATTGAGATGCTATTTCAGATTGATTATTGATTCTATCATGTCTTTGTTATTTATGATCTTGCATGCTTTCCGTTGTCAGTAGCTATCTTGGCCAAGTAGATGCTAGCAACTCCAAGAGTTAGTATTTATGCTCGATAGTGGGTTCATGCCTCTGGTAATCTGGGGAAGTGATGGAAATCTCTAAGGTACTAGATGTGTTGTTGCTACTAGGGAGAAAACAACAATCCTTTGTTCATAGAACAATCGTATTATTTACTTTACACGCAATTCGTAAAGCAATAATCTGTTGCTTGCAACTTAATACTGGAGGGGCTTCGGATGATAACCTGAAGGTGGATTATTAGTCATAGATGTAGTTGGATGGCGGTCTATGTATAATGTTGTAATGCCCAATCAAGTTCCAAAGGAGTCAAGATGATTAGTATGTGCATGTATTGCTTTCTCGATGTTTGTCAATTGCCCCGCTGTAATTTGTTTACCCAGCATGTTATCTATCTTAAGGAGAGCCACCTCTAGTGAACTATGGACCCTGGTCCTTTCTTTTATATACAATCTACAAACTGTTTACTACTTTGTGTTTACTTTCTGCAAACTATTACTTCCTTCCATTCGATACGTTTAATCCTTTGTTTTCAGCAAAACCGGTGAGATTGACAACCTCATCGCAAGTTGGGGACAGAGTTCTGTGGTTGTGTTGTGCAGGTCTCCACGTTGCTACTACACCGGTAGTGCGCCCTGCCAAGGCTCATCTAGCAACACCTTTGGGGTGTTTCCTTGCTCCTACTGGTTCGATTAAACCTTGGTTTCATAACTGAGAGAAAACTTACTGTTGTGCTCATCATACCTTCCTCTTGGGGTTCCCCAACAAGTTCCACATCAACACCGAGCCATCAAGTACTTTTTGTGGCGCCGTTGCCAGGGAGTCAAGGACATCTTCACAAGGGGAGTCCCTCATAACCAATCTCTTTACTTTGTTATTTTTGTTTTGCTTAGTTTCTTTTTGCTTTGTTTGCTTGTTTCGTTATCAAAAACACAAAAAAGATTAGTTTTATAAGTTTGCTTTCTTTATTAAAAACACAAAAAAATTAAGTCTCCTTTAGTTGTTCCCTCTTCCTTAGCTCACCATGTTGATCCCTAAATTCACCCTTAAAGACCTTTCAATAATTGGAAAAGATAATATTGAATAATTCTTTAATCATGTTAGCAAACATGAGGATACTGAGGATAGATCCCTTGCAGAACTTGCTCCAAACTATGAGATTGCTGCAGCTTCTTTGGTTCACATGTTGGAAGCTAGGTTTGTTAACCTCAACCCCTTAATGCAAGTAATGTTTCTTAAACTTAAAGAAAATGAGGACCCTGAAAATAGGGATTTTATTCTAGAAACTTTGTTTAAGGAATTCTATGATGTTGCTAAGGAAGCTAGAAAAGTCTTTGAACGTTTCAATATGCTAGGCTCATGCGTAGATGTTGTTGGTACACGAGAGAAGATGAACAAAACTGAACCTAATGGGGAGGAAACTAAGGTACCAATACCCTTTAAACTGGTAGCAATACATGAAGCCATAGAAAAGAATCTTGATTGGATTGTTTCTGAAAACCCTTTTGATGAAAATAGTGAATCTAAGAGCATTGAGAGAGGATCCTCTAGAACTTATTTGGATGATATACCTTGCCTTGTTGAAGATATTTCTGGTATTAATCTTAATGCTTCTTCATTTGAGAACACTTGATTCTTTCTTGCTTCTTATGCCTAACTTAAAGGCGTTAAAGAAAAGTACTTATTGGGAGATAACCCAAAAGTTTTAGATGAGTCTTGGAATTTATTACTTCAGTAATAACCGCTCCTTATCCTTTTTATTTGCTTTTTGTGCCAAGATTAACCTCTAATGGGAGAGAAGTAATGATTGGGAAAGTTGCTGTCCCGAAACAGATTTGTGTGCTTCACCGTAAAAATTCGTGTAAAATATCTATACGTCCTTTTGAGGCGTGAATTTTTGTTCTTCTGACCCAGGTTGTTATCTAACTTTCGTTAGTTCAACACTTTTTGATTTGAGCAACAGAAGGTCTTCGAAAAAATTCGTCTTTACCTGCTGGTCTGTTTTGACAGATTTCTGCCATTTTCTGCATTTGCTTCTTGTTGGTTCCTTTTTGAGTTCTTTTGGGGAATTGAGCTTTTTGAGGGAAGTGATACAGTAGATAGTGTTTTAATGGAAGTTTATTTGGTGTTGGAACTGAAACTTAAGACTTATTATCTTGAGTGCACTAATGTTGCTAATAAAGATTGTGTGAAGTTTTGTATGAAGGAAAAATTTCAGGTGTATGGAAGGAATGAGTAATGAGATAAAAGATGGACTAAAGCTCAAGCTTGGGGATGCCACGCGTGCCACCCCAAGAAATATCCAAGAAGTACAAGCGTCAAAGCTTGGGGATTCCCAAGGCACCACCCTCTTCATCAATAAAAATCTCAGGTTTCTTCCAAACGCTTCATTTTTTATTGTTTCATGCAGAGTTGTGTTGTTCTTGAAGCGTCTTCTTTTTCGTTTTCGTTTTGGTTTTTCGTTTTCTTGGTTTTCTGAATAAATTGGTTGGACCCCCTCTTTCATACATTGGTTTTCAAATAGTTTGGTTTGGTTTGGAAAAGGGTAGGAAAGCTCATGCTTAAGTGGTAAAAAGAGCTTGTTTTTGACTGTGGCCTATGCTTTGTCATGCCATGCTTGATATTGTTTTGGCTTTATGCTTAGTATTCTTTGCTGTAGCATGACTTGTTATAAACAATTGAGATTGCTTAATGTGCCTTGGATGAATCATGCGTTGTTTTAGCATATTAAAGCATAGTATAGTGGTATTCTCCTTTGATGCTTTACTTGGGTTGACTTGGCGCATGCTCACACCATGTTATGACTATCCCAAGTCACCATAGCCTTTATGATCCTTTAGTTTTCAACTTGTAGTATCACTTTATGCTTTGATCAATGATGTTTTGTCGCTCTGCATGATTATGGCCAGTATTGCTCTCTTAGTTTGTCGCTCCTAGTCTTTTGCTAGCCTCCACAACCAAGTATGAGTCCCACTCATGCATCCAACTCCCTAAACCAAGTTATTCCAAAGAGTCCACCATACCTACCTACTAGCTTATGCTATTCCAAGTATATTCATGTTTTTGTTTACCTTCCGAATTAAACTTGTTATGAGAAAACTAGTGATTAAAGCTCTCACGAACTTGATGACACGCTTTACTTTTATTGCCCTTAATAAACTTGAACCATTGTGTCGTCTATGTTGTATATGCTTGCACTTATTTGTTGGGAATTAGCAGAACCATGTTGTCATGGGGAACGCTTTCAACATTGCACTTGGTACTTTGTACCTAGTTGATATCATGCTCTTTTGTATATGGATGTCGTCGGTGTGAAATGAAAGGGGAGCTTGTAAGTCCATGGAGTTATGTATATGTGTTAGAGAAACGCCTGGGCCGCTGGTCTAATCCATGCTGACATGGTGGAAACCTGCAGCGTAACCATAATGATCTATCTATGAAGCATTCTTCTTATAAAAAAGAGTCCTATATTGAGAAAAGAGAGAAAAAGGGGAAAAAGATTATGAAAAGAGGAAAGAGAGAAAAAAGCACCATATTCCCATGGTAAATAAGAAGATTGCTGAGATGCTCGTTGTCTGCTTGCCTTGTCATTTTGATTTGGGGATTCTTCCGTATCATCGGGCAAGGGGTACCCCGTTGGCGGTTCTCTATGATACACATGTACTTATGATGCAAAGAACTTATCGGTGACTAAACTTGAGTAGCATGAGGATTTTCCCTCGTATTCAAGGGACATGAGATTTCTAACTTATACTTCGTGAAGCATGTACACCATAGTTTGTTCACTTTAACCTTAATCACTTCAAGATGCTTATGATAGGGGCAATGAGAGCTGAAAGCTATTAAGTACCATAATTTTTGGAAGCTCTTTATGAAACTTGAATCTCTACTTCCTTCTATGAAGGCCTTTCTTCCACCATTATATTGAGTCTCCACCTTCTATCTTTATGCACTTACTTTGAGAGCATAGTGGCCATTCTTAGTTCTATGTGCATTGTCCCAAGACTAGTTGATTGATGCATAACTTGATATTGCTTGTTTTAAACTATTTGTATCTTGTCACTCTTATGAACTTTGAAGGTGTCCTATGCATTTATATTTGCTACTCTATGAGGGACAAGCTGAATACTATTATGCTATGTTTTCTTTATGTGAAACAAACAAACATCTTGCAAAGCATTGTTATTCATGAATCTTTTGTTTGTGCCTTTTCATGTTGCATCATAGTTTGTTTGTCTTATTGCTAGAACTTTGTCTTTCATGTTATGATTGAAGTACTATGATCCCATCCTTGAATGTTTTACAAATACTTTGATCAAGTTTATGATGGTGCATGTCACCTAAAAAATTATTCTTTCTTTTTATCACTTACCTACTCGAGGACGAGCAGGAGTTAAGCTTGGGGATGTTGATACATTGCAAATGTATCTATAATTTTTGATGTTCCATGCTTGGTTTTATCTACTTTCTTGTGTTTGTCCACACTTTGGAGTATTTTTCATATGATTTCTTGGACTAACCTATTAACAAGAGCCATAGTGCCAGCTACCTGTTTTCTGCTGTTTTTGGTTCCAGGAAAGTCAGAAAATGAATATTCTCGGAATTGGACGGGACAAAAGCAAAAGTGCCTATTTTTCCGGAATACATCTGATGCGAGAATACGAGACGGAGAATGGCTAGGAGCCGACCACACAACCTGGCCGCGCGGCCAGGCCTGGCGCCTGTGGGGTGGTCCGACCCAAGACCCTCGGCCTCTCCTTCCGCCTATATATTGCCCTCGGGACGAAAACCCTAGGTACCCGATCAAAAATCCACAAAAGAGTCTGTAGCCGCTGTCATCTCCATCCCTAGATCGGGAGGGATCTGAAGCTCTTCCCGGCACCCTGTCGGAGAGGGGAATTCACCCTGGAGGCCTTCTTCATCATCATGCAAGCCTCCGGTGTGATGCGTGAGTAGTTCATCTCTGGACTATGGGTTCATGTAGTAGCTAGATGGCTGGTTCTCCTCTTTGTGCTTTAATGTCTAGATCTTGTGAGCTCCGTTCATGATCAAGATCATCTATTTGTAATTCTGCATGTTGTGTTTGTGGGGATCCGATGGATATTGAGATGCTATTTCAGATTGATTATTGATTCTATCATGTCTTTGTTATTTGTGATCTTGCATGCTTTCCGTTGTTAGTAGCTATCTTGGCCAAGTAGATGCTAGCAACTCCAAGAGTTAGTATTTATGCTCGATAGTGGGTTCATGCCTCTGGTAATCTGGGGAAGTGACAGAAATCTCTAAGGTACTAGATGCGCTGTTGCTACTAGGATGAAAACAACAATCCTTTGTTCATAGAACAATCGTATTGTTTACTTTACACGCAATTCGTAAAGCAATAATCTATTGCTTGCAACTTAATACTGGAGGGGGTTCGGATGATAACCTGAAGGTGGATTATTAGTCATAGATGTAGTTGGATGGTGGTCTATGTATAATGTTGTAATGCCCTATCAAGTTCCAAAGGAGTCAAGATGATTAGTATATGCATGTATTGCTTTCTCGATGTTTGTCATTTGCCCCGCTGTAATTTGTTTACCCAGCATGTTATCTATCTTAAGGAGAGCCACCTCTAGTGAACTATGGACCCCAGTCCTTTCTTTTACATACAATCTACAAACTGTTTACTACTTTGTGTTTACTTTCTGCAAACTATTACTTCCTTCCATTCGATACGTTTAATCCTTTGTTTTCAGCAAAATCGGTGAGATTGACAACCTCATCGCAAGTTGGGGACACAGTTCTGTGGTTGTGTTGTGCATGTCTCCATGTTGCTACTAGCACCGGTAGTGCGCCCTGCCAAGGCTCGGCTAGCAACACCTTTGGGGTGTTTCCTTGCTCCTATTGGTTCGATTAAACCTTGGTTTCATAACTGAGGGAAAACTTACTGCTATGCTCATCATACCTTCCTCTTGGGGTTCCCCAACGAGCTCCACATCAACACCGAGCCATCAATGGACACCCTAGGATTGCATGATATTGTGATGGTCAGTCCATGACTTCAAACTTGAGCTTCTCACGCCTTCAAATTTTCTTTTGATCCGAAGACGACGTCAAGATAGATTTTTCCTAAAGGAATCTTAGCTTTACCTGGGACTATGTCGTGGAAGGATGTGTCCATTAGGGCCAAATTTTTCAAGGGGCAGTTCATTGCCCGTAGGGTTTTGGCATAGATTAAGTTGATACTGTTTCCTGTATCCATGAAAACCTTACTCATGTCAAACCCGCCGATTTGGGCTTCCACTATCAGTGCTGAATGACCCGGTCATGGGACTAGAAGTGGCCAATCGGCCCAACTAAATGTAATTTCTTGTTCTAACTAGTGGAGATATTCGGGTGTATGTGGTGGCACTGTTACTGCCATGTTGACTTCTCGAGTGATTAGATTCTAAATCCTGTTGGACGGGCACCCTTTTTGGATCATTGACATTGCGCCTTTGGACCTCAGATACTCGTCTTCCTAGTTTATGTTTATTGTGGGTTGTGGCTGTCCTGCTGGTGGCTATACTAGCGGTGGTGGTGGTGCACCAAGAGCTACGGTTCCAGGTGCGATAGCGTATCCTCGGCTTGCTGCTTCTGTTGCTTTTGCATTACATACCTCCTACATTTTTAGGAACGTGCGATCTTTCTTTCATGAGATGGTTTGATCACCTCCTTCCCACTGAGCCGATGTAGAAGTGCATATTACAGGGTCCTTCCCGCATCTGCATTGGAGACATTGGGGGTTCCTGAGCTCTTGATGGTACCGCTGTGTTGATTGGCTTCCATCGGTGTCGTATCTGTTGCTGCGATACCCACCATTATGATCATCAGTTCTTGGTTGTCCTCTCCTGAAAAACCAGCCGCAACGAAACTTGGCCCATTGTATCCACCATTGTTGTGCCTTCTCCTATCATTATTGCGTCGGTCCCGATCTTCTTCGGGTGATCGCCCTCGCTTGTTGTTTACTGTGTCTTCGCTGTTAGCCCAACTATTTGCCATTTCCATCAGCTATGAAATTGTTTTGCTTTTTACCCGTCCCATCTCCTTCATAAATTATCTTTGGTGAAGGCCATGTTGAAGGCATCAATGAATCTTTCATCTTTTGAGTTTTTGATGATGTTCCATCGCTGGATAAATGGCCATATCGGTTCTCTAGTCTTCTGTTTGCACGCTCACAACTGCTCCAAGGATGCGGGTTGCTTGAATGTGGATGCAAAGTTTCGGATGAACTTATCTTTGATGTTGTTCCAGCTACTAATGGATTCTTCGGGTAGCTGCCTGAGCCATGAACGGGCTCCGCCGCTTAGATGTAACTACAATCTCTGCATTGTGGTAGCCTTGGATCCACCCTAAAGTTTAACAATCGCTAGGTAGTCTTACAACCAAGCTTTGGGTTCCTGGAGACCGTCATAGTTTTGGCGATCATGAGGAAGTTTGAAGTCCTTAGGTACTAGGGTTTTGTGAACCCATTGGGTAAAGCAACTGGCCCCGCATAATTCATGCTCATCTTTGTTTTCGCCATCGTAGTATCTTCGGCTATCGTGTTCTTCCCTTGATCTATCGACTCTGTGATGTGTCATGCCGTTTATTGCATCGTTTCATGGTTCGAAGTTTGCAAAGTGTACCTGATGTGGCGACCGTAATCGTCGGGTGTGCCCCACGTGCCGAGGGCTATTGCGACGGTGTGGTGAGCTGTCGGAGGTTATCGAATGTTTCCCAAAGGTCATCAATAAGGGTCGGCCCTTGCTTTGTTGTGACTATGATGTTGTCTATATACACCTGTACATTTGTTTCGATTTGATTTCTGAGGCAATTTTGCATCGTCCATTGATATGTGGCACTTGTGTTTTTGAGTCCAAAGGGCATTGTGGTGTAGCAGAATACACCATAAGGCGTGATAAATTATGTTTTATCCTGGTCTTTCTCCTTCATCCTAATATAGTGATACCCTGAGTATGCATATAAAAAGGAAAGACATCCACACCCCATGGTTGCATCGATTATCTGATCGTTTTGCGGTAGCAGGAAGTTATCCTTTTGACAATGTTTGTTCAACGCGGTGAAGTCAGTGCACATGCGTAGTTCTTTTGTATTTTTTTGGGATGCATGCTGTACTGGCGACCCAGTCAGATTTCTTGATTTCTTTGATGAAATTGGCGTCCATTAGGCGATGGAGTTCTTTTCCAATGGCCTTGTGTTTGGGCTCCACAAAATAGCGAATTGACTACTTTACTGGTTTAGCGTCGGTATTTAAGTTAAGTGTGTGATCAGTGAGTTCCCTAGGGATTCCTGGCATGTCAGCTGGTAACCATGCAAAAATATTAATTTCTCAAATTCTGCTTCCATCCCGAAAGATTCAAAGATTTTTTTGAATTTCCGATCACAGTTGTCGGATCGGGTGAAGTTGTCCCTTATGGTTATGATTCCTTTTGATGTTGGCATTTCCATTACCAGATACGCATAGTGTGGTACTTCCATGAACCGTGCGAAGTATGGACACCCTAGGATTGCGTGATATTGTGATGGTCAGTCCATGACTTCAAACTTGAGCTTCTCACGCCTTCAAATTTTCTTTTGATCCAAAGACGACGTCAAGATAGATTTTTCCTAAAGGAATCTCAGCTTTACCTAGGACTATGTCGTGGAAGGATGTGTCTATTGGGGCCAAATTTGTCAAGGAGCAGTTCATTGCCCGTAGGGTTTTGGCATAGATTAAGTTGATATTGTTTCCTACATCCATGAAAACCTTGCTCATGTCGAACCCGCCGATTTGGCTTCCACTATTAGAGATGAATGACCCGGTAATGGGACTCGAAGTGGCTGATCGGCCCTGCGCAATGTAATTTCTTGTTCTAACCAGTGGAGATATTCGGGTGTAGGTGGTGGCATTGTTACTGCCATGTTGACTTATGTGATCAAATTCTGAATCCTATTGGACGGGCGCCCTTTTTGGATCATTGACATTGCGCCTTTGGACCTCAGATACTCGTCCTCCTAGTTTCTGTTTATTGTGGTTTGCGGTTGTCCTGCTGGTGGTTGTACTAGCGGTGGTGGTGGCGCACCAAGAGCTACGGTTCCATGTGTGGCAGCATATCCTCAGTTTGCTCCTTCTGTTCCTCGATGTAGAAGTGCATATTACAAGGTCCTTCCAGCATCTGGATTGGATACATTGGTGGTTCCCGAGGTCTTGGTTGGTATCGCTGTGTTGATTGGCTTCCACCGGTGTCGTATCTATTGCTGCGATACCCACCATTATGATCGTCAATTCTTGGTTGCCCTCTCCTGAAAAACCAGTCGCAACGTAACTTGGCATGTTGTATCCATCATTGTTGCACCTTCTCCTATCATTGTTGCGCCTAACCCGATCTTTTTTGGGTGATCGCCCTCGCTTGTTGTTTATTGTGTCTTCGCCGTTAGCCTAGCGATTTGCCATTTCCATCAGCTATGAAAGTGTTTTTGGTTTGACCCGTCCCATCTCCTCAATAAAATCTCTTCGGCGAAGGCCATGTTGAAGGCAGCAATTGCCCTTTCGTCGGATAAATCTTCTTCTAAGTTTTTGATGATGTTCCATCGTTGGATAAATGCCCATATTGGTTCTCTAGCCTTCTGTTTGCATGCCCACAACTGCTCCAAGGATGCGGGTTGCTTGAATGTGGATGTAAAGTTTCGGATGAACTTATCTTCGAGGTCGTTCCAGCTGCTGACGGGTTCTTTGGGTAGCTGCATGAGCCATGAGCAGGCGGCATCACATAGGTGTAACTACAATCTCTGCATTGTGGTAGCCTTGGATCCACCCTGAAGTTTAACGGTCGCCAGGTAATCTTCCAACCAAGCTTCGGGTTCCTAGAGACCGTCGTACTTTTGGCGATTGTGAGGAAGTTTGAAGTCCTTGGGTACTGGGGTTTTGCGAACCCGTTGTGTAAAGCAACTGGCCCTACATAATTCATGCTCATCTTTGTTTTCGCCATCATAGTATCTTCGGCTGCCACATTCTTCCCTTGATCTATCGACTCTGTGATGTGTAATGTCATTTATTGCATTGTTTCGTGGTTCAGAGTTTGGAAAGTGTACCTGATGTGGCGACCGTGATCATCGGGTGTGCCCCACATGCCGATGGCTGTTGCGAAGGCGTGGTGAGCTATCGGAGGATATCGAGTGTTTCCCGAAGGACATCAATACGAGTCAACCCTTGTTTTGTTGTGACTATGACGTTGTCTATATACACCTGCACATTTCTTTTGATTTGATTTCCGAGGCAATTTGCATCATCCTTTGTTACGTGGCGCACATGTTTTTGAGTCCAAAGGGAATTATGGTGTAGCAGAATATGCCATAAGGCGTGATAAATGCTATTGTATCCTGGTCTTTCTCCTTCATCATAATCTGGTGATACCCTGAGTATGCGTCAAAAAAGAAAGACATCCACGCCCCATGCTTGCATCGATTAGCTGATCGATTCACGATAGCAGGAAGTTATCCTTCTGATAGTGTTTGTTCAACGCGGTGAAGTCAGTGCACATGCGTAGTTCTTTTGTATTTTCTTAGGGATGCATACCGGATTGGCGACCCACTCAGATTCCTTGATTTCTTTGATGAATTTGGCATTCATTAGGTGATGGAGTTCTTTCCAATGGCCTTGTGTTTGGGCTCCACAAAACAGCAAAGTGACTGCTTTACTGGTTTGGCGTCGGTATTTAAGTTAAGTGCGTGATCAGCGAGTTCCCTGGGGATTCCTGGCATGTCAGCTCGTAACCATGCAAAAATATCTTAGCGGTCACGAAGGAACTCGATGAGTGTGATTTCCTATGCGGGATCAAGATTGGAAGCCACAAAGGTGGTATTCTTCGGGTCCGTAGGGTGGAATTGGACTTCCCTTATATCCTTTGTAGTGTTGAAAGCTTGATCGAGGTTGACCCGTGCTGCTATCAGAGGCTCTGTGTCCATCAAGATTTTTAATTGCTCAAATTCTGCTTCCATCCCGAAAGATTCAAAGATTTTGTTGAATTCCTGATCATAGTTGTCGGATCGGGTGAAGCTGCCCCTTATGGCTATGAGTCCTTTTGATGCTGGCATTTTCATTACCAGATACGCATAGTGTGGTACTTCCATGAACCATGCGAAGTATGGACACCCTAGGATTGCGTGATATTGTGATGGCTCGTCCATGACTTCAAACTTGAGCTTCTCACGCCTTGAAATTTTCTTGTGATCAGAAGACGACGTCAAGATAGATTTTTCCTAAAGGAATCTCAGATTTACCTGGGACTATGTCGTGGAAGGAATTTGTCCATTCGGGCCAAATTTGTCAAGGAGCAGTTCATTGCCCGTAGGGTTTTGGCATAGATTAAGTTGATACTATTTCTTGCATCCATGAAAACCTTGCTCATGTCGAACCTGCCGATTTGGGCTTCCACTATCAGAGCCGAATGACCTGGTCATGGGACTCAAAGTGGCTGATCGGCCCTACTGAATGTAATTTCTTGTTCTAACTAGTGGAGATATTCGGATGTAGGTGGTGGCGCTATTACTTCCATGTTGACTTGACGAGTGATCAGATTATGAATCCTGTTGGACGGGCGCCCTTTTTGGATCATTGACATTGTGCCTTTGGACCTCAGATACTCATCCTCCTGGTTTCTGTTTATTGTGGGTTGCGGCTATCCTACTGGTGGTTGTACTAGCAGTGTTGTTGGTGCACCGAGAGTTACGGTTCTAGGTGCGGCACCGTATTCTTGGTTTGCTACTTATATTGCTTTTGCATACATACCTCCTACATTTTTAGGAATGTGTGATAGTCTTTCATGAGATGGTTCGATCGCCTCCTTCCCGCTGAGTCGATGTAGAAGTGCATATTACAGGGTCCTTCCAGCATCTGCATTGGAGACATTGGGGGTTCCCGAGCTCTTGGTTGGTTCGATGCATTAATTGGCTTCCACTGGTGTCGTATCTGTTGCTGCAATACCCACCATTACGATCGTCAGTTCTTAGTTGTCATCTCCTAAAAAACCAGCCGCAACGTAACTTGGCCCGTTGTATCCATCATTGTTGTGCCTTCTCCTATCATTGTTGCGCTTGTCCCGATCTTCTTCGGGTGATCTCCCTCGCTTGTTGTTTATTGCGTCTTCACTGTTAGCCCAGCGATTTGTCATGTAGATCAGCTATGAAATTGTTTTGGGTTTGACCCGTCCCATCTCCTCAATAAATTCTCTTCGGCGAAGGCCATCATTGAAGGAATCAATCGCCCTTTCATAGGATATATCTTCTTCTGAGTTCTTGATGATGTTCCATCGCTGGATAAATACCCATATTGGTTCTCCAGCCTTCTGTTTGCACAACCACAACTGCTCCAAGGATGCGGGATGGTTGAATGTGGATGTAAAGTTTCGGATGAACTTATCTTCAAGGTCGTTCCAGTTGCTAATGGATTCTTCGGGTAGCTGCCTGAGCCATGAGCGGGCGATGCCGCTTAGGTGTAACTGCAAGCTCTGCATTGCGGTAGCCTTGGACCTCCCCTGAAGTTTAACATCACCAGGTAATCTACCAACCAAGCTTTGGGTTTCTGGAGACTGTCATACTTTTGGCGATCGTGAGGAAGTTTGAAGTCCTTGGGTACTGGGGTTTTGCGAACCCATTGGGTAAAGCAACTAGCCCCGCAAAATTCGTGCTCATCTTCTCTTTCGACATCATAGTATCTTCAGCTGTCGCGTTCTTCCCTTGATCTATCGACTCTACGCTGTCTAATGTCCTTTCTTGCATCGTTTCATGGTTCGGAGTTTGGAAAATGTACCTGATGTGGCGACCATGATCGTCAGGTGTTCCCCACTTGGTGAGGGCTGTTGCGACAGCGTGATGAGCTGTCGGGTTGCCTTGTAACTCCCTGTTCTCCTTGTGTGAGGGATGCTCCTACCATATCGAGGTCCATGAGAGTGGAATGGTGTAGTGCCGCCCGGGCATCGTCGGGTGCATGTTGAGTTGTGAGTAGGTAGGTCTGGGCGGCGACAATCGTGGCTTGCGCTGTTTTTGCTTTGATATGTCCAGTTGGATCTACTGTCATGAAGGACAAGTCCAAATATCGGGTCAGATCATTTCTATTGGCTTCCGGAATATTCTGCAGACGCGAGGTTCCTCTCCGTGGTGCGCCTCCAGTTATGCTTCCGGACCCGTGGGTGGAGCTTACCTGTGCTCGCCACATGCTAGATTCATCGGCTAACCTTTTTCTTTTAGCGAGTTGCCTCTACATCCTAAGCAGGTCCCTCTTCCTGTGGTGGAGCAAGTACTGGTATGCCATCAAATCCTCGCGCGTGGCTTCCGCTATCATGGGGACTACGCCCGAGACTGCGTCCCTCGCACTTTGCCATGTGTCCGCTGATATTCGAATAGTTAGCCATTCTCCACCGTGTGCTCCTTCTCTCCCTTGTACGATGTGATTGTTGGGCGTATCTCCTCTATTTCAATCGTTTTCTACATCATCACTTGATAAAATATCATTGGGATTGAGGATCAGATTACCGTTGGAGTCGCACGGTGTTAATGGTCTCGAACATGGAGTCCCGCGTGGGAACAAGGGGTCCAACAAACCCTGAGTTTGAGAGGGGGCTGAATCACGCGTTCCGAGCTTCTTAATGACGACGAAGATGGCGGTGCACGAACATGATAGAGAGGGTGACACGGTTTTTTTACCTAGGTTCGGGACCCTCGTGAGGAGGTAAAGCCCCTACTCCTGCTTGGTTCTATTGCTCGTAGTGCTTCGCGAGGGTACAATAGAGAACCAATGTCTAGGGTTACAAACTGTTGGAATCGACCCCCCCCCCCCAAGGTAGGAGAAGGTCTCTGACATGGGCACGATTACTCAGGTGCTTATGATTCGTTACCCTGGTTGCATAAAGGCTCATGGCCCATGAAGATTCAAGGTGATGGCCCAAGAAGCATCCAATGAAAGCCTTAGTTGTATTAGGAAAGGAAATATGAACCGACATTATGTTGGTTTTGTAATCATACATATGTAACCTATTCGCATACGGCTTTGAGACCCAGCCTATTACATATAGGATGGGAGAAGCCTACGAGGAGGTACCGAAAACCCCCCAAGCAATCTGTAATAGAGTTGTTCATCAAGTAACTAGGCGACTTCGACTCCCTTGTTTGCCTGACATCCGACAAAATCCCAACGTTCTCTTTTCTGCAAAACCCTAAGTCCATCACCATGGGCATTGCCGAGATTACACCTTGTCAATTGGCACCGTCTGTGGGAAATCTGAACGCTGGAGTCATGGATTTGGCGTACCCCTTTTCATCAAGAAGCAATCCAACAAAATCAGCACCACACTCGCCCACCCCGGTTTCGGTACCCGCCAACGGCGGATCCAATCTCATCATCGGAAGTTTCCACTTCCAAGTGAAGGATCCCGAAGAATCGCACCCATTGGCTATGATCTCGTCAGAACCATCGGTCAAAAAAACTACACCTACGGTGATAGCTGTGTCATCCGTCAGATCATCCGCAGAAGTCACGCTGCAGACTGAGGCAGCCGAAGAAAACAAGGAAAACACGGCAGATTTAGGGGATCTTGATGGTCTTTATGATGATTGCTCCTTCGGATCAGACCCACAGCCAACCATGCCACATGGATCAAGTCCGATAAACATGGAACCCAAAGAGAGTGATGAAAGTATCGACTTTATAATTAGGATGACCGAAATTTACCCAGAGCAGAAACTGCTGGACTTCACTGATCCCCGGACAGTGTCTCCCTCAATTCCGGTGATGACATAACCAGTACATACATAACTCAGCACCAAGTGTGCGTAATCATCGGGGATGCATCAGCTCAGCAGGACTCCAACGGTAACCCTATTTTGACCCGGATGATATTTTGTCAAACGATAATGCAGGAGATCATGGAAGTGAAGGAAATCGCGGAGACCCGACGAACAACCACATAACCCCGGGAAGAGAAGAACCACATAGAGGTGAGCGGCAAAACCTCCGGCTACCAGCCGAAGCATGGCAAAAAGCAAGGGCAGAAATTTTGGGCACAGTCCCAATGACAGCTGATGCCACGCGTGAAGATTTACTGGCATATCAATACCTACTTCATCACAAAAAAAGAGATTTTCTAAGGATGCAGAGGCAGCTCGATGAAAGGAAGAGAATAGCCGATGAATCCATCCTTTGACAGTCCCAGCTAAGCTCAACCCGGGGATCAGGAAGCATAACCGGAGGCACACAGCCAAGGAGAGGGGCCTCACGGTTGCAGAACATCCCTGAAGCTGAGAGAAACGAATTAACTAGAGACCTCAACCTATCATTCATGACAGTAGATCCAACAAGACACATCAAAGCAAAAACAACCCAAACCGCAATTGTAGTTGGACAAATGTACCTACTCACAACACAACCAGCACCCGATGATCCTCGTGCAGCCCTCCACCGCTCCGCTTTGATGAACATCGGAATGGTGGGAGCATCTCTCATATAAGAAGAACAAGGAATCACGCGACAACCCGACAAATCCCCATGCCATCGCAGCAGCCCTCAGCAAGTGGGTCACAACCGATGATCATGATCGCCACATCGAGTCCACTTCTTAGGCTCAGAGCCACGAAATGACGCAAGAGACAATATTACACAACGCGGGATCTATAGATCCAGGGAAGAGCGTAGCAACCAAAGATATTACGATGGTGAAAGCAAAGATGAACATGAACTACGTGGAGCTAGTTGCTTTACCCGACGGGTTCGCAAAACTCCAATACCGAAGGACTTCAAATTACCCCACAATCGTCAAAAGTACGACAGTCTCCAAGAGCCCGAAGCTTGGTTGGCAGATTATCTGGCAACTGTGAAATTATAGGGTGGATCCAAGGCCACCACAATGCAGAGTTTGCAGCTGTATCTAACTGGCATGGCATGATCCTGGCTAAGGCAGCTACCCGAACATTCCATCAGCAGTTGGAACAATCTTGAGGACAAATTCATCAGAAATTTCCACTCCATGTTCAAACGACCCGCGTCTTTGTAACAATTGCGAGCGTGCAAGCAAAAACCAGGAGAACCAATACGTGCCTTCATCCAGCGGCAGAACATTATAAAAAACTCGGCTGAAGCTATATCCGATGAAAGAGAAATTGATGCCTTCAATGATGGGCTTCGTTGGCAAGAATTCATCGAACAATTGGGACGAATCAAGCCCAAGATGATCTCACAACTGATGGACATGGCTAACTGCTGGGATGATGAGGAAGATGCTGTACACAATAAAAGAGCTCGTTCACCCAAAGAAGACAGGGATAGGCGCAATAATGATAGAAGACGACGGAACAACGATGGATATAGCGGACCAAGTTACATTGTAGCTAGTTTCTCTGGAGGGGACAACCGAAGAAGCAACAATTACAACAATGGGTATCACAATAGTAGGGACGATGCCGGTGGAAGCCAACCACAACAATGATACCAGCCAAAAAATCGAGACCCACCGATGTCTGCAGGGAAAATGCTGGAAGGACCCTGCAATATGCACTTTTACATCGACTCAACAGGCAAAAGTCGATTCAATCACCTCCTGAAGGATTGCCGAACATTTTTAAAGATACAGGAGCTATGTAATGCAAGAGCAACTGAGGCAACAAACCGAGGCTATGCTACTACACCTGCCGCTTTGGCCATTGCTGCACCACCACCATCACCGGTGCGTCTGCCAATTGGGTAGCTGCAAAACACAACAAACCAAGAAGATGAGTACCCTAGGTCAAAAGGAGCAATGTTGATGATCCAGAAAGGACGGACCTCTAACAGGACACAAAAGCTGATTACCAAGAAAGTAAATATGGAAGTAAAAGCACCACCTCCTACACCTGAGTATCTCCACTAGTCAGAACAAGAAATTACCTTCAGTAGAGATGATCACCCACTTCGGGTTCTATGACCGAGTCAGTCAACATTAATAGTGGAAGCACAAATTGGAGGGTTCGACATGAGCAAGGTCTTCCTGGATGCAGGGAGCAGCATCAACCTCATCTACGCCAAAACTCTATGGGCAATGAATTGGTCCTTGACAAATCTAGCGCCTACATCAACGGGATAGTTCCAGGAAAAGCCAAAATTCCTCTAGGAAAAGTCCACCTTGACATAGTCTTCAAATCAAGGGACAACTTCAGGCACGAAAAACTAGAGTTCAAAGTCATGGACTAGCCATCACAGTACCACACGATCCTGGGACGACCAGCTTTTGCTAGGTTCATGGCAGTGCCCCACTACGCATATTTGGTGCTAAAAATGCCAGCCCCTGATGGATGATAACGGTAAGAGGAAGTTTCAGCCGCTCAGACATCAGTGATCGAGAGTTCAACAAAATATCAGAATCCTTCAGGATGGAGACAGAATTTAGCCAGCTAAAAATAGCGGATGCAGAACTGCTACATGGGGGACATGCCCCCAAAGAGCAGACCTCGGAAAATTAGGTGCACCATGCACCCGCGAAAACAACCTATCCAGCCTCCACTTTTGGTCCTGCATAGGAAGGCGCACTTGTCGGTGTCCCCCGTGAGAATTGGCAAACTCTTGGAAACTCCGCCACAACACAAGAAGCTCAAAAGGAACCCGATGAGCACCCAGCAAGGTCAAACACAACAGATAATGAACAATCCACCGGACGAATCAAGGCCATTGGAAAGCAAATGTCTCGCCTCACAAATACATGGTGCATAACAGAGATAATAAAAGAAACATGGGTAGCTAACCCAATACTCGTCCCCAAAAAGGCGCTGGCCTACGTGTATGCATCGATTTCCCAACAACAAGCAACCCAGTAAACCAACCACTTTTATCTCTGGTCCGCCGTGCAGACACGGCGCCTCCAGTCGAAAAGCTGGAACCCCCTTAAACCGACATGGAGCGTGATGGAGCACCACAAGACGGAAGCTGCAGATTTTAGGAAGATTCTTTACCTTTATGCATTTTATATTAAATAAGGCTAATAACTAGGTGAACACGCCAAAAAAAAAAATATCCTCTAATATTCGATGATAAATAAAGAAAAGTTCCCAAAATGAGGCTTCAAGATCTACGCTATTCTATTCATCAATTCAGTACATGAGGGCTTCAATAATTACGCCAAGCATGCTAAATTGTCGGGTCCTATATAACGTGCAAATAAAGGATGTCCTACGCGAATAAGCAAAATATCATATAAACATACGACCTTTTTGACATATACAATGGCATCACATAACATTTTCTCTAAAGTACAAAGGTACACAATGAAGAAAAACAGTCAGATGAAAAATTTATGAAGAAATCCACGTCTGCCTCTAGGCACCTCTAAACAATCCTAATAGCAGGACTACGGGTGGCAGCATAATGAGGCGCCATATTAACAAGCCCACCGCCAGGAGGGGAGGCAGCCCTGACGATACAACATCCAAGTCCAGCGTCAGATGATGCGCGTGCACCCAGGAAAGCACAAGTTTGGCACCCGCCACAAGCTGGAGCTTCACAAAATGATGAATCCTCTCACCCTGCCAAAACTTCACTAGTAAATCAGCTAGAGTTTGAGGTTGAGGATCCCAGGGAAACATGGCATTGTATACAATGGCCAATAATTTGCGCCAGCACTCGACAAACTGCTCCACCTCTGACACACGGTCCTGAAGCAAAGCCACGACGTAAGAACGATGGTGGTCAATCCAAAAATCCGTTTTGGAATGTTGAGAAGCAGATACAAGAGCTTGAAATTCGATTGCGTAGACGTTAGGTTTCCTCCCTCTCGCACAATCGAATACCTACAAAAAAAGAGGAGGAATGGAAAAATTGATACCCAGCAAACAAAAGGGAACAACGCAAAAATAACACAGAGGACTTACACAACATCTTCTCGCTCGCTAAGTCTTCCTCTCGAGTCCTATATTCTTCCTCTAGGGTCCTATATCTAAATTTAACAATTCCCGCCCCAGAAATTTCCTCCAAGAAGTATGCTTCATGATCCAGGGCCTGGCATGTTTTTGATTGAGCAACATCCACCATTGATTGAACAACCCAAAGTTTTCCTTCAAGTCTCTTCATCTGCTCAATTTTCTTTGTATACAACAGCGGGTCTACTGCACGAACCACAACAGTCTCGATTGCACCCAAACTAGATGAAGATGGGATCGCATCCGATGTCTCGGAAGATGCAGAAGGAGTCGCCAAATCGCTCAATATCTAGCAGGGACACAAAAAATATAGAACCTTTAGCATACAAGGGGCAACTCACGTACATATATACAGAAGTTGTTTCCCATCAAAAGGAGGTGCTTAAAAACAAGATAAGTCAAGTTCATTACAATAGTAGAGCAAAATACACGAAGAACTAAAAAAAACTATGGAGCAGTCTTTCTACATATAAGGTCGCACTAGCAGATGGAGCACCAGATGCAGGAATAACAGGGGCACCAGCTGATGAGGGGTAACCTCGTCAATGCCCATGTTGATGGACTTAGGGTTTTGTGGAAAAGAGAATGCTAGGGATTTCGTCGGATATCAGGAAAACAAGGGAGTCAAAGTCGCATGAATACTTGATGAGTAGCTCTATTACAGATTATGCGGGGGGTGGGGGGGTACCTCCTCATAGGCTTCTCCCATCCTATATATAATAGGTCGGGTCTCAAAGCCGTATACGAATAGGTTACATATGTATGATTTCAACATCGACATATTTTCGGTCCATACCTCCTTTCCTAATACAGCTAAATCATCATATACTTCTTAGGCCATCATCTTGAATCTTCATGGATCGTGAGCTTTTACGCAACCAGGGGGATGAATCATAAACACCCAAATAGTCATACCTATGTCAGTAGCCCTTGAGACTCTACCTGAACCGTAGATTCTGGTTGAGTCTCAAAAGATTTTTTTTAATTTTTTCTTTGTTCTGATCTGTTTTCTATTTTTTTGGTTTTTATAGGGATCTAGTACAACAGGCCTGATGCATCCGATAGATCGGGAATCAATTAAGTGTTCCTAGGCAAAAACACTGTTGACCTGAATTATAACTAACACAATTCAGTTCGAGCCGCTGAGGTCTTATTGAATATTGAATTCTAGTACTATTTTATTGGATACCCAACGCGTCCGTTGGGATTTTTCATCGTATCGTTGATATGGATATATTATTGGCAGAGTGCATTCTTGTGTGATTACCAGGCTGCATAAAAAAAATCATGGGGTCTTACCTTCATGTTTTTAGACATGGCATTCAGAGTTTTGTCACATCGAGTGCGATCCTAGATTTTCAAGATTTAGATTTTATCGGCTAACTTGAAACTTTCTTGTTTTTGTAGATGCTCCCGATAGTAGTAATGTTTTAATGATGCTTTATTTAATTTTTCTTCGTCAGGTGCGCGGTCAGCGCTCCTGATGGGGGTAGCCCCCGAGGTAATGTTCGGTTGTATGTATCGGGACATAGAATTGAAATCTCATGCCATATCTGTATTATCAATATTCCTTTTATTTTTATCGGGTGCACGACCAGTGCTCCCGATAGGAGTAGCCCCCAAGGGTATAGTCGAAGTATTCGACTATAGTCTCAATATCTTTTCTCTTTGAATTTGATCTTTGATCAGCCAAGCCTTTTTGATTATCTTCGGATCTTCATCCTTTGTTGCAATGCCACAATTTTCTTTTCGACTTGCGTCGTATGACGTTAGGGATGATGAATCTTGCCCCGTAGTTTCCCAGAGACACGTCGTGAAGGGACGTTTCAAACCATGGGGTCGTGCGGCAGTAATGATGATGCGTGGGTAGCATGTTCAGTGGTGTTTTTGACTGCATGTCCACTTCTCCGCGTGAAGATTGAGGCGTCGTGCGATGTTCTCCTGTTTTTACCGCAACAATAACTGCGAAAGATATTTTACTTTTACAGGACTTATGGACACGCGTCACCATCGCGTGTGTTTGCGATGGTTTGATTTTACATCGAATGGTTTTAGTCGTGTGTCGTGGCTCTTTATAAAGGGGAAGATATTCCTTTTACTGTTTTTCACCCCTCCTTCTCTAGCTTCATCTTCTTCCTTGAGCTCTTGCCTTCCTCTATCCTTCTTGCGTACTCCTTTTGTTTCTTCTGTGCACTAGTGTTGCTCCTTCTTCATCATGGGAAAAAGCAAGGTGGGGACTTCCACCACGGTGGTCAAGGCCACCAGGAAGAGGGCTGTCGGATGGGCCCCTTCCAAGTGCACTACACGGGAGTTGCGTGAGGCGCGAAACTCCGGCCATCTGGAGGAGGGTTCCTTCAAGCTTCCTGGAGATGAAGCCGCTCCAACCCCCAAATCGGGCTGGAGGGTAATGTTTCTATCATTTTCTCTTCCGCGGCCTTTCTCTCCCTATCCATGAATTTATTCGTGGTCTTATTTTTGTCTATGGTGTGCGGCTGTATTAGCTCACGCTAAACTCTATCCTCCATGTTGCTTGTTTCGTGACCCTTTGCAAGTGCTTCCTCGGGATTCATCCCCATTGGGGCATGTGGAAGTACTTCTTTTATGTTCGTCGGAATGCCACCAACACCATCGTCCATGACGTTGGTGGCACCATCTTTTTTGTTCGCTCTAATGTAGATTACTTTGATTTTAAGCCTGGCGATTCCATCCAAGGGTGGAAAACCAAGTGGTTTTACATCAAGGATCAGTCAGTCAAGGGTCAATCTTTTGGGTTATCCCCCTTTGACCCTAAGAAAACATGCCGCAAACTTGACTCTTGGGATCAGCATCCCACTCCTGAAGAAATGACGGAGATCGAACCCCTCCTTTCCCGTATTTCAAAATTGCAGCATGAGGTTGGCAAGGAGTTGTCTGGCATACTTGCGGATCTGCATGCAACCTCTGCAGGCCCGGCTTTCTGGTATGTGGGCATATACTGGCAAAAAGGACCCGATGAGGATTTCTCGGGAGGATCTGACCCTCAAGGTTTATGAGAAAACGGTTCATAATTTCACAACCCTTATAGCGAAAAGCTCGGTTCCTTCTGATTGCCACGTAGAGCATTTTGGCATGAAGAAGCACCTTCTCGAGGTAAAATTTATTTTGATGTTTTGCTATTTATTCATCTGCGCCTACCATGTTCTTTTTGCGATTGTCTCCTTTTGTCATTCCTGGTCTTCTAGGATTATGATCATCTATCATGCCTTCCTCCTCTCCCTGAAAGCGGTGAGCTTCCTGCCGATCCTTCTGCATCCGATGATCTCCCCACTACTTTTGATGAGGAGATGGAGACGTCAGCCGTAGAATCTTCATCAGGGACACCGTCACTTCCATCGGCTCGTTCCGAAGATTTTCGCGTGGCACCTGTTGGCGAGAAGAGGAAGCGCTCTGTTGCTATAGAGACAATTCAAGATTTGGATGACTCCACTGGCTCAAAGCCTTTGCGTGATGTCCCATTTTCAACGGCTCTGCCCCAGATGAACTTGTTCCTATTTATGCAAAACGTTTCCTCATAAGTACTTATTGTCTTTTCCATTTTATTTTCCTGGATGAATATGTTGTTTTGAGTTTTTTTCATCTGTAATTGAAGTGGTGACGATGGGGAAGATCCTCCCCTATCTCCTCCTAGGACATCTGTTGCCCCTCCAGCCGCAAAGTTCCATAGCTATCTGCGGATCCAAAGGATTTGCATGCATCTCCCGCGGGTCAATTAGCTAAAAAAGCTGTTGCCACTTCACCAAAACTGCCACTGTGGAAAAGAATAAGATCCACTGGCAAAGGCGTGGTGATATCTAAAAGCCCGGTGAAGTGGACATGTAAGACATAAGTGTTTTTGTGCATTGATTTTGGGCCATGATTTCCACTTTTGCTTGTTTTTCCTAAATGTCCTTTGTCGCAGCCTATGATGTGTGAGATGGTTGATATGGCCTCTCACTTCATCAAGATTTGGAATGAAGCTAGAGGTCTGAAAGCTATATTTTCATTTTCTATGACTTTGCATTCTTCCATATCCCTTACTTTTCTTGAGTTTTTATGTCTTTACTCTTTTGACTATTAAGCCACCGTCAAAGAGTCCGAGGTTATTTGAGATGACGCAATGAGGTGTGCCGATGATCTGGAGGCCAAAGTTCTGGCCGCCGAGAAGGCTTTGGAGGATGCCAAGCAGAAGGCTAGCACTAATGCTGAGGAGAAGGCCAAGCAAACTACCATCCGAGATGATAATCTTCGGAAACGCCTGGAAACCCTCAATGCTTCCTTAACTCGTAAGTATTCTATGTTCAAGGGAGAATTTTTGTTTCACTCCTTTTTATACGTACTTACCCTTCTTCTTTTTGTATGTGTAGAGCTAATAGGCCAAAATTTGCTGCTGGATGAAGATAATAAGGTTGATCCCTTATCGGATGCAGTTAGCACTTTGGAAGCCAATAGCATTCGTGGGTGCAACCTCCTTGTCCGCTCGCGCCGTTCTTTCAGAAGCCTTCATGTTTTCCATCAAAGGAAGTGCCGGCTGATTTGAACAAACTTG